>CM034147.1:88322126-89614187 GCA_019776745.2 Taxus chinensis | reverse complement strand
CCAAAGAAAAAGGCATGGCAACATTTGAGGTATGAATACTAGTGCAATAAGGCCATAAGGAAAAAGGAATGTGCATGTGTCAATCCTTTCTAGTATCGTCAACCACTTTGATAAGAATTTTGTTTAAGGTTTTGTTGGATAATTCCACTTGGCCATTCATTTGAGGATAGTAAGGTGAAGAAAAACTAAGCTAAATGTTGAAGGAATCATAGAGTTTCCATAGGGTTTTGTTTTTGAATTATTTTCCATTGTCAGTGATGAGATGGTTAGGAACACCAAAGCAAAAAATGATGTGATGATTGATGAATTCACATATATTATTAGATTTTGTAGAAATAAGAGGTACGGATTCCACCCATTTAGTGTAATATTTAGTAGCAGTAATAATCCATTTATGACATTGGGAAGAATGGGTATTTATCTCTCCGACAAGATCCATAACCCATTGAAACAAATGCCAAAGGTCTTGTGTGACTTATAAGGTGTTATTTGGGGTGTGATGAAGATTATCATGTTGCTAACACTTCACACAATACTTGACATAGTCACAATAATCATGGTTTAGGGTTGGCCAGTAATATCCTAGATGAAGAATGTGTTTAGTGACAACTAAACCAATGAAGTGACCCCTAAAAATTCCATTGTGAACTTCCTTGATGGTGTAGGGAATTTCACAACTCGTAAGACATCGTAAGAGGATAGTGTTAACACCACATTTATAAAGAAGACCACCCATGATGACATAGCGAGAGACACTTTTGAGAAAGGATTGTTTTCCATTGCAAGTAAGGTCTGGAGGCAAAATGGAAAAGGAAAGGTAGTTAGTCAATGCTTATACCAAAGATCACATGGGTCAGTTTCAATGTTTTCTACAAGGTTGACATCTCGAAATAGATAAGAAGGTGATCACAACCTTTTTATGGTGAAAAATATTTTCAATTCAGAGGGTGAAGTGGGGATTTTAGAAGCCATAAAGGCCATGGTATCTATGAATTTATTAGTGGAATGTGGAGTGGTTTGAAGTTCATAACGATCAAAGGTAGTCAGAAGTATGTCAACATGATGTTTATACTTTTGAAGTATCTCGTTACGACACCAGTATATACCATTAACTTGGTTCATAACCAGTTGAGAGTCACTAAAGATATTAATTGATTTAACATCTAAGGATTTTGTGGCTTGAAGGCCTAACATGAGTGCTTCATATTCGATGATATTGTTAGTACAATCAAAATATAGTATGAAATATAATGGCATAGGCTCACCATCAAGAGGAATGAGAATAACTCTTGAACCACCCCCACGTTGGAATTCAGAACCATTGAAGAATAAGGTCATATGGTAAATGGTATCATCCAAAGAGAGAGTAACAATGGATTCATCATGGAAATCAAAGTTAGAGTATTAATTTCTAGAGAGAGGTGCATCTGTGATTTGTTCAGCAATTGTTTTTCCTTTGATATAATTTTGAAGGATGAATTCAATATATAGGTCTACAAGAAGCATGATCCAGCATGCAACACGTTGATTTTGGTAGGGCTTAGAATACATGTAATGTAAGAGGTCATTATTTATGACAACAATGATTTTGTGGTTGAGTATGTAATGGTGAAGTTTAGTGGTGATAAAAACTAAGGTTAAACAAAGTTTATCGGCATGAGTATATGTAGTTTCGTAGTCTAAAAGTGTATAAATTATATAATAAACCAATTGTTCCCTATGTTGCTCATCATAATGAGTGAGCATGACACCTAAGGAATGATCAATAGCATAAATTTAAAGATAAAATGGTTGGTCATCCTTAGGGGTAATGAGCATAGGTGGTTGGAGGAGGTATTGTTTTAAGGCATCAAAGGTTTTGTGGCATTCATCATCCCATTTAAAGGAGACATCCTTTTTGAGGAGATGATGAAATGGATGGAAGTGGTCAGAAATATATGAAATAAAGAGATGAATAGAATGAAACTTTCCTTGTAAACTACAAATTTGATGAAATTTACTAGTGGATGCATTTCGAGAATAGCCTTGATTTTAGCATGATAAAATTTAATGCCATGCAAAGAAACAATAAAACTAAGGAGATTTCCAGAAAGAACAAGGAAGACACACATCTTAGGTTGAATTCAAACACATTACTTGATGAGATGGTTGAATTATGACCTTAAGAACTGTAAGGTGTTCATCCCAATGTTTTGATTTGGCAAGAAGATTATCAACGAAATCTTCCAATATGCAATGCACAATGTCATGAAATATATAAGTCATAGTCCGTTGATATGTAGCACCAGCATTTTTAAGGCCAAAGGGAATGAAACAATAGCATAAAGTCCCCCAATGAGTGATGAATATGGTTTTGAGTTGATCTTCTAGGGTAAGTAATATTTTGTTATAACCCAAGAAACTGTCCATGAGTGATAGTATCTCATGGCCGACAATGAGATCAACTAGTTGGTCAATACGAGGTAAAGGAAATTTGTCTTTGGGGCAAGTTAAGGTTTTGGAAATCCATGAAAATGTGGAGCCCCCATATCACTTAAGTGATAGGAGTAAATGTTAGAGACCCATTTGGGATAATAAATGGGTAGGATGAAGAAAATTGAAAGAAGGCACTGAAGTTCTTATATAACAACAAGAGTAATGTGAGGATGTATTTTCCACAACTTTTGTTTCACGGGTTTGGCCTCAGAAGTATTTATGATATTTTGGCCCATAATTTTTGGGTCAATACCGAGCATATCAATGTAGGACCAAGAAAAAGTGTTGCTATGATCCAGGAGGAAGAAGTAAAAGCTTCTTGTTTAGTAGCATCTAAATATTGGCCTATTTTTAGAATGTGTGGGTCATCCTGATGATTTCAATGGTCGATTAATTCAACATGGTTTGTGTCTTAGAAGGTAACAATCAGTGACTATAAGAATATTCCACACCAAGGTAGGTTAGAATAGACTCATCTTCCTGACATTAAATGACCTTAATAGAAGGGGTATTGTCATCAATCATGTTAGGATACAACAAGGGAAGAGAATAGGGAGCCTCACCATCTCGTTGATAAGTTAGAGGTCCCAAGGAAATGGTGTTCATGAATTTTTTTTAGGAGGAATGGATTATAGATCCATAGATGATGTAGGTGAAGGTGGTGAAGTTGGTGAATGCGGTGGATAATGTTTATCATCCTTAATGAGTTTGACTCAAGCCTTCTTGGGAGATGGTTTGTAGAATATGATATCTCTATGTACTTTATGCTCACAAGTTATGCATGGGATGATAATATATAGGCCTTATTCATAGAAACCAAATAAAAATTCCTTCCAAACACAATGAAGGAGGAAGGTGTGGGAGAAGTGGTGGTTGGTGAGAGATTAAAAGATAGAGGAAAATGGCCAAGTTTGGGAAGGTGGCTCAGGTGAGTAGGTTGAAGCATCAAGTCCCCCATACATTAAATTGATGTGAAGGTGGGGAGGACCATAGTGGAAAACTTCACCTATGAAATGGTCATTGCGGGGATGTTGGTGAAGTTTACCATACTCTTCAAGAGTAAGGAGTGTGTCAATATTATAAAGGTGGTACTCCCCAAGAGTGAGACATTAAAAAACACCTTCTAAGGGATCAGTAGTTGATATATGGGTAACATGAATGAATGAATTACCAAATAGATAGGAAAAATAAGCATTGGCTGGTTGATAAGTAGATGGGTTAGCTGATGGGTTAAATGTAGAAGTTATGGCAATAGTGGGAATAGAGGAGTTGATTGTGGAAGAGCTAGTGGCAACATTTGTGGATGGGTCCATGGGTGAAGGGGAAGTTGTAGCAGTAGTATATGCCTTAACTCATATAAGGACATAATTGGGTTGATACATCATATTACATGTCTTGAATGGTGAAGGGTTGGTGGGGATGGTATAGTTGTGTCCTTTATGTTAAAATTTTAAACAATGGTGTTAGGTTGAAGGAACACAACCCATGGTGTAGATCTAAGGTCAGACAAGTAGCTTGTTGTACTAGAATTACCCCTCTAAAACATAGAATAATTTGAGAATGGTATATGGTCCCACACGAATGTGGATTATGATGGTCCCAAGAGTGGATGTCATGGCATTGTTGAATGAATGTAGCATAACTGGGTTATTATACATGCAATTGGAAGGGATGCACATTTGGTTGTACACATAGGAAGAAATGATGTTGATATTATCACCACCATTGATCATAATATGTTGAATGCATATATTATCAATGTAGATGGAAATGAATAGGGAGGGATCATGATCATTTGATTCAAGAGGCATAATATCATCATCATAGAAACTAAGAGCGGTTACTTGATGAGTGGTAGCAGGTGCAGAGGAAGGGGATGAAATGGTGAGAGAGGCCACATGGTGAGGAGTGATAATGGATGCCACAGGAGTAGGGTCATTAGGTAAAACCTCAATAGATTGTAGAACCTAAATTAGGGCATATTGATGAGACTCAAAGGTTTGGTGCAGGTTGTACAAATACATTTTGAGAGGATACTAGTGAAATTGTTTAATAATTATCTTATGGGTAACCCCATCAAAAATAGGTTATGTGGGTCCATGGATGGTGATTTTAGGTGTAGGTGCAGATGGTATATTTGGTAAAAGAGTATTGTATGGGCTAGTTTTTTTCTCCTTTCCTTTTTCCTTCTGGGCTCGAGTGGTAATTTTAACCATATTAATATGTGGTAAAGGAGCAAGTGAGTCATGATACGTGTAGTGATAGGACAAGAAAAATTATGGTGAGGGCATATACTGGTTTTGTGAAAATAATGTAGTGCATTGGCTTTTTGGCGAAGGTTTGGTTAGCTCTATTATATGGACCATATTGATCTCAAATGTTGGAGGGGGATAAAAGGGTTATGGAGGTGTAGATGAAGGTTTCTAAATAGGTATAGGATGAGGAGGTGCGGTGATATAAGGAGCTGAAATAGGCTCCTCATCCAAAATATCATCATTGTAAAAGTTTTCTTCGGGAGGACATAGTTAGAGAAGAATAGTCTTAAGAGCCTTATAGTTTTCCACATCATGCCCTAACACATGATGATAATCAGAAATTTTTTTATCATTAAACCATTCTAGTTTAGGTTTGAGTGGGTCATAATGTCTAAGCAGTGGTAGTGTGATGCCAAAGGTTTCTAAAAGGTTAGCTAAGATGTTGGCATAAGACCCTTCCAATGGATCATAGTGTGAAGTAAGTGTGGGTATAGATTAAAGTGTCAGTGATTTTGGTGGGAGAGGTGCTATGGGAGGTGGAATCAAAGGTTGAATAAATTTGAACACCTATTTGGTAGGTAGTACAGTTTTAGGTTTTGATTGCACATTTTTGGGTAAAGATGTAGTAGATGAACTAGCAGTTGAAGGTGGTGTAGGTTTAACTACCTCTTTGGAGGTTAGTGGATTCTTTGACTTTGGTTGCACCTTCTTGGTTAAAAGTGAAGAATAAGTGTGTGATGTAGAAGGTAAGGAAGATGGTGGAAGGGGAAGTGTTAGCCAAGGAAATAATGGAGGTGTGGTGAAGGCTATGGGAAGATGCGAGGTGGAAGGTATTTTTTGAAGAGAAGGGAATATCATAGGTAATGATGAGGCTATTGGAAGTAGTGTAGGTATAGGCAATATAAAGGATGCAGTTGACATTGAAGGCATAAGCTATGTAGGTAATTTGGGTGTAACAGAGGATCATGATAAAGAGGTGGGCTATTGTGCTTTTAGTTTACCTGGGGTAGGAGGCTACTTGTGCCAAGATTGATGGGTGGGGCCCTTTGATAGAATTAAGTGATGAAGGTGATAGAGGGGTAGTAGGTGAAGCTAATGTTTGCATCTAAAGAAGTTGGATCTTCCTCTTAGGTGGGGGAATAGTCTTTGTGCTAGCTTTTGAGGATGTGACTAAATATATTTTGGTAGGGGGTGGAATAGGCTTGATGTTGGCATGAATCCCAATGTGGTAATGGGTTTGGATGTGAAGGAAGATATAGATGTAGGTAAGGCTTTAGGCATTGCAAAAGGTTCATTCAATGGTAAAGGTTTAGTTTGAGTGAGGGTGATGAAGAAAAGGTTGTTACAAATGGCATGGTCATGGTTGGTTTAGTTGTCTAAAACACCTTTGGATAGATCACGGAAGTATCAGAAGACAACATTTGTATCTGAGTTGAGAAAGGCATCCGAAGACATCCCCAAAGCATGGAATTGTCAATAGAATCAAAGCAGTCAACAAAACATACAAATGACACCATTGGAGGAGGGGATGATGTTGATTTCGTAGTAATCCTTGTAAATAATGTCTATGAGATAGGGAAATGGTTGTCTTTTGACTCTGTGGGTAGAAGGTCTTGTTATCACCGAATCACAGCACCCCTGTGCATGTATTTGAACTCACAGTGTGATTGGATAACATGGGTACTATCTCTAAGTTGTGGAACTTGCTACTTGAGACAGACCTCCAGAGAAAGCTGATTCTTGCTCCTAAACTACCTGCCACAATCTACTCTAATGCAGGATAAGCTAATTGTTTTAATCTAAATTTCCAAGGGACCAGGGAGAGGGAATACATAAAATTAAATCCTACACTAAAGCGGTGATACACCAGAAAAGGAGGATGTGAGAGTAGTCTCCAAATGTGTGAAATACAGAGGCAAAGTGCACACTAGAAGAGGTGATGATAGTTCACCATAATCCAGCAAAATGCATTCACAAAAATATTCCAAGCATACACAATGATAATTAATTCCTGCAAGAACATAATAATAGACACAATATTCTTGTAGACAGATACAAGGGGCAAGAAGAATGCAAGAAAACACAGCAGGGGAAGATACATCCACAAACTTTGTATTTTATTGCTTCCTGGTATGCACAGTTCAGTCTATTACAAGATAAGGGCTTGGATCACCATGCAAGGATTCCACTACAAGGGCCTACAACACACTGGCTTCGCAAAGCAATTTTGGTAGAGCTTTGCTACCCAAAAACTCTCCCCTTTACAATGATCCCAACACTCCAATTTATAGAAAAATGAGAAGGAGAAGAGAAGGGAAAATGGAAATCCCGAAATTTTTCCTTCAACCACCTGTAAGAAGCATTAAATTGATTGAAATGATTGTATATTACTTGAAAAAGGCTCCCCATAATGTCCCATGTGCTACAGCAGAGAAAGAATGATGACCATGCCTCTTAATTGCACTCCCAGCTACCAAATAAAACACTGTTTTGAACCTGGCCGCGTTTTCTTAAAAAACTCAATCAATTTCTCATAAAATCCATAATTTCTCGATTGATGTGCATCGGGCTTGGATCCATGATTCCAACGGTACCAATTTTGTGTGATTTCGTTGAGAAATGCAAAAGTTATGGCCTTCTGAGTGCGGGCAGCTATTTTGGGTCTGGCAGGCGTTTTCTGTCATTTGATGGGAATGAACATTAACTGACTGAAGCCGAATATGTTTCTCTTAATTAAATATATCTATCCTCATTAAAAATAAGAAATCCAATTTTGTGAAAATCGGAGCTCGGAGTCAAAAGTTATGGCCGTTTGAAGTTTCGCAGGTCAAACGTTGACTTTTCCTCTTCTGTCTTCGGCCGATCTGCGCTTTCGCATCCCACGCGTCCCTCATGTAATTTTGTCCCGGCTTTCCCGGATGAACGTTCGCCCATTTCGTGCTTTCGTGTCCCACGCGTCCCTCGCGTACTTTTGTCCCGGCTGTCCCGGACAAAAAACTCTTCCTTCGGGTGATCCGCGCTTTCACATCCCACGCGTCCCTCACATACTTTTGTCCCGGCTATCCTAGACAAAAAAATATTCCTTTGGGCGATCCGCGCTTTCGCGTCCCACGCATCGTTCAAGTTTTAATAATTGTTCTCTGCCCAAACAACACAGTTTGGAACACACAATTTCCTTTTAAAACTAATGTTCCCTGTTCGCATATTTACAATATGGAACACACATTCAATGCCATTCAATCTTATAACAGATTCTATATGCTGCTGTAAATGACTCGAGGAACTGCCGATCTTTCCATTTTCATGGCTCGGAGTTTCATCGATCCTTCATTTCATGACTCGGCAACAACCGATCCTTCATGTTTGTTTATGCATAGTATATTATATATACCAGTTCTCTTAACCATTTTCGGTTATCGAAGTGATCCATTTAAGAAGCCTATCTGAATATCAGTTACTGATATTCATCTGACATCTTCCATCTTAAATTAAGTGACAAGGACAACATAACCAGCACTTGCGATACTTTGGCCAAAGATTTTCACATGCTTTGCATGATCATATTCCTGGATGTGATACACATCAATGGAATACGTCCTTCACTTCACTTCACCTGTTATCTAGAATGGTCTTTCCTGGTTCCTACCAGTCCTCTCAATTTAAGATTAGATTTAAACTTCCAATTTCCAACTAGCAATATGAACTAATATACGAAGGCACTCCTGGTAACTAAAGATACGCAGACATGCAGTGTCGTTTCCCACGACTCCGTGTGTCTAGTCATCTTTAATATTCCGGTGTCACTCCGTATACATGATCATACTCCTATCCCCTGCCAAGAACTTCACATTCAACCTATGTATTCTTGATGTTTTAATTTGGGAGGGCATTGTAATATGTCAGCTATAACATTCTGTCGTCATGAAGACCCCATCTTCATGAAGACACCTTGCTATAGCTGGCATATGTCAATGTCCTACAGAATCCTCATATCGAGAGTACACATCCTGCTCAAGTGATTTGGATATGATCTTAATAATTAAGAATCAACTTTCAGCAACCATGCTGATCCTTTTATCCTCGTTCCCGTTACAGTTGTATATAGCTAAGAGAGACTAAATCCATCTTCTAGCTTGCTATGCATCTTCCTCGTACCGAAGGGTTGCATTTTCTCTACTTGGTTCTCTTCTTAATCATTGGATTAAGCGGCCCGTTACCGACGGATGTGATAAGTTTAACCTATTAAAATTTAACCAAGATTTTCCCAACTATAACTAAATTCAGAATTCTAGCTTATTAGACGTCATTTAACGAAGTCTAATTTCTGATAAATGTATTCATTTATTCTCCTTAACTTACATAGTTAAGGTCCATTAGTTATGGATATACTTATCCCATATCCTTTATTTTGAATTTAACATATGAGGTCATTAATGGAGTTTGAAAGCAAAGTTCGATTACTCCGAAGTTAATTGATATTCCTTAGCTACCAAGCTAATCCTGAATACCTATCAGTTATGGATTCATATTCTTCCTAATCCTTTTTAATGTCAATTAAGAATTCATCTTTACCCAAGTATGAACTAATTGCACATTTCAACTTAAAAGTTGCATTAAGGTAAGAATAGATATCTATTTCTTTTTAACATCCATCCAAGGACAATTAGATAAATCCAAATCAGGAATAACATTATATTTCTAATTTAGTCAACAATATCAAAATGATATAGTCATTAAAATATCACACTTGTATTTGTATTCATCAATTCATGTCATAATCCATACATTTGCCAATCCAACTGAATGGACATTGTTTACATAAAACATAATTACAATTCATAGATAGAAGAATATACTTTCTTCTTTTTACAACTCCTCAAGGAGGAATAAAAGTAAACAAATACAATTCATCTTCAACCAATCAAGAAGCATCAGAAAATAGCCATGTCTTCATTCTAATCAAATTCCATCTACAAAATTGCTTGCATGGGTTAGTTCAATGAACTGAGCATATTAAGCACATATCATTAAAATGAGGTGCTTCAACTAACTATCTCATTAAAAGAACCCTGCTTTTATGAAACGAAAGTAAGACATCAATCAAGAAATAGGCACCAAAGAATGATCAGCATAACCACTGAACCATCAAAATCAGCCAAAGAACTGTTGTTATAACATACTGTTATCTTTTTCCACTCCTTTCATTAATAATAAAAACAAAGGATAAAACTAACTGAAATGTAAACCCATTACTTTCCTTTCAGTTCATGCATCATATTAGGTTCCTAGCAATCACGCACAGATGAGAAAGCGAACAACAATGCATATAGTTTCTCATATCTAAGCACTACAAAATTCGTTAATAACGATTACAAATTTTCAACTGTATGAAAGAAGAAAAGATCATTTTCCAAGTCATTCATCAACATTACTATCTCCTTCCTCATGACTATCCTAAAAATGGATTCCAAATGAGACACAAATCAAGATAACAATTCAGAGTGAAACTTACAAAATCCATTCGGAATTCACTTTCTGGCAGCAAGAGTAATTTCATTCATAATCAGCTTTAAATGAAAACAAGGAAGAATTTATCATCCTTATCAATACTTCATTTAAATCAGGCTCATATGCATATCCCAAAATAGGTTAGTACATCTTCGTATTTATCATAGATCAAATAGTACAAGGATGCATACTATATAATTACCGTACTAGAAGAAACCATAATTCTTTCAATGTATGGTAAACCAGATAAACAGTTATACAATCATGCAATCAATTATTCACGTGATTTTCTAATTCTATGAACACATCCCGTTTAAGATAAAATTTTATTCATTGCTGTTACCTACAGCAAGACCAATCATAATGTACAGTAATACTTCAATGCTATTTCCATAATTCAAACAGCAAAAGAGAAGAACTCGTTCTATAACCATCCATATAAGAAAATAACCATTTTCTTCAACTCAACAAGAACTATTCATGCTGATTTCATTTCTTCTAAATGAATGTGCAAATCAGAGACCTCAAGAAAATTCAATTATTTCTTTTGTACAGAAAACTCAGCACTCGGAAACAATTTAAATGCCATTGTCCTCTCTACCGACTGAACTGGTAAAGTTCAATAACCACCTGACTACTGATTTTACCAAATCAAAACAGAAGATAGAAGAAGAATTCCTTACCAATAAATGATTCTACCCGAATCCATTTTTCTATTCACAATGATGTACAGAACTCAAAAACGTGATTTTTCATCCAATAATACCCTTATTATTAAAAACCTACATAGAATATCAGATGCACAACAAAGTATAATCAAAACAGGTCCAACAGCAAGACAACTTCCCAAGCATTTCCTTCTTTGTATAGAAATCCAAGTAAAATGTGTTTTCACAAAGACAGTCAGAACTAAAAGGGTCGAACAACATTAATGAAACACAACAATTCATTTAATCCCTTCAACAAGATTCAACATGATTTATTTAAAGCACAGAATACAAGTCAAGCTCGTTTTCACGACTACAGTCCGAGCCATATGATCAAGTCATTTCCATACAACACAACACAACCAACCTTTCATCACATCAAGAAGGACTGTAATCATTCATATGTTCAGAAGAGAAAACAATTTCTTTTCCATCTTTCACGAATACTCAAAATCATATTCGTCCACTTACATACAAGAAGAAGTACAACAACAATTATATTACTGGCATATCCTTCTAACCGAGCTCGCATTTCTCAGATAAAACTCTAAAACCCATCCCTTAAATTTCAAAAAGAAATGCTATTCCCTTTTAATCCCGAAATAGCAGAAAGATAAAAGAGAGGTCTTATTTCTTTTAAGAAAACTTCAGTATAGAAACGACATCAAGCCGCTCGCACAACCTATACAATCTTATCACAAAAGTTCATATGACAAAAGAACATTCACACAGTAATGAAACAACCCACACCGCCTGCACAATTCCCATTTAACATTTTACAGAGAAAAACCCATTTCGAATTTCCATTTAACGTCAACAACCAGCACAACATGGAGGTATTCCATTCGAAGAAATGCAAAGACAGTTAAACACAGCAACCAGAGATGATTTTACCTATCATTTCCAAAAATGACAGCAAGAATCGACGAGATCCAAATCGTATCAACACAACAACAATCACATAAGCCCAAAACCCAAGAATAGGGTTGTTTTAATGAGACGTTTAAACAAAGCAAGTATTTTTAAAGAGAAGGGCTTAACATGCCTGTGATTTCTTTTCCAAAACTCAAAGAAAACTACATTTTCCGAAGATATTTCCTTCCTCGGTGACAACACGAGCTTTCCAACAATTCCTTTCCTCTTACAGGCTCAACAACAGCCTCTAAATTTCCAAAGAATAGTGATAATTCCAAAGAAACTGGTTCGACTGAACCAAACAAAAAAACCAAATGCAGAGCAACTTCACCAAATCCAAATCGACACAATGAACAAAATTTTTTCCCTCATACACTTTCCAAGGTGAGCTGTTCACGAGGACCAAGAACATTTAATGCATTAAAGGCTCTGCCCTTTTTCCGAATTTCCACGCCACTGCCAACTTGAGTTGGTGATCTCTAAATTTCAAATTTCACATGCAAAACCAAATTTGGTTCCATCTCCAAATAGATACCTCCGCCACTTACCTGCCCCGCCAAACTGGCGCTGTCCATGTATGGACTCCCATTAATGCCATTGGATACCCCTTCATCCTTATCCTCTCCCTCTAAGGGTCTGCGTGTCCCCCTTTAGGTTAGGATTAGTGTAGGATGTTTATAAGTATTCAACCTAGGTCATAGTTTAGTTTTAGGTTATTAGGACTTAGGTTTATTTCCCTCTTCTTTTTTTTGTAATTTAAAAATCCACTTAGGATAGTAGTTTAGGATGCATGTTAGAACTTAGGATTAGCTTAGGATTTAATTCCTTCTAACCACTAACACTAACCAACCTTCACCCAGTCTTCCAACTGATACTCAAGTTAATGCTATGCAGGACGTTCCGTCCTTTGTTTCACATGCCAAGGCCACCCGTGTCCAGACATTTCCTACCCCACGAGGTCCCAAGTTCGACAGTATAGGGTTCAAGAATCAAACCTTTGTTGTTGGCATTTACGTGCCAGCTACTCATACCTGCAATCAGGCGTTGCACATTTATATCAACCTCAGGTTCGGTTAAAGAGTAAATCGACACAGAAATCACAAGAAGACCACATCATACTTTGGATCAATGAAATTGATTCAAGGTGTGCTATCAATCAGCAAAGAGAGTTTAGCATGTATATGACAATTTGTCGTCACATCAGCAAACACACAAGTACAATAACTGTTGTCCTATGCAATAAATTACAGTATGCAAGAATCCAAGTTAGCAACACATTCCTTTAAGATCATAATTTATCTTAACATGTTTTCCTTCATTTCAGCAGTTATAATAGTATGAAAAATATTCACCAAGATAACTTACAAAATTAGAGTGTTACATTCTTCCCTCCTTAAAGAATCATCGTCCCGATGATCAGATTAAACAAATCAAGGAGTTCCTAGGACAAAGTTCAGTTATTGTCCTTTCATTCATAAGTTCATACCAAAAACAGATTCACTCTTAAAAACAACGTTTTAAGACAACTATACAATAGACTAATAATTGTCTAAATTTGGTAGAATTATCAGTTCCTCGAATTTCAAATTCGATTAAATAGATGTGGAAAAGTAGATCTCATTTCTTCGAGATTCTCCCAAGTTGCAATTTTCCTCGCTGAACTGGTCCCACTGGACCTTACATTGGTTCACTTCGCGATTTCTCAAGTACAACTGGCGAGTTCCTAACACTCGAATGGGCTTAACCATGATTATTCCTGGGTCTTGGACCTGCAAGGAATTCTAATTTAGCACATGTGATAAATATGTCACATATTTCTTAAGCAAAGAAATATGAAAAACATCATGCATTTGAGACAAAGCAGGAGGTAATGCTAGATGATAAGCTACAGGGTTGATTATCTCAACAATTTCAAAAGGTCCCACATAATGTGGCAATAACTTGGCAGCCTTGACAAAAGTTATTGAGCTCTTTTTCGGCTTCACCCGAAGAAAGACCTTCTCTCCTAGTTTATAATGTTTGTCAATCCGCTTTAAGTCTGTATAGCTCTTTTACCTATTGGCGGCCTCCTTTAGATGTTCCTGAATCATTTTGCTTTAATGTTCGATTTCCATAAGGATTTCTGGCCCAATTACCTCTCTGTACTCAACGTTGTCCCAGCTGACAGGGGTTCTGCATTTTCTTCCATACAATGCTTCAAAGGGCGTCATTTTTAAAGAGTCATGATAGGTGTTATTGTAAGAAAATTCTACCAGCGGAAGGTATTCCTCCCATTTATACTGCTGGTCCATGCAATACATCCTTAACATGTCCTCTAAAACCTGATTAACTCTCTCAGTCTGTCCATCCATTTCCGGATGATATGCAGAACTGAAGTTCAATTTAGTCCCCAACGCCGCATTTAGCGTTTTCCAAAACCTTGATGTCATCCTCGGATCTCTGTCCAATAAGATTAATTCCGGTATTCCATGCAATCTGAAGATTTCATGTACAAATCTTCTTACTAGCACTGGTGCATCGTCCTTCAAATTACCAGCAATGAAGTGTGCCACTTTGGTCAATTTGTCGACTACAACCAGGATAATGTCATGCTTATTTCTTGACATAGGCAATCCTTGAACGAAATCCATCATTATCACTTGCCATTTATACTATGGAATACTATGGGGATACAATAATCCAGCGGGGTGCATATGTTCCGCCTTAACACGCTGACATTCCAAGCAGTGTGTTACAAATTCTACCACATCCTTTTTCATTCCCTTCCAGAAATATTGCTACTTAAGACCAGGGTGTCCAGAAAAAGGTGAATTATGAAATTCAGTTAACAATTTCCCTCTTAAGTCATTTGCCAAAGGTATATATACCCTGTTTTCAAACCTCAAAATTCCTTCATTATCCAAACAGAATCCTTTATACCTGACATCCTGCAGGTCTGCAGCAAGTGCTGTTTTGACCTGCTGGAAATAAGGATCTGTTTCCAAGGCATCTTTCACCTCATCCTTAAACTGAGTTCTTAACGTTATAAGAGTAGAGATATGCTTCCTTCGACTCAGAGCATCTGCTACTCTATTTTCCTTACCCTTGATGTAGCTTATATAAAAATCATACTGAGATAGAAATTCTAACCATCTTCGCTGCCTTGCATTCAGATTTGGCTGAGTAAAAATATACTTCAGCCCTAGATGGTCTATTTTTAACTCAAAAGGCTTTCCTAAAAGGTAATTCCTCCACATTTGAAGTGCATGAACAATGGCAGCGAGATCTAGATCATGTGGAGCATAATTCTGTTCATGTAACTTAAGCTTTCTGCTTTCATAAGCGATGACATGGTTATTCTGTAATAGAATACCTCCAAGGCCTTCTCTTGAGGTGTCTGTTACAACCATAAAATCTCCATTTGGATCAGGTACAGTCAAAATAGGTGTTGTAGTTAACTGTTCCTTTAAATTCTTAAAGGCAGATTCACATTTGTCTGTCCAAACAAATTTCTTATCCTTCTTTTGCAGTGAAGTGATTGGGGCAGCAATTTTTGAAAAGTCCTTAACAAACTTTTGATAATATCCAGCCAAGCCCATGAAACTCCTCACTTCATGCACGTTTTTAGGCGCAGGCCACTCAGTTATAGCTGTGATCTTTGAAGGGTCAACAACTATCCCATTCTTTCTTATAACGTGTCCCAAATAATGCACCTCTGCATCATAAAAGGAACATTTGGACAATTTACCATACAACTTCCTCTTTCTTAAGATTTCCATCACTATCCTAAGATGTTCTTGGTGCTCTTCGACATTTTTAGAGTATATAAGAATGTCGTCCAAGAATACAAGCAAAAACTTGTCTAAGTATTCTTGAAAAATATTGTTCATTAGATTCATGAAGGCGACAGGCGCATTAGTCAACCCAAAAGGTAACACCGTGAACTCATAATGCCCGTACCTCATTCTAAAAGATGTTTTATGAATATCTTCTTCCTTTATTCTCAGTTGATGATACCCTGATCGAAGATCTATTTTTGAATAAACTGATGCTCCTCACATCTGATCGAACAAATCATCAATCCTAGGAAGTGGGTATCGATTTTTAATAGTTGCTTTATTCAGCATTCTATAATCAATACACAGCCTCAAAGTGCCATCCTTTTTCTTTACAAAAATTACCGGCGCTCCCCAAGGTGAGACACTCGGTCTTATCAGCCCCTTAGTCAGAAGTTCTTGTAACTGAGCCTTCAGCTCTACTAACTCAATGGTAGTCATTCTATAAGGTGCCTTAGATATGGGTTCAGTTCCCAGTTTGATTTCTATTGCAAAGTCAAATTCACGTTTGGGTGGAAGACCTGGAAATTCCTTCGGAAAAACATCACAGAAATCCCTCAACAATGATCTTTCAATGAAATCATTATCTTCCTCCGCATTTTCTATCACTTTTACTGCATAAAAAGTGCAGCCTCTATTTTTAGCCCTTTTTAGTTGCATAGCCGTCAGTTTCCTAACTGCAACTTCCCGTTTTACACCTTAAATGACTGTTGCTTTCTACAGGTCATCGAAGCAATAGATTTTTTTTTCATAATAGTCAACCTTTGCCTTATGTTCAGCCAACCAGTTAACTCCAATAATGATATCATATGATCCTAGAGGAGTGACATACAAGTCAACTTCGGTGGAGAAACTAGGTAGATCAAGAATTGCCCCAAAAAGGCACATTTCGACTTTATGGACAACATTATTCCCATAATGCATTGTCCATGTTTTATCCATTCTTTCAGACTTTCTTTTTAATTTTATAGCAAGTTTAGCAGAAATAAAGCATTATGTAGCTCCAGTATCAAAAAGTATGACTACAGGTGTACCGAATAACTTACCCGTAACTTCTATGGGCGTCACTTACTTTTTAGCTTGTCTGTTAGCCACTGCAACGTGTATCCTATGCTGCTGACCGCGATCATCCTTCTTCAGAGGACAATGATTCGCATAGTGGTCCTTTCCGCAATTGAAGCATCCTCCAACTAGCCCTTTTCTAGGTTCAAATTTGTTACCAGCCTTGAAGTTATCATTCTGGCTTCCATAGGACTTCTGTCCAATGCCATTAACTTTTGTGAAGCTGTTCTGCACGCTATTTACAGGTCTGTTCATCACAGGTTTCTTGTTATCTACAACAATTTTGTTTTTCACACCAAACCTTTTCCAAGGTCCCCTTTTTGGTGCAAGAAACGAAGAAGAATTGGGAATCTTCTTCCTTATCTCTTCCTTGTGAGCAGATATTGCCCTCAATTTCTATTCCTGTCTGATTACCTTTTCGACAACTCCATCCATGGTGGTTGGGCCGTGTACATCCACTTTTCCACCAATGATGGGATTCAGTCCCATTATGAATTTTTATATCCTGAACTTCTCATCAGCTTGGTACTGCGGCACATACTTAAGGAGTTTAGTAAACCCTTCCCAATATTCCGTCACCGATAGCCTTCCTTGCGACCAGTTATAAAATTCAGTCATTTTCCTATCAAAATAGAGTTGAGGCAGCCATCATTGCCTAAAATAACCCTTAAATTGATCCCAAGTTATGTCTGATTCGACAATATTCAGCTCAACCTTACGGTTGTCCCACCATGATGATGCTTCATGAGAAAGCTGATATGCTCCCCATATCTCTTTAGTCTCTTCTGAGAAGTTTATTATTGCAAATTATTTCTCCATTTCACTTAGCCAGTTCTCAGCTCCGTCCCCAAGGGTTGTTCCATCAAAATTTGGAGGACTTATTCTCTTTATATCATTTGTAAGTTCAGCTGCTAATCTTGCCCTTTTATTTTCAGGGGGATTAGGAGCAATTACATTATTGTCATCAACACCTGGATTCCCTCCGTTGATGTTGTCCACAGGAGGTAGCTGATCATTTATTTCAGCTTCATTCTCCTCCTCTTCATTACCCATTGATTGTTGTTCCAGAACAGTCAAACGATCCCTCGTATCAAGTAGGGAAGCAAGGATTTCATCCATCTTTTGAGCAGTAGCTGCTTCTCCACCCTGTAATGGGTTATTCGCAGCATTCCCTCTTGTTCTGCCCATTTTCTATTCAATAAGAAAACGTAACTTTATTAATACTGTGGACTCGTTAGGTCCAAGAGCTACAACCTTCAGCTCTGATACCAAGATGTAACATCCCCATTTAAGATACTAGAAAAAGGAAAAAAAAAATCTTTTTGATAACGTTCTCTGTTATGAATTATAAAATTCAAACACACGTTCAAGTTTTAATAATTGTTCTCTTCCCAAACAACACAGTTTGGAACACACAATTTCCTTTTAAAACTAATGTTTCGTGTTCGCATATTTACAATATGGAACACACATTCAATGCCATTCAATCTTATAACATAGTCTATATGCTACTGTAAATGACTCGAGGAACTGCTGATCTTCCATTTTCATGGCTCGGAGTTTCATCGATCCTTCATTTCATGACTCGGCAACAACCGATCCTTCATGTTTGTTTATGCATAGTATATTATATATATCAGTTCTCTTAATCGTTTCCGGTTATCAAAGTGATCCATTTAAGAAGCCTATCTAAATATCTGTTACTGATATTCATCTGACATCCTGCATCTTAAATTAAGTGACAAGGACAACGCAACCAGCACTTGCGATACTTTGGCCAAAGATTTTCACATGCTTTGCATGATCATATTCCTGGATGTGATACACATCAATGGAATACGTCCTTCACTTCACTTCACCTGTTATCTAGAATGGTCTTTACTGGTTCCTACTAGTCCTCTCGATTTAAGGTCAGATTTAAACTTCCAATTTCCAACTAGCAATATGAACGAATATACGAAGGCACTCCTGGTAACTAAAGATACGCAGACATGTGGTGTCGTTCCCCATGACTCCGTGTGTCTAGTCATCTTTAATATTCTGGGGTCACTCCGTATACATGATCATACTCCTATCCCCTGCCAAGAACTTCACATTCATCCTATGTATTCTTGATGTTTTAATTTGGGAGGGCATTGTAATATGTCAGCTATAACATTGTGTCATCATGAAGACCCCGTCTTCATGAAGACACCTTGCTATAGCTGGCATATGTCAATGTCCTACAGAATCCTCCCATCAAGAGTACACATCCTACTCAAGTGATTTGGATATGATCTTAATAATTAAGAATCAACTTTCAGCAACCATGCTTATCCCTTTATCCTCATTCTCGTTACAGGTGTATATAGTTAAGAGAGACTAAATCCATCTTCTAGCTTGCTATGCATCTTCCTCATATCGAAGGGTTGCATTTTCTCTACTTGGTTCTCTTCTTAATCATTGGATTAAGCGGCCCGTTACCGACGGACGTGATAAGTTTTACCTATTAAAATTTAACCAAGATTTTCCCAACTATAACTAAATTCAGAATTCTAGCTTATTAGACGTCATTTAACGAAGTCTAATTTCTGATAAATGTATTCATTTATTCTCCTTGACTTACATAGTTAAGGTCCATTAGTTATGGATATACTTATCCCATATCCTTTATTTTGAATTTAACATACGAGGTCATTAATGGAGTTTGAAAGCGAAGTTCGATTACTCCGAAGTTAATTGATATTCCTTAGCTACCAAGCTAATCCTGAATACCTATCAGTTATGGATTCATATTCTTCCTAATCCTTTTTAATGTCAATTAAGAATTCATCTTTACCCAAGTATGAACTAATTGCACATTTCAACTTAAAAGTTGCATTAAGGTAAGAATAGATATCTATTTCTTTTTAACATCCATCCAAGGACAATTAGATAAATCCAAATCAGGAATAACATTATATTTCCAATTTAGTCAACAATATCAAAATGATATAGTCATTAAAATATCACACTTGTATTTGTATTCATCAATTCATGTCATAATCCATACATTTGCTAATCCAACTGAATGGACATTGTTTACATAAAACATAATTACAATTCATAGATAGAAGAATATACATTCTTCTTTTTACAACTCCCCAATGAGGAATAAAAGTAAACAAATACAATTCATCTTCAACCAATCAGGAAGCATCAGAAAATAGCCATGTCTTCATTCTAATCAAATTTCATCTGCAAAATTTCTTGCATGGGTCAGTTCAATGAACTGAGCATATTAAGCACTTATCATTAAAATGAGGTGCTTCAACTAACTGTCTCAATAAAAGAACCCTGCTTTTATGAAACGACAGTAAGACATAAATCAAGAAATAGGCACCAAAGAATGATCAGCATAACCACTGAACCATCAAAATACCATCACAATCAGCCAAAGAACAGCTGTTATAACATACTGTTATCTTTTTCCACTCCTTTCATTAATAATAAAAACAAAGGATAAAACTAACTAAAATGTAAACCCATTACTTTCCTTTCAGTTCATGCATCATATTAGGTTCCTAGCAATCACGCACAGATGAGAAAGCGAACAGTAATGCATATAGTTTCTCATATCTAAGCACTACAAAATTCGTTAATAACGATTACAAATTTTCAACTGTATGAAAGAAGAAAAGATCATTTTCCAAGTCTTTCATCCACATTACTATCTCCTTCCTCATGACTGTCCTAAAAATGGATTCCAAACGAGACACAAATCAAGATAATAGTTCAAAGTGAAACTTAGAAAATCCATTTGGAATTCACTTTCCGGCAGCAAGAGTAATTTCATTCATAATCGACTTTAAATAAAAACAAGGAAGAATTTATCGTCCTTATCAATACTTCATTTAAATCAGGCTCATATGCATATCCTAAAACAGGTTAGTACATCTTCGTATTTATCATAGATCAAATAGTACAAGGATGCATACTATATATTTACCGTACTAGAAGAAACCATAATTCTTTCACTGTATGGTAAACCAGATAAACAGTTATACAATCATGCAATCAATTATTCACGTGATTTTCTAATTCTATGAACGCATCTCGTTCAAGATAAAATTTTATTCATTGTTGTTACCTACAGCAAGACCAATCATAATGTACAGTAATACTTCAATGCTATTTCAAGAATTCAAACAGCAAAAGAGAAGAACTCGTTCTATAACCATCCATACAAGAAAATAACCATTTTCTTCAACTCAACAAGAACTATTCATGCTGATTTCATTTCTTCTAAATGACTGTGCAAATCAGAGACCTCAAGAACATTCAATTATTTCTTTTGTACAGAAAACTCAGCACTTGGAAACAATTTAAATGCCACTATCCTCTCTACCGACTGAACTGGTAAAGTTCAATAACCACCTGACTACTAATTTTACCAAATCAAAACAACAGATAGAAGAAGAATTCCTTACCAGTAAATGATTCTACCTGAATCCATTTTTCTATTCACAATGATGTACAGAACTCAAAAATGTGATTTTTCATCCAATAACACCCTTATTATTAAAAACCCACATAGAATATCAGATGCACAACAAAGTATAATCAAAACAGGTCCAACAGCAAGACAACTTCCCAAGCATTTCCTTCTTTGTACAACAATCCAAGTAAAATGCGTTTTCACAAAGACAGTCAAAACTAAAAGGGTCGAACAACATTAATGAAACACAAAAATTCATCTAATCCCTTCAACAAGATTCAACATGATTTATTTAAAGCACAGAATACAAGTCAAGCTCATTTTCATGACTACAGTCCGAGCCGTATGATCAAGTCATTTCCATACAACACAACATAACCAACCTTTCATCACAGCAAGAAGGAATGTAATCATTCATATGTTCAGAAGAGAAAATAATTTCTTTTCCATCTTTCATGAATACTCAAAATCATATTCGTCCACTTACATACAAGAAGAAGTACAACAACAATTGTATTACTGGCATATCCTTCTAACCAAGCTTGCATTGCTCAGATAAAACTCTAAAAACCATCCCTTAAAGTTCAAAAAGAAATGCTATTCCCTTTTAATCCCGAAACAACAGAAAGATAAAAGAGAGGTCTTATTTCTTTTAAGAAAACTTCAGTATAGAAACGACATCAAGCCACTCACACAACCTATACAATCTTATCACAAAAGTTCACATGACAAAAGAACATTCACATAGCAATAAAACAACCCATACCACCTGCACAGTTCCCATTTAACATTTTACAGAGAAAAACCCATTTCAAATTTCCATTTAACGTCAACAACCAGCACAACATGGAGGTATTCCATTCGAAGAAATGCAAAGACAGTTAAACACAGCAACCAGAGACGATTTTACCTATCATTTCCAAAAATGACAGCAAGAATCGATGAGATCCAAATCATATCAACACAACAACAATCACATAAGCCCAAAACCCAAGAACAGGGTTGTTTTAGTGAGACGTTTAAACAAAGCAAGTATTTTTAAAGAGAAGGGCTTAACATGCCTGTGATTTCTTTTCCAAAAATCAAAGAAAACTACATTTGCCGAAGATATTTCCTTCCTCGGCGACAGCACGAGCTTTCCAACAATTCCTTTCCTCTTATAGGCTCAGCAACAGCCTCTAAATTTCCAAAGAACAGTGATAATTCCAAAGAAACTGGTTCGACTGAACCAAACAAAAAAACCAAATGCAGAGCAACTTCACCAAATCCAAATCGACACAATGAACAAACAATTTTCCCTCATACACTTTCCAAGGTGAGTTGGTCGCGAGGACCAAGAACATTTAATGCATTAAAGGCTCTTCCCTTTTTCCAAATTTCCATGCCACTGCCAACTTGAGTTGGCGATCTCTAAATTTCAAATTTCACATGCAAAACCAAATTTGGTTCCATCTCCAACTAGATACCTCCACCACTTACCTGCCCTGCCAAACTGGTGTTGTCCATGTATGGACTCCCATTAATGCCATTGAATACCCCTTCATCCTTATCCTCTCCCTCCAAGGGTCTGCGTGTCCCCCTTTAGGTTAGGATTAGTTTAGGATGTTTATAAGTATTCAACCTAGGTCATAGTTTAGTTTTAGGTTATTAGGACTTAGGTTTATTTCCCTCTTTTTTTTTTTGTAATTTAAAAATCCACTTAGGATAGTAGTTTAGGATGCATGATAGAACTTAGGATTAGCTTAGGATTTAATTCCTTCTAACCACTAACACTAACCAACCTTCACCTAGTCTTTCAACTGATACTCACATTAATGCTGTGCAGGACGTTCCGTCCTTTGTTTCACATGCCAAGGCCACCCATGTCCAGACATTTCCTACCCCATGAGGTCTCAAGTTTGACAGTACAGGGTTCAAGAATCGAACCTTTGTCGTTGGCATTTACGTGCCAGCTACTCATACCTATAATCAGGCGCTGCACATTTATATCAACCTCAGGTTCGGTTAAAGAGTAAATTGACACAGAAATCACAAGAAGACCACAGCATACTTTGGATCAATGAAATTGATTCAAGGTGTGCTGTCAATTAGCAAAGAGAGTTTGGCAAGTATACGACAATTTTTCGTCACATCAGCAAACACACAAGTACAATAACTGTTGTCCTATGAAATAAATTATAGTATGCAAGAATCCAAGTTAGCAACACATTCCTTTAAGATCAGAATTTATCTTAACATGTTTGCCTTCATTTTAGTAGTTATAATAGTATGAAAAATATTCACCAAGATAACTTACAAAATTAGAGTGTTATAATTTTAGGGAAAAAGGGGGCTCGGGTTTCAAGGGTGATGTTTTGTGTTCATCCTTTGTTTTTTTTGTTGAATGGAGAGAGGGAGAGTTTTCCGCTGCCATGGAGGAAGAAGGGGGAAAACTATGGACCAATCCTTACGCACCCACTAGACTGAAGAAGGCTTGGAGGAGGTTATAGCTGGTGTGACAGCTGAAAATGTGTAGGAAAAAGGAAACAAATGCCTAAAAGAAATGAGTCATACAATGCCTTGGTCACCATTTTTACTCAAATCTGATCCGCTTAGGGTTTTTTGTTTTTTTTTGTAAGAAATGCCTCCCCAGATGTCATCACATGGTTTTTGTTACTTGTACCAGCATTCCTCGTGCTTGTTTCTTTAAAAAAATGCACCCAAACTTGAATCGACATCTATCAAAGCATAGGTGATACATGGATCTGGTCAGATGTTTTAGTTGCACTACTTTGGGGGTGTTGTTTCAGCATTTGACCAAAGGAAAGAATGAGATAAATTTCATGGGATAGGTTTCAGCAATATATAGAGGTCATGGGTTTCCTCAGGAGACAGTCACATTGTTTCACCATATGCTGCAAACAAGGCTCCATCCAAATCAATTTACATTGCCAGCGTATCTCCATCATGTGTAAAATGTGGAAGCTTTAGAGCAGGCTATGAACAACAGAATCTAGTTTTTGTAGGATTTTTTTCTTGCAAGTGTCATAGTTGATATGTATGAAAAATGTGGAAGTGTATTCGGGGCATGTGTAAATGCAAAATCCATGCCCTTTTTCTAGCATCCTCCATGTTTGTGTGAAAATGGGAGATTTGGATCAGGATATAGACATCCACCAATACTTGGAGAGGAGGAGGATAGTGTGTATGTTAGCTTTGGTAGTTGTAAGTGCTCTATTGGACTAGTATGCAGGATTGTGGATGCTTAGACAAGATGTTTGACAAAATGCTATAGGAAATTCAGCCTCATGACCTGTCATGATAGCAGGATATGCACAAAATGGATTTGTTAAGAAGGCACATAAACTGTTTGATAGAATGCCTAAAAGAAATGTTGTCTCATGGAATGCCATGATTGCAGTATATGCACAAATGGGTTGTTGAAAAGGCTCTAGAAATTTTTGAGAAACCGTAACTGACAGATCAAAAGCCAGTTTCCATAACCTTTGCTAGTATCTCCTATCCTGTGCCAAATGCGAGTTGTGGAACACATTATGGACATCCTTTAGAGTATAAATAATATAGGTATGGTTTCAAATATGCAGTTACAAATTTTATGATGGACGTGTATGTAAAATGGTGGAGTTGTGGATGCTCGTGATCTGGTTGAAGATGTTCCCAAGCAAGCTACTGAACCGAATCCCGCAGTGTCGACTGAATTCATTCTCTAGGCATGGTTCATCTTCCCTTACCTCTCATAATTCTCGTGTTTTAGTTATCTTTTACAAATTAATAGAATCTTAAAATATTAGGTTTTTAATACAGTGAAATGTTTACTTCAACTTGTTGCAAAAACAATGAAAGGTCTTGTTGTAACTCACAAAATAAAAATAACTCTTTGCATTAAACCATGAACTCCCACCCTCATTCTGAGGTTATGTAGGAAACTTCCTACCCAACTAGATGACTACAACATTGTCTTATCGACTAGATGAAATAGACTTTCCAGTAATAATGTTGACCTTCTCCATGTTTAAATAGTTATTTTTTTGCATTTTTCGAAGACTCATTTAGTACCCTTCAGAATTCTAAAAATGAGATGTTAGGCTTCATTCATGTACCTTGTTATATAAGGAATCACCTAGACAATTTGATTGACCCTGAATGAACATTTTTGATCTTTTTGATGCTCTTATAGGATCCCTGTTACACTAGTTTATAGTAGTAGAAAGTTGTCAAATCTAGAATGTTTGCTTTCATTTTGAACCGCCATTTGAAACTTGGATAGAGAAATTATTTCCCATCTTTGCAAACCTCTAGTGTTTATACTAGACAATTATATGGAACATTCAGCTTAGGGAAAAACATTCTTCTAGATATTTTTGCAAAGCCATTTTGTAGGCCTCTGGCCGTAATTTGACGAGGTCAAACTAGACCAATTTTGACTTGTCGCCGTTTGAAAATGGTTTTCTAATTCTTAGTCCCGTAGACTCTGATGAATTCTCCTCATATAGGGGAACTTGTAGGAAATGTCTCGTTGCATTCTCATACATCAAATGTCAGTTATGGACGTAGTTTTCTGGGCCCTTGAGCTAAATTTTTGTTTATTTGCAACTGGGTCAACTACGACCAATGGCCCCAAAGAACTAGCCGCCAAATGCAAACTGTTCACTTTTTCCCAATTCCGTCAGTTGCTTGAACTCTTGGTATATCTGGGCACATGTAGGAAGTTTATCGTGGTGTGAGTTCTCATCGGAAGATAACTTTTGGAAGTGGTTTCTTAGCCTCCAAGCCTGTTTTGTACGTTTTTGTAACTAGTAAGAAAATGTAAAATTATAAAGTTACGGACCCTCGTAGGGTTGCCAAACCACCCTGTAAACTTTTAACACATACAAATAACTATTTAAAATTCTATAGTGGAAATTTTTGTGTGCATTAACACTTTTGACAAAACAGTGTTTTCTCTCTCTTCCCTTCTCTTTCTCTCTCTTGGGTTATAAAATGAAGAAAAATGAAATGTAATGAATACATGTCTCTAGACCTTTTTATTTCAATTACAAATTGTAATTATTGTCATATGTAAATGGGAAACTAAAAAAAATGATACTTATGTTAGATTAGGGTGGATGCCATGCCAACGAATTATCGCTGATATCATGCTTACATGGTTTTTGCAGGAGGAAAGAAGGACGAAAAAAAGGTGATGTGTAATTCATTTATTTATTTTTGAAATTTATATAGTTCATTGCTAAATGTATAAATGTATAATGTTGTCTCATGTTACAGACTATTATATTTGATAATTTTTTTATTTGTATGAGATGTTGGTTTCTATGACATCTAGGTAATGTGTGTTTAATCTTAGCATCAATTTTGATTCATAGAACACATGGTTAAAAGGGGTTGATATTTATATAAGGTAAATGAATTTGAAGTAATATCTTGTAGTGCATGTTTAGTGTTGAATTAATGATTAATGAGTCATCTTGTGCATTCATACTTGGTAAATGTAATAAAGAATTTTAATCGAAACACTCTACCCTTACGTATTATTGGAGCATCACTCGTTTTCATGTGTGATACTCCTTACCATAGAAGAAATTGATCATCGTAGGATGAACTTAATCTTTTCTTCCGATGGAATTTCCTAATTCAGGAAAATCAG
The DNA here is from genome assembly GCA_019776745.2 of Taxus chinensis. Classification (NCBI taxonomy): domain Eukaryota; kingdom Viridiplantae; phylum Streptophyta; class Pinopsida; order Cupressales; family Taxaceae; genus Taxus; species Taxus chinensis. Next base: position 89,587,350 of record CM034147.1, on the reverse strand, counting down.
AGCTCAAGAATGGACTTATCATCTTAGTCAGTAGGTTTAGTGACATTTTCTTAAACCCATATGATAGGAGTGATGTAGTCAAACCTATTTTGGAGTAAGTAGAGCTAACTCCTCCTTCATAGCCTATTGGATTACCTTATTTTTCTAAAGATATATTTAAATGTAAATTTTCTTCATCGAATGAAATCCCTACCAGATCCAAACGACATAAATGAAGATCGGGACATAGTTGTTCTTTGCCTTGCACTCTTGTTAATGAACCGCCTTGGCTCCGCATAGCTAAATGTTTTACCTTGGTGTCTCTCAACATTACAACTTGGCCCCTTCAGAAGGTGGGTTAGCATAAATTTTTCCTCTCGCCTAAAATCTCGTATATAGTTGAGGGGTGGACCCTTAGGTGAAGTTGGGAATTAATCTAAACCTCGATTGTTTTGGGCATTAGCTTAGGGTGCTTGTGTAGCTTCAAGACTCCTTATCTTTTTTGTCTTTAAGAGGTTAGACAAATAGTTTGTAACTCCTTTTCAAGACAATGCTAAAAATAAGCCCATAATGTGACGTAGAAAATAAAGCTCATAATAGTAAAAATGAAAGTGGAGGTTCAAAATAATGCCACTCTTTCGGACCTTATAACTCATTTAAATATCTTTATGTGTTTCAAAGAATATGTATTGCATTGTTGAGATCAAACTATGAGAAAACCAAAGATATATAAATATAAAAGGAAGTCATTAAGTTGTTGAATTAGAATAACTATGGTAGGGAAATAACTAATCTGTGATCGAGGTATGTTTTTGGTAATAAGCTATCTCGCATCTAAATATCCATTAAATCCTAATATCGCTATATGGACACCAAGTCACATCCACTTGAGTTGTAAGAATAAAATGGTAGACATTGAATATATGAATGAGAAGAAGATTTTTAACATAAGAACAAGATAATTAAGTATTTTAACTGCATCCGAACTATGCCCAATAAACATGTTAGTTATGTAAATTTTTATAAAGTATAAGAAGCCAACATAAGATGGTCGAACTATATTTTGACCACGGAATAAACTTAAGAATATGTGGGTGGAAAAATGAGAATTTTATCCTTGCTCAATAATGTTCTTGGAATGTTAATCGTAACTAAAATACATTTAAGAAATAATGTGCTGTGGGTTCGCCATTCTTGAAGTCATGTTTCTTGTGGTTGGGTCATTACTAGTATTCGTTCAATGGGAAAAGTGTGGCATCGACATGCCTATGTCATTTTCATGTGTCTATCTGAGTCAATGACTTATGCGATTGTTGTATGTGAGTTGATTTTCTGTACTTGGAGCCCTTGCTGTGTTGTGTGTAGTGAGCAATGTAAAAAATCAAAATTATCCTGGTATTTTACTGTTGTATTTGGGTGCATAAAATGTGGGCACTACATATGGTATCAGAGAAGAGGTTCATGCTCTCAAACCTCTGGGATGGATTGGAGTTGGGATGATTCTGCATGATAGTGGTGGACACTGGAAGAGTAATGTGATATATGTTGTAATGTGAACTATGGCATAATTGTGACCTTATGGAATCACATTGGTGCATGTCACTTAGTGCGTATTTTTTATCGTATTGATGTGTTTGTGATGAGAGTATTCACTCTCTATGTTGTTGATTCAATGAGGAATCTATGTGTGATGTACTGCCTTGTTGTTTGTGAATGGAATGTTATTGTGGATTTTAGAGGGTTAAAATATGTTGGATTTATGTGATGTGAAGGTGTATTGATGTATTGCATGACCAAATTGATGTAAAGTGAATCACATTTCACCATGATGGCATCATCATATTGTGATTAGTTGTTTGCATCGTCGTGTTGTATTGCAATTGATTATATGTCATAATGTTAGACATTGTGTTCGTAATACTTATGATTTGTGTAATATGTAATGATTTACATCATGATTTAGGGGCATATGGTGAGCATATGATCCCTATGGTATAGTGATTGCACTCTGGTTGCAGAATGTGGTAATGTGATGTATTGTAACTCATGAAAGTAATGATTGTGTTATACCCTATATATAAATACCATGTGTAAGATGTTAAGGTTACATTGTGCAAATCACCATTGTGATATCGATGTAGTATGTGTATGTTGTGAACCTTACACTAGACAACCCTAAGGGGAGAAAACTGTCAAGAGTGTATGTGTGGAGAGAGGAGGCGTGGACCAGGTTTTCATAATCTTGAGCTGAGTATGAGTGAGGAAGTGGAGTCTTATATAGCCTGAAAACCCACTTCTATCTATTTACTATACTTCAAGCTTGCTCAGTATATTAAGGGTGTGCACCACCTTAGGCTCAACTTATGCAACTAAAGTTCCCTGCTCTTTCCTATTGGATTGGTCATTAAATAATCCTATGTAATTTTGACTATGTTGATCCTTGTGGGAGTATGGAGGAATGATTCAGGTAGAGGTGACGACAGTTACATGATTTGATATACTCATTTTTGGTTACATGTATATTTTTACAAGCTGAGGCTCGATGTCTGAGTGCTAGCAACTCGATGAGTACCCCTTTGGTGGTAGTATGAGACCACATAGTGATTGTAATGTGTTATTCCTCTATACATATTTTTATTTGTAAATTGATCATTATCTCTTTTAGCTAGAACCAGTCATTTTCTTGATTGACATGTTCTTATATTTTGGGCATTTATTTGATTGTTGCATTAACAGTTGGATTTTGCACTAACCATGGCTAATTAGCCATTTGTTTTTCTTAGTTTTAAAGAGTTTTTTATCATATTTAAAAGTTTTGTAGCCTAGCCTAAGGCTTTTAATTTTTCCACTTGCCATTTGAATGGATTGTTATGTTGGTTCTAATGTCGTAATGTGTTAGAATAGGGTCATGGGATTAACCATGGAGTGGTTGAACCTATGGACCTGCTTCGTTGTATGGGATTATGCCCTAAGGAGTTACAGATAACTAGTTGGTTGTCGAACCACGAGTTATTATGTAACTTGGGTTGGGGTGATGGGGCTCTATGTGCCCAGGGCCATAGGGTGACCCGACCTCATTAAAAGGAGAAAGGGGACAGGCCTCTATGGTTGAGTGACCTGTTACTCTTTATGGCACTCTATGGTTGAGTGACCTGATATTCTTGATGGGGCTCTATGGTTGAGTGACCTGACTTGGTTCTGGCACTATGTTTCTTTCTCTTTTGGAGGTATATGGAGTTATTTGAGGTGTATGGAGTGTTTTATGATGCTTTAAGAGACATGTGGAGTATTTCTTGATATTTTGAGATATGTGGAATTGGTATAGTGAGTTATGTGTACCCTTGTGAGTCTTTTTGACACCTTGTTATATTTGAGGCTTGAATCTTCCCTTGGGTGATATGGACTATTGGATATTGTCTTGGCACTATGTTGGTATAGTCATGGATTTCTTTGGGTCTTGCGATACCAGTTATATATGTATCAACATGTTGACCCGGTTTGTCAGTCATATGTGAGTACTAGATTTATGTCTAGGACGTAATTGTTGGAAATTATTTACTATGTGTTCTACTTGTTTTCATTCCATGGTTGGTGAAACCCTTGTGATGTGATACGGTTGTGAAAGTATGTAAAAGTATGGTTGTGAAATTTTAGTGTTGTGTATGACCCTGGTAGGGTGTTGTGACTATAGTTCATGATGGGAACCCATAGGAATGAATAAACTAAAATTCTACAAAAATGAAATTCTAAAGGACTTAAATTAAGAATAATGTTAATAGAAAGAGATTAATGAAATAACGAATAACAGGGAACTAGCAATCTTCACAGAACCTTGAAAGTTAAAATTTCTACCAAATGTTCCTAGGGCCACCCCATAACCGTGATTTTGTATCTGAAATCTTAACCTTAAAGCTTACCCTCACCCATTTTGTTCATTGTTGTTTTTCATTTCTCTTTCTTCATTGTATGTTGCATCGAGGACGATGCTTTCTTAAGGGGAGGAGAATGTAATGCCCCGTTCGATGTTCCCCCAGTCCCTAACATGACAACCCTATTGCTAAGACTGGGAGACTTGTGTGCTTCTACTCTCATTGACCGTTGTTGACTTTGTCCTTGTCACAGTGAAGATTTTGCACCTTCCCTCTCCTTCTTTCCTTTCAGGTCATTGTCGACACCCCAAACTGTGGACCTTGTAGCATCATGGATGACTATCTGGTTAAAGGAAAATGTGGTTCTCAGTTCTTCAAGTTTGTCGAATCATCGACATTAACAGGATTAATAATTATTATCATTATTTTAGCCATAAAATCATTAAAATAATGTTTATACTACTATTATAATTCATATTACATACTTCGATCAATTGCTTTTGTGTCAAAATTTTATCACTGGTAATGGATTAACTTTAAGCTATATTTTATTTATTTGTCTACTTCATTTTAGGGTTTTATGACCTATTTAGATTAAAACAAACAAAAAGAAATAAATTAATTAATTAATAGAATTTTAACAAAAGGGGCGTGAAATTTGGGGTGGTTTTAGGGAAAAAGGGGGCTCAGGTTTCAGGGGTGATGTTTGTGTTCATCCTTTGTTTTTTTTTGTTGAATGGAGAGATGGAGAGTTTTCCGCCACCATGGAGGAAGAGGGGGGGAAACTATGGACCAATCCTTGCACACCCACTAGACTGAAGAAGGTGTGGAGGAGGTTTTGGCTGGTGTGATAGCTAAAAATGTGCAGGAAAAAGGAAAAAAATGCCTGAAAGAAACAAGTCATACAATGCCTTGGTCACCATTTTTGCTTAGATCTGATCCACTTAGGGCATTTTTTTGTTTTTTTTAAAGAAATGCCTCACCAGATGTCATCACATGGTTGCTGTGACTTGTGCTAACATCCCCTCTGCCTATGTCTTAAACAAAAACATGCCTAGACATGAGTGGACAACTATCAAAGCATAGGTGATAGAGGGATTTGGTCAGATGTTGTAGTTGCAATACTTTAGGGGCATTGTTTCAGCGTTTAACCAAAGGAAAGAATGAGATAACTTTCATGTGATAGGTTCTAGTAGTGTACAAAGGACATGGGTTTCCTCAGGAGATAGTCACGTTGTTTCACCATATGCTGCAAACAAGGCTCCAACCAAATCAGTTTACATTGCCAGTGTATCTCCAACCTATGCAAAATGTGGAAGCTTTGGAGTAAGGTATGAACAACAAAATATGGTTTTTGTAGGATTTTGTTCTTGTAAGTTTCATAGTTGATATGTATGAAAAATGTGGAAGTGTATTCAAGGCATTTGTAAATGCAAACCCCATGCGCTTTTTCCAGCATCCTCCATGTTTGTGTGAAAATCAGAGATTTGGATCAAGATATAGACATCCACCAATACTTGGAGAGGAGGAGGATAGTGTGTATGTTAGTTTTAGTAGTTGTAAGTGTTCTGTTGGAGTAGTATGTAGGATTGTGGATGCTTAGACAAGCTATTTGAAAAAATGTTATAGGAAATTCAGCCTCATGACCTGTCATAATAGTAGGATATGTACAAAATGGATTTTTTGAGAAGGTGCATAAACTATTTGATAGAATGCCTTAAATAAATGTTGTCTCATGGAATTCCATGATTGCAGGATATGCACAAATGGGTTGTTGAAAAGGCTCTAGAAATTTATTAGAAATCATAACTGGCAACTCTAAAGCCAATTTCCATAACCTTTGCTAGCATCTCTTGTCCTATGCCAGATACAAGTTATGGAACACATTATGGACATCCTTCAGAGTATAAATACCAGAGGAATGGTTTCAAATCTGCAGTTACAAATTTTATGATGGACGTGTATGTAAAATGGTGGAGCTATGGATGCTTGTGATCTCGTTGATGATGTTCCCAAGCAAGCTACTTAACTGAATCCCACAGTTTGGACTGACTTCATTCTCTAGGCATGGTTCATCTTCCCTTATGTCTCATAATTGTCATGTTTTAGTTCTCTTTTATAAATTAATAGAATCTTAAAATATTAGGTTTTTAATATAGTTAAATGTTTACGTCAACTTGTTGCAAAAACAATGAAAGGTCTTGTTGTAACTCACAAAATCAAAATAACTCTTTGCATTGAACCATGAACCCCCACCCTCATTCTGAGGTGATGTAGAAAACTTCCTACCCAACTAGATCGCTACAACATTGTCTTATTAACCAGATGAAATATACTTTCCAGTAATAATGTTGACCTTCTCCCTGTTTAAATAGTTAATTTTTGCATTTTTCGAAGACTCATTTAGTACCCTTCGGAACTCTAAAAACGAGATGTTACGCTTCATTTGTGTACCTTGTTATATGAGGAATCACCTAGACCATTGGATTGACCCTGAATGAACATTTTTTATCTTTTTGATGCTCTTATAGGAGCCCTGTTACATTGGTTTACATCAGTACAAAGCTGTCAAATCTAGAAAGTTTGTTTTCTTTTTGAACCGCCATTTGAAACTTGGATAGTGAGATTATTTCCCGTCTTCGCAAACCTATAGTGTTTATACTAGACAATTGTATGGAACATTTAGATTAGGGAAAAATATTCTTCTAGATATTTTTGCAAATCCATTTTGTAGGCCTCCGGCCGCAGTTTGATGAGGTCAAACTAGACCAATTTTGACTTGTCACTCCAGAAAACTTGTCGCCATTTGAAAATGGTTTTCTAGTTCTTAGTCCCGTAGACTCTGATGAATTCTCCTCATATAGGGGAACTTGTCGGAAGTGTCTCATTGTGTGCTCATCCATCAAACGTCAGTTATGGACGTAGTTTTCTGGGCCCTCGAGCTAATTTTTTGTTCATTTGCAACTAGGTCAACTACGACCAGTGGCCCCAGAGAACTAGCCGCCAAATAGAAACTATTCACTTTTTCCCAATTCCGTCAGTTGCTATAAAGTCTTGGTATATCTAGGCACACGTAGGAAGTTTATCATGGTGTGAGTTCTGATCGGAAGATAACTTTTGGTAGTGGTTTCTTAGCCTCCGAGCCTATTTTGTATGTTTTTGTAGCTAGTAAGAAAATGTAAAATTATAAAGTTGTGGACCCTCGTAGGGTTGCCAAACCACCCTGTAAACTCTTAACACATACAAATAATTTTTTAAAACTCTATAGTGGAAATTTTTGTGTGCATTAGCACTTTCGACAAAACAGTGTTTTCTCCCTCTTCCTTTCTCTTTCTCTCTACTGGGTTACAAAATGAAGAAAAATTAAATGTAATGAATACATGTCTCTAGAATTTTTTATTTCGATTGAAAATTGTAATTATTGTCATATGTAAATGGGAAACTGAAAAAAATGATACTTATGTTAGATTAGGGTGGATGTCATGCCAACGAATTATCGTTGATATCATGCTTACATGGTTTTTGTAGGAGGAAAGAAGGATGAAAAAAAGGTGATGTGTAATTCATTTATTTATTTTTGAAATTTATATAGTTCATTGCTAAATGTATAATGATGTCTCATGTTACAGACTTTTATATTTGATAATTTATTGATTTGTATGAGATGCTGGTTTCTAGGACATCTAGGTAATGTGCGTTTAATCTTAGGATCAATTTTGATTCATAGAACACATGGTTAAAAGGGGTTGATATTTATATAAGGTAAATGAATTTGAAGTAATATCTTATAGTGCATGTTTAGTGTTCAATAAATGATTAATGAGTCATATTTTGCATTCATACTTGGTAAATGTAATAAAGAATTTTAATTGAAACACTCTACCCTTGCACATTATCGGAGCATCACTCATTTTCATGTGTGATAATCCTTACCATAGAAGACATTGGACACTGTAGGATGAACTTAATCTTTTCTCTCGGTGGAATGTCCTCATTCAGGAAAATCAGAGCTCAAGAATGGAATTATCATCTTAGTTAGTAGGTTTAGTGACATTGTCTTAAACCCATCTGATAGGAGTGACACAGTCAAACCTATTTTGGAGTAAGTAGAGCTAACTCCTCCTTCGTAGGCTACTGGATTTCCTTTTTTTTCTGAAGATAGATTTAAATGTAAATTTTCTTCATCGAATGAAATCCCTGTTGGATCCAAACGACATAAATAAAGATCGGGACATAGTTGTTCTTTTCCTTGCACTCTTGTTAATGGACCCCCTTGGCTCTGCATAGCTAAATGTTTTACCTTGGTGTCTCTCAACATTACAACTTGGCCCCTTCTGAAGGTGGGTTAGCATAAATTTGTCTGCTCGCCTAAAAACTCATATATAGTTGAGGGGTAGACCCTTAGGTGAAGTTGGGAATTAATCTAAACCTTGATTATTTTGGGCATTGGCTTAGGGTGCTTGTGTAGATTCAAGTCTCCTTATCTTTTTTGTCTTCAAGAGGTTAGACAAATAGTTCGTAACTCCATTTCAAGACAATGCTAAAAATAAGCCCATAATGTGACGTAGAAAATAAAGTTCATAAGAGTAAAAATGAGAGTGGAGGTTCGGAGTAATGCCACTCTTTAGGACCTTATAAATCATTTTAATATCTTTACGTGTTTCAAATAATATGTATTGCATTTTTGTGATCAAACTACGAGAAAACCAAAGATATATAAATATAAAAGGAAGTCATAAAGTTGTTGAATTAGAATAACTATGGTAGGGAAATAACTAATGCATGATCGAGGTATGTTTTCGGTAATAAGATATCTCCCATGTAAATCTCCATTAAAACCTAATATCGCTATATGGACACCAAGTCACATCCACTTGAGTTGTAAGAATAAAATGGTAGACACTGAATATATGAATGATAAGAATATTTTTAACATAAGAACAAGATAATTAAGTATTTTAATTGCATCCAAACTATGCCCAATAAGCATGTTAGTTATGGAATTTTTTATAAAGTATAAGAAGCCAACATAAGTTGGTCGAACTGTATTTTGACTGCGGAATAAACTTAAGAATATGTGGGTAGAAAAACGAGAAATCTATCCTTGCTGAATAATGTTCTTGGAATGTTAATCATAACTAAAATACATTTAAGAAATGATGTGTTGTGGGTTCGCCATTCCTAAAGTCATGTTTCTTGTGTTTAGGTCATTACTAATATTCATTCATTGGAAAAAGTGTGGCATGGACATGCCTATGTCATTTTCATGTGTCTATGTGAGTCGATGACTTATGCGATTGTTGTATGTGATTCAAGTTTCTGTACTTGGAGCCCTTGATGTCTTATGTGTAGTGAGCAATGTAAAACAAAAAAAAATTATCCTGGTATTTTACTATTGTATTTGGGTGTGTAAAATGTGGGCACTACACTTTGATGGATCCAGAAGTAGAAACAACATGGGACCAGGAGTGGTTATCATTTCCCCTAAGGAAGACAAATCATTCTTAGCACACAGGCTATAGTTTGCATGGTCAAACAATGTGGAAGTATGAAGCATTTGTGCATGGCTTGATCATTGCTGAAAAGAAGAAAGTTAAAGCACTGCAGATATTTAGGGACATATAATTTATCATCCACCAGGTCACCAACAAATTTCAAAAAAATAATAATCTTCTTAAATCTTATAAATATAGAGTTTGGGACCTCCTTGAGAACTTTGATGCTCTTAATCTACAATGGTTCCACTAAGAATGAATAAGAAAGATGACCAAATGGTCGTGCTTAGTTCAGAGTTTTCTCCTGCTAAGGACTTTGTCAAAGGAAAAACCCAACACATTAAGATGGTGATCAGACCATATATTCCAGACAATAACATTAGCTGAAAAGTGTTCAACAGTGATGCGCAGATCATCCAGCCTATCTAGAATGAAGCTAATTTTTCATCAAATATGCAAGATGACTTGCATGACAGCTATGGTGATCAAGTGATACAGATGAATACAAATAAGTTGCTTAAGGGATGGTCACATTAGAACAAATGTTTAGCCATGATGATGAGTTTAAGGGTGAAGAAAGATACATGCATGCTGCACAAGAAAACTACTCTTCAGTCATTATTGCTTGTGGAAAGAGTTGTTGCTCAACAGGACTTGTGCGCATGAAGAAAGAAAGGTATTCATCTCTCTCTGTAAAAAATAAAGTGAAATTTTCTCATGGGATTATGAATACCTCAAAGGTTTTAATCTAATTGTTTCTTAACACTCCATTGACATTGATCCTGATATAAATCCCATCAGATAGAAGCAACAGCTAGTCAATCCAAAGATAGAGCCCCTCATGAGAAAGGAATTATCAAAACTGATTGAGACAAAAATTATTTTTCCTATCAAATACTCTACTTGGGTCACAAACTTGGTTTCAATGTGAAAGAAGAATGGTGAAATCAGACTCTATGTTGATTTCAGATATTTGAAAAAGGCATGTCTAAAGGATCATTATCCTTTGCCTTCAATGGAGCAGATTATGTAAACCATAGCTAGTGCGCAAACATTCTTCATGCCAGATGGGTACTTAGGTTTCAACTAGATCCTGGTCAAGGAAGAGGCTCAATTCATAATAACATTTACAACCAAGAGGGGAACATATGCATATTAGAAAATGCCATTTTTTCTATCAAATACGGGTGCCACATTTCAACACACTATGGATATTGCTTTCAAGGGATACATTAATCAGTTCATCTTGGTCTACCTTGATGATATAAATGTCTTCTCAAAGCAAAGAGTAGATCACATGGCACACCTAGAAAACATATTTGAGAGATGCAGAGAATTTGGGGTATCTCTTAACCCCAAGAAATGTAATTTTGTAGTGGTACAGGGAAAGTTCTTAGGCCATGTGGTTTTAAAGGATGACATCATGATTGATCTTGAGTCCGTTTCAGCCATCCTAGCTCTTTCCCTCCTAACGCACAAAAAGGCCCTACAGTCCTTCCTTAGCAAGATCAATTTTGTTAGGCATTTTATCCCTAACTTTACAGGACTGGTTAGGCCCATCATCTTGATGATCAAGAAGGACATAGCCTTCAGATGGAATAAGAACGAAGAGAAAGCTTCAAAAAGATCAAGAGAGATATTGATTTTGTGCCAACACTCATCAATCCAGATTATTCAAAGTATTTCATCTTGTATGATTATGGTGATGATGCAAGCATTTCTACTGTCCTAACACATGAAAATGAACAAGGGCTAGAACAGCTAGTGGCTTTCTTCAGCCAGATGCTAAAGGATTATGAATTAAGATAAAGTCACATGGAGAAACAGGTCTTCTCCATCATGCTCACGCTAAAGAAATTCAAGAGCATGCTCACCACCAATCATGTTAAGGTATTAGTCTCCCACTGTTTGGTCATAGAATTCATCATGTGAGTAGAAATCAATGAGAAAATAGCATGATGGGTGACCAAAATCATGAAATACAATGTGACTATCAAGGCCATGAAACTAGTAAGAGGTAGTGAACTCTACAAGTAGATTGTTGAGGATACACAGAGTGAAATTGAGGCTTCATTATTTCTAGATGAATACCTTCCACATGTAGAACTTGAATAGTATATAGACCCTGGCATGCATGACTAGATGAAGGACATGATCACATTCTTTTTTGAGGGTACATACCCTCCAAGTTTAAATAAATCAAAGAGAAGACATATAAGGTTACAATTTGTCCCTTATGTGTTGATTGATGGAATTCTCTTCAAAAGAAATATTGATGGTGTGTTGTTAAGATGTATCAATGACATGTAGACTAAAAATGTGTTAGAAAAATTTCATGATGGATTCTCTGGCGGACACTTCTTTCCCAAGACTACAACAATAAAGATCATAATGACAGGTATCTTTTAGCCTACCCTATTTACATATGCACATAGGTGGGTCACAAAATGTAAGGAATATGCTTTCTTTGTAGGAAAGAAAATATTTGCAGCACTTCCCCTCTGACCAATCCAAGCAGATCAATCCTTTGCATAATGGGGTCTTGACTTCATAGGAATGATCAATCCACCTTCAAGTGCTAAACATTAATGGGTGATGATAGCTATAGATTACTTCACCAGATGGGCAGGAGCTGTTGTGCTTAAATAATCAACTGAGGCAATCATCCTTGACTTTTTTGAGGTTTTAGTCATAAGGTTTGGTGTTCCTCAAACCAGTATATTTGAAACTACAAAGGTCTTCCTTAGTGCTAAAATCACTGATTGGGCTTTAAGTCTAGTCATTTACCTCAAAACCTCTTCCAACTATTACCCTCAGGGAAAGGGTCTGGTAGAATCAACAAACAAGAACCTGATCAGAATCATGAAGTTCACAATGAACATCAGCCAAATATAGTGGCATATGAAGGTCTTGAACACGTTCTGGGCAGATAGAATCATAGTAAAAAAGGTACTAGGAACTTCACCTTCCAATCTTGTCTATAGAAAGGAGGCTACCCTTCCTTTAACACTATAATTAAATTCATTGGCACTTGCCCAGTAGTTGGAATTTGAAGGAATGGATCAGAGAGAAATTAGGATGGTAGAGCTGGTTCATCTTGAAGAACTCATAAACTCTACCATGATCAAGGTAGAACAACATCAACAAGAAACAAAGAAAAGGTTTGAAAGAAAGGCTAGGCCTCAAGATTTCAAATTTGGGGACCTACTTCTAAAATGGGATGTTGATAGAGCTAAGCCAAGGTGCTATTCAAAGTTTGATGTAATTTGCAGTGTCCCATACATCATCAGTTCCTATAAGGAAGATAACTCTTTCAAGTTACCTCATCCTGATGGAAGCACATTGTAAATCCTCATAAACGAGATCTATCTCAAACCCTTCCATTAGGTTTTCTGCATCATATTGTATATATTAGAGTAGTTTCAATTCCTCCAAGTGTGCTCCATGCACATTGTTTGTTTGTGCATAGTTCTTTCCTCCCATGTTCTTCCTACGCGCACCCCTTTGTTACTTCCAAAGTGTAGAAATGATTCTCAAGTGATCATAGGGGCAGTTTCATGATTGCATAAGTAGACTCCATGCCCAATGGATGCTTCTAGCTACTGATGTCTTTCATCAAGCAAGCAGATGGCCTCAAAAGTCACAAAACATGTTATCCAAATAGATGTCCTAGAGATTTGGATAACTTGCATACACATTCTAGCCCTAAGTTATTCATTGAAGAATTTCGTGTGGTCAAAACCACTTGGCACATTCCCTTAGTCACAGTTTACCTACGTGCCCCTTTCCTTTTCTCCTTCCACTTCTCCTTTGTGCCCACATTCTGCACATTCAGCTTTTTCCTAGTCAGTGTATTCCCTTCCCGCGTGCCTCACACTTACTACTAAGTCCTTAGCCCTTCACACGCCATGCCCATTACCTTGTAATAGTTGTACCTTAACCATATGTTATCTTCTCACCAATTTTCCTCATCTCCCGGTGTGCATCATGTGTGTCCCCTCCACGCCTTCCTCTATTTTCTTCGTATGCCCTTCCTGCATGCCCTTCTGTGCCAAATCATAATTTGACACACTTAAGTGTGTCACACGCAACTAGTCAAAGCACACCAATAGGGTACCAAATCCTTACAAAAAATCAATGGTTGAAATGTGGCATAAACGATAGATAGTTGTATATTTTTCCATCATCTCAGCCAATCTGTGCATGCCATGTGTTTTGCATGCACCGACAACTCTAACATCTTCTGACAGCCATATCTTCTGATACAAAGCTAGGATCAGCACGTGTCTAGACTTGTCAGAGAGCTGTTGACATCAGCTATAGTGCCAAAAATTCAAAATTCAAATTCTAGTGGATCTGGTAGGTGAGAAATTGGAAAAATTCTCTCTGAACATTGATGAGAAAATCTGATTGCTCCAACCACCCAATTTTGTATAATCCTCCCTCCTTTGTCTTTAACACATCAAATAGGCATGGGGAAGCATATTTCATAGATTTCCAAGTGGATTTGTACACATTGAATACTTTTTGTTGGAGGTTGTATTTCAAATTCAGGTTTTCCCTCCTTTTACCTTCTTCCTCAAGTGATTCATCTATAAAAAAAGAGAAAGGCCCATTTTTTATGTTGGACACTCTGTGATCCTTGGGCATTTTTTCTAAGGGATCCATATTTTTTGTATTTTGAGTTGCAGACCTATATATTTGGCTCTTGCATGTGGATATCGACCTCCTTCATCATTGTAATAGCTCTGTGCATTTTTAGAAGTAATAGAAGCATCGTTTTGTAACTATTCTTTGTCTTAACGTTTTTGCATTCCTTCTTCTTGCCTTTTCTTTTGTGTTGTGTGTTCTTTGTGCTACTTCAGGTCCCCTGTAGTTCCATATTTGGTTGTGTTCCATGAGAATGATCTGGTGAATGTGTATTTCATTGTGCTACTCTTGCATAGCCTCCTTTCATGCATTCCCTGTCATTATCACTCATAACAGGTAGTGTTCATCCCTCTTTTCTTGTTCTTTCACCTTTTAGTGTAGTTTCCTTCATGTTATCCTTCTTTCCTTTGTCCCTTGGCATCATTAGCTTATTTTTTTCCTTCCAACACTAGGAGTATCAGTAGAATTAGAGATAGATAGAGGAACCAAACTTTTCCAAAGATTTGTCCCAAGATCACAAGGTCCCACAACTTGGGGGTGGTTCCATTGTGGTCTCAAACACCTCGGCCCTTACATAACCTAGAATCAATCATGCCTAAAACCTACTGACCAATTTATCTACCTCATCATATTCTTCCCTAACTTATAGGAGAACTACATCACTCTGAGGCCTCTTTCTGCCGAGGTTATATCTTAGAGGTTAGCTTAGTAAATTTTACCCCTAACTAATTTTCCCCCTTTCATTCACATTCAAACCCAATTAGTTTTCGTTTACAAAATAACTTGGAAATTAATATATCAAAAAAGCATACATTTTTTCATCATACTTATCATTTTATAACCTCAACCATATCACACCTACATCATTTAACTTTTCCATGATATCAATTAATTTGAAATTTAAACACAACATACATACAACACACCATTTCCATAAAATTGATAACTTAGAAATTTTCAACTCCACCATGCCTACACCTAGACTCAACCATGCCTATACCTGACTCAACCATTCCTACACCTAACTCCACCATGCCTATACCTAACTCAACCATGCCTACACCTAACTCAACCATGCCTAAAACACCTAGACTCAACCATGCCTTAACAATGGAAATGAAAACCAGTACTTCATCAATCCAATAATCATCATCAACTATATAAAAGGGAGTGTCTGTATATCAATACATATATACACAGGGATAAATAATCAAAGTATCTCAAAAACTCTCATGTACAACCTCACAATCAGTTAGGGGCATGTTTTCACCCCTAACGTGGCCTTATCTATGGCCTTTCATAAAACCCAACCCAACCTCACCCATTGCGACACTCGAATTAACTTAATAGCTATACCTTTGTGATGATGCTACTCGTTTTGTTCAGCCTAATGACCTTACCTTGCCTAATGTTATGTTGATTATCCCGACCTAACCTTTGGTTCCCTAGAAAAAACCTATTTCCCATTCCTGCACCTTACCTAGTTGTGTTTCAGGACCATATCTTATACCTTGGACACCTGAACCACTTTAACCTTGTTTGGATAAACCTATTGACCTTTGACGAAGTAGAGTTTGCAAGCTCTTCAACATGGTACTGTTATCCAAAATTCACCCCCCCAGGGTAATTTTGATAACATGCATCAGAATATTCAAGTCCCAGGCAAGTAGTTTGATCCAGGAAAAATAGTGAAAATTGGCTAACTCCTGCTCAAGGACACCTTTGGGATGTGTGGGACAGAAAAACGCAGATCGGCCGAAAAGCATCCAGGTGGCCCACTAAGCATTTGGGACAATTGGACCAGAAGTACGCGGTGGGGGCGAGAAGCCGATCCGGCCGAAAGAGGAAGAAAAATTAGCTAACTGCTAAGCGGGACAGGAGTACACGAAGGACCCGAACTGGCCAGATCGGCCGAAATGAGAACAAACGGTCCTAAAGCATTTGGGACATCTGGGACAAAAAGGCGCAAACTGGCCGAACCAAGCAAAAACAGTCAAGTCAGTCTGAAAGCAGTTGGGACGTCGGGACACGTGGGACGCGGAAAGGCGGTTCGGCTGAAGGAAAGGAAAATCGAATTGTTTCTAGGATAGTCAGAACAAATAGACCCGAACCGGCCGGATCGGCCGAAATAAGCACAAACAGCCCGCTAAGCAAATGGGACATTTGGGCTGCAAGTACGCGAACCAGCCAAACTGGGTGAAAAAGGTCAAAGCAGCCCGAAACAGTTTGGGACATTTGGGACAAATGGACGCGAACCGGCCGGTTCGGCTGAAATCAGCACAAGGAACACTGAGACATCTGGGACAAAGGGACACGAGGGACACAGATCGCCGAGGGAGCCGAAAGCCAATCAAGCAGCGCCACGTGTCATTGGCCGAATGAGGGACAAGGAAGCCCATTCCAGGTGGATCGGAGGTTTATGTCCCAAACGGTTTGGAACATCTGGGACATAAAAATGCGAAGGGCGCGAAAGAGCTGGCAGGGCTGAAAACCAATGAGAAGCTGCCACGTGTCCTCACAAGAGAAAGGTCCAAAAAGTCAAAGGGGCGAGTTTTCGAGCACTGATCCGAACCAATGGGATAGTGCCACGTGTCCCAGCTAGGGCCCACAAGGAAATTTCAAAAGATAGGCCGCAAAGAGGTGGAGGAGAGAGAGTTGCTCAGCAAATCAGATCCTGCCATGTGTCGTCCAGGTGGCAAAGCCTGGGAAAATATTTCAAAATCCGTCTTGGTCTGTTCCGTGCCCTAAATCTTCAAATCATCATATCTTTTGATCCAGAGCTCGGATTTGCACGTTCCTTATATCAACAGAAAGCTGTTGAAATTCTCTACATGATTCTTGGATCAATCTTCCATTTTGGTGTAGTCTAGAGAGAGAAAGTTAAGAAACGGCTCTGACACATGGTAATGCCAGAAGTGACGCTTCAACAACCAACTTTAATGCAGCAGACAGTTCACCGCTTCTGTTAGGCAGCCCACCGTTTTGCTAGGATCCGCTGCTTCTGCCATGATGAGATGAATTGAATGCAACCTGGAGGTGGTTGGGGTAGATTTGGTTTACCCTTCTCTCTTTCCTCTCTCATTCTTTCTATATATTGAAAAGAGGAGCTTCTTTTCAAGGTCGAACATTTTCTGTTTTGCTCCTCCCTTCTTCTCCTATCAGGTGAATTTTTGGAGTTCAAACCTCTCATTTGAAACTGTAATACCACTCTACCTCTTGGCATTTTGCAGTGTATTGTATCAATCTTTGGAGCAAGTAATACATGTCTGTGGATGATTCTCAACCCTCTCTGTGTTCATCTTGCATCCTCCTGGTCTTTCACTACAAGTTTTGTTATCTGTGCATGATCTTATATCACATTTGAATGGTCTGTGTTCACTGGAAAAATAGGTGTTCTTCATTCCTCGGTGCATCACCTCTATTAGCTTAGATTTATTTTATGCATTTCTTACCTTGTCTCCTTGGTAGATTAGATTAGGTTTTGAGAAAACCCTCTGCATATTTCGTGTGCATCTGAACAGAGGAATAGGAACCAGCCTTCTCTGGAGAATGCTTTCTCATTTTTCAAGTCCCACTTGGAGAAAGGATTCAATGTTATGCAATCACACTAAATGCCAAAGTGATCAACCTAGAAACCTGATCTACATCCAGGAGTGCTGTGATTTTGCATCAATAGTTTTGGCATGCCCGGTGGGACCTAGAGGTCTCATTTTTTTGCAGCAAAGTTGATATGAATCTGCTGCAATTTTCTTTCTTGAAAAGAGCTATTATTCACATATCTGAGAACTCCAAAAGGAAGATCAACTAGTTTCAACAGCGCAGGCCTGAAAGCTTATGAGAAGAATCACAAGGTCAAGAGTTGGAGAAGAGGAAGTGCTGTTTGAATACCTGCAATTATCTCCAAGAAGAAGGCAAAGAGGAAGAAGGATTCAACGGTCTCCATCTCCACCAAACAGAACTCTCTCAACTCCTCCACCTGCTCTGCCTTTCATTCAGTATTCAAGAGTCCTTCGACCAATTAGAATGGCGTAACCAACAAATCCCTTTGTCAATTTCACTGGCAGCAGCCCACTTGCCCTCAATGCACAGAATCTAGTTCCAATTGCAGCATTGAAGAACATTCCATTTTTTACTGGAGAAAATCATACCACTCCTGGTGATCATGTCAAAGACATTGCTAACATCTGTGCAATCCATGAGATAAATGAAATGGATGTGGCTGTCAAACTGCTAGCATCATCATTCAAAGGGAAGGCATTGCAATGGTTCAGAAGCCTTGAAGCTGGTTCTATCACAAATTGGAATCAATTGTGCATAGTTCTCCATGAGCAGTTTGGAGAGAAGGGAGACAACTTGTCTCTTCTAGAACAATTGACAACTATCAAGAGAGCCCCCAACGAGCAGCTAACTGACTTCAACTTCAGATTTCAAAGGTCTTAGGATAGGATTCCAATGGCAGTCAGGCCAACAGCAGAAGGTGCTTTTCTCTATTATCTTAAAGCTTTGAATTTTGATATTTCTATGTTAATTCAATCAATGGGAGGCACAACCTTACCTGCTACTTATAGCATTGCCATTAGAGCTGAAAATTGTCTTATTCAAGCTGGTAAACTGGCTCTTAGGCCTCCAATGCCATTATATCCAAGTTTAGAGAGCCCAAGTGCTAGTCAAGCACCTGTCTTAGCTCCTATTCCCACTCCTAGAAATCAGAGTTCAAATGAAGCTTCCACTTCATCTCCAAGTGCCCCAAATGAGCTTCAAGAGGTGATGAAGCAATTGCAAAATCTAGGCAATGAGCTAGTCACTCTCAAAAGGCAGCAAGCTCAAGGTTTTAGACCTTCATATCAGCCTCAAGCTCAACCTAATAGGCAGCCATATCAGCCTCAAAGGCCACCCAATCTAGCTGCAAATCAAAATCAAGCAAGGCCTCCTGCCAATAGACCATTCCAGCCCTATAATCCAAATGCCATATCTGCCTCTAAGGCATTAGTACCAGCACAAAACAACATTTCCCAGGAGTATGATTGGTGTTTTCCATGTAATGAGCCTCATAATCAATCCATGTGCTTCAATGGTGCTTTGAATCAAGCTTTAATGGTAACAACTACTGGTGTGGAGGGTGAGAACAGTCAAGAAAACAACCAACAACAAGAAACATTCCAACAACAATCAGCCCCAAATGACACCACATTGGTAAATTGGCAAGCAGAGGATTTTTGTGGCATGAACCAGGCAGTTTCTCAAGGTGTTGCAGCAAACACAAGGTCAAAAAGGAGAAATTTGGGTGAAGAGCAGCCATTAGCCCTAGCCAATCCACAACCTTCCATGGCTCCACAAATGATTGGCAGGAAAAGTCCCGTTTCAAATGCACAAGGGCAGCCAAGAATAGCCCCTAGGCCAACTCAAATGCCAGCTGTTGCTGCCCACATACAAGGAGTAAATGTGCAAACCAAGGGACAACAGAGAGATCCTTCATCACCATTCAGTATCATTGATCAGATGAAGAAGAAAAACGTCAATATATCTATGTCGGAATCCCTATCCATCCCAGGCCAAATAGATCTGCTGCAAGCTACCATGAAGGACTGGCTAGCTTCGAATCAGCAGATGCAAGACAAAGTTCTCACAAATGATGCCCAGCCTGAAGGAAATCATAGAGCACAAAAAGGTAGAATGCTGAAGCCTCCCCCTTTTTATGTTTCGTTAATCATTGGAAATCATCTAGTGCATAATTGCATGATAGATTTTGGGGAAAGTAGCTTAGTAATGCCTAAACAGATAGCTGATCAGTTAGGGCTCCAGTATGAAATAACATCTAAGGGAGTAGTGCAGCTGGATGGGACAGCAATAGCAACAGTTGGAGTGATTAGAAATTTGAGTCTTACCTTGCATGCATGTCCAAATGTTGTTGTCTTACAAGATATATCAGTCATAGACCTTCCACCACTCTTTTCCCTATGTTTGTCAAGGGACTTCACTACCAAAATTGGGGGATATTTGTCCGTTGATTGGTCTCACATGCTATTCAGAACAAGGTATGGAACTAAAGCTACAATTAGGTCAGAACCTATTGCAAACTTCCACATTGAGCCCTATACTCCAAATCAGATTAATACCAATTGCTCAGCATTTGATCAAGAAGATCACCCAAGCACTGATGAAGTTGACACTAAGGTTGGAAGTATCCCAGATTTGACTCTTGATGAATGGGAAAACAAGGTGCATGCTTTTGATCCTTATCAAGGAATAGAAGAGTCTGAGCTAGGAGTCTATTGTATACACGAGGAAAGTCAACCTATTCCTAGCATCACCAAGCCAAACCACAAGGATGAAAATGAGGTGTGGCAGCTGTTTTTTGATGGATCAAGGAATAGACAAGGTGCAGGAGGTGGAGCCGTGCTTGTTTCACCTCAAGGAGTAAGGTACTATTCAGATTTCAGATTTCAATTTGCATGCTCCAATAACACTGCTGAATATGAAGCCTTGGTGCAAGGGATGCATTGGGCAATCAAAAAAAATAAAATAAAGAACTTGCAAGTCTTTGGGGAAAGTGAATTGATTGTAAATCAGGTCAAGGGACAACATGCTGCCAAAAATGATCTACTCAGGTCCTACAAGAACAGGGTGTGGGACCTCATGGAATATTTTGAGGGCTTTGGCATCAAATCCATCCCTAGGAAAGAGAATCAAGCTGCTGACAGGCTTGCAGCAGTAGGGGCAAGCCTTTGACATTGTAGAAAACATTCAACAAGACAAGGTACAGCCAAACATCCACGTGATTGTGAGGCCTTTAGTGCCGGATAACAATGTCAGTTGGTAGGTATTTGAGAATGACCAGCAAATCATCCACTTCTTGCAAGAAGAAGCTGAGTTCTCAGTTAAGAATCAAGAAAAGTTGGAACAACAATATGGTGACCAGGTGATACAGCTGAGAACTGACAAGCTGCCCAAGGGACTTATCACTTTGGAGTCCATTTTCAACCCCAATGATTAGTTTAGAAAGGAGAAAGAAAACATTCAGGTCAAGAGAGAAGATTCGGTATCCATCTTGGTAGAAGAGAACAAGCCATTGCAAATTGGAAAGATGACAACTGAGCAAGAAAGGTGTGAGTTCATAAAGCTATGTCAAGAATTCCCTGACGTGTTTGCTTGGAGCTATGAAAACTTGAAAGGTTTCAATCCCAACTTAGCTCAGCATACCATTGAATTGGATCCAAATACTAAGCCTGTCAGGTAGAAATAGAGACCAGTCAATCCACACATGGAGCCTCTCATGAGAAAAGAATTGGACAAGCTAATTGAGTCAAGAATCATATTCCCAATCAAGCATTCTAGTTGGGTTGCCAACTTAGTTCCAGTTAGAAAGAAGAGTGGAGAGATGAGACTATGTGTTGACTTCAGAGATCTGAATAGAGCCTCTCTCAAGGACCATTATCCACTCCCTTCCATGGAGCAAATATTACAGGTCGTAGCTAGTTCAGAAAGGTTTTCACTACTTGATGGTTACTCAAGCTTCAATCAGATTATGGTAAAGGAGGAAGACCAGTTCAAGATAGCCTTCACAACCAAATGGGGCACATATGCTTACAATAAGATGCCATTTGGACTGTCGAACGCCGGAGCAACATTCTAGCGAGCTATGGATATGGCATTCAAAGGCTTGATCAACAAGATAGTGCTGGTATACCTAGATGATATCACTGTCTTCTCAAAGAATGTTGCAGACCATCTCTTTCACCTCAGGCAAGTGTTTCAGAGGTGTAGAAAGTTCGGAGTGTCCTTAAATCCTAAGAAGTGCATCTTTCTTGCACATGAAGGGAAGATCCTTGGCCATATTGTCTCCAAGGAAGGATTAGCAATTGATCCAGAGAGGGTTGAAGCCATAAGAGCTCTACCATTGCCAAGCCACAAGAAAGCCCTTCAGAGTTTCCTGGGAAGGATAAACTTTGTTCGGAGATTTGTCCCAGATTTTGCAGCCCTTGTCAAGCCCATCACCAAAATGTTAAAGAAAAGCATGGCTTTCAAATGGACGGCAGAAGGCAAGGAGATTTTTGAAGCAATCAAAGAAGCCATCTCTCAGGCACCCACTCTCATCAACCCAGACTCTTCCAAGGATTTCATCCTCTATGCATTTGGAGGTGATGGCACTATTTTTACCATTCTGGTACAGTAGAACAAAGATAATGATGAACAGCTGATTGCCTTCTTCAGCCAGAGCCTAGATGACTGCGAAGTAAGGTACTCTTTTATAGAAAAGCATGTGCTTGCACTAATCAGAAGCTTGAAGAAATTCAAGCATTTAGTCTCAAACAACAAGGTCCAGTTATTGGTCTCACATGCTGGGGTTAAGGACTTCCTCCTCAACAAGGATTTGAATGAGAAAAGGGCAGGATGGATCACCCGTGTCATGGAGTATGACATTGAGATCAAGATCACCAAGCTGGTAAGAGGCAAAGGTTTGTGTGAGCAGCTCGCTTCCAAACAACCAGACAACCCAGAAGATGAAGAAGACGTTGTCCTGCTATTACAAGATGATCAAAAATAGGAAAATGATGATGTGTCCACTCCCTGTTGGACTCAGAATATGATACATTTCCTACAGACGGGCATGTGCCCTCTAGAAATGAGCAAAGCAAAAAGAAGGTACTTCAGATTACAAGCAATTCCATATGTGCTTGTTGATGGTATTTTGTTTAAAAAAGACATCAACAGTGTTCTATTAAGATGCATTGGGACAGGTCAGGTTGAAAGGATCTTGCACGAGTTCCATGACAGGGAGGAAGGAGGCCATTTCACCCCACGAGTAACAGCTCTCAAAATCATGAAAGCTGGTTACTATTGGCCTACTGTATTCAATGATTACTACTCATGGGTTAAGAAATGTGAGAAATGTGCATTATTCACAGGGAAAGGAAAGTTAGCAGCACTGCCCCTTCATCCAATTTTAGTAGATCATCCATTCATGCAATGGGGATTGGACTTCATTGGAGTCATCAATCCCAATTCGAGTCAAGGCCACAAGTGGATTCTTACAGCGACAGACTATTTCACCAAGTGGACCGAAGCAGTAGCGCTCAAAGAGGCAAGTGAGTCTAACATACTAGACTTTTATGAAGAAATAGCAACTAGGTTCGGTGTGCCGGCCACCATCATATCAGATAATGCATTACCATTCATAGGTTCAAAAATTACAGAATGGGCTGTCAAGAATGGAATCTATTTGAGCACCTCTTCAAATTATTACCCGCAGGGTAATGGACAGGCAGAGTCCACAAACAAGAATTTGCTTAAAATCATCAGAAGGACTCTGGATGAAAATCAAAGAACATGGCATACAAGGCTAAAATCAGCATTATGGGCTGATAGGATAACACCAAAGAGGTCTACAGGTAATTATCCCTACAAGTTGGTCTATGGGAAGGAGGCAGTATTGCCTATATCATTAGAATTGCCAGCCTTGGAACTCATGAAGCAGTTTGAGTTATCTGAGTTCGAACCAATGGAAGTTAGGTATGTAGAATTGATGGAATTAGAAGAAATCAGGGAACAGGTAGTTCAGATGATTGAAAAGGATCAGGCCTTAGTAAAAAGATGGTTTGATAAGAGAGAAAGAGCAAGGACCTTCCAGGAAGGGGACCTAGTTCTGAAATGGGATGCAGATCGGGCAAAACCAGGAAGGCATTCCAAGTTTGATGCCATCTGGAGTGGTCCCTACATGGTCACGGGATGAAAAAATAGTAATGCCTTCCAATTGTCTGCATTGGATGGAAAGGAACTTCCGATTCCGGTTAACGGAATCTATCTTAAAAATTGCTACTAAAACGAAGGGGTTTGCCCTTGTAAATATTAATTAGATTTTCATTCCTCCAAGTGCTTGTGCACATTGTCCTGTTGTAGTTAGGTTCGGTTTTCCTAAGTGCTTCGACACAGGTTTTGCTACTCTCAGGTTGTTTTTTATAGTTCAGATTGTTATTGGAAAGGAAGTTACAGTATTAGGCTCGGGATTAGATATCAGGCTCGTTTCAGGTTATTGCTTATGACTCCATGCCCAATAGATTGCTTCAGGCAACTGATGTTTTCATCTAGCAGGCAGATGACCCCGCTGAGTCACCAAATTGTTATCCAAAATTCACCCCCCCAGGGTAATTTTGATAACATGCATCAGAATATTCAAGTCCCAGGAAAGTAGGTTGATCCAGGAAAAATCGTGAAAATTGGCTAAGTCCTGCTCAAGGACGCCTTTGGGACGTGTGGGACAGAAAGACGCGGATTGGCCGAAAAGCCTCTAGGTGGCCCGCTAAGCATTTGGGACAATCGGGCCAGAAGTACGCAGTGGGGGCGAGAAGTCGATCCGGCCGAAAGAGGAAGAAAAATTAGCTAACTGCTAAGCGGGACAGTTTGGGATAGGAGTACGCGAAGGACCCAAACCGGCCGGATCGGACGAAATGAGAACAGACGGTCCTAAAGAATTTGGGACATCTGGGACAAAAAGGCGCGAACCGGCAGAACCGAGCGAAAAGAGTCAAGTCAGTCCGAAAGCAGTTGGGACGTCGAGACACGTGGGACACGGAAAGGCGGTTCGGCTGAAGGAAAGGAAAATCGAACTGTTTTTGGGACAGTTGGAACAAATAGACCCAAACCGGCTAGATCGGCTGAAATAAGCACAAACAGCCCGCTAAGCAAATGGGACATTTGGGCCGCGAGTACGCGAACCGGCTGAACCGGGTGAAAAAGGTCAAAGTAGCCCGAAACAGTTTGGGACATTTGGGAGAAATGAACGCGAACCGGCTGGTTTGGCCGAAATCAGCACAAGGAGCACTGAGACATCCGGGACAAAGGGATGCAGGGGACGCGGATCGCCGAAGGAGCCGAAAGCCAATCAAGCAGCGCCACGTGTCATCGGCTGAATGAGGGACAAGGTAGCCCATTCCAGGTGGATCGGAGGTTTATGTCCCAAACGGTTTGGAACATCCGGGACATAAAAACGTGAAGGGCATGAAAGAGCTGGCAGGGCTGAAAACCAATGAGAAGCTGCCACGTGTCCTCACAAGAGAAAGGTCCAAAAAGTCAAAGGGGCGAGTTTTCGAGCACTGATCCGAACCAATGGGATAGTGGCACGTGTCCCAGCTAGGGCCCACAAGGAAATTTCAAAAGATAGCCCGCCAAGAGGTGGAGGAGAGAGAGTTGCTCAGCAAATCAGATCCTGCCATGTGTCGTCCAGGTGGCAAAGCCTGGGAAAATATTTCAAAATCCGTCTTGGTCTGTTACGTGCCCTAAATCTTCAGATCGTCATATCTTTTGATCCAGAGCTCGGATTTGCACGTTCCTTATATCAACGAAAAGCTGTTGAAATTCTCTACATGATTCTTGGATCAATCTTCCATTTTGGTGTAGTCTAGAGAGAGAAAGTTAAGAAACGGCTCTGATGCATGGTAATGCCAGAAGTGACACTTCAACAACCAACTTTAATGCAGCAGACAGTTCGCCGCTTCTGTTATGCAGCCTGCTGTTTTGCTAGGATCCGCCGCTTCTGCCATGATGAGATGAATTGAATGCAACCTGGAGGTGGTTGGGGTAGATTTGGTTTTCCCTTCTCTCTTTCCTCTCTCATTCTTTCTATATATTGAAAAGAGGAGCTTCTTTTCAAGGTCGAACATTTTCTGTTTTGCTCCTCCCTTCTTCTCCTATCAGGTGAATTTGTGGAGTTCGAACCTCTCATTTGAAACTGTAATATGACTTTGCCTCTTGGCATTCTATAGTGTATTGTATCAATCTTTGGAGCAAGTAATACATGTCTGTGGATGATTCTCAACCCTCTCTGTGTTCATCTTGCATCCTCCTGGTCTTTCACTACAAGTTTTGTTATCTGTGCATGATCTTATATCACATTTGAATGGTCTGTGTTCACTGGAAAAATAGGTGTTCTTCATTCCTCGGTGCATCACCTCTATTAGCTTAGATTTATTTTATGCATTTTCTTACCTTGTCTCCTTGGCAGATTAGATTAGGTTTTGAGAAAACCCTCTGCATATTTCGTGTGCATCTGAACAGAGGAATAGGAACCAACCTTCTCTGGAGAATCCTTTCTCATTTTTCAAGTCCCACACTTGGAGAAAGGATTCAATGTTATGCAATCACACTGGATGCCAAAGTGATCAACCTAGAAACCTGATCTTCATCCAGGGGTGCTGTGATTTTGCATCAACAGGTACCTTATAACATTCTATATATGTGTGTGTGTTATACTTCCACTACCTATTACCTGAACTAAAATCACCATTACATAAAACCCACCTACCCTTATTTTCATCACTTACCTATTTATCAAACCACTTAATGACTCCATTTAACACCTCATCAATTCCTAGTTTGAGGGGGATCACCTCCACCCATACTTAGGGCAACCTAATCTTCACTCATAGCTGAGAAAATGAATTATTGGTTTTGTCAATGTCGTTTATCAATACAAGCTACATGACAAAAGGTGGGAAATGTAAACACCAAATTTGGGTCACACTCCCCTTAGTCCCCTTTAATTAATTAACATAACATATTCACCCAACCATGACCCCTTACCTCACATTTATATTAATTTAATTACTTACAATTGAATTAATGTCCATCCTCACATTATTAATCAACTTAATTACTTTAATTAAGTTAATTTACACCTCACCTAGCCAAATCACCTAAACACCTCACCATGAACTTATTCCTAGCTTATTAATTAACTAAGTTTGATTCTCTACTTATCTTAAACAATTGGGACTCTATCAAACCCTAAAATAAAAGTCCTAGTCCTTCTCCAACAACACTCCCACTTAATTAAGAACCAACCCTCACTTGAGACCCAGATTGGAAATCAATATCATCCCAAACATAGTAAATATCAGGTTATTTTTTGTAACTTTGACTAACTCATCCTAACTGGCATCAATTCATCCTCGGCTGACATCGTCACCTAAACCGCCATTGGTTCCTTTATATAAGATTTTATAACTCTTTACATGGGTTGGTCATTCAATTTTGGGAATTCTACTGAAATCAAGTGCAAGTCTCAAAGCCATTCTTGCATCTAAATGATGATGATACACCACCAGAGTGTAGTACAAGAAATATGTTCTCTTCCAGAGCATTGGAGTGTCCTTAGGAAGACACAGGTTGCACTGCCATGGTACTAAACTAGCCATCACCTCCTCTATCAACCACCACCCACCTTTGTTCATGATATCCTCATAGCAACAAGTAAGTAAAATGGTTTTCAACATCTTTTCTTACTTTATTTTAGATCTTTTACTTCTTTCAGTATTTCCATTTCTATTATTGCCTAGATATCTCCATCTTCCCACCAATCCACCTACCCAACAATTTCAAGTCTTTCCACCTTTATTAACCTATTCCTCTGCATTCTTGATTCTTCTTACCCATATTACAATCCTAACCACACCTTCCTCACTGTCTATGCAATCTCAGAGGTGATAAAAATCCATTTTTATTAATTTATCACCCATTTCCCCTACTGATGTTAGTTTACATTACTGGCATCGGATTCATCCCTATACCGGAATTTTTCACTTGACCAATACCGTTCTCTATCTTATTTTACAACCTCAAACTAGCAAGCCTTCTATTCAACCAAAACTAACCTAGACCTCACCTAATCAGTCCTAGAACTTTACCATACCTCTAACAAATCTACAAAGCCCAAACAAACCTTTGGTTTCATTAGACTTAGTGATACATTGTGTATTTAAAATTAAATATAGCTTTTTTTTTTGTATTGAGAAACCTAAATCATTACATTAAAATAGGACCTTTTTATTTTAGTTTCCTATTTACATTAAATTAAACAATGGATTGAAAACCTCTCTAGGAAGCATCACGCTTCCTAGATCTAGCATACACTAGGAAGTACACTATTATATACTGTTTAATACTATTTTCTTGTCTTGTTTTTTATTTACAAGTAGTCCTTCCCTAATAAAAATGTTTTCTCTATGATAATCTTGGATAACATCAACAACACATGCATTCTACCTTCAACCTTTGCTTCACAGGTATTCCTCCTTAACCACTTACCTTATATCTATTTCATCCTAGAAATATTTAACTATTCGGTGAAACACTCATAATACCATTCCTACATTTATACCCATTTCCAAATCAATCACGTCTTTTATCATAGCCACACCTATATCCGGATGTCGATTTCCATGAATATCTATGATACCACTTGAAATGTTTATGAAACAAACTGCCCACTTGAGACAACCACCAATGGTGTCCACACCCATATATAAATCTAGTCATCTCTAAACCACAAAATCCTATAACTATATAATCTATAACCTCTTCTAATCTCATCAAGAAAATTATCCAAAAATCCCTTCCATCCTCAATATCTTCATCTCTGACACCACCCACACCATTTGGTTCTTATTATGTAGAACCTCTAGTTGAAATTGTAATAATTCACATGAAGGGTAAATCCTCACCTATTAAGCCCAAGAAAACCAATGTTACATCATCACTCTTGGGGGCACTACCATCCATCTTAGGGCCAGGACCTTAATCTAAGACACCCATCATTAACCAACTCAAATCCAATTAATCTAGTGTTCCTTTCAAATCCAATTCCCCTTTAAAATCACCTAAGTTCTAAGTCATTAAAACCAAATCACAAATATCCACTTCTTCTTCCAACTCTAAATTTGGACAAAATGCCCTCATGATGCTTCATAAAAAATAAATAACTTCTTCAGCCTCATCTACCAAAACCACTTCATATGTAGCCTCTTCTTTAGTAATCCCCATTCGATTGTACACTGAAATACTTTAATGCTTACTCAAAACATCAACAATAACCCTTCATCCAATCAAGTATTTTGATCTACATGCTCCAAGACCTCCTTGGTTCAATCCTAATTTCATGTTTACTTATCATCAAAATATTTGGTATACAAGGGGACACTTCAAGTCCCTCTAAACTCTCATCCATAACTTAATGACATAAGATGATCTTCCTATCCACGAAAACCACCCTCTTCCTTCCATCGCATCCACATCCAAATCCAATCCTCCCATAAAACTCTCATCTCCCAAGGAATCTAGGTTAGTTTATCTATCTAAATCATCTATTGTAATCCCTCCTCCTAAATCTATTTGTTCTAAAAGAAGGCCCCTAGCCTTCATCAACTTCATCGACATTACTAATCCTCCTCTTCCTCATAATCCTCAATTGTCTATACAATAAAAAACTAGGGGAATCATTTTTATCCTTCAAAAGATCCTACCCAATCTCCTTTTTCATTTTCTAGCTTATCCATGTCTGTATATAAGTTGTCTAAAGTGATGTAGTATATATCACTAGGGGATAGTCCAATCCTCTCTCTTATTCCTTTCACATCTCCTCCTCCATCCAACCATCCCATGAACATTGATTAAATTGTGTCTTTTTTACCCTAAATTCTTTAAATCTCCACAATCATTATAGGACTCGTCTATTATCAAGATGGTCCTCTTCCTCTTAATCCCCATATTGTCTTATCTAGTTTTTTTTATCTCATCTTATCCAATCCACTTATATATTATTGTATCTCATTCTAAATTCCACCTTTATGGCTATCATTTTACCTCTCTCAGGGTGTCATACCTCATCCTAAGCCCACATTTTGTGTCCATATTCATCTCACCATGGATGCATGTTTTATTTCTATTGGAAAGATAGTGCATAATATTTTACCACCTCTTATTTGTCTCACCTCATATAATATTCTGCAAGCTATCATCTGATCCCATCCACTCTCACCATCTCAAAAATTGTGACTTTAACATCAGTGACCTTTTCCTTAAATAAAATAAAAAAATTACTACTTTAGAATGGAGCCAACCTAGAAATTTTGCTACCAACTGGATTGGACCTTACATTATCACAGATAAATACGAGCCTGGGGCCTATCATTTTTCTTCCCTTGATGGTAAACCATAAATAAAACCTCTTAATGCATTACATTTATGGCCTTTCTACTATTAACATACTTACCAATGTAAACATATTCATCCTAGTGGTCATCCATCCATATTTAGCCACTTCCATCTTTCCTTATAATGATTTGTAATTGTGTGGTCTACCATCACTTTCCTAGATACAACCTTAACTAGGAGCACCATAACTCTTCTCATAGCATATTCCTTATGGATAGGTTCTTCCTTCTTGGTGATAAATATGTGATCATTACATCCATCAACCTCTTAGCTACCTATTGGAACCACACTAAGGGTCCATATGTGTCACATGTACATTCATTATCCCCTCCTAATTGGTATACCTAACTATCTCTAGATCTTCCACATGAAAGAATAAAATATCCATGGTTTCTCATATCAAAAATTCAAAAGAAAATAGACTAATCCCTAAAAGGATAGTTGTTCATAAAAGTAAATAAACTAAAAAAATCAATAGTATAGATTGATCCCTCAAAGGACAACTATCATGCATATATTATCCCTACCATTTGTCAAAGAAACATTATGAAGTCAAAAAGAATAAAAGTAAAAGGTATACCCCTCCCTCAGAGAATGGATATCATCTCATATCATGGCACCAAAGGCTTCCTACATTGATCAGCCTTCTATCTCATAAAATAAAAGCATAAAAATCAAAAGAAATCATCCTAAGAAATATTCCCACATCGATCATCTTTCTCATCGAATTTTTTTTTCCTTGCATTAATCAGTTTTCTTTTCCCCTACCCAAAGCAGGGGAAAAAACCTAGGAACCCACCTACAGATAACCTATATTCACATGTATGAGTCACATCTAAACCCCTTTGTCATGTCACAATTAGGTTTATAAGTCCACTATCCTTATTTTCCACATGATCCTTGGGATAACTAACTATCGTTGGTTATGTATTAATACTTTTTATTGGTTTTAAGTGCATTTTCATAATTGGATCCCTTTATTATTTACCTCCAATCCATTTTGAAGTATCATTTCTTTGTGCACTCCTTGCTACGATCATATGTCATTTGTCTTATTATTTTCACCTTTTATTGAAGTTGCATCCTTTCTCTTAGCTAAGCATATCATTCCTATCTAGCCATTTTATCCATGTTTATGTGTTTACTTTTAAGTAACTTATATCCATATCATCCATACTTACTACGATGAAGTGTATGCTTATACACTTTGGTTCACCTTATCAAAATAGCATTTTATGTTTCACATCCAATCCAAATTTATCTCATCTCATATAATCTTACCTCATATTCTTATCCATATTATCTCATAGTTTACTAGATCATCTTATCTTATCCATTTATCCAATCTAATATATTATCTTTATCCAATCTAATCTCATTCAATTTTTCATCTTGTTTCTCTCCTTATCAATCTTCTCTCACCCCATCTTATCAATTTATCTTATCTCATCAAATCTATGGTCTTATCTCATCTTAATCATCCATATTATCTTGTCCATTGTTCATTTTTTATGCAACCTATCTTTCCTATCCTTCAGACGAGTGTGTCACCCATAACACGCTTTCCCTTATTTTATATGGTTCATTTTTCCATCTTTTTGCTCATCATCTATCTCATCAAGTACCCTTACCCATATCTAATAGCCTATTATGTGCTCATCTTTGAGTTCCCTTTTGAGACAACATATTTTCATCCTAAGTCCACCTTTGTGGCCATCTATTTCATCCTAGTCCTACCCAGACACATATTTTCTCTCCCTCATGTTTGAGGGACATCGCATGCTCTTTTCCCCCTGACTTTGACAGGACCATTGTTTTGACCATCCTCACATTTGTTTTTGTATATTCTTGATGTCTTCCTTTGACCCGTTGGTTCCATCGCTTATACATCCATTCAAGTGTATTCTCATTAGACTCTCTTCATATTACAGATATATTTTCCAACTTACATGGTCAATAGACATTAACGTTGCCTCCATCGTAGGTCATGGTATGTCCCTACCGACGTGTTTCCAGAATCACCACCATATTTTATTTTTTATTTTATCTTATCAATGGTCCTTCCCCTATGCTTGGGTAATCCTTTCCTTCTTTCCTCTTTCTTCATTTATCTCTTTCAAACTTGAGATTGATTCTTCTTCACATCATCAATCACTAGTTTTAGGGGGAGTACCCTTGTCATCATTTCTTGTCTCCTCACATCATCCTTCATAACTTTTAGTGTTTTTCTCATGAATTTCCCAACTCAAATCACTTCAAAAAAGGGGGAAAATATCGATACCAATTTTTGGTATCACTACACCTCATCCCGCATTCATTCCCTTTTATCATATTTATTCACATGTGCATCTCTCATCCTATTCAAATTCCCCTTTCCCTTCATAAATCCTATTTATTCAAATTTCCCAATTTCTTATATTATCCCATCATTTATTTTGTTTCCCCATAATTTATTTTAATCCTCCCTTAATCCCATTTAATTAATCTATAATTATATTTATTATCCTAATCCCATCCCATTTATTATCCCTAGACCCTCATTTAATATTTTCCTACCATTTATCCTCCCTATATGCTCCATTTTATCCTCCATAGGTCCTCATTTAATAATTCCATCTCTCGTTGGCCTTTATTTAATATGTTCCTTCCTCTCAACAATCTTTTATCCATCCCTAGGTTCTCACCCACCTTCATTTAATATTTTCATCTCCCCTTGCCTTTATTTGATAATGTTACCTCTCACCTACCTTTTTAAAAAAAATTCATATCCCCTACATCCATCCACTCACCCTATAAATACACCCATACCCCCTCCTTCTTAAGGGGATCAAGGGATGCAATTTTGGAATCTTGAAGTCTTCTTGAAGATTTTTTATGTGCACATCAAATTTGGAGATTTGGGGAGACTTATTTCACCTTAGCATATCTTGTTTTCTTATTGTAATAATATATATATATATATATATATATATATATATATATGTGTGTGTGTGTGTGTGTGTGTGTGTGTGTGTGTGTGTGTGTGTGTGTGTGTGTGTGTGTGTGTGTGTGTGTGTGTGTGTGTGTGTGTGTCCCTAACATCTTGTGTAGGTTTATCTATCCTCGAGAACTCTACTTTGGCCATCTTAGCCTTTTGTTTCATCTACATATGTTCATTTTAGCTCATCCATTTTCATTAAAGCCCTAACTAGTCCTATTCTTCATCAAACCTGTCTGATATTTATGGACCAAGCCTCATCCATATTAGTTTATTTATTTTGTAGATCCTCTGTAGCCAAATCTCTTCTTCTATACCCATCCAATTTATAGATCTCACCATTATTCCTCTCTATCATCCTAGATTTTTTTTCTCACACCCTAGTCACCGTTAATCCCCCTTTGTTCCTCATCCACAAACCATGATCTCATACCATTTATCATTAGTTTTCCTAATTTTCTTGCATCCTTTCTTCCAAATCTAGATCCAATCTATTTTACAAGTTTTCATCTTCAGTCTACAGTAATCTTTAGATCCAAATCCAGCCACAAAAGATCTTGCAAGTCTATTTTACAAGTTCCTCTCATCTAGCCCTAGTTGTCATCGACTAGCCCTCTGTATTCTTGGGTCACCATCGAACCGTGTAGGTTTTCTTTAATTTACACCTATTTTTTTTATCATATCTATACTTTCATTACATTTCTACTTTTTTAATTTCTATTTATCCCAGATTTTGCATATTATCAAATCCATCATTATTTATTTTATCCTATCTTATCTATAAGAGGGTTGACATCCATCTTATAAATCTCACACTTCTCAGGACCAGCTTATGTTATGAAACCCTCCATCTTATCTACTAATAAATTTGTTTCCTTGGTCTTCTTTTTTATGTAGATTATCTAGTTCACATCGAGGAGGATTTCATCTTTACACCCGTATCCATTCATCCCATCTCAAGGTACCTTAAACCCTTGCATATTTTGAGTTACTTGTTTTATTTATTACTATTTCATTAACTTGAGATAGGAAAAAAGAAAATTAATAGAGTTAATAAAACACAATCAAGGTTGGAAGTAAATGCTAGATGTCATGAACTACCACTGTATACTTGTAATGAAATTACTTAATATATTTGAATATAAATAACAATAGAAAACCAAGAACACAAAAATGCAGATAAATTATCACAATATGCAAGTATAAGTTATAGGACTAAGGACTTGGAAATATTTAATCCATTTCCTCTTGATAGACATCAATATGTGCATCCTTCCTCTGACAAGCTTGTATTTAGTTCAACCTTCACTTTGGGTCAGTGGAAATTCCTAACGAGGTTTTAAAGTTGTTTTAGACTACAAGGATGATTACCCAAGGTGATAAATTAATTTAGCAAGATTCAATGAAAGTTAACTTCCTCTGGAGGCCTAAAAATGAAATTTGTGTCCATTTTGTAGCTGGTAAACACACTTCGGGAATATTCAGAGAAATTATAAAGCATATGAGAGTGATTTGAAGAGAATTGAAGGTTTCTGAAGTAATTTAGGAAAAATTAAGAAAGAAAATATGATTCATGATCCATTTGTTCAACATCAGGTATTCAATGTGTAGGGAATGATAGCTTCAATGGTAAATTTTTTCTTCTATGGAATATTCTAGGAGTTCTTGAATGAGTTTAGAGGAAATTAATATTCATAAAAATGTGTAATAGACATTCACTTAGACAACGAGTGTAATCAGGAGAATCATGCAGTCTGTGAAGGATCTAAAATATCAAGAACCTCATTGAAATTAAATTCATTAAGGGAAAGATCATCATGAGAATGATGGGAAATGATCACCATGAGTGGTGATGGTAGTCATCTTGAGCTCAAAAATGGTGCATTTTTTTTTTTTTTCTAAACACTTAATTAGGGAGTGGCTTTCTTAGTGATTTAATGTAGTTGGAGTTCAAGAAATGGAAATCATCCTTAAACATTCCTGCATTTCTCATTCATTGATCGATCCTTCCATATAAAGGAGGAAAGTAATTTCCACGATGAGGAATTGAGTGAATATGTGTCTAGATACTATAAGAATGTTTCCACTCATGTGAAAACTTGGTAAGTGAAGTGAATTATGAAGTTAAAATGGGTGTCATCATGTTCAAAGGTGAAATGGGAAGCTCATGGAGTGATTTCAGGATCATCATATCTTGAATCTTCCATCATGTTAAAACTTCTTCAAGTAACAAAATAGGGTTATCTAGTCAAGCTACCAAGGAATTTAGGACCCTCATGTGAAGGATCAAGGAATAATCTATCTCCATGAGATGCATATGAGAAAAGAGGTTTATGAGTATCCTAAAGTTGATTCCATCTTAATAGAATTCTTGAGCCAGAAGGGGTAAGAGGATGATCTTCATTTAAAGCACCATGTATATAAGAATGAGAAATTGTCTAAGTTTCACTTGATGTCACTCACTTGGTATTGTTCTTGAAAAATTATTCTAACCTTATAGTGTGATAACAATTCAAAGGAGAAAGGACGTTATAACCACATCATTCAAGTTCAATAGGGGGCCACATAAAAAAATCTCATTTAGTGAAAAATAATTCTATCTACATGGTGAATACCTATTTCAGTAAGTGATAGATAATCAGAAAATGGTTAGAGAATCATGGATTTGATTTTTGATCACTAGGGTTGATTGTGGATGCCTTGAAAAGTAAGATATTGATCCTCGATATTAATTTGTAATTAGAAGAGAACATCCTATTTGCATCACAATTTAGGTCTTATAACAAGGTTTATAAACACTTAAGTCATCACTTGAGGTTTTGAAAATATGATTTCAACTCATGGTAACTCATTTTTACCACTTTTTCATGTTAGAAGTTTCATCACTCAAAAACATAACCTGAGGTGTTAGGAAGGTGTTTTAAACTCACAAAATTTCATAAGATCCTTACCCATGGTGAAAAATAGTCTATTTATGAAATTATCCATTCCTAGATGTACTTATAAATGTTTACAAATATTCACCTATCACTATGTGGTGATCATCTCTCTAGATCTTGCAAATTTATGGCCATTTTTTTCTGGAACTGAAAGGGGAAGCTACACTATTTTAAAATTCTTCATAAAAACTTCAATTCTTAGATAAAAATGGATGTTACCAAAATGTATAGGATTCAGATATCTTTACAGTGCCTATTATTTTTCCTCCTAACTCCCTACGAAGCTCCCAAAATCATCCAAAGAATTCAAATATCACCATTAAAGTGTTTGTTCCCTGTACCTAGAAAACTTGTTGTTGAGAAGATTGTCCTTGAATGCGAAAATGTTTCCTAAATATTCATAAATTTCATCCAAAACTTAAAGATTCCTTAACATCACCTCCATATGCTTAATATATTTCTGTAACTCTCGCAGAGGGTGTTTGATTAGGTCAAAATGGCCTTTTTAGGCCTCTAAAGGAAGTTATCTTCCATCAAGTCACATTGAACTCATTAATAATTGTATCCAATCATCCATGAACATTGAAAAAATATTTAGAAACCTTGTTAATAATTTATTTTAATCTAGTTTTAGAGTGGCATTGAGGCAAGCTGTCCAGAGGAATGACACACCAATAAACAGGAAGCTAAAAATGCATTCCCTATGCTTGTAAAGTAAGTACTGATCCATAGTATAATTCTACCATATTCTAAGACAAAATTAGGGATTCAGTTCCATGTTCATGGTAAAATTCATGAGTCCATCTATTTGATCAATTGTTGCTACCTTTAGGAGTTGTGAGGTTTGTAAATTCTAATTTTGACACATTTAACACTCCTAAAAATGTCAGTAACAATAAAAAAGGCCCCAAAACCTAAACAATGACTATATTATTTCACAAAAAAGATATCATTTGTATAATTTAAAACCTAAAAGCTTTAGGTTGAATGCTGAAATCCTATAAAATACCTATGTACTGACCAGATTAGAATATGAAAAACCATCTTTTAAACTTGATTAACTAAAATGTAAGGTATATGGACTAGTTAATCTAAGCCATGAATAGATGTAAATAAAGTAAATAGATGTTGTAAATAAATTTAAACATGACCCAAAAAACTATGAAAAAGGAAATTATTCTAACCCTAATATGCAAGAGAGAAGAGGAAATAACTCAGTTAATCAAAGGAGCTCATTGGACCGTGTCATAGAGGTGACTAGAGAAACCAAAAGCATGAACTATTGTGCAGAATCCTAGAAAATGATGGATCTTAAATATCTATTTGGACTGAAGTGTCTGGATAAGGATTGGGCACCCACATGTGCTCTAGTCTACAAAATAGGTTCCCCAGTCTATGTAAAAGATCTTGAATTGAATTTCACATGGATGGGAGGTGGTCCAAAACCCATGTTGTTCATTGCATTATATTTTCTTCCCTATAGTAGAGGTCGCTAATAATCCAAGATGATGAAAAGACCTGTAAAATACCAAAAGAAGTATCGAAACCCTAAAAAAGAAAAATGTAAATGAATGGGTTAGAATGACCTTAGATGCCACAATACTGGGCTTACTAACTAAGAGTTGCAGTACATTTTACACCCAAATGTTGTTTTGGTGAGTGTGTGCATAACATGCCCAAGGTGATCTTGTGCTAGTTACACTTTGTGAAGTAATGAGAAATAACTAGATGTAGAAAATGTAATAGAATGTGTGCATGGAATACAATACAATCCTCCCCCTATGTTGTGTGTGATGCAGATGACCTATCCTTGTGCCTTGCAATGGATCTATTTGGATTCAAGTGATCTCCAAAGAAATAGATGAATGTAACTCTAAATGGATGATAATAGTGACTAGTGTTTGGTCCCTCATTATGGTCTCATGAATTTATATTTATCAATTTCTCTTGATATAATTTCGTAACTAACCCCAAAATGGTTGACCACCAAAAATATAAAGATATTAAACAACTAGAAAGACCCTAAAAAGTGGTGGGAAAGTGAAAAAAGGATTGGGGTTCCCATGGCCGGACCAGGGTGCCCCAATACTAGCCTGGGTGCCTCAGTCAAGGCTAAAATAAAGCTAACTGATGGAAGATGACTGGGCATGTAGGTGTAAAAGGTCACGAATAAAGAAATAAAATAAAACAAGATGTCCAAAAGACAGGGGTTGATTACTAATTTATTCACTCAAGAACCTTCTAAATAGTAGTATGAAACCAAAATAAAATAGTAACATTATTTCAATAAATATGGACATATTGCAGTGAATCTAGACTCCAGTATTACAAGTATTGGAAGAAAGCCATCTCCATTTTTACATAAATTGGATCTCATTTTTGGCTATATTGGATTCCAATATTAGTATCAATATTGGATTCCAATATTATCATTATTAGACTTATTTGAGTTTCGATTTTGCTATTATTGGATTTTGATTTCACTATTATTGGATTCTGATTTCACTATTATTGGATTCTGATTTACCTTTTATTTGACTCCAATTTTGCTATTACTAGATTATGATTAACTAAAAATGAAAAAAAAAGAGAGAGATCTCTATTATGTTATGATTAGTTGATCTAAATATAAAATGGAATGCTATAAATGGAAATGTAGGAATTTGAATTTTTTATTTGTAATATGCATCAAAGTAAAAAGGAAAATACAGAGGTATATTACTAACCTGTAAATAACTTACTTCATTATGCATTGGACTATGACAGACTAGAGTGTGTATTGGGAAGGCTATGGCATAGTGACTCTAAAAATGGAAAAATATTATTGTTTGACTATATTGAGGCACCTAGAGTGATACTGGGGTGCCCTGGTATATGTTCTGGGTGCTGCAGATTGTAGAGGCACTCAAAAGTTGAAACTAGTAGAGTCAATACATCTTTTTTTTATCTTCACTCTTATCACATGGGTGTCAAGATAATTTCATATATGTCACTGTAAATATTGTATGAATACCTACTTATAAAACCCTATCCAAAGAATCACCTCCTTAAAAAAGAAGAATGCATATGAATAGGTCAGACTGACCTCAACTACCAAACTAGTGGCCTTACGACTAAGCACTTCACTAAATTTCAGACCCAATGTATTTCTATGTTCTTGTGTGTATAATTTTGTGCCTAGGGTTCCCTAGCATCAATGACGTGGTAGTAGGGGCCAATAAATAGATGTAAAATGTAAACGGTGGGTGGAATGGAAAGAATATAACCCTTTCCCCGTATGCAGTGTGTGATGTAGATGCAGAAGAAGCAAAAATGTAGTCCCTTACCTTAGTAGATATCTGCCCTTGATAGTGAGATGTCCTCCCATAATGTAGTGAGTATGCTTCATTTATATAGGGATCTCTTGCTCAAATTTTGACACTAGTGACCCGAAACTGTTGACTATGACCTAGGGGAACACACGAGGTAACCATTAGGACTGACCTCGAACAAAGAAATTAGGACCAAAAATCATGATGACATGGGTGACTAAAATCATAGATTGGGGCACCCCAGGGTACCCCAGTACATCCCTAGGCACCCTATCATATATCTAGAGACAATAACTGACAAAATTATGACACCTAAGACATGTTAAAAGACACCTAAAATTTTAGAGACAAGTAACGACTGAACTAGAAAAATAACCATAACGCCTGACCAACTAACAAGAAGACCTAAAAATAGATCACTATTGAATACTTTAATTGCGCAAGATCCATATATAAATTAACATATCCGGTGGTATAAATGTAATAGTATATGTGTGATTTTTTTACTATAGATTCCAATAACGTAATTAATGGATTCAAATTTCACCACTAATGGAATCTAATTTCTAAATCCTGATTTTTGGATTTCAGTTTCGCTATTTTAGGATTTATATTTTTTAGTATTTGATTTCCCCATATAAGCCTTATGGACACCAACTTACATAAGCTAAGAAGTTACTTAATTACATAAGCTAAGCAGTCGCTAACTTACATAAGCCAAGTGGCCGCTAACTTCAAGATAATACGTAAGTGATTGTTGTCATTTATGCCACATATTAATCTAAATATCATCATACATATATGACTATTTATTCATACCTTATTCAAATCAATAAACATTGACGTTAAAAATCCTATCCCTAAACATCTTTGTATGGTGTTAAAGTTAATGGTTGTTTAGAAATTTTTGTGATTTTAGACGTAAGCTACTTTCAAATATTTTATAGAACTATCACATGTGACTTGCATGTTGAAAAGGTGACCATTAATTGTAATATGCATTTATATAAAAAAATTATTCGTATATATAGTTAAAAAAATTTGGAATTTTCATTTATAATTTTTTAAAGTAGTGTATAAGTACGAGTGATCACACTTACAAGTACGATTGGTCGCATGTCTAAGTATGAGCCTCGAGTCCCACTTCTCTCGATTCACACTTTTAAGTGCAAGTACTTGTTCTTCAAAGTGCAAGTCTCGACTCGCACTTCTAAGTGCCAGTCTTGACTTGCACTTCTAATTGCCAGTCTTGACTTGCACTTCTAAGTGTCAATCTTGATTTGCATAGCTAAGTCTGAGTCTTGATTCACACAACTAAGTCCAATAACTCACTTGTCAAACAATTTTTAGGTAACAGTAATTTTTCAACATCGCCCTTCAAAAATACAAAATAATGTTTATTTATACCAATTATTATGTATAAATTTCATTATTTCTAATATATATTGATGTAAATTTTTATAATTTATATATATATCTATATTAATAATTAATGGTTAAATATTAAATATATAATTTACATGTGACATTTATTACAAATATTTGTAAGTATTTTACAACTACTATCAACAAAAACATCTAAATGGGCTTCAAGAGTCACACGTCAAAGTGCAAGCACAATAATTAAGGGATTTATTTAACACAAATTATATAAGGTATTTTATTTACAGTAAAAAAACTATAATATTAAATTCTTATATTAATTCTTTACAATACCAAATGCAATATTAATTATAACCATTTTGTAAGGAAAAATGCTAATTAATGTTTCGGTTGCCTTAACATTAATTAACCATTAAAACAAACTATGTGAAATTTTCCATTTAAAAGTACATGCACCATTTGAAATATGTGCGCCTTTTGGAGCATGTAAATGTTTTCACCCATTAATTATCCATTCAATGTAAAGCAATGTAAAATCATACGTGTGCCCTGAAATTCACACACCAATGAAATTGGCAGTTGGATTTGTCAATTAAATATCACTATAAATAGAAAAAAAATTAGTTTATATTTTTAACATTTTCCTTTCTATTCTCTTCATCAATGCATAAGCAAGACACTTTATTCATCAATAGAAAAATCTCACCAGGGTAAGCATAAAAAAATTCTATTCTCGATTTCTGGAAATGTTTTGATTTCCTCTCCATGCCAAAAATTGGTATGTGTTCTCACCTTCAGCCCCTCCAAAATTATGAAAATCTATTAATGTAAAATATTCCATTGTTGATTAGGGATTATATCCATGTAGGTATTTTGTAGATAATTAAATGGAAGAAAGTTTTTTATTCAATATTTTGTAGAAGTTTTGTTTATCAAATAAATAATTTCATAATATAGTAAATATTTGTTAGAGAAGTGAAAGAGGATGGAATGGATCACGTTTTGACAAATAAAAAACACATATTAATCTGTAATAACATGAGAGGAAAATTTTCGTAATTTTTAAAAACCCATAACACTTGCCAAGAATTTCTTTTGTTGTTTTTTGAAAATGAATCATGGTGGTATGGTTGGTGGCTCAATTTGCATAATAAAAAAGTGAATATCATCAATTTATGGTCATGGTGGTGCGCAGGAATCCATAAGAAAATGTATTTGATAAAATTGGTATTATTTTACTAGCCATATTGTTTTCCACAAATAGTCCTTTGTTGCACATACTCAACAAATTTTAATGGATACAACGTCGTTGAAATTGTTAATGAAAATATTTTAGAATATATTCATGTTAAGAATGAGTTTTCATTCAACGTGTTGGTGTTATATTATAGTGAACTATTTGTGAAAAAATGGTAATGCAAGAATAGGAGAACTAAACAAGTTTTGGAGAACAAAAGAATGAATAAAGATTTGTGAAAGGAGAATTCGAGGAACACGGAAACTCTAATATTTTTCTTATTATCTTTAATAGAAGCACCACTTTTGATATAGTGGAAGCAACAACAATCCTCAAAACTATTCACAAAATGTAATTTTTCTCTATTTGGGTCATGCATATGTGGTTTCTTGTCTTTTGTTTCCTATGGAATTTCTCTCTCCTATGCTTCAATGTCATATTCATCCTTAAGGGCCTTTTTCTAAAAGGATGTGGGTCATTTCAACACCCCCATATTCACCTTTTTACAAAAAAATGGACATAGTAGTTGTGCATTGAAATATGTTTTTGTGTCATAACCTATCACATTTTATGATGACAATATCTTACTTTCTTTTGTTAAATCCTATTGATCGATAATATCCAATTACTATGGTGTCACATAAGCTAGCAGACGTTAAGCTAAAAATATTATTCTTTGACTTGTTAAATGCTAGTGATCCATAAGCTCAAAAATATTTTATTCTGGAAGTATTAGGTTACCTTATCGGGTACTAAGCACAAAACATAGTACTTTATTAGCTCCTGCATCCTACATGAATTCTATAACTTCCATTCAAATAAATAATTTTTCCTCAATCCACCAATCAAAATAAAAAAATTCTATAACTTTTCAACTTTCTAATGTTTATATTTTATTTAAATAATTTTTAATCTACAAAACTTAGTTATATTTTTCTTTATTTGTTATTTAGTACTGATTTCACAAATATGAAGTCTTGTTGCAAAAATGGTTTATTCTATTTGATAAAAATAAAAATTCTAAGAAATACATGTGTCCAATCTTTAAATAAGATATGATATTCAGAAGAAAAAAATGTTATTAGAATATTCACTACATTTTATGTTTATCCAAAAAGGAAGATGCATTTACATGCTTGGACAAGTGGCACATCCAAAATAGCACACTATCCATAAAAATTAATAAACTTCATTTAACAAATCACATTATAAATATTAAAATTATATCTCATCCCACTTTTTATATATTTTTAACTATTTTTGTTTTCTAATAAAAAATTTTAATCTTTGCTTTATCCTTGTTTGCAATAAACATTAGATTTGTAAGTTAAACTTTATAAAATACATTTTTTTCTATGTTTGTATTAATAATTTTAGTAATAATTTTTTTTATATGGATTATATTGTATTAAAGACAAGAAAAATAATACTGTTATTAGTTACTGCTATTGTGATAAATCTTCTAACTAATTTATTTTGGCTATTCCATTTAATAGAAAACTTTAATCTTTATGTAGGCATGTTCAACTTGTAAAAATTTGGTGGATTTTATTATTGCACTTGAAAAATATAGCATATTATGTATTTCAAAATGCAACCTATATTTCTAAAATATTTTCAAGCATGATATGATTCGAGATCGCTCTATGTTTTTCCAAAGAATTATATATTTGATGCATAATTTAATTTTTTGTTTGTCTTCTATCTAAATGTTAACATGGGTATTTACAATATGTGCAACATTTAAATTTGGTACTTATAGTATAGACATATTTTATGCATTCAAAATCATTACATAGGGGCATTCTATGGATATCGGCATACCGTATTGGCATAATTTATACATTAAGTATGGGTACATTCTACTTTTTAGAAAAATTGGAAATTAGTTATTTTTAGCAATATAAAGTACCTAATGTAAAAAATTATAGAAATTTTTTAAAAAAATCGCACAACTAGCACATCTCCCAACCCTGACACATGAACTTGTTGTTTTGTCTTGTTGAATTTAAAACATCATAAAAACAATTACTATTAACAATGTTTATTAAATATACATGAACATAATTATTGGCTTCTTTATACAGGGATTAAGGCACCCAGAAACCTTATAATAGAATGCATCGTGAGCATCACCAAGAAGGAACAAAAAGGGCTAAAAAATCTTATCCCAAACTACCGTCGAATAGATCAATATAAGGAAAAATCACAAAGCCCACAGAGCGTGGAGGGGAAAACATCCCAAAGGATATAGTTCAAAAACAGTCAAATAAAATCTCCAAGAGCCAAGAGACTAGTTATTCTTAAAACGTTTGTACTCCTCCGACTGACACTCTTCTTATCCTTTCATTTGATCATCCTTCTCACTCATGATAGGGATGTCATCTTCAACTGTGTCTTCCTAATCAAAACTACTGAGGTTGATATTATACCTACAAACTTTGTGTCACTGATCTAATTTGATGAAACACCCCCAAAACTCCAAAACTAAACTTTTGATCTCTATTATATCCTCCATATTAAAGTTTTGGGTGATGAAAATTTTCTTAGAGGCAGTTGATGTAATGCATGACATTTTTTTCCATATCTGTTCCAACTTCACCTAAGGCTTCCATATCTCTTTCCACCTGACTCATCCTAAGAGAAATTTTATTAAAAGCCACATTCCAACCTAGATCTAGTCTCTCCTTCCCTTTAGACGACCTCCCTTTTGTATTAATTAGAGAACTTGTAGCCCCAATACCAATATTTCACTTCCTCTGAGATTTTGTACTCATCTTTCTCCTCAATTTTTTCATACAGTCAGCAAGAGTACAATTTTCATCTGAATCTCCAAATTTGGGTTGTAATTCCTTTTCCACCACTGATTTACCATTCTTAAATAGAAAAATAATTAGACCATGGTGTATTAGGGTATCAATATTTCCCTA
This sequence comes from Taxus chinensis, assembly GCA_019776745.2. Classification (NCBI taxonomy): domain Eukaryota; kingdom Viridiplantae; phylum Streptophyta; class Pinopsida; order Cupressales; family Taxaceae; genus Taxus; species Taxus chinensis. Next base: position 89,542,596 of record CM034147.1, on the reverse strand, counting down.
TTAAAAATCATTCACTAACACAGAGAGTGTCATAAACAAGAAAAAGGGAATGCCCATAACAATCTTATGCCTAAACATATCAAGCATAGTAAGATGGTGAGTAAATATATTTCTATAATTCACTTCAAGAGTAATGTACCTCATAAGGTGGAGGAAAACCATATTCCAAATATCAGGGATGCAAAATATATTTATACAGTCTATCAGTAGGTAAACCATTTCTTTACCATGGAAGAAATTCTAAATTTTGTGCTCATGTCTAGTGTGGTCTTTGAATATATTTAAGCCCTTAGTCTCCATTTAAATCACCTATGCTATTGAATCCTCTGAAACCTAAACTTCCATGCTGCAGATCACCATGCTTTCATTGTTTGATGCCCGAACAAACTCCAATGCAAGATAAGGACCAAACCCTGTGATTTTTGAGATGAAATTCCTAAACCTCCCAATTTTCAGAATGCACCACAAGGATGGGTTTTAATTCAAGGAACCATAGCTCATGGGCTCCATTCTCAAATGACCATCTCCCATGGTTTTATTCGACAATGATTGAAAATGGAATAAACAATGGCCAAAATGAATCATAAGATAAAATTTAATACAAATCCCATCATATATCCTACATATACGAAAGGTCCTGCTAACTATAAAAATAAGGATGACATCCCAACAAGGGAAAAGAGCCACTGAAACATCAATACTTAATGTTATTAATGAGATTAATATCATTGGTTGTATCATCTCCCCTCTCACACACTTTAAAATTACTACCTTTAGCCCCTAAATTAGCAAAATGATTAGCATATTACCCTTTCTAGGCGTATTAAAAATTACATTTATCAAAATCCTTCAAAAAAAATTCTTTAGTATCTTTTAGAATTTTTATTAGGGTCCAATTATTAATTGTATTCTTTCTCACATTCTTAAGGGTTAAAATATTGTTTTGAACAACTAACAAGAAAAACATGTTAACATTGGGGAGTAAATCCTTAATCCAATTTTCCTATAGAAATCCTTTGCAAGAAAACATATGTTCTGCAAATGAATATGTTTGGTCTAATAACTGATATGTCAGGTGTTATATTTAGGCATTGTATTCATTTATCTCCATCAATGCATGTAAGAAAAGAATTTTTGTGAAAATAATTGATCCACAATGTTTAAAAGACATCAAACTATTTTAGAAACATGTTCAATATTTTTCATTCAAAAAACAACATATTATATGTACAACATTAAAGGTATTTTCTAGTAATTAATAAATATTTAAAATAAATGCAATTTTTGTCGTCCAATATTTACAATTCAATTCCAGTTAAGGCAGGAAAACTTGAACTTGTTTACCTTTGGGAGTAAATCTTTAGTCCAATTTTTCCTCCAGAAATCCTTTGCAAGACAACATATGTTCTGATAATGAATATGTTTGGTCCAATAACTGATATGTCAGGTTTTATACTTAAGCATTTTATTCATTAATCTCCATCAATGCACGTAAGAAAAGCATTTTTGTGAAAGCAATTGATCCACGATTTTTAAAAGACATCAAACTATTTTAGAAACATGTTCAATATTTTTCATTCAAACAAAAACATACTATAAGTACAACATAAAAGGAATTTTTTAGTAACTAAAAAATGTTTCAATCTTTCCAATAAGAAGAACTTTTAACATCCACAAGGCTAATCACACTTCTATTTAAGTAGTAAAAAATTTTAAAAATAGGTTACAAATTTCACTTCAATCCCAAACTATTATACCTTATTTTTTTTATATCAGTTCAATCCTCCAACCAGGTGAAAGTTCATCACAAGATTAACACTGGAAATGCTAGTGGAAAATAAACTCAATACATCTTTCTTTAGCTTGTTAAATGATATGACTCTTTATCTTGAAATATTATAAACAACTAACTTACAGGGTTCATTTTAAGACACCTCTATAAAATTGTAGGCGGAAAATACCTAGAAAATATCCCCGGAACCAGTTTCAGCGAAAGGTGAATTTGACAGTATTCCAAAACCAAATTTTCACCTATTTTTTGAGCCGGAAAAATTAGAGTTACAGACAAGGTTACACCTTTAACACGCAACAATACGATGTCAATAACTATCCCTGACGCACATAAAAACAACTTCAACAGAGGCTATTGATGCACGTCAACAGAGGCCATTGACACACGTGAACATTGGCCATTGATGTGCATCAATGGCCAATGTTGACGTGTGTCAATGGATTTTGTTGACGCATGTCAAGAGAGGCCCTTGACGTACGTCAATGGATTCTGTTGACGTACATCAATAGAGGCCATTGACGTGCATCAATGGATTCTATTGATATGCGTCAATAGCCTCTGTTGACGCACATCAATGGCCTCTCTTGACACGTGTCAATGGTATCTCTTGATGCATATCAACAGAGGCCATTGATACATGTCAACATTTTCCCATTAACATGTGATTTAGCCTATAAATATCCTCCCACTAGTCATTTTCTCATTTACACTTTCTGGATCTTGATTTTTTACAGGTGTCTCTCATTGTCAAAGATGTAAGCACAACTATAATGTCGACTTCACATACTTCCCAACCACAAGCTCAGGGAAAAAATCAAGAAGAGAATCCAATCTAATCCATGGCCAAGATCATCTACAGGAATCCCTTGTGCCCTCACATCCATACTATTTTAAAGATGTCTTCAGAATATAAAGATATGATGGATGCGTGTGAGTTTGCAGGGCTCATTGATATGCCCCATTTCAAAACAGATTCAAATATTTTCAATTACCTTATATCGTCCTACAATTCAGAGGATGGCATTTTTTATGTGACTCTAAACGATGACCGAATGTTCCAATTCAATATTGAATCAAATGACATCCATCGGTTTACGGGCCTTATGTTCAGAAATTTACCAATTGTTACAATGAAGGAAAAACTCCTGGAAGAAGACAAGAAATTTCTCGAATCAACGTTCGGTTTCAACGTTGATTGTAAGTATAATTCATTTTAATTCATCATTTTTATTCTAGTTTTTATTCTAATACAATTTTTTGTTATAAATTTATATTAATTCTCACTATTTGGCATTTGCTGCTCATGTCAATAAATCCAGGCATGGTGTGGATACGCAATCAATTACGCACCACTTTCTTGCTATAGTTATTTCCTTTTTTTAATCCAGAATAGTTTTGCAGGGTCGTCAAACAGATATACCAAATTGGGACATTACATACATAGTTGCCACTATCTCAAAATAAAAATTTGATTGGTGCACCTATCTATCAAGAAAATAAGAAATGACATAAAAAATTCAAAACTTTCAGAAAAACTAGTCATTTATTCCACAAACTATCTCCTCGGACTTTATCATGAGGCACTTTTAAATTTAAAAGATAAAAAAATTCCTACTTGCATTGACGAGGAGTTGATGAAGTTGTCAATTCCATTTGAAGAAAAACAGGTATAAACTATTTAGTTTGTATTTCAATTTTTGACATTGCATTGCATAGTTATTAACACTTTATGTTTTGCAGAGAAGATTTATTGAAGCCCTTCCCCGAGAAAAGGTGTTATCAAGAGGAAGAGGCCAACAACACGCTGAGGCTTCAAGAGACTCCCAATCTGAAATGAAAGCTCACTCCTCTCCGAACCCTCAATAGTTTGAACTCGTTAAACACCAGAGAATTAATACCTTCTCATATATTATTTACAAATTCCAAATTTGTATATTTATTTTTCAATTTAAATTTTAACTACATGAATTAACATAACATTTAATGTTGATGACATTGCAGGGACTTTGGACCATACACGTGTTTCGGAAACTCAACCTTCTTTCCCAACTCACTCCATATAGTCGCATGCATTCGTATCTTCTAAACAACTAGTGCCACCGAATACAACTCCTACACGGCCACCCTTAGCATTGTGAAAAAATACCCCTAGACAATAAGGTACAACTTTTTGATAGTAAGTTTAATTTCGTAGTTTTCACCTTTTTGGATTGTTTTCCTATTTTTCATGTTTTTTCTTGAACTTTTCAGCACATTGAAGTCCTGATCAAATAGCAGCAATGACACCCACTCGACCAATCATTTTTAAAATGACAACTAGAGGAACAGTGAAAAATAACATTGGTAAACGCATGCCAATTGCTCCGGCTCCTAGTGGGACACTAAAAATTTCCTCCTCCTTTCAAATTCCAACGCTCTCACTTGGTGGCTTGCCCAGTGCAATGAGCATATTGGTTTTAAACAATATAAATTTAGATGAAGATTATTTGGGCATTGATAGCAATGACCCAACTGGTTTTTTCAATACCCGTGAGATGATTCAAGGCCAACAGGTATACTTCAATTTAAATATGCTTTATAATATTGAATTACATTTCAATTTAAATTTATTTATCTAAATCTTGATTAATTTTATCACAAACAGGATCAGGCCACCCAAAGGTAGAAAGAAGTAGCAGTTGATCTTTCCGAAAGCCCCCATACTTCTCCAGTAAGATCATCTTCATTAGATTTAGATAGTGAACAGTTGCTACCTTTTCCTTTGGAGAACTTAATTGGTTATGATTGTCAATCCCATGTCAGTGAGTTTATTCTACCTCATATCAATCAGCTTATAGAATGGAAGAGAAGGGCTAAAGTTCTTATCAATGAGATTATTAGTCGTTATGAAAATTATTGGCAAAGGGATAGTTTCTACGCTATAGTGCATAATCAACCTGTGAAGATGGATTCCTTACTTACCCAAGTAAGAAGTGGGACTGTCACATATAACAACAAATATAAAGATGAAATTTTGGATAAGTCATTAAACAAATTGGAAAATATAAGTTCCGAGGCCTAGGCATATTTTAACAAATTGTCTAAGGACAAGGATTTGGTAGTAATTGTAAATGCTGAGAGAGATAGAGCGGTTGTAAATACTATCACTTTCAAACAATCATTCTTGTTAATTTAAAATTTTCATTTTTTGGTAATATTTTGAATTAACATTACTCTTTTTGTGCAGTTGAACTATGAAAATTTGAAGAGTCAAGCAAAGTTATTCCAAGTTCACTTGGAAACAGTGAAGAACATTTTATCCGCAACAAAGAATTTGAAGGAAAATATTGTTTTGGTTAATAAACAAAACAATACACTAAAGCAGATAATTAAAGAGCATGGCTTCGACCCTGAAATATTATTCAAAGCTAAGGCAACATCTGATCCAAATTTTCTATTGCATGGAGATGTGACAAATCAAGAAGAAAGAATTTTAAAAAATCTAGATAGTGTTGTGGAAGATCTTATAAGTTCTGGGGTTATTTCTACAGTTGGGGAAAGGGGTACAACCACAGTGGAAGAAACAGTTGGGGAAAGGAGCACAGGAGTAGAAATGGATAAATAAAAAGAGAGTTGAAAACTTGAAACTTTTATTATTGTGGAAACTTTTAATATTGAGTATGGTATTTGAATTTAATTATATGGATTTGATAGCCTTTTAAAATTTTAAATACTATATAATCTTTAATTTTGATTGCATATGGATTTGATATAGAGTGTATGCTTTTTGGTTTACTCTTAATGGTCATTGCATTAGATGGGGATGAATCATGATGATGTATGTTTCTTGTTTACTTGGGTTATCATGAATTGTATGTGGATGTAGATGATGAATGATGATAATGGATAACTGTTTTACAAACATGGAATGATAGTAGATGATGAATGATGATAATGATATGATATATATGGATGATGATGAATTTAATGTGGACGTAGATTTAGCTTCAAGCACGATAATTCTTCTTCTCTATACTTGTAATGATATGATCATAATGTCATTAGAATGGATATAGATGAAATTAGAATGGATAAACTTGTAATGATATGATCATATGATTATGAATTGTTTTAAAAACATGGAACTGTTTTAATAAATTTAAATTAGATAAATAATTGTTTTAATAATAATTGTAATGTCAGGACTCAGGATTATGATAATGATATGGTGATGATATGATATATATGGATGATGATGAATTTTATGTGGACGTATATTATAAATTGTATAATGTATCGTGGATTATGAATTGTATAGTATAGAAATATCTTCCTCTGTAAAATTCAATTGTCACTTTATCCCACAGTTAAAAATATATATCAAATCATTTTGCAAATATAAAAAATAAATTAAACATAATTGTAAGAAATCAAGAAAGAATCATCACTGGTAAGAAATTAAACATAATTGCAAATATGATAGGGTTTAACTTACCTCTTGTGTATTAGATTGCTATGAAATCATCAATGGTAATGTGCTAGATCTTTGTTTTAAAAAAAATCAACACGAGAAATGGATTAGTAGATAGAGGGGAGAGTTTCCTGACATTGTCAGTCCCGAGAAGTACTTGCTTCCTCGGATGGATGTCAACCCATGTTTTCTAAAAAAATTAAAGATTGTATTTGAATAAATGTAAATATATAGACCTCTAACATATTTAATGATAACAAGAGCTGAAAAAATGTAAAGTAACAAACAATAAGATTAAGGTGAAGAAGATACCTATTTAAAATTGAAATCATCATTGGTAATGTGCTAGATCTTTGTTTTAAAAAACTAAACATAAGAAATGGATTATTAGATAGATGGGTGAGTTTCCTAACATTGTCATTCCTGAGAAGTAACAGCTTCCTCGGATGGATGTCAACCCATGTTTCAAAAAACAACAAAGATTGTATTTAAATAAATGTAAATATATAGACCTGTAACATCTTTATTGATAACAAGAGCTGAAAAAAATGAATAGTGACAAACAATAAGATTAAGGTGAAGAAGATACCTCTTTAAATTTGAAATCATCACTACCACTAGTAATGTGCTAAATCTGTGTTTTAAAAAAACTCAACACAATAAATGGATTATTCGATAGATGGGTGAGTTGCCTAATATTGTCAGTATCGAGAAGTAACAGCTTCCTCGGATGTATGTCAACCCACGTTTTCAAAAAATAAAAGGATTGTAGTTAAATAAATCTAAATATATAGACCTATAACATCTTTCATGATAACAAGAGCTGAAAAAAAGTAAAATGAAAAACAATAAGATTAAGATAAAGAAGATACCTATTTAAAGTTGAAACAATCCATTATCAATAGCTTCATCAAACTCGATGTTGTCTTTTGTAGAATGTGACGATGAGCCAATTACACTCTCAATGTTGGGAATATTTGTACTTGTAGCTGTATTATTCACACCTCTTCTTTCACAAAGGGAATTCCAATGAGCAATTTCTCTGTCGAAAGGAAAGGTTTTAATGGAGTATCAAGAAACATAACACCTCATGCAACTTTCCATTTTTTTATCCAACCTATTTCTCAATTTTGATTTTATAAATGATAATGCACTAAAAACCCTTTCGTCCTCCACAGACCCCAAAATCATTGTTTGGCATAACTCATATAATATGAAATATTCACTGATGTCTTCTTGTAAGATATAACTTTGATAGATACCTCGCCACAGCCTTGTAATAGCACCACTTTCAGAAGGTTCATCTAAAATTTTATATTGGCTCCTCATTGTTGTTGCAAAATTTGTTGATTGAAACTTTAATAAATCAGAATTCAGTATACCTTTGATTTCCATACCCTTGATCTCTGAAGTCTTTGTAAATTCTTCCATTATTGTACCCATGGATTTATGGAAATTCTTTCTAATAAAGTCTGCACGGCCACCTTCAGTATTCCAAAAATTAGGAATCATCACACCCATGGCTTCTATAATTTTATCTTTACAGAAATGTTCCCTAATTTTTTATGACAAGGTTTCTGAATTTTTTTTAAGCTTTAATCTTGTTTCAACTATAATAGAATCAAAGAGATTACATGTCACGGGAACATCTTCTCGTTCTGATCCTGTAATATCTTGACGTTTTTGCAAAATGTGTAGTGGTATTTTCCTCCCATTAATAGTGATGCAGAGGTGATCTTGGATATTAAATCTCAAAAAGGTGCTAGGATTTTTAAGATCTAATAAAGCTTTCCAATTATCAAAAATAGGTGCATCAAAACTATCTTGGGAACAATAAAATATATCAAGACTTTGACATACCATTTTTCTCATCCGTATAAAATCCACAATATAGATTAATCTTCCCTATGCATGCTTCTTCAGTGTATTGATCTCTTTTAACATTGGAAGAATACCAACCAATGTAAGTAATGTCTCAAAATCAGTTAAACGGAACAACAAGTCCCTCGCCCTATCAACTTCATGACAATATTTGTGCATGAAACCAACCAATGAAGGATACTCCTCATGAACTCTGCATGTAGGTTCATACAAAGAGATCCATCTAGTCTCCACATCCTTCAGAAGTTTTTTGCCATCTGTAATTCCAATTGAAAAATTTTGGAACTTGAGAAATCACTTTGGACTGCTTGACATATAGGCATGAAGTTCTCTTATAAGGTATTCTAATTTAGCCACATTTTTGTGGTTGCTTACCATTTTATATGCTAAATTCATTCTATGAGCCATATAGTGAATTGGTAGCATATATGGGGCTATTGTTATTTGTAATCTAACACACAACCCTGTTCGGTGACCCTGCATGATAGATGCAGCATCTGCTCCAACGCATACCAACTTCGTAGCAATTTCATAATCAATCATTCCAACAATATCTTTCAAATGAGAAAGAACTATTTTATGTAGGTTTTCGGCATTGTAGTTTTCAACCATTTTCATAACACCCAACAAATGAGGTGTCCTTATATGATTTTCTAAAGTATAGACGTGGATACATACCCATGCAGTGTCGTCGACTGTTGTCACTTCATCAATAGAAAGAGAGATAAACTTTTCTTTTTTTACATTCTCTTTCAAATCTTCCTTCTCTATCATCGAAAGGCATTTTTCCATTTCCCATCCACTAATTTTAGACCAATGAGACTGAGGTACATTCAACATTCCATTAAATTGATACAAAACTTTGAAATCAAGGAAATCCAAAATCGGTCTTCCTTTTTTTAGTATGTGAAATAGAGTAGAGAATTGTATGAATTTTGCATGTAGATTTTTTTCTTTCATCCTACCAATATGAGATGTGATCGTTCCTCCATTTTCTAAGAGATGTCTATGTTTTTTTGCTCTGCCTCATATTTTGCTGTGTATCTAACATGCATGCATTCTTTTTCAGTTTTCCACCTATGTGCTTTGATTTTCTAGCCATCCGCCCCTGTTACAGTCAAATATTGTTTTCTACAATGTTTTTCTATTGTGTCCAGCTTCAGTTGCATTTTTTGTTGCTTTCCCAATTTCCACGTACATATTGTACATGTACATTCAGATGGGATCTCTTCAGAATTAGATGATTGTACAAGTTTAATAAACATAAATTTACCTACCCAATCAAACTTGTATGTCCTACCAATGGTCCACATATTCTTGTTCATTTTCAATGCTTTACTTTTTTTAGTAGAATTTTGAGCAATATCACAATCACCTGGTTTCCTCTTTCTTGGATTGGAGTTTGAATTTGATTTTTGTGTTCCATTTTGCTAAGTATTTCTATGTGTGATATCTTCATGCACTTCTAGTTGCACCCCAACAAGAACAATATCTTCAAGATCTGGCATATTATCGTAGGATTCATTTATTTGACTTTGATACTATGAAAAATGCATGTCCACCTCAATAATACCTTCCACACAGTCAATGTTCTGATTCTTTGTGGTCGCATCTATATGGTTAGTATTTGTAGTATCTGTATCCACAGATTTTCCAAAATACTTGAAGAGTGATTTCTAATATTTCTTACTTACTTTCAAGTTCTTTGCATTCTTTGAGCTAGCACCTTCCATTATTCTAAAGAGATTCCTACATCAGCAAAAGAACCAAGTAGCAACTCTGTCTACTATCTAAGGTCTCTGTCAGGTGTCCCCTGTCTGAGGTATTTGGTGTGTGTCAAATCTTCACTTGTCACACGTCAACAGCCTATTCCCTGTCACCTGTCCACTGTCTGAAGTTACTGTCACGTGTCAACTCTACCCTTGTTGTGCGTCAACTACTATGCCCTGTCGCACATCAACTTTGTTTGTCATGCATCAAACCTATTTCTTTTTTTCACATTTGCAATATCTCATTGTCGCACATCTGCAATAACTCTTTGTCATGTGTCAACAATGTCCCTGTTACGTGTCAAAAACTAACCCTCACAGGCTAACAGTAATCTCTGGTGCTTAAGAGTATGTGAGTTCAAACTTCACAGTATTGATAATTTGGTAAGCTACTTGAGGTATACTACCTGGTGAATCACTTAGGTTTTTATAGGAGATGTTTTCAAATTAAGGAGAAGGTGACCCCCCCAAAAAAATATACTATATATTTTAGGCGAACAGGACACCGACCCACTCCAAAAAAATCACCTTTTCAAATTTTGCTAAAATGAAATTTTCACCATATTATGAATATTCGCCACTAAAATTATCCCTGATAATTTATAACTGTACCTAGAAAAAAATAATCTTGATTCAAGTGAATATATATACCCATGCCAGTCTGAAGTCACATAAGAGTTCAATATAAGAAGAACTTTTAACATCCACAAGGTTAGTTAAAATATTAATACTTGGCCTATATTTATTCTTTTCCAAACAAGTGGAATTTCATCACAAGATTAATATTGGACCTACATTTATGCTTTTCCATGTCAACATGAAAAATCACATTATTCTTGTCATGTACCTATAATTATACCTTTAAGAGAACACAAACCCAATAAGCATATTATTCTTTTCATGTAGCTGTAATTATAGCTACATTTAATTTTATCTTAGCTTAAACTACCCATGTTGATCTTTGTTGAGAAATTCAAACCTTGGGATAGAGACGAATCATGGGGATGGTTTTTTTTATCAAAACAACATTTTCCTTGTCTCATTCCATTCAAACAATCTTTTGTGAAATCACCTCACCAAATCTTGTAAACAAATTCCCATCAGAAGTGTTGTTTTTGCTCCTTGTAACATCTTTGTGCTTACCCTCTTCATTTCCATGTGCAGTATGAAAAACCTTGGAGAACCTAAATGTAACAAATAGATGTGCCAATAAATAAATTATAATAAGATATTTCTTTTTAATTTGTTTTCTGATAATCTATACAATATGAAATCATGTCTAGAAATGTTAGTTATTTCACCTTGCTCCATTTTGTTTACAAATTCTTCCTTTATAATATATATTTAACTAAATATATCTCATATCACTAACATTCAAACCTTTAACCTCCACTAAATGTAGTAATTACAAGAACATTAACTAATTAATGTTGCAGTTTCCTAAACATTAACTAAGATTAAAATAAAACTTGTTATGTTATGTTGAGGCATAACCTATTTTGGTGACTGAAAGAGGATATGACATTTGTGGATTTTTTGGGAATTTATGAAATTTATAGATTGCATTCGTGTGATGGAAAAGATAAATTATTGACTATTACTAATTAGGATGGAATTCAATTAAAAATATTGAAGACACGAGTTAAAGATTGGAATGAAGGTGATTGTCTATATTGGGCCTTATGGAAATCACTATCACAATAGCCATGTTCACTATGGGTGGCACCATCAAACGTATTGAGCCTTATTCCTATAAATAGGTCAAGGCAGACCTGATAGTATGGAATATTTTACATGATAGTGGTGTTACATCATTTATGGAAAGATTGTCTGGTCACTCTATCTGAGTGACCAGTAATGCATTAGAAACCTCAAAAAATGGAAGAGTCAAAGTGGGAAAGACTAATTTTATTATTTCGACAGAGTCCATTGCAGCTACAATGGGGCTCTCCATAGAGAGAGAAATTTGTTTTAAATGCTCACTTTAGGAGGAGATGGATGAGATCCTATGTCCCGTTGAAAATATGAGAATGTATCACTCAATCTATGAACAAGAATCACTTCCACAACCTTGGTTTAGGGTTGCTGAGAAATTGAGGAGGTAATTCAAGCTAGAGCGATGTTATAAATTAAGTTGTGGACCTAAAATTTTTATTCTTTTGTATCTTCAACATGATCAGAAGGGGAACTTTGTGTCTTTTCTATTTCAATCACTATAGAAGTCCCTTAAACTAACTAGAGAAGAGGAAGGCCCCTTCCTCCACCAAGCCCATTTGTATTTGCTCTTTAAAATGGAGGCTTTCAAAAAATAAATCTTGCACTTCCCCTCTAAGCTAGGAAAGCAATGTCATGTCCCCCCTCTACTTCTGCAACCAACTCACTCTTTCTTTCACCATCACCACCACCCTTGTCTCCCTTCCGACTCTAATTTGAATATCATGATCATTAGCTAGAGAGGTCTGGTGGTCTTCCATTTTAATTTCACTCTTGTCTCTCCCGTGTCTTCTCTAGAATCTCTTTACCCTTCGAACCCCTCAGAGAACTCTCATAAGGTCTATGAACCACTTTCAGACCCAGCATATATTTCCTCTCCACATCTTATTGATGATTCTTTGGCTTCTCCTCCTCTTTTCCCTAGACATAGTAATGACTACAACCAACTCAAATCACCTTATCATAGAATCATGCGTGACTTACCCCCTCATTTTTACATGGAAGTTATCATGTACTTGAAAATTCATGATGTGTTCTTGGATCTCTCCTCAGTTTACCCTATTTCTCCTCTCTCAGAGAAAATGGGATCCCCCACTGCACCTTTGAAAAACCATGAGCATTTAGAGAATATATCACCTAACCCGCATGAGGAAATTCAATATTATGTTGCACTCAGTATCTACTATCAAGGAATGGAAAAGTAACACGTACATGATCTAGATGAAAATAAATGAAGAATTCTTGGAACACATAAAGTTAGTGCATGTGTTGGTTGAAGGAAGCCCCATTGTTGATGCTAAGGATGAAGCAACTACTCTCAGGAATATCCATAAAATGTAATTTGGATTTGTCAGGTTTGGGAATTTTTTGTTTTTGGTTTTTTGTTGCATATGAGATTGTTCTATTCCAAATAGTTTTAAGTTTTGGCATATTGTAGCCGCGACTAAAATCCTAATATATTAATGTTTTTTCTTACATCCTTAATATTTCTATACTCTAAATATTATGTCTTGGTATAACCTAGAAGCTTCTTAGATCACAATATCCTAATTTATTTTGATAGAACCTGGCGACCACTAAGATCCAAAAATTTATGATGTGGCATAACGTATAGTTTCCTAATATCAAAATAGAATTCTCTTACTAGTTATGTGCTAGTGAAAACTAAGCTCAAAATATTATATTATGGGATTAGAACCTGAAAAGTTATAAAAATATTCCTCTAATTTGTTAGATGCTATAAAATATCTTAATTATGAATTATTAAACCCTAGTGATGAAATATCTAAATAATATGTTGTGTCATAACCTAGCAGCCACGTAGCTCAAAATATGTTTCTATTATTTGTTAAATGCTACTTGTTATCCAAAATTCACCCCCAAGGTAATTTTGATAACATGCAAGCAATTATATTGATTCAGGGAAAAAATTCATGTTTCTAGGGTCCCCTCATATTTGTCTAACTCCCCTGTCCAAGAGGAAGAGAGTAAGTTCTGAGAAAATGCGGAAAAAGGGTTCAAGAAGGCAAATAGGTCGATCCAGGAAAAATCATGAAAATTGGCTAAGTCCTGCTCAAGGTCGCCTCCGGGACGTTTGGGACCAAAAAGGGCCGATCCGGCCGAAATCAGTCAAGACGGTCTGAAACGCAAATGGGACAATCGGGCCAAAAGTATGCGGCGGGCGCGAAAAGCCGATCCGGCCGAAAGAGGAAGAAAATTTGGCTAAGTGTTGCTCGGGACGTTTGGGACAAAAAGACCCGAACCGGCCGAACCGGGCGAAAAAGGTCGAGTCAGTCCGAAGTCAAATGGGACAAGCGGGACAGATGGACGCGAACCGGCCGAACCGGCCGAAATCAGTCAAGGCAGTCCAAAACAAAGCGGGCCAAGTGGAACAAAAAATGCGCGAACCGGGCGAACCGGCCGAAATGAGCACAGACAGCACTAATCAAATGGGACATCCGGGACAAATGGGAGGCGAAGTACGCGAAGGAGCCGAATCAGCCGAGGACCAATCAGAAGCTGCCACGTGTCACAGGAGGAAAAGTCAACGTTTTGGTCCGGAAACTTCAAACGGCCATAACTTTTGACTCCGAGCTCCGATTTTGATAAAATTGGACTTTCTGGAACGAGCACGACGTCCTCTACGCCACAGAAACTGGATTTATTATTTTTAATGAGGGTAGATATATTTAAATTAAGGAAACATGTTCGGCTCTAGTCAGTAAATGCTCTTTCCCGTCAAATGACAGAAAACGCCTGCCAGGTCCAAAATAGCTGCCTGCACTCAGAAGGCCATAACTTTTTGCATTTTTCAACGAAATCACACAAAATTGGTACCGTTGGAATCGTGTTTCCGAGCCCGATGCACAGCAATCAAGAAATTCTAGATTTGATCAGAAATTGATTGAGATTTTTAAGAAAACGTGGCCGGGTTCAGAACAGTGTTTTATTTGGTAGCTGGGAGTGCAATTAAGAGGCATGGTCATCATTCCTTCTCTGCTGTAGCACATGGGACAGTATGGGGAGCCTTTTGCAAGTAATGTATACCCATTCCACTCAATTTAATGCCTCTTACAGGTGGTTGAAGGACAGATTTCGGGATTTCCACTTTCTCTTCTCTTCTCCTTCTCATTTTTTTCTATAAATTGGAGTGTTGGGCTTATTGTAAAAAAGGAGAGAGTTTTTGGGTAGCAAAGCTCTGCCAAAATTGCTTTGTGAAGCCAGTGTGTTGCAGGCCCTTGTAGTGGACTCCTTGCATGGTGATCCAGGCCCTTATCTTGTAATAGACTGAATTGTGCATACTAGAAAGCAATAAAATACAAGTTTGTGGATGTATCTTCCCCTGCTGTGTTTTTCTTGCATTCTTCTTGCCCCTTTAATCTTTCTGCAAGTATATTGTGTCTATTTATTATGTTCTTGTAAGAATCCATTATCATTGTGTGTGCTTGGAATATTGCTAGTGAATGCATTTTGCTGGATTATGGTGAACTGTCATCACCTCTCACTAGTGTGCATTTTGCCTCTGTATTTCACACATTTGGAGATTACTCTCCCACCCCTCCTTTTCTGGTGTATCACCGCTTTAGTGTAGGCTTTCATTTTATGCATTCTCTCTCTCTTGGTCCCCTTGGAATTTTAGGTTAGAATAGCTAGTTTCTCCTGCATTAGAGTAGATTGTGGCAGGTAGTTTAGGAGCAAGAACCAGCTTTCTCTGGAGGTCTATCTCAAGTAGCAAGTCCCACAACTTGGAGATAGTACCCATGTTATCCAATCACACTGGATGCTTAGAGTGATCAAACTAGAAATCTGATCAACATCCAGGGGTGCTGTGATTCGGTGATAACACTACTGTCTTTTGAGCTCAAAATAATATATTGTTTAAGTACCCAATGACTACCAAGCTCAACCTATGTTTATTTGCATGTGACCACTTAATTCCCCATTCATATCCATTAGTTTAGGATAGCTTAGATTGCTTAGGTTATATCTTAGGTAGATTAAAATTTATACCTTAGGCTATAACACTAACAACTAACCCCCACCATAAGCCTTAGCAAACAGGTTTAGATAATTTCCACATAGGCAAATTAATTCAAAACACAATAGTTTTAGGCATTAGGTTAGATTACAATATTACCTTGTAGTATTAGGATCTAGGTTAATTTTAACACCTAGTAACCTTTCCAATTCCATTTTCACCAAGCTTAGGTTAGGTTGCAAATCAACCAATCATAAAATAATAAGAAGCTTTAGGTTAGAATCAAAATTCTATCAAGTGACATAGCTTAGGTAGAAATATTTTTTCTTTTACCTAGCTTAGGATCACGCAGGTTAGTCCTATATAGGATCCTAGATCTCTCCTATGCCATGAACAAGCTACATTTCCATTTTTGTCAGCAATGTCCTGCCATGGTTGATCTCCCAAGACCTAAGCAAAACAAACCACTGAATGGAAACACATTCACAAAAAAAAATCAAAGAACTTGTAACTACAAAGTTCATTCCAATGTGTATCTTAATTCAAGGAATGTCAATTTACCATTCATTCAACAGAGCAGATTTAAAACATTCCTTGGATCACTGAAATTGATCCAAGGATGAGTCAGATAAATAGGTAAGTTTACAAATTTTAAACCAGATTGCAAATCACCTACAAGAAGTGAAAAAAAAAATGGATTCAGGAAAGCCATTCTAATTCAGTCAAAGGATCTTAAGAGTAGAAAAGACTTATCCATATCAAGCATGATTTCCAATAATTAGAAGAACATATCCTTATAAGGAGAATCACATGTCAACACTTGAAATGCAAAGGAGGAAAATAACAACTGTCAATGGTGTTACAGGAATAGGATAGGAGATTAATAGGGTCCATAATACAAATATTTAAATATTCAAGATGATGTGTGAATGATAAGAATGATTAGGGGAATTGTGGGAATGATAAAATATTATTCAATATAATGTTATGGAATGCCATTAAAAGTTATAAAATAGCATAATATAACAAAAGTGGTCTAAAATGGTTGTAATGTACTTTGAAGTAATTATGGGTTTTGTTGATGATAATCCTTGTGGATGAACTGTTAGAGTCATAGGAAAGCATAGGTTAGTGGTATGTGTTCCCTAAGGTAACCTATGACTCTAACATATCATTCACAAGGATCATCATCAATAGTTTTCTTGGCACGCCTGGTGGGACGAACCCACAATCACCTGATAGGAAGTTAGAGATCTACTAATCCTAGTAATAATCAAGTGGTCTACTTAAAGGTTACAATATGAATGCGAACGAGGGAAATATAAAATTAGGAACTTGTGTTTGACTATTTACAGCTATCTCTACCATGTAATATAAGAGGTTGATAGATCCAAAGATCCATGTCTCCCCTAAATCAAACTCTCTCGACTAGAACTTTAAAACCCATTTTAATGAATCATCTTCAACCCTAATCTCCAAGTAAATTTGTCTCATGGGATCAAGGAAGCCCACTCATTCTTCCCACACCACCGGTGGTGTGGAATCCTATCCTAGGTAATGTGCTTAAGGTACTACCCAAATTCAGTGTGGAGGACATAAAAACTCTTGGGGAATACCTCCAATATGTGGCAAACATATGTGTAGTACATTATATAAGAGAGAAAGACGTTGCCTTGATATTATTAACTACTTCCTTTAAAGGAAAACCTTGGATTGGTAATGATCCTTAACTCCTAATACTATCGCCACCTGGGACCAATTAGGAGAAGTGTTGGTGGAAAGGTTCAATGAAAAGGGAGATAGGTCATCACTCCATCAACAACTGATTAACATCAAAAAGGGCCCATAAGATTTAACGAAATATTTTAACACTAGGTTCCATAAAACATGGCAAATGATTCTAGCCCTAGCAAGGCCATCGACAACTATGGCTATTATTTTTTATTTAAAAGCTCTAAATTCAGATATTTTGGTAATGATTCAATCATTAGGAGGGGATTCCTTACCACAATCCTATGAAATTGTTTTTTAAGCTGAGAACAACCTAGTAGATGCTAGGAAACTTCCTCCTAGGGCCCCCTTGCCAATATACCCTAAAATAGCCCCCTTTCACAAGCACCATCTTAGACTCGTGCATCCTTATATAGTTACTGTTATCCAAATAACTCTCCTAGTTATCTAGATAACTTATATTTTCATTCTGACTCAGGATTTTCTCATTTCAAGTTATACGCACTCAAGATTGTTCTTTTGACACCTTGGCACAATTATAGTTCCTCTATGCACCCTTACACACCTTTCTGCTCCCTTTTCATTCTTCTATCTAATTTTATTTCCCCTTGCATGCCTTCCTCCTGCGCACACATTTTCTCTCCTATCCTATCATGCACTTCTTGTGCACACCTATGTAGACTAGCCTTCAAATTGGTTAAGCCCCTGGCATTCCTCTTGTGTGCTTATATAGACTTAGTTCCTTCATGTGCCCTAATATATTTCTACCTCTGTACGGATTCCTTTAGTTGAATGCTCACATCTTGTTTCCACACTTTCCTTCTAAAAGTATGCTTTCCTCTTGTGTGCACACCTCACCTCTATTCCCATTTTATGTGCTTTCCTCTTACTCCCACACCTTGCACATTCTTCTACACCAGTCACTATGCCATTTCATCTTCTGTCAGACTTAGGTGTGTTACATGTAACTTATCAAAGCATGCCAACATGGCACTGAATATAGATAACCAGCCGTTGCATGAAACATGGTAGAAAAGACAAAAAAAATAAATACTTGGTTGACTCCTTTAGTAAATCTGCATTTTCCATGTGTTTTGTGTGCACTAATGACTCTGACATCTTCTGACATTCGTATCCTTTGCTACAAAGATCAAATAAGCACGCAACTAGACTTGTTAGAAAATATCTAACACAAGCTACACGTTGGACTATTCAAATTCAAATGTAGATGGGATTTTTTAGGAAAAGATAAGGAAATGTATCTCATCATATCAATGCATACATCCAATCAAAATCAACCACTAGATTTCATCAGATCTTGCCTCCTTCTTTCTTCTACAGGTCAAAAAAACATGGGGAAGCACATATGATAGCCTTGTAGGTAGATTTTTAGGGATTTATCATTAGTTATTGATGGTTGAAGGTTTGAATCTAAGTTTACCTCCGTTTCTCCTTCTTCTATAAATAACAAAGTTCTACTTTGTAAAAAACATCCCTTCTTGTTGTAACAGCACCATGTCAAAATGGTGACCAACTTCACATGGGTCTCAGACCTTGGCATGGTCTCTGTAATATATTCTTTCCTCCTACCATTAATGTAACTAACTGTGTGTCCCTTGAGCAATAAAATCATTTTTTGTGTAACTCTTTTCTTCCCTATCTCATTTTCGTTACATCTCGCCTCTCGATTTGTGTTTTCTAGTATGATGTGCATACTCATGTGCTTGCAATCCCCACATTCATGTGTTGTGCATGCTGGAAGAAAAATCCAGCATGTTAATCTGTGGTGCACGTCATCTGCCCTCTTCTCCTGTGCCCTCTCGGTTTCCTTTGCTACTTGTGGAGAGAGATTGACCCTTTCCTTTTTATGCTATCACCTTCCCTTGTTTAGGATTTCCCCGTTCTGCACATCCTTCTATCCCTGGTCCCTTGGCATGTTTATTCTAGGATTTGAATTCTACATTAGGATTAGCAATAGTGTTAGAGGTAGGTAGAGGAACCGGACTTCTCCAGAGATCTGTCCCAAGCTTGCAAGGTACCACAACTTGGGGATGGTTCCATTGTGGTTTCAAAAACCTCATTCCTTCCTAGAATTTGAGACATGAGTGCATGTTTGAGCAACCAAAAGTATCTGGCATGCCTGGTGGGACCAAAGTGAAGAGCTTTATATCTTCATCTCATCAAGTTTGATGTGTTATTGCTGAGATCCAGCCTTTAGAGGCATTTTTTCAAAACATTTGGTGACTCCATTGATTTAACGCAACCATTATCTCACGTGTAAACTAGTCTCCCCTCATTCCTCCATTCATTTCTCCTTTTTTCCATCATTCCACATTCCTTTTTCGAAGTTCTGCAATCATGACTTCATTCCCTCCATGGAATTCTCATTTTCAATAGTAGAACTATTTCCCTCCATCCCCACAGTTTCAAAATCCTCCTCCAAATCAGTTTTATAAGCCCCATTATCCCAAAAGTGCATACAACCCTTTTGTTTCTAACCAAAATGTTTATGAAAAACTAGTTTATGCAAATGATGGTGGAAAATCTTTGGTTGAAGCTGATTTTGAGAGGCAGGTGAAAAATATGGAAATGGACATGATGCAACTCAGAGTCATGTGCTACATAAAGGTAGCTAAAGGTTGTTACAAGAGCCCTTGTTAATGGATCGGACCTATACTAGGTTGGTTTAGCACCCAGAAAATGCTACACTTTATCACTAAGATGCTGACCCAGATTACAGAGTGGATGGAAAAAAAAGAGGCTCAAATATATACCGTTTGGAAACCCTATCAATGGGGAAACCCTGTAATACCATCCTACAACTATCTCATTCCTTTGCACCAGCTTACATCATCTCATCCTGCTACGCGTGTCTCCAACTTCTTATGTATTGCCCCCATTAAGAATTACCCTTATCCATCCTCTCAACCTTAGTTCCCTTCCATTCCCCCTTTCTCACGCTCCTCTGATCCTCTTACGCACGCACCTTCCATCCCTTCTACGCCCATCCTTCCATCTTCTTCTGAGTCTCCTCTGTCTAACTATACTAAAAATTAACAACCCCTATGAATGTTCCTCTCCCAACCAATGTCGTCGTGTTTGATGATTGTAGAGTAGTTGAAGAATGGCATGAATCATGTGAATCTAACTAGGAAGAGGAAATCATGCGGGTGGTTTTTTCAAAGGAAGATCAGTTAGCTCCAGAGGGTGCAATTTTGAAGGAGACTGAGTTTCTTGTAGAGGTAAAACCATGTGCGCCTCAGCTTTGCATATCCCATCTTGTAAGCATTCCCATTCATGAGGAAATTATGTAAGAAAATCCCATTTGTGGGATTGAGCTACAAAGTAATGGGAAAACCATAAGGATTAGACCATGCCCAATTAGATATCTAGCTAGCCTAGAGCCAAAAATAGAGTTGTCACCGGTCATGCTCATTTCAGAGCATGAGGTAGAGCTTTAACGTGCCAAAGGTCAGAAGCAACGCCTCCCAAATCTAAGCACAGAACAACTCCAAGATGTGTAAATTCTATTTTTTGATACTTTGAGGAGGGTGAAAAACCATATGCAAGGTGGTTTTTTACTCTCATTTCCAACCATGTTGAATGAAAAATCAACTACATGGTCCCAATTTGTGAGGAAGGGAAGCTACTTCTCCCTACTCATTGCAGGTTTTAGTTGAGCACCCCTTGCCTTTGGATAATCTAGGTTAGTTTAGGTTTTCTTTTAGTAACACAAGTGCTTGCACACACTTTGCATGTTCCATGTGGGACATGTATGATTTTTTAGCTTTTGTACAGAGTGTTCTGATTTTTCTTCGGTGTGCTCTATCTGGCACCTTTCCTTTCTTGTAGCACCCATGTGGCCCTTTTCTTGCTTCCTAAGATAGCAGTTCAATTTTGATAGAGGCAGTTCCAACCATCAGTGCACAACTTTCAATCTCATCAAATCAATTCAAAATATCTTCCTATGAGAGTAATAGTTCAGTTCAGAGTCTAGACAGAGCTTCAAGTGACTCCAGGGTATTCTTTAAGTTAACGATCAGATCTTCAAGTTTAAATGCTTGACTCCATGCCCAATGGAATTTTAAGGCTACTGGTATCTTCATCTAATAAGCAGATGGCCCCCAAAAGTCACCAAAATTGTTATCCAAATAAATCTCCTATTTATCTAGATAACTTATATTTTCATTGACTCAGGTGTTTCTCACTTCAGGTTGTGTGCACTCAAGATTGTTCTTTTGACACCTTAGCACAAATTCAATTCCTCTGCACACCCTTACGCACCTTCCTGATGCCTTTACATTATTTTATCTCATTCCATTTCCCCTTGCACTCCTCCTGTGCTCTCACTTTCTCTCCTATCCTACCATGACCTTCTAATTAGCTAAGTCCTTGAAATTCCTCTTATGCACTGACATATACTCAGTTCCTTTGCACACCCTCTTGTTTTTCTACCTCCACGTTCCTTCCTTCAGTTGAATTCTCATGTCTTGATTAAATACTTTCCTTTTGAAAGTATGCCTTCCTCCTACGTGCGTACATCCTCTCCATTCCCCATTCATGCACTTGCCTCTAGCTCCTACACATTACACCTTCTTTTGTGCCAGTCACTGTGCCATGTCATCTTCTATCATACTTGAGTGTGCTACATGTAACCTATCAAAGCATGCCATCAAGGCACTAAATCTAGACAACCAACTGGTGCATGACACGTGGTAGAAATAAAAAACAAATGAATAGCTGGTTGTTGGGACCCCAAAATATTGACTAAGTACAAAAAGGCCCATGGGCACGTAAGGCATAATTTGAAGGGTGGGAAAGTAAGAATAAAGTGCGTAAGATAGGGTTCTCGGAGGGTTTTAGAAGTACCATGTTATGCACCAATAGAAAAAGGTCTGAGGACTTAGCCATATTTTATGTATCAAGCAGGACATGAGAAACGTGTGACCTGCTTACACATGATGAATGGATAAGGTGTTGGCTTGGCGATAGGTTGGCCTAGCAAGAAATATTCCCTACACTATAAGATTCTAGAATACCATCATGTTAAGGAGTGGAGATCTTAGGCCTGAAGGAGCATGCTTCCATGAAGTACAACATCTGGACACTTGGCGATGGATCTGAATCCTTAGAAAGGTGGTTTGGAAGTTCAAGGGGCATATAAATACAAGCACCCACAAAGGAATAAAAAAAGGAGAGATCAATAGAGAGTGGAGCTCTATATAAATTATATGAGCAGTTGTATTGGGTTGTGTAGATAAAATATAGGAGAAGTATGCATCTATGGGCATGGGATTGTAAATTTTCTTTTTGAGAGCTAAGGAATGTAGATCCAGTTATGATGTATGACTTCAATCTACCATACTGCAATTTTCTGTAACGAATCTAATGGATGTAATGAGGTTACAAAATTATTTGAATATGATAATTAATGATTCTGGTCCATCCTCATATCTTCATGGTTTTGTTTCATGTATGTTTATGAAATGAGTATGAACCCTTATGCATTTTCCTTTCTATTTGATTTCAGTCCTATTTTGTTAAAGTATCTTTCTAGTTGGAATGACTACCTTGGTCTAGAAGTTTTTATGATATCTATGATGATTGCATGTATCTTTTCCACTCACTTGCTTTAAATTTCTATCATAGAAGATGTTTTCCACTAAAATCACATAAAGGAGAGATTCGGCACCCATGTGTGCCTTGGGTGAGCATCTAGCACCCACTAGGTGAAAGGCCAGTGTGCATGGGGTTCCCTTATTGTTTGGTGGGTGTAAAAATGACTAAATCTTGGTTCCATTTCCAGGACCTCTTTTTGAAGTTGTAGTGGGAAATAGCATACATCCTGATTGGTGCAATGAGTGATGACAGAGAAATCTAACTTTTGAAAGTGTTGAATCATGGTTTAAGACCATGGAGGATGAACTTGCTCAGAGATTTAGCACTTGACCTGACTTTGATGCACATAGATGGGTAGAAGAGAACCTCTACCGTGATTTGTATGAAACTTTTGTTTTTCTTCCTTATAGAGCTATATGAATGGCTCTCGGCATATGTGTCTAGATCAAGCTGGTATTATAGATCATGCACATGGACCCAAGAAGAGTACCAGAGGCTGCAAGATGCAAATCTGACATGAACTCATGCTTTGGATCATTGGTGGAAAGGAGTGGTGGCTAGCTACACCCTAGATTATGCTATTTCCATGTATTCTTGTTTGGACGTTGTTGAGTTTGAGTTTCTGTGAGAGCCTAGAGGATCATTTCTACATGTTATACCTCTAGAAATGGACATCTTTGTTGTTACCTTGAGTTTAGAGGTATTTTTGATGGTTGGTTAAACTATTTTGAGTGCTAGGTGAGGAAGCTAGGGTGGAGGAAGATGACATATATTGTGACTGAGAAAGAAAGGGAGGAGAGACAACT
This sequence comes from Taxus chinensis, assembly GCA_019776745.2. NCBI lineage: Eukaryota > Viridiplantae > Streptophyta > Pinopsida > Cupressales > Taxaceae > Taxus > Taxus chinensis. The sequence continues at coordinate 89,518,856 of CM034147.1, read as the reverse complement.
CAAGTATAGTGAAGCACTTGAAAGGGAGATTGCTAGACAACACAAGGTTGCAAGTGTGATAGATATATGGTGGCAGACATTGCGAGAAGGATTCAAGGTTCATGTAGAGGACATGGAACCTGAGAAGTCTATGCTACCCCATCTTGGTAAGTACATAAGAGAGACCCCTTCAGCTTCTAATTAGAGTTCATCACGCAGAGAGAGAAGAGTCATTGTCTCACATATGAACCCACCTAGTGACCAAACCCTAGCGTTTGGTTTTCTAGATCAAGGGAGGAGTATCGTTGACCCAGTTGGTATCGGTGGAAGTGACATTTTTGCACCTAGGAGATACAATTTCTCATTTCCTACTTCTATGGCAACACATACTATTCCAGTATTCAGAGGAATTTTTAGATAAAGAGAAAAGACACAAGCCTTGGGTAATACATCAGGGAATGGTGTGGGACACACAATTGGTAGTGGCACAATTTCACAGATGCTTGGCACACAGTTTAGTGGGGCATTGGGGACACTAGGTGTGACAGATTCAGGCCCATTACTAGTAACTAGTGGATCTAGAGGTGGAACTAGTGGATCTGGAGGTACAAGACTTTATGGATCTAGTGGGAACACCAGGGGAAACCAAGGATTTAGGCCAGGAAGTCAGGGGCCTTAGTAACCTCCTCATGTATTTTTTGAGATGTCTTTACATTTTCTAGATTACAGGGGTATTGAAGATGCTGCAGAGCATGTTCACACATGTGAGTCGCTATGGTGTGCAAAGGGGATCACAACCACGGAATAGAAGGCCAGTTAGTTTACAACAATGTTGCAAGGGCACACTCATAGCTAGTACATGAAGTATGACATCAGATGGTTGTAGATTATAATGCATTGAAAAATGCCTTCCTAGTAGAATTACACATCCCAGAGTTTGAACAGAAGACCATCAACGCCCTTAAGGAAATTCAGTAGGGAATGACAAAGAGTGTGTGGGAGTATGACACATAGTTTAAGACTCTCCTGTTAAAGTTATCCTATGACATTCACCCTTCACAACAGGCTCAATGGTTTTTTGGAGGGTTGATAACACCGTTTAGAAGGGCATTATCCCATAAGACTTTCATAGACCCGCATGAGGCATTGGAAGATGCCCTACACGCTGAAGTATTTGGGAGAATTGACACTGGTGTTAGCCCTTTTTTGGAATCTAAAATTGATGATATGGATAAGTAGTTAGAAAATTGATTTGTGAACTTGGCTCATGAGACTTGCAGTGGAATGTGGTGTACAGATTGTGAATTGGAGGGGCATGCCAAGGATATTTTTCCCTAGAAGATAGTATGGGCTGTAGTAATAAACTGTGAAATTTTTCATAGGGATCATGACGCAAGTAGATGTCCCTTACTACAACGTGCAATTCAGAAGAATGTATCTTGCTATTGTAATATATGTACCTCTATAGCCCATGATACTAAGGATCATCAGCTTATTAACCATATCCATGAGGCTATTGACCATGGCGTGCATCAGACCTGCATTGGAATTAGTTCTAATGGTGATGATCACTGTTATGATGAGAGTGCAGATGGAGGCATACATGGAAGGGTATTTCATGGAGGATTCCATGGTCATGGTAACCGTAGAGGGAGAAGTGAGTTCCCATGTGGAACCTATTTTAATTATCGATCTATAGACCACTACAAGCATGAGTTCATAGACTTATTGCAGTACTCATGGTGCAGGAAGAAGAAAAAGTATGAGGAGTGTCCTAACCTATTACAGTACTCTGGCACCTTTCCTTTCCTGTCGCACCCATGTGGCCCTTTTATTGCTTCCTAGGATATTAGTTCAATTTTGACAGAGGTAGTTCCAATGGTCAGTGCATAACTTTCACTCTCTATAAACCAATTCAGAATATATTCATATGAGAGCAACAATTCAATTTAGAGTCCAGATAGACCTTCAAGTGACTCTAGGGTACTCTTCAAGTTACAAATCAGATATTTAAGTTTAAATTCTTGACTCCATGCCCAGTGGACTTTTAAGGCTACCGGTCTCTTCATCTAATAGGAAGATGGCCCCTGAAAGTCACCAAAACTATTATCCAAATAAATCTCCTAATTATCTAGATAACTTATATTCTCATTGACTCAGGTGTTTCTCATTTCAGGTTGTGCACACTCAAGATTGTTCTTTTTACACCTTGGCACAATTATAATTCCTCTATGTGTCCGTGCACACCTTCCTGAAGCCTTTAAATTCTTCTATATCCTTCGATTTCCCCTTACACACCTTCCTCCTATGCTCCCAGTTTCTCTCCTATCCTATCATGCACTCCTTGTGCACACATCTATAGAATGACCTTCAAATTAGTTAAGTCCCTAGAATTCCTCTTGTGCACTAACATATACTTAGTTCCTTCGCACACCCTCTTATCTTTCTACCTCTGTGTTTCTTCCTTTAGTTCAATGCTCACGTCTTGTTTCCATACTTACCTTTAGAAAGTATGCCTTCCTCCTACATGTGTGCCTCCCCTCTATTCCCCTTTTGCACACTTACCTCTAGCTCATGTGCCTTAGGCCTTCTTCTACACCAGTCATTGTGCCATGTCATCTTCTGTCATACTTGAGTGTACTACACGTAACCTATCAAATCATGCCTACAAGGCACCAAATATGGACAACCAATCGGTGAATGACATGAAGTGGAAAAAAAAAAATAAATGAATAGTTGGCTGTTGGGATCCTAAAATATTGACTAAGTACAGAAAGGCACATTGTGTGCAAGGCCTAAGTTGAAGGCTGGGTGCACAAGAAGAAAGCATGCAAGGCAGGGTTTTAGTAGGTTTTTAGAAGGACCACGTTATGCATCAACAAAAACAGGTTTGAGGACTTAGCCATATTTGATGTATTAGGCAGGAAATGATAAAATCATGACCCACTTGTGCATGATGAATGAATAAGGTGTTGGCTTGGTGACATGTTGGACTAACAAAGAATATGCCCTACGCTATAAGATTCTAGAATACTATCATGGCAAAGAGTGGAGATCTCATGCCTGAAGGAGCATGCTCTCATGGAGGACCACATATAGACACTTGGCGATCGATCTAAATCCTTATAAAGGTGGTTTGGTAGTTCAAGGGACCTATAAATACTAGCATGCACAGAGGAATAAAAAAAGGAGAGATCAATAGAGAGAAAATCTCTACAAAAATGTCTTGAGGAGTTGGATTGGGTTGTGTAGATAAAATATAGGAGAAGTATGCATCTAGGGGTGTGGGATAGTAAATTTTCTTTTTGAGAGCTAAGGAATGTAGACCCAGTTATGATGTATGACTTCAGTCTGCCATGCTACGATGTTCTGTAATGAATCTAATGGATGTAATGAGGTTACAAAATTATTTGAATATAATCATTAAGGATTCTGGTCCATCCTCATATCTTCATGGTTTTATTTCATGTATGTTTATGAAATGAGTATGAACCCTTATGAATTTTCCTTTCTGTTTGATTTTAGTCCTATTTTGTTAAAGTATCTTTATAGTTGGAATGATTGCATTGGTCTAGAATTTATTCTAAGATCTATGATGATTACATGTCTCATTTCCACTCACTCACTTTAAATTCCTATTATAGATGATGTTTTCCACTAAAATCACATAAAGGAGAGACTCAATGCCCACATGTGCCTTGGATGAGTTTCTAGCACCCGCTGGGTGATAGGATGGCATGCATGGGTTTCCCTTATTCTTTAGTGGGTGTAAAAATGAATACATCTTGGTTCCATTACTGAGACCTCTTTTCAAAGTTATAGTGGGAAATAACATACATCCTGATTGGTGTAATGAGTGATGACAGAGCATTTAACTTTTGAAAGTGTTGAATCATGGTTTAAGAGCATGGAGGATGAATTTGTTCAGAGATTCAGCACTTGACCTAATTTTGATGCACATATATGGGTAGAAGAGAACCTCTATCATGATTTGTATGATTTTTTTTTTACTTCCCTATAGAGCTGTATGAATGGCTCTTGGCATATGCATATAGATCGAGCTGGTATTATAGATCACATGCGTGGACCCAAGAAGAGTACTAGAGACTGCAATATGTAAATCTGACATTCACTCATGGTTTGGATCATTCGTGGAAATGATTGGTGGCTAGCTACACCCTGGAATATGCTATTTCCATGTATTCGTTTGGGTGTTGCTGAGTTTGATTTTCTACAAGTGCCTAGAGGATCATTTCTACGTGTTATACCTCTAGAAATGAAGATCTTGGTTATCACCTTGAGTTTAGAGGAATTTCCGATGGTTAGCTAAACTATTCTGAGCACTGGGTGAGGAAGCTAGTGTGGAGGAAGATGACAGATATTGCGACTGAGAAAGAAAGGGAGGAGAGACAACTAAAGTATAGTGAAGCACTTGAAAGGGATATTGTTAGACAACACAAGGTTGTAAGTGTGATGGATATATGTTGTTAGATATTACGGGAAGGATTTGAGGTTCACACAGAGGATGTGGAAATTGAGTAGTCTCTGCTACCCCATCTTGGTAATTATGTAAGAGATACCCCTTCGGCTTCTAATGATATTTCATCACACGGAGAGGGAAGATTCTTTAGCATGCATTTGAACCCACCTAGTTACCAAACCCTAGTGTTTGGTTTTCCAGATCAAGGGAGGATTATCATTGACCCAGTTGGTATCGATGGAAGTGACATATTTGCGCCCAGGAGATACAATTTCTCATTTCCTTCTTCTAATGCAATCCATACTATTCTAGTATTCAGAGGATTTTTTAGACAAAGAGAAAACACACAAGGCTTGGGTAATGCATCAAGGAGTGGTGTGGTACACACATTTGGTAGTGGTACAATCTCGTAGATGCTTGGCATGTAGTTCAGTGTGACATTGGGGACAATAGGTGTGACTGCTTAAGGCACATTACTAGCAACTGGTGGATCTGAAGGTGGAACTGGTGGATTTGGAGGTAAAGGACCTGATGGATCCACTAGATCTAGCAAAGGGAATACCAGGGGAAACCAAGGACCTAGGCCAGGAGCTCATGAACCTCATCCACCCCCTTAATTCTTCTTTGAGATGTCTTTACATTTTCTAGATTATAATGGTATTGAAGATGTTGCGGAGCATGTTCACAAGTGTGAGTCGCTATGGTGCGCAAAGAGGATCACAAACCTAGAACAAAGGGCTAGTCAGTTTACAAAAATGTTACAAGGGTGTGCACATAGCTAGTACAGTAATTATGACCCACATCAGATTGTGGTAGATTACATTGCATTGAAAAATGCCTTCCTAGTAAAATTCCACATCCATAAGTTTTAATAGAAGAGCATCAATTCCCTTAAGGAGATTTAGCAGGGAATGATAGAGAGGGAGTGGGAGTATGATGCATGGTTTAAAACTCTCCTTTTAAATTTATCCTATGACATTCACCCTTCACAACATGCTCAATGGTTTGTTGGAGGGTTGATAAAACTATTTAGAAGAGAATTATCACATTAGACTTTCATAGACCCACATGAGGCATTAGAAGCTTTCCTACACGTTGAAGCTATTGGGAGCATTGATAGTGGTGTTATCCCATTTCTAGAATCTCAAATCACTGCTATGGCTAAGCAGTTGGAAAATTTATCTACGAACTTCACTCATGAGACTTGCAGTGGAATGTGGTGTACATATTGTCAATTAGAGGGGCATGCCAAGGATATTTTCCCCCGGAAGATAGTATGGGCCATAACAATAAACTATGAAATTTTTCATGGGGATCATGATGCGAGTAGATGTCCCTTACTATAACATGTAATTTAGAAGTATGTATCTTGCTACTATAATATTTGCACCTCTACAACACATGACACCAAGGATTTTTGGATTATTAACCATAACCATGAGGCCATTGACCATGGTGTGTGTCAAACTAGAATTTCCAATAGTTATAATGGTAATGATTTCTGTTATGAGGAGCATGCAGATGGAGGCACGTATGAAATGGGATTTCACTGAGGATTCTATGGTCATGGTAACTGCAGAGGGAGAAGTGAGTTCCCATGTGGAACCTATTTTAATTGTGGATCTACAGACCACTACAAGCATGAGTGCCTAGACTTATTACAATACTCATGGTGTGGGAAGAAGCACAAGTATGAGGAGTTCCCTGAGTTGTTTGAGCACATGACTCAACAGCACCAAAAGGACAAGTGTGTTGTAATGGTAAGCATTAAGAAGATTGACACACAATAAATGCCACAGGTGACACATGATGTAGGCTTGGAACCTATTATGGTAACAACAAGAGCAAAGGCTATGCATGGAAAGGAAAAACCAAGGAAAAAGAACCTAGTTTCAAGGGAAGAAGTGGTACATGGGAAGTACCCAGACCCTACACATCAGAAGGAGGTATATCAAGAAACCATGGATGTCATTTAGAGTTTACAAGGAGAAATCCATTGTCTAAAGGATCAGTTCAGGAGGGAGGAGCAAAGAAGGAAGGTCGAGGCACCAAAACATGACTTGGATGAGGTCAAGGATGTATGTAAAATGCTAATGCAAGAGAATAGTATTTCCTTGCTAGGAGGATGGTTGAGAGAGACGGTACCATGTGTCAGAGAATAGTGTAAGAGGTAGGTCTTGCAAGAAAACATTCCCCCTCATAGCCTTGACTATGATAAGGAGATCACAATAAATGCGGTCGTGGCTGGATGACTCCTTAGTAATATCCTCATTAACATAGGTGTGGAGGTCAATGTTCTCACCTTGGATGCATGACATCATATGGGAAGGCCTGCATTACATCCATATTCAAGTGTGATGTATATGGCTAACAAAATGAAGGTAATGCCCATTAGTGTCTTAAAGGATGCAGCTATCACCATTCAGGGGGCTAATTTTACTAGGGACTTCTAAGTCTTGGTGCTCACTGAGGTAGAAAATTTCCCAGCATTACTTGGGTGCCCATGGTGCTATAAGAACAATGTCGATCTTTAGTTTAAAAAAGGATACATAAGCTTTGAGAATGATGAGGAACATGTCATCATACCCCTGGCTAATGGAAAATCAATGCCCTATACTAAACCTTTGGGAGAAGAGGTGCTAGATAGAATATATGTGTGCTCAATCAGGGATCCAAAGGTAATCCATCTAATAGGAGTTATCTAGTTTGAGGATGCTCATTCCTTAAGTGACAGAACTAGTATAGCATGCAATAATTGGGTGCATGGGACCTATGAGTTAATCGGAAGGAATTTTAGAGGATTGGTGACAAAGGTGCATATGGTCCAGCACCTAGGAAGAAAGAAGCTACCTAAGTATTCAGGAGGAGCCTTCCCTAAGATCTTTTTGCAAGAGATGGAAGCTCAGTGGAAGGTGGAGAATGAATGAAGAGGGATGTTAAGATATGTATTACTTGGAAATATTGCACACTAGTGGGCAACACATCGAGATAACATTTTGGAATGGTGTGAGGTGATAATTTCCTTCTTTATAAGATTTTGCAGGAGGAACATGCCAACAACTATAATATACTACCATGGTAAAGAGGTTGCTTCCTTCCATATCTAAGCATGTGAGACAACCTGGATGAGAAGTGTAGAAGCATTGCCACCTTCATTATGGTTTCAAAAGTTATAATCCACCCTAAAAGGTTATGCGCATGCATGATACATTCACGCTGAGACACCCCGCCAAATAGGGAATTGGTAAGAGTTAGCATCTGATCTCATCCAAACATTCGAATATCAGAGTACAAAACCATTGGTGAATAAGGAGTTACAAGTTGTCAAGTGCCTTACCATTGGGGATAGTGCCATGGTATAAGATAGGCTATTGGACTTGCTAGGTGAACCTGGCCTGGAGGCATGCTTTGAGGAAGAAGAAATAGAAGAGATATGGTTTGATCACTCATGTAAACAGAAATAAAAACAAAAGATGGTTTATATAATTGATGGGTAAGATGCAGAAAACTTAGACGTTGACCATTCTGTAGGGATGTGCAAGGTGTTAGATAGTTCTAATAAATGGGTGCGCACCTATCATGAACCTTTAAAGACAAAGAAGGTTAACATCGGATCAGGAGCAGAACCCAATGAGGTAATTATTGGAGACTATTGGTTGGAGAAAGAAGTCTTTAAGATCATTAATCTTTTACATGAGTTTGAGGATTTATTCTCGCATGGGTATCATGAACTAAAATCTGTTCACCATTCCTTAGGGGAAATGATAAATAAGTTAAAGGATGGTGTGCATTCAGTTCAGAAGAGACTATATCGAATGAATCCTAACCTGTGTGTGAAGGTAAAGGAATAAATAGACAAGATGATAGTTTCAGGCATCGTTGAAGCTATTGAAGAGTCAGAGTGGATAAGCGTAATGGTAATTATCTTCAAGAAGGATGGAAGGATAAGGATCTATGTTGATTACAGGGACCTGAATGCGATGTGTATCATTGATCCCTTCCCAACCCCATTTACTGAATTAATTTTATAGGGAGTGGTAGGATGTGAGGTCTACTCTTTCACAGATGGATTCTTGGGCTATCACGAGGTGAGGATCACAAAGGAGGACCAAAGGAAGACAACTTTCGCCACTGAGTGGGGAAGTTTTTCCTATACATCCATGCCTTTTGGGTTAAATAATGCACCTTTTGTGTTCTTGTGCATTGGGGTACAAGCTTTCATGGACTTCATCCATAAATTTCTTCAAGTCTACCTAGATGATTGGATAGTATATGGGCTAGTGAATAACCATTGTGAAAACTTAAGGTTAATGTTTGAAAAGTGTCGAAAATTGAGGATATCCCTCAATATTAATAAATGTGTCTTTGCTACTCCATTTGGAACATTATTGGGACACATCATATGTAAGGAAGGCCTGCTAGTAGATCCCACAAAATTTGCAGTAATTGTGAGATTAAGGGAGCCTATTAGTCAAATCACAATGCGTAGATTTCTTAGGCATAAGGGGTACTATAAAAAGTTCATCAAGGGATATGCTAAGATCCCCATGCATTTAGAAGAGTTTCTTAAGCATAAAAGTGCCTTTCATTAATGAGAGGTGCAACAGAAGGCATTTGACACTTTAAAGGATAGGCTTGTCACCGCGCCCATACTACGATTCCCCTCTTGGGATAAGCCCTTCCATGTTCATGTTGATTCCTCAGGAACCGCCATTAGAGTAATACTTACACAGCCTAGTGAAGGGGATTTTGACCATCCTTTTTGCTTTCCAAGTAGGAAGTTAACACCAGTGAAGTAGAATTATAATATAACTAAGCGCAAGGCATTTTCAATGATCTATGCACTTCACAACTTCAGACAATATTTTCTAAAAACTCCATTTATATTTTACACTGACCATATGTAATTGAAATACTTGGTGAACAAGGCCATTATACAAGGGCACATATGTCATTGGGTACTATTGTTCTAAGAATTTGAGTTCACGGTGGTTGTCAAACCAGGAAAAAGAAATTTCAGACCTAATCATTTATCTAGAATCAATTCAAGGGAGGACGCACAAATAATTGAGGATACAGATGCACATCTATTTAGGTTGCGGTACACACCTTCAAACTTAGAAGATATTACAATATTTCTCTAGACAGGTGTAGCACAAAAAGGGATGAAGGCATTTGATAAAAGTGGTTATCTATATGTTGCATGCCCTATATGTTGATTAGTGGGGATTTATACAAATAAGGACGTGATGAGATTGTGTGTCGGTGTGTACTAGAACAAGAGTACCTAGCTATAATAGAAGAATCATATGGAGGTAGTGTAGGCGGACACTATATAGGTGATGCTACTACACGTAAGATATTAATGGTGAGATTATGGTGGGAGACCCTATATCAAGACTATAAGGAATATTGTAAGGCGTGTGACCATTTTCAATGCATGGGCAAACTAGGGTGACGAGATGAAATTCCTTTGTGCCCTATTCCTAGTGTCGATCCATTCAAAAAGTGCTCTATAGAATTTGTGGGCCCTATTTCACTAGCCGCGCATAGGACTGGATCATGGTATATAATCAATTGCACATATTACTTGATAAGGTGGGCAGAAGAAACACCCACTAAGGATTATACAATAGTTATTGTAGCAAGGTTCCTATGGGAAAACATTATTACAAGGTATGGATGCCATTTGAGTTTGACTAGTGATAGCAGTACACATTTTTTGAATGAGACAGTAAGGATTCTATTAACAGAGTTCATTGTGGCTCATTAAAAGACTACACCTTACCATCCACAAGAAAATGGAACCACAAAGTTGTTTAACAAAATACTTAGTCAGACATTGACTAAGATCTGTGATGTTGGTAGACAGGATTGGGATGAAAAATTATCAGCCGTTCTTTGTGTATATAGGAAAACCTACAAGAGGTTGAATAATTCCACACCATTTCAATTGGTGTTTCACACGGAAGTTATCCTATCAGTTGAATTCAGGTTACCTTCTCTGTGTATAGCACGCACAGGAGGATTAGATGATGAACAATCACTGGAAAGTAAGATCCAAATATGATGTTTTTGTTAGGTTAATTAATTATGCATAATATAAATTGATTATTTAATTAATTTTATTAATTAAATAATGTTGTTATATGGTTATATTATAAACCATATTATTGTTGTATTTTGTTATATGGTTTTATCAACCATATTTGTCTTTTATTTTCACATGTATAATTTTTATAATTGTTATAACAATTATGTGCTTCTCGGATGTAATATTGGAAGCAGTTGTGAGTTTATTTTTACCTATGCAACCTATTTCTTTGTCTGCACATGGTTGTTCAATTCCTATAAAAATTGCAGCACTCCATTATATTTTGGATTGATTTCACATTAATAAAATCTACAGGCTTTTGTCCATGTTTTGTGAAATTACATCTGGTACCAGACCGTATTGAAGCTCCTAGAAAGGTTGCAGAGGAAGAATAATTTGTGGAGAAGAAATTTACAACATCGGAGAGCCTGTGCTATGTCTAGAAGCTTCCCACATCTCCCTGCAATCTCACAACTTCTTGTGTGAATTCCAGCTAAACATAAAGCAAATATTTTTTTCCTTGGTGCCCTGCACCAGGAAAATTTATTTCCTGGGGCTTACAATTTTTTTTAAAAAAATCCATCAAGGGTTTTGTATTTAAAATTATCTAGTTACAGACAATTTATTTGTACTATCATATATCCCTGTATTGTTGTTATATTGAGCATTCGGGCTGTTTCAAAGTTCTACGTCCAACCTCTTGACCACGCTATTGAGATGAGTTACATTGTTTGGAGAGTTGCATTATAACTAGAGCACATTACATTGGAGTCCTATAAACATCTCAATTATATAGTGGCCAAGTTAAATGTCTATGTTTTTTTCCTAGAAGCCGACCCATGCTAGTTCGTTGATCTCTCCAACAGACTACTAATATCTCCATCACATTGAGCTATTTGACTATTTATTGTGAAAAACTGAGTCAAAGAGAAAGGAGTGCTAAGCCATCGAGCATCCACCACCTTTCCATTCAATCCATCCAGGATCTGCACAAAGAAAAAATAATTAAAAAAAATAGAGGCAGTGATTGAATAAAAAATTGTGTGCAATTCTATTTCATCAAACCTTTACCAACATTAAAAGGATCTGCACAAAGAAAAAACCATGGCTTCATCCCCCATTAGTTGCATCCCCTCCACATCCAAGTGACCTACATACTCAAGAAAAATATGATGGATCAAATAAAATAAATGGTGAGAAAATTCCAAACAATGGTATAAACAAGGAGATCCATTTTATGAGAAAGAAAAACCCTAAATTCACCTTCCACGCATACATCTCCATGTGATCAATTTGCCAGGTCGTATTTTTAAAAAGTAAGTCAAAATTCACCTTCATTAAATACAATTTGCTTCATTTCATTACCCAAACACTCATAGAGCCTAAGTGGTTAAGAGGAATGACTTAGAGATGGGAGGTGCATGGTTCGAATCACACCAAAAAAGAAAGTTTTTTCTTTCTAAAATCTGGAGGCAAATTTAGAAAATCTGCCATAGTTGGAGGAAAATATGGTAGAAAAACCTTTACTAAACCATTTAGTTATAACTAAATAGGTTACTAAATATTTAGCGAGAAAATCCCTAAATTTAGGGTAAATATTTTTCCCTGTTCAACTAGTTTTTAAATTATGGACATTTTTTGCTAGAGGAGGCCTATCCAGAAATTGCATTTTTAGCTATATTTTTACAATTTTTTGGCATAGTGGGTCATTTTGGGCTTTGAAGGCCACTAGGGCATGCAAAACAAAAAAAATTCCTACCATTCAATTTTTTGAATGTAATTATATGTTACAATATATTATACTAATTTGTAAGCTGCCATAAGTCAATTGCAAACTTTGTAACTGATCAGAAACTGGCAGAATTGTAATAAAAAATAGAAAAAAAAAATTGGTTCTGTAACACTCATGAGATCCTAGATCTCATTCGCAACATTTTATATATACATTGCCTCTAAGAAGCGCTTACGGGTAAAGCCATCACAACTACTAGTGAACTTAACCCCTCATATAGCTGCAACAATGTCGTCTGGGCATCGTCCCTATAAATCAACGGGGAGTAATAAAGACACATTACACACATTATGAGTCATCCCATCCATCTATGAATGATTGCATGCCATAAATATATACTGATAAATTATCCAAGTATATAGTGAAGTTATGCGCGTGTATGAGGATATTTTATTGAGCTGGTGTCAATAATCACACAGACCCCTTTTAGTACTTTCTTGGTACAACGTATTGAATTCTTTCACATACCTTAACTTCTCTTTCACATACCTCTGGGTATATAGAAAGAGAGAGCTTCTTCGACGTACCACTGGGTATATCGGAAGGGCGCATATATAGAAAGTTTCGGTATGTCAGACTCATAGTATATAGATTGGGAGACCTTATACCTGGAGTGATAAGACCCAAAATTTATCAGTGATTTCTACAAAATGGGCACCAATGCCCCCAAATTTTTTCTTCCGGATTCACATTTACTCAAAGGAAACAAATATTCTGCATGGAAGACAAAAATTAAGACACAACTTGAGTTTGAAGAAATATGGCCTGTTGTGAATGGTACTCTGATGATATCAACTATTGATATAACACAAAAACAATAGTTTGATAAAGCAAATTAGAAGGGAAAACTCATCATCTTTTTTGGAGTATCTAATGATTTGCAACCCCACATTCAAGATGCCAAAAAATCCAAAGAAGCATGGGATAAGTTGAGCACAATATATGAAGCGAAGAACAAGAATGTTATACTAAATTTGCAGAGTCCGTTACACACATTGAAGTTCAAGAAGAATGAAAAAATAGAAAATTTCTTAAGAAGAGTTACAAAATTGATGTCTTCACTTCTAGCCCTAAGAGAAGCAATCAAAGATGATGATCTCATTCCCATTGTTCTGAGAGCACTCCCTTCTTCATACTATATTTTTGTAACAACACTAAACTTGTCAGATACGATAGTTAGTTTTGAAAAATTGATAAACTTACTGCAACAAGAGGAAGCAATGCACAATAAGGATGATGAAGAAGAACATGCACTTTCTTCACATCAAAAATGGAAAGGAAAACCTAATTCCTATTAAAATTCCCAAAATCAAAATCAGTATCAAGGGGATAGACAACAGAAGAAGAAATGTCTAATTTGCAAAAGAGGACATAACCTAAAAGATTGTTGGTATAATACTTATAACAAAGGTTCATCAAGAAACTTTGGAGCTGCACAAAAATCTCACAAGGAACATTCTAACTACCATCAAGGGTAGAAAAAGGGGAACTGGAAAAGAAGACCCCATCAACAAGGAAATATTGTTGAGCAACAAGAACAATAAGATAATAAAGACTACTTGTTCATTTCTTGATCAAGTGAACCATCCACGTCATCTAGTGATGTTTGGTATGTTAATTCGGGGCCCACTTGACACATGACTAGCCACAGAGACTAGTTTATTTCAATGAGGTACACACCATTGAAAAATCATGATTTTTTGGGAGATGATTCTTCATATATAGTTCAGGGGATTGAGAACATTTCTCTACCCCTTGGTTCACACAACTGTAGAATTTCAGATGTCTTATATGTCCCTAGGTTGACAAATAATTTTCTTTTAGTTAGTCAACTCCTTGATCACAACCTAAAAATTGACTTTGATATTTATTCTAGAAAGAAAACATGTTTAATTTGAGATAAATCATGAGGCTCGAAAATAGTTGCAAAAGCCTCCAATGTGGGACGCATGTTCCAACTTGATTTTGTTCATAGAGATGATCAAGCACTTGTCGCTAAGAACTCTAACTTAGCACAGTTGTGGCATCGGATACTTGGTCATGTAAGTTTCAAGTATCTCGAGACACTTCACTGGTGTAATATAGTACATGGGCTACCATCTCTTCAAAAGGATACATACAAGTGGCCTCACTGTCTAGCAGAAAAAAACACAGAGCTTCATTCTAGAAGGGTACATATCGAGCTCCTGGTCAGCTTGATTTGGTTCATACCAATATTTGTAGTCTGATGTAACCAAGTCATTCTGGATTTCAGTACTTCATGTTATGTGTTGATGAATATTCAAGGAAAATGTGGATTTTTGTCTTTGCAAGAAAAGTGAAGCTTTTGAAACTTTTAAGAAGTTCAAAGTAGCAGTTGAGAATGAAACTGGTCATCACATCAAAAATCTCCACTCAGATCGAGGGGAGAATTCACCAGTAATGAGTTCAAAGACTATCTACAAACTCATGGGATTTGTCAAAAAATTCCTCCTCCACACACACCAAACAAAATGGTGTTATTGAGAGAAGAAATCGTACTATCATGGAAATGGTGCGATGCATGATCTATGAATCTAGACTTGTAAAGACATTCTAGGAAGAAGTAGAAAATACGCCAGTGTATTTTTTGAATAGAGTTCCCATAGTTTCTCTTGCTGTAGTAACACCAGAAGAAGCATGGTCAAAATGGAAACCATCTATTGCACACCTTAGAGTATTCGGGTGTAAAGAAAGTATGCACATACCCAAGCAGAACAAAAAGAAATTAGAAATTAAGTCACATAAACTCATCTTCATTGGGTACAATGAAGAGACTCTCAGGTACAAATTGATGGATCCTAAGACCAGAAAAGTCTACACCAGCACAGATGTTGATTTTTTTAGAAGAAGGAAGTAGAGTCTCCTTGTCCAAACTCACCAGATGTATATTTTTCTCTAGTTGTAAAAATTGAAGCTGATGTTCCCTCAAAAGATGAAAGTGGCGATGGGGATAATAGTGTTGACCAGATAGAACCATGACCCATGGGAATAGTTCAACATTTTCCTTAGTGGTTACTAGCACATTACAAGATGCAAGAATGGATGCTCCACCAGATACATCCACCCCTAGACCATGGAATCGCAGTAAAGAAAGAGAAGTTATTAAATATGATGAGCCCTCTACAGTCTAGGAAATACATACCATTAAAATCTTGGAAAGATGCCATGGATTCTGAATACCAATCAGTGATGAATAATAACACTTGGCAACTTGTCAATTTTACACCAGGAAATAAACCCATTGGATGTAGATGGATATTTAAAATAAATTACAAAGCAGATGGGATAGTGGACAAGTATAAAGTGAGACTAGTAGCAAAGGGGTATGCACAAAAATAAGCCATATACTACGAGGAGACATTTTCTCCCATAACTAAGACAAAAATAATCAGAATGATCTTTGCTCTAGCTACATAGTTTGGCTGGAAAGTCCATCATATAGATGTAAAAAGTTCCTTCCTAAATGGATATTTACAAGAAGAAGTCTACATGACTCAACTTGAGGGATATGTAGTACCTGGTCAAGAATCAAAGGTATGCAGATTCAGGAAATCTCTGTATGGCCTCGAACAGGCACCCTGGGCATGGTACATCAAGATTGATGAGCATCTCGTATAACATGGATTTTTGAGAAATCCATATGATCCCAATATTTACCTCAAAAATCATGGGGGGAGATTGTGATTGGCGTTGTCTATGTCGATGATCTAGTCATCACTAGAATTTCAGTGAGGATGATCGATATAATGAAGAAAGATCTTAATCAATCATTTGACATGACTGATCTCGGGCTAATGCATTATTGTCTTGGATTGGAAGTATGGAGAAAGAGAATCACATTTTTTTTTTCTCAGATGAAATATAACAAGAAAATGCTCAAGAAATTTAGGATGATGGATTGCACACGACTTGCTACACCTATGGAGAATAGATCACATTTATCACATTTAGATCCATCTCCTGAGGTAAATGCCACTATTTATCGACAATTGATTGGGAGTCTCATTTACCTGACCTACACTAGACCAGATATCAGCTTTGTAGTAAGCTATCTATCTAGGTTCATTCAACAACCCAAATTTTGTCATTGGAAAGTAGTAAGGTGCATTTTGAGATATCTCAAAGGATTAGTGGATCTTGGTCTAGAATACAAGAAGAACAAAAACTTCTTCTTGACTAGATATTCATATTCAGATCATGCAGGAAATATTGATGACAGAAAATCCACTTTTGGCTTTGTATTCTTTACAGGATCTAGACCAATATCATGGGGAAGAAAGAAACAACACTTCGTTTCTCACTCTTCCATAGAAGTTGATTACCATTCTGCAAGAGAAGTTGTCTATGAAGCGATTTCGCTACGTCACATACTAGAAGGACTTGCAATACCACTTGGCAAACCAACCACTATGTATGCTTACAATGAAGGTGTTCTCAAACTTGTTCGCAATCCATTTTTTCATGAGAGAACAAAGAACATTGAAGAACACGTTCATTTCATATGTGAACATGTATTAAATCATAACACTTAGCTTCAATTTTGTCCAACAGCTGAACAATAGGCAAATATCTTCACAAATTCACTTGCACGTGACAAGTTTGAGTTATTCTGAGAGTTCCTCTCCTCATCTCTTGAAACAATACACAATTAAGGGGGGGAATGTTAGGTTAATTAATTATGCATAATATAAATTGATTATTTAATTAATTTTATTAATTATTAATTAAATAATGTTGTTATATGGTTATATTATAAACCATATTATTGTTGTATTTTGTTATATGGTTTTATCAACCATATTTGTCTTTTATTTTCACATGTATAATTGTTATAACAATTATGTGCTTCCTGGATGTAATATTGGAAGTAGTTGTGAGTTTAGTTTTACCTGTGCAACCTATTTATTTTTCTACACATGACTGTTCAATTCCTATAAGAATTGTAACAATCCATTGTATTCTGGGTTGATTTCACATCAATAAAATCTATAGGCTTCTATCCCTGTTTTGTGAAATTATAGCTTTGGCGTAACCCACTAGTAGCTAAGATAAGAATATCTTTTTTTTTTTTAAACCTAGTGAGATCTAAGCTCCAAATATTATGTTGTGTCATAAGCTAGCAGATTCTAAGCTCAAAATATCATTTAGTGACTTGTTAAATGATAGCAACCACTAATCTTGAAATAATATATTATGAAAGTACCTAGTCTCCACTTATTTTAAAATATGTTAATTTAATTTTGTAATCTTATTGACTGTAAGCTCAATATATTATGTTGTTGTTTAAACTAGCGTCAGCTAAGTTCAAAACATCTTCATGTAATTTGTTAACTGTTGTAAAATATCGTAACTATGAATTATTGAACCCGTACGAATACAATCTCCAAATAATATGTTGTGGTATACACTAGAGGCTGCTAAGCTCAAAATATATTAAACCATTTGTAGTCTCCAAGTATTATGTCATAGGATAACCTAGTGGGTGCTAAGCTCGAAATATCCTAATTCCAAATCTTAAATTCATACAAAAAATTCAACTAATATATACTAGTCTTAATTTCTATAAAGATATCAAAATTTAATGTCCTTGATTAAATTAGAGGTCACTAAGCTCAAAATAATGTAATTTAATTTGTTAAAACCTAGTGACTTCTAAGTTTACAATATAATTTGTTAGGTTATGTTCAAGCATAACATAGAGGACATTGGACTCAAAATTTCTTTCTTTTGTTTGTTAAGTACTAGTGAATTTTTAGCTCAAAATATTATATGATTAAGTACATAGCGGCCGCTAAGATTGATCTATATTGATTTAAATTTATTAAGTACCAATGACCATTGAGATCCAAAAATTATGTTTTTACGTAACCTACTAACCGCTAAGCTTATAATTTCTTACTTTATTTTTTTGAAACCTAGAGACTGCTAAGATCTAATTATTATGTTGTGGCATAACCTAGTGGCCACTAAGATCTAATTATTATGTTGTGGCATAACCTAGTGGCCGCTAAGTTTAAAATATCATATTTTATTTATTAAATTGTAACCATTGATTAGCTACAAATATTTTGTTGTGGCATAACCTAGCGGGCTTTAGGCTCGAAATATCTTAATTTAAAATCTTAAAATCATACAATAAAGTTCACTAATTTATACAAATCTTGATTGTTATAGAGTTCTTCAAAGTTAATGTGGTTGATTAACTTAGAGATTGATAAGATCAAAACAAATTAGTTTAATTTGTCAAAACGTAGCGACTTATAAGATTTTAATAAAAAAAATTGGATTATTCTGAGGCGTAACATATTTTGATGGTAACAAGAGGATATGGAATGTGTAGATTTAATGGGAATTTATGACATTGATATATTGTATTTATGTGATAGAAGGGATAAATTAAGGGTTATACACATGCAAGATGTAAGAGAGCATTGGGAATTTAAGAATTTTAATGGGAAGCATAATATTTATGATTAGAATATCCAATTGATGATCTTTAGTACCCTCACACTAGCCTCCTTTCATGTGTTACGCAGTGGTGGCCTTATATCTCTAGGCTAGTTGGAATTTTCACTTCCCCTTTCCTCTTTTTCTCTTTTGTTTGTTGTGCTTTGTGTCTCTATTCAATGGTGACAAGGGTGCTGGTGGTTTCTTGGGTAGCATGGAGTGTGGTCCTAGCAGGATGATGTAGAGAGATATAATAGGAAATGATGTTATGGAATCGTTTACTTCTTGGATGGATGGAAAAATATGGAACAAAACTATACAGAATTGGATCAAGAAGATCTTCTTGATCATGGAGTGTTTCAAAAAATAAGATGGTGATATTTGTGAGAGTATGTACAAGATGATGCTTAACCCAAACCAGTCCAAAGGGTAAAGGAACTTTTTTGACATGGTGCAAGGGTTGAGTGCAGAAAACATATTGTCCAACTCTTTGGGGCATTTTATCTTGCATAAGGAGCATGAGAATTTGGAAGAGTATTTATTCATCCTTCACTATCATGTCTATGCCTTGACGTAGGGGATGTAGGAAATAGCACATGATTTGGAGGTGGTTGTTATTAATTAGGGTATAGAACTCCCTTCTGGCTCTAAAGTGAAAATTCTAAAATTCTGTGTGGATTCATCCTCCTCCTCTAATCAGAGTAAATGGTACTTGGATGTTGATATCATCAGTGAGGTGAAGTTGAGAGGCATAAAAGCCTAATCTTTCCTAGATGCATTTGTCTTTATTTTTTGATTAAGCTTCAAAATGGCTATCTATATATCGAAGTGGATGGATATAGGAAGCATTTGTGGGTTAATTAAACCTAATTACAACTCTTCTCCATTCATTTTGTAATATATTTAGTATGATAAGTTGTTTGTAATCATCATGGGAGTCCACTGCTAGAAGACTTATCATGGAATGTTTCCTCATGTACTATTTTTTGAAGACTTATCATCGAAATATCTCATTTTAAAATCTTAAAATCATAGAATACATTCAGCTAATTTATATATATCTTCTTTGTGATACATAACCTAGAGGAAACTAACCTCAAGCTAGCAAACACTAAGTTCAAAATATGATTCAGTAAATTGATATACTACTAAAAAATAAACTCAATATGTCTTTCTTTACTTAGTTAAATAGTAGTTATTTTTTAGCTCAAAATATTAAATTGTTTAAATAATTAATTTGATCATTAAGCCCAAACTATGTTGATATAATTTAAATAATACATTGTGTAAATACCTAGCGACTGCTAAGCTCAAACTATGTCGATTTAATTTGTGAAATCGTAGTGATCACTAACATCCAAATATTAGTTTTTTGTGTAACGCATCGGCTACTAAATATTGTAAAATATCATAATTGAATTTATTAAACCATAGTGAATTGAATACCTAAATAATATGTTGTGGCATAACCTAGCAGCTGTTAAGATCATAATACCTAATTTAGTTTATTAAGTTCTAACCATTGCTAGGCTCCAACGATTATGTGGTAGCATAACCTAGTGGGTGATATGCTCGAAATATCTTAATTTTAAAATATTAAAATGATATGATATATTCAACTAATTTATACATATCTTGTTTGCATCTTCGAATATTACACTATCATTTGTTGAAGTTTTTTTGAAACAAAACCTAGTGGGGAAACTAAACTCAATATGTCTTTCTTTATTTTTTTAAATGCTAGTTACTCTTTCTATTGAAATAATATATTTTTTAAATACCTAGTGTCCACTAAGCTCAAACTATGTTGATTTAATTTGTTAAATCCCAATATTCACTAAAATTGTATTATTATGTTTTGGCATAACCGACCAGATGCTAAGCTTAAAATATATTACATTCTTTTACTGAAACCTAGAGTCTACTAAGATCCAAATATTATGTTGTGTCATAAGCTAGCAGAAGCTAAGCCTAAACTATCATTTAGTAACTTGATAAATTATAGCACCCACTAAATTGGAAATATTATATTATGGAAGTACTTAGCAACCACTTAGCTCAAACTATTTTAACTTAATTTTTATAATCCAACTAATCGTAAGGTCTTGATATTATTTCTTTGGCTGACCTAGTGGATGAGATACCGCAAAGATTTATAAAAAGTTTTTAGATACAACGTGATATACTCAATAAAGCCTAGCGGACACTAAACAATTATTAAAATTAAATATATTATTTTTACAATGAGGATATGTTATGAATTTAATTGTTAATCTTTACGTATTTTATACAAAAAAATAACAAAGTGATCGCTTGATCCAAAAAAAGTGTGTTTCCTATAACAAAATCCACTTATCCGTGAATGTGCCAAGGTAAATGAAGACTGTTATGTGTATAGACTTGGACTAGTGACCGAGAAGTTATATAACTTGATTTTTAAGTATGAAATGATCTACTTGTTATACCCTATGAGGCACTAATCTATTCTTAAAGAAAAATATATCATGTTCATAGTGAAGTTATGTTATAAATCTAATTTGTTAATATTTGTGTATATAACAAGAGACAAACAAAAAAAGTGATCACTAGCACCAAATAATAGTGTGTTTCCTATATTAAAAAACATGCATCGTGAGGACGCCAAAGGTAAATGAATGTTTTCTCCAAATAAGAATTATTTCCTAGCGGGTGCTAGTGTACACAAGTTTTTTTATGTAGAGTGTATTCATACAAGACAAATCATATTGAAAACTTGTAAGTGATAACAAATAAATCTAGAGTTTATCTAATGGAGTTTAGAATAATGTATTTCATGTGTTACACAAGTATACGTATAGATTTATTTATTTCTTATGATCTTTTGGTAGAATATTTTTAGATTTATGACAAGAAAATCAACTTGGATTAGTGACCTAGAAGTTACAGAACAAGTTTTTAAATACAACGCGATCTTGTTGCACCCTAGCGGCCGCTAAGCTATTCCTAAAGGTAAATATATCATGTTCATAATGAAGCTATGTTATAAATCTAAATTCTTAATATTTACATATATAATAGGATACAAACAACAAAAGTGATTTCTAACACCAAATAAATGGTTTCTCTAAATAATAGTTATAGTGTAGCGGGTGCTAGTGTGCACAAATATTTTTCATGTAAAGTGTATTCATAGAGGAGAAATCATATTGAAAAGCTATAAAAGATAACAACTAAATTTGGATTTTATATAATGGATACATAAATATATGTGTAAAATTGTATATTTAATGTGTTATACATGTATATGTATAGATTTATCTTTTTCTTATGGGATTTTCGAAGAATTATTTTACATTTACAAAAATTATAGAAACTTGACATTGCAATTGAGAATTTATAAAACAATTTTTTACATACGAGGCCATATACTCATTGCATCCTAGTGAGTGCTAATCTATTATTAAAGGTAAATATATCATGTTCATAATGAGGTTGTTTTATGATTCTAAACTGTTAATATTTGTGAATATAACAACATACAAAGAACAAAAGCAATCGCTAGGACCAAAAAACATTGTTTTTCCTATATAAAAACAATTGATCTGTGAGGGGCCAAGGTAAACGAATGTTTTTTTCAAGTAAGAATTATATCCTAGCAGACACTAGGGTAGAAAAATTTTCCCATGGTAGAGTATATTCATAAAAGAGAAATCATATTGAAAATATATAAATGATAAAAAATAAATTTAGAATAGTGTATGTAGTTCAAAATAAAATTTTGGTTTAGTAATGTAGACATAAAAAATCTACACCCCTCATCTTTATTCAACCAATTAATTAAATAAATCGATATTTCATACCCTAAGTCATACACTACACCCCTCATATTTGATCCATTAATTAAAAAAATTATGCATAACCTGTAATATTGGAATTACAGAGCCAGAATGGGGATATAAGTTGCCATAATAACTAGGGGTTATTTCGGAAAATAGTATGGAGACTTTCAAGGCCATCTGCTTGCTAGATGAAGGATATCAGTATCCTTGGAGTATCCATTGGTCATAGATTCAGTATGAAAACATGAAATTTTGTTCTGTAACTTAAAGAACTACCCGTGAAGTCACTTTAAGCATTGTTTGAAATTTGTATTTAGTTGTTGCCACAAATTTTTAAAAACTATTGGTAGAATTTTGAACCAAACTGATATCCTGGAAGAAATAAAGAGCCTATGTATGAAGCGCAAGGGACGAAATAACTATATACAAATGAAGAGAAATGTGCACATGATGGACACACACACATGCCACAGTCTGAAACACACTTATTTTTCCATTTTCATGGAGTGAAATGGAAAAGGGACTTGATAATGCACAACAAACCATTAATGTAAAGGGAAAGGCAAGAAGATGCAATAAAACAAGCTAGGGCAGATTATAGCGACAAAACAAACTTCTACTACTTTTAAAAGGTGCACAATTGATTACAATGGTGGAAGAAGTGAATATCCACATGCAAAGAACCCAATCTAAAGGCCTTCATCTCAAAATTCAAGGAAATACCTAAATTATTCCCTTTCAAACTAAAGGATTCTAACCTTTAACAATGATAAATGCTCTACACTTTATAGAAGAGGAAGGAGAGAAGAGGAAGAGAAATAAAAGAGAAATTCAGATTCAAAATTTTAACTACCAATAGCAAGTAATAACTACCTACAAATCTACCTACAAGGATGTCATATCCACCTGCCTATGTATTTTTTTCTTGTGGAAGATGGAAGAACAGAAAATAAAATAAAATTTGGGTAGTTGAGTTAACTTAATCTATACATTAACGAGCTGATACGTGTTTCCTTACTTCTTACCTAGAAAATCCCACAAAAATCTGATTTTGAATGGTCCATCATGTAGCCCACATCATCATATTTCCAACAATACCAAAATTGCATGAATCTGATCTATGTAAAAAAAGTTATGATGATCTGATGTTTATAATACACACTAGACATGCAATGACATATGGCTCACTCTAATTACCTAAAGGATCAGCAAAACTATTCATTTTTTTTGTCATTTCTACCATGTGGGTTATATTGGGTTGTTGCAAGGACTCATCACCATATCAGTATGCTTTGATAGGTTGCGTATGACTCACTCAATTCTGAAAGGTTACCATGTGGCACAGGTGATTGGTGTGGAAGAATGTGTAAAGAGCGTGTAAGAGAAAGAGGAATGAGGATATAGCAGAAAAGGCATTAGTAGAACACGAAAGAAAGAGAAGTAGGGTACATATCTATAGAAGCATACAAGTGTGAAAATAGGGTGTGACATCCAAATGGGGAATGCATGAAAGAAGGAAAGGAAAGGGTTGTATGGAAAAAACATACATGGGACTTAGCCAGATTAGAAGGAAGGTCAAAGGGTGTGCACCAGTAGTTTGCAGTGACTAGGAAGGAAGGTGGGGGCATAAGGAGTGTGTGCAAGGAAAAATGTAAGAAGATAAAAAAGTAAAAGGGAATGTGGAAGGCACAAAACAGAAGAGGAGCACACAAGAGTGCATAGAACAATTTGTGACCTAGAAAATAGTGCCAAGGGAACAACTAGACATAGCGGAAAATCAGGAAAAACCTTGTGTTGTTTGGTTAAAGGATTGAATATAATAGGGGTATAATGTCTTCTAGATCTTCACTCAACTAAGAGAACAATCCCTTTGTTAGCCACTAAAATCCCTATCCCAGGTGTGCATCGGTCACTAGAGTAGTTTACTGTACATTTCCACATTTTCCACTGTAAAAGGATTTGAAACCAATGATTTAGAGATGAGATGAAGAAGACAATACTATGATAGCCCCAAGCTATGTCGATGATAAGGGATTTACATACGCTCTTCACCCTTATCATCAATGGAAGAGGAAACCTATCTAGAATCTCCCCTATTTTTTGCACCTTGGACCAATGCCACACTCGAACCCTCATTTCCTCCATATCGATGGTGGAAAGCACTAAGTAAAGTGGAACATGAAAGGCCTAGACATTGATCACCCACCAAAAATTGCCATTTGTAGTTGAATTTTATGGGGATCTACGAATTCAATTTTGTATCATCAAAAATCCATTCAATATTCTTTAATTGCATCTCCATCTCCCTCTCAGTTTCCATTTCCATTTCAATCCGATCTTTACTTCTGTATCCTCTTATTTTCCTCAATCTTCATTTTTTTCTTGCTAAAATTATATGCTCCATCCATCCACCACTATAAATCAGAAATGGTGTAACCCAAATAGAATAATATTGGGTACTATTGAATTTCAGTCCATGTACTAATCTTGATTAAGCAATCATTCACAATTAAGATCTATGAATAATCCTGAGTGCATACAATATTCTTGTAAAGCCAATATATCCACATGACATTGAAACCCTTTAATGCTAATACAATTGTGGCACTGGGAGGGTGTATAATTGAAGGACAAGGAGAAAGGAACTTCAAAAATACAAAGATGATGTTGAAGCTTTAGATTTTTTACCAATACTGACCATCAAATCCGTGAAAAAAATAATCTGAAGAAATATACAAAACCATAAATTTGAAACTTCAAGCATGTTGGATCTAAACGCATCCCACAAAGTTAATACGGAGGAAAATGGTGGAACTAAAAAAATGAGACATGGAATGTGGGTGGCCAACAATGACACAAGAGAGTAGGAAAAATGCAACAACTAGGTGTAGCAAAGGCAACAGGATAGCCACCCACCCTCTAGGCTACAACAGGTGGACTTGGGCTACTCGGAAACCAAACAACCCCACACACAAACCACCACCTACAGAGCCAATGAAAAAAATCAAAAAACACCCAAATCTAATGAAACAGAGCCTGTCAGAGAATGGCGTAATAACCAAGCATGACGATGAAAATGGGGAAAGTAACGAGTAGTAAAAAAACTCCTACGGCATAATAATAGTGCACCTTTCCAAATGCTCTAAAGGGGCATAAG
Organism: Taxus chinensis; assembly: GCA_019776745.2. Lineage (NCBI taxonomy): Eukaryota > Viridiplantae > Streptophyta > Pinopsida > Cupressales > Taxaceae > Taxus > Taxus chinensis. The sequence goes on along the minus strand of CM034147.1, from coordinate 89,493,068 downwards.
CTAAGTGAATAACATGGTTGGAGGAATTGTAAAGGGATGTGAGGAATGCAACAAGATGTAAAAATTGGCTTAACACTTGTAGATTACATTTTCTTGTCCTTTCCAAGACCTTTTTAACATCACACCATGTGCCTCACCTACAGAAATAGTGTTGTCAATGACATTTTAATAGAAGTAGATAGAATAAAATTTCCTCCAACACTTTCATTCTATCAACCGCCAATACTCCCACCAACTTATTGATTCATATTCCACACCACGCATCCTTCTCTCTTTAATTTAAAATTCAATATTCTATTTCTTTTATTTTCTTTATTTTTAATATTTTATTTTTTAATAATTTATTTCCTCTCTCTATCTCTCTCTCTCTATCTATGTATATAAATTTGTTATAAAAATGGTGTACATGTGACCTGAGCATACCTAATGAATAATGAGGAGGGATATAAAACTTGAAATGTATGGCTAGGATTTTTCCATATTCTAATCTGATTAAAAAATTGTTAGTCATTATATAATTTATTTTTGTTGAGTGGAAGTAATAGATCAATGATACTTCAATGTCATCTACAAGCTAATGTAATTGAATGAAATACGATCACTCACCAGATGGAGCCATAGGACTCAAAATGTAAAACAAAAGGCATGGCATGATCATCACATTAAGAACAAGAAGTTTGAGGTTGGGAAGATGGTCTTGCTTTATGATTCCAAGTTTTTGTGCCATCCTGGGAAGTTGAAGGTACATTGGTTAGGTCCCTCCATCATCAAATACATTCTTGACTCAGGTGCATGCCAGTTACAAGTACTGGATAGGATGATATTTCTAGGACACTTCAATGGAAGTAGGTTGAATCCCTACTATAAATAAGTCTTCTTGGTTTTTGTAATAAGTCAATATTGCTAGTTAGTTTAGGATTTCCTTTAATGCATTTTCTTTTCTTGTGTTTCCCCTTCTTGTTGTTGTTTTTGTGTTGTGCCTTGGGCAATATTAACCTCATTAATTTTTCAAAGGTTGTGAATGCACAGAGGACCATGCATCATTTTAGTGTGGGGTAGAATAATGTAGAGGAAAGTGCAAAGTGTGAAGAACCAGGAAGGATTGCATTGAAAATCATGGTTCGATGACTCTAGGAAAGGAAGGGCATGAAAGGAAAGGTGAATAAGAATGGTCGGTGTCATGGTAAGGCTATATTATGGATCCACGTACAAGATAGGAAGAAGCACAAAAGAAAACACGAGGTAGGCAAGAGAAAAAATATGAAAGAAGTACCTTCGGCACTGATGACGCATGCGCAAGAGTCTCCTATCAAGATGGATTGCTTACATGCTAGAAGGTTGGGGTATTTTCCATGCAAGGATTGTGCACGTGAGTTAAAGCACTAAAGTCAAGTTTTGTTGAAAACATTGCATTGTGTTGAAGTACGGTGGTAGGTAAGGTAGCATTTAATGTTAAAAAGTGGGAAAAACTATAAATAGAAGGTTGGACACTTAATTATTTACATTGTGAATATGAAAAAGGAAGAGTTTTTATAAACTAGGGTTTCTAGAGTTGATCCGTGTGAAGAAAAATTGGATAAATTTAACTGTGAGTAACTAGTTTGGATCTGCAAACCAGGAGGTAAATAGTACATAGGCGTAGAGAGAGTTATATAGAAGTGTCATCTGGTGAAAGGGATATTCTAGTGAGGGTTTGGCAGCTAGGGCATGGGTTGAAAAGGAGTTTCTTCACAAGTTCAAGATCTAATCTTGGAAAAGGTAGAGAAGTAGAGCAAGAGAATTTGAAGTGCAAAGATAACCTACACAATGGCACCCAAGAAACTAGTTGTAACACCTAAAAAGGGAAAAGGAAAGGGAAAACAACTAGAAACCACCGCAAGTACTAATGAAGAATGGTATGCAAAAATGTAGTACCCAGATGGGGTTTTTCTTGGAAACGAGTGGGAGTACCATTTAAGAAACATGACAGTAAGTGATTATAACCTTCACACAAACATGACTGAAAAGGAAATGGTGTTGGAGTTAGTGCTCCCAAAAAAGAGGACACCAGAAGGGTTACCCATTTATAGTGACGAACTAAAAGTGAAGTTGGAGAAGGAGGGATTGTTGCAACTCTATGTGTTGCCCTAATTTGGGAAGCCTGGGCACCTCTATCAGTGGCTGATGTCATGCATTCATGGAGATCACTTTAACTTCATGAGGTACAAGATACACATAACCCCTTAGCTGATTTCAAAATTCACAAGTCTCATATGTGAAGGAGAAAGTATAACGGATGACCTATGCGATAAAGAAGCCATCAAAAAAACCATTGCTGCATATGCATACAAGAAGGGGTCAAGGTACTTTGATATTGAGGATATCCAAGACCTGGTGATGAGGATGGTTGTGAGCCTAGTAATCAAACTTAATGACCAAGAGAGGTGGACACAAGTGAACAAATCATGGCTCAATGTTTGAAGAAGGATATCAGAGGGTGCCATCTACAACTTGTCTGCGTACATTGTGGATGAGATCATCAATAATGTGTAGGAAGGTGACAAGATACTTTTTGGTAATGTCCTCTTACTTATTGTTTTTTCAGAGATCAGAGTGCCAGATGGGTCAGATAAGTTCATTTGGGAGTACCCATAGGAAGACCCCTTGCCCGCAAAGATATTCAAAAAATACACTTGTGATAGCATGAAGGCCATTCACAAGGAGTGTCTTGAGAAATGGTATACACACTTGACGAATGCATTCGGGGAGGAATGGAGGATCCCAAAACAATTGCTAAGGCTCATAGAGGGAGAAGCTGAATTCGCAGTATACCAACACTTCTGCATTGGCATATTTCAGCTGGTTGATGAAAGTATGAGCCCATGGTGTAAAATTCCATTTTCCTTCACCACTCAGTACTTCCAGGTGGGGGTGAAAAGATTCAAGGAATCTAAGAAACTGAAGTTTGACCTTGGAAGTATGGATCGGGACCACAGGGAGATGCACAGGACATTGGTATACCCCAACAAGCATGCATACATGGAAAAGTACATATCACATGAAGTTTAGATGATGAAACCTCTAACTTTTCCATTGCAGGAAGGTCTGCGGTGTGTGTATACCTTCACATAAGGCTTAAGTTTGAGAAGGGAACTTATCTTGAGAATGTGATATCTATACCTGAAGACCTAATAGTTAGAAAGACAACCGCGCCCAAGAAAAAGGAGTCGGAAGAGATAAATAACAAGGCACCAAGTGTCTAAGATAATCAAGTAGTGGGCACCTTGGGAACAAGCCCTAGAGAAATTACTTACACACGTAGGAAGAGGTATCCTTTTAGAGAGGAGGCGCTAGAGTAAGGAAAGCTTATCGCAGAGGAGAAATCATTAGAGGAGGAAGAAGAGAAAGTAGAATCTCCTATACGGAAATCCCTAGTTAGGAAGTAATAAAAGGTGATGGAGGAAGCTGATTTAGAGGAAAAAGAGAGCTTGGATAAGTACAGGGGTGAGAGGGATGATGATAAAGAAGATGAACCTAAAGGAGACCAAGAACCACTTGTTTTCAGTGTGCACGATTTGGAAGAAGAAGGTGAAGAGGAGAAGAATGATTATCACTTTATGTGAAGGAATGTCAGCTAAGAGGTGGGGGGCGTACAGGACATGGGAGGAGGTGAAGAGGTTAGCACGAAGGGTCAGAGGACTCAAAACCTCATGTAGGAGTAGATAAACATGGTGGTAGAAAGAGAAGCAACAAAAATCATTGAATCCTTGGTAGAATAAGAATTGGAGTGCAACATTGATCTTGTGATGAATGAAGATAGGGAAGAAAGCATAGGGAAAGATCACAGAAGTGCACGAGGCCCTAGTCTAATAGTAACTATTTCTAAGGTCACGTGCACAAGCGGAAAGCGCATGGAGATACAAAGACCAAGAATGAGCTACATTGATGATCTAAGCAAGGTGTTATGCACACGCTTCCAAAGCACATTCCCAACAGATCAACTCTTGGCAATGAATTTTTTTGATGAAAAAGGTGCATACCCTCGGATGAGGAAAATGATTTCATGGGAAATTGAGTCCCACAATGACAAGCTATATTGTGAGGTAAGCCAAGGGACACTAATGAATATGCCTAAGTCAAAAGGAGATAACCCCTTGGTGAGTTCTCAGTAGCTTTCGGATGAACAAGTTTGTAATGCATTGAATAAGGTCTTAGTTGAACTGGAAGTTAGGTTATTCATGAGGAATGAGAGGGTAAAATTTCTAGAGGTAAAGCAAGAAAAGAGGGAAGAAGAGCTAGAAGTGAGGACCAATAACTTGAAGCAGGAGGAACTAATTAGTAAGCAGCTAAAGCGTGAAGTAAGGGAAGAAAAGGAAAGGGTGTGCGAGGTATATAAGAAGGTATAATCCATCACAGATGTTATTGTTTTGAAGCATCCGGACCTAGTACCACATTCACAAAAGTAAGGATCTTCCCTTGAGTGCCTTGAAGACTTAACACACATCCTCACCATGGAAAGGAAACCTTTGGCCTTAGAATCTGTGGAGGGGGTAGCAATGCACCTGGAGAAGGAGGAAAAAATGAATGTTGTAGAAATCATTTCCAAGTATAGTACGATGCTTGCTGATGTGAAAATTGCTACCCATACTACTAGGGCCTCCTATGACAATTTTGTAGAAAGAGATAAAGTGGTGAGTATTCTTGTCAGCACTCATGAGGTAGAGCTCAAGGATTTCCAAGAGAATAACAAGGGAAACAGAGAAAAGTGGGAAAGGATCCTGCACAAGGTCAAGAAGAATTTAGAAGCTATTGAAACCTTACGAGGTTCAATTAAAAACCACCTGAAGGAGTTATACTCATAGATTACAAGAAGGATGGATGTGCTTGAGGATGTAGGAAAAGAATTGGAAGGAATGGCTGAAACATTGAACACTCAAGGAAATGGACTGAGGTTTGAGGAGGTAAGTTTCCTAGTCAGTGACCTCTTCCAGAGAGTGTAAAATGAAGTTGATGCCTAGAACAAGTTGGAGGCTGAAATGTGAAACGATTTTTCTATCTTGTTGCAGGAATGACAACACTTCTCCATTCTTTCATTTTCCCCAATTCTTCATTCCCTTATTCTTTTTCCAAGATGTTAATTCTATTTTAATTATTTCTTTGAAGAAGTGTTCCCAAGGGTGGAGAACAGGTAAAGTGTGGGGTGATGTTGGACCTGTAAAATATTGACTAAGTATAAAAAAACATCAGAGTGCAAGGCCTAAGTTAAAGAGTGGGTGCACAAGAAGAAAGCGTGCAAGGTAGGGTTCTAGGAGGGTTTTGGAAGGACCATGTTACGTGTTGGAAGAGTAAAGTCTCGGTACTTATCCATATTTGGTGTATCAGGTAGGACATAAGAAAAGCAAGACCCACCTGTGCATGATGAATGGATAAGGTGCCATCCTAGTGATAGGTTGGCCTAGCAAAGAATACGCCCTATGCTGGAAGCTTCTAGAAGACCATCATGGCAAGGAGTGGAGAGCTCAAATGTATAGGACAATGCTCCTATGGATGACCAAATCTAGACACTTGGCGATAGATCTAAACCCTTAGAAAGGTGCTTTAGCAGCTCAAAGGGCCTATAAATACAAGCACCAGCAAAGGAATAAAAAAAGGAGAGATCCATAGAGATCGAAGCTCTGCATAAATTCCATGAGGAGTTATATTGGGTTGGGTAGATAAATTATAGGAGAAGGATACATCAAAGGGAATGGGATTATAAATTATCTTTTTGAGAGCTAAGGAATGTAGATTCAGTTATGATGTATGACTTTGGTTTTCCATACTGTGATGTTCTGTAATGAATCTAATGGATGTAATGAGGTTACCAACTTATTTGGATATGATCATTAATGATTCTGGTCCATCCTCATATCTTCATGGTTTTGTTTCATGTATGTTTATGAACCCTTATGCATTTTCCTTTTTGTTTGATTTCAGTCCTATTCTGTTAAAGTATCTTTCATGTTGGAAAGACTGCATTGGTCTAAAAGCCATTATGAGCTCTATAATGATTACATGTATTGTTTATTCTCACTCTCTTTAAATTCCTATCATAGATGATGTTTCCCACTAAACTCACATAAAGGAGAGACTTAGTTCCCGCACGTGCCTCGGGTGAGTGTCTAGCGCCCACTGGGTGATAGGCCGACACGCATGGGGATTTCTTGTTCTTCAGTGGGTGTAAAAATGACTACATTGACCGAATCCTTTGGTCAATCCATGTGCACCACATTTTTGTGTGATTCAATGGCTCTGACATCTTCTTATAGTAATATCTTTTACTTTAGATCTCAGATCAGTGTGTGCCTACGCTTGTCAGAAAAATGATGACACAAGCTACATGTTGGACTATTCAAATTCAAATGTAGGTGGGATTTTTTAGGTGGAAAATAGGGAAATGTCTCTTAGCTCATCAATACATACATCCAATTGACCTTAACCACCATATTTCATCAGATCTTTCCTCCTTTCTTCTTCTACACACTAAAACAAACATGGGGAAGTACATATGACATCCTTGCATGCAAATTTGTAGGAATTTATCACTAGTTGTTGATGGTTAAAGATTTGAATCTGAGTTTCCCTCCCTTTCTCCTTCTCCTCTCTCCTTCTTTTATAAACAATAGAGTTCTACTTTGTAAAAATCATCCCTCATTTTTGTAATGGTGCCATGCCAAAATGGTGGCTGACTTCCCATGGGTCTCAAACCTTGGTGGGGTCTCTGCAATGTATTCTCACCTCTTGCCATGAATGTAACTGATGGTGCTTACCTTAAGAAATAAAATCATGTTTTTGGGAACTCTTGTCTTTCCTCACTCATTTTCATTACATCTCGCCTCTCTATTTACATTTTCTAGCATATTGTGCATACTTCTGTGCTTGCATTCCCCATGTTCATGTGTTTAATGCACTGTAAGGCCAAGATGGCGTGTTGATATGTGGTGCACGCCATCTTCCCTCTTCTCCTGCTCCCTCTTAGTTTCCTTTGCCACTTATGGAGAGAGATAAACCCTTTCCTTCTAGTGTTATCACATTCCATAGTTTAGGATTCCCCCTTTCTACACATCCTTATATTCCTAGTCCCTTGACATGTTTATTCTAGAATTTTCATTCTGTATTAGGAGTAATAATAGTGTTAGAGGTAGGTAGAGGAACTGGCCTTCTCTGGAGATCCGTCCTAAGTGTGTAAGGTCCCACAACTTGGGGACGATTCCATTGTAGTCTCAAACACCTTGGCCCTTCCCAGGATCTAAGATGTGAGTGCACATTTGAGCAACCAATAGTTACCCACCTACTTATTTAACACCATCTCAGACCCCAACGTCCTTATATAGTTACCCACCTACTTATTCGGCTCCCGCTCCTACTACTACATCCTCATTCTCATCTTCCGAAATAGAGGAAATTAAAAATATTCTAAAAAATGTTTCTAATGAGATAGTAAATCTCAAAATAAACCATGCTACCTATCCAATACAAAATTATCAAGGTAGAAAACCTAACTATTCCTCTCAATACCAGAATACACAAAGATTACCACCTGTGCAGTAATCAAACCAATTAGTTCATGTAACAACACCACTCTGGACTATTCCACCCAATAGCGAAAGAGAAATGGTACCTGAAAAAAACCATCTGGCTAAATACCCAAATGCATGGTCCTTCCCTTAGAATAATCATCATATGCCGAGGGATTTTCCTCAAGGGAACTTGCAACAGAAGGTGGCAAAATAACGATGAAGAGAAGGCTATAATATAAACAACTCTAGACCTCACCAGTCTATGGGAGCCCAAAATGTTGCTTTCATAGCATAGATGCAAGGGATGTCCCTAGAACAAGAAGAAGAGATTGCACTGGAGAACGCTCTATTCTATTGGATAGAAGGAGAGGAGTCCATATTTACAATTAAAGTATCCATTTCAAAGCCTGGTCATTTTAACTATAACACTCGTTTTAAGAAAATAATCATAGAGGTAGATGCTCTGATTCCAAATTCAACTAGAAAGATGCATAGAGAATCATCAATCATGATAAACACATCACCACCAATCACCATGAAGGACATTTTAAAAGGAACTATCAATATTAAATATGCCCACCACTCCTCTAGTGAAGGGGAAAATTCTCGTCTTCTTCTAAATTGTTGCCACCTAGGCCAATCAATGTATTCCAACAACTCAAGAAATCCCTAGCTAATGATTCCTTGTGGGATCTTCTAAGAATCCTAGAGCAAAAGGATTTTATCCAAGAATCACTCAAACTGAATGATGATCCAACCACCTCAGCCAAGGTGAAGGGACAGGAAAAAATTTCCTGAATCTCTATAGAGGTGGTACTGTTGAATCAAAAGGGAGATGTCAGTAAACCAAGGCCTAACCCCTTCTTTTTTACTCTTATCATAGGTAAAAATTTGTTACATAATTCCATGATATATTCTAGTGCAAGCACTACCGTCATACCCAAGGTGATTACAGACCCCTTAGGGATTAAATATGAACCCTTGGAGAAAGGATTCATACATCTATATGGGAATTTAGTCAAGACCATTGGAGTTATCAAGGGGCTCCCATTACAGCTCTATTCCTACCCAAATATAACTATTTGGAAAGATATCATGGTAATAGATTATATGCTAGTCTTTGTTCTTTTCCTTTCTCATGATTTCACAGCTAAAATTGGAGGTTATATGTCTCTTGATTGGTCCCATTTAATTTTGCAAACCAAATACAGATCTAAGATGAAGGTCATGTCAGAAACCCTCTCCAAGGAACAAATAACATACCAAGTGGCTTCTAGTTTTGAATCTTCTCATGCTATGATCACCAAGGAGGAAGAATTATAATGGGAAGAGTGGTGATCATCTATCTAACCTTCCCCCAAAGATCCTTTTAGGAACTATGATTCCACTGGTTTGGGCACTTATGTCATTTTCATCGAGGATTTCATGATCCCTAAAGTATTAAAAGGACATGATAAAAATAAGGGGAATCCACTTGATGATTCAAAAATATGGACCCTACATTTCAATGGAGCCAAAAGTAAGAACAACTTAGGAGCCATAGTATGTTTGGTATCCCCTAATGGAGCAAAGATACTCCTGTCATTTCATTTTCAATTCTTCTATACCAGTAATGAGGTAGAATATGATGCCTTGGTACACGGCTTGTCCATATCCCAAAAGGAAGGAATTAGGCAACTAAGAGTGTTCGAAGACTCAGAATTGGTGGTAATGCAAGTGAGAAATTCTGCTGCCATAAAGAATCCTAGGATTAGATCCTACCGACAGTGGGTATGGGATCTCATAGATGATTTTGAATTTTTTAATATCAGGGTAATTTCCTGTAATTAAAATGTGGAGGCTGATAGAATGGCCCTGATAAGGTCTCATTTCGACCCAATTCAAGATTTGTTAACAAATGAAAACACCATAAGCTTGATCATCCATCCCTCTATCCTTGAAAACTTTAACCATTGGCAAGTATTTGAAAGTGATTGACAGATCATACACTTCCTCCAACAATTTGATCAAATTTCAAATCAATTCCAGCCCAAAATCGACAAAGCATATGGGGATCAAATAATCCATCTTAAAATGAATAAGCTTCCGAAAGGGTTGATTACCCTTGAGAATCATTTTGACTCAAATGATGCTAGTTCTGACCAAAGAAAGTTTACATCAATAAAAGAGGACTATGTCGAACTATAAATAACTAAAGAAAAAATATTAAAGGTTGGAAAATTAGTGGCTCAAAAGGAGAGAGAGACTAGTAGTCTTATGCCATAAGTGTAGTGTCCACTTCCCTTTGACACTTTTTAGATACTGATCTTGCTACTGTTAATCTCATTTTGGGACATTATTATGTTTTGACTTAGTATGATGTGTATATGTTAGATCATGGATTACTCTGGACCTTGATTCAGTTAACATGCATGATGATTATTGGAGACATTATGGATGATGATATACTGCTTTATATGGACAGGTTATTGATGTTGATTTTAGACATGTGACATTTGATATTTTGAGTAGCTCTAGTATAGAGATTCATTAGGTGATGATATAGTGGTAAAATTGAATTTAAAATGAAAATATTGAATTCTTGATATTATTTTGATTTGAATTTGATATTTATATGTTGCTTATATCATTTCGGATGTTCTGATATGGCCACAACGCCGAAGAGGTACTGTTATTTTGCAGGTTAAAATATCACAACAATGTCGGGGGACTAGAGACTAACCATATTAAAATTTTGGATGAGCTCAACGGGGTCACCATGGCAACTGTAATTGTTTGTGTGTTGTATTGCGTTGGGATTTTCCATGGGGGGGGATTCCATTAGTGTGACCATGGGATATATGTGTTTTATTTATGTGTTCCTTTTGATTATTGTTGTATGTATTTGTATTTGTAATGTGTTCATTTTTAATTTAAATGTGATAGTCATATAGTTAAACTTTATTTAAATTTAATTGGGATGTGGAATGTAAATAATAAGGTGCCTTGGTTTTTAGTTAAATTGGATTTATATTATGTATAAACATATGTTAAATAAATAAATCATTATGTCCAAAAAGTATGTAATAAATGGAGTCATAGGTATTAATACATGTTGTAAGAATGTGTAAGAGGATGTAAGTGATGTGTAGGTTGAGTAAGTTAGATTTTAGATTGTAGAACACTCCATCCTCTTTGAAAATTCGGATTTGATCTTGGAAGCCAAAATTGGAGGCTTGTGGGACAAGTTAAACTTGTCCAACACTTCTTAAAATCTACCAACAACCATACCTATGGTTTTGGAGTCTAAATTAATATGTTTTATTGTATTTTGATTTGATTATGTGTAAGATTTAATTTTACTTCCCCCTTACATAATTTTAATGCATTCCTTTTGATGTATGGATTAATTTTGAGTGTGTAAGTTGCTTGTCATTTCCATTTATTGTGAGATTGACTCTCTCCTTTTTGGGTTTAATAAGAATGATGTGAATCCCACTTGGAATCCACATCATCCTCTTCCTCCCTCTCTTATAAAATTCAAATTTATCCTCTTGTTTGGGGTTGTTGAAACTTTGTTCTTTCTTCCTTGGGTCAAATTTTTTATTGTTGTTGGAGCTTGCTTTGTGGAAGGAGTTGGAAATTACTTTGCATGCATATACCTTGCTATTTTGGACTGCATTTTTTAGCATTGAAAAACTGCTATCTTGGGAAATAATCTCCACTATGGAGAGGTATGAATTATGTCCTTTTTATATGTTGTTTTTCCCTTTTCTTGCTTGAATGATATGGTGATTTTACTATGAGTTCATGGCTGGTTGGGTAGATTGCTTAGGGCAAGGTGTAGGAGAATACTATGGGGATTTCATATGGGGGGCATAAGGGATTGCCAATGGTACTTATTCTTGTTGGAGGGAGTGTTGGTTTGGGATCCACCTAGGAAAATAAATTTCTTGCATTTCTTACTCTTTGGGGGGGCATAAGGGAGAAACTTGTGGGGGCATAAGGAGGGGTTGGGAGATATAAGGTTTATGGGAATTGATATGGTTTTGGTAGTATGCTTATTGGTGGATGCCCAAATCAAACATGGGAGGTATAAGGATCTCCCCATAGCTCTTAATATTGTTTGGCTTGCTTGAAGAAGCTTGAAGAAGCCTTTGTGTTGTTTGAAATGTTTAAAATGCAGTTGGGAACTGCTGTCTTGTTTTTGAATTGTGCATTTTGTTGTTCTATGCATTTGAAAGAAGCCTATGTTACCATGTATTGTTATTCATGCTCCATTTAAATATGAAGGGGCTCAGGGGCCAATGGGGAAAGATGGATTCTCCTTTCCCATTGGATTTCTTGGTTAGGTGGAGAGAGTTTCCTTTCCCCCTTCTTGTTGTGATCTGATGAAAAGAAAAAGAAATCAGCATGCTACTATTTTGGAGCTTGGAGAAAACCATTTTTGACTGTCCCTTCCTTGAGAAAGTCATTTCATCTATTCCCACCTTGTAGTGGATGAAATGTATTAATAATGTAATTTAAAAGGCATCTTGTATTGCAAAGGAAAGATGGAGGTTGATTGATAAATTTAAAGAGTTGTACTTCTCTCTATTTGAAAAAGAAATGTAAATGATAATACATGCATTATATGATGTATTGTGAATCTGTATTTTGAAACCAAATCAAAAGGGAAAGAGGTAAGCTATAAAGATGTTCTCTAATTGAAATCAATAAAAGAAGTACATTTCCCTTCTAAATTGCATTGTTGGATTGAAATTTATTGCTTATTGTATTTAGAAATTTCTGTCTGGGAAGAAGAACACATAGGAAATAAATGGTAGTCTTTTTAATATTAAAAATGAGTTTTAAAATTTGAAATAAGCTTTGCACATTGAATAAAAATGAATGGTTGAATCAATAGAATGCCTTAGATTCTGATTGGATAAGGTTTTTGTGCTTAGGAATTGCAAATTGTTAACAAAAAAATGTTAATGAAAGAACTCTGTCCTTTTACAAATATGACATTTAAATAACCAAACAAATGTACAGTTTAGATCTGTAACTTAAATTAAGTGATGAAATAATGCAATTCAGATTTAATAAGATCTAATGAATTCAATTTGACTTCAACGTGAAAGAACGACATTGTAGAACTTCACAAAAATCAATATTAAGATTTGTTGGACCGTTTTCTGTCAAAAGATGTAAAATGTATCAAATACAACTCAATCCAAAAATTGAACCTTAAGAATACTTTGAAACTTACCTAATATCATTCCTCCATGTTCAATTTACATGTTGAGAAGAAGGAAAAATCAAAATTGAATAAATATTACAAGTTGGAAAAATTACCAGTTTTAAATGTGAAACTCTATAGATCAATTTCTTAAAATTGACCCCTAAAACTTCATCAAAATCCTAAATTAATGATTGCTATACAAAGAGAACTCCGAGATATTTCTAAAAAGTCCTTGTTTTCCAAAAATGGAGTTCCCTATCAAAAGTTATGGACATTTGAAGTTTTTACTTCAAAATGGCCAACCAAAAATAAATCTAACTATATTAAAATCAAAATTTTAACTTTAGAAAAATTTCCTCAAAAAGTCCGCCACCCCACAAACCTTTCAACCAATCAAAAGATTCCATGTGGCACTTCAGAAGGTGGACTCACCTTGATAACTTAACTTTTGAAAAAAATTCTCTTGGGAAAATTTTCTCAATTTTCTCCGCAACTCCGTGGCCTCGCAGCCAATCACGTGCTGACACATGGCTTGGCAGGCACACAAATGAAATTTGAAACCTTAAATTTTTTCCTTTTGAGAAAAATATTACTTTTCCCTCTACAGCCCCACACCCTACAACCAATGGGGTTTTGACATGTGTCCGAGAAGACGAATGGGTCCGCGCGAGCCATTTGGCCTCTTTAAAACCTTTTGGCACAAATTTTTAATTCCCTCCATTGCTCCGCCGACCCACGTCCAATCACAGGACGCCACGTGGCATTTTTGTTTACAATGGCGGAGGAGGAAAGGAAAAATTTCCTTTAGGAAACCTTAGGTTTCGACCTAGGGAAAAGTACCTAATTTTTCCTAGCAACCAATAACCTCTTGACATGTGGCATGTGGATTTCCTTGGTGGAGGCGCACATCCAATTTTTCCTTTGGGATTTTTGCCTAAATTATCAAAATCCTTAAATGTTCCACTGCTCCACTCTTCCCTGCACTAATCAGATGGCACCACATGTCCCCTTTGTTGGCCCCATGGGCACATGGAGGTGTTTTGGACCTTGCACCAAAAGAGAGGAAAAATCTCAATTTTCCTCCCCACTCCGCTAAATCCTCCCTAGGGAAAATTTCCCCCTGAAACTCCGCTGGCCCATAACTTGAGTTTTATTGGGAGTTAGGAGGACTTATTTATATGTTTGGAAAGGTGAGAAAATTTTCTACCCAATGAAAATGATTTAGGAAATTTTGGATGACTACAAGTGTGTGAAAAATAAAGTTAAACCCAGTAAGCCTACTAGGGTAGGGAGGAGTGAGAATTTACTCTCCTAACCTAAGTGATAAATTTTATCCCTAGTTTTGACCTTATGCTTATTGTGAGATGTTGTAAAAATCATTCTTCAGGTCAATCTTGTTTGATAACCTAAACTTGGTTTGTGGTAACTATGACCTTGTAACCGTCATAGCAAACACCTTTAAAAAAAAAAAATTCCATAATTTTTCCTAGCTAAACCTAGTTTGTTTCTTGGTCTCAAGTGGTAGTTTGAAGTGGGAACTACAATAATTATGATAGAGTGATGGCTTGGACATGTGATGATCTGCATCACTATGAAAAAGACATCATTCAACACATCATCGACCTTGAGGAAGGGACTAAACCAATGCATTGAAAGCAAAGGCCCGTAAACCTAAAGATAGAATCCCTCATAGCTAAAGAATTAAGGAAGCTTCTAGAGGATCATATAATATTTCTTATCAAACAAATGATGTGTGTCTCTAATTTGATCCCAGTAAGAAAGAGGAACGGTGAAATTTTGATCTGCGTAGATTTTAGAGATCTAAATAGGGACTCTCTAAAGGATCACTACCCTTTACCCTCAATGGAATAAATATTACAAACATTCGCAAGCTCCAAGATGTTTTCTCTATTGGATGGTTTTTCAGGCTATAATCAAATATGGGTTGTAGAAAGGAATCAATGTAAGACCACCTTCATGACTAAATGGGGAACTTTCACCTACAAAAAAAATCCTTTTGGGCTCACCAATGCTGGGGATACCTTTCAAAAGGCCATGGATTATATGTTTGGGGCATTAATAAACAAAGTGATCCTCATATACCTCTATGACCTCATATTTTTCACCAAAACATTGAAGGGGCATTTTGACACTTTAGATTCTATTTTCAAAAAATGTGAAGAATTTAGAATCTCTCTAAACCCAAAGAAATGTGTTTTCAAAGTTCCCCAAGGAAAAATATTAGAACATATTGTGTTGAAGGAAGGAATATCTACTGACCCTGAAAGAATCAAGGCCATCCTGGAACTTCCCTTGTTAGTTAATAGGAAGGTCATTCAATCCTTCTTAGGAAAAATTAAATTTGTCAACAAATTTATCTCACACTTTTTGGGGAGGATCTACCAAATCAATCTCATGCTAAGGAAGGACCTTGGATTCAAATGGACCAACGAGGGAAGCCATTCCTTTGGGTTTGTAAAAGAGGCTATTGCATCCACCCCAGTGCTGCGTAACCCTGACCTTTCAAAATACTTCATTATGTACGTCTATGGGGTTGAGCATAGCACATCATCTGTACTAACCCAAAAATGAGAATCATAAGGAGAGGAACATTTTGTCACCTTATTTTCAAAAACCCTCCATGACGATGAAATAATGTACAATTTCATGGAAAAAAAATATTACGCTATAGTCAAGGGTCTGAAGAAATTCAGGCACCTCGTCACTCACAACAAAATCTGGGTTGTGGTGGCTCACTCCAGCGTCAAAGAGTATGTAATGGAAGGTGAGATAACTGAGAAAAGAGCTAATTGTATCATTAATATCCTTTAGTATGATATAATAGTAAAACCCATGAAACTTGTGAGAGGTAGGGGGTTGTGTCAATATTTGACACTTCTATTCCCTTGAGTGATGACGGGTGTTGTAGACACCTATAATTATGCCCAAGCAATTTAAATATTTAAATTGTGCTAATCGTCCCCTTTCTCGCAAATCAATGACGTATAATAAAAAATGCTCATATTCCCTCTTATTTTCATTAATTAATTACAATATGTTAATTGATTAAGTCACCTATCCAACTAATAACCTAATTAACGATCTTTTGTTAATTATTTACCCCTTTTATCTAGACTAATTAATTATTATTAATTAATTAGCCTTTCACTTCATTCAACCAATAAATCAATATTTAATTGATTTAATCCCCTTCTAATATCCTAAATCGTACTAATATTCCTCTAATTAGCTTCTATAAGCTTACATCTACCTATTAGTTAATCACCTTTGATTAATTAAAACACCCCTCAACTCCCATGACTTGCAAAGCATAAATTAAACCCTTCTAAAGTAAGGTTACCTTTTATAAAGCAACCTTATCCATTCCTAATCATGTTTAACCTTTATCCCACATGTAAAGGGATGAAGTGTTTACTTTATCCATTGGGCTATATAAGGAGCTCTCCTTCTACCTTTATACATACACCTAAACTTCGTAAGAGAGAAAATGCAAAGCATATAACAAAGAGACTAAGAGCTTGCATTTTGTCTTCTTGAGAAGTCACCATTTTTAAGACCTAAGCTTCCTATTATCACATTCTTTAAGGATAAAACAAGCAATTTTTGATTGCCATTGGATCTAAATAGGTCCATTCATTCTTGTTGTCAATCTAGGAGAGTAGAGATTTTAAATAGCATACTAGTTTTTATCTTATGTATTTCAAAGTTATGATGTTAATTTAGATCTTATTTAGCTCTTTATCTTGATGGTGCTTATGCTTTATTTTAGCTAGATTGTAGAACTATTTTAGGTGGTAGTTCTTTCTCCATTTGATTTAGCATTAAGCAAAGTACACATGCACCCATTTGGCATGCCCGGTGGGACAATTAGTCCCATGGAATTTTGGTTTGAGTTTCATTGTTTTGGCTAAATTTTGATATGCACATGTAGTAATTAATGTCTATTTTCTTGGAATTTTTACTAATTTGATATGTGTAAGTTCTTGTTCATAGCCATCATTTTAATGGGTTGTTGCCATTTTTAAACTAACTTGTCAAAAATTGAGATATTATGAGTTTCTTGTGTTGTTTGCCATATTTTGGTTGCAGGTGTGGTGCAGGAACTTTTTTAGGAGCACAAGCACATTTTTAGGAGAGCAGACATGTTTTTCATGGTGCGCACGCCTCTCAGGTGGCGCACGCATACTATCAAAACCTAGTTCTCTGTTTATCAACCCTGGCACATACACACTAACCCCAGCGCACATACCCTAACCAACACACAGATGCACTAACCTGGGTGTAGACACATTTTCATATTGTACCTTCACTGCAACTCAAAACCTATTAGATCGGCTTGTACACCCTAACCCGAGCACACACGCTGTTTTAGTGGCGCAGACACATTTTTGGTGGCACAGGTGTTCTGTCAGAAATCGAGACTGTTTTACAAAGTGGTGGTGCACACGTCTTTCTAGTGGCGCAAGAATTTTGTCTGAATTTTCACCTATTTTTATCACAGGTGGCACATACACTCTTTTTGTGGCACACATGCCTCTCAGGTGGTGCAGGTGCAAGATAAGTCGAAATTACACAAAGTGGCACACGTCTTTTTGGTGGCGCAGGTGCATTGTAAATTGGAAATACACAGAGTAGCACACACATCTTTTTGGTGGTTCACACACCTTTTGGGTGGCACAGGTGTCTTTTTAAGGGTGTCAAACATGCATAAAATGGGTCATAGGTATATCTGTTTAATCCGGTTTTGGTTA
Source organism: Taxus chinensis (assembly GCA_019776745.2). Taxonomy (NCBI): domain Eukaryota; kingdom Viridiplantae; phylum Streptophyta; class Pinopsida; order Cupressales; family Taxaceae; genus Taxus; species Taxus chinensis. The sequence goes on along the minus strand of CM034147.1, from coordinate 89,475,555 downwards.
CAACTTTTTAGTGCTCCTTGTTTTGATCATTACTTTTGACTCGTTAACCCTTTTTTGGAGTTTGAATAAGTGTTGGAAAGAAAACAGAGTGTACTTTGTGAGGGAAATTCAAAAATTTAGATACCTTTAGTATATTATCTTCTATCAAAAAACTCCCAAAATTTCCTGGAGACCTCCAAAAATGCAAATTACTAAAAACTACTAAAAAAGTGCAAAAAATTGAATTTCTAGATTTTTTTTTATTTTCTTGGTTTTATAATTCTTGCAGGTTTTATCTAATCACATACTCATTTTTACAGGATGTTTTTACATGCTTTTACTTGATTAAATAAACTTTACGTGTTTACTTATATGAATAAGATTGTGTATGTTCTTCCCTTGTGTCCCTTAGGGTGATCTTGGGAATCAGAAATGATTCTCAAGTCCTTTTTGATGCTTTGAGGTTGTTGGGAATATTTGAGTTTGAATGGGTTAACTTGGTGTATTTGAATTAAAGTGTTTTTCCATTTGATATCTTTTTGGATTTTGGAAACATCGCGTATGCTCTTTTCTTGCATCCTTGGATGATTTGGAGAATCAGAAATGGTGTTTTCTCTTTTGATGGAAAACTACTAAAAATCGTTGTATAGGACCAAAATACCACACTTGTCAAAGAACGGAGGAATCAAAACAAAGTTAAAAACTACTAATACATTTGTTATACAGGTTTCCAAAAGGTGTTTCAAGCAAACCACACCTAACTGAACAAGATAAAAAGAATAACATATTCAAACCACTGTATTGTAGGTGTTGGAAAAGGGTATGTCCCTCTTCACTCAACTGGAACATAACCCCTTTACCATAATGCCTTAAGCTACAACAATGGGGGTGGTTCCAGGAACCCCAAAGTAGTCCACGCAAGAGGGAACCTTGTGGACAAAACAGGAAGTGCTCCGTACTACCTACTTCACTAGTGATTACTTTGTCAGATAGCATTCCAAGTTATCCCTATGCGACCCTTTTAAGTACATAATGGATGCATTTACTACCCACTATGCTTGAAGGGGGTAAATCCGAGATACTCCCATACTAGTCAATGTGACTTTTTCGGTAAATTACCCTGCTCGTGGACAACTTTGTAACACCTAGGGTGAGAGAACCACCTAGGAAAATTTACTTTGGCCAGTAGCCCATTTTGAGCATTCTAAAACTGTGTTGAGTTGTGAGCCATTTTTTCATCTAGAAATGTGTGATGTGTTACTTTCGCTTAGTTTTTCACTTACCCTAAGGTAAGGAAAAACTCTACTGAAGTGAAACCAACATTATTTGTACCCATTTTGATTTGCTTCCTTAACATTATTTTGACACTTTGTTGATCAAAAGAAGGGTGACTACCTCTGTGCTAACAATTGATTGTTTCTACCACTTTTTTTTCTGTTTACATCCATCCATGTTTGCGGTTGGGTAAGTTAAATGTCTAAAGTGTGAGGAGGCATATTTATATCATTGGTAGCCTTTCTAATCTTTATACCCACGTTAAGATCATCATCATAGTTCAGATTAATTCATCATTTGATCTCCTTTTGACGTGTTACCTTGTTTGCATTGTCTCGGCACAATTAATATACTTATGTCATGTTTTTCGTAAGTGTGATCTAAGTATCTACATTGTGGCATTACGCTACACACATTTTAACACATCCTTATTATACTTTTACTTCGTTTGATTTCAAACATTATCCCAAATCTTGAAAGGTTTCTCTTACTTTGTTTGCATCATTTCAATACCACTTTGACACTAATATCTCACTTCTCCACGAAGCTTGATAGACATGTCCAATTGGTGTGGTTGCATCACTTACATTTGTAAACCTCACCCTTTAACATTTAGGTCTTGTTGGTTGTTGAAATTTTTTTGGTATCCTTTGATTGGGAGTCACATCTACCCTTTGTTAATATTTACGCCTTGTTCATTTTGATCTTGACGTAAATATTGACATTGTGTTGATCATTTTTGCATTAGACTATCACTTCGCACACGTATTTTCATATGGTTTATTTCCTTGTTGATTAGATTTGTGTTTCCAACTTGCATGATTGTTCCTTGTGATTATTCATTCAGAAAACTTGTTTCCTAGGACAATCCCTCTCAACCTCATCGATATTGCATCATTACAATGTCTATTTTCCTTAGAACTTCTTTGGAAAATCACAAACACATCTTTGTACTTACACAATGTCTAGTTGGTTGCCATTATGCTACCTGAATTGACAAAGATTCTTCTTTAGTTTGAAGATGTTTGATCACACTATCTAGATCTAGACATTTATGATTAAAATAATGCCAAAAATGACTAACTATCGTGTGGTTCCCCATACTTTCAAAAATATGGAGCCTAGGTTTAGAAATTCAAATCAAAAGATTCTAGTTATAACTAAACCTCATTTGGTTTTTCATGCCAGACAGCCCATACGGGTAACTCGTTCCCCACCTTCATCTCATAGTCAGTGGTATGATTTGGATGCTTCTAATCCAAATTATTATTTGAGTTCCCCCCACTCTTCTTCTAATTCGAATCCAAACATTTCCTCTTCTTTTGAGGATTCCAATCCAAATATTTCCTCTAACTCTTTTGATGATTCAAATCCAATCTACTATTTAGATCCAAACTACTATTCAGATTCATTTAATTTGACTCCTAAGTCATCTAATATGACTCCTATGTCATGGTCCTCCCTATCTTCACAGGACCCTCTTCATCATACATTTAATATTAATCCTACGTTGCGGTCCTCCATTTCTATGCAGAACCCATTTTATCAGTCACCTCGACGATGTCTTCTTCCTTTGAATATACATGCAACTCCAAATCCCTCCAATCAAACATCTAATATGATTCTTGAATCACAGTCCTCCCCTTCTTCGCAGGACCTTCTTCATCAATCACCCCTAATAAGTCTTCCTACTTTGAAAATTCGTGTGACTCAAATTCCTTTGAGACAAACATCTGAATCAACCCACACGTTGTAATCTATAGAATTTGGACTTATTACTACTATTTTACATATAACATACCATCGTATAGGTAGGTCCACACCACCTTCTTCTACTCCTGAGACATCTAGCTACACATATTCTTCATCCCCCCATCATCTTCTTTTATCAATCATCATCAAACATCTTCTAAGTCTTCCACACCAATTAGATCTCTTTCTTCCAATCAACCCCTGGTGGTTGATTAATAACTCATACCAATTGATATCTTTCAGAATGAAGAAACAATTAGGGCATTTGTAGGGGCATATAAAGATATTACTTTATCATATTACGAGAAAGGATTCTCTCTAGAATTTGATGCATTTGTGTATTGTGAGGAAAAGGTTGATTCCTTTTATCAATAAACAGAGGAATAACCTCAGATCATGCAGCTTGATACTCCTCGTAATCTTCCATCTTCACATTCTTCATTATGTGATGAAACTCCTTGGTTTTACATTGATTCATGGCCTATCTTCTCATTACCCAATAACTCTTCTTCTATCATAATTCCTCAATCACAATCTCTTATGGGGTCAATGCCAAGTATCCCTTCATCTTCATCTAGGTGTGGGTAACCTTCTATTAGCCCTCCCTCTGCTATTTATGGGACTTTTTTTAGTAGTCCACTATCTTCTATTCTTGGGGCATGCCCAAATAGCCCCTTGTCTTCTAGGTATGGATCACCCCCAGGTAGTCCATCATCTTCTATTCTTAGGCCACATCCTAGTAGCCCATCATCTTACATCTATGGGTCATGTCCTAGTATCCCTTCTTCTTCTATTCTTCAGCCACATCCTAGTAGCCCTTCATCTTTTATCTATGGGTCACTAACTAGTAGCCCTTATTCTTCTATTCTTGGGCCACATCCTAGCAGCCCTTCATCTTCTATGTATGGCTCACCTCCCAGAAGCCCATATTCTTCAATCCTTGGAACATATCCTTTTCATCAATCATAGCATCATTCTACCAATGACTGGGGCAAGCCCACCATCATTTCTCCCGTTACTATCATCAATCATAAACGTTCACTTTCTTCTCCTTCTCAAGGTCAAAAAAGTCACAAGTCAGCTTAAAAGAAACCCAAACAGGTTCATTATCAATCTCAGGTCAAAACTTCCAAGAGATCAAAATACCCCAACAACTTGAACAATCTCAAAGTTGTAAATCAAGCGTGATTCAAGAACACACACGAACGTAACCATCAAGTATGGCACAAAATGCATAAAACTCTAGATAGGGAATTAAATCTCCCACATATGAAATCCATGTTTGAGAACAAATCAAAGTCATTTATTGAGTGTGAACTCACCTCAATCATTGAGATCAGGGATAATATCACTCTTGATAAACAAACGTGCCTAGTCTCCCTTATCAAGGAAGTCATAAACATTGTTGTTGGATCTTACCACATAGAGTGACTTCATTAGTCCCAAACTCTTAAAACTGTCAAAAATATAAAAAAACAATTCAAAAATATAAAAAAAAACATTTGGAAAAAACAACAAAAATCAAAGGTACAAATATCAAACATTGCAATCAGGTGTTGCGTACACATGGATGTTTCTTTATTCCCTTCCTTGTTATTATTTTGCAAGTCTTCTTACCATTTTCATTCAGTGATATTTTTGTTATCCTTTTCACACACATTTTGTGACATTTATCTCTATGGTATCTATTTGACCCTAGTCTTTTATCACCTTGGTAAATTAAAGAACAACTGACCTCTTAGAGATCCTATCACATTCAACATCTAATAAACTTTTTGTGAAGAAATTTTGGACATATTTGTTGACACTAGCCATTATTGTCATCACAATCACTTCCACCTCCTTCTATCAAGCCATCTGTGGTTCATAACCCCTTGTCAAACAAGAGAGCTGAAATAGATTTTCAGAAAGAAAAAGAATCAAAATCAATCAAAAAAATCAAAAGATAAAAGATAAAAGCAAAATAAAATTGATATATAACTCTCTCTTTGGGTATTTCCAATAATCTCTATTGGGGCTATAGACGCCTAACTAGCAGTAGTGTAATGTTGTGATTAGAATCAAATACATCTCCATCGGGGTTATGGATGTCTGGCTGGTAGTGGAGTAATTTACAACTATCCTTTCGCCATCCATTCACAAAATCACCTTTCAAAATCAATAATCCCCACAGACTGGCTAGGGTGTATTCACTTGTTGTCTATTAAATCTTCCCTTCAAGAGGTAATAAATTCCACATGCACACACTAGATCTCTATGAGTAAATAGGACTAGTATGTTACCATGTTTCTTTTTTGAACCTTGTTCAGACTCTTTCTCTAGTCCATATCTCATCTCACAATTTGTGCCTTTGGCTAATCACTTCTTCATCGTGAGCCTTTTAAGATACATTCATATCATTCACATCATTCTTCTACTTCATTTAGAACATCCATGTGTATAAGATTACTTGTTTTCCATGTTTGCAAACACATTTTTCACCTTTCACAAAAATAATCTTCTCTTTCCTTTATATCATGTGCTTTTAGGTCAGCTTATGCTGGAGGCATCCTTTTCTTCTTCCCAGAATTTCATTGGTTTATGTTTATCATCATGTTGAACCTATCCATAATAGCCTTGGGTCCCACTTCTACCTATGAAGAGTTTACCTTTGAATACTCTGAACTGATCGTTGGTGAATTTTTGTGTCTTCGCCTTTCTGGTACGCACGTGACCTTATTCCCTTGTAAATCCCATCTATCACTAGGGGCATCCATGCTTCCTTGTCTTCCTATACATAGTTTCATAAAACTTTCAAAATCATCAAAAACATTCAAATATGTTTCAGAAAACTTCTAAAAATTGAAAATCATCCTACAAAATGTCACTCTTTGGTTCTCACTTGTTCATGTGTGCAACTTACAGATCATCTTAATCTACCTCCATCAACAAAAGCTAGGTTTCTTACTTCGTCTATACTTTGGGGCACAACAAGTTACCTGGTACTATTTAGTAGTGCACATTACTTTTCCATTGGACCCAAGTGTCCTTCGTTATTCCCCTCACATGTATCCTTGCTTGGAGCACCATCATCAACCCTTGTCATTAATTTGCACAGTTCGTAACTGAAGCTCAATAATAAAAACATTATATTATGTTTCTCTATTAGTTTTGCTTGTTTACTTTCTCATATTGCATTACATTTTGTATGTTGTATAGAGTTAGGCACATTTCAATTTATCGTATTGCATTGTGGTTTTTATGTCACATGGAGTTGGTGTTTTTAGCAATGGATAATTATTCGTAGTATGGTTGTTCATGTCATTCTACTTTTGTCATATGCTTATATTTTTCATACAAACCGATGATGTAGCTCTCATGGTAATATAATGACATCAAAATTGTTCCATACACCATGGCTAGAGGCTAAGATCTTCTCTCCCCTCCTCCATATTTCTTCTGCATCACTTTCCTCTCACCCCTAATCTTCTATCTCACCGGGGCATCTTACCTCTTCCCATTCTTCTATCTATCTCTCACCTTTTTCTATCATCGATCGTCTTGTTTCATCACCCCATTGACACTCGAGGGGGCATATCTACCTCCTAATTTTTCTTCTATCCCTTCAAAATTTTCTTATGTCTACTATCTTTGAAGTGGCATCACTTATGCCACCCCAAAGAGGGGAAAATGTAGACACCTATAATTACGCCCAAGCAATTTAAATACTTAAATTGCGCTAATTATCCCCTTCTCACAAATCAATGACATATCATCAATAGTGCTCATATTCCCTCTTAGTGTCGTTAATTAATTACAATACGCTAATTGATTAAGTCTCCTATCCAACTAACAACCTAATTAACGACCTTCCATTAATTATTTACCACTTTTATCTAGACTAATTAATTATTATTAATTAATTATCCTTTCACTTCATTTAACCAATAAATCAATATTTAATTGATTTAATCCCCTTCTAATAGCCTAAATCGTACTAATATTCCTCTAATTAGCTTATATAAGCTTACATCTACCTATTAGTTAATCACCTTTGATTAATTAAAACACCCCTCCACTCCCATGACTTGTTAAGCATAAATTAAACCCTTCTAAAGTAAGGTTACCTTTTATAAAGCAACCTTATCCATTCCTAATCATGTTTAACATTTATCCCACATGCAAAGGGATGAAGTGTTTCGTTTATCCATTGGGCTATATAAGGAGCCCTCCTTCTACCTTTATACTACACCTAAACTTCTTAAGAGAGCAAATGCAAATCATATAGCAAAGAGACTAAGAGCTTGCATTTTGTCTTCTTGAGATGTCACCATTGTTAAGAGCTAAGATTACTATTCTTACATTCTTTAAGGATCAAATAAGTAATTTTTGATTGCCATTGGATCTAAATAGGTCCATTCATTCTTGTTGGAAATCTAGGAGAGTAGAGATTTTAAATAGCATACTAGTTTTGATCTTATGTATTTCAAATTTATGATGTTAATTTAGATCTTGTTTAGCTCTTTATCTTGATGGTGCTTATGCTTTGTTTTAGCTAGTTTGTAGAACTATTTTAGTTGGTAGTTATTACTCCATTTGATTTAGCATTAAGCAAAGTACACATGCACACATGTGTGAAGAGATAATGTACCTTCAGGAAGGTGATTCCAAAGGATGGGTCTCAGACAAGATTCACTTTATGCAAACTGGGAAGTATCCTAACCATCTCCCCTTGAAAAGGGGAGATATTATAGGCAATAAGGGAGTAATTTTATCATAATTGATGGCTTTTTGTTTAAAAGTATTTTTAATGGAATCTCACTCATATGCCTAGAAAGTGGGGAAGATACAAGATTCTTTCATGAATTACATCACAGAAGTTCTAGAGGTCACTTTTCAGCCCATACTATAACCATAAAAATCATACAAGAAAGATATTTTTGGCCAAGTCTGTTCACTAACAGTCAGGCAGAGACAAACAGGTGCAAGGTATGTCAGGTTTATGCCGGCTCCTGAAGAAAGGAAACATTTCCCCTCAACCCCATATTAGTAGAAGAACCATTCTACCAGATGGGTTTAGACTTCATTAAAATGGTTAATCTAACTTCTAGTGTCGGCCACAAATGGATCCTCACAGCAACCAACTACTTCACCCGATGGGTAGAAGTGGTCCCCCTCATAGAGGCCATGGAAAATGTTATTCTAGGCCTCTTAAGAGATATAACTACACACTTAGCCCCCCTCGTACTGTCATATCAGATAATTCTAAGGCCCTTGTGGGAGCCAAAGTATTTGATTTTGTAGTAACACATGGAATATACCTAAATACATCTTCCAATTATTATCCACATGGGAGTTGTCTGGAAAAATCTACTAATAAGAACTTAATAAAACTCATAAAGTGAATGGGGCATGAGAATAAGAAGCTATGACATCAGAATTTCAAGACAACCTTATGGGCTGACTGGATCACCCCGAAGAAGATCCTGAAGGCTTCACCTTATGAGATAGTCTATGGGAAAAGTGTTGTGAATCCAATTTCCCTAGAGATCCCCATATTACAAATATTAAAACAAGTTGAGGTGGATGAAAATGGGGAAATGCATGTGAGACTCATTGAGCTAATAGAGCTCCAAGAAAAGAGAGAGTCTACTCATGAGGCCATGATTATTTGCCAACAGGTGATCAATACTTGGCTCGATTGAAAGACATCAAAAAAAACTTCTATGTCAGAACTACAGTCATGAAATGAGATGCACAAGCTACCAAACCTAGGAATCATGAAAGTTTGACCCATTGTGGATGGAACCCCTCAAAATTAGTGCATGTAAGTAGCATAATGTGTTTGATCTCGAAACAATCAAAGGTGTCTCTTCAACAATTCCAATTAACGGAATTCACTTAAATCCCTTCGTATGAATCCCTTTGCAAAATTTTGTATTATACATACAATTTTCTTTTTGTTATTTTATTTGATTTTTTTGTCCCTCCAATAAGTGTACCGAACACATGTCCTTCATTCAAGCCCCTTGCCCCTTTTTAAAGTTTTGGAGGGAATGTACTTCCTAGTTTTATCCCTGAATTAATGATCTAGTGACTTCCTTGGCACTCAAGAAAAAAATGTTTTAAAGTGACACAAGATCCCTCAAAATACTCAAAGTGTAGCACTCAAATTTATTAATAAGAGAGGGGATGTTATGTGAGGTGACCCGATGTACGCATGAGCCATTACCCTTAAATAAGGCATGGCTATTTAAGATATTGTAGTGGGTAATGAGGTTCATTCCAAATTCTAGAGCCTCAAAATCAGTTACCAAACATCAGAGTTAAAGAATCTATGCCCTTTCCCAGCACTCAAAGTGACACCATGGCAGCCTCTAGTTCTATACCATCGATAAAATATTACGGAGGGCAACCAATTCCCCCTTAGTCCCTCCAGCCAAGATTGAAGTTTCCAGATGGAGGGTATTAGTTCATTGACCCTACTGTGATCTTTGACCCCACCGATAATGTCTTCCATCCAGCCCTGAATAAGAAGCCTAAGGCTTTGAAGGAGGAAAGCTTTGCCAGGTTTCTCAAACTAGGAAACTCTGAAGTTTTTCAACTCTAGAATCTGGAGCATGAAACTTTCTCAATACATGGTGCCCTTAGTTCACCCATTCCTAGAACTCATACTAATGTTTGAAAACCATTTTAACCCTAGATCCCGTAGTATCCAGGGAATAAATTTAATAGTGGTGATTCTCTTGATACCTGTTCCATGCTAGCATTCATTTTTGGACAAGATCCTGACAAAGGTGTGGAAGATTGGTAGATGACAGCCTTGTTTTTAATGAGGTCTATCACGAAAGATCAGATGAACCATTTTTATTTAGATAAAGCCATCGCAAGATCTATGTGCGAGAAACATGCCCAATTCTCAGTGACCTCAACATTCAAGTATTCATCCGATCTATTTCATCTCATCCTTTATCAGAATGTGTAACATTCCCATTTTAATACTTTAGACGCAATGGAATTTTTTTTAAAGTGTTCACTATTCTAAATAAAGAATTATTTAGAACAAACATTCCATGTAAATCAAATTCAATGGATAAACATATGCAGTTGTAATGACTCAGTGATTCACTAATCTATTCATTCCATAACTCAGTAAGCTACTAATCTATTTATGTTATCTTATGTATCAAAATCATATCATATACTTTGTATACTTTTTCATCCTACCCTACACCAGGTACCGAGTGATCTATTTAAAGAAAATATCTAAATATTTGCTACCAATATTCATCTGATATCATGTTGCTTTAAACTTGGTGACATAGGACAACGCAACTAGTAGTTTGTGATACTTTGGCCAAAGATTTATATCATAATATGTATCTCACTATTCCTAGATGACATACTTGTCATATTGGAATATGTCCTTCACCTCACTCCTCAATTATCATGATTGGTCTTTACTGACTACCGTCAGTCCACTTGTTCTAGGTTTAACCCTAGCCCTAGATAGGAACATAACTTATTATAGGAAGACACTCACAATGGCTTAGGGTAAATGGGCATACTTAGTTGACCTAAGTTGACCGAATGTGACAACATACCCTGAGCTATGGGAAGCTAATTCATATCCTTAATATGCTCCTATCTAGACCTAGAGGGAAACTAAGTTCAAGTCCCAATTCCCATTGGGGGTAGATCTAGATGATCAATGTGGAAGGTGATGCTGCATGTCAACTACAATGTTGTATTCTTGAGAAGCCTCAAGCCTTCTTGAAAGTATAGCCCTGTAGTTGTCATGTGCCAACATCCTACAGATACTACTTCATCGAGATGTACATACCCTTGAGGGGATTGTTAACACATTCTTATTATGAATTAATTCTTGATTACAGCAACTCTGCCAAACCCTAATCCAATGCTTAAATAGTTCTTTCCTAAATTTGCGTCATTTAGTCCATGAATATCTTCGTTATACTTACAGTTGTTTTCAATGTTTAGATCTCACAGTTAAACTACCAATTAACCGCAACCAAACAACGTTATCAAGTTTCATTTTTAAAGTACAATAACTTTTAGATAGGTTCAACATTCGGGTATATATCCAATTAAAGTAGACTTCATACAAAATGAATTCTAATAAATAATAATCATATTAACATACCTTTTTGGTTTATATTCAATTAAGAAAGACAAAGAGTCTTTATCTACATGTTAAGTGTTAGGGTATATCCTACCCAATATCCACATTTCTTAATTACATTACCATATAATATTGTTTAGATAAGAACATCATATTCTATAGCTTAGCAAGTTGCCTTTTGATTAGGGAAATTGAACTAAATACCTTTATCCAACTTATCAAGGATAACCAATTAAGCATATAAATAATATGAATAATATCAACAAGATAGAAATCCATATTTTTCATACGAATACAAGATAATTTACACAACCAATACAAGTAAATTCTCATCTTTCAATTAATCTTTATAAATTATACATTTACAAGCCTTATGCACTTTAGGCGTACTACATAACAACTACCTTCATCCTAAAAGAATAGTAATTTTATTTTTCAAGAAAATATTAAGAATGAATCAGAATTATTCACAAGGAATCAAATTTAAATCAACAAATGCATCACATAAGTTTAGCGTTCTTTTATCACTTACAAAGTCCATTTGCAAAAATTGTTAGCACAAGTCAATTCAATGAACTGAGCATGATAATTACTAAGCCTTAAAACAAATTGCATTCCACTAATTATTCCATTAAAAAACTTTTCTTTAATGAAACAATTAATATATATCATACTAATAAACATAAGTAATAACAATCAGGAAAGAAGTACATTAGTAAATCTGAATTCACTTCTAAGAGAAGAACATAATATAATCCACAACATCTACCTTACAAATTAAAGTTTAATTGATCTTATTAATTACCTTTAAATAAAAAACAGATCATATCATCTCATTGTTCCCAATTCTATCATAATAGAATAAAACATTTATCTTTACTGTAAGACAGAAGAAGGGTTTACAGCATGGTTCTCATTTGGATGATTCATCTAACTCTTAAGAAAAAGAAGAAGAAGAACCATTACAACTATGCCCAAACACAAAACATATGAAAAATAGAAATAGGTTCATAACATGAATTAATTGTTTCATTTAAAGGACAACTACCTTAACATTAAAAATTTAAGATATTCATCAGAACAGAATCCCATGTCCATCCCTAAAGGAATATAGAATCAAATAGTATGTCAACAAGTTTACATTTTCTGTTCAACAAGACCGAAACATCTAATCTCTTTTTACATAATTTCAATCAAATGATATGTACAAGAAGACTAATCAACATAATAAATCTCCATTCTCTAAGAGAATCAATAACAGAAGGTTTCAATCAAATGAAATTAACTCAACAACATAGAAAAGGAATCTTATCAGAATGTGTTTCCATCCTTAAATCATTTCACTACACTTAACAAAAAATTCCCTTTCTAATCCAAACAATAAGCTCATACACTAGTTCCCAGAAGAGAGAACAAAACCAACTCAAGGTAAGAAGAAAAAATACTGCAAGTCTCCCTTATAATTTTTTACCTTCAATAAAGCATGAGTTCCCATTTTAATTCAGAACAAATACACAGTAAAGTTCAAAAACAACATACTGTCTCAAATGAATCGGAAGTTCTTTTCTCTTCTAAAAAAATAATAAGGATTCATTTACGAAATCCAATCAAGAAATAGAAAATCCCTAACAAGAAACTAACAATTCTTAATTACCCACGAGCCTAAAAAGACTGAAACTTCATTACAAGATTTCAACATTTTATTACAAAGAGAAAGCAGTTTGTGGTTTCAAGAGAGCTATAATCCAAAATAAACTATCTCAACTTCATGTTTCCAATAGAGGAGACATTGTTTTAAACAAAACAATCAACCCAAGAAGTGGGTTTCCTTAAAACAGAGGGGAAAAGCCTTTCCCTACTTAAATGTCTTTGCTAGTCAAAAAATATGAACAGTCCACAAAAGAAGTTCAAATTCCATTATCTAACGAAAACATTTCCAGTTTAATTTTCCAAAAGATATTCAAACAACTCAGTTAAACTACTCTACCAGATTGCCTTTGAGTAAGTAGTTCAAATTGATAGAGTTATAAGATTTTAACTTAAATGAAATTAAAACCAACTCAAAATTACCAGAACAGAACCAACACATCGTTTCAGCTATAAATTCCAACACTAAGTACCAAATTACATGTAAAGTGTCAAATCACAAAGTTTCAAACATGAACTCAGATATACACAAGTGTCTTAATACGAGGAAGTATATAATACAAATATACATTGACAGTTCAAAACAATAGGGATCCTCCATTACCAATTTATATCTTATCAAGAAGCCCTATTTCCAACTCAAAATGAAACACAAGTTTCCAACAAGAGTTTGGAACCATACAAGTAACAAAGTATGAGTGTGGTGAAAACATGAACTTCCATTAACAGTAAAAATATCACAAGAATAAAACATGAGTACAGAGCTACATACATACTTCAAACAATATTCCTGAGTTACCCATGGTTCCAAACATAGTTTTAGAGCATCAAGAATTATCCAATACCAGATCTTATCCAAATACAAACCCAATACAAGTTCCAAACCAAACACTAGCTCTAATACAAGATCAATCTTTTAAAAAACACGAGTTCCAATGCAATATCAAATGGGACTCAAGGTTACCAAAAACTCATAACCATATAAATAGTAATGAAGTTCAGTTAAAACACAACACTTCAAATATCAGTTCCAAAAATAACAAGTAGAGCTATAGAAGCAAGTTTCCCATGAATGATTCAAAATTTAACCCACAAAAAGAAAGTTTCCAAAGTTAATGTTATTTTGCTAAGGATTTCATATCCAAATTTCTAGAGATTTATAAAACCCATCAAACAAATAACCAGAGAAAACATGAAGAACAAGAATCTCATAAGAGCATAGTCATTTTAATGAAATGTTTTAGAAGAAAACAAGATATCTTAATGGTTAGAGCCTATCATGTCTAATAGCACTTCTGCCAAATCAAAGGAGACTTCCAGATGAGCTTCGAACTCATTTTCTCCTCCATGAAAGAAAAACCAACCAATAACTTTCCTCAGAATGCCTCATATAACTTCCCATGATCTAAAATAGACCAGGTGAGTTAAAAATCGCAATGCAGTGAAAGTTGAACTACTAGTTCGAAGAACCAGTTCGCTCCATGTAGAGCAAAATCCAGAAAGCATGCAAAAACCAACAACCTCCCATAAACCCACCTTCCAAGTTTCCTATATGGTTTGTGAAAAAATTCTAATTTTCCCTCTTAACTCTCCTTTCCACCGCCTCCCAAATCTGGTGAATGCCAATTCACATTTAACATGTAATTCCATATTTAGTGAAACTTCCACATAAGCCTCCACCAAGTCAACTAGCCCCTACCAAAACTGGCAGTACGTATGCCTTTAAGAACTTTATCAAAAATTAAATGCCATTGGAACTATCACCTTAGAGGTATACGACACATTAGGTTCCCATCAAAAAAGCTTAGAATAGATCCTTTAGAACTTAGGTTAGTTTAGAATTAATCACTTTAGGCGTTACACATTACCTTAAGTAGTTTCCACATAGGTTAGATTGATTCACAAAATAATAGTTTTAGGCATTAGGTTAGATCATATCTTAACCATATAACATTAGGATTTAGGTTAATTTAGATAGCCTGGAAACCTTAGCATACTCCCTTAGCACAAGGCTTAGGTTAGAAATAAAATCAATTAAATAACATAGCTAGGTAGTATATATATATATTCTTACCCAGCTTAGGATTCTCTAGGATAATCCTATAGTTTTAGGATTCAAAATCCTTCCAATGTCATGAATAAGTTGTATTTCATTTACGTCAGCAAAGGACTACCAAGATCAATCTTCAAGGACCTAAGCACAACATATACTGAATAGAAACATGTTCACACAAATTAAAGAACTTGTTATAACAAATTTTAGTCCATCATGTCCCTCAATTATGGAATGTCAATTTACCCTTCATTCAGCTGAGCAGATTTAAAACATTCCTTGGATCACTGAAATTGATCCAAAGATGAGTCAAATAAGGAGATAAGTTTGCAATTATTAAACTATATTGCAATTGTTGGGCCCCTGCAATATTGACCAAGTATGAAGGTGTGTAGGAACGTGGGATCCTAGTTATATAATGGCACGCAAGATAAAATCATGTAGGAGAAAGGTTTAAGGAAGCATATAGCACGTGTGACGTGCAAAAGGAGGTTCGGGACTTAGCCAATTTGAGCACCCAGGGAAGAACACATGAAAAGAGTGATCGTCTGTGTGTGGATAAGATGCCTGCCTAGCGATAGGTTGGCCCAGGAAAGAGCATGCCTCAAATGGAATCTTCTAGAAGATCATCATGAGATGGAGTCGAAAGCTCAGGCCTGAAGGAGCATTCTCGCATGAAGGACCACAATTGACACTCGACATCCAATCTGAGGGCGTTGGAAGGCAAGTTGGCATCCTTGGAAAGCTATAAATACAAGTACCTTTGGAGTAGAGGATATACCGATATACACATATACATATTCATAGAGATACATGGAGACATATAGACATATGGGGAGATATACATAGGGAATATCGGGTTAGAAAGTGAGCGGAGCTCTGCAGAATTGATGTGAGTGGATATTTTGGGTTCGAGAAAGAATGTACTAAGCATGAAAGTTGTTATTTTACTTTTTTAGCTTAGTTACATATGTCCAGTGATACACATGACTGCGTTCTGCTTTCTGTGACACTCTGTAATGAACCAATGAATATAATGAGGTTACCTGTTATAAATAGACATGGATATCAATGATTTTAATGCATATTTCTCTCATATGATTTCTCTGTCCTTTCATGCTAAGAATGGATGTTTATATATTTCTTTCTGTTATAATATATGTTCTGGATTATGTTAAAAGCCTTTGGTCTGAGTGACTATAAGGATCTACAGGTTGTTCTTAGCCCTATGGTTCTTGTTTGTCTTAACTTCCTAAATACTCTTATAGTAATCATAGATGATGATTCTAACTAAACTCACATAAAAGAGAGACTCAGTACCCACGCGTTCCTTAGGTGAGTACTCAGCTTCTACTGGGTGACAGGCTGGTGCACATGGGGTTTCTTCCTTTTGTAATAGGCACATGGGGTTTCTTCCTTTTGTAATAGGAGTAAAAATGACTACATCTTGGTTCCATTGTCGGGACCTCTTTTTGAAGTTGTAGTGGGATATAACATACATCATGATCTGTTTAATGAGTAATGACAGAGCGTTTGACATTGGAAATTGTTGAATCATGGTTCAAGAACACGAAGGATGAATTTTCTTAAAGATACAACACTGGACCTGAATTTAGTGCACGTAGATGGGTAGAAGAGAACTTCTACCATGATCTGTATGAGACCTTCTTCCACTACTTCCTAGTAGAGTTATATGAATGGCTTTCAGCCTATACATCTTGATCAAGTTGGCTTTATGGATCACATGTATGGGCCAAAGAAGACTACCAAAGGTTGTTGGACGTAGATCTGACGTGGACCCATGTTGTTGATCATTGGTGGAGAGGAGTACTAGCTAGCTACACTCTGGAGTATGCCATCTCTATGTATTCTTGTCCAGAGGTTGTTGAGTTTGAATTTCTATGAGAACCTAGAGGATAAATTTTTACGCGCTATTCCTCTAGCTATGAAGATATTGATGGTTACCATAAGTTTAGAGGCACTCCCAATGGTTGGCTAAACTATTCTTAGTGTTGGGTAAGGGAACTTGGGTGGAGGAAGATGGAAGATATCATGACAGAGAAGGAGAGGGAAGAAATACATCTCAATTATAGCAAAGCACGTGAAAGGGAGATTACTAGATGATGTGAGGTTGCTAGTGTGATGGATCTATGGAGACATATGTTATGGGAAGGAGTCGAGGTTCACGTGGAGGACATGGAACCTGAGAATTCTGTGCTACCCCATCTTGGCAAGCGTATATAGGATACCCCTTCATCTTCTAGTGAGAGTTCATCACACACACAGAGGAGAGTCATTGGCACATATTTGAACACACCCAGTGACCAATCCCAGGCGCTTGGTTTTCCTAATCTAGGAAGAAGTGTTATTGACCCAGTTGATATCAATGGAAGAGATAGATCCACACCTAGGAGGTTTAACTTTTTGGTTCCTTCTTCTATGGCTGCACATATTCCAGTATATATAGGAGTATTTAGACAAAGACCAATTATAGAATCTTTTTCTCTCACATCAGGGAGTGACGCAAGATAAAGTAGTGGTAGTGGGGTGCTATCACAGACAATCAACACATAGTTTAGTGGTATTGTGGGGGCACTTAAAACAGCTCCTATATGACCTATTAGATGTAGTGGTTCTAGTGGATTTGGTGGCTCTGGAGGCATAGGACCTGGTGGAATTGGTGGATTAGGTAGTGGGGGAAACATTGGTGGGAACCATGGATCAGACTCGGGAGGAAAGGGACCCTAGCCACCACCTCAAGTATTCTTTTAAATGTCTCTACATTTTCCAGATTATAGGGGCATTGAGGATGCTGTGGAACATATTCACAAGTGTGAAATCATATGATGCATGAAGGGTATCACAACCCCAGAATGAAAGGCTAGTAATTTTGTGACCACATTGCAAGGGCGTGCGCATAGCTAGTATAGAAAGTATGACCCTCATCAAATGATGGTGGACTATACTGCCTTAAAAAATGCATTCTTGGTAGAGTTCCACATTCCTGAGTTTGGGCAGAAAAGCATTAGCGCTTTGAAAGAGATTCAACAAGGAATGAAAGAGAGTGTATGAGAGTATGATGTGTGTTTTAAAACTCTCTTATATAAAATTATCATTTGATATTCACCCTTCACAACATGGATAGTGGTTTGTTGGAGGATTGATCAACCCTTTTTAAAGTGATTTGTCTCATAAAACTTTTATAGATCCGCGCAAAGCATTGGAAGCTTCCTTGCACGCTGAAGCTACTGGTAGTATTGATACTAGTGTTAGCCCATTCTTGGAGGCTCAGATTGCTGTTATGGCCAAACACTTGGAAAAATTATCTGCGAACTCAATCCATGAGACTCACAGTGGTTTATGGTGTAGAAATTGTGAGATAGAGGGGCACCTTAAGGATAATTTTCCCTAGAGGATGGTACGCGCTGTGATGGTAGATTGTGAGATCTATCATGGGGGCCATGATGCAAGTAGATGTCCCTTACTGCAGTGCATGATCAGGAAGAATGTATCTTGTTATTACAAAATTTTCACCTCCATAACCCATGATACTAAGGACTGTAGACTCATTGATCAGATCTATGAGGCCATTGATCATGGGCGCGCCAAACCAGCATTACCGTGGTTCTAAAAATGATGATCGCTGTTATGAGGAGTCCGTAGATGGAGTCACGTGTGGGAGAGGTTTTCAAGGAGGATTTTTTTGTCAAGGTAACCACAGAGGAGGAAGGAGTGAGTTCCTATGTGGAACATGTTTCAACTATGGATCTATAGAACATTACAAGCGTGAGTGCCTAGACCTGTTACAGTGCTCATGGTGCGGAAAGAAGCATAAGTATGAGGAGTTCTTGGAAATATTTGAGCATATGAATCAGTAGCACTGGGAAGACAGGGGTGCTACGATGGTCAGCATCAAGAAGGCAGACATATAGTGGATGTCTCAGGTAACACAGGATGAAGGTTTGGAGCATGTTTTGGTAACAAGGACAAAAGCTGCATGTGTAAGAGAGGCACCAAGATAGAAGAACTTGGTTTCAGGAGAAGAGATCATTCATGGAAAGTATCCAAACTCCATGCATCAGAAGGAGATATATCAAGACACCATGGATGTTATCCGAAGCTTACAAGGGGAGATCCAGTATCTAAAGGAGCAATCCAGAAGGGAGGAATAAGGGAGGAGAGTGGAGGCACAAAAGGATGATCTAGATGAGGTCAAGGAGGTGTGTAAAATGCTAAGGTAGGAGAAAATAATTCCTTTGCTAGGATCTTGGTTGAGAGGGAAGGTACCACACGCTAGAGAAGAGCGTGAGAGACAGGTCTTTCACGCAAACATTCCCCCTCACAGCCTTAACTATGACAAGGAGATTACATTGAATGCAGTTGTAGATGGATGGCTCCTCAGCAATGTACTCATTGACACTGGTGAGGAGGTTAATGTTCTGACTTTGGATGCATGGCATCAAATGGGGAGACGTGCATTACAGCCATCTTGGAATGTGATGTATATGAAAAAAAAATAAGGAAATGCACATCTGTGTCTTGAAGAATGTAGCTATTACTATCTAGGGAGCCAAGTTTACTAGGGACTTCGAAGTCTTAGTGCTCGCTGAGGTAGACAATTTCCCAGCACTACTTGGGTGCCCTTGGTGTTATAAGAATAATGCGGACCTTCAGTTCAACAAAGGGTACATCAGATTTGAGAAAAAGGAGGAACGGGTCATTATACCCCTAGTTGATGGGAAGTTGATTCTCTATATTGAACAGTTGGGGGAAGAATTTTTGGACAAGATTTATGTGCACTCAATAAGAAACCCTAAGATGATACACCCTACTAACGGGGTTATCCAGTTTGAATATGCTCAGTCAGTAAGTGATATCACCAGTCTAACATGTGACAATTAGGTGCATGGTACTTACAAGTTAATGGGATAGCACTTGATATGGTCAGTGACCAAGGTGACAAAGGTGCATATAGTTAGGTTCCTTGGAGGAAAAGAAATACCCAAGTATTCAGGAGGATCCTTCCTTGAGATATTTTTGTAGGAGGTAGAAGCTCAGTGGAAGAATGAGAAGGAACGGAGGGAGATGTTATGTATTGTTTAACATAGTAGCTCAGTGGTGGGCCACACATCAGGAGATCCTTTTAGAATGGCGTGAGGTAAGAATTTATCTCTCTGTCATATTTTCTAGGAGTAATGTACCCACCATCATCAAAGACTACCATGGGAAGGAGCCCACCTCTTTCCATATCCAAGAGTGTGAACGGGTCTGGAGAGAAGGTGCGGAAGCTTTTCCACCATCTCTCTGGGTGCACAAGTTGTATTCTACACTACAAGGTTATGTGCGCACATGGTAAATTCATTTGGAGACATGCCGCCAGACAAGGAATTGGCAGGAGCTCGCGGCTGACCTTATTCAAACCTTTGAGTATCAGATTACCAAGCCATCAATTAATAAGGCCTTTTAGGGTATCAAGCACCTTACCATAGGGGATAGTGCCAGGACGGAGGATAGGCTATTGGAATTATTAGGTGAACCAAGTGTAGTGGCACAGTTTGAAGAAGTAGAGGAAAAAGAAGAGTTATAGCTTGAGCACGCGTGTTTTGAAAAAGAGAAGGCAAAGTTCATGTATGTGATTGATGGAGAGGAATTGAAAATCTTAGATGTTAGCCATTCTGTAGGGATGGGAAAGGTAGTGGACAGTGTAGATGCTCGCACATGTGCCTACCATGAGTCTTTAAAGACAAAGAAAGTTAACATTGGTTCATAAGAAGAACCTAAGGAAGCTATTATTGGAGATTATTGGATAGAGAAGGAAGTATCAAATATCATTGATCTATTGTGTGAATTTGAGGATTTATTCCCGTGCGGTTACCATGAGCTCAAAGGCATTCACCATTCCTTGGGGGAGATGAAGATAAAACTGAAGAATGGTGCACGCCTGGTTAGAAAAAGGCCCTACAAGATGAATCCCAATTTACGCATAAATTTTAAGGAGGAGATAGACAAAATGATATCTTCTGGGATCATTGAGGTAGTGGAAGAATCGGAGTGGATAATCTTGATGGTAATCAGCATAAAAAAATATGGACAGATTAGGATTTGTGAGGATTATAGGGAATTGAATGCAATTTTCATCATTGATCCATTTCTGACCCCCTTCACTGAAGAAATTTTGGAAGGAGTCGCTGGGCGCAAAATCTACGCCTTTACAGATGGATTTTTAGGGTACCACCAAGTCCGGATCGCAAAGGAAGACCAGGAGAAGACAAATTTCACCACCGAGTGGGGAAGTTGTGCATATATGGTCATGACCTTTGGGTTGAAGAATTTTCCTACTGTCTTTTCACGCATAGTGGTGCAAGCATTCCAGGACTTCATCCATAAATTTCTTCAGTTCTATTTGGATGATTGGACAGTATATGGTTTGGTTAAGGACCATTGTGACAAGTTAAGATTAATGTTTAAGAGGTGTAGGAAATTGAGGATATCACTCAACATTAAGAAGTGTGTGTTTGCTACACCCTTTGGGACTTTATTGGGGCATATCATATGTAAGGAGGGCTTGTTGGTAGATCCTGCTAAGGTTGTAGTGATTATGGGGTTAAGGAAGCCTACTAGCCAGAGTGCAGTGCACAAATTCCTTGGGCATATGGGGTATTACAGAAAATTCATTAAGGGATATGCTTAGACACAAAAGTGCCTTCCATTGGGGAGAGCCGCAGCAGAGGGTGTTTGATACATTAAAATATAGGCTTATTACCACACCTATTTTACATTTTCCCTCTTGGGACAAGCCCTTCCATGTCCATGTAGATTCCTTAGGGACCGTCATTGGAGTAGTACTTACACAACCAAGTCAAGGGATTGTTGATCATCCTCTCAGTTTTGCAAATAGGAAGCTGATACTAGCAGAGTAGAATTATACCAATACCGAGCATGAGGCATTGTTTATTATTCACGCACTCTTCAAGTTTAGATAGTATATTCTGGAAACACCCTTTATATTCTACACCAACCACATGGAATTAAAGTATTTGGTAAGGAAGCCCATTCTTCAAGGGTGCATCTATCGATGGGTGTTGTTGTTTCAAGATTTTGAATTCATCGTTGTAGTAAAACCTGGGAAAAGCAACTATGGGCCTGATCATCTGTCAAGAGTTGATTCAGGGGAGGACATGTAGAGTATTGAGGAAGCAATTTCATACATGTAATTTTTTAGGTTATGGCGTGTGTAGACACCAAATTTTTATCTCACGACACCCTGTGCCCTGCATCTCATTTCGCAACCTAACCTCACCACCTAAACCTTGCACAATTATTTATGAATTACCTTATAATTAATAAATCCACATTTTCAAACCTACCACCTCATTTTGCCACCTCATCATGACCTAGCCCTAATCCTAAATTAACCTAATTAAGACCTATAACTTGGTCTACATCCACACCCATGACTAATTACCCCTCACCCACACCAAAACCAACCTAATAATGACTTGACCAAGCCCACAACTAATCTCTCGGGAGAAAAGGAGGGAAGGTTGGCTATTTTACTAAAAATAGCCCACTTTGACTTAACCGACATCGGTTCCTACTCGACCACCGTCGGTTACGTAACTGCCATTGGTTCCCTGTAAATGACCTCCCCCAACCAAAAACAAAGGGGCTGGAATTCATTGGAAAGATCGGAAGTCATTGGAAGGATCCGAAATTCACTTGACAGAGCAGAGACAAGTGAAGGAAAGAGAAGAGTTTTTACAGAGAAGGACATCAAGCCCAAGACTGCAACTGAGTAACCAGAGCTCAGTGACACTCATCCAAGCATTGGGAGAGAAGATAGCTCATCTTGGATTGTCAGATCATCCTACCTGAACCCTGCCTTCGTCATCACAGTCCTTGGACCTGTATCTTCATCAGGAACTAGTAAGTAGTGTCTTGTACGTTCTTTTAATAACATTTCTTGGACTTTTGAATCACAGTAATTATAAGTCTACTCCCAGATCCACTACCCGGTAACACCCTACATCTAACTGTACCTCCTCTACCCTTACATTGCCCCAAGAACAGCCCCCCATATTCTCTGAGTCTTCTCCATCACCCCCATTACCTATCCCCAATCATTTACCAGCCTAATAAACACCATAGCCACCTTATAGCCAACCTTCACTAAAAGCCCCTAAATCACTGCCCCTACCGATATCGGTTATCAGAAACTAGTACCGGTGACAGTGACCGGCATCGGTCACTGTGACTCAAAACCAAAACCAGCCTTTCCTCTATTGTTTTAACGAGGCAATTAAATTGTAATTTGGCAATAACTTCTTCATTAGAATTTGTGTTAATTCGTATTAGCAGGGGAACTAACCACCTTTCGAAAGGAAGTCCAATATTTCCTGGGCCTAAGGCAGTTCCCTCATTTATTGTCTAATTAGAATCTGGTGGTCTTGTATTCTTACTTGTAGGTAGTCCTTCCTAGACAAAAAGGAGTTCTTTGCAATCGATCTGATCTCTCTCTACGGTACGCGCACACCCTCCAAACATTCAATAGGTATTCCTCCTAGCCCTAACCCTTATCTGTTTCTCAAGAGAATGAAAGGATAGAAGCAACTCTATTCTAGGAACTAAACCATTATGTGCGAAACATTTTGGCACACCCGGTGGGACCCATTTTGGGTTTCTTTCTTTCTTGCTTGCTTTCATATAGGGAGCATACTTGCTGTTTGTTTCTGCTAAGTATTCACAAAATATTTTGTCATTTTGGTAAAAGAATTTGTCTTGCTTTCACATCTTTGCATTAGTGAAAGTCATCTCCTTTGCTTCATCGAATATCATTTTCGATTTGGGTTTAAAACACGTGCATCACATTCTTGCTTGCCGTTTTCAATTCTAGTGAACATAGATTAAGTAACAGGTCGTACACGTGGGGGTGATATCCATGGTATTGACAAGAAATTAATCTTACTTTCACTGCACAACACATGCCAAATCACATCATAATTAACACAACAGCTCAAACATCCCCCTTTTCTACGGTATTCCTCCGCCCGATTGAGGTAACCTTATAAGCCAAAACAAACTTGACATTTCCCCTAAGTCTTTTGTTTAGGATTGACATCATCTTGCGTCTAAGGCATAAGCCCACAATAATTAAAACTAATCCTAGGGTTAGTCTCTTGATTTGCTTGTGCATCTTGCTTGTTTTTAGTTCTGTTTCTCTGTCATACACTGTTTCAGTGATCACTTCAGAACAGTTGGGTAGGCATACTAAGCATTGTTAACCCCAAATCAGCAACTTCTTACAGCTTCTTACACCGGTCCTATTATACTGACATCGGTTAACTTACAGACACTGGCTACAATCTGACCGACATCGGTTACCTAACCGATATCAGTTACTGTCTTTCACAGTTCCCAAAACCAACAACCTACCAATTCCAACATTTTGTTGCTACTTCTGTTCTTGATAGATTGCATCCCTGCTGTGTACTCTTGTCCATGGTTGTTATCACTCGGAAACAAGCCGCAGCCATGGTTTCACATGCCTGCTCCATGCCTTTTCCTGAATCACCCCCTTCACATCCTGTGGGGAATCCTACGGACACCAGCGAGGTTCCCAAAATCCCTATAGGAGATAAGGAATTTGTGAAATTTTTGGACGCTAATCCTAGCACTGTACAGTACTATTTGTCTCATGCCCCTGACCGTACACCCGATGGTCAACTCCTTGTTGGCATGCCTATTAGTATAGCCACTCACTTAGCTCCTTCCCCACCTGATAACTCCGCCTTGCCTTCTTCATCCTTAGCCCCGTCTCCCAACTCAGTGGCTTCAAGGGTTCATACGGCATAGATTGGCTTTCCTTTGGTTACTCTGGGGCCCAACATATCATTACCGCCGACTGATCCTACCTCATCTCTCTCGCAGACTGCTCCTTTCATAACTTGCTCTCTGTCACCTATCCACACAAGCTTTCCTTCTCAAGCTCCGCCCACCTTTTCATTTCCACACACGTATCTGGTGACTTCAACATCTTATATAGGACATCCCTATTCGGTCGCCTCAACATATTCATCCTCAATACCTTATCAACATTTAACCCCACCATTGTCTAGTGGTGGCCCTTGGCCCAATCCTCCTCTGTTTACGGCAACCGCACCATCATCTCATCCAACCACTGATTTAATCAAACAAATGATGGACAAGATGTAAAATCTGAAGGCTTCTAATTCAGGAAGCCATAGCACCCTGACATTTGAGCAGGTTTGTCAGGAGCCTATTCATCCTTCTGTCCCCCTTCATTCATATCCTCCTCAATGGGAATTACCAAAATTAACTCGTTTTAATAGTAAGGAGGATCCTCAACAACACTTGCGATCATTTAGACATGCCTGCTATCTAATTGCTCATGACGATGCTTTACTACTCCGCACCTTTCCCATGTCCTTATCAGGACCCACCTTGGAGTGGTACAGTGCTTTAACCCAGCACTCAATCTTCTCTTTTAACCAATTAGCCCAATCTTTCTTGGATCATTTCTCCATTAATATTGCTAAGAAAGTATCTATCACCGACCTCTATGCCGTCCGACAATTTGAAGACGAATCTATCACAGATTTCATTGGACGATGGCGAGGCCTCATCAACCAACTTTCTTATGCCTTGCCTCAGGCCGAACTCATCGAACTCTTTACGCGGGCCTGCGCTAAGCACATTTCTCCTACCCTCCAAATTCAAACTTTCCGCACCTTTGATGAGGCCTTTACTATGGCTCGGAAACTAGAAATTCGAGCCTTAGAGGAAGAGAAATTGTGGTTGCGCAACAAAAACCCTAATTTCCGAACCCAAGACTCCACCAACAAACTCAACACCACCAATTCTCACGCATCGACTGCTTCAAAATCAAAAGGAGTTGTCCACGCGGTGATGGTCAAATCCCAAGCACCGTCTAATACTCCACCAAAAACCGCCTATAAGTATAAAGCCGAGCCCATCAATTACACTCCCTTGGGAGAAACTTATGGTGTCATCTTGGAAAAATTTCTCAAAGCAGGAGCTATTACCTTGCCTCCTATTAAACCTCACTCCGGGTTTGATTCCACCCGCGCTATACCTTCTTGGTACAAAGAAAATGACTTCTGTAACTTTCACCGTGTGAAGGGACATAGTCACGAAAATTGTAAGATGTTGAAAAATATAGTGCAGGAAATGGTTGATGCAGGGGATATAACCCTCGATAATCCTAATGCCCCTGCTAACCGAAATTTGAAAATCTTCAACAAACCATTCCCGAACCACTCATCTAACAGTAACATAAACCAGGATATCTTAGCTGAGGAGAGTGTTCATGAAATCCATGTGATCTTCAACTCCCAACCAAAAGCTTCTATCGAGAAAATTCTGAATCAAGCCTCTTCACTAACGCAGGAACCCGAACCCCCTTCACCACCATCAAGACAAGACGAAATCCTTGCCGTTCCTTTACCCATAAAGGAATTAACCGCCCAGAGTTCTCTTCTCACAGATGAGCCTTCTTACACCACATCCTTGCAAGACTGTGAGCGGATGTTATCTAACTTATCTATTTCCCAAACATCTCCTTCTACCACTCTTGCTGTACAAGAGGAAGGCTCGCCACTTTTTTCGTCATCCTTAGACGAGAAACCCCTTGAACTGACATCACCAAATTCTTTAATCATGACGGATCCTCTCAAACATGCCCTCCTACCTATTAGATCTTCATCACCTAAATCTTTTCAGCGACTAGTTGACCTCTTAACGCCCATTGATACAGTGCCTCATTTACCCCCTGTATCACACCCACAGTGGACCGGAATCACAACCCACCTTTCTTCCATACAAAAGTTCCTATTCACACGTGAGGATTGTCACCCCTCAGAAGATAGACGAGTCCTATGGGAATGTTTGAGTACACCATATTCTACTCAAATGCAGATGACCGATCCAGACGCCTCTACCATATACCCGAAGTGTTTACAAAAGCTCAAAATGCCTATGTTCTCATCTTCACCCCCCTCATCTCTACCAAATACCTCATCCACCTTTACTAACCTAACCAAACCTTTCCCTACGCTTGGGACTCTACCAATACCCAGCCTAACACACCCACCTAAACGGTTAGATTTATCCAAAAATAAAGCCATCCATCCACCTAAGAGACAAACTCGATCCCCTAAAGCCCAAGTCCAATCTATGCCTCTGTCACAACTAAAACCCTCGCCATCACACCTACCTTCTATATTAGGACCTCACCCCTCCACCTTGCCTCAATACATCATACCTCCTGTGTTTTCTTTAAAATGACCTGCATCTTTTACACCCATACAGAGATCCACGGGTGTATCAACACCGTCACCCCAAGTATCCTGTCCACCTATCAACCCTAAACAAACTCCATCATCAAAGGATTTGTTTACTGTCACTCCTCTTTCTCCGTGGTTGTTTTCTGCTACCACGTCATCTGACCAGCTAAACATAACTTCTGCGCCAAAGAGGCCACGTTTAGTTAAATCCAATTATCAAAACCCCTTGGCTAAGCCACCACCCATACGAATCAACCATACCCAGTCATTACCAAAACCCACCCAGTCAATAGCCTCATCTTCCTCTGACTTTGACCCGCTCAAAGGGTCTTACGCCAAAATCCTTGCTATGTTGGTGGAGAATGCGACCATTTCCCTACCCCCACTTAGACCCTATGATCCATCTAAACCTCAACCTATAGGTTATGATGAGTCTAAAATCTACGCTTACCACTGCACACTAGGACATGATGTAGAGGGATGCAAAGCGTTGAAAGCCATACTTCATCAGTCACCTCTCTCGGATAGAAAGGTTAAGAAAGACAACTTACGAAGGGAGAAACCTTTAGCTTCAATCCCCTCTCCTATACCACCTGTCCCCATCTCACCAAGATCTATCATTATTACAACCCCACCTCTCGAAGACCATGACTTATCCCTACCGTCTTCCTCCTCTCATGTTCACGAGATCAACATGATTAGTGTTGCTACTCGAGGGCAGAAAAACAATGGGAAAGCTAAAGAAAGCACACCTGCGGCCTCTCTTTCTCCGTCCACCATCCCGATCGCACCACCACCTAAAGTGGTTATTTGTGGACCTGCCTACCCTGTCTCTGATGGAGTTTCCCACCGAACCATGATCAAATAGCTTCACCAATCACCTGTAAAAATGACACTGTATGATCTCATTCAAACCTCTGAATCTCATCGACAAGCTCTCGTTGAAATCCTTCAAGGGATAGAGGTCTTACCTAATGAAACCTTTCCTGTTACCTCCATCTTAACACCCAACCACGTTGCTTCTCTCACCAAAAAATCTATCACTTCCGTCCCTGTACAGCAAACCGCTGCTGTCAGTTTCTCTGAAGACGAAATTGTTGACTTTGGTGCAGAAGATCCTGACCCCACTCTTTTCATCTCAGCTTACGTCTGAGACATCTGGGTGTGTCGTGTTATGATTGACGGGGGTGCTATCCTAAACATCATCTCTTCCAAATCCTTTCAACAAATGAATATCCCCTCTAGCTGCATGTGTGCCAACCCCACCATGTTGCGTTCATTCAACGATGCTATTACTTCTACCTTAGGCACTGTGATCCTTAACATTCATGTAGGGCCACGTACCTTACCCGAACTCTTCTATGTCCTTGAGGGTGAATTCCAATACAACATGTTGTTAGGCCACCCTTGGATCCGGGCTATGGGATGCATTCCCTCTACCTTACATAGATGCATAAAATTCGAGTACGAGGGGAAGTCCTACACCGTAAAAGCTGACCCTCCCCCCTTCAAAACCTGCAATATGTTATATCGCCCTAATGATGTGCTTGTACCAGTCAAGACACCCATTCATCCAACCCAACCATCCACTTCAACCACACCTCAACCATCCACCTCAACCACACCTACACCTTCAACCAATGAAACCGCCGTCGCAAATACCACTTCCTTTCCCGCGGACAATATCCCAACCTCAGATCCCTTAGTAGATGTCTTTCAACGCCTTATGCTGGGGGAGTATCACCTGTATAACATTAGCACGTTCCATACCCCACAGGAGTATGGACAGTTACATGCGCATCCTACCTACAACCGTCGTGTGGGGGAAGTAATCTCCTACGGACCACCTAATTGCCGCACCAACCTAACATATGGGGGTGTCGATACATCCTCTGTCACCCCTGAACCTCCCCTTGGTGTGGTTCCCTTCCAATCTGATTTTCAATATCTAACTAATCGTCGTTTTTCCCTCACCTTCTTGACGCGCTGTGCTTGGAAGGGCTTTGGTTTCGGTCTTTATAAACAAGGCCGACATACGATCATTCCTGTAACTACACGCAAACACAAAGATCGTTGTGGTCTTGGATTCTCTGAACCACCTACACCAAAAACACCGCATATCCGTTGTATCCAGGAAGATGACGAAGTCACCCCTTCCGAACCATCATCACCCATTTTGCCATCATCACCCACAGAGTCGATAGACCCTGAATCTATCCCTCCTAACTTTTTTTTTCATAAAATCTATCTTCCTGGGTCCTCTCACTTATCAACGCGATAATGAAGACCCATCTTCTCTTCCCCTTCTATATCCAGACATGATCAAAGAGGACTCACCTTCAATTAATGTTGTTGAGTGCCAGGATGATGACTCCATCCTCACTTACCTTGGTGCGGACGACTCTTATATTCAACGTGCCTTGCCATCTGACACTCAAACCATGTTGAATGAGTCGACTATAGAAATCAACATCCACACCGAGGACGATCCTCACATTGTGAAGATCAAACAATCTCTTACCGCATCAGAACAAACTGCCTTCACTACCTTCCTCCGTGCCCGCAACCAAGCTTTCGCTTGGTCCTACGCTGACATGCCAGGAATTGATCCTGACATTGCTATCCATAACATTACCTTAAAACCCGATGCCAAACCAGTTAAACAGAAACTGAGAAAAATACATCCACGCATTGTCCTCTTGGTCAAAGAAGAGCTTCAACTACTCCTTTCTGTTTCCTTCATCTTACCTATTGACTATCCTCAATGGATCTCTAACATCGTACATGTTACTAAAGCAACGGGGGGACTTCGGATATGTACGGATTTCCGGGACCTTAACCTCACTTGCGCGAAGGATGACTTCCCCCTCCCAAGTATTGATCAACTTGTTGATCTCACTGTGGGCCATGAGATGCTTTCTCTCATGGATGGCTTCTCGGGATACAATCAAATTTTGGTAGCCCCGGCCGATCAACATAAAACTGCCTTCATAACTCCTTGGGGAACCTTCTGTTATCGTGTCATGCCGTTTGGCCTTAAGAATGCTGGTGCGACCTATCAGCGGGCTATGACTTACATTTTTCATGACATTATGCACACTATCCTTGAGGATTATGTCGATGATCTTCTTAGCAAATCTAAACATCGCAGTGAACATCTCGATGTTTTAACCATTATTTTTGATCGCCTGTTACAATATTGTGTTCGTCTTCAACCAAAGAAATGTGTCTTTGGTGTCCTTTCGGGAAAACTCCTTGGTTTTATCGTCTCTTTGCGTGGCATCGAGGTCGATCCAGCTAAAGTCAAAGCTATCCTATAAATTCCCCCACCTACTAACCTCAAACAATTGCGTAGTTTACAAGGTAAACTCTAATCTATCTAGCGTTTCATCTCTCAACTATCGGATCGATGTCAACCTTTCCATCATCTCCTTAAAAAGGACATTTCCTTTCAATGGAGCGAAGAGTGCCACCAGGCCTTTGAGGATATTAAAGCCTATCTCTTGTAGCCACCTGTGATTATCCCACCTCAGGACGATCGCCCTTTCTACCTTTACCTTTCCGCCACCGACCATGCTGTAGGATCCATGCTCACACATCGTGACTCCGAGCATCGAGAACAAGCCGTTTATTACATAAGTCATACTCTCGTGGATTACGAGACTAGGTATACACATGTAGAAAAGTTGTGCCTAGCCCTATCATTCATAGCCACCAAACTCTGACACTACCTCCTGAATCACAAAACTTTTGTCATCACCAACGCAGACCCCATTCATTATATGTACGCCAAACCACATCTAAACCAACGCATCGCCCAATGGCTTATGCTCCTTGCCGACCTCGACCTTGAATTTGTACACCAGAAATCAATAAAAGGACAAACTATTGCAGACCAACTCACGGAAGCCCCTTTACCTAGGGAACAATTTACCAATTTTAATTTCCCCGACGAACTCATCGCCACTCTTTCACTCAGTGAGGAGTCATATCCAATGACCCTCTTCTTCGATGGATCCAAATTCCAGCACAGCATAGGAGTCGTCGTTGTTCTCATTCCTCTTGATGCTGAGCCTATGCCTCTTTCATTCTAGCTTGATTTCCCCTGCACTAATAATACAACGGAATACGAGGCCCTTGTTTTGGGTCTCCAAGTTGCGTTACACTTAGGTGTAAAATCTATTAATATTTTCGGCGACTCTCAATTGGTAGTAAATCAAGTTATGGGCATCTACCAATGTAAAAATGAGAAACTTCAAAAGTACAAACATTACGTGGATTCACTTTTGACCTTATTTACTCATTATTCTATCCAAACCATTCCCCGCTCCACTAACAAATTTGCGGATACTATGGCTTGCTTAGCCTCACAAATTCCTGCCTCACCAACTGACTCTGACATATTCATCTTGGTCCAATAACTCTTTGCCCCATCTTACTCATCCCCAGATTTTTGTATGATAAATAATGTGTCTGCTAATTCGCAGGATACCTGGTATCACTAATTTCATGACTACCTTACAACCTCTGTTCTCCCACCTAACCTTACTAGTAACGGAAAACGTGCTTTTCTTAAAAGTGTTTCTCATTATGTCGTCATGGGGGGACTCCTCTATAAACGTGGCTTTGATGGCATCCTCCTTCGATGTCTAATCGGTGCGGAGGTCACCTATACCATCCAACAAGTCCATGACGGTATTTGTGGTGGACATTTTAGTGGCCTTACCGTGGCCAAACGGATCCTTTGCCTAGGCTATTATTGGCCTACTCTTAATAACGACTACTACGAATATGTTAAGCGTTGTGTTATGTGTCAACAACATGCCAATCTTCAACATACTCCTAGCCATCCGCTACAGGTCGCACGAGATCTTTGGCCTTTCTCACAATGGGGTTTAGACCTTATCAGTGAGATTCACCCGCCCTCTTCGCAACGTCACCGTTGGATAATCACAGCAACTGAATATTACACTAAATGGGTGGAAGCCATTCCACTCATTTTAACCAAAAAAGAAAAAATCATAGAATTTATTAACCATCACATTATCTGTCGTTTTGGCGTTCCTCATCGCCTGATAACAGATAATGGAAAATCTTTCAAAAATAAGTTGTTACAAGACCTTTGTGACAACTTTGGTATCAAACTTAGCTTCTCATCACCTTACTATCCACAAGCAAATGGTCAAGCCGAATCTTCTAATAAAACCCTAACCAAAATCCTCATGAAAGTTGTTAACGATTCTGGAAGCAATTGGCCTGATCACATCCCCTTTGCCCTTTGGGCTTATCGGACTAGCATTCTCACCTCCACTAATGCCACCCCCATTTTCTTTGGTATATGGTACCGAGGCTGTCTTACCTCTCAAAATACAAATACCCTCCCTAAGAATATCTCTTCAGGATATTCTCACCAATGATGATTTCCGCCAAGAGCGATTAGCCCAATTGGAGCTTCTTAAGAGCGTTGTCTTATAGCTCTTGACCACCTTCAAATCTATCAAAAGCGCATCAAGTGTGCTTATGATAAGAGACTTCATGAGCGTACCTTTAAGGTTGGTGATATTTTCCTCAAAGAGAATCAACATGTAACCAAACTCGAAAAGAGCAAACACAGCAAATTTGCTCCAAATTGGATTGGGCCTTACATTATCACTCACATTTACGGATCAGGCACTTATCATTTAGCTTCGCTTAATGGTAAACCTGAGCCTGAACCCCTTAATGCCTTGCATCTTCGACTATTCTACTGTTGAATTTAGTGTTATATCACTTCTTATCTACCTTGCGCTCATCCCTTGAGCTCATTTACCACCTCATACACTTTGTTTCATGCATCTCAAAATAAAATCAAGCTCACATGGTTTGGTGATAATCTCCCCTTAAATATGCCTTCCCCTTATTAGTCTAGTCCATGACTTAAAAGTATCAAAATAACACGTTCTCAATTATACGCTTATGAGATATTCTTGAGTCAAACTTCCTACAAAACTAGATGCTTCATACCAACCAGACATCTAGAACTCTAAGTTCTACATAGACTTCTCCCTCGAAGGACAGCTACGTGCAAAGCCACATTTGCTATTTTGAATAGACTACTCCCTTGAAGGACAGCTACGCACAAAATCCGCATCTACTACTATAAATAGAGTACTCCCTTGAAGGACAGCTATATAAAGTCAGCCTCTATCAGAAGCTTCTCACATTGCTCAGCTTCATGAAGACCTCAAGAACAACAAAATACATATCCCATGTAGACTTCCTGCATCGATCAGTCTATATCTAGAAAAGTAAAAAGCAGTATTCCAAAGCACTTTTGAGTCATGGGCTTGTCTATTTAGGTTTGGTTCTCTTTCGTCAGAATAATTACCTTATAACAAGTTCTCTTCACCCCCGCTATACCAGCTACCTCACCTCACCATTTGTCAAAGCAATAAAACTCAAGGGACGTGACGTATATCCGATATATTGTGATTATACGACTCTTTTCACCTATTGACTTCTCGCTTATGCAAGGCACCTAGGGATTCAAGCTCATCCTATGTTAATATGTGGTTTGTTTAGCTCTTCTCAACTACGGGACACTTTTGCCTCTTTTACTCGAATCTAGGATTATGTGTTGACCTTAATCAGGATACGGTTCCCTACTACTTGGGTAAGCTAACTTTCGCTTCACCTATACCTACACCAACATCGCCAATCCCTTACCAACACCAACAACATTACCCGACCAATATCAATATTTTTTACCAACCAACAAATTGCTTAACCACAACCAAAATTTCCTG
Organism: Taxus chinensis; assembly: GCA_019776745.2. Taxonomy (NCBI): domain Eukaryota; kingdom Viridiplantae; phylum Streptophyta; class Pinopsida; order Cupressales; family Taxaceae; genus Taxus; species Taxus chinensis. The sequence goes on along the minus strand of CM034147.1, from coordinate 89,441,619 downwards.
AATTCACCTCTCCCTGGTCCTAAGGGAGAACTACATCGGTCTGAGGCCCCTCCTTGCTTTGTGCAATGGGCTATGTAGGCAACACTTAGGAGACATGGGGTCTCCCAAGGTTAGCTCGACCATCCCCTACCATAACCTATCATGTGTGGTAAATATAAATCTTTTTGTGTATTTCTATTTGATCACATTCATCTTTATCCTTTTTTCAAAACAAAACATTCAAAACACAACCATTCTTATTATTATCATAACTCAAATCAACATACATATTTAGTTTTATTTAGATGTTAAACAAATACATCTTCTCTATCATCGACGCGCAGGTTGGCATCCTTATTTATTCTTATACCTCTATGAAATTCACTTAGACCCTTGCACCTCATCCCGAACCAGGTGATGATCATGATCGTCGACGCCGCTCACCTTGGCCTCTCCATCCTCAAAGGTGCCACTGCTATTGGTTCCTCCCACCGATCTGCTAACCTCTCCTGTAACATATGAATACGCCCTCTCGCGTGGTGGAATCTCACCTCTAGTCTCTCCACTCGTGACTCTGCAATCCTGCTAACAATCTTGTTGTCTCATTCACCTGCGTTTGGAGCTAATGAACCAAACCCTGCAGACGATCTCTCTCCGCTGTAATCACAGCTATGTCAGGATGATTGGCCCTCTCACGTGAACCTCGCAGCTCTGTTACCCACCATAATCTATAAGCCTCTGTCGCTCCTACATCCATTACCCTGCGATCCGCTACTATCTCTTCTGGTCCTTCTGGAGGTGTCAGCTGGGGAGGTGAGAATGATGCCTCAGCATCGATCCTCATGTATGGTCTATAAGCTATCGGTATATCCTAAACAAATCCAAATTGTCGCCGCACGCGATCTAGAGGAATCCTCTCGTACTCACCTGGCCTGTGCCCTGCGATCCACCTCAATCGCTCTACACCCCTCAACTCCTCAGCTATGTTCTCTGTCACCATATAGTTCCCGTAAGGCCTCCAACAAATATCTGCAATCGTCACCATCTCCCATACCTACCTATAATACTCGATGTCATCTATCACGGCCTGGGATCTCGCCTCTTGTTCTGTCTGGACCCATCGTCTGAATCCCAACCTCTGCACTCCTGTCTCTCTTTCCTGGATTGGTCAGCCTATTGGTCACACACACACAATGTGCTCATAGGCCCAACAATGTAATAAGTATGCACAATCCAGTGTCGTCCTGTGATTTCGCTTGCAGGCCCATAAACCCCTGTATAGCTCTGCCAGATATGCGGGTGCCCATGCGAAAGTCACGCTCCTTTCTATCATTTCCCAAATAATACACATCAATGCTTTTGGAAATCTTCCCCCATCCACCCTCGGTAATGCATAATACCCCACTGCTATCATTAATACCACTGCCAACCTTGTTTCCTCGGGGTGTGTTGCATACATTGTACCATAAGTGAATGTCAAACCTCGCTATGTCAAATCTCGTGCAGTTGAACCAAATACTGTTGTTATTGCTCCCCGTGTCGCACTAGGCCCCACCTGATACACCGGTCTAACTGTAATTGGGAGCCTCAAAATTCTAAACACATCTTCCAACGTCACTGTCATCTCCCCTGTTGGCAGATAGAAGGTATTCTTTTTTGGATTCCATCTCTCGATCAACGCCTGTAACATAGCATGATTGCGTGCGATTCGAGAATAATAGTGGATTCCACTTAACCTCACACGATTTATCAATGCCCATTCATCTAGTGTTACATCCGCTCGGACTCTTGACAACAAAGCTGGCACACTATCATTCATCCTCAGCCCTGCCTCTACCTGTATACATCAAAATGACACACAACCATTCAATAACTCAAATCCCCGAGTGTTATTTCTCACATTCTGGAATTTCATATAGTAACTGGTATCAGTTACAGATAACCGATACCAGTTTCCTAACCGATACCGGTTACCTCTAAATGATATCGGTCACTGTCAATCTTATACAACCTGCTTAAAAACATCCCCTACGATAATTATTTTCTTGTTTTCCCCTCTTTGTACCTACAAACATACGTGAACACCCTGCTTACCTACCCCATAACACTCACTCTACCCCAAACCCTTGCCTATCACCTTTTCTTTCTCATCTCTACCCTCTTACCTTCTCTCATCCTATTCATCAAAACAAGCAAGAATTAAAATACAACCAAACAGTTTACCTCTTGGGATGCAGCAGCTTGGGGTAGAACCTGTCTTCCCTCTCGTCCCTACCTGCTGGATGCTTCTCCTCGTTTAGCCATGTTCACCACCCTCTTCAAATATAACTTGCCTTTCTGCCTTCTTAATCTTAGCCCACACTCACTTTACCTGTCTCTTTCCTCCTTATCACTCAATTCTCTCATGCAATTACCTGTATCAGTCATCAAACAGCGTCGCATTCGTGTATTTAACTTGTTGCATGACTCTAAAAATAAGAACTTATGTTGCCGCCCAAGCTTTTCTATTTTTAGAAAAGCTCGTTTTGGCATAACTGGTATCGGTTACCTAACCGATATTGGTCCATAATCTACCGACATCGGTTAGCTAACCAATATCGGTCACATGCCTCATTATTCTTAAACCTAGGCCTTTTCTTTATTTTTTTGCAAATTTTTGTGGCACCCACCTCTTTTTCATGCATAACTACACCATTATCACTATTTGTCATCAGAATCACATCAACACACACACACACATATATATATATCATCACAATTTCATCAACATCATCTATCTACATTAAAACAACCATCGACAAAATACATACGACATTTTAATATATACATCAAACCCATCAGTATACACACCATGTGGATTAAACTCATCATCTACATACATTGAATTTCAAAAACCATCGACAAAACACAAAACATTTTTATACACACCATGTGGATCAAAATCATCACATATATATATATATATATCAATGTTTAAATATACAACTTCCCCTGCATGGGGTCCTCTGTCAGCTCAAAATAATACAAAGTCGGCACACAGGCCACAATCACTATCAAAATCTCAACTCGGCTCCTAGGCCAGTCTCTCATGTCAAAAATATACTCGGCTCGAAGGCTAGTATCAACTATACAACCTATTCTCGGCTCACAGACCGGTATATACAACAAGAATGAATAAATAAATCATGTGTGGGCACGCAGGCCTCTATATACATACTCCAATATCCAAAAACCCATCTCCGCTCTAGGGATGTCTTAGCTCTACCCACCACCCTCAGCCCCTCTCCCTACTAGTCCCTGTGCTAGCTCTCGCCTCCTCCCTATCACCGACCCATCAGCTGTGGCTGCGCCCCCCTGGGATCTCTGGCTATAGGATGTCTTAGCTCTGTGCACCGCAAATGGCTAATAGTTAGCCCCGGTACTATCAAGGATGTCTTGATAATACCGGGCCTCTGCTCTCACCTCCATATAATTGGCCCGTGCCACCATGGCTACTGGGGCTGGTCCCCCCGACTCCTAACAGTAGTGGCCCCTATCCTGTCGGTATACCCTGTGCCTGTGGCAGTGCCTGTACCTGTGTCGGTGTCTGCGGCGGTGCCTATACCTGTGATGGTGCCTGTACCTGTGTCGGTGCCTGCGGTGGTGCCTGTGCCTACGGAAGTGCCTGTGGCTGTACCAATGTCTGTGGCTATGCCTGAGCCTGTGTCTGGGCTAACTGCCCCTGTAGCACACCAATCTGTGCCTGTGCAGTAGCAAGCTGCCCTTGTAACAACTGCACCTTTCCTAAGAGTTGGTCCTTCTTTGCTACAACAGCCACTAAATCTGGTCGTGCGGGCTGTGCTCTCCTAGCTGCTCTCTCCCCTGCCCACTAAACCAAAAATGCCCCTGTCACTCCAGCGTTGTCCACAGTATCATCAGCTGGCCTCTCTGCTACCCAATCTGGGTCAACAGGCTGCAGTGCGGGTAGTGGGGCCTCTACATCATCCCTCTGGTACTATGGGAAGGGAGGTGGCTCATCCTGTCTCAAGCCCAACTACCGTCATACCCTCTCTAGGGGTATCCGCTCATACTCTTTGGGCCTCCGTCCAGCTATCCAGAAACTATACTGGATCCAGCACATCTGTGCTCAGGCTCCTCCTCAGGGCTAATGACCTCTGTAGGGCCTCCATACAATGTCTAGTGTGGTCAAACCCTCTAACAAATGACGGTAGTAGGCCACATCCCGTCCTGCGAGCACCGCTCGTGGCTGGCCCACGACCCCCAACCACCTCTGAAATCCATATCTGTATACAATCTGTGGCCTGGCTGCTGGGGCAGCCCTACTGGACGTATACAGATAATGTGTTCGTACGCCCAGCAATGTAACAAAAATGTAGAGCAAATACCAAATCGCCTCATCTGGCGATAACCCCACAGCTCTCTGTATAGCTACACCAGATACACTGGTGCCCAGGCATAGCATGTATGCTCCTCTACCATCTCGTGCAACACTCCCATCAAAGCCCGTGGGAAGCGGCCTCCCTCTGAGTCCGGGAGGGCGAAGCATGTGATACCTATCATCATCAACACGGCAAGCCGTGTCTCATGTCGGTGCGCGCGATACATGTCGCCATAGGCAATGCTTGCGCTGTGATAGGTCAATAATGCGGCTCCATCGCCATCTCCGCATCTACCTGGAACACTACCTCCCCTACGATCGGCAGTCTCAGGATGTGATACACATCCTCTAGGGTAATCGTCATCTCTCCAGTAGGGAGATGGAAGACGTTGGTTGCCGGATCCCATCTCTCGATGAGGGAAACCATCAGGCTGTGGTCCCTATCCACAGCCCTATACCGCTGGACTCCGCCGAGTCCCACCTCTCGCATAATGGCCCAATGCGCTGCGGACACATGTGGCCACATCCTGTCTCAATAGCGGGGGCATCCGATCCCGCATCGTAAGCTGCTGGCATGCCTGCAAAAACAACCCACTTCATCAGGCCTACCCTTTACAAAAACAACTACCTTAACCCACTTACCCACCCAACCACAACCCAACTCTATAACACACATCTACACTTACCCTACACATCCCCTTTACCACCAAAAAACCAACCAACCACCCCGATATACTCTAGCCATCTACCTATACCCCCGCCAATTTAACACCTCCTACTTCATACCCAACACCTACTCTATCCTACTCAAACCAACTACACAACCACACCATTTCCCCCCCACCCCGATCACCTTTCCTATCAACTCTACCCCCTCCCCCTTCACCCCCAAACACAAAAACCAACCAACAATACAATTCTAACAAAAAAAGAAAAGAAAAGAAAAGGGGTACCGACGCCGGTCGCCCAGCAACAAAAAAAATATAAACAATTTGTGACCTATGCCGGTATCTTAGTGACCGACATCGGTCACTGTTCGAATCTGGGGCCAAACCCAAAACGGCCCGTGAAATCTTTTTTCCCCTATATCTCCCTATTTACCCACCAAAAAACCCTAAAAACCTACCCACCCTGCCGCCTTGACCTAACTAGCCTACCTACCCACTCCATTTTGCAAATTACATCCATTCATTAATTATTTTATTCAATTTTGGATTCCTACCCAAAACCCAAATCTAAGTTAAACTCATTCAATTCACATAAGAAAGATCTCAGAGCCTACCAGTATGACTACACGTCATCGTGGTGGGATAGGTGGCAGTGGTCTAGCTGGTCCAGCACCTCCTGCTCCTCCTGGCTGTGCCATGGCTCCAAATCTCCTCAGCTGGGTTATCCACCAATCAAATTTTTCCTCCTGATCGCTGGGGTCTACCAATCACTCACTCCTCCACTCAAATAATGCCACCTCAGCCCACCAACTCAACAAAACCACTTCACACCTCAGACAACTCAATTTGGGCGCTCAAATTCACAAAATGACAATGACAGGCCGTATTTTTCTTTTTATAGGTTTTGACCTATAACCGATACCGGTTATTTTGCGACCTAGAATACCGGTATCGGTCTCCTAACCGATATGGGTTATGTGTAATAAATTCTGCCCTTATCCACCACTCTCAATTTATTTATTTTTTCCCCATCACCTACCCCTGGCTTTGCTGACTAGCCTTATTTTGACTTCAATTGGCCTGCCCCAAGGCCGCCACCAACCAATTTGGCCCGACCCACGGCCGCAACTAATCAATTGGCCTGCCCTAAGACCGCCACCAACCAATTTGGCCAGACCCACGACCACAACTAACCATTTGGCCCGACCCCAGGCCACAACCAACCATTTGGCCCAACCCAAGGCCACCACCAATCAATTTGGCCCGACCCATGGCTGCAACTAAGGCCGCACCAGGCTGCAACCAACCATTTGGCCCGACCCACGGCCGCAACCAACCATTTGGCCCGACCCAAGGCCATACCCAACCATTTGGCCCGACCCAAGGCCACACCCAACCATTTGGCCTGACCTAAGGCCACACCCAACCAATCAGGCCCGACCCAAGGCCACAACCAACCATTTGGCCTGACCTAAGGCCACACCCAACCAATCAGGCCCGACCCAAGGCCGCAACCAACCATTAGGCCCGACTGAAGGCCGCACCCACCCAATCCGGCCTGACCCAAGGTCGTAACCACTTAATCAGGCCTGACCCAAGGCCGCACCAATTAAGTACCTCACCCAAAACCCGTAAATTCCAATTTTATCCACCCATCATGTAGATTTTTTTTCAATCAAGCTCACCCGTTCGTGTTTTAGCATGATTAGGGTACTTGACTTGATCAGTCGACCAACTTTTCCTAGACCTAAGACCGTGACGTTTATATCAACCAAACCAACCATTTGGTACTGCCGAACATGCCTAAACGTTCCTGTACCTTACCCGTTATATCCCCTGGAGCTACTTCCTATGCCTTGGATACCAGGATTATATCACCCTTGTTTGGATAAACTATCGACCTTTGCCTATGAATTGCTTGTTTGCTCTTCAAATCATGTACCCTGGTCGCACTACTGCATTTCAATGTGCGTCTGCTTCCTTGAACTTACCCCACCATCTTACCATCATCTCAACACCATTCACCCTTTATCAACCCTATCCCTGATTTCACGTCGCCTCAATCTGTGATAGATTTGAGGGGGATTACCTATACCCTTAATGGGAGTAACCACTTCTTATTATTGTCAGTACAGATTTATAATACAAGCTACATGACAACAAGCGGCTAATGTAGACACAAAACTTGTGTCTCACGACACCCTGTGCCCCGTATCTCATTTCCCAACCTAACCTCACCACCTAAACCTTGCACAATTATTTATTAATTACCTTATAATTAATAAATCCACATTTCCAAACCTGCCACCTCATTTCACCACCTCATCATGACCTAGCCCTAATCCTAAACTAACCTAATTAAGACCTATAACTTGGTCTACATCCACACCCATGACTAATTACCCCTCACCCGCACCAAAACCAACCTAATAATGACTTGACCAAGCCCACAACTAATCTCTCGAGAGAAAAGGAGGGAAGGTTGGCTATTTTACTAAAAATAGCCCACTTTGACTTAACCGACATCGGTTCCTACTCGACCACCATTGGTTACGTAACCACCATCGGTTCCCTATAAATGACCTCCCCCAACCAAAAACAAAGGGGCTAGAATTCATTGGAAAGATCGGAAGTCATTGGAAGGATCCGAGATTCACTTGACAGAGCAGAGACAAGTGAAGGAAAGAGAAGAGTTTTTGCAGAGAAGGACATCAAGCCCAAGACTGCAACTGAGTAACCAGAGCCCAGTGACACTCATCCAAGCATTGGGAGAGAAGATAGCTCATCTTGGATTGTCAGATCATCCTACCTGAACCCTGCCTTCGTCATCACAGTCCTTGGACCTGTATCTTCATCAGGAACTAGTAAGTAGTGTCTTGTACATTCTTTTAATAACATTTCTTGGACTTCTGAATCACAGTAATTATAAGTCTACTCCCAGATCCACTACCCGGTAACACCCTAAATCTAACTGTACCTCCTCTACCCTTACATTTCCCCAAGAACAGCTCCCCATATTCTCTGAGTCTTCTCCATCACCCCCATTACCTATCCCCAATCATTTACCAGCCTAATAAACACCATAGCCACCTTATAGCCAACCTTCACTAAAATCCCCTAAATCACTACCCCTACCGATATCGGTTATCAGAAACCGGTACCGGTGACAGTGACCGGCATCGGTCACTATGACTCAAAACCAAAATCAGCCTTTCCTCTATTGTTTTAATGAGGTAATTAAATTGTAATTTGGCAATAACTTCTTTGTTAGAATTTGTGTTAATTTGTATTAGCAGGGGAACTGACCACCTTCGAAAGGAAGTCTAATATTTCCTGGGCCTAAGGCAGTTCCCTCATTTATTGTCTAATTAGAATCTGGTGGTCTTGTATTCTTACTTGCAGGTAGTCCTTCCTAGACAAAAAGGAGTTCTTCACAATCGATCTGATCTCTCTCTATGGTACACGCACACCCTCCAAACATTCAACAGGTATTCCTCCTAGCCCTAACCCTTATCTGTTTCTCAAGAGAATGAAAGGATAGAAGCAACTCTATTCTAGGAACTGAACCATTATGTGCGAAACAGCGTGTGCCCTTGGATTTGGAGGAGATTGTAGTATTCTTAAAAGAAGGTGTGGCATTGAATGGAATGAAAGCATTAGAGAAGAAGTAGTTGGCCATTTGCGTCGTGCCCTACATTTTGATTAGTGGGGACTTATACAAGTTGGGACGTGATGAATTTTTATGTAGGTGTGTATTAGAGCATGATCACCTTTCCATCATGGAAGAATCACATGGAGGAAGTGTGGGTGGGCATTATGCAGATGATGCCACTTCGCACAAGATATTAATGCCAAGATTACAAAGATTATTGTAAAGCGTGTGACCAATGTTAGTGCATTGGCAAACTCAGAAAGAGAGATGAAATGCCTTGCACTTTATCCCTAGTGTGGAGCCTTTTGAAAAATGGGCAATAGATTTTGTGGGACCTATTACACCAGCAACGTGTAGGACTGGGTCACGTTATGTCATCACTTACATGGATTATCTCACAAGGTAGGTAGAGGCAGCCCCAACTAAAGATTACACAGTAGTAACAATGGCAAGGTTCTTATGGGAGAACATTATCATGAGGTATGGATGCCCTTTGAGTCTAACCAGTGATAGGGGTATGCATTTCTTAAATGAGATTGTGAGAATCCTAGCATCCAAGTTCATGGTGGCTCATCACAAGACTACGCCCTATCACCTACAAGAAAATGAAACTGCAAAAGCATTCAACAAAATACTGAGTCATACCTTGACCAAGGTTTGTGATGTCAGAAGACTTGATTGGGATGACAAAGTATTGGTATTATTATGGGCTTATAGGACAACATGTAAAAAACTAAATAAAGCCACACTATTTCAATTGGTTTTTGGTGAGGAATCTATTTTTTTGGTTAAATTTATGTTACTTTCTCTACGAATAGTGCGCGTAGGAGGATTAGCTGATGAACAAGCGTTGGAAGAAATAATTGAGGAGCTAATGAAACTTGATGAGAGACGATCACTTGCCTGATGGAGCCAAATAGTAGAAAAGGAAAAGAAAAAATCTTAGCATGATCACCATATTAGAAACAAGAAGTTTGAGGTTGGGCAGATGGTGTTATTATATGATTCTAAGTTTCTACACCATCCTAGGAAGTTGAAAGTCCATTGGTTGGGTCCTTACACAATCTCATACATCCTTGATTCAGGTGCATGCCAGTTATAAGCACTAGATGGGACAAAGATACCTGGACACTTCAATGGGAGTAGGCTAAAGCCCTACTATAAATAAGTCTTGCTGGTGTTTGTAAATAAGGTAGTTTTTCCAGTTACTTTAGAAGTTTCCTTTATGCTTTTTTCCCTTTTTTGTGTTTCCCTTTTTGTTGTTGTTTTGTTTTGCACCTTGGGTGCCGGTAACCTTGTTGTTATTTTTGGAGAATTTGTGAGTGTGCAGAGGATTGTGCATCACTTTAAGTGTGGGGTGGAGAAAAGTGAAGAAGTGCATGATTAAATTACAAAGAAATTTGTGTTGAAAAGCCTTATTGAATGGCCAGGTTGAAAGAGGTATATAAAGAAAAGATAAAAGAGCGGTTGGTTCGAGGGTAAACCAACTTGTAGATCCCACGTACTGAGAAGGAGAAAGTGCATTTAAAAACAACATGAGGTAGGTAAGAGAAAGGATCAAGATAGAAGAAGTGCCTTCAACATAGGTTATGCATGCGTAAGAGTCTCCTGTCAAGCTGGGTTGGTTGCATGCCAGAAGGTTGGAAGAGTTTTCACGCAAGGTTGGGTGCACAAGTTAAGGCATTAAAGATGGAATTTTCTTGGAAAATCTGAATTAAATGAGCAAGATACGGTGGTAGGTGAAGTAGCATTTAATGATCAAAAAAGAGAAAAACTATAAATAAAGGGTCGAGGCTCTTTCATTTTCACTTTGCAAATACAGAGAAGCAATTGTGCATCTGTGGCAAACTAGGGCTTCCAAAATTTGATCATGTGAAGAAGAATATACAAGGGTGAGGTGCAATTAGCTAAGTTTGAATCTGCAAACCAGAAAGGATTTCACGGGCGTTAGAAGGATTTTGAGGAGGCTCTGTTTCATGGAAGAATTATCCCAAGTTAGGGTTTTGCGAAGCTAGGGCATGGGAAAATTGATTTTCTTCTCAGAATTGAGATCTGAGACTGGAGGAAGTTGAAAAGTAGAGTGACAAGGAGTAAGTGAAGGGGTAATAGGATGTAGGTAATCACACCAAAGAGAGGAAAGGGAAAGGCCAAGGCCAAGCAGAAAGAGCCTGAGACAAGTACAAATGAAGAGTGGTATGCAGAGATGTAGTAACCTGATGCGGTAATGATGGGTAAGGAATGGAAGTCTCACTTGAGGAATGTTTCTGTGAGTGATTACAACCATCGAATGAGCATGATCGAGAAGGAGATGGTACTAGAGTTAGTTTCTATAGGAAAATTACAGAGGGAACCATCTATAACTTACCTACATACATCGTGGAGGAAATTTTCAGTTGTGTGAAGGAGGGGGACAAAATCCTCTTCGGAAACATCTTGTTAACTATAGTGTTTTCAAAGATTGGATTACCAGATGTGTAAGACAAGTTTGTATGGGAATACCTGTCGAGGACCCTTCACCCACGAAGAGGTTTGAGAAGTATACATGTGACACAATGTCAGCACCCCACAAGGTGTGCCTTGAGAAATGGTACACGCACCTGAGGAATGCATTCAGGGTGGAATGGAGGATTCCCAAGCAACTTCTTGTAGTCACTGAAGGAGAAGTTGAATTTTTGGTGTACAAACTTCTACCTAGGTAGGTTCAGACTAGTAGATGAGTCTTGGATCCCATGATGTAAGCTTCCCTTCATGTTCATAGCTCAATACTTCCAAGTGGGAGTAAATAGATTCATGGAGTCAAAAAAGCTGAGGCTTGAGCTAGGTAGTCTAGACCGGGAGCACAGAGAAATGTGCAAGAAGTTGAAATACCCTAGAGGAAAGCACACACACATAGAGAGATATGTATCGCATGAGATACAAATGACATGGCCAATAACATTTCCCATTGTAGTAGGATCCGTGGTGCGCATGTACCTCCGCATAAGGCCCAAGTTTCAATAGGGTACAAAATGTGCAGACAAGGATAAGGTAGCAAGCACCTTGGTCGCTACCCATGAAGCAGAGCTAAAATAATTCTAGGAGAAGAATAAAGGAAACAGGGCTGAGATGGATAAAGTCCTGGTAGATGTAGAAATAAAATCTGAGGAGATTGAGGCACTAAGGGGCTCAATCAAAACATGACTGAAGGAGCTATACCATCAGATCACCAGAAGGATGGACACACTTGAAGACCTGGGCAAGGAGATGGAAAATATTGTTGACACTTTGGGCACCAAGGGAATTGGCCTAACTTTTTATGAGGTAAAAATCTTGGTTGGTAGCCTCTACCAGAAGGTGAAGGGTGAGGTCGATGTATGGAACAAATTAGAGACTAACTTGTAGAGGTATTTTCCTATCCTACTAAGCTAATGCCACCCCATTCTTTCTTATCTCCCCATTCTTTCATTCCCTTATTATTTTGCAAAATGTAATGCTATCGCTAAAATTATTTAAGGCAGTGTGCATCTTAGTTAAGTAGAGTGTTTCCAAGGATGGAGAACATACATAGTGTGGGGTGATGTTAAGCCCCTGGAATATTGACCAACTATGAAGGCACATAGGTGCACTGGATCCTAGTTATAGAATGGTGTGCAAGGAAAAAGTGCACAGGAGAAAGGTTTAAGGAAGCACATAACCCACATGATGCATGAAAGGAGGTTTGGGACTTAGCCAATTTGAGTGCCCATGGTAGAACACATAAAAAGCATGATCAACTGTGCATGGATAAGATGTCAGCCTAGTAATAGGCTGGCCCAGGAAAGAGCATGCCCTGGATGGAATATTCTAGAAGATCATCATGAGATGGAGTGGAAAGCTCAGGCCTGGAGGAGCATGCTCGCATGAAGGACCACAATTGACACTTGACATCTGATCTGAGGGTGTTGGAAGGCTAGTTGGCAGTCTGAGAAAGTTGTAAATACAACTACCTGTACAGTAGAGGATATACCGATATACACATATACATCTTCATAGAGATACATGGAGACATATAGACATATGGGGAGATATACAGAAGGAATATTGGGTTAGAAAGTGAGTAGAGCTCTACAGAATTGCTGCGAGTGGATATTTTGGGTTCGGGAAAGAATGTACTAAGCATGGAAGTTATTATTTTATTTTTTTTAGCTTAGTTACATATGTCTAATGATACACATGACTGTGGTCTTCTCTCTGTGAAAATTTTTAATAAACCAATGAATATAATTAGGTTCCTGTTATAAATAGACATGGATATCAATGGTTTTAATGCATATTTCTCTTATATGAGTTCTCTATCCTTTCATGCTAAGAATGGATGTTTGTATATTTCTTTCTGTCATAATATATGATCTGGATTATGTTAAAAGCCTTCGGTCTGAGTGACTACAAGGATCTCGAGGCCATTCTGAGCCCTATGGTTCTTGTTTGTCTTAACTTCCTTAATACACTTACAGTAATCATAGATTATGCTTCCCACTAAACTCACATAAAAGAGAAACTCAGTACCCGCGCATGCCTCAGGTAAGCACTCAGCTTTTGCTGGGTGATAGGATGGTGGACATGTGGTTTCTTCCTTTTGTGATAGGAGTAAAAATGAATACAACAGTTCACCTACAAGAAGTGAAAATTGGGTTCAAGGAAGACATTGCATTCCAGTTTAATGATCTTAAGAACAAAAAAGATTTATCCATGTCAAGCATGATCTCTAACGACCAAAATAACACATCTTTAGAAGAAGATCACATGTCAACACTTGAAATGCAAAAGAGGAATATAAAAATTATCGAGGGTGTTACATGCTTCCCTCCCAAAAAGAATCATTGTCCCGATGATTACCTCATTTTGACAATTTATATCTATGATAATCAATTCATTCACTTCTCTTATCATAATTCAAATATATCTAAAACTTATAATTCCAGAAATCACCATTAAATAGTTGTTTGTTCAATTCATATAAATATCTACCCAAAAATGGCATACTTATTATCATATATAGAATAAAAATCACAAAAATTTCTAACAATCCACAGAATCAATTTTGTTCAAATAGATATGGAAAAGAAGTTTTCATATCCTCTAGGTTTTCCCAAGTTTCACTATCTTCATTAAACTAGTCCCACTGGACTTTACATTGCCTTATTTATCGATTTCTCAAATACAACTAGCGAGTTTCAAACACTCATATGGGTTTAACCACGATTATTCCTGGGTCTTGGACCTGCAAGGAATTCCAATTTAACACGTGTGATAAATCTGAAATGTATTTCTTAAGTAAAGAAATATGGAAAACATCATGCGTTCATGACAAAGTAGGAGGTAATGCTAAACGATAAGCTACAGGGTTGATTAATTTAACTATCTCAAAATGTCCCACATAATGAGGTGATAACTTGGAAGCCTTGCCAAAAGTTATAGAACTCTTTTTTGGTTTAACCCGAAGAAAGACTTTCTCACCAAGTTCAAATTTCCTATCAACCATCTTCAAGTCAGCGTAACTCTTTTGCCTATCTATTGCTTCATTCAAGCATTCACGAATCAATTTAACTTGTTCCAATTCAGTAATAATTTCAAGTCCAATTACCTCTATATCTTCTATGCTATCCCAACTAATAGGGGTTCTACATTTTCTTCCATATAATTCCTCAAAAGGTGCCATCTTAAGAAAAACTTGATATGGATTATTGTATGCAATTTCAACTAATGGAAGATACTCTTCCCACTTATATTATTTATCTATGTAATACATTTGTAACATATCTTCTAAAACTTGATTTACTCTTTCAGTCTGCCATCTATTTCCGGATGATACACAGAACTGAAATTTAGCTTAGTTCCTAGAGCTGCATTAATCATTTGCTAAAATCTTGACATCATTCTAGGATCTCTATCTGAAATTATTAACTCAGGTACTCCATGTAGTTTGAAAATTTCATGTACAAATCTTCTTGCCAAAATAGGAGAACCATCTTTCAAATTTCTAGCAATAAAATGTGCTACCTTTGTTAGTTTATCCACAACTACTAAGATAGCATCATGCTTATTTCTTGACATAGGTAACCTTTGTACAAAATCCATACTTATTACTTGTCATTTGTACTACAATATGCTAAGAGGATACAACAAACCGGATGGGTGCATATGTTCCATGTTAATATGTTGGTACTCAGGACAATGTGTCACAAAATCAATAACATCCTTTTTCATTCCTTTCTAGAAATATTGTTGTTTTATATTAGCAAGCATCTTAGTAATGCTAGGGTGTCCAGAAAAAGGTGAATTGTGAAATTTAGCTAACAATTTCTTTCTCAAATCATTAAGAAAAGGTACATAGACTTTGTTTTCAAATCGTAGTATTCCTTCTTGATCAAAGCGAAAACCTTTATACCTTGAATCATTCGAATCTATAGCAAGTGCTACTTTTACTTGTTGGAAGTAAGAATTAGATTCCATAACACTTTTTACTTCATCCTTAAACTGATTTCTTAATGTTATAAGAGCATAAATGTGCTTCCTACGAATTAGAGCATCAGCCACTCTATTTTCTTTACCCTTTATATAACCGATGTCAAAATCATATTGACACAAAAACTCTAACCACCTTAACTATCTTGCATTCAGATTTAGCTGAGTGAAAATGTACTTCATCCCAAGATGATTAGTTTTCAACTCAAATGGTTTACCAAGTAGAAAATTCCTCCAAACTTGAAGTGCATGAACATTGGCAACAAGCTCTAAATCATGTGGAGAATAATTCAAGTCATGTAACTTAAGTTTTCTACTTACGTATGTTATAAAATGACCACTTTATAACAAAATACCTCCTAGAACTTCACCGGATGCATTATTTACCACCATAAAATCTCCATTAGGATCTGGTACTACAATAATAGGTGCTAAAGTTAATTGTTCCTTCAAAGTTTTGAATGCAATTTCACATTTCTCACTCAAAAAAAAGTTTTTATCTTTCTTCTGTAAGGAAGTTATTGGTGCAGCTATCTTAGAAAAGTCTTGTATAAATTTCCTACAGTAGCTAATAAGTTGTATGAAACTTCTAAGTTTATGTACATTCTTTGGTGCAGGCCATTCTGTTATAGCTGTAATTTTTGAAGGATCTACAACAATTCCATCTTTACTTATTACATGACCCAAATAGTGGACTTCTATGTCATAGAATCAACATTTTGACAACTTTCCAAACAACCGTATCTTTCTCAGAATTTCCAAAACTATTTTAAAATGCTCATGATGCTCCTCAATGATTTTAGAACATATGAGAATGTCATCCAAGAATACGAGCACAAATTTGTCCAAGTATTCTTGAAAGATATTATTCATTAAATTCATAAATTCCACAGGTGCATTAGTTAATCCAAAAGGTAAAACTGTAAACTCATAATGTCCATACCTTGTTCTAAAAGCTATTTTATGAATATCCTCATCCTTAATTCACAACTAATGATATCCATATTGAAGATCTATCTTGAAATATACCGATGCTCCATGTATCTGATCAAATAAATCATTAATCCTAGGGAGTGGATATCTATTCTTGATTATTGCCTTGTTTAACATTCTGTAATCAATGCACAATCTAAGTGTTCCATATTTCTTTTTCACAAAAATTATGGGTGCTCCCCAAGGTGAAATACTTGGTCTAATCAAACCTTGAGACAAAATTTCATGCAACTGAGCCTTAAGCTCTACTAATTATGTAGTAGTCATTCGATACGGTGCTTTAGAAATAGGTTTAGTTCTAGGCTTGATCTAAATCATGAAATCAAATTCCCTTTTGGGTGGAAGACCTGAAAATTCTTCGAGAAATACATCACTGAAATTCTTCCATAATATCGTTGCTCTCTTCTATTTATTTAGTAATTTTTATTACATATAAGGTACATCCTTGTTTTGGCCTTTTTAAGTTTCATAGCTAACAGTTTTCTAATAGAAATTTCACGTTTCACACCCTGAATCTTTGATGTTTTTTACAGGTCGTTTAAACAACTAATATGTTTTTCAAAATAGTCCACTTTAGCCTTATGTTCTGCTAGCCAATTAACACCTATGATTACATCATAAGACCCTAAAGGTGCAACATAAAGATACACCTCCATGGAAAAATTAGGTAAATCAAGGATTGCAACATAAAGATACAACTAACCGTATGAACAACATTATTACCATACTGTATAGTCCATGTTTTATCCATGTTTCTAGCTTTTCTTTTTAATTTTGATGTTAATTTACTAGAAATAAAACATTCAGTAGCTTAGCTATAAAAAAGAATAGTTATTGGTAAACCAAATAACCTACCTAGAACTTCTATGGGTGTGGCCTGTTTCTCAGCCTACTTGTCAGCTACTGCAGCCTATATCTTGTGCTGTTGATTATGATCATCCTTCTTTAAAGGAAATTGATTTGCGTAATGATATTTTCCATAGTTATAACAGCCTCCCACAGGTCCCTTCCTAGGCTTAGGTTTATTTCTAGCCTTAGAGTTATCATTCAGACCCCTATAGGACTTATGTCCGTTATTATTGTTCTTAGAAAAGTTGCTCCATGCATTACCAGCAAACTTGTTTATTGCTACTTTCCTATTTGTATCAGATGAAAACTTACTTTTCATTCCAAATTTCTTCCATGGTCCTTTCTTGGGTGGATGATAGGATGAAGAAGATTTGGGATTCTTCTTCCTTACTTCCTCCTTATGAGAAGAAATTGCCTTTAATTTTTGTTCCTACCTTATGGATTTTTCAACAACCCCTTTCATCATGGTTAGGATATGAAGATCCACCTCTCCTCCTATAACAGGATTCAATTCCATGCTGAATTTTTGTATCCTGAACTTCTCACCAGTTTGGTACTGGGGCACATACTTAAGGAGTTTTGTAAATCACTCCCAATAATCAGTTACAGTTATCTTTCCTTGAGCTAAGTTCTGAAATTAAGTCATTTTCTAATCATAGTAGAGTTGTGGCATCCATCGTTGCCTAAAATAACCTTTAAATTGGTCCCATGTGATATTAGATTCATCAATGTTCAACTTAGCCTTGCTGCTGTCCCACCATGAAGATGTTTTGTGAGAAAGTTGATATGCTCCCCATATCAAATTTGTTTCTTCTAAGAAATTTCTTATTGTAAAGTATTTCTCCATCTCATTGAGCCAGTTCTCAGCCTTTCTCCTAATGTGGTGTCATCAAACTTGGGTGGACTTATCCTTTTTATGTCATTAGTGAGTTCTGCTGCTAGCCTAGCCTATTTGTTCTCAGGCTCCACATGTATGTTAACATTGTTATTATCAACACCCACATTGGTGTTGTCCCCTGGAGGTGGCTGATTATTTTTATCAATTTCTTCTTCCTCCTCATTACCCATTACTTGTTATTCAAGAACAGCTAAATGATATCTTGTGTCCAACAGGGTAGCAAGGATCTCATCATGTTTCTGGGAAGTTGCCACTCCTCCCTCAAATGGAGGGTTATTTGTAATGTTTCCTCTTGTTCTCAGCATTTTTTGTTACAAGAAAATTTAAATTTCATTAGATTATGGACACAATAGGTCTAAGATTTGTAACCTTTAGCTCTAATACCAAGATGTAAAATTCCCATTTTAAGACTTTAGAAACAAGGGAATTTTTTCTTATAGTGTTCACTGTTCTAAATAAATCATTATTTAGAACAAACATTCCATGCCAATTAAATTCAATGGATAAACATATGCAGTTGTAATGACTTGGTGATTCACCGATCTATTCATTCTATAACTCGATAAGCTACCGATCTATTTATGTTATCTTATGTATTGAATACATATGGTATACTTTGTCATCCTACACTACACCGGGTACTGAGTGATCTGTTTAAAGAACATATCTGAATATTTGTTACCAGTATTCAACTGATATCACGTTGTTTTAAACTTGGTGACATAGGACAACACAACCAGTAGTTTATGATACTTTGGCCAAATATGTATAACATACTGTGTATGTCATTATTCCTAGACGACATACTCATCATATTAGAATACTTACTTCACCTCACTCCTTAATTATCATGATTGGTCTTTACTGACTACCGTCAGTCCACTTGTTCTAGGTTTAACCATAGTCCTAGATAGGAACATAACCTATCATAGGAAGACGCTCACAATGGCTTAGGGTAAATGGGCATACTCGGTTGACCTTTGTCGACCGGATGTGCCAACATACCCTGAGCCATTGGAAGCTAATTCATATCCTAAATAAGCTCCTATCAAGACCTAGAGGGCAACTAAGTTCAATTCCTTATTCCCATTGGATGTAGATCTAGATGATCAATGCGAAAGGGTGATACCACATCTCAACTAAAACATTGTATTCTCGAGCAAACTCAAGCCTTCTCAAAAGTACAGTCCTATAGTTGGCATGTGCCAACATCCTACTGAAACTACCTCATCGAGATGTACATACCCCCGAGGGGATTGTTAATACATTGTTAGTCTAAATTAATTCTTGATTACAAAAACCCTACCAAACCATAATCCAATGCTGAAATAGTTCTTTCCTAAATTTGCTTCATTTAGTCCATGAAGAACTTCGTTATACTTATGGTTGTTTTCAATTTTTATATCTCATAGTTAAACTACCAATTAACTGCAACCAAACGGTGTTATCAAGTTTTGTTTTAAAATTACAATAACGTTGAGACAGGTTCAATGTTTGAGTACATATCCAATTACAGTAAACTTCATACAAAATGAAGTATAATAAATTGTAATCATATTAACATACCTTTTTGGTTTATATTCAATTAAGAAAGATAAAGATTCTTTATCTACATGTTAAGTGTTAAGGTATATCCTACCCAGTATCCACATTTCTTAATTACATTAGCATATAATATAGTTTAGATAAGAACATCATATTCTGCAGCTTAGCAATTCACCCTTTGATTAGGGAAATTGAACTAAATCCCTTTATCCAACTTATCAAGGATAACCAATTAAGCATATAAATAATATGAAGAATATCAACAAGACAGAAATCCATCTTTTTCATACGAAGACAAGATAATTTACACAACCAATACAATTAAATTCTCATCTTTCAATTAATATTTATAACTTATACATTTGCAAGCCTTATGCACTTTAGGCATACTGCATAACAACTACCTTCATCCTAAAAGAATACTACTTTTCTTTTTCAATTAAATCTTAAGAACGAATCAGAATTCTTCACAAGGAATTAGATTTAAATCAACCAATGCATCTCATAAGTTTAGCATTATTTTATCACTTACGAAGTCCATCTGTAAATTTTTTTATCCCGAGTCAATTCAATGAACTGAGCATGATAAGCACTAAGCCTTAAAACGAATTGCATTCCACTAATTGTTCCATTAAAAAAACTCTTCTTTAATGAAACAATTAATATATATCATACTAATAAACATAAGTAATAACATTTAGGAAAGAAGTACATTAGTAAATTTGAATTCACTTCTAAGAGTAGAATAGAATATAATACACAACATCTACGTTACAAATTAAAGTTTAATTGATCATATTAATTACCTTTAAACAAACAACAGATCATATCATCTCATTATTCCCAATTCTATCATAATAGAATAAAAAAATTATCTTTACTATAAGACAAAAGAAGGGTTTACAGCATGGTTCTCATTTGGATGATTCATCTAACTCTTAAGAAAAATAAGAAGAAGAACAATTAGAACTATGCCAAAACACAAAACATCTGAAAAACAGAAATAGGTTCATAACATGAATTTAATTGTCTCATTTAAAGGACAACTACCTTAACATTAAAAATTTAAGATATTCATCAGAACAAAATCCCATGTCCATCCCTGAAGGAATATAGAATCAAAGAGTCTCTCAACAAGTTTACATTTTCTGTTCAACAAGACCAAAACATCTAATCTCCTTTTACATCATTTCATTCAAATGATATGTACAAGAAGACTAATCAACATAATAAATTTACATTCCCTAAGAGAATCAATAACAGAAGGTTTCAATCAAACAAACTTAACCTAATAGCATAGAAAAGGAATCTTATTAGAATGTGATTCCATCCTTAAATCATTTCACTACACTTAACAACAAATTATTTTTCTAATCCAAACAATAAGCTCATACACTAGTTCCCAGAAGAGAGAACAAAACCAACTCAAGGTAAGAAGAAAACATACTACAAGTCTCCCTTATAATTTTTTACCTTCAATAAAGCATGAGTTCCCATTTCAATTCAGAACAAATACACAGTAAAGTTCAAAAACAACATACTATCTCAAATGAATCAGAAGTTCTTTTCTCTTCTAAAAAAATAATAAGGATTCATTTATGAAATCCAATCAAGAAATAGAAAATCCCTAACAAGAAACTAACAATTCTTAATTACCCACGAGCTCAAAAAGACTGAAACTTCATTACAATATTTCAACATTTTATTACAAAGAGAAATCGGTTCGTGGTTTCAAGAGAGCTATAATCCAAAATAAACTATCTCAACTTCCTGTTTCCAATAGAGGAGACATTGTTTTAAACAAAATAATCAACCCAAGAAGCGGGTTTCCTTAAAACAGAGGGGAAAAGCCTTTCCCTACTTAAATGTCTTTGCTAGTCAAAAAATATGAACAGTCCACAAAAGAAGTTCAAATTCCATTATCTAACAAAAAATTTTCTAGTTTAATTTTTCAAAAGATATTCAATAGCTCGGTTAAGCTACTCTACCAAATTTCCTTTGAGTAAGTAGTTTAAATTGATAGAGTTAAAATATTTTAACTTAAATGAAATTAAAACCAACTCACAATTACCAAAACAGAACCGACACATCGTTCCAACTATAAATTCCAACACTATGTACCAAATTACACGTACAGTTTCAAATCACAAAGTCTCAAACATGAGCTCTAATATACACAAGTGTCTTAATACAAGGTAGTATATATTGCAAATATACATTAACAGTTCAAAACAGCAGGGAGCCTCCATTACCAATTTATATCATATCAAGAATCCCTATTTCCAACTCAAAATGAAACACAAGTTTCCAACAAGAGTTTGGAACCATACAAGTAACAAAATACGAGTGCGGTGAAAACATGAACTTCCATTAACGGTCAGAATATCACAAGAATAAAACATGAGTACAGAGCTACATACGGACTTCAAACAATAGTCCTGAGTTACCCTTGGTTCCAAAAATGGTTTTAGAGCATCAAGAATTATCCAGTACTAGATCTTATCCAAATACAAACCCAATACAAGTTCTAAACCAAACACTAGCTCGAATACAAGCTCAAGCTTAAACAAAACATGAGTTCCAATGCAAGATCAAATGGGACTCAAGGTTCCTAAAAACTTAGAACCATATAAATAACAACGAAGGTCAGTTAAAACACAATACTTCTAATACTGGTTCCAAAAATTACAAGCAGAGCTACGGAAGCAAGGTTCCCATGAATGATTCAAAATTTAACCCACACAAAGAAAGTTTCCAAACTTAATGTTATTTTTCTAAGGATTTCATATCCAAATTTCCTAAGATTTATAAAACCCATCAAGCAAATAACCAGAAAAAAAATGAAGAACAAGAATCTCATAAGAGCAAAGTCATTTTAATGAAACGCTTAGAAGAAAGCAAGAGATCTTAATGGTTAGATCCTATCATGCCTAATAGTGTTTCTGCCAAATTGAAGGATACTTCCAGATGAGCTTCTAACTCCTTGTCTCCTCCATGAAAGATCAACCAACCAATAACTTTCCTCAGAATGCCTCATATACCTTCTCATGATTGAAAATAGACCAAGTGAGTTAAAAATAACAATGTAGTGAAAGTTGAATTATTGGTTCAAAGAACAAGTTCCCTCGATGCAGAGAAACATCTAGAAAGCATGCAAAAACCAACAACCTCCCACAAAACTGCCTTCTAAGTTTCCTAGATGGTTTGTGAACAAAAAATGAGACCAATAAATTCCATTAATTCTAATTTTCCTACTCAACTCTCCTTGCCACCGCCTCCCAAATCTAGTGAATGCCAACTCACATTTAACATGCAATTCCATCTTTAGTGAAACTTCCACATAAACCTCTGCCAATTAAACTAGCCCCTGCCAAAACTGGAAGTACGTATGCCTTTAAGAACCTTATCAAAAATTAAATGCCATTGGAACTGTCACCTTATAGGTATGTGACACATTAGGTTCCCATCAAAATAGCTTAAGATAGATCCTTTAGAAATAAGGTTAGTTTAGAATTAATCACCTTAGGCCTTACACATTACCTTAGGTAGTTTCCACATAGGTTAGATTAATTCACAACATAGTAGTATTAGGAATTAGGTTAGATCATATTGTAACCATATAGCATTAGGTTTTAGGTTAATTTAGATAGCCTAGAAACCTTTTCATAATCCCTTAGCACAAGGCCTAGGTTAGAAATAAAATCAATTAAGTAACATAGCTAGGTAGTATATATATATATATATATATATATATATATATATATATATTCTTACCCATCTTTGGATTCTGTAGGATAATCCTATAGTTTTAGGATTCTGAATCCTTCCAATGTCATGAACAGGCTACATTTCATTTACGTCAGCAAAGGACTGCCAAGATCAATCTTCAAGGACCTAAGCACAACATATACTGAATAGAAACATGTTCACACAAATTAAAGAAATTGTTATAATAAATTTCAGTCCATCATGTCCCTTAATTATGGAATGTAAATTTACCCTTCATTTAACTGATCAAATTTAAAACATCCCTTAGATCACTGAAATTGATCCAAGGATGAGTCAGATAAGGAGATAAGTTTGTAACTCTTTAACTAGATTGCAATTCACCTACAAGAAGTGAAAAATGGGTTCAAGGAAGCCCTTCCATTCTATTCTAATTATCTTAAGAATAGAAAATATTTATCCATGTCAAGCATGATCTCCAACAACCAAAAGAACACATCTTTATAAGAACATCACATGTCAACACTTGAAATGCAAAAGAGGAATATAAAAATTGTCGAGGGTGTTACAGAATGCCAAATATTTTAGTCAATTTATGACTCTGAATATATGGTATATGGAAGTGGACTCACAAAAGGTCATTCTAATATCTGTATGGACCCATATACTATCCCATTTGTCAGATGTATATGAATTCTCCAATTCTTTCATGGAGCTCCTTTTGCTTGAAATTGATCCAGAGGAGATCAACAACATGATGAACGAATCGGTCCAATCTATCATGGCTGACCCCTTACACCCTTATGATTAATGTTTTTCCAGATGGCATTCTATGATTCACCTATATGGTTTCAAGGAGGAATATTTCATGCTTCCCAAGGTCCTCATGGAATGAGTAATAGGCCTATAGATAACCAAGTA
The DNA here is from genome assembly GCA_019776745.2 of Taxus chinensis. Classification (NCBI taxonomy): domain Eukaryota; kingdom Viridiplantae; phylum Streptophyta; class Pinopsida; order Cupressales; family Taxaceae; genus Taxus; species Taxus chinensis. The sequence continues at coordinate 89,417,527 of CM034147.1, read as the reverse complement.
GCTAGTACTCCTAGACATTGAATTCGATGTAGGATGGAAGAAAAATGATATTTTTGATCTCCCCTTCAGTAAAGGAGGAGTCACTGTAGTAAAAAGGAGGGTGGAGCATAGCCTTATGAATTATTTGGCTTCTTATGGGTTTCCTTTAATTCAATACTCTTAGAGGTACGACCAAAATATAAATATTTATGTGACTCTAGTGGAGAAAAAAGTCAATAAATCCTACGTTCATGAGTCGAGGGAATTTTTTAAATGAGGTAAAGTCCCCAAGAGGAGTCACTCGACATATTTTTCAAGCTAAAGGAGATTTTGACCATAGTATGGGAGACATTCCACTAGGGAGAATATAAGTATGATGCCGATCTCACCATGACCAAGGTACTCCGAGCGGCCTTGAAAAATAGGGACTAAAGCATAGAGAAAATTGAGGCCTATTGGAAATATAGGAAAGAGATTGGCAAGACCACCCATAATTTTGAGGCCATCCCCAATGATGAATAATGGAAGGATTTTTGGGATGTGGAACATGCATCTAATATAGAAAGCAAGGATATGGTCACTGTCATTCTAATACGGCTAGCAAGATCATCCATGGATTCATGTTGTCCCCGACAATGATAGTTTCCTCCTCCTCCCCTACCTTCCATTCCCTAACAAAATATTCCATCTCAAACTCTAGCACCCCAATCTACAACTTTTCCTTCAAGTAAGATCACTCTGGAAGATCCAAAACCAAGCCCCCCGCAAAAGAAATTGAAGTCTGTGGTGGTTCGTCTTTCTCCTCTTCCTCTTTCCCTACCGAAATCCCCATTGCAATATCCTCCTCTACCACCATCTTCCCATTTCATTGGTGTTCCCTTATCAGGAGCCCTAAATAAATCCCTTCCTCCACCTGAATTCCTCATCCCCTTTCCGCCTTCCTTTGCCATCCCAATGTTTTCCCCCCATGTGGTGGCAGGACCCTCTTCTGCCATAGTGACTTTAGTGCCTCAACTACAAGAAACCATGCCCTATGGCCTTTCACCTGAGTTCCTTTTCATGGGTGGGTTTATCTCGTATTATTCCAAATTTATAAGTCAAGCCAAAGCCACCAAAACCACCCACGACAATAGAAGGGAAAAGAAGAAGAAGGAAATGTTTGCAAGAGTGACGAAGAAGATACTGTCATTATATGACCATCAACAGAGCTCCTTAATTATTGCATGACTCATTCCCTAGGTATCCAAACCTGAGGAAAAAATGTAACTTGATGACTACTCTGTCAGTGCCATTGTGGTAGACCTCTCAGAGTTTCGACCGAAAGACAAAGTTGAATTAATGAACAAGACTGCAATAGTAATCACGATAGACTATTTGAAACAAAGAAATTAGCTGAAGAAGGAACAATCAAACCTTCATAGAGAAAAGACCACTGTGGCCATCCATCAAGGTGATCTCAAGGGAAAGATAAAATAAATAGAGTAGCTTCATAAGGAGTTAAGGGGATTTCCTTCATCAAAAGCCCGTATAGCTTCTCGGGATGAGGTTAGAACCCTTCTAGCCAAGCTCTCCATCTCCAAGTCATCAGATAATTTTCTCTCGTAGTAGAAATGGATACTTCAATAGGGGTTAAATGTAAATAAAGTGGAAGTAGTTGCAGGTTAGTCTAAGTTACGTGCCATTAAAGCCAAAAAATACATCCTCCAGGAAATATTGAAATCATCAGAGGGCACAGTCAAGAATTTTATTGGAAAATTAAGACAATAATCCCAGAAGGGGGGATTATAACATTCATACAAGAACTATATGCTTCTTTTTGTGACATAATCATCGCTAAGGTAATGGATATGTTCCCCACACTCAAATTCATATCTATGCACATGAATTGTGCTCCAGTGTATAAACCACAACCTCAACCATCACCAGTTTCCACCAAGGTCTCCAAATAAAACTTCTTGATTCAGAAGTTTTATAATACTTTAGACTCTTCCCTTGAATGGGTAGGGATTGCAGATAGGCGGGTGATTTCCACTAAAATCAATGAGATTGTGAGTTGTAACAGGGCTTCCGTCAAATATCAGAATCTCTTGACAAAGCTCCACCAGGGAATTAAGGATAGGAAGTAGAAAATCGACAAAATAGTTTAGTTAGGCTTCCCTTCTCCCTTTCCTAATGACTCTATAGTCCTCACAAAGGCCCAAATTCAATAGATCCTAGTTTCTAAACCTCAAGATAAGACTATCTTTCATTCTTTAAAGGATAGTTCTAGTGTGGCCGAGGCGGAAGCCATTTTATACCCTATCATCCAGTTGGAGTTCCGCTTGCATGTAGTGGTGCGGAATCTCCAAAATTCCTCGCATCAGGAGATAATCAAGCTAGATCACACCTTTTAGGCCTTGCAAAGGAGGACATACCCAATAGAGTAGGAATGGATTAGATATTAGGTTGCCTTGCAGTGGCTCTGAGTGGAATTTTTTACACCACATTTTAATTTTTGAAGCAGAGGGATCGTTGGTTTCTTCCATGACTAGCAAAAAGTCCCTAGGTGAGTCACCATAACTGTAAGGTATTTTTTTCAGTGACATCTTTGATCACCATTTTTTTTCACCCCGGCACTTGTTTTTATGATCGTTCAACTATAAATTTGTTAAGTATGGAATTAGATGTGGAAATCGTCCACATATCTTGCTAGCGTAAGCTGGGCATAAAGAATGCAAGGGAGCATTTCAACCTAGTGTCACATCATCCACCTGTCTCAGGCCTGGAATCCTTCCTTGGTAGGTTGAAAAGTAAAAATAATAGTAGAAACATGATGCGCCCTCCACTTGTCACCGGAGCACAACTCCCAGGAAGAAATGGATGAATCCTCCCCAAAATAGCATGCATCTTCCATGTGTCTCTCAAGTGCAGGTTGGGAATTCGATTTCAAAAAAAATATCAAGAAAGCATGTGTTCTTCATGCATTAGGAAAGGATTATCACTGACTCCAGGGGTGATAGTTGGGTGAATGAGAAAAAATTACAAATATCTCAACAAGTAGTTAAGATAATGACCCAGAAGGGAAGGATCATTAAATACTGCTAGTAGAAACCATAGTTCCAAACATCAGAAAGAAAGCCAAAAATATCAATGAAGGGGAATCCAATTTTGAGTAGAAAAGGGGGAGATTTTGGAGGACGCGAGGAATAAGAAATTATTAAAGCATTTGAAGGTTCATTTTTTATTATCCAAGCCTTAGAAAGTCTCATTTAAAAAGAATTTGTAAATTTTTCCATTTCAACCTCATGTATTATTTTCCATATAAATTAAGTTCTTGTTCTGTGCATTTTGGCTTTTGTATTCTGAGTCTTTTTATTTCGTTAAGTAGTTCTATATAATTTATGCAATCTATCATGCTATAAGCCCTTGGGTTTTAACTTATCTTTTATATACATCTATCATGTGTTCCATCTCGCCAAACTCTGATTAATCTAAGGTGTTGCTAAATAGGTGGATCATGTTATAACACTCTTCAAACTATTTTTGGAGACTCACTAGACGTCTCTCCTTTTCTTTAGAATATAACTCGGTGAATTTCCTTAGTTAGTTTTGTAGATTTTTTTTAAGTTTTATCCTAACCTTATCGCACACCATAAATAAGATCCAACTTCTTTAAAATCTTGAGGTTACATTAGGGCGCACGTCCCACTAACCTAAGGTTTCCTATGACTCTGATGGTTCATCCATAAGGATCATCGTCAATAAGTTTATTTCAGATGTTTTTAATGTGAAATACGATATTTTATGGTGTCTAAAGTTGGTCATGCTACAAAACCCTCTAAACATTCTAAGCAAGACTTTAACCATAGCCATAGATGGGAAACCCTACAAAAAAAACATTAATTAGGTTGTGGGCACACCCATACACCGCCTATGTTGGCACTTCTCTAAAGAGGCATCAAACCAAACATCATTATCCACTAAGCATGTAATATATGAATGAATGCAACTAAATTTAGCAACTTCTTTGATAATACTTGAGTTGATTTCACTCTCGCTAAAATAATTAGATAAACAATGTTTGATTGTTTGTGTATTAAAGAGACTAATGCCTTGACATAGTAAAAATATTTATACCTATTGAGATTTTTTCCCTATAACTATGGATGTTCCTTTGTGATATTTAAGGTGCCTTAGGTACCTTTTGCAAGTGTTGAAAGTGATTGTTTCAATATAGTGTCATAGGAATTCCAAGTTAGCAAATGAGGTAGTGTTAGCTTTCCTATATAGGGTTTTGGAGATGAATTATTAAATAAAATATGACCCAAAGGGAGTAAATGACCTGTTATCCATTTTTTACCACTTGGGAAAAAATAGACAATGGTGGGAAATTACACCTTGGGACTGAAAAAATTCTTCACGGAGTAATTCTTGAAGTTATTTTATTGAATGAGAATGCAATATTAGAGTACTTAAGGAATAATCAAGAATTTTCATCTAAATCAAAGTGGTGCTTAATTAAAAGGCACTTTGTGAACATGGATTTTTTGTCTACTCTAGTGGACATTACACTGACAGAATGTGGAACTCAAGATGAGGCTATAATTTTTGAATCCATATTGACCTATGAGTTACTAAAAAAATCTAGTTCACACTATGAGTGATGTAATAGAGAAAGACAATAAGCCCGTCAAAAAGATGATGAATATTTTGTAAAAAATGATGAGGAGTTTGAGAGGTGTCTGGTTCAACTTGAGATTGACCTAAGAGGACATGAGATGAAATTATCTCGGTGAGCTGCTCAATGAGCCAGGATGATGCATAAGGCAGTTTGATCTTCATATAGCTCAGCTGAGATAAAAAATCACTTGGTTCATTAGGAAAGATGAATCAGCATACACATGGCTAGTTTAGAAAAATTATGATTTATGGAGCTTATGTGACTTGAAAGATAACTCAATGGTTTGTTATATCATGCCAAGGGACTTGGTGGTTGGAGGATCTCATATCATGGACAAATCAGTGGAAAAGATTGATCAGGAGAAGAATAGCTCAGGCTAAATCATGGTGGAAGAGCCAAATCATGGTTCACAAGAGTGTTTTCGATGAGCTCGGAGTATAGGTCATAATCTTTGGGCTCTGTGATTAATAAAGAATGAATCTATTGTGTAACCATGGTGAGCTAAGAAAGGTAGAAATATTATAAGAGGAGATCATTCATCTCAACATGTTAGGAGGGTTGATTTGACATTGGCGCATAGCCATGCGATGGAGAAAATGAATTCAAAGAGATTTTTGTAGTAATTGTCAGGTCAAAGTCCAGGATGGATCGATGAGTTGAGACAGATGAAGGGACGAGTCAACAAAAAACTCTATGTATCAAGCTAACTTAGGTAAACATGTGAGAAATGAGCTAATTTATCTTGAGCAAGTTACATTAGTGGTTGACCCCATCTCAGCATTTGATGAATGTATCAGGTTTTACGAGGAAATATTGCAAGTAAACATGGCTTACTATGTCAAGTGGAGTGTTATGGAAACATTAAATCAACTCAAGCATGTGACGAAAAAGATACTTTCATGATGACATAGGGAGAGCTTGGTGTTGGGATTGACTTAACACTAGACCATAGTGTTAGAACAAATCACTTGGCCTTGCTGAGTTGATCGGAGTAGGGATTTTATAGTAGATGTAAGATCTGGATGAAGTTATACCAAGCCAAACCATGTGGAGCTCCGACTAATAACCTAATTCCTCACGGAAAGGTTGGATTAGCGATGTGTTATGGGAAACTTAATCACAACACTTGAGGCCAGAATTACATCGAGTAACTCTATAGATTATGTATTATGACCCAATGGCTCGAGGAGTTCAGTAAGGTGGAAATGAGTGGATCAGGGTCAAGATCAACATGGTGAGGAAGAAGTTTTGTGTCGACTTGGGCATGGTAAAAATTCTTACAGATGCTGAGTTGGAGGATGCTCAGAGGGGAGAGCTGAACATCAAGTAACTCGTCTTGATTGGATTGGATTTTCCAGGTTAGGAGCATGAAAATTCATCATGGGAAATTGTGTGGTGATTCTGCAAGCTAGTGGAAATTTAGAGATGTCAGGCCCGCAGGATAATGTGACTAAGTCATTACGCGGGGATTGTGTGGATGTTGGACCATGTGTGGAAGGAGTTGAGGTAAATCTTGAGCTATTTGTTTTTGGGATCCACAGCCATGGGGACATGTGGTACGATTGGGCCAAGTCATCTTGGGATGTTGGGTCCACCAAAGAGATTTGGAAAAAAGTGTGTGATGTAAAGGAACTCACCTAGTGAGTCATATTGGTTTGGTGAAGTAGTGTAAACTTTTCCTGGGGATGATATTATCTTAGGTGATTATATACTAAACGTCAAGTTTAGTGCTTGTTGTCATGCAAATGTGGAACAAGGAAATTGACAATTTCCAAGCATGATAACAATACCCCTGTACCAAAATTTTCATGTTCTATCCTTCTAAGATATCTTGGGTCTACCCATTCAGTACGATGACCTATAATTTTGTGTTAAATCATTCCCCTAAGTGATTTATGAAATTCAATTCAATCCCCTGGGTGATTTTTAGGAGTTCTTGGAAAATGCAAATTTTGGGCACTTATGGGAAGAGATATCGTTGGCCTTCCCAGAATGAGCACAATCCTCTAGAGCATAGAATTAGAGATAAAATAAATAAGGATGGGAATTGAAAGTATAGAAACATCATAAAAGTGATTTTTGAATATTTAGGTAAATTTTTGAGAGGTTGGAGCAATTTGATAAAAAAAAAAGGGTTCACAAGCTTAGGCAGTGCACAGGCCAAAAACGATGTTGAGCTTTAGAAGGTGATTCCAAGAGATCCAGATGGAGTTAGGAGAAAAACAAGACATCATTGGAAATGGAATTCAAATCCCTACAATATGATGAAATTAAGTTTTTCACAACACTTTTGTGTAATGGGTCAGAAAGTAGTTTTCCTCATGTAAAGGTAGAGTATCATATCACAAATATACTTTTTCAAGTATCAAATGGAGGAATAAACACCTAATACCCCCACCATTAGATTCAAAAGCAAATTTTCAGTTAATATCATATAAAATTTTATGAAAAAATTTCATCACAATCTCAAGATATCGTCATTTCAAGTTTCCCTCTAGGAGCGAGTACTACAGTTGGCCAAATTTTGAGAAGGACACGTGTCAGCTCCACGAGCTTGGCACAATTTCATGTCCCTTACATCCCTCAAGAAAAGGGATATTAGGGACATAAAAATTTTCCCAGCCCCTAAAATATATCAAAATCCTCATACGACCTCTCAGACTACCAATTCAACTCCCAGGTGCTTGCCTAGCTCATTCCCTCGCTCGTTTAGATCTTAATAAGTGGTATCTTCTGGCGCGCTATGAAATTTTATAACCCTCATGTCCCTTTTTGGTTGGGAACATCAAGGACATAAAAATTTTCCCATCCCAAGGAATTTCTCCTATTCCCCCATACGATCATCTTCCAGCCCTCAGATGCTTCCAGCATGTTGTTTGGCTCAAAACCCCCACTGTCAGATCTTCACCAAGTGTTGTCGCAAGGCGCTATGTGAAAATTGATTTCCCCCATGTCCCTCAAATCTTGATGGACATCATTGAAACAAAATTTCACCCAAATCCAACTCCAAATTTATAAAAATTTCTAAATCCTTACCACTTCTTGTTGCTTCTTACTGTTTCTCCATTGTCATAGCTTTGTGCTTCCAATCACTCAGTCCACCATTGTTGTACCTCGAACTAGGTCAACTAGTTCAACCACATCATAAAAATCATAAAAATGCATAGGTCTTTGAAGGAATATTCATCAGGAGATCTCAAGGATCGAATAACATAAGAGAGAAATGGAGAAATCATTTGAAAATCATCACTGCCGTAAAACAAAGATTTGAAGATATCTTGCAAACCGATGCAGGAAACAAAGAATTGTTAGTTGTTGTGCTATTCATTATCAAAGGCCATAAAAAAATAATATTCAAATATTCCTTACACTACATGAATTTCTTGTAGTTAATAAATATTACTCTCGGCCCAACGAAGACAAAAGTCATATTTCCCGTCAAACTGACAATTGATTTGAAAAGAAATTACACCGGTAGAATGAGAAACAAAAACCCACAACAAAAATATGCTTTTTTTCATGAATGGAGAAGAAAAAAAAACCTGCAATTCTCAATCTCTGTTAATGGCTTCTATGAAATAGCAGCAAAAAAATTAACAAGCTAACTCTCCACTTCTCAAGGTTCCAGTAGGTGTAATCGCTCGAAAATCAGTAGAAATGATCCTTGGAAAATCTAGTTTCACGTGAACTAGTTTCCATGCCATGAAGTCCCTATTTTTTAGGGATATGGAGGGTTGCATTTTTTATCATAATTCTTCCCTCTTCGAAGAAATTTTTAAATCCCCAAAGATCCCGCAGGCAAAATCATCCAAAATTTAGAGGGAAGGATCTCCAAAAAATATAGTTTCTCACAAACTAGTTTTTACAAGATGAAGTTTCCAATTTTTCAAGTTATGAAAGACTGATTTTTTATCAATATTCTACCATGGTAGCTCTATGCCCAAATCTCTTACCAAACATTAATTTTTTATTTTTTCTTCTAATCTTTCTGGTAAGCGATTGAAGATGAAAATCAAAGCACATGTTCGCAAGGAAGAGCTGAATCCAAAAGAGTTATTCCCGTCACAAACAAAAGTCATTTTCACCTCTTACTAAAAATAGAATATTTTATACTTCCTCACATGCTATAAATGGAAATTCCCACCGAATTGCAAATTCGATCACTCGGGACAATAAAAAAATGGGTAAAATCGAAAGTAAGACAAAAAACAAATTCTTCCCAAAATAGCAAGTCCCCAAAGAGCAACCTACTAAAAATAGAAATTTCCTAAAAATAGATATATCTCATGAATAGAGGAGGATGGAATATGGTACAAGGTTTATAAGGTAAAATTGAAGAAAAACAAGTGATATTTCCCAGAATAGTAGAGCATGGGCTCATTTTCTAAAAATAGAAAGTTTTCATTTCGGGAGTGGAAAGTTACATATGACTTTGTTTTCACTCACCTTACTAATTTTTGGACTCTCCTTTAGATAATGAGATGGTTTCATGAGTCGTAAAGGAGGAATGATAACTTCACAGAGCTTCTAAAAGCATCATCTTAAGTACAATGGTTTACAAAGGAAAAGTAGGGCATTAGAAGGCACATCATGTGAATTCATCTTCATCACTTAAGGATCTGGGTGATTCAAAATGAATTGTTCAAAACGATTTAAATGATTCAAAGGGTTCATCAACCAAGTTTCAAGGAGGTTCATCATGGGCATTGTATGTGTTCATCTCAAGATTCCATCAATAAACCTCAAAACAACATTTCTAAAAACTCATTCTATGGTCCAAGATGTTTTTGCATCATAGAGTTTGCGGTCATCACTAGATGGGGAAAATGATTAAAATTTATTCAAGGAATCCATATTCATTATTGTAGAGGATATCCAGTGGTAGAAATATTTTCTCCAATTTCATGACTACATCAAGGCATTCAAAGCATTTTGTCATGAGGAGTTTTTTCCCTCCATCACTTCCATCTTCCTCTCTTTCCCTCTCTTCCTTATCTCTCCATTCTAATTCTTCATTATGCATCATCATTGTATTTCATTCTATTCACTTAAGTGACCTATTTTAAATTTATAAAAATTATTTTCTCAAAATTATAAGATAAATACTAGTTCATCGAAAACGAAAGGCCACGAGTGGAATATGGAAATGAAGAGTCGTGTGAGGGAGGTGAAAGGACAATTTAGATTTCTATAAATTCAGATGGCCTCTCCATTCCAATGGATTTCAAATTTTTAATAACTCTTACTATGTAGCATGGTGAATTGTGATAGCTCTATTGAAGCTTTATATTCATCACTACACATGGAATAAAAGATACACTTCTTCTATTTCCCTTACATGTTTTTCCTTTATTTATCACTTTCATGCACTTTCAAAGAATAGTTTATCATGTTTGGAATTTGATAGGAAATTGGTGTCCTTCATAGATGAATTTAAAAACTTTGCATTTTAATTCATTGGTCACACTAGCTTCATTGTGTTTTCCTCTATATTGAAGTTCAAACTACTCTAGTTACTAGGTGTGAGCTCTATAATCTACTCACTGTACTAATCTTCATTGCATAATTTCCCCCTCTTTTCCTTCATCACTATAATTTCCTCCCTTGTACCCTCGTATAAGAAATTTTCCATAGGTTCAGTGGAGTGTCCTTGTGTGATCCCCAGCCAATTTTTCCCTCCACAATATTTATATAGGATTAGGATTAGTTTAATTTCAATAATGGGAATTGTATCATTCAATGCAGAGGGTTGTACCCTTGTGAATGTTAGTGGAGACACTTGATTTTCCCACCTGAAACATTTTCTCACCAATAGTTTTTGGTAACTCTACTAGGGAGAGATTAGCCTAATTGCACCCAGAAAGGAATCTCTACACCAAAAAATCATACAATACAAAAAAAATATCAAAAATTAAAAAATAAATACTTGGATGTTTGAAAGCCTCTTTGCAATCCTGATCGAGAAATCTGTAGGTTTCAAGAGTTGAGGAAGAAGCAATTAAAATGGAAGAAATCATAGCAAATAGAGAAAGAGAAAGACCCCAACCCATTGTTCTATGGGGAAGGAATATCACTCCACTTGCACTTGCATCTCCTCTTCATGATCTTCTAACATTCTCCCGTAAGAACCTTCCAAAATTTAAAGGTGATTGCACACAGCTTCCTGAGGATCACATATCATTTTTTCATTATTGCATGCATTGTGTTGGGTATCAAACATGAAGATGTATCGATAATACTATTTGTAGAGTCTCTCTGAGAAATATCATCCAAATGGTTCTTGTTGTCGCCAAACCATTGCACCCTCTGATTTTCTAGAATGTGAACAGAATGTTCGGTGTGATTGGGACACATGGGATCACCTCTCAAGCTATGGGCCTTGGGATTGAGGTGAACCTACAGAGAAGTTTGACATCCTCCTCCTAAACAAAGTGTTGTACTACTCCTAGTGTAATAAAATGGCTATCTAGACCTATGCTAACATTTTCATGGGTTTTAGGGAAAGAGATTTGCAGAAATGAAACTATATTAGGGATGCTGATGCACCAAATAAAGGGTGTTTCCAAACTCGGGAAGGGTTAATTTGAAGAGGGTGTGTGCACCACAAGTCAACTTCACCTACTACAACTTAGAGAGGGTATAGAATACCACAAACTATGGAAGCAAACATTCCCTTTGTTAAATTCGATCAGAAAAAACAAGTTATCAGTATTCCAGTGAAGAAGGATGAACTTGAGAAGGGTGAACAAGTAACACAACCCAACTGCATGCAATGCTCCACTTGATAATAATTGAAATCCAAGAACATGCAATAGAAATGTGAACTTGCACAGTGTACCTACAAGCATGAGAAAAGGCACAAAGAAGTATAGAAGGATGAAAGGACCGAGATTAGTCACAAAACACACACTTTTATTTCTTCAATAACATGCACAATGCATCATACATTCAGAAGAGGCAATGGTTGCCATTACAGTCTTGAAGAGGAGGCTTGAAAGTTCTCTCAACATACAAGGACAACTTGCAGAAGAAAGAGGATTCTTGAAAATTTTTCACTTTCCTAAGATGTCTAAATTTCCAACCCATCTGACCTATTGGAAGCCTTTGGAATGAGCTTCCAACTTACATTTATAGAAGAAATTGAGAGAGAGGAGAGAAGGATTCATAAATTCCCTTCCTAAATTGAAGGTACATGATGGTTCATTTATTACAAAGTTGGTTAAACCACTTGAGAAGCTTCCATCATGTGTCATTAATGACCTGTTGACTTAATCCTCTTAGTTAATTAAAGGAATATTTAAATAAAATACAATAATAATAAATATTATTATTAAAATATTTTAATAAACAAATTAATTTAATTACTATAGTGGGCCCCCCTTAAGATTGGTTTGCACTGAAAGGGGGTTCATGAGAAACGGTCAAAACTAGCCCAACTTGGTGGTTGGCTCGGCAAGCCAACTCACCAAGTTGGACTCGAGCTCCACTTTCATTGTCCTAGCTTCATGAGTCCACCAAGTCCCTTGCATTAAATGTCTCTTGACCAGCTCAGTCCTACAATGTGGCTCCTCACATTTTCAATGCTCATTGCCATGTCGAGCTCCCAAAATGAGCTCTCTGCCAAGCTTCTCCTATTCCTTGTCAGCTCGTCACTCCATGAGCTACCTTCCTCATGCATTGATCCATGAATTCACCTAATGTAATTTGGCCCACATATCCCAGTTTCCTCAAATCTTGTCGATCAATTTTGAGTTCCTCCAAACTCATACAACTCGGCCTCATGTTGTGCACACATGTACACCGATCTCAACATTTAACCAAACTTAATCACTTCCCAATTGAGCTGTGTTACTAGACCTGTGTCGATCCCTTTTCCCGTCGCTTTCTACAAAAAATTTGTCATGGCAATAGTTATTCATATGCATGACAAGTAATGTCTTCCTCTTAGCTTTGACATGATCAACCTGAGCTCAAAATATTTACGAGTCACCTCCTCACCTATGGGATCACTTTAAAATGATGACTTGCTCTATTATTCATTTATAATGATGAGTTGAGATCATCCAACAATGCGAGAAATTATATATGGCTCACTGAGTTATCCCGATGCTGAGGGGTTTACAATCACACAATACATGACTCATTCTAAGATCTCACCTCCACGTCACTCGAGCTCGGAACCTACTTGTTGCAACCAGTCTCCAAGCTCTCCCCATGAGTTTTTCGAGATTTCATTGCATCGAATGCATTGAATGATATCCTATCTTTACCTTGATTTGCTGAACCCTTCATTGGATTCATTGGTGATTTAAATATTATGGCCCATCTCGCGATGACTTGAATTTAACTAACTCCCCAATCTTGGTAGCATGACCCATTTAGTGAAACCCTTCCATGTAGATTGGTGATGATGGCCTCATCATTACAACTAATGGTGGGTGAGTTATAACTATATCTCTTTGTTTAAACGTAACTCAAGTAAGCATGGGGAGCTTATTCCTGATCCCTCTCTTTCCATGACCTAGCCTTAGCTTGGGTGAACGAGCTCTCGATCTATGCATGTGGCATGTGTACTTAGCTCAGTGAAATTTAATGGGCTCAACTCCATCATATGAGCAAATCACCACCCGATGGTTTGAAAACCCCAAGAAGGACTTGGCCACTAGCTCACAAATCATGAACTCAACACCGAGCTGAGCCTATTTTCCTAACTTTCCATCATTATCAAGCTTGTTCACCACTTACAAGTTTCAACTAAGCCATTATTTATTTTGAATTCACCATGTGGCTTGATCACCTTTTGAGTTACCATGTCCAATCCTTTCATCAACATGACCGAGCTCTTTTGCATTGATTGATCTCTTCTTGTAACTACACCGAGCTCGGTATGTCATCTAAGTGTCAAGACTACATACATGATTTTATTCACAAGATCCATACATACCTTCACCACCTTGGAAATATACCATCAATTCAACTTAATGTGTGGTTATGTATTTATAATGAGATTCCACCCATGTGTCTATGAATCTGATATCAATGAACCAAGTTCCTTAACCTTATCATGAGCTTTATGTTGCATTAAATATTTCATGAGTGAGCTCTACAGAACAAAGTTCCATCTATAAAATTTTCCATTGGCCAAGCTATGCATAAAAATTAACTTCGCTTATATCTACAACATCGTGCTAAGGTTGACATGTCTTGTAGTATTGCACTCGAATGCTTCAAACTAGACATTTACTTGCATGGGCTCATCGATCCATCTTCTAACAAAATCAAGCCTTGACATCACTAGGAATTCTAGGATCGATATCATATGTAGAGCTCATTCTACTCCTCACTTGTATCATCAACCTGACCATGAGGAACTCATGGTTTATCTTGTGTTTTCTTGAATGCCTCATTCCACCTATAAAATTGATCACTCATCCATTACTAGGTGCAATCCAAGATTTTGTGACATGAGATTTCGAGGAAACTTGGCCTTCCTGCAATAATTTTCTTCCTGGTAAATGTGAGCTGCTCTACCTGGTTAAATACTGTCAACCAGATGAGCTCTCACCATGGTTCCGATGAATCATCACCATTGGCACATGTATTTAAGCTCAAAACTGAGCTACTCCCTTCACTACGAGTTTCAACTTCCATACATCAAATGATTCACTCACCTAAAATCCTCTATGACATTTTCTCCAACAATGGGTCGTTTTTCTCCATTCGAGAGTTTTATTATTATTATTCTTAGTAAGAAGATTGTGTTACATTATTACCACTCTGACACCTTGATATTCTTGTCAGCGAGCAACTCAATCCACCTCATATTCTTTCATCATGCTTTGTATTGATGAGCTTGGTATTACCTCCTCTGAAATCAGTATTACATTGCATTGTTTCACCCATGATTTGCTCCAATTCACAACTGTCCTATTAATATGAAAAGTAACTCAGCGACCTATAAATTTCTTGGCATTGTCATGGCCTTTACATAGTATGTTGATCTATAGAGCTTTTCCCTTTCCTTGCTAAGTGATTTATCCCCACGTGGTGATGTTTTCTCAAATTTCCACATTTTTGGAAAGATGAAACTCGAGACCCCCTTTGCATAGAAACCTTGTGTTGGCTTTTCACTACAAAGCTTCCACCATGGAAATCAGGATGAATTTATCCTATGTATGGAAATACCTACTTGGTTTTCCATCATCAAACTTCTAACCTCGGAAATATAGTGAAATTTTTCCCATGCGTAGGATTCTTACAATGGCTTGACATCTCATCATCTCCCTTTGAAATCTTACAACCGATAACTCACCTAACCAAGCTATTAGCATGACATACTCACCTGAATTTGCTGAGTCTTCCATGAGCTAGCACCAGGTTGGCACTAAAATAAACACCGAGAAGGCACTGAGTAACCATGTTTGAGGATAGGTGAGATATTTTAATCATGTTATCTTGATAATGACTAGAAATGGGCCCCAATGACCAATGGCATAATTTGATCATAATAGGACCCCGTTGTCCCATTTTAACATGTGTACAAAATTGGATAACATATTTTTACCTCTTGGGCATGATTTCCTACTAGGGATGATTTCCTGCTAAGCATGATTCTAGTAGCCTTAAGTCATCCATTGGGCATGGATTCAATATTGGAATCTTGAAAGTGATTTGATCTTCTATGATACATCCTGAAATCCCCTTTAGCATAGATGATCTTGGACCTCCTTGGAATGTTAGGCATGAAGTATACTAAAATTGTTGAATGTTTGACATCTATAGAACACTAATTTTTTTTGAATGAGGTAGATCATGAAACTCTTATGGAAACCTTGAACCTTCCTTCCCTTGAGAAACTTCCGAGAATGATACAATGTGTAGAACAACACAAGAGAGACAATGGAAAACAAAGACACTGAAACAATGAAAACCATACATGCCCCAATTGAAACATGCAGGGTGTGCAATGCACTTATTCTGCTGAAAGAAAACCTATTCCTACTCTATGCTAACTGGTGGCACAGGAAAGCTAAACAAAACCTGCAACTGGTTATGTAAAATAGCTTCCTTTCCTCATAATGGATTGTCATGCAAATGATTTGACAATGGACATGGCTGAAAATGAGAGTGAAAAACTGAAACAAGCCCAATTCTCCACTTGGTCCACTAAGGTATCAACGTGAAAGAGAAATAATTCCTCTTTTAGTTGCTCTGCATTTTTCCTGTAGAGGCATTACAGCTGATCCTCATAATTTTGAAACTCATCCTCACATTTTGGAATGAATGTGACTTGTTTTGGCTTCCTTTCTAGCTTTAATGAATCTACGTACCTGATGGGACATGGTTGTATCCTTTGAATTTTCCTACTACCTCAAGCTTCAGCTTTGATAATGAAGTCCTATAGACATTCCTGGATAAATGGTGTTGAAGTTATGCCCTCTTCATACCCATTTCCCTCCTTGGCAACAAGGATTTATTCCACAAAATGCAAATCCTTTGGATCATTTGTAGCTTAAAATGTTGAACCTCTACAAATGTTTAAAATGTGTTGCTCATTTAATAATTCCTCGTCCTTTGACTGACATTCACTATCAATCTCCTCATTCTATATAAAACCTTCCTTCATCACTGGTTCATCAACTACATTAGATTCACTAATTGAGAGCAATAAATTCTCAATGACATCATCTTCGTCAAATTCTGAATCTGACTTAGTCTTTCTCATGTGCTCCTCTTTATCTTCATTCATCAAGTCACATGGAAGATTCAATTCCCGTTAGCTTGTTTGTCCATTCTTTGACTATGGCAAAGATTTAACTTCATTCACCATGGTATTCTCTGGATTAGAATTTTTGTTTTTCTGATTTTCCTCATCCTAAAACATGAAATTAGAAAGATCAAATTCATCTAGGAGATCAAATTTTGTAAGAGTGAATAAAGGGAAGTATTTGAAAACCTCTACATGGTATCATCTATATTCATGACTGTTGAATCTACCTTAGTCTCATGAAACACCTTGTGGTTGATTATAACATTTAATGGTGACCTTGGAAAGCTGATACAACCCTCTAAAAATGAAGCAAGTTCTTGACATGAATGTCAATTAGGATCATTGCACTCACTAGAACTACATTGTACACTTTTTATTTTTTCTTCTTTTACTTGCACATTCTCTTCTCCTGGAAGATTCGGAGTTGGCTCTTACTTTTCTACAACTGGTTTTTCACTTGTGGTGATTCAACCTCCTCTGAAGATATGGATCCAATATGAACATTGAATACCGCACTGTGAATAGGTAGATTTGGTCTTCCTCATTCAGCTCTAGATTTGTTTCTGGTACAAAAGTAGTTTGTTTCACTTGTTCTTGAGCCTCAACTTTTGCAGAAGGTTTAGTCGGGAATGAATTTTGCTTTATGTTAAATTTTTTAGTCCATTTATTTAGATTATCTACATATTTTCCTTCGTTATTCTTCTCAACCATATAATCCTCCCTTTTGCTCATTTCTTGAATATGATCCTCCCAAAATGGATTTGGGACTACAATATGAGGGAAGAATTGGGATTCAACTTATTTACTCCCAATTTGAGGAAGTGGAAGAGATTCAGCTTCTTTTCTTGGCGGCCTTCATAGAACAGAAGGAAATTTAAAAGAATGAGGCATTGAAGATTCATGATGGAATGGAGGAATTGAAGATAAAGTAGTGAATTCCACCACAAGGGTAGAAACTAGAAGGTTATGATCATGTGCTTCAAGTTGAAACTACATGGATGGATATATGGAAAGAGGGTTGTAAGGTGGTAATGCAGGGACCTCCCATTGATAGGATTGAATAACATTATATTCTTGAATGTCTCTCTTCTTGATCCATTCTCCAGCTTGAGTCATTGTATTTATTATGAATTGAATATTTTGTTGAGGGTTAAGCTCACATGGTATAGGGACAATCTAGGGAAATGGAATGTTGAAGCCAACCCGGTCTTCCTTTACCATTTCATTGGTCCTTATTTGTACCATGTTATATTCTAACTCTTGAAACTTCTTCTACAAGTGGCCTTCTTCAGGTGTACGATAGATTCTAGAGTCTGCATGCCATTGTTCTTTAGTATCCCCCTAGTCTGGTGGGTGACCAAAATGACCTGAATCTTACTCATGTGGGAATGCATGCTCAAACTGATATTTTTCATGAAATTGGTCAGGATGTGGATTGTAATACCCTGAAGATGGAAAAATATGCCACTGCTGCAAGTGGGAATCCCACTATGGAAATGAAGCCATGATGGCACCACTTCATGAATGAAAATATGTTGAATAAAAATAGATGGAAATGGGTAAAACTGAAAGTCCACAACACAGAGAGTGGGTCACTTTGACCAAAGGATTCACCAGTTATGCTTGGGTATGCCTCTTAAGGCTGAAATTTCACTAAACGCACAAGAACTTAATGAAATGAATTAATAATGCAACGGGCGATGTTGAGATACCTCATTTCCTTCTCCTTGAAGGAGACAAGGAAAGTTCGATATGATGTTTATTTCCTTGCTTTCAAAAATATCTTGTTTTAATTATTTACATAAGTAATGCACTAATATTTTAATTCCAAAGATATAGAGTCGCTGGGTACTTTGACTTGTGTAAGTGAGAATAGAAGTACCAACTCTCTGTCCCACAGGGCGTGCCAAAAACTATTGTCACCAAATCACTACACCCTCTGAATGGCCATAATGTGAATAGGAAATTTGATGTGATTGGGACACATGGGATCACCTCTCAAGCTGTGGGACTTGGGCTCGAGGTGAACCTCTAGAGAAGGTCAGCTTCCTCTTCCTAAACAAAGTGTTGTACTGCTCCTAGTGCAATAAAACAATTATCTAGATCTATGTTAACATTTCCATGGGTTTTAGGGAAAGAGATTTACATAAATGAAACTATACTAGTGATGGTGATGCACCAAATAAAGGGTGTTTCTAGACTCAGGAAGGGTTGATTTGAATATGGTGTGTGCACAAAAATTCATCTTCAGGTACTGCAACTTAGAGAGGGTGTAAAATACCATAGACTAGGAGGAAAGTGTTCCCTTTGTTATACTTGATCAAACAAACAAGTTAGCATTTTTCCAGTGAAGAGGGATGAACTTGAGAAGGGTGAAAAAACACCAAAACTCAATTGCATATATTGCTTCACCACTTGATAAGAATAGAACTCCAAGAACCTGTAATAGAAATGTGAACTTGCACAGCATACCTGCAAGCATGAGAAAAGGTACAAAGAAGTATAGAAAGATGAAAGGATTGAGATTAGTCACAAAACACACACTTTTATTGCTTCAATAATGTGCACATTGCATCATACATTTAAAAGAGGAAATGGTTGCCATCACAATCTTGAAAAGGAGGCTTGAAAGTTCCCTCAACATATAAGGACAGCTTGCATAAGACAGAGGACTCTTGAAAAATACCCAATTTCCTAAGATGTCTAACTTTCCAACCTATCTAACCTATTAGAACCCTTTAGAATGAGCTTCTAACTTACCTTTATAGAAGAAATTGAGAGAGAGGAGAGAAGAAGTCCTAAATTCCCTTCCTAAATTGAAGGTACATGATGGTTCATTTATTACAAATCTAGTTAAACCACTTGAGAAGCTTCCATCATGTGTCACTAATGACATGTTGACTTGATCCTCTTAGTTAATTAAAGGGAGATTTAAATAAAATATAATAATAATTTATATTATGATTAAAATATTAATTTAATTACTATGGTGGGCCCCCCTTAGGATTGGTTTTCACTAAAAGGGGGTTCATGAGAAACAGTTAAAAATAACCCAACTTAGTGGTTGGCTCATTGAGACAACTCACCAAGTTGGGCTCAAGTTCCCCTTTCCATCGCATTGTCCCAACTTCATGAGTCCACTCAGTCCCTTCCATTAAACATCTCTTGACCAGCTTGGTCTTGCAACGTGGCTCCTCACACTTTCAATTCTCATTGCCATGTCAAGCTCCCAAAATGAGCTCTCCTCCAACATCCTCCAATTCCTTGTCATCTTGCCACTCCATGAGCTACCTTCCTCTTACATTAATCCGTGAATTTTCTTGATGTAATTTTTCCCACATTGCCCAATTCTCCTCAAATATTTTCGATCGATTTCAAGTTCCTCCAAGCTCATACAACTCAACCTCAACTCATGCACACATGTATGTCAATCTTAACATTTAACCAAATTTAATCACTTCCCAACTGAGTTGTGTTACTTGACCTGTGTCAAGCCCTTTTCCTGTTGCTTTCCAAAACCAAGTTTTCATGGCAATAGTTATTCACCTACATGGGAAGTAACAGATTCCTCTTAACTTTGACACGATCAACCTAAGCTTGAAATCCTATAGATTCACCTCCTCACTTGTGGGCTCACTCTAAAATGATGATTTTTTCTATTATTTATTTATAATGAAGATTCAAGATCATCCAACAATGCAAGAAATTATACATGGCTCACTGAGCTATCCTGGCACTGAGGGGTTTACATTCACGTAATACATGACTTGATTCCAAGAGCTTTCCTCCACATCACTCGAGCTCGACACCAGCTCACTGCAACCAGTCTCCAAGATCTCCCCATCATTTTTCTAATCTTTCATCATATCGAGCACATTGAATGATCTCCTTTCTTTACCTTGATTCGATGAACCCTTCATTGGATCTGTTGGTGATTTACATAGTATGGCACATCTCCTAATGACACGAATTCAACCAAATCCTTGATCTTGGTAGCACATCCCATTTAGAAAACTCCTTCCATGTATATTGGTGATGATGGCCTCATCATTCAACTAATGGTGGGAAAGTTATAAGTATATCCCTTTGCTTAACCATAACTCAAGTAAGCATGGGAAGCTTATTCTAAATCCCTCTCTTTCCATGACCCAACTTAGCTTGGGTGAACGAGCTCTCAGTCTATGTCTGCGTAATGTGTACTTAGCTCATAAGGCCTCAATGATTTCAACTCCATCACGTGAGAAACTTTCCACCCAATGTTTGACAACACCAAGAAGGATTTGGCCACTAGTTCACAAATCATGAACTCAACACCAAGCTGATCCTATTTTCCCAACTCACCATCATTCTCAAGTTTTTTTGCTACTTGCGAGTTTAAACTAAGTTGTTCTTTATTTTGACTTCACCATGTGGCTTGATCACCTTTTGAGTTACCATGTCTAAGCCTTTCATCAACGTGACCAAGTTCTTTCACATTGATCCAGCTCTTCTTGTAACTGTACTGAGCTTGGTATACCATCAAAGTGCCTAGACTACATGCATGAGTTTATTCATGATCTCCATATATACCTTCACCACCTTTGAAATATGCTATCAATTCAGCTTAATGTGTGGCCATGCATTTATAATGATATTCCCCCTATGCATCTATAAACCCAATATCAATGAACCGAGATCCTTAACCTTCTCATAAGCTTTTTGTTGCATTAAATATTTCCTGAGTGAGCTCTACAGAAAAAAGTTCCATCCATCAACTTTTCCATTCTCTGAGCTATGCATAAACATTAACTTAACTTATCTCTGCAACATCATGCTAAGGTTAAAATTGCTTACAATCTTACACTCGAATGCTTCAAACTAGAAATTCACTTGCATGGGCTCATTGAGCCATCTTCCAAAGAAATCAAGCCATGGCATCACTAGGAATTCCAAGTTTGATGTCATATGTAGAGCTCATTCTTCTCCTTACTTTTATCATCAACCTGACCATGAGGAACTCATGGTTTATCTTATGTTTTTTTGAATGCCTCATTCCACCTATCAAATCAATTAGTCAATGTAACATCATCTTTATTTTACACATTAGAACAAGTAAATTTTTTTTTTTGATAAATTCTTCCTAGTTCTAAATACATAATTTAGAACTCACAAATCAAAACAACCATTCTCATAACAGATAACCATATGCAGCTGTAATGACTCGGATTACCTCCGATCTATTCATTCCATGACTCGGTAATCTACCGATCTATTCATGTGTATTAAGAGTTGGCATTTTTATTTAACACATCACTCTTGCGGTTCTCTTCCCTAATCTGGGATTCAGAATGCTCTGTCTAAGGAACTTATCTGAATAATTGTTACCATTATTCATCGGCATCTCATCCCTTGGACTAGGTGACTGAGGACAACACAATCAACAACTTACGATACTTTAGCCAAAGATTTGAAACATACTGCTTATGTCTCATATTCCTTGACAACATACTCGTCAATCTGGAATTCGTCCTTCACCCCATCCCTATGTTATGTAGAATGTCTTATACTGACTTCTGTCAGACTCTCCTGTCCCAAGTTATTCACTCAAGAACGGATTAGTAAGATGACAACATTATAGGGATGCTCCCGAGGACTAGGGATATGCTGACATAATGGGTCAACCCTAGTTAATCCAGTGTGTCAAGATAACCTGAGTCTCCTAGGGCAGTCTTATAATGTGACCACATTCCTAATCAGTCCCAGAGTAACTTGTTCGAGTTTAAGGTGTAAATCTTAACAATCAATGCAAAGGGTGTCGTCATAAGTCACCTGCATTGTTGTATCTTTGAGAATATCCTAATCTTCTCGAAGGTAAAACCCCGCAGTTGCCTTATACCGTCAACCTTTAAATCCACCTCGAAAGATCTACTTATTAATAAGTGTTACACATGTTGAGTTAAAATTATACTAAAAGACGCTCCCCTAAGGTTATTCTTTCCCAATCCCTAGGTTCCTCACCTTAGAATGACCTTTCATAGTAAAACCCATTACACAAGAGAAGTTATTAAGACTTGAGGTCCCTTCAAGAAGTTCATAGAATATACATAATTCTGTATCAATGAAATTGGACAATAACTCTCATCCTTCACATGAGATTACTAGCCAAACCCTTTTTAGGTTTATATCAGTTCTTATAACTGAATTTATATCTTACTTAATAGTATTGAGATATAGTGATTAAGAATCCAATTAAACGTTGTCCTGACTCAGATTAAGACTAGGAAGTAATAATTTATTCAGCTTGTTTAGCTTCCTGTTCAGGTTTATTTTAACCCTAGCTTCTAGAAAGACAGTGATCTAAATTCCAATTTAGATTTAAATAGAACATACTAGAACTACTAAACAATCATAAGTATTCAGTCACATATTCTTTGCAAGCTTACATTGATAATCACAAAAGTCTCCAAATTATACAATAATAACAATGCTCTCAAGATCATTTCAATCAAAGAAGGTCAAACTTATCAAAATACAAATACTAACATATAAGTAGAAAATATCTCTTTTCATTCCTCTCAAGCTAATCAAATACATTTTATGCATTCAGTACATTTGATACAATACTCAACAGAAAAAGAACATCCTTCTACAAGTAGTACATTCAGAGAATCAAGCTGTAATTCATCATAAAACCAAATCAAACAATCTGATCATCCTATCAGATTTACGAGATTTTACCATTTACGGCAACCATCTGCAAAAATTTTCAACACGGGTCAGTTCGATGAACTGAGCATGATAAGCACTAACTCTTAAAACAATTACAATCCACCAATTGTTTTCATTAAACAACCTATTTAAATGAAATCAATTCACCAAACATGTAAACATATTTCAGACTATGCTTTGGTAATACAACAAGACTATACCCGCGTAACTCATATTATAGTTACTAAATAGTCCTGGATACTTTCCAGATATTTCATCATAACGTTAGTGACCAAGAAGAACAACTGCATCTAAAACAACTATCCAACTGAATCCCAAGGACAACAAACATCAGACAAACCATTACATTCAACATAATAAAATGAATATCATAACAATTCATGATTCCATCAGTATGTTAAAACAATTCCAACAGTTCGATAAAAATATATCAACATATACTTTACAACAGAAGAGAAAGAAAATGAGTCATTCATATTTCCCTTCAAATCAAGCTCATGACTGTACCGTCTCCTCAAGAGTAAAGCATTCACCTTATACGCGTGTGACTAAGTCAGTCGAGATCACGGGAAGAATTACCATTCTTCAAGATACAAATATAAAATTTCCTGTAACTTACTTGAACAATACAGTAGCTATCGTGACAAGGCAGTGATAAATAATCCATTATACAGACTCCACATAATCTTCCATATTATTCCAAAGAAACGAGAAAATAACCAGTACAAACGCTTGTCAAGGAACAGTTGTTAACTCTTTATCTCAGTCAAGCACAAGACTAGATAACCTCAATAACAAAGACGTAATCATGGACAAACACGACAAAAATCCCTCTCAGCAACTTACAACTAAATCTAGTCCCTACTAAAACACTGCAAGGACTTAGATCCCAAGGCTGAAATCAAAAGAACAACCTTTTTATCATAGTCAAACAAGAGGCTCAATAACATTAAAACAAATGATGTTTCCTTATGCTTATGTAGTGATGTTCATACTGAATCTAACACAATATGCACAGCCTCATTTAACTGGAACAAATTCATATAATAATATAGCCATGACTTATATTAGAAGTCGTTTTCTAGAAAAAAATCTCAACAAGGTCTCAAACCAAGTATAGTTTGAAAAGAAAGCCCTTCCTTACTTTCCACAGAAGCAGACAGAAAGGGACTCTAGAATATAAAATAGAAGTCTGAACATTATGCACGCACAGTGAGGGTTTAGATCAAAAATCAAGCCAACTCGCAACATTTCAAATCTCCAATAGTATTCATACCACAAATGCTAAAAACAAGGTTTAGATTAAAGTTGCTTTCATGCGACCATAACTCAAGAATCATAACAGTATTCACAAAAAATCTTCTACAGAAGTCGAAATACAAGATTTATATATATTAAGGATTCCAACCGTGCCAATAATAATAATTATTCACAATCAGGCTTATACAGAAGAGGAAAACATAATATACGCATCAATAGTTCAAAAAGAGTCAAACCCAAGTAATATTCTCAATCAAAAACTCCTTCAGAAGTCGAAATACTATCAACTCAAGGATTCCAATGGGATTCAATAACATAATGTATTCATGACTGTACTTCTTCAGAAACCAAGACATAATTTCATTTCAAGAAGTTCAACATCATCAATAACATATATTACTCACGACATAACTTATACAGAAGTCAAAATATCATGTACATTCAATAATTCCAACAGTATCCTTTTCAACAAGAGAAAACGGCAAGGTATCGACTGAAGTCTGAACCAAATAAGAGAACAATACATGGACTCCCACAAAACCAAATTCATGTATTTTCCTTGCAAGCATTTCTACAAAATCTAACTGAAATGCAAAACACAGCAAGATAGTGCAACAGTTCGAAACACAATACACACCCATCAAGGGTTAACTTTGAAAAATCGAGCCAAAAGATACAACAACTAAATCACACAAGCTACCATAAAAACCAAATGAACCCAAAAATCATCTGAACAGAGTTGTTCTAATGAAATCATTTGAAAGAAAGCAAGATTTTTAAATGTTAGGACCTAACATGCCTGGTAATGCCACTTAAAAATATGAAGAAGACCAATGAAAGAGCTCAAACCTTCTTCTCTTTTTCCACGTTAGATTCAACATCAATAATTTGTTATTTCCATGCCTTATAAACTTTCCTTGACAGAGAAAAGAGCGAGTTACACTCATATTTGCCATGCAACACCAAGTAGATTGGTGCGAAGAACCAGTGACCAAACAAAGGGAAAACCAAACAAACTACCAGTTTTCCATTTTGCATGTCATCTCGAGAAATCTGAGCTCAAAGATTGAGTTCATTGATTGCATTAACTCTAAAATTCCCACTCAATCGCCATTGCCACCAACCGCCATATTTGGCGATGGACAAATGCAAGTCAAAGACCATTTCTAACTTTGGCGACTCTGCCACATCAGCTTTTGCTAGCCGTTTGAAACTTCCACTAAATCCCTGTCCTTAATACTTATCCATCCCATTTAATGCCATAGAAACTGCTGCCTATGGCTCACACCCTTTCATAGGTCCCCTTTCCTCCTTGTTCATTAGTTAGGTTAGTAACATAGGTTAGGATTTAAGATGCTACTTAGTCTAACCTCCATAGCACTAGGTTACTAACTTAGAACATTTATCTTATAGCTTAGGCCTAGGTTAGATTAACACTAATCTAACCCCTAGGTTATAGTTTAGGTTATTAACCTTGATAAAGCTAATTTAGGTCTAACATTTAGAATGTTCAGAATAAGAACCTATAGACATACATTCACAAAAAGGATTCACTCCTGCACTGCCAATAGGCTAGTTGAATAAATGTATCTGAATTTATTACCTGGCCCACGATCAAGACCTTCCTGATATTATGATATCGGGAACCAATTCATTTAACATAATTATTCTGAGTTAGACTCCGGAATAGCTTATTCAATGCATTCAGACCTTGCAACCTGCGTAAGGTCTATAATTTTTGGTTCATCCCGAATAAACTTAAAGCATATCTTGGATCAATGCCACTGATCCAAGGCTGGGTCTTATAGATGGATAAATCCACAATTCATTCTGAGATCAGATTAAACTCAGGTGCAAAATGAAATAAATAGAAGAGTCCAATCATATTCTGACTCAGTCAAAGATCTGCAATTTCAAAGAAGATACAGTACATATCAAGCATGACTTCACAATCAAAGGAACACATCCTTTTTCAAGAGAAATCATATATCAACACTTGAATGCTCAGGAGGAAGTAACAACAGTTCAGAGTGTTACATGCTTCCCTCCTAAAAGATTCATCATCCCGATGATTACATATTTGATTAACGTTCAGGTCAACCAATTTATTGGTTCACAAAACAATGCGACTATTTCCAACTTGAATAGTTCCAGAAATCAATGTCACAACACATTTTATTCAGCCTGACTAATGTTTTCCTCCATCTGGCTTTTATATAAACTTGAAAAAGATAAGTTCATAAAAGAAATGTTTTGTCAACAAATTTCATTCTATTGAAAAAGAAAAGGAAAAGCAATTTTCATCTCTTCCAGATTTTCCCAAGTTGCACTTTCTTTGTTAAACTGGTCCCACTGGACCTTACATTGCTATATTTCACGATTTCTCAAATGCAATTGGCGAGTTTCCAGCACTCGTGTGGGTTTAACCACGATTATTCCTGGGTCTTGGACCTGTAAGGAATTCCAATTTAAAACATGTGATAGATCTGAAACGTATTTCTTAAGCAAAGAAATATGGAAAACATCATGCATGTGAGATAAAGCAGGTGGTAATGCTAATCGATAAGCTACAGGGTTGATTATTTTGACAATTTTGAAAGGTCCCACAAATCAAGGTGACAACTTGGCAGCCTTGCCAAAATTTATAGAAATTTTTCTGGGTTTAACACGAAGAAAAACCTTCTCACCAGGCTCAAACCTTTGATCAACCCACTTAAGGTCAGCATAGCTCTTCTGCCTATCCGCTGCTTCCTTTAATCGTTCACGAATCAGCTTAACTTGCTATTCCATTTTAGTGAGAATCTCTGGTCCAATTATCACTCTATCCTCAACACTATCCCAACTAACAGGAGTTCTGCACTTTCTTCCATAAAGTGCTTCAAATGGTGCCATTTTAAGAGATGAGTGATAAGTGTTATTGTATGTAAATTCAACTAATGGAAGATACTCTTCCCATTTATACTTTTGATCCATTCAATACATTCGCAACATGTCTTCCAACACTTGATTTACCCTCTCAGTTTATCCATCCGTTTCTGGATGATATGCAGAACTGAAGTTTAGTTTCGTTCTAAGAGCTGTATTAAGCGTTTGCCAAAATCTTGATGTCATTCTAGGATCCCTGTCAGATATAATCAATTCTGGTACACCATGCAATCTAAAAATTTTGTGTACGAATCTCTTGGCCAGCACTGGTGAATCATCCTTTAGATTTCCAGTGATGAAATGAGCTACCTTAGTTTATCTACAACTACCAGGATAACATCATGTTTATTCCTGGACATGGGTAACCCTTGTGCAAAGTCCATGGTTATTACTTGTCATTTGTACTGCGGTATGCTATGAGGATATAACAGTCCAGTAGGGTGCATATGTTCTACCTTAACCCGCTGACATTCCAAACAATGAGTCACAAAATCAATGACATCCTTTTTCATACCTTTCCAAAAGTATCGTTGTTTCAAATCAGCAAGCATTTTTGTGATACCCGGGTGTCTAGAGAAAGGCAAATTATGAAACTCAACTAACAACTTCTTTCTCAAATCATTCAGCATAGGTACGTATACCCTGTTATCATAACACAAGATTCCTTCATTATCAAAATGAAAACCTTTATACCTTTCATCATTAGGTTCTACAGCAAGCACTGCTTTTACTTGCTGAAAGTAAATATCAGATTCTGAGGCACTTTTTACCTCATCCTTAAACTGAGTTCTTACTGTTATAAGAGCAGAAATGTGCCTCCTATGACTTAGAGCATCTGCTACTCTATTCTCCTTCCCTTTGATGTAGCTAATATCAAAATCATATTGTGATAAAAATTCTAACCACCTTCTCTGTCTGGCATTCAGATTAGGCTGAGTAAAAATATATTTCAATCCTAAGTGATCAGTTTTCAACTCAAAAGGTTTCCCAAGTAAATAGTGTCTCCAGACTTGAAGCGCATGAACAATGGCAGCAAGCTCCAAATCATGAGGAGCATAACTTAGCTCATGTAACTTAAGTTTTCTACTTTCATATGCTATGACTTGATCATTTTGTAAAAAAACACCTCCAAGGCCTTCCCCAGAAGCATCCGTTACAACAGTAAAGCTCCCATTAGGGTCTGGTACAGCTAATATAGGTGTGGAAGTCAACTGGCTTTTCAGACTTTTGAAAGCTGCTTCACACTTATCATTCCAAATAAATTTCTTATCCTTCTTCTGTAATGAAGTTATCGGTGCAGCTACTTTAGAAAAATCCTTAACAAATTTTCTATAGTAACTAGCAAGACCCATGAAGCTTCTTACTTTGTGCACATTCTTTGGTGTAGGCCACTCAGTTATTGCCACTATTTTTGAAGGATCTATAGCAATTCCTTCTTTACTAATGACATGACCCAAATAGTGAACTTCTGAATCAAAGAAAGAACATTTGGATAACTTACCATATAACTTTCTTTTTCTCAAAATTCCCAAAACTATCTTCAAATGCTCATTGTGCTCCACAACGCTTTTAGAATAAATGAGAATATCGTCCAAGAATACAAGTGCAAACTTGTCTAAATATTCTTGAAAGATATTGTTCATTAAGTTCATAAAATTTGCGGGCGCATTAGTTAATCCAAAGCGTAGAACCGTGAATTCATAATGTCTGTACCTTGTTCGGAAAGTTATCTTCTTCTCTAATCCTTAACTAATGATAACCAGATCGAAGATCTATCTTAGAATAGACCACTGCCCCACGCATCTGATCAAACAGATCGTCGATCCTTGGAAGTGGATATATGTTCTTGATTGTTGCTTTGTTCAACATCCGATAATCAATACATAGCCTAAGTGTTCCATCCTTCTTTTTCACAAATATTATGGGCGCTCCCCAAGGCGAAACACTTGGTCTAATCAAAACTTTAGACAAAATTTCTTGCAATTGTGCCTTAAGCTCAACTAACTCTATAGTAGTCATCCGATAGGGTGCTTTGGAAATAGGTTCCGTTCCTGGTTTGATTTTGATGGTGAAGTCAAATTCCCTCTTGGGTGGTAACCCTGGTAATTCTTCCAGAAAAACATCCCTGAAACTTTGTAGCAGAGGAAATCATTTCATGGAATCACCATCTTCTTCTAAAAATTTAGATATCTGTACTGCATAAAGGGTACATCCTTTGTTTTTAGCCTTTTTAAGCTACATAGCTGACAGTTTTCTAACTGAAATTTCCCATTTCACACCTTGAATCTCTGATGTTTCCAGCTGATCATCTAAACATTTTATGTTCTTTTCATAGCAGTCTACTTTTGCTTTCTGGTGAGCTAACCAATTGACACTGATGAAAATGTCATACGATCCCAAAGGTGTAACATAGAGGTCAACTTCCATGGAAAAGTTAGGTAAGTCAAGGACTGTCCCAAAAAGACACATACTCAATGTATGAACAGAGTTATTACCATACTGTACAGTCCAAGATTTATCCATTTTTCCAGCTTTTCTTTTAAGTTTAGAAGCAATTTTATTAGAAATAAAACATTCAATAGCTCCTGTATCAAAAAGAATAGTGACAGGTATGCCAAATAACTTACCCGAAACTTCTATAGGTGTCACTTGCTTTTCAGCTTGCTTGTCTGCTACTACAGCATGTATCTTATGCTGCTGATTATGATCATCCTTCTTCAAAGGGAACTGATTTGCGTAGTGGTCTTTTCCACAATTGTAGCAGCCTCCTACAGGTCCCTTTTTAGGCTCAAAATTACCTCCAGCCTTGTAATTATCATGTTGTCCTCCATAGGGCTTCTGCCCATTGTTATAATTTTTGGCAAAATTATCCCTTACATTTCCAGCAGGCTTATTTGCTACTACTTTCTTATTATTATCCCCTAGAAACTTACTTTTGTTTCCAAAATTTTTCCATGGTCCCTTTTTGGGTGCAAGAGAGGTTGAAGAAGGGTTTGCAATCTTCTTCTGCACTTCCTCTTTATGAGCAGAAATAGCCTTTAATTTTTGTTCTTGTCTTATGGCCTTTTCAACAACTCCTTCCATAGTGGTTGGACTGTGAACATCGACCTCTCCCCCTATCATGGGATTCAATCCCATGATGAATTTCTATATTCTGAACTTCTCGTCAGTTTGATATTGCGGTACATACTTGAGGAGTTTTGTAAACCGCTCCCAGTATTCAGTTACCGTTAGCTTCCCTTGAGCTAAGTTCTGGAATTCTGTCATTTTCTGATCATAGAAAAGTTGTGGCAGCCAACGTTGCCTAAAATATCCTTTAAATTGATCCCAAGTAATATTTTTCTCATCAATATTTAGCTCATCTTTACGGTTATCCCACCATGAAGATGCTTCGTGGGAAAGCTTATAGGCTCCCCAAATAGCTTTGGTTTCCTCTGAGAAGTTTCTTATTGCAAAGTACTTCTCCATTTTGCTGAGCCAGTTCTCAGCTCCATCTCCTAGTGTGGTGCCATCATACTTAGGTGGGCTTATCCCTTTTATATCATTAGTGAGTTCTGCTGCCAACCTGGCCTTTTTGTTTTCTGGTTGAACAGGTGCATTCCCAGCATTAATATCAACACCCAAATCGGGGTTGTCCTTAGGAGGTTTCTGATTGTGATTACCAGTTTCATCATCCTCCTCATTTCCCATCACCTGTTGTTCAAGTACAGCTAAACGATCTCTTGTGTCCAACAGGGCAGCAAGCATCTCATCAAGTTTTTGGGTTGTTGCCGCCCCTCCTTCAGGTGGAGCATTATTCGCAACGTTCCCCCTTGTTCTAACCATTTTCTATTACAAGAAAATTTAGGTTCTTATCAAATTATGGACAAAATAGGCCCAAGAGCTGCAACCTTTAGCTCTGATACCAAGATATAACATCCTCTTTATTTTACACATTAGAACAAGTAAATTTTTTTTTTGATAAATGCTTCCTGGTTCTAAATACATAATTTAGAACTCACAAATCAAAACAACCATTCTCATAACAGATAACCATATGGAGCTGTAATGACTCGGAGTACCTCCGATCTATTCATTCCATGACTCAGTAATCTACCGATCTATTCATGTGTATTAAGAGTTGGCATTTTTATTTAACACATCACTCTTGCAGTTCTCTTCCCTAATCTGGGATTCAAAATGCTCTGTCTAAGGAACCTATCTGAATAATTGTTACCATTATTCATCGGCATCTCATCCCTTAGACTAGGTGACTTAGGACAATGCAATCAGCAGCTTGCGATACTTTGGCCAAAGATTTGAAACATACTGCTTATGTCTCATATTCCTTGACATCATACTCGTCAATCTGGAATTCATCCTTCACCCCATCCCTATGTTATGTAGAATGTCTTATACTGACTTCTATCAGACTCTCCTGTCCCAAGTTATTCACTCAAGAACGGATTAGTAAGATGACAACGTTATAGGGATGCTCCCGAGGACTAGGGATATGCTGACATACTGGGTCAACACTAGTTAATCCAGTGTGTCAAGATACCCCGAGTCTCCTAGGGCAGCCTTATAATGTGACCACATTCCTAATCAGTCCCAGAGTAACTTGTTCGAGTTTAAGGTGTAAATCTTAACGATCAATGCAAAGGGTGTCATCATAAGTCACCTACATTGTTGTATCTTTGAGAATATCCTAATCTTCTCAAAGGTACAACCCTGCAGTTGCCTTATGCCATCAACCTTTAAATCCACCTCGAAAGATCTACTTATTAATAAGTGTTACACATGTTGAGTTAAAATTATACTAAAAGACGCTCCCCTAAGGTTATTCTTTCCCAATCCCTAGGTTCCTCACCTTAGAATGACCTTTCATAGTAAAACCCATTACACAAGAGAAGTTATTAAGACTTGAGGTCCCTTCAAGAAGTTCATAGAATATACATAATTCTGTATCAATGAAATTGGACAATAACTCTCATCCTTCACATGAGATTACTAGCCAAACCCTTTTTAGGTTTATATCAGTTCTTATAACTGAATTTATATCTTACTTAATAGTATTGAGATATAGTGATTAAGAATCCAATTAAACGTTGTCCTGACTCAGATTAAGACTAGGAAGTAATAATTTATTCAGCTTGTTTAGCTTCCTGTTCAGGTTTATTTTAACCCTAGCTTCCAGAAAGACAATTATCTAAATTCCAATTTAGCTTTAGATAGAACATACTAGAACTACTAAACAATCATAAGTATTCAGTCACATATTCTTTGCAAGCTTACATTGGTAATCACAAAAGTATCCACATTATACAATAATAACAATGCTCTCAAGATCATTTGAACCGAATAAGGTCAAACTTATCAAAATACGAATACTAACATATAAGTAAAAAATATCTCTTTTCATTCCTCTCAAGCTAATCAAATACATTTTATGCATTCAGCACATTTGATACAATACTCAACAGAAAAAGAACATCGTTCTACAATTAGTACATTCAGAGAATCAAGCTGTAATTCATCATAAAACCAAATCAAACGATCTGATCATCCTATCAGATTTGTGAACTTTTACCATTTACAGCAACCATCTGCAAAAATTGTCAACACGGGTCAGTTCGATGAACTGAGCATGATAAGCACTAACTCTTAAAATAATTGTAACCCACCAATTGTTTTCATTAAACAACCTGTTTAAATGAAATCAATTCACCAAACATGTAAACATATTTCAGACTATGCTTTGGTAATACAATAAAACTATACCCGTGTAACTCATATTATAGTTACTAAATAGTCCTGGATACTTTCCATATATTTCATCATAATGTTAGTGAACAAGAAGAACAACTGCATCTAAAACAACTATCCATCTAAATCTCAAGGACAACAAACATCAGACAGACCATTACATTCAACATAATAAAATGAATATCATAACAATTCATGATTCCATCAGTATGTTAAAACAATTCCAACAGTTAGATAAAAATATATCAGCATATACTTTACAACAGAAGAGAAAGAAAACGAGTCATTCATATTTCCCTATAAATCAAGCTCATGACTGTACCGTCTCCTCAAGAGTAAAGCATTCACCTTATACGCGTGTGACTAAGTCAGTCGAGATCACGGGATGAATTACCATTCTTCAAGATACAAATTTAAAATTGCCTATAACTTACTTGAACAATACAGTAGTTATCATGACAAGGCAGTGATAAATAATCCATTATACAGAATCCACATAATCTTCCATATTATTCAAAACAAATGAGAAAATAACCAGCGCAAACGCTTGTCAAGGCATAGCTGTTAACTCTTTATCTCAGTCAAGCACAAGACTATATAACCCCAATAACAAAGACGTAATCATGCACAAACATGACAACAATCCCTCTCAGCAACTTAGAGCTAAATCTAGTCCCTACTACAACACTGCAAGGACTTAGATTCCAAGGCCGAAATCAAAAGAACAACCTTTTTATCACAGTCAAACAAGAGGCTCAATAACATTAAAACAAATGATGTTTCCTTATGCTTATGTAGTGTTGTTCATACTGAATCTAACACAATATGCACAGCCTCATTTAACTGGAACAAATTCATATAATAATACAGCCATGACTTATATTAGAAGTTGTTTTCCAGAAAATAATCTCAACAAGGTCTCAAACCAAGTATAGTTTGAAAAGAAAGCCCTTCCTTACTTTCCACAGAAGCGGACAGAAAGGAACTCTAGAATATAAAATAAAAGTCTGAACATTATGCACGCACAGCAAGGGTTTAGATCGAAAATCAAGCCAACTCGCAACATTTCAAATCTCCAACAGTATTCATACCACTAATGCTCAAAAGAAAGTTTATATTGAAGTTGTTTTCATGCGTCCATAACTCAAGAATCATAACAGTATTCACAACAAAGCTTCTACAGAAGTCAAAATACAAGATTTATATATATTAAGGATTCCAACCGTGCCAATAATAATAATTATTCATAATCAGGCTTATACAGAAGAGGAAAACATAATATACGCATCAATAGTTCAAAAAGAGTTGAACCCAAGTAATATTCTCAATCAAAAACTCCTTCAGAAGTCAAAATACTATCAACTCAAGGATTCCAATGGGATTCAATAACATAATGTATTCACGACTGTACTTCTTCAGAAACCAAGACATAATTTCATTTGAAGAAGTTCAACAGCATCAATAACATATATTACTCACGACATAACTTATACAGAAGTCAAAATATCACGTACATTCAAGAATTCCAATAGTATCCTTTTCAACAAGAGAAAATGGCAAGGTATCGACTGAAGTCTGAACCAAATAACAGAACAATACATGGACTCCCACAGAACCGAATTCGTGTATTTTCCTTGTAAGCATTTCTACGAAATCTAACCGAAATGCAAAACACAACAAGATAGTGCAACAGTTCGAAACACAATACACACCCATCAAGGGTTAACTTTGGAAAATCAAGCCAGAAGAAGATACAGCAACTAAATCACACAAGCTACCATAAAAACCAACTGAACCCAAAAATAATCTGAACAGAGTTGTTCTAATGAAATCATTTGAAAGAAAGAAATATTTTTAAAGGTTAGGACCTAACATGCTTGGTAATGCCGCTTAAAAATACAAAGAAGACCACTGAAAGATCTCAAGCCTTCTTCTCTCTTTCCACGTTAGATTCAACATCAATAATTTGTTATTTCCATGCCTTATAAACTTTCCTTGACAGATAAAAGAGCGAGTTACACTCATATTTTCCATGCAACACCAAGTAGACTGGTGCGAAGAACCAGTGATCAAACAGAGGGAAAACCGGAGTGCATGAAAAACCAAACAAACTACCAGTTTTCCATTTTGCATGTCATCCTAAGAAATCCGAGTTCAAAGACCGAGTTCATTAATTGCATTAACTCCAAAATTCCCGCTCAATCGCCATTGCCACCGACCGCCATATTTGGCGATGGACAAATGCAAGTCAAAGACCATTTCTAACTTTGGATACTCTGACACGTCAGCTTTTGCTAGCCGTTTGAAACTTCCACTAAATCCCTGTCCTTCATACTTATCCATCCCATTTAATGCCATAGAAACTACCGCCCATGGCTCACACCCTTTCATAGGTCCCCTTTCCTCCTTGTTCATTAGTTAGGTTAGTAACATAGGTTAGGATTTAAGATGCTACTTAGTCTAACCTCCATAGCGCTAGGTTATAGTTTAGGTTATTAACCTTAATAAATCTAGTTTAGGTCTAACATTTAGAATGTTTAGAATAAGAACCTTCAGACATACATTCACGAAAAGGATTCACTCCTGCACTGCCAATAGGCTAGTTGAATAAATGTATCTGAATTTATTACCTGGCCCACGATCAAGACCTTCCTGATATTACAATATCGGGAACCAATTCATTTAACACGATCAGTCTGAGTTAGACTTCGGAATAGCTTATTCAACGCATTCAGACCTTGCAACCTACGTAAGGGCTATAATTTTTGGTTCATCCCGAATAAACTTAAAGCATCTCTTGGATCAATGCCACTGATCCAAGGCTTGGTCTTATAGATTGATAAATCCACAATTCATTCCGAGATTAGATTAAACTCAGGTGCAAAATGAAAGAAATAAAAGATTCCAATCATATTCCGACTCAGTCAAAGATCTTCAATTGCAAAGAAGATACAGTACATATCAAGCATGACTTCACAATCAAAGGAACACATCCTTTTTCAGAAGAAATCATATATCAACACTTGAATGCTCAGTAGGAAGTAACAACAGTTTAGAGTGTTATAGTCATCCATTACTTGGTGCAATCCGAGCTCCCACGACACGATTTTTTAGTCAATTTGGCCTTCCTATGATAATTTTATTCTCGATAAATGCAAGTCACTCTACCTGGTTAAATATTGTCAACCAGATGAGATCTCAGCATGGTTCCAATGACTCATCTCTATCATCACATGTATTTGAACTCGAAACTAAGCTACTCCCTTTGCTACGAGTTTCAAATTCCATACATCACATGATTCTCTCAGCTAAATTCCTCTGTGACACTTCTCCAAAGATGGGTCATTTTTCTCCATTTGAGAGTTTGATCATTATTATTCTCAGCAAGAATATCTCATTACATTATTACCACTCTAATACCTTGATATTCTTGTCAGCAACCAACTCAGTCTACCTCTTATTCTTCCGCCATGCTTTGTATTGATGAGCTTGGTATTACCTCCTCTTAAATGGGTAATACGTTGCGTTGTTTTCCCCATGACTCGCTCCAATTCACAACTATCCTATTAATATAGAAAGTAACTTGGTGACCTGTAAATTTCTCGTCATTGACTTGGCCTTGATGTAGTATGTTGGTCTATGGAGAGTTTCCCTGTTCTTTCTAAGCCATTATTCCTACTTGCTGATGTTTTCTCAAATTTCCACATTCTTGGCAAGATAAAACTCAGGACCCCCTTTGCGTGGAAACATTGTGTTGGATTTCCACTACAAAGTTTCCACCATGGAAATCAGGATGAATTTATCCTATGTGTGGAAATATCGACTTGGCTTGCCATCATCAAATTTCCAACCTTGGCAATATACTAAAATTTTTCCCATGGATGGGAGTCTTACAATGTATTTCCATCTCATCATCTCCCTTTGAACTCTTACAACTGATAAATCACCTAACCGAGTTGCTGCCATGATGTACTCACCAGACTTTGTTGAGTCTTACATGATCTAGCACCAGGTTGACATTGAACTACACACTGAGCTAGCACCGAGTAACCCTATTTGAGGCTAAGTGAGATATTTTAATCATGTTATCTTGATGATGACCATAAATAGGTCCATGTGACCAATTTCATAATTTGATCATAATAGGACCCTGTTTTCCCATTTTGTCATGTGTGAAAAATTGGATAACAGTTCTACCTCATGCAAACCCAATACATCACATGTTGGAATGACATCAAAATCATTTTTGAGGGAAGATTCAAAGTTATTAGGGATTTTCAAGACATCCTTATTTAATTCACACAAATGAAGAATGGATAAAATGAAACTATGAGATACTTCATCTCTCATTTCAACAAATTTTTCTAGAGGATACCAAAAGAGGATTCACCATCAGAAAATGATGTCAGGATATTCTTTATTAGTGCTCATTTTCCAGAGGTGGGACTATTCTTATGAAGAGTTTAACCGAGGGATATTATAGAAGTACAATGATTGGCCATTAAACTTGATGATGATCTCATCTTATCTTGAAAGTTCAAGAATCCCTCAAAAGGTAAAGGTCAATGTTCTGGAGATGAGAGAACTGATCCCGTGATTTGAAAAATGGACAATGATATGTTTTACATGAAAAATAAACTCTTTCAGATCATAGGAGCGCCCAAAAGGATCACTTTGGAAGCCCCATGATTCAATGTAACCTGCAGTAAATATGAATATGAATAAGAACAAAGTTTTAGATATGAAGAGGAAGGAGAAAGTTATTATGCTAGAATTGGGTTTGGTGAATGTACGCTTAATGATGAAGAATCCACAGATAGTTATTCATATGTGGTATTCACCCAATCCCAAAAGATGAAAAAAGGCTGTTATTCCACTACCCAAACTAAGAAATTGAATCCACTAATGGAAACTCTGAGAACAATAACAATGAAAGAAGGATCATCAAATCATTTTTCAATAAAGATAGTTGAAAAGAAGCATGAAGTCACCCCAACTAAGAATCCTTCTACCTCTTCAAGTAATTCCTCTTCTACTTCTATTAGGAAATTCGTTTCTAAGAATATCTATGTTATTTCTACCATAACCCATGATTCTCCCACCACCTCTCTATCTTTAGACATTGTTGACCATTTCAAAAAATCCAAAATCTAAATATCTACATTTGAATACTTAAGAACTCATCCTTAAAAATTGGAGAAACTCATTCAACATGTCAAACTTAGTAGCCATGTTCCTAAAGATACATCCACTAAAGAACCACCATGTGCATCCCAATCCACTCCATATCTAAATTTCCTCACTTTCACACCCTCTACATCTAAGAATGTTGATCCATTCTACATTTCCATGTTAATCAATGGGTACAAGCTAAATAATTTCATCATTGACTTTGGTGCCTCAGACAACATCATGCCCGTAAAAGTTTCTAAATATCTTGCTCTCTCCCTTTCCTCTACCTCTTGTAAATTTCTCTCAATGGAGATGAAACGAGTGCCTCTCTTTAGACAAGTCAAATATTCCGAAGTATCACTGGAAGACTTTGCCAATAATAAAATCACAATGAGAATCATTGTAGTAGACCTGCCCACCTCATACGGTATGTTGTTAGGCCGAATATTCTACTGAGATGTTGGAGGATATATGAAAATTTATTGGTCACATGCCACCATCCCGGCCAATCATAAAACAAAGAAGATACTTCCCATCAAAATAATGAAGTATATTATTCAACAGGAAAACAACCCAATGGGAGACATACCTTGCCACAATTCCAAACCTAGAAATTTCTTCATGACCTTCAAGGAAGATCTTGGGCTGCTCTTTTTGGTGGAGGAATGTCCAAGCATCGTAGAGCCATTCAAAGAACAAAATGAAGAGTTGATGAAGGCCAAGTTTGAAATGGTGTACTTTTCATGGGATGAACGTGTAGACAAACTTACCGTAGTGGATACCAAGTTTGGTGATGTGAACCTTGACTTGCAACAAAAAGAACCTCATAGACAAGGAGAAGCTAGAAATAAGGTGCTATAGTAATAAAGGAGGTGGGACGTATAAGCATGATAACAATCAAGGTAGATTTCTTAAGAAGCTAAGAAGAGGTTCATACTCTGGTGAACCTTTCAATGAATTTGCAGAAGAATGGCTTTCAGTAACACCCATTTATGGGTAAGTACTCAATTCAAATTTACACTTCAGTGAAAGTGGGTCATCCCCCACATGTACATGGGTGATTTAGGTTATTTACCTTGTTTCTTTTGAGTGTTTCCTTTTACTTTTTATGTTTCCCTTGTTGTGTTCATGTTTTTTTGTGTGTGTTTAATAAATAAAGTTGTGTAGCCTAACTTTTTAGTGTATGACTCCGCAAGGCCTAATGGATAAGGCACTGCTCAATAAATTATGTGGTCTGAAGTTGATATTCTAGATTCTCCATGTCATGTCTTCGCTACCCAAGCTAAGGTGAAGCCCAAGCTTGGGTTTTTGAGGATCTACAACCATGGGAGCATGTTATATGATTGGGCCAATTTGTCTTGAGATGTTAGGTCCACTAAGGAGATGTGGCAAGAAGTGGGTGATGTGGAGGAACTCTCTCGGTGATTCATCTTAGTTCAGTGAAGTGGTGTCGACGTGTCATGGGGATGAGATTATCTTGGGAGGTCAGATATTAAACACCAAGTTTAAGACCAATATGATGAATAGGGGTAGGTTTTGTGGCATTTGGATTGATTTTGAATAGTTGGTGAGTAAATACCAAGTTTCCTGGTCAAAGTTCTTGTTGTATGCTTTGATTTGTTTAGAGGTTAATACAGTTTTGTTGGAGAAGCTCAACGTAGTGACCAAGATGGTGGTAGAAGTGAATCA
The DNA here is from genome assembly GCA_019776745.2 of Taxus chinensis. Classification (NCBI taxonomy): domain Eukaryota; kingdom Viridiplantae; phylum Streptophyta; class Pinopsida; order Cupressales; family Taxaceae; genus Taxus; species Taxus chinensis. The sequence goes on along the minus strand of CM034147.1, from coordinate 89,377,619 downwards.
CCATTCAATTTGATATACTCAACCAATGAGTAAAAGAAGAGGCCTCTGAGTTGATAGGGTGACAAGTGGAGGCAGAGTCATTAGTCAAATTAGTGGGATCATTCATTTTAGGGAAACCTCCATACAAAATGTGTCAGAGGTGAATAAATAATCATTGAACCATGGGAAACGTGTCAAGCATACCTGAGTTAGTTGGTGAGGTAAGGTACAAAATGTGAGAAAGGAAACATCAAGAGCCCTCCAATCAATAGGTTAACATGGAAAATATGAGGAGTTCAAATCCCGCTAGCAATAAATGAACTGCCACACCATGCAAAAAGAAGAGCTCGCCAACCATCTCACCGAGTTGGCTAGAGAGTAATTAGCCAATTAACATTAAAACCCCCTCCAAAGCACAAACCAAACCTCATGGGTTTCATCAAAAGGTCGAGATGCCTTAAATTTTATCAAAATCTATGTTTTTAATTAAATGGAGGATAACTTTTTTTTTTTTGAATTTATGGGGGCATGATGGGTGAATAGTTATCAAATGTAATTAATGATGTAATTAAGCATGTAAGCCATCAAGTTTTATATTCATGCCCAAAATTTAGGATTTCTCCTCCCTTCTCTCACAGCTTGGATTTTCTATAAATGTAAATGAGGAACACATCTCAAGGGGTTAGAAATTTTCCAATTCCTCTCTTTTCACAAACTAAGTTGTGGATTTTTGGGAAATGTCAAGCCTTTCTTCCAAATATTATAATGGCAACCATTTCCTATTCCTAATGTAATGATGCATTGTGCATGTGATTGAAGTAATTTAATTTTGTTCTAGGACTAATTATTGGTCCTTTCATAATTTTTTCTACTTTGTTTTCGCTTTCTCATGCTTGCAAGTATATTGTGCAATTTCAAGTTTCTATTACAGGTTTTGGAAGTTTTGTGATTACCTAGGAGTGAAGTTATGTATGCAGTTGGGTTATGCTGCTTATTCATCCTTCTCATTTACATCCTTCTTCATTGGATGACAGACAGCTTGTCTAGCAAAAACATTTCTTATTGCGTCACCATTCCTAGTGTAGGTTTTATTTCTTGCAAATATCTCTCCCTAATTACCTAGAAATGTTAGTATAGGTCTAGTTAGTTGTTTTTATTGCATTATGAGTACTATAGTTCCTAGTTTACGAAGAGTAATCCATCCTACTCTAGAGGTTCACCTCAATTCACGAGTCCCACAGCTTGCGAGGTGATCCTGTAGTGCCCATCCTCCTTTGACAATGTTTAGATACTGATCTTGACACTATTGACGTTATTTTGGATATTATTATGTTTTGATGTAGTATGATGTATCAGGGATTATTATGGACAGTATTATGTTTTGATTAGTATGATGGTTAGATGTTAGATCCTGGATTAGTATTGATCTGGATTCAGATATTTTGCTTGATGATCAATGAGACATTATTATTATTATGTGGATGATGATATACTGGTTGACATGGACATGTTATTGATGTTGATTTTAGACATGTGACATTGATATTATGAATAGCTCTAGCATAGAGATCTATTGGATGATGATATAGTTGTAATTGAATTTAATTGATAATGATAAAATCTTGATATTGTTGTGATTTGGATTTAATAATTATATGTTGATTTTATATCTCTTGGATGTTCTAATATGGCCACGAGGCCTAGGAGGTATTGTTATTTTGCAGGTTAAAAATCACAACAATGTCGGGGGACTGGAGACTAACCATATTGGAATTCAGTGTGAAATCAACAAGGTCACCATGGCAACTGTGTTTGAGTTGTATGTTGTGTTTTGTTAGGATTTCCCATGGGGGGATTTCCATTATTGTGACCATGGGACATGTATGTGTTTTGATTATGTGTGTTTTATTTGTATGTTCCCTTTTCAGTATTGTTGCGTGTATTTTATTTGTAAGGTGTTCCTTCTTTTAATAAATTTAAATGTGATAGTATAATGTGAGAGTCTTATAGTTAAATTTCAATTAAATTAATTGGGATTTGGAATATAAATTGAATGTTATTGTCTTGGTTGAAAATGAAAATTGATTTATATATATTATAACCATGTGGTAAATAAATAAATCTTTATAAAATATTGTAATAAATAAATGTCATAAATATAAATGCATGTGTAAGAAATTGTAAGAGGATGTAAGAGTTGTGTAAGTGAAATGATAGATTGTATAAGGTATATTTTGGAGTGTAAAACACTCCATCCTCTTTGAAACTTGAATTTGGTCTTGGGAGCCTAAATTGGAGGCTTATGGGACAAGAAGTTGTCCCACATCTCTCAAAATTCTCCACCAACCATGATTATTGATTTAGGAGTCAAAATCAATCTATTTTATTGTATTTTGACATAAATTTGGGTAAGTATTGATTACACTTGTCTTACAAATTTTAAATGCATTCCTTTTGGGGTATGGGCTATATTTGAAGTATGTAAGTAATTTTGTCATATTTCATTTATGGTGATTTGATTTGTTTGATGTTGATTGAATTCTTAGGGAATGAGGAAAAATGATGTGGCATCCCACTTGGAATCCACATCATCCTCTTCCACCCCTCTCCCTTTAAAAATTTGAATTGTTCCTCCTCATTTGAGGTTGTTGAAAGTTTGGTGATTTCACTCTTGGGGGCGAATTCCTCTTGGATTGTGGAGCTTGCTTTGTGGAAGGAGTTGGATTTGCTTGTGCATTAATTTGCATTTTGCTGATTTGGGACTGGTTTTTTGGTGTAACAATGAATGTTGTTTTGGAAACAAGATCTCCATTATGGAGAGGTAGGCTCTCACTCCTTTAAAATTGTTGTTTTTCCCTCTTCCTTAGCATGAAAATTATTGAATGTTTTTGTGTTTGTACATTCTTAGAGGGATGGGTAGAATGCTTAGGGAATGGTGTGGAGAGAAGACTATGAGGTTTATCAGAGGAGGGATAAGGGATTTTCCATTGGCACTTGTCTTGTGGAGGGAGTGTTGGTTTGGGATCCACCTAGGGAAAGGATAATTGTGCTTGCATTTCTTTCTTTGGGGAGGTATAAGGGATGAATTTTGAGGAGGGATAAGGAGGGGTTGAGGAGAGATAAGGTTTATGGGATGGCTATGTTTTTGGTGGTTTGTTTTAGGTGGATGCCCAATTTCAACATGGGAGGCATAAGGAGACCTCCATAGTTCTTGCCCTTGCTTGGCTTGCTTGCTTGGAGGAGGAGGAGCCTTTGTTTTTTTTTGAAATTGGTTGTTGTAGTTGAGAAATACATGTTTTGTTTGTGTGTTATCTTTTGAATGTGAATGTTTGTTTTTGTGAAAGAAGCTACATTTCCATGAGTTGTTTCATCATGCTCCATTTAAATATGGTTAGGGCTCGGGTGCCAATGGGGAAAGATGGCTTCTCTTTTCCCATTGGGTATCATGGCTGGGTGGAGAGCGTTTCCTCTCCCCCTTCATTGTTGTGATCAAGTTGAAAAGATGGAGAAATCAACACGTTACTATTTGGAACTTGGAGAAATCAGTTTTTGATAGTTCTCCTTTCTTGAACAAATGTCGTTGTAACCTTTCCCACTTTTAGTGGATGAGTGTATTGATATGGAAATATTAAGTATTTATCTTGTAATTGAAAGTTGTATATGAATTGAGAAATGTAAATGATATCATATATGTTGTATTTTGAAATGTGAAGAGTTACTTTCTTTCCTCTTTTTTGGGAAAATAACATCTTACAGTTTGTAAGATTCAAATTGGAATGTAAAGAAAGAGTTAAATTGTACATTGCTATTGGAGATCAAAGAAAGAATCATGTTCCTTGTTCAATTGCATTGTTGTGTTGTCAAATTTTAAGGACTGTTATATTATGCAATTTTTGTTTTAGAAAAGAGAGTTCATATAAAGGAAATTGATAGAATTTGGATACTTTGAAATAAGTCTTAGAATTGAAATCCACTTTGCATTTTGACTGTAAGTGCATGTTGAATCAATTAGATGTCTGAGAAAGGAAATTGATATGTTTTCCCTTAATTCAAATCTGCATATTAAATTGTAAACTCGTGGAAGAAAGAACTCTGTTTTAATTTGTAACTCTGGCTTTTTAAAAATAATGCAACTAATGTATAGTTTAGAGTTATGACTAAAATTAAGGAATGAGATAATGAAATTAAGATGTATTAATGTATAAGAAACCTTGTGGAACTCAACAATTAAAATGAACAACAAGATCCCCTTCAAAACTAGAAATTATACTTGCACAATTAGAATTATGTCAAAAGATGTAAAAATGCAAATGGGAAAGCAATCAACAAATTGAATCTTGAAAAAAATATTAAACTCATCCTAGACCATCCCTTCATGTTCTGTTTGCATGTTGAGGAGAAAAGAAATCAATTTGAGCCAAACTTAAAAGTTATAAAAACTGCCAGTTTTGTAATTGAAACCCTGCAGATTGGTTTCTAAAAATTGACCCTTGAAACTTCACTAGAAATTCCAAAATTGATGATTTTTTTGCAAAGAGAACTCTGAGAGATTTTTGGAAAGTTCTTGTTTTCCCAAAATGGAGTTCCCATTAAAAAATTTATGGCCATTTGAATTTTTACTTCAAAATGGCCATCCAAAACCCAAAAATGAATTAATATAACTTAGAAAATTTAAAATTTTAGCACGGAAAAAATTTCCATGAAATGCCCTCTGCCCCACCACCATCTTATCCAATCAGATGATGCCACGTGGCATCTTGGAGGGGCAGACTTTTTGAAAACTCTATCTTTTTTGAAAAAATTTCCTTGGGAAAATTTTCCCAATTTTCCCCGCAACCCCGTGGCCCCCAACCAATCACGTGTTGACACACGTGGCAGGGAGGGTGCAAAGGTTCAAATTGAAAACTTAAAATTTTTGAAAAATTTTCCTTTGGAAAATTTTCAAAAATTTCCCCGCAAGTTTGGCTGACAAATTTTTCTTTAACATTTTCCCCTTTGGAAAAATTTCCATGGCCCCACACCCCCGTGCAGCCAATGGGGTGATGACACGTGTCCCCATGGGACTTGCGGGTCCCTGCACTAATTCATTTTAACCATTTAACCCTTGGGTAAAAAATCCAAATTCTCTCCGCTAGCTCCACTGGCGCTGCCAATCACAAGGTGCCACATGGCCATTTGAGCTAGCGTGGATGCACAAAGGAAAATTTTCCTTTGGAAAACCCCTTCAGGGAAAATTTTCAAGTTTTTCCACTGACCTGCTATGTCCTGACCCAAATCACGAAGTTGACACGTGGCAAATTGGGGGAGTCGCCGGACGTGGCACCTATTTTCTATCCTTTGAGATTTTAGCTCATGCGAATATTAAATTTCACCTTTGCGCTTCTACTGGTCTACATTCTCCCTGCACCAATTGGGAAGTCCAACCTTGTCCTTCGCTCCCCATTTTCCATGCTCATCAGGGACATGCCACGTGTCCTTTTTCTTTCTAACCCCGTGGACTTCCTAAGGGAGAATTTTCCCCTAAAAACTCCACCATCCATAACTTGAGTTTTACAAGGTGTTAGGACTTCTTTATATGGTTGGAAAGGTGAGGAAATTTACTATCCAATGAGCCTAGTTTAGGAAAGTTTTGATAAATCTAAGTGTGTGAAAAATCCAGTTGAACTTCTGGGCCTATTTGAGAGCAGGCATGAGGGAGATTTTCTCTCTGAACCTAAGTAAAACATGTAACCCTAATTCTAGAACCTTATAAACTTGTTATAAGATAAAAATGGAAATCTTGTGTTTGGTTAATCAGAATCTATTCTGGAACCTATTTAGTTTTAAACTAGTGTCTTGCAACTTAGTTGTAGACTCTTCTTATCAAAAAAAAATTATTCCATAATTTTTCCTAGTTTGTTTCTTGGTCTCAAGTGGTAGTTGAAGCGGGCATTACACTTGGTATTAGAGTAGTGGTTCAAAATCTTGGACCATTGGGCACACTAGAAACATTGAGACTTGAAACCTAAAACTAGCAAACCTGTTAATCTAGATAACAAACAACTGATTGAAAATTGAACATGTTAGTAAACTTAGAAAACTAAAGGAAACTCAAGCTAATGAACTAACTCCCACTCTGGTCTATGTGCAGGGAGCTCAGATGGAGCAGGAGAAACATTCATCAGAGACTCAGAGTCACCACCACCACCACCACCCACCACCACCACCACCAGATCAGGGTTTAGCAGCTATCCTACCACATATTTTTTAGACCCTCCAGGATGTTAATGCTGCCCTATGTGGAGGATCAGTAGGAGGGCACTCAGGCAGACATGATAGAGATATTTCCATAGAGGGACATGCACCCCCTCCACTCAGTGAGGAGGATGGAGGAGAGAATTTTCATGCAGAGTCAGTCAGAGTAGATTCACCACCTGAGGAGGACAGGGTGACTGTAGTTCTGGAGCATAGAGAGGTCTCAGAGCTCTAGGCTTAGGGATGAGCTTATAGAGAGGCCTAGAGGCCATCAGACCATAGCTGTGGATCACATCAGGGAGATCCTGAAGCTTAGGCCCTCACATTATTTAGGTGACACAGGGGGATTCCAGGTAGAGGCCTGGCTGGTTAGCTTGAGCGGTTGCTTCAAGCTTTGTCCTTGTTCTAGCAACATGAAAGCTCGTGTTGCGATCCATCTACTAAAGGATGGAGCTAGAGTATGGTGGAGGATAGAGGAGCAGAAACTCCATATAGATTCAGAGACAGTCACTTGGGAGTTGTTTAAGGAGAGATTCAGGAGTAGATACTTACCATGGAGATTCATACAGTAGAGGATCGATGAGTTCCACGATCTTTGACAGGATTCCCTTACAGTGGCTGAGTATGAGAGTAGGTTCCTGGACCTGCTTCAGTACGTTGATTACATGTAGGATGAGCATGTGTGAATCCACAGGTTCATCTGGGGCCTTAATATAGACATTGGAGGTGTAGTTCAGATCCACTACCCACAGACATTAGCAGAGGCTATTGAGAAGGCCTACATTACAGAGGAGACTCATGGTAAAACCCAACAGGCTAGAGACTAGGTTAGGAGCTGTATTCAGTAGTTTTAGGATAGTAGATCGAGGGGGTCAGCTCCTCCTCCTCGTGGTGGTCAGCATTCTTTGCAGTCATCTTTCAGACCACAAGCACGTAGTAGCAGTAGTAGCGATCTCACCCACCATTTAGGCCTCCTCAGAGAGATTATGCACAGAGAGGTCACAGTATGGGGCCTCCTCCTAGGGGACCCACCAAGACACAGGGTGGAGCTAGAGCTCAGTTGGTAGGAGCTCAACCATAGAGGCCACAACAGACTATAGTTGGATCATCAGGATCCATGACACCTACCTCTAGGGCACCTTCTGGAGGTGCTACTGTTTGGAGAGGTTCAGGTGGTGGTTGTTTTAGGTGTGGAGTAGCGGGACACTTTTGGAGAGATTTCCCCCAGAACCCTAATAAGGGTAAGGCACCCATCTCAGAGCCTATATTTGGAGACATGGGATGGAGTCACAGGATCTACATAGTGGTTGAGAACTGCTAGGCTGAGCACTAGAGCACGGTCATTGAGACCATAGGTAGTATTGGAGGTGTTCCTACCTCCATATTGTTTGACTCCTGGTTCATTCTAGATCATTTATTATACCATCCTTAGTAGAGTGATGCAGGTTTGTAGTTGTTAGATAGGGTCATAGTTGGGATGTTGAGATGGCTTCGGGAGCCAAGGTCTCTGTAGACTCCTTAGTAAAGGAGTGTGTTGTTAACTTGGGACCTTTTACCACCACTTCAGATCTCCGCATACTTCCTTTGGGCTTGTATGGAGTCATTTTAGGCATGGATTGGTTGTCTACACATAGGGCCAGGATGGATTTTCTATCATAAGACTATATCTTGTGCAGATAATCTTGGAGTTGAGTCAGTGATTTATGGGGTCAGGAGACCTATTTCTATTCACACTATCTCCGCTATGCAGCTCAAGCGGTTGTGTGTGACGGGGTTGTTAGATGTATGTAGTCATAGTAAGTGACCAGATAGAGGATGGGTCTAGTGGACCATCGCTAGATGACCATCCCATTTTGAGAGAGTATGTAAATGTTTTCCCAGGGGAGCTACCGGGGATGCCACCCCCACATGAGATTGATTTCTATATTGATCTAGTTCCAGGAGCAGAGCCTATCTCACGAGCTCCTTATCGGATGACCACCCCAGAGCTCTGTGAGCTCAAGTTACAACTGGAGGGCCTTCTAGAGAAATGCCTTATCCATCCTAGTGTATCCCCTTGGGGTGCACTAGTTATATTTGTGAAGAAGAAGGATGGATCCTTGCGGTTGTGCATAGACTACCACCAGCTGAATAAGGTAACGATCAAGAATCATTATCCCCTACCTTGCATTGATGACTTGTTTGATCAAATGAGGGGAGCCACAGTGTTCTCTAAGATTGATCTCAAGTCAGGGTACCATCAGTTGAGGATTACAGAGGCAGACATTCATAATACTACTTTTTATATGAGGTATGGGCACTATGAGTTCACAGTGGTGCCTTTTGGTTTGACGAATGCCCCTACAGTGTTTATGAGTTTGATGAATGGGGTATTCAGAACCTTTTTAGATCGCTTTGTGCTCATATTTCTTGATGACATTTTGATATAATCACCCACACGTGAGGAGCACGAGGGGCACCTTCGACAGGTTCTTTAGTGTCTTTGTGAGCAGCAGCTTTATGGGAACTTGGAGAAGTGTGCTTTCTTCTAGATAAAGGTGCAGTATTTGGGACATGTTATTTCTGGGGAAGGTATCATAGTCGATCCTTCCAAGATTAGAGCCATTATGGATTGGCTAGCACCCACTATAGTGACTGAGGTGCATAGCTTCATGGGGTTAGTAGGTTACTATAGGATATTTTTTTAGGATTTATCTCGGATAGTGCACCCCATCACCTCCCTTCAGCGGAAATGGAAGAAGTTTGTTTGGTTAGACAGGTGTGAGCATGCCTTCAGGACTCTGAAGGAATGCCTCACTACAGCACCTATCCTTGCAGTGCTAGACCCAAATGGTGAGTTCTTTGTATGTAGAGATGCTTCGTTGGTAGGCCTTAAAGGTGTTCTTATGTAGGAGGGCAGATTAGTTGCCTTTCAATCTCGTAAACACAAAGATCGTGAGCTTAACTATCTAACCCATGATCTTGAGCTTGCGGTAGTTGTGCATGCTTTAGTTCATTGGAGACACTTCCTTCTTGGTTAGAGATTCATACTCAGGATAGATTATTTGATTCTTTGCCACCTCTTCACACAGCCCAATCTAAATGCTCATTAGAGGCATTGGACGGAGTTGTTTTGTGAGTATGACATGGAGATAGAGCATGTGAAGGGGAAGGATAATGTGGTTGTAGACACTCTCAGAAAACGGAGGCATTTTAGCATGACTACTTCAATGAGCACAGATTTACGGAGTCGGATCCTTCAATAGCTTCCTCTTGACAGTTTCTACATTGCAACTTGAGAAGAGATTGAGTCCCAAAGACCCCTTGAGGGGAAGTTTGATGGTTTCTCACTAGAGGCAAATGGTCTTCTCAGGCATAGAGGTCATATATATGTTCCTAGAGATGGAGGCTTGAGGAAAGACATCTTGACAGAGGAACATCGTGTACCTTATTCAGCCCATCCTGGGGTGAGGAAGATGCACACCACTTTGAGACAAATCTATCACTAGAGAGGTCTTTATAGGGACGTGGCTCAATTTGTGTCACATTTCTTAGAGTGCCAGAAAGTGAAGGCCAAGCATCAGCATCCAACTGGCCTTCTCTATCCTCATGCTATACCAGAGTGGAAATGGGACACCATTTCCATGGATTTCATTGTTGGGTTACTGATGTTGAGATATCACCATGATGTCATTGTGGTCATGGTTGATAAATTGATAAAAGTAGCTCACTTTTCTCCAGTGAAGACCACCTATAAAGCTAGTACAGTGGTTGTGTCTACTTGGATGAGATTTTCAGGTTGCACAGGATTCCGTGGAAGATAATTTGTGACCGTGATCCTTTGTACACTCCCCATTTCTAGACTACCATGCAGTATGTTCTCGGGACAAAGACTAACTTCAGCATAACTTATCACCCTGAGATAGATGGATAGACTGAGAGGGTGAATCAGATTTTGGAGGACATGCTCATGATGTATGTGATGGATCACCAGGTGAGATGGGAGGAGTATCTGTACCTTGTGGAGTTTGCCTACAATAATAGCTTTTAGAGTTCTATAGGCATGGGTCCTTTTCAGGCCTTGTATGGGAGGGAGTGTAGGACACCCATAAGTTGGGATAGATTGGAGGCAAGAGTATCCCTAGGACCAGCTCTTTTACAAGACATGGAGTAGTAGGTAGTGTTGATTAGGCAGAGATTACAAGAGGCACAAGATAGGGAGAAGAAGTACGCTGATCAACATAGAACTGAGCATAATTTTGATGTGGACATGAAGGTATTCCTTCATGTTAGGCCACATAAGAGCTCAATCTGTTATGAAAAAGGTTCTAAGTTAGCTCGTCGGTTCGTTGGACCTTTTGAGACCATAGAGTGTATCGGCACATTGGCTTACCATCTAGCATTTCCACCTAGCTTGTCTCACATACATGATGTGTTTCATGTTTCTATTCTTAGGAGATACATCACAGATCCTTCTCATGTGCTAGATTGGATATAATTACAGGTACATGATCAGGGGCAGGTGATGGTGGAGCCCATCCATATCATCGATCGCAGGACCCTGGGCCCTCGAGGCAGAGAGATTGATCAGGTACGGGTGCAATGGGATAGATATTATCTGACTGTAGAGTAGGAATGGCTTAGATATTAGGTTTCCTTTCAGTGGCTTTGAGTGGAATTTTTTGCACAACATTTTAATTTTTTAAGTAGAGGGATCGTTGGTTTCTTCCATGACCAGCACAAAGTCGCTAGGTGAGTCACCATAACTGTAAGGTATTTTTTTCAGTGACATCTTTGATCACCATTTTTTTTCACCCTGGCACTTGTTTTTCTGATCACTCAACTATAAATTTATTAAGTGTGGAATTGGATGTAGAAATTGTCCACATGTCTTACCAGTGTAAGCTAGGCATAAAGAATAAAATGCTAAAATAATATAGGTCAAGAAACATGACAATTTCCAATAGAATAAAATGCTAAAAGAATATCCTTATACCCATATGCACGACCCCCTACTACTTCTCTTCATCATTCATGGGTGGATGAACCTCATGAATCTGACACAGAAGAAAGTATTTCTTCCTTGGCAGTTATTGCAGTCCAAAGACACATAAGTGAGTTAGAAGAATATTATGAGGAAGATAATGAACAACAAATATATCATCACGATGACAATTGGGTACCAGATAACCAACAAGCCCTGTCATATTTTTGTTGTCCTTTTTCATATATTCTTCCCCTTGGTGAAACATATTTTCAAGCCATGGTAGTTTTGCACCAATGAACACCTCACCTATGCCCACTGAATGCACTTATGCATGAATTTCCCATCATAAAATCAGTCTATCCCAGAATTAAACATCTAATGATTTAACCAAGTAAAATGTTAAATATTAACAGTTGTTTTATAGATGAGTAGGAGACAGTGTTGTTTTCAGTACTAATCACACATCCAAAACCTTTTCCCTAGGAATACAGTTAATGAAGGGAATCCATCATTTTATTTGCACGCATCACATTTACACAGAAAATGTTAGACCCGTTAGACAACCCCAGCGAAGGATTAATCCCGTACTAAGAGACATTGTGAAGACAGAAATTGAAAATTTGTTACAGTTAGGTTTCATATACCCTATATCAAACAGTCAGTGAGTCTCTCCTCTAGTCATAGTAGATAAGAAAAATGGGAAGTGGAGGGCCTTTATAGACTATAGAGAACTCAACAAAGCAACCTGGAGGGTTTATTTCTCCTTGCCATTTATAGACCAAGTACTGGACAACCTAGTTGGAAAGAGATATTTCTCTTTCCTACATGGTTTTAGTGGTTATAACTAGATTCAGGTAGCTCCTAAAGACCAAGACAAAACCACATTTACCTGTCCTTAGGGCACCTTTTCCTATCGAGTCCTCCCTTTTGGACTATGTAATGCCCTTGCTACTTTCCAAGTGCAATTTTGGCTATCTTTGTAGACCTGACCAATAAATGTGTGGAAATATATATGGACAATTTTACTCTTCATGGAGGTACATTTGAGGAAGCTTTAGAAAAATTAAACAATATTCTCACTAGGTGTGAAGAACATCAGTTGTCTCTTAACCATGAAATTTTTTTGATCATGGTGGAGTAGGGAATTTTTTTAGGACATCATATCTCCTTAGAAGGAATTAAAGTAGACCCATGAAAGGTTGAGGTGATTTCACAACTTCCTCTGACAAACATTCAGATATTAGGTTGCCTTGCAGTGGCTCTAAATGGAATTTGTTGCACCACATTTTAATTTTTGAAGCAGAGGGATCATTGGTTTCTTCCATGACTAGCACAAAGTCCCTAGGTGAGTCACCATAATTGTAAGGTATTTTTTTTAGTGACATCTTTGATCACCATTTTTTTTCACCCTGGCACTTGTTTTTCTGATCGCTCAACTATAAATTTTTTAAGTATGGAATTAGATGTGGAAATTGTTCACATGTCTTTCCAGCGTAAGCTGGGAATAAAGAATGCAAGGGAGGATTTCAACCTAGTGTCACATCATCCACCTGTCTCAAGCCTAGAATCCTTCCCTGGTAGGTTAAAAAGTAAAAATAATAGTAGAAACATGATGCGCCCTACACTTGTCACTCGAGCACTACTCCCAGGAAGAAATGGATGAATCCTCCCCAAAATAGCATGCATCTTCCATGTGTCTCTCAAGTGCATGTTGGGAATTCGATTTCAGAAAAAATCTCAAGCAAGCATGTGTTCTCCATGCATTAGGAAAAGATTATCACTGACTCCAAGGGTGATAGTTGGGTGAATTATAAAAAATTACAAATATCTCAACAAGTAGTTAAGATAATGACCCAGAATTGAAGGATTGTTAAATACTGCTAGCAGAAACCATAGTTCCAGACATCAGAAAGAGAGCCAAAAATATCAATAAAGGGGCATCCAATTCTGAGTAGAAAAGGGGGATATTTTGGAGGATGTGAGGAATAAGAAATTATAAAAGCATTTGAAGGTTCATTTTTTATTATCCAAGCCTTAGAAAGTCTCATTTAAAAAGAATTTGTAATTTGTTCCATTTCAGCCTCATGTATTATTTTCCATATAAATTAAGTTCTTGTTCTGTGCATTTTGGCTTTTGTATTTTGAGTATTTTTATTTCGTTAAGTAGTGTTATCCAAAATTTCACCCCCCCAAGGGTAAATTTGATAACATGTATCAGAATGTTCAAGTCCCAAGGCAATTGACTCATTCAGAGTAAAAATCAGGTTTCTAGGGTCCCTTCAGGAATTTTTCTAACTCCCCAGGCTGAAGAAGGAAGCAGCCAGCTCTGAGAAAATGTGAAAAAAGGTTGCAGAAAGGAAAGTAGGTTGATCCAGGAAAAAGTGTGAAAATTGGCTAAGTCCTGCTCAAGGGAGAAACTGGGACATTTGGGACGTCAAGGCGCGAATCAGCCGAAAAGCCTCCAGGCGGCCCAAATTACATTTGGGACAATTGGGCCAGGAGTACGCGGCGGGCGCGAAAAGCCGATCCGGCCGAAAGAGGAAGAAAAATTGGCTAAGTGTTGCTCGGGATGTTTGGGACAAAAATACCCGAACCGGCCGAATCGGCCGAAATGAGCACAGGAAGTCAAAAAGCGATTGGGACATCTGGGCCGCGAAGACACGAACCGGCCAAACCGGGCGAAAAAGGGCGAGTCAGTCTGAAGGCAACTGGGACATTTGGGACAAATGGACGCAAACTGGCCGGTTCGCCCGAAATCAGCACAGGGAGCACTAAGCGTTTGGAACATCTGGGATGAAAAGATGTGAAGGACGTGAAAGAGCCAGCAGGTCCGAAAACCAATGAGATCGCACCACGTGTCTCAAGGAGAAAAGTCAAAAAGTCAAAGGGCGAGTTTTAAAGGGTCAGCGCGAACCAATGAAATGGCGCCACATGTCCAAGTTGGGGCCCACAAGGAAATTTCAAAAAAAGACAGCCCACCGAAAGACGGAGGAGAGAGAATTGCTCATCCAATCAAAGCGTGCCACGTGTCATCCAAGTGGCAGAGCATGGGAAAGATTTCAAAACACGTTTTTGCCTGTTTTGTGCCCTAAAACTTCAAACCTCCATAACTTTCGATCCAGAGCTCAGATTTGCACGTTCCTTATATCAACGGAAAGCTGGTAAAATTCTCTACACGATTCAGGGGTCAATCTTGCATTTTGGAGCAGTCTGGAGGGAGAAAATCGAGAAATGGATCTGACACGTGTCACGGCCAGAAGTGACATTTCAGCGGCCAAATTAATGCAGAATGGGTCGCATTCTCCTCCAAATCGGTCAAAGATGGCAGGGTATGGGTTGGTAAGGTATCCTATGCCGTTTTAATGCATTGGTATTCAATGAGGAATGGGCTTACATGTTTTCCCACGTTTCTGTCCCCTGGGCTCGACCCATGCAATGTAAAAGCCAGATTTGGCTCATTAAAAAGAAAAGGTTGTTCATTCTTTCTACTCTGCTCTCCCTTCTTTTCTTCTCTAGGGTTGAAAATGGAATTTGAACCTCCTCCCTTGCTCTGTAATGGTTTTTTAGCCTCTTATTAATGGAATGATGTTCTGTGCAAACTTCTGAAGCAACAAAACGTGTTTTGTGATGCATCTGTCCATCCTTTCTCATTTTTGCTTGTTTTCTTCTTGCCTCTCTTCATTACAGGTATTTGTGCATGTTTGAATGTTCATTGCAGGTCTGGAGCTGTGTTCATGGAGTTTTGGGACATTTTCTGTGTGAAATCTATCCTTGGGCCTGTGATGCATCTGTCCATCCTTCCCATTGCTCACCTCTCTTTGTCCCATGGTAGTTTTGATAGATGTCCAACATTCTCCTTCTCTGGTGTATCACCATTTTAGTGTAGGCTTTTGTTGTTTTTCCCTTCTCTCTCTCTCTCTGTCTCCTTGGCATGGTTAGATTAGGATTAGATTAGCTTGCCTGTACTGGAATAGCTTGTGGCAGGTAGTTTAGGAGCAGGAACCAGCCTTCTCTGGAGATTCCTCTCTCGGTTTCACAAGTCCCACGCTTGGAGAGAGGTTTCCATGTTGTGCAATCACACTGGATGCCTAAACATCAACCTAGAATCCTGATGTGCATCCAGGGGTGCTGTGATTTTGCACTAACATTTTTGGCACGCCCGGTGGGACCTTAGAGGTCTTTCACTTCATCTTTTGCAGGTTGATGTGTTCCTGTGAAGATTTCAGCCTTTGGAGGCACTTGCAAACACATCTGGCGACTCCATCTGGTCAACAACCATCTCTGAAGTTGCATACCTTCCTTTCCATTCATTTCCATCCTTTTTTTCATTCATCCTTCTTTCCATCCCTTTCATTCTTTTCCATTCCATGAAGTTGTGCAACCATGACTTCATTTCCATCATGGAACTCACATTTACAACAATAGCAGTATTTTCCACTTCCAACATGTTTTACAAATCCTCCAGATTAGCATGCATACTCATATGAATAGCAGTGCCAAATTCAGTTTGGAAATGAAGCTTCCCAAGAGTAAGAGTATGCATACAATGAAGACCATCAGATCCAAGATGCTGGTCTGTTGGAGAAAATCCAAAAGATGGAGGTGGAGATGTTGCAGTCCAGAGCAACAGTTCAAATGAGAGCTTTCAGAATTGGTTGCAGGACTCCTTGTCCATGGGGAGGCCCTTTTCTAAGACACTTCAGCCCTCAAGAGAAGCTGGAATTCATGATAAAGATGCTGCCCCCAACTTGCACAATGGACAGCAGAGATAGAGGCCTACAGACTTGTTGTTGAACAACCTTGTCAATGGGTAAGTTCTACACCATCATCTGGTTTTTTTTTTCCATTAATCAAGCAGCACCATCTCATTTAAACTCCCCATCTTCTGTCCCAAGTATTGAATCCATGTCTCCACCTATCAGTCTTCCACCACACCTCGATTCTTCTTTCCTCTTCCCTTCCAAACAGTCATCCCCTCCACAAGAGCTAACAGAAATACCCCCTCCTCCAAAGAAACAAGAGGTTTCACCTCCTCCACCACCACAAAAAAATGTCAAATCAGTTGAGTTTCAATCTATCCCTCCTCTTGCATCCCCAATTCCATGTGGGGAAGAAAAAATTGAAAAAATCAGTCATCAAGGACAACAAGAGGAAGAGCCAAAAAGAAAAGAAATAACAGACAAATTGAAGGTTTGAGCTGCCAAGTTTGGGATGACAAGGATCCCCTTGATGGTTAAGCCTACAGAAGAGGCTAGGGTTGGAGAATAAATGGTGGTCAGGACTGATTTTTTTGCAGCAGAAAAAGAAGATCTTGCAGCCCCAACTTGCCCTCTAGAGCAGCAGAATGAAGAGTTTGACTTGACAAACTTCAGGCTAGAGGAAGAGTTTTATCAAGAGCAAGATTCTCTTCAAGTAGTAGAAGAAGGAGAAGCTGCTCCAAATCCAAGAGAAGAGGAGCACAATCTAGCTGTGGAGGAAGAGAAAGGGCAGAAGGGTTCTACCATTGCTTCCACACCATCCATTCAAGGTCTATAAGAAGACTCCATTCTTGGAGTTGAAAATCAGAGCTATGGGCATATCAAATGGATCAGACCTTGCCCAATCAGGTATTTGGCTTCATTCGAGCCAAAGGAGAAGCCACAACCAGTCATGCTTGCTTCTAAGCATGAGGATGAGCTACAAAGTACCAAGGATCAGCTGCCATACCTCTTCAATCCAAATGTAGAGAAGTTAAAAGAGGCATTGAAATTTTTAGTTGATACCTTGATGATTTGGATAGAAGACCAGCTTCTTGTTGATTTTCCATCCATCCAAACAGCCATGATCAGTGCCTAATCAATTGCATGGCTGCCAATTTTGAAGAAAGGAATCTATTTCTCACAACCAGTTGCAGGGTTTGTTTAGCTTGCCTTTGCTTCCAGTTAGAGTAGAGTAGCCAGGTTTGTTTTCAGCAGAAGAAGTGCTTGTGCACACTCTCCATGTTCCATTTGGGACATGTATGATTTTCAGTTCTGTACATAGTTTTTGGTGTTGCTGGTTTTGCTCTTGCACAGTTCATTTCAGTGGTTTTTGGTGAGAACAACTCCATGCCCGGTGGGTTTCCAAGTGGCTCAGAGGGGAGATTTTCAAAGTTCAAATTAGTTTTTAGGCTATTACTTATGACTCCATGCCCAATGGATTTCTTCAGGCAACTGGTCTTTTCATCTAGCAGGTAGATGACCCTGCTGAGTCACCAAATTGTTATCCAAAATTTCACCCCCCAGGGTAAATTTGATAACATGTATCAGAATGTTCAAGTCCCAAGGCAATTGACTCATTCAGAGTAAAAATCAGGTTTCTAGGGTGCCTTCAAGAATTTTTCTAACTCCCCAGGCCGAAGAAGGAACCAGCAAACTCTGAGAAAATCCGAAAAAAGGTTGCAGAAAGGCAAGTAGGTTGATCCAGGAAAAAGTGTGAAAACTGGCTAAGTCCTGCTCAATGGAGCAACTGGGACATTTGGGACGTCAAGGCGCGGATCGGCCGAAAAGCCTCCAGGCAGCCCAAATTGCATTTGGGACAATTGGGCCAGAAGTACGCGGCGGGCGAGAAAAGCTGATCCAGCCGAAAGAGGAAGAAAAATTGGTTAAGTGTTGTTCGGGACGTTTGGGACAAAAATACCCGAACCGGCCGAATCGGCCGAAATGAGCACAGGCAGTCAAAAAGCAATTGGGACATCTGGGCTGCGAAGGCGCGAACCGGCTGAACCGAGTGAAAAAGGGCGAGTCAGTCTGAAGGCAACTGGGACATTTAGGACAAATGGACGCAAACCGGCCGGTTCACCCAAAATCAGCACAGGGAGCACTAAGCATTTGGAACATCCAGGAGGAAAAGACGTGAAGGACGCGAAAGAGTCGGCAGGTCCGAAAACCAATGAGATCGCGCCACGTGTCTCAAGGAGAAAAGTCAAAAAGTCAAAGGGCAAGTTTTAAAGGGTCAGCGCGAACCAATGAAATGGCACCACATGTCCAAGCTGGGGCCCACAAGGAAATTTAAAAAAAAGACAGCCTACCGAAAGCCGGAGGAGAGAGAATTACTCGTCCAGTCAAAGCGTGCCACGTGTCATCCAAGTGGCAGAGTGCGGGAAAGATTTCAAAACATGTTTTCACCTGTTTTGTGCCCTAAAACTTCAGACCTCCATAACTTTCGATCCAAAGCTCAGATTTGCACGTTCCTTATATCAACGGAAAGCTGGTAAAATTCTCTACACGATTCAGGGGTCAATCTTGCATTTTGGAGTAGTCTGGAGGGAGAAAATCGAGAAATGGATCTGACACGTGTCACGGCCAGAAGTGACATTTCAGCGGCCAAATTAATGCAGAATGGGTCGCATTCTCCTCCAAATCGGTCAAAGATGGTAGGGTATGGGTTGGTAAGGTATCCTATGCTGTTTTAATGCATTGGTATTCAATGAGGAATGGGCTTACATGTTTTCCCACGTTTCTGTCCCCTGGGCTCGACCCATGCAATGTAAAAGCCAGATTTGGCTCATTAAAAAGAAAAGGTTGTTCATTCTTTCTGCTCTGCTCTCCCTTCTTTTCTTCTCTAGGGTTGAAAATGGAGTTCGAACGTCCTCCCTTGCTCTGTAATGGTGTTTTTGCCTCTTATTAATGGAATGATGTTCTGTGCAAACTTCTGAAGCAACAAAACGTGTTTTGTGATGCATCTGTCCATCCTTTCTCGTTTTTGCTTGTTTTCTTCTTGCCTCTCTTCATTACAGGTATTTGTGCATGTTTGAATGTTCATTACAGGTCTGGAGCTGTGTTCATGGAGTTTTGGGACATTTTCTGTGTGAAATCTATCCTTGGGCCTGTGATGCATCTGTCCATCCTTCCCATTTCTCACCTCTCTTTGTCCCATGGCAGTTTTGATAGATGTCCAACATTCTCCTTCTCTGGTGTATCACCGTTTTAGTGTAGGCTTTTGTTGTTTTTCCCCTCTCTCTCTCTCTCTCTGTCTCCTTGGCATGGTTAGATTAGGATTAGATTAGCTTGCCTGTACTAGAATAGCTTGTGGCAGGTAGTTTAGGAGCAGGAACCAGCCTTCTCTGGAGATTCCTCTCTCGGTTTCACAAGTCCCACGCTTGGAGAGAGGTTTCCATGTTGTGCAATCACACTGGATGCCTAAACATCAACCTAGAATCCTGATGTGCATCTAGGGGTGCTATGATTTTGCACTAATAGTTTTGGCACACCCGGTGGGACCTTAGAGGTCTTTCACTTCATCTTTTGCAGGTTGATGTGTTCCTGTGAAGATTTCAGCCTTTGGAGGCACTTGCAAACACATCTGGCGACTCCATCTGGTCAACAACCATCTTTGAAGTTGCAGACCTTCCTTTCCATTCATTTCCATCCTTTTTTTCATTCATCCTTCTTTCCATCCCTTTCATTCTTTTCCATTCCATGAAGTTGTGCAACCATGACTTCATTTCCATCATGGAACTCACATTTACAACAATAGCAGTATTTTCCACTTCCAACATGTTTTACAAATCCTCCAGATCAGCATGCATACTCATATGAATAGCAGTGCCAAAGTCAGTTTGGAAATGAAGCTTCCCAAGAGTAAGAGTATGCATACAATGAAGACCATCAGATCCAAGATGCTGGTCTGTTGGAGAAAATCCAAAAGATGGAGGTGGAGATGTTGCAGTCCAGAGCAACAGTTCAAATGAGAGCTTTCAGAATTGGTTGCAGGACTCCTTGTCCATGGGGAGGCCCTTTTCCAAGACACTTCAGCCCTCAAGAGAAGCTGGAATTCATGATAAAGATGCTGCCCCAACTTGCACAATGGACAGCAGAGATAGAGGCCTACAGACTTGTTGTTGAACAACCTTGTCAATGGGTAAGTTCTACACCATCATCTGGTTTTTTTTTTCCATTAATCAAGCAGCACCATCTCATTTAAACTCCCCATCTTCTGTCCCAAGTATTGAATCCATGTCTCCACCTATCAGTCTTCCACCACACCTCGATTCTTCTTTCCTCTTCCCTTCCAAACAGTCATCCCCTCCACAAGAGCTAACAGAAATACCCCCTCCTCTAAAGAAACAAGAGGTTTCACCTCCTCCACCACCACAAAAAAATGTCAAATCAGTTGAGTTTCAATCTATCCCTCCTCTTGCATCCCCAATTCCATGTGGGGAAGAAAAATTTGAAAAAATCAGTCATCAAGGACAACAAGAGGAAGAGCCAAAAAGAAAAGAAATAACATACAAATTGAAGGTTTGGGCTGCCAAGTTTGGGATGACAAGGATCCCCTTGATGGTTAAGCCTACAGAAGAGGCTAGGGTTGGAGAACAAATGGTGGTCAGGACTGATTTTGTTGCAGTAGAAAAAGAAGATCTTGCAGCCCCAACTTGCCCTCTAGAGCAGCAGAATGAAGAGTTTGACTTGACAAACTTCATGCTAGAGGAAGAGTTTTATCAAGAGCAAGATTCTCTTCAAGTAGTAGAAGAAGGAGAAGCTGCTCCAAATCCAAGAGAAGAGGAGCACAATCTAGCTGTGGAGGAAGAGAAAGGGCAGAAGGGTTCTACCATTGCTTCCACACCATCCATTCAAGGTCTATAAGAAGACTCCATTCTTGGAGTTGAAAATCAGAGCTATGGGCATATCAAATGGATCAGACCTTGCCCAATCAGGTATTTGGCTTCATTCGAGCCAAAGGAGAAGCCACAACCAGTCATGCTTGCTTCTAAGCATGAGGATGAGCTACAAAGTACCAAGGATCAGCTGCCATACCTCTTCAATCCAAATGCAGAGAAGTTAAAAGAGGCATTGAACTTTTTAGTTGATACCTTGATGATTTGGATAGAAGACCAGCTTCTTGTTGATTTTCCATCCATCCAAACAGCCATGATCAGTGCCAAATCAATTGCATGGCTGCCAATTTTGAAGAAAGGAATCTATTTCTCACAACCAGTTGCAGGGTTTGTTTAGCTTGCCTTTGCTTCCAGTTAGAGTAGAGTAGCCAGGTTTGTTTTTAGCAGAAGAAGTGCTTGTGCACACTCTTCATGTTCCATTTGGGACATGTATGATTTTCAGTTCTGTACATAGTTTTTGGTGTTGCTGGTTTTGCTCTTGCACAGTTCATTTCAGTGGTTTTTGGTGAGAACAACTCCATGCCCGGTGGGTTTCCAAGTGGCTCAGAGGGGAGATTTTCAAAGTTCAGATTAGTTTTTAGGCTATTACTTATGACTCCATGCCCAATGGATTTCTTCAGGCAACTGGTCTTTTCATCTAGCAGGTAGATGACCCTGCTGAGTCACCAAATTGTTATCCAAAATTTCACCCCCCCAGGGTAAATTTGATAACATGTATCAGAATGTTCAAGTCCCAAGGCAATTGACTCATTCAGAGTAAAAATCAGGTTTCTAGGGTCCCTTCAAGAATTTTTCTAACTCCCCAGGCCGAAGAAGGAACCAGCAAACTCTGAGAAAATCCGAAAAAAGGTTGCAGAAAGGTAAGTAGGTTCTTCTAGGAAAAAGTGTGAAAATTGGCTAAGTCCTGCTCAATGGAGCAACTGGGACATTTGGGACGTCAAGGCGCGGATCAGCCGAAAAGCCTCCAGGCAGCCCAAATTGCATTTGGGATAATTGGGCCAGAAGTACGCGGCGGGCGAGAAAAGCTGATCCGGCCGAAAGAGGAAGAAAAATTGGTTAAGTGTTGCTCGGGACGTTTGGGACAAAAATACCCGAACCGGCCGAATCGGCCGAAATGAGCACAGGCAGTCAAAAAGCAATTGGGACATCTGGGCTGCGAAGGCACGAACCGGCTGAACCGGGTGAAAAAGGGCGAGTCAGTCTGAAGGCAACTGGGACATTTAGGACAAATGGACGCGAACCGGCCGGTTCGCCCGAAATCAGCACAGGGAGCACTAAGCATTTGGAACATCCAGGAGGAAAAGACGTGAAGGACGTGAAAGAGTCGGCAGGTCCGAAAACCAATGAGATCGCGCCACGTGTCTCAAGGAGAAAAGTCAAAAAGTCAAAGGGCAAGTTTTAAAGGGTCAGCGTGAACCAATGAAATGGCACCACGTGTCCAAGCTGGGGCCCACAAGGAAATTTAAAAAAAAGACAGCCTGCCGAAAGATGGAGGAGAGAGAATTACTCGTCCAGTCAGAGCGTGCCACGTGTCATCCAAGTGGCAGAGCGCGGGAAAGATTTCAAAACACGTTTTCACCTGTTTTGTGCCCTAAAACTTCAGACCTCCATAACTTTCGATCCAGAGCTCAGATTTGCACGTTCCTTATATCAACGGAAAGCTGGTAAAATTCTCTACACGATTCAGGGGTCAATCTTGCGTTTTGGAGTAGTCTAGAGGGAGAAAATCGAGAAATGGATCTGACACGTGTCACGACCAGAAGTGACATTTCAGCGGTCAAATTAATGCAGAATGGGTCGCATTCTCCTCCAAATCAGTCAAAGATGGCAGGGTATGGGTTGGTAAGGTATCCTATGCTGTTTTAATGCATTGGTATTCAATGAGGAATGGGCTTACATGTTTTCCCACGTTTCTGTCCCCTGGGCTCGACCCATGCAATGTAAAAGCCAGATTTGGCTCATTAAAAAGAAAAGGTTGTTCATTCTTTCTGCTCTGCTCTCCCTTCTTTTCTTCTCTAGGGTTGAAAATGGAGTTCGAACCTCCTCCCTTGCTCTGTAATGGTGTTTTTGCCTCTTATTAATGGAATGATGTTCTGTGTAAACTTCTGAAGCAACAAAACGTGTTTTGTGATGCATCTGTCCATCCTTTCTCGTTTTTGCTTGTTTTCTTCTTGCCTCTCTTCATTGTAGGTATTTGTGCATGTTTGAATGTTCATTGCAGGTCTAGAGCTGTGTTCATGGAGTTTTGGGACATTTTCTGTGTGAAATCTATCCTTGGGCCTGTGATGCATCTGTCCATCCTTCCCATTGCTCACCTCTCTTTGTCCCATGGCAGTTTTGATAGATGTCCAACATTCTCCTTCTCTGGTGTATCACCGTTTTAGTGTATGCTTTTGATGTTTTTCCCTTCTCTCTCTCTCTCTCTCTCTCTCTCTCTCTCTCTCTGTGTCTCCTTGGCATGGTTAGATTAGGATTAGATTAGCTTGCCTGCACTGGAATAGCTTGTGGCAGGTAGTTTAGGAGCAGGAACCAGCCTTCTCTGGAGATTCCTCTCTCGGTTTCACAAGTCCCACGCTTGGAGAGAGGTTTCCATGTTGTGCAATCACACTGGATGCCTGAACATCAACCTAGAAGCCTGGTGTGCGTCCAGGGGTGCTGTGATTTTGCACTAACAAGTAGTTCTAGATAATTTATGCAATCTATCATGCTATAACCCCTTGGGTTTTAACTTGTCTTTTATCTACATCTATCATGTGTTCCATCTGGCCAAACTCTGATTAATCTAAGGTGTTGCAAAATAGGTGGATCATGTTAAAACACTCTTCAAACTATTTTGGGAGACTCACTAGACGTCTCTCCTTTTCTTTAGAATATAACTCGGTGCATTGCCTTAGTTTCGTAGATCTTTTTTAAGTTTTCTCCTAACCTTATCACACACCACAGAGAAGATCCAACTTCTTTAAAATCTTGAGGTTACATTAGGGTGCATGTCCTTTAACCGAAGGTTTCCTATGACTCTGATGGTTCATCCACAAGGATCATCATCAATAAGTTTATTTCAGAGGTTTGTAATGTGAAATACGATATTTTAGGGTGTCCAAAGTTGCTCATGCTATAAAATTCTCTAAACATTCTAAACAAGACTTTAACCATAGCCATAGATGGGAAACCCTACAGAAAAAACATTAATTAGGTTGTGGGCACACCCATACACTACCTATGTTGGCACTTCTCTAAAGAGGCATCAAACCAAACATCATTATCCACTAAGCATGTAATATATGAATGAATGCAACTAAATTTAGCAACTTCTTTGATAATAATTGAGTTGATTTAACTCTCACTAAAATAATTAGATAAACAATGTTTGATTGTTCGTGTATTAAAGAGACTAATGCCTTGACATAGTAAAAATATTTAGACCTATTGAGATTTTTTCCCTATAACTATGGATGTTCCTTTGTGATATTTAAGGTGCCTTAGGTACCTTTTGCAAGTGTTGAAAGTGATTGTTTCAATATAGTGTCATAGGATTTCCAAGTTAGCAAATGAGGTAGTGTTAGCTTTCTTATATAGGGTTTTGGAGATGAATTATTAAATAAAATATGACGCAAAGGGAGTAAATGACCTGTTCTCCTTTTTTTCCCACTTGGGAAAAAATAGACAACGGTGGGAAATTACACCTTGGGACTGAAAAAAATCTTCACGGAGTAATTCTTGAAGTTGGTTTAACGAATGAGAATGCAATATTAGAGCACTTAAGGAATAATCAAGAATTTTCATCTAAATCAAAGTCGTGCTTAATTAAAAGGCACTTTTTGAACATGGATTTTTCGTCTACTCTAGTGGACATGACACTGACAGAATGTGGAACTCAGGATGAGGCTACAATTTTTGAATCCATCTTGACCTATGAGTTACTAAAGATATCTAGTTCACACAATGAGTGATGTAATAGAGAAAGACAATAAGCCCGTCAAAAAGATGATGAATATTTTGTAAAAAATGATGAGGAGTTCGAGAGGTGTCTGGTTAAACTTGAGATTGACCTAAGAGGACATGAGATGAAAGTATCTCGGTGAGCTGCTCAATGAGCTAGGATGATGCATAAGGTAGTTTGATCTTCATATAGCTTAGCTGAGATAAATAATCACTTGGTTCATTAGGAAAGATGAATAAGCATATACATGGCTAGTTTAGAAAAATTATGATTTATGGAGCTTATGTGACTTGAAAGATAACTCAATGGTTTGTTATATCATGCCAAGGGACTTGGTGGTTGGAGGATCTCATATCATGGGAAACTCAATGGAAAATATTGATCAGGAGAAGAATAGCTTAGGCTAAATCATGGTGGAAGAGCCAAATCATGGTTCATAAGAGCGTTTTTGATGAGCTCGGAGTATAGGTCATAATATTTGGGCTCTGTGATTAACGAAGAATGAATCTATTGTGTAACCATGGTGAGCTAAGAAAGGTGGAAATATTATAAGAGGAGATCATTCATCTCAGCATGCTAGGAGGGTTGATTTGACATTGGCGCATAGCCATGCAGTGGAGAAAACGAATTCAAAGAGATTTTTGTAGTAATTGTCAGGTCAAAGTCTAGGATGGATCGATGAGTGGAGACAAATGAAGGGCTGAGTCAACAAAAAACTCTATATATCAAGCTGTCTTAGGTAAAAATGTGACAAATGAGCTAATTTATCTTGAGTGAGTTACATTATTGGTTGACCCCATCTCAGCATTTGATGAATGTATCAGGTTTCAGGAGGAAATTTTGCAAGTAAACATGGTTTGCTATGTCAAGTGGAGTGTTATGGAAATGTTAAATCAGCTCCAGCATGTGACGACAAAGATACTTTCATGACGACATAGGAAGATCTCGGTGTTGGGATTGACTTAACACTAGACCATAGTGTTATAACAAATCACTTGGCCTTGCTGAGTTGATCGGAGCAGGGATTTTATAGTGGATGTAAGATCTGGATGAAGTTATACCAAGCCAAGCCATGTGGAGCTCCGACTAATAACCTAATTCCTCATTGAAAGTTTGGATTAGCGATGTGTTATGGGAAACTTAATCACAACACTTGAGGCCAAAATTACATCAAGTAAATCTATAAATTATTTATTATGACCCAGTGGCTTGAGGAGTGTAGTAAGATGGATATGAGTGGATCAGGGTCAAGCTCGACATGGTGAGGAAGAAGTTTTGTGTTGACTTGGGCATGGTAAAAATTCTTATAGATGCTGAGTTGAAGGATGCTCAGAGGGGAGAGCTGAACATAGAGTAACTCATCTCGATTGAATTGGATTTTATAGGATGGATCGATGAGTGGAGACAGATGAAGGGCCGAGTCAACAAAAAACTCTATGTATCAAGCTGACTCAGGTAAAAATGTGACAAATGAGCTAATTTATCTTGAGCGAGTTACATTATTGGTTGACCCCATCTCAGCATTTGATGAATGTATCAGGTTTCAGGAGGAAATTTTGCAAGTAAACATGGTTTGCTATGTCAAGTGGAGTGTTATGGAAATGTTAAATCAGCTCGAGCATGTGACGACAAAGATACTTTCATGATGACATAGGAAGATCTCGGTGTTGGGATTGACTTAACACTAGACCATAGTGTTATAACAAATCACTTGGCCTTGCTGAGTTGATCAGAGCAGGGATTTTATAGTGGATGTAAGATCTGGATGAAGTTATACCAAGCCAAGCCATGTGGAGCTCCGACTAATAACCTAATTCCTCATTGAAAGTTTGGATTAGCGATGTGTTATGGGAAACTTAATCACAACACTTGAGGCCAAAATTACATCGAGTAACTCTATAAATTATTTATTATGACCCAGTGGCTTGAGGAGTGTAGTAAGATGGATATGAGTGGATCAGGGTCAAGCTCGACATGGTGAGGAAGAAGTTTTGTGTTGACTTGGGCATGGTAAAAATTCTTATAGATGCTGAGTTGAAGGATGCTCAGAGGGGAGAGCTGAACATAGAGTAACTCATCTCGATTGAATTGGATTTTATAGGATGGATCGATGAGTGGAGACAGATGAAGGGCCGAGTCAACAAAAAACTCTATGTATCAAGCTGACTCAGGTAAAAATGTGAGAAATGAGCTAATTTATCTTGAGGGAGTTACATTATTGGTTGACCCCATCTCAGCATTTGATGAATGTATCAGGTTTCAAGAGGAAATTTTGTAAGTAAACATGGCTTGCTATGTCAAGTGGAGTGTTATGGAAATGTTAAATCAGATCGAGCATGTGACGACAAAGATAATTTCATGATGACATAGGAAGATCTCGGTGTTGGGATTGACCTAACACTAGACCATAGTGTTATAACAAATTACTTGGCCTTACAGAGTTGCTCGAAGCAAGGATTTTATAGTGGATGCAAGATCTGGATGAAGTTATACCAAGCCAAGCCATGTGGAGCTCCGACTAATAACCTAATTCCTCATGGAAAGGTTGGATTAGCGATGTGTTATGGGAAACTTAATCACAACACTTGAGGCCAAAATTACATCGAGTAACTCTATAAATTATTTATTATGACCCAGTGGCTCGAGGAGTGCAGTAAAGTGGAAATGTGTGGATCAGGGTCAAGCTCGACATGGTGAGGAAGAAGTTTTGTGTTGTCTTGGGCATGGTAAAAATTCTTATAGATGCTGAGTTGAAGGATGTTCAGAGGGGAGAGCTGAACATAGAGTAACTCATCTCGATTGAATTGGATTTTACAGGATGGATCGATGAGTGGAGTCAGATGAAGGGCCGAGTCAACAAAAAACTCTATGTATCAAGCTGACTCAGGTAAAAATGTGACAAATGAGCTAATTTATCTTGAGCGAGTTACATTATTGGTTGACCCAATCTCAGCATTTGATGAATGTATCAGGTTTCAAGAGGAAATTTTGTAAGTAAACATGGCTTGCTATGTCAAGTGGAGTGTTATGGAAATGTTAAATCAGCTCGAGCATGTGACGACAAAGATACTTTCATGATGACATAGGAAGATCTCGGTGTTGGGATTGACGTAACACTAGACCATAGTGTTATAACAAATTACTTGGCCTTACAGAGTTGCTCGAAGCAAGGATTTTATAGTGGATGCAAGATCTGGATGAAGTTATACCAAGCCAAGCCATGTGGAGCTCTGACTAATAACCTAATTCCTCATGGAAAGGTTGGATTAGCGATGTGTTATGGGAAACTTAATCACAACACTTGAGGCCAAAATTACATCGAGTAACTCTATAAATTATTTATTATTATCGAGTGGCTCGAGGAGTGCAGTAAGGTGGAAATGAGTGGATCAGGGTCAAGCTTGACATGGTGAGGAAGAAGTTTTGTGTTGACTTGGGCATGGTAAAAATTCTTATAGATGCTGAGTTGAAGGAATCCCAGAGGGGAGAGCTGAACATAGAGTAACTGGTCTCAATTGCATTGGATTTTACAGGATGGATCGATGAGTGGAGACAGATGAAGCGCCGAGTTAACAGAAAACTCTATGTATCAAGCTGACTCAGGTAAAAATGTGAGAAATGAGCTAATTTATCTTGAGCGAGTTACATTATTTGTTGACCCCATCTCAGCATTTGATGAATGTATTAGGTTTCAAGAGGAAATTTTGCAAGTAAACATGGCTTGCTATGTCAAGTGGAGTGTTATGGAAATGTTAAATCAGATCGAGCATGTGACGACAAAGATAATTTCATGATGACATAGGAAGATCTCGGTGTTTGGATTGACTTAACACTAGACCATAGTGCTATAACAAATTACTTGGCCTTACAGAGTTGCTCAAAGCAAGGATTTTATAGTGGATGCAAGATCTGGATGAAGTTATACCAAGCCAAGCCATGTGGAGCTCTGACTAATAACCTAACTCCTCATGGAAAGGTTGGATTAGCGATGTCTTATGGGAAACTTAATCACAACACTTGAGGCCAAAATTACATCGAGTAACTCTATAAATTATTTATTATGACCCAGTGGCTCGAGGAGTGCAGTAAGGTGGAAATGTGTGGATCAGGGTCAAGCTCGACATGGTGAGGAAGAAGTTTTGTGTTGTCTTGGGCATGGTAAAAATTCTTATAGATGCTGAGTTGAAGGATGTTCAGAGGGGAGAGCTGAACATAGAGTAACTCATCTCGATTGAATTGGATTTTACAGGATGGATCGATGAGTGGAGACAGATGAAGGGCCGAGTTAACAGAAAACTCTATGTATCAAGCTGACTCAGGTAAAAATGTGAGAAATGAGCTAATTTATCTTGAGGGAGTTACATTATTGGTTGACCCCATCTCAGCATTTGATGAATGTATCAGGTTTCAAGAGGAAATTTTGTAAGTAAACTTGGCTTGCTATGTCAAGTGGAGTGTTATGGAAATGTTAAATCAGCTCGAGCATGTGACAACAAAGATACTTTCATGATGACATAGGAAGATCTCGTTGTTGGGATTGACTTAACACTAGACCATAGTGTTATAACAAATTACTTGGCCTTACAGAGTTGCTCGAAGCAAGGATTTTATAGTGGATGCAAGATCTAGATGAAGTTATACCAAACCAAGCCATGTGGAGCTCCGACTAATAACCTAATTCCTCATGGAAAGGTTGGATTAGTGATGTGTTATGGGAAACTTAATCACAACACTTGAGGCCAAAATTACATCGAGTAACTCTATAAATTATTTATTATGATCCAGTGGCTCGAGGAGTGCAGTAAGGTGGAAATGAGTGGATCAGGGTCAAGCTTGACATGGTGAGGAAGAATTTTTGTGTTGACTTGGGCATGGTAAAAATTCTTATAGATGCTGAGTTGAAGGAATCCCAGATGGGAGAGCTGAACATAGAGTAACTGGTCTCAATTGCATTGGATTTTATAGGATGGATCGATGAGTGGAGACAGATGAAGCGCCGAGTTAACAGAAAACTCTATGTATCAAGTTGACTCAGGTAAAAATGTGAGAAATGAGCTAATTTATCTTGAGCGAGTTACATTATTTGTTGACCCCATCTCAGCATTTGATGAATGTATCAGGTTTCAAGAGGAAATTTTGCAAGTAAACATGGCTTGCTATGTCAAGTGGAGTGTTATGGAAATGTTAAATCAGATCAAGCATGTGACGACAAAGATACTTTCATGATGACATAGGAAGATCTCGGTGTTGGGATTGACTTAACACTAGACCATAGTGTTATAACAAATTACTTGGCCTTACAGAGTTGCTTGAAGCAAGGATTTTATAGTGGATGCAAGATCTGGATGAAGTTATACCAAGCCAAGCCATGTGGAGCTCCGACTAATAACCTAATTCCTCATGGAAAGGTTGGATTAGCGATGTGTTATGGGAAACTTAATCACAACACTTGAGGCCAAAATTACATCGAGTAACTCTATAAATTATTTATTATGACCCAGTTGCTCGAGGAGTGCAGTAAGGTGGAAATGTGTGGATCAGGGTCAAGCTCGACATGGTGAGGAAGAAGTTTTGTGTTGACTTGGGCATGGTAAAAATTCTTATAGATGCTGAGTTGAAGGATGCTCAGAGGGGAGAGCTGAACATAGAGTAACTCGTCTCGATTGGATTGTATTTTACAAGATGGATCGATGAGTGGAGACAGATGAAGGGCCAAGTCAACAAAAAACTCTATGTATCAAGCTGACTCAGGTAAAAATGTGAGAAATGAGATAATTTATCTTGAGCGAGTTACATTATTGGTTGACCCCATCTTAGCATTTGATGAATGTATCAGGTTTCAGGAGGAAATTTTTCAAGTAAACATGGCTTGCTATGTCAAGTGGAGTGTTATGGAAATGTTAAATCAGCTCGAGCATGTGACGAAAAAGATACCTTCATGATGAAACTGTAAGATCTCAGTGTTGGGATTGACTTAACACTAGACCATAGTGTTATAACAAATCACTTGGCCTTGTTGAGTTGATCGGAGTAGGGATTTTATAGTAGATGCAAGATCTGGATGAAGTTATACCAAGCCAAGCCATGTGGAGCTCTGACTAATAACCTAATTCCTCATGGAAAGGTTGGATTAGCGATGTGTTATGGGAAACTTAATCACAACACTTGAGGCCAAAATTACATCGAGTAAATCTATAAATTATTTATTATGACCCAGTGACTCGAGGAGTGTAGTAAGGTGGAAATGAGTGGATCAGGGTCAAGCTCGACATGGTGAGGAAGAAGTTTTGTGTTGACTTGGGCATGGTAAAAATTCTTATAGATGCTGAGTTGAAGGATGCTCAGAGGGGAGAGCTGAACATCAAGTAACTCGTCTCGATTGGATTGGATATTACAGGTTAGCAACATGAAGATTCATCATGGGAAATTGTGTTGTGATTTTGCAAGCTTGTGGAAATTCAGAAATGTCGAGCCCATAGGATAATGTGACTAATTCATTACATGGGGATCATGTGGATGTTGGACCATGTGTGGAAGGAGTTGAGGTAAAGCTTGAGCTATGATTTTTTTGGATCCATAGCCATGGGGACATGTGGTACGATTGGGCCAAGTCATCTTGGGATGTTGGGTCCACTAAAGAGATTTCGAAAAAACTGCGTGATGCAAAGGAACTCACCTAGTGAGTCATATTGGTTTGGTGAAGTAGTGTAGAATTTTCCTTTGGATGATATTATCTTAGGTGATTATATACTAAATGTCAAGTTTAGTGCTTGTTGTCATGCAAATGTGGATCAAGGAAATTGACATTTTCCAAGCATGATAACAATACCCTTGTACCAAAATTTTCATGTTCTATCCTTCTAAGATATCCTGGGTCTACCCATTCAGTACAATGACCTATAATTTTGTGTTAAATCATTCCCCTAAGTGATTTACAAAATTCAATTCAACCCCCTGGGTGATTTTTAGGAGTTCTTGGAAAATGTAAAATTTTGGGGACTCATGGGAAGAGATATCGTTGGCCTTCCCAGAATGAGCACAATCCTCTAGAGCATAGAATCAGAGATAAAATAAATAAGGATGGGAATTGAAAGTATAGAAACATCATAAAAGTGATTTTTGAAGATGTAGGTAAAATATTTAGAGGTTGGAGCAATTTGATAAAAAAAAGGGTTCACAAGCTTAGGCAGTGCACAGGCCAAAAAAGATGTTGAGATTTGGAAGGTGATTCCAGGAGATCCGGATGGAGTTAGGAGAAGAAAAACATGGACATCATTGGAAATGGAATTCAAATCCCCTACAATATGATGAAATTAAGTTTTTCACAATCACTTTTGTGTAATGGGTCAGAAAGTAGTTTTTCCTCATGTAAAGGTAGAGTATCATATCACAAATTTACTTTTTCAAGTATCAAATGGAGGAATAAACACCTAATACCCCCACCCTTAGATTCAAAAGGAAATTTTAAGTTAATATCATATAAAATTTCATTAAAAAATTTCATCACAATCTCAAGATATCGTCATTTCAAGTTTCCCTCTAGGAGCGAGTACGACAGTTGGCCAAATTTTGAGCAAGACACATGTCAGCTCTAGCATCCTAGCACAATTTCATGTCCCTTACATCCCTCAAGAAAAGGGACATTAGGGACATAAAAAATTTCCCAGCCCCTAAAATCTATCAAAATCCTCATACGACCTCTCAGACTGCTAATTCAGCTCCCAGGTGCTTGCCTAGCTCATTCCCTCGCTCGTTTAGATCATAATAAGTGGCATCTTCTGGCACGCTGTTAAATTTTATAACCCTCATGTCCCTTTTTGGTTGGGAACATCAAGGACATAAAATTTTTCCCATCCCAAGGAATTTCTCCTATTCCCCCGTACGATCATCTTCCAGCCCTCAGATGCTTCCAGCATGCTGTTTGGCACAAAACCCCCACCGTCAGATCTTCACCAAGTGTTTTCGCGAGGCGCTGTGTGAAAATTGATTTCCCCCATGTCCCTCAAATCTTGATGGTCATCATGGAAACAAAATTTCACCCAAATCCAACTCCAAATTTATAAAAATTTCTAAATCCTTACCACTTCTTGTTGCTTCTTACCGTTTCTCCATTGTCATAGCTTTGTGCTTCCAATAACTCAGTCCACCATTGTTGTACCTCGAACTAGGTAAACTAGTTCAACCACGTCCTAAAAATCATAAAAATACATAGGTATTTGAAGGAATATTCATCAGGAGATCTCAAGGATCGAATAATAGAATAAAGATTCGAAGATATCTTGCAAACCGATGCACAAAACGAAGAATTGTTAGTTGTTGTGTTATTCATTATCAAAGGCCATCAAAAAATAATCTTCAAATATCCCTTGCACTACATGAATTTCTTGTAGTTAATAAATATTACACTCGGCCCAACGAAGAAAAAATTCATATTTCCCGTCAAACTGACAATTGGTTTGAAAAGAAATTGCACCGGTAGAATGAGAAACAAAAACCCACAACAAAAATATGATTTTTTTCATGAATGGATAAGAAAAACAAACTTGTAATTATCA
This sequence comes from Taxus chinensis, assembly GCA_019776745.2. NCBI lineage: Eukaryota > Viridiplantae > Streptophyta > Pinopsida > Cupressales > Taxaceae > Taxus > Taxus chinensis. The sequence goes on along the minus strand of CM034147.1, from coordinate 89,344,308 downwards.
GTCTCTGTTAATAGCTTCTATGAAATAGTAGAAAAAAAATTAACAAGCTAACTCTCCACTTCTCAAGGTTCCAGTAGGCGTAATCGCTCGAAAATCGGTGGAAACGATCCTTGGAAAATCTAGTTTCACGTGAACTAGTTTCCACGCCATGAAGTCCCTATTTTTTAGGGATATGGAGGGTTGTAGTTTTTATCATAATTATTCCCTCTTCCAAGAAATTTTTAAATCCCCAAAGATCCCGTAGGCAAAATCATCCAAAATTTAGAGGGAAGGATCTCCAAAAAAATATAGTTTTCATCACAAACTAGTTTTTGCAAGATGAAGTTTCCAATTTTTCAAGTTATGAAGGACTGATTTTTTATCAATATTCTGCCATGGTAGCTCTATGCCCAAATCTCTTACCATACATTAATTTTTTATTTTTTCTTCTAATCTTTCTGGTAAGCGATTGAAGATGAAAATCAGAGCACATGTTCGCAAGGAAGAGCTGAATTTAGAAGAGTTGTTCCCGTCGCAAACTGAGGTCATTTTCACCTCTTACTAAAAATAGAATATTTTATACTTCCTCACATGTTATAAATGGAAATTCCCACCGAATTGCAAATTTGATCACTCGGGACAATAAAAAAATGGGTAAAATGGAAAGTTAGACAAAAAAAACAAATTCTTCCCAAAATAGGAAGTCCCCAAAGAGCAACCTGCTAAAAATAGAAATGTCCTAAAAATAGAAATATCTCACGAATAGAGGAGGATGGAATATGGTACAAGGTTTAGAAGGTAAAACTGAAGAAAAACAAGTGATATTTCCCAGAATAGAAAAGCATGGGCTCATTTTCTAAAAATAAAAAGTTTTCATTTCGGGAGTGGAAAGTTACATATGACTTTGTTTTCACTCACCTTACTACTTTTTGGACTCCCCTTTGGATAATGAGATGGTTTCATGAGTCGGAAATGAGGAATGATAACTTCACGAAGTTTCTAAAAGCATCATCTTAAGTAGAATGGTTTACAAAGGAAAAAGTAGGGCATCAAAAAGGCACATCATTGTGAATTCATCTTCATCACTTAAGGATCTGGGTGATTCAAAATGAATTGGTCAAAGATGATCTTAAATGATTCAAAGGGTTCATCAACCGAAGTTTCAAGGAGGTTCATCGTGGGCATTGTATGTGTTCATCTCAAGATTCCATCAATAAACCTCAAAAACAACATTTCTAAAAAACTCATTCTATGGTCCAAGATGTTTTTGCATCATAGAGTTTGCGGTCATCACTAGATGGGGAAAATGATTAAAATTTATTCAAGGAATCCATATTCATTATTGTAGAGGATAGCTAGTGGTAGAAATATTTTCTCCAATTTCATGACTACATCAAGGAATTCAAAGCATTTTGTCATGAAGAGTTTTTTCCCTCCATCCCTTCCCTCTTCCTCTCTTTCCCTCTCTTCCTTATCTCTCCATTCTAATTATTCATTATGCATCATCATTGTATTTCATTCTATTCACTTAAGTGACCTATTTTAAATTTATAAAAATTATTTTCTCAAAATTATAAGATAAATACTAGTTCATCGAAAATGAAAGGCCACGAGTGGAATATGGAAATGAAGAGTCGTGTGAGGGAGGTGAAAGGACAATTTAGATTTCTATAAATTCAGATGGCCTCTCCATTCCAAGGGATTTCAAATTTTTAATAACTCTTACTATGTAGCATGGTGAATTGCGATAGCTCTATTGAAGCTTTATATTCATCACTACACATGGAATAAAATCTACACTTCTTCTATTTACCTTACATGTTTTTTACTTTATTTATCACTTTCATGCACTTTCAAAGAATAGTTTATCATGTTTGGAATTTTATAGGAAATTGGTGTCCTTCATAGATGAATTTAAAAACTTTGCAGTTTAATTCATTAGTCACACTAGCTTTATTGTGTTTTCCTCTATATTGAAGTTCAAACTACTCTAGTTACTAGGTGTGAGCTCTGTAATCTGCTCACTGTACTAAGCTTCATTGCATAATTTCCCCATTTTTTCCTTCATCACTATAATTTCCTCCCTTATACCCCTGTATAAGAAATTTTCCATAGGTTCAATGGAGTGTCCCTGTGTGATCCCCAGCCAATTTTTCCCTCCACAATATTTATATAGGATTAAGATTAGTTTACTTTCAATAATGGGAGTTGTACCATTTAATGCAGAGGGTTGTACCCTTGTGAATGTTAGTGGAGACACTTGATTTTCCCACCTGAAACATTTTCTCACCAATAGTTTTTGGTAACTCTACTAGGAAGAGATTAGCCTAAGTGCACCCAAAAAGGAATCTCTACCCCAAAAAATCATACAATACAAAAAAAATATCAAAAATTAAAAAATTAAAAAATTAAAAAATAAATACCTAGATGTTTGAAAGCCTCTTTGCAATCTTGATCGAGAAATCTGCAGGTTTCAAGAGTTGAGGAAGAAGCAATTAAAATGGAAGAAATCATAGCAAATAGAGAAAGAGAAAGACCCCAACCCATTGTTCTATGGGGAAGGAATATCACTCCACTTGCACTTGCATCTCCTCTTCATGATCTTCTAATGTTCATTCTCCCATAAGAACCTTCCAAAATTTAAAGGTGATGGCACAACTTCCTGAGGATCACATATCATCTTTCATTACTGCATGCATTGTGTTGGGTATCAAACATGAAGATGTATCAATAATAATGTTCGTAGAGTCTCTCTAAGAAATATCAGCCAAATGGTTCTTGTTGTCACCAAACCACTACACCCTCCGATTGTCTAGAATGTGAACAGAATGTTCGGTGTGATTGGGACACATGGGATCACCTCTCAAGCTATGGGACTTGGGATTGAGGTGAACCTACAGAGAAGTTCGACATCCTCCTCCTAAACAAAGTGTTGTACTACTCCTAGTGCAATAAAATATTTATCTAGACCTATGCTAACATTTTCATGGGTTTTAGGGAAAGAGATTTGTAGAAATGAAACTATACTCGGGATAGTGATGTACCAAATAAAGGGTGTTTCTAGACTCAGGAAGAGTTAATTTGAAGAGGGTTTGTTCACCACAGGTCAAATTCACCTACTACAACTTAGAGAGGTTATATAATACCAGAAACTACGAATCAAGCATTCCCTTTGATAAATTTGATCCGAAAAACAAGTTATCAGTTTTCCAGTGAAGAAGGATGAACTTGAGAAGTCTAAAAAAGTACCAAAACTCAAATTCATGTAATGCTCCACTACTTGATAAGCACTAAGCTCCAAAAACCTGCAATAGAAATTTGAAATTGCAAAGTGTACCTGCAAGCATGAGAAAAGGCATAAAGAATTATAGAAGGATGAAAGGACCGAGATTAGTAACAAAACACACACTTTTATTTCTTCAATAACATGCACAATGCATCATACATTTAGAAGAGGCATTGGTTTCCATTACAGTCTTGAAAAGGAGGCTTGAAAGTTCCCTTGACATATAAGGACAACTTGCATAAGAGAGAGGAATCTTGAAAAATACCCACTTTCCTAAGATGTCTAACTTTCCATTCTATCTGACCTATTAGAACACTTTGGAATGCGCTTCCAACTTACCTTTATAGAAGAAATTGAGAGAAAGGAGAGAAGGATTCATAAATTCCCTTCCTAAATTGAAGGTACATGATGGTTCCTTTATTGCAAAGTTGGTTAAACCACTTGAGAAGCTTCCATCATGTGTCATTAATGTCCTGTTGACTTAATCCTCTCAGTTAATTAAAGGAATATTTAAATAAAATACAATAATAATAAATATCATTCTTAAAATATTTTAATAAAAATATTAATTTAATGACTATGGTGGGGCCCCCTAAGGATTGGTTTACACTGAAAGCAGGTTCATGAGAAATGGTCAAAAATAGCCCATCTCAATGGTTGGCTTGCCAAGCCAACTCACCAAGTTTGGCTTGAGCTCATCTTTCCATCACATTATTCCGGCTTCATGAGTCCACTGAGTGACTTGCATTAAATGTCTCTTGACCGGCTCAATCCTGCAACATGGTTCCTCACGCTTTCAATTCTCATTTCCATGTCAATCTCCTCGTATTCCTTGTCATCTCTCTGCTCCATGAGCTACCTTCCTTGTGCATCGATCCATGAATTCACCCAATGTAAGTCGATCCACATAGCCAGGTTCTCCTCAAAGATTTTCAATTTATTTTGAGTTCCTTCAAACTCATACAACTTGGCCTCAACTCATGCACACATGTATGCCAATGTCAACATTTAACCAAACTTAATCACTTCCCAACTGAGCTGTGTTACTAGGCCTGTGTCAATCCATTTCCCATCGCTTTCTAAAACCAAGTTGTCATGGTAATATTTATTCACCTACATGGCAAGTAATGTCTTCCTCTTAGCCTCGACATGATCAACCTGAGCTCAAAATCCCACCAAGTCACATCCTCACCTGTGGGCTCACTCTGAAATGATGACTTTCTCTATTATTTATTTACAATGACAATTCGAGCTCATCCAACAAGGAAAGAAATTATACATGGCTCACCAAGCTATCCTAACGCTAAGGATTTTACAATCACGCAATACATGACTCAATTCTAAGAACTCGCCTCCACGTCACCTGAGCTCGACACCATCTTGTTGCAACTAGTCTCCGAGCTCTCCCCATGAGTTTTTTGATGTTTCATAGCATCGAGCACATTGAATAATCTCATGTATTTAACCCTATTTGGTGAACACTTCATTGTATTTGTTGGTGATTTAGATAGTATGGCCCATCTCCCAATGACTCGAATTTAACCAACTCCCTAATCTTGATAGCATAGCCCATTTAGCAAACTCCTTCAATGTAGATTGGTAATGATGGCATTATCATTGCAACTAAAGGGTAGGAAATTTATAACTATATCCATTTGTTTAAATGTAACTCAAGCAAGCATGGGGAGCTTATTCTAGATCCCTTTCTTTCCATGAACCAGCTTAGCTTGGGTGAACGAGCTCTTCATCTATGCTTGTAGCATGCATAATTAGCTCGACAATATTTAATGAGATCAATTCCATCATGTGAGAAAATCACCATCCTATTTTTTGACAACCCCAAGAAGGACTTGGCCACTAGCTTGTAAATCATGAACTCAACATTGAGCTGAGTCTATTTTCCCAACTCACCATCATTCTCAAGCTTGTTCACCACTTACGAGTTTCAACTAAGCCATTATTTATTTTGACTTCACCATGTGGCTCAATTTCCTTTTGAGTTTCCATGTCCGAGCCTTTCATCAACATGACTGAGCTCTTTTACAGTGATCAATATCTTCTTGTAACCTCACCAAGTTCGGTATGTCATCTAAGTGTTGAGACTACATGCATGAGTTTTTTCATGAGCTCCATACATACCTTCACCACCTTGGAAATATGCCATCAGCTCAGCTTAATGTGTGGCGATGCGTTTATAATAAGATTCCACCCATGCGTCTGCAAACCTGATATCAATGAACCAAGCTCCTTAACCTTCTCACAAGCTCTGTGTTGCATTAAATATTTCCTGAATGAGATCTACTTTACAAAGTTCCATCTATCAACTTTTCCATTGTCCGAGCTATGCATAAATGTTAACTTATCTTATCTCTGCAACATCGTGTTAAGGTTAACATGGCTTGTAGTCTTACACTCAAATGCTTCAAACTATACATTTACTTGCATGGGCTCTATTATCCAAAATGGTGCCCCATCTTGTTTTTGTGGCTAACTCCTTGTGTTCTTGCCTCTCTTGTGCCCCAGTCTACATATTTTGATTTTCAGGCACTCAAGGCTTTCTGTAAATGGCACCATCAGATAGAACTCTCTCTTAGCTTTCCAGAAAGGTAAAGTTTGCCTCCTAACTCCTTATATTTTTCAAGTTATGGCTCGGCGGAGGTTTTGTGGAAAATTTTCCCATTTGAGGCCCGCAGCCAATAGGAAGTTGCCACGTGGTAGAGGAGTTCGGGGGTCGGAGGCAAATATGAAATTTTTTCCAAAAGAGTATAAAAAGGTCGATTTTCAAAGGAAAAACCCCAGAAAAGAGAAGGAGAGAGAATTCCAAAGTGAATCAGAGCTTACCACATGGCATCTGAGTAGCGGAGCGTGGGGAATTTTTGAAAAATTTTCCAAAGACAAAAAAAAGGTAAAATTTGAAAAATTTTCCCGCCGATCCGTTTTTGGGCCCTTTTTGCCCTAAATCTTCAAACGATCATATCTTTTGATCCATAGCTCATATTTTCACGTTCTTTATATCATTGGAAAGATGTTAAAATTCTATACATTATTCCATGGTCAATTTCTAATTTTGGTTCAATTTGGAGAGATAAAATTCAAAAATGGTTCTTGTACGTGTCCATGGCCAGAAATGACATTTCAACAACCAAATTTAATACAGAATGGGTCGCATTCTTCTCCAATATGGTCAAAAATGACAAGGTATGGGTTTGTAAGGTCCTCCATGCTGTTTTAATGCATTTTCCATCAATGAGGGATGGTTCCCATCCATTTTTCATTTTTTCTCTCTCCTGGGCTCAACCCATGTACTAAAAAAGCTAGATTTGGCTCATTTCTTCATGGTTGAACACTTTTTGGCATAAAAAAACTTCTTCTTTCACCTCCAACAAATGATAGTTGTAAGAATCAGACCTTTTTCAAGTATTGTAGCAGGTTTATACCTCTTTGAGGGTGGAATGCAAGAGATTTTTACATGGAATTGATAGTGCAAACTCTGTGAATGCTTTCAGTCCTCTGTTTGTATTGTTTTACTTCATTTTAAGACCTCTAATTACATCTATCATCTTCTGTATGTTTTCCCTTGTTGCATTTCATGAATTTGTGTCTATTTACATGGCAAAAAATGTTTCACCACTCCTTTTGGTGCATCACCATCTTTAGTTTAGTTTCATTTTTGCATTTTTATCCCTGCCTTCTTGCAATTTAGAGTAGGATTAGGATCTGAACCTTTGTAGTTGTGCAAAATATAGATCTAAATCAGTGGAGTTTGAGGAACCAGCCTCTAATCTGGAGATTCCTCTCTCATTTTCACAAGTCCCACACTTAGAGAGAGGTTTCCATGTTGTGCAATCACACTGGATGCCTAAAACATCAATTCAGAACCTTGATTTGCATCCAAGGGTGCTGCTGATTTCCATCAACAGTTTTGGCACGCCCAATGGGAGCTTAGACGTCTCATTTTTATTGCAACAAATTTGATGTGCATCTACTACAATTTTATTGCTTGAAAAGAGCTATAATTTGCATATTTGGCGACTCCAAGGGGAAGAATCAACTGGTTTCAGTAGTGTAGGCCTGAAAACTCATGAGAAGAATCACCACAAGGTCAAAAGCTGGAGAAGAAGAGGTGTTGTTTGAATATCTGCAGTTATCTCCAAGAGTAAGGTAAAGTGGGAGGAGAATCCAAAGGTTTCCATCTCCACCAAATAGAACTCTCTCAACTCCTCCACCTGGTAGGCCTTTCATTCAATCAACAAGGGTTCTAAGACCAATTAGAATGGCACAAAACAACCCCTATGTCAACTTCATAGGAAGCAACCCACTTGCCCTCAATGCACAACATCCAATTCCAATTGCAGCCTTGACGAACATTGCCTACTTCACTGGAGAAAATCAGACTACTCCAGGTGATCATGTTAAAGACATTTCCAATCTTTGTGCAATTCATGAAATCAATGAGATGCAACTGGCTGTCAAATTGTTGGCATCTCATTCAAGGGGAAAGCATTGCAATGGTTTAGAAGCCTTGGAGCTGGTTCTATCACAAATTGGAATCAGCTATGTATAGCACTTCATGAGTAATTTGGAGAGAAGGGAGACAACTTGTCTCTTTTGGAGCAGCTGACAACCATCAAGAGAGCTCCCAATGAACAGTTGACTGATTTCAACTTCAGATTTCAAAAGACTTGGGGAGAGAACTCCAGTGGGCAGTCAGACCAACAGGCAGAAGGTGTTTTGTCTCTACTATCTCAAAGCTCTAAATTCTGATATTTCTATGTTGATTCAGTCCATGGGAGGGCATTAACTATCCCGATGGCTTATAGCATTGCCATTAGGGGCTGAAAATTGTTTGATCCAAGCTAGAAAACTAGCCCCTAGACCTCCCATACCATTGTTTCCAAGTTTAGAGAGTCTTAAATACCAATCAAGCACCTAATTTGGCTCCTTATCCCACTCCTAGAAATTAGAGTTCAAATGAAGCTTCTACTTCATCTCCAAGTGCCCCAAATGAGCCTTCAAGAAGTCATGAAGCAACTGCAAAACCTAGGCAATGAGCTGGTTACTCTCAAGAGGCAATAAGCCCAAGGATTTAGACCTTCTTACCAGCCCCAAGCTCAGCCTAACAGGCAGCCATACCAACCATAAAGACCACCTAATCCAGCTGCAAATATGAATCAAACAAGGCCTCTTGCCAAGTAGACCATTTCAGCCCTACAATTCAAATGTCATATCTGCCTCTAAGGCATTGGTGCCAACACAAAACAACATTACTCAGGAGTATGACTAGTGTTTTTCATTGAATGAACCTCATAACCAATCCACATGCTTCAATGGTGCTTTGAATCAAACATTAATGGTGACAACTACTGGTGTGGAGGGTGAGGGCGCAGTCAAGGAAATAGCTAACAACAAGAAACATTCCAACAGCAATCAGCCCCCAAAATAACACCACATTGGTAAATTGGTAAGCAGAGGATTTTTTGTGGCATGAATCAGGTAGTTTCCCAAGGTGTTGCAACCAACACAAAGGTCAAAAAGAAGGAATTTGGGTGAAGAACAGCCATTAGCTTCCAACAAATTCCACAACCTTCCATGGCTCCACAAATGGTTTGGCAAGCAAATATCCAATTTCAAATGCACAAGAGCAGCCAAGAATAGCTCCTAGACCAACTCAAATACCAGTTATTGCTGCCCACGTGCAAGGAGTGAATGTACAAGCAAAGGGACAGCAAAGAGATCCTTCATCACCATTCAGTATCATTGATCAGATGAAGAAGACAAATGTTAATATATCAATGTGGGAATCGCCTATCTATCCTAGGCCAAAGATATTTGTTACAAGCTGCCATGAAGGAGCTGGCCAACTTCGAATCAGTAAGTTCAGATGCAAGAGAAAGTGCTCACAAATGTTGCCTAGCCTAAGGGAAATCATGGAGGACAGCAAGGTAAAATGTTGAAGCCCCCTCCTTTCTATATTTCATTAATAATTAGAAATCAGTTAGTGCACAATTGCATGATAGATTCCAGGGCAAGTAGCTCAGTGATGCCTAAACAAATAGCTGATCAGCTAGGGCTTCCAGTATGAAACCATATCCAAAGGGGGTAGTGCAGCTGGATGGGACAGGAGTAACAACAGTTGGGGTGATTAGAAACTTGAGTCTTACCTTGCATGCATGTCCAAATGTTGTTATTTTACAAGATGTATCAGTCATAGACCTTCCACCACTCTTTGCCCTATGCTTGTCAAGGGACTTCACAGCCCAAGATTGGGGGATATTTTTCTACTGATTGGTCACACATGGCTGTTCAGAACGAGGTATGGAACTAAGGCTACAAATCAAGTCTGAACCTATTACAAACTTCCACATTGAGCCTTACACTCCAAGTCAGATCAACGCCAATTGTTCAGCATTTGATCAAGAAGACGCACCCAAGCACTGATGAAGCTGACACCAAGGTTGGGAGCATCCCGAATCTAAGCTCTTGATGAATGGGGCAAACAAGGGTACATGCTTTTGATCCTTATCAAGAAGTAGAAGAATCTGAGCTAGGGGTCTATTGTATACATGAAGAAAATCAGCCTATTCCTAACATCACCAAGCCAAACCACAAGGATGAAAATGAGGTATGGGCAGCTATTTTTTGATGGATCAAGAAGTAGACAAGGTGCAGGAGGTGGAGGCCATGCTTGTTTTCACCTCAAGGAGGTGAGGGTAATATTTAGCTTTTAGATTTCAGTTTGCATGCTCCAATAACACTGCTGAATATGAAGCCTTAGTGTAAGGGATGCATTGGGCAATCAAGAAGAAAATAAAGAACTTGCAAGTCTTTGGGTGACAATGAATTGATTGTAAATCAGGTCAAGGGACATGCATGCTGCCAAGAATGATCTACTCAAGTGCTACAAGAATAGGGGTGTGGGACCTCATGGAAGATTTTGAGGGTTTTGGCATCAAATCCATTCCTAGGAAAGAAAATCAAGCTTACTGACAGGATTGGGCAGCAGTAGGGGGCAGCCTTTGACATTGTGGAAAGCATTCAACAAGACAAGGTACAGCCAAACATCCATGTGATTGTGAGGCCTTCAGTGCCAGATAACAATGTCAGTTGGCAAGTGTTTGAGAATGACCAACAAATCATCCATTTCTTGCAAGAAGAAGTCAAGTTCTCAGCTAAGAAACAAGGAAAATTGGAACAGCAGTATGGTGACCAAGTGGTACAGCTGAGAACTAAGAAGCTGCCCAAGGGACTTATCACTTTGGAGTCCATTTTTAATCCCAATGATCAGTTTAGAAAGGAGAAAGCAAACATTCAGGTCAAGAGAGAGGATTCAGTATCCATCTTCGTAGAAGAGAACAAACCATTGCAAATTGGAAAGATGACAACTGATCAAGAAAGGTATGAGTTCGTACAGCTGTGTCAAGAGTTCCCTGATGTGTTTGCATGGAGCTATGAAGATTTGAAAGGTTTCAATCCCAACTTAGCTCAGCATACCATTGAATTGGATCCAAATACTAATCCTGTCAGGCAGAAACAAAGACCAGTCAATCCACACATGGAGCCTCTCATGAGGAAAGAATTGGACAAGCTGATTGAGTCAAGAATCATATTCCCAATCAAGCATTCTAGTTGGGTTGCCAACTTGGTTCCAGTCAGAAAGAAGAGTGGAGAGATCAGATTGTGTGTTGATTTTAGAGACTTAAATAGAGCATCTCTCAAGGACCATTACCCACTCCCTTCCATGGAGAAAATCTTGCAAGTTGTGGCTAGCTCCGAGAGGTTTTCACTACTTGATGGCTACTTTGGCTACAATCAGATTATGGTGAAGGAAGAAGACCAGTTCAAGACAGCCTTCACAACCAAATGGGGGACTTTTGCATACAGGAAGATGCCATTTGGGTTGTCCAACACTAGTGCTACCTTCCAAAGAGCAATGGACATGGCGTTCAAAGGTTTGATTAACAACGTGGTGCTGATTTACCTTGATGATATCACTATTTTTTCCAAAAATGCAGCAGACCACCTCTCTCATTTGAGACAAGTTTTCACGAGGTGTAGGAAATTTGGAGTGTCTTTGAATCCTAAGAAGTGTATCTTTCTTGCACATGAAGGAAATCTCCTTGGCCATATTGTCTCCAAAGAAGGATTAGTAATTGATCCAGAGAGAGTTGAAGCCATAAGAGCACTACCATTGCCAAGCCACAAGAAAGCCCTTCAGAGTTTCTTGGGGAGGATAAACTTTGTTCGGAGGTTTGTCCCAGATTTTGTAGCCCTTGTCAAGCCCATCACCAAAATGTTAAAGAAGAGCATGGATTTCAAGTGGATAGCAGAAGGCAAGGAGAGTTTTGAAGCAATCAAAGAAGCCATTTCTCAAGCACCAACTCTCATCAACCCGGACTTCTCCAAGGATTTCATCCTCTATGCATTTGGAGGTAATGACACTATTTCTGCCATTTTGGTACAGCAGAACAAGGATAATGATGAGCAGCCAATTACCTTCTTCAGCCAGAAGCCTAGATGACTATGAGGTGAAGTACTCTTTTATTGAGAAGCATGTGCTGGCAGTAATTAGAAGCTTGAAGAAATTCAAGCATTTAGTCTCAAACAACAAGGTCCAGTTGCTGGTCTCACATGCTGGGGTTAAGGACTTCCTCCTCAACAAAGATTTGAGCAAGAAAAGGGTAGGTTGGATCACCCGTGTCATGGAGTATGACATTGAGATCAAAATCACCAAGCTGGTAAGAGGAAAAGGATTGTGTGAGCAGCTGGTTTTGGGGAAGCAAAAAAGAAGCATGCAATGAAGGAGAGGCTGTTTTGACAGTTCAAGACAGCCATGAGCCATGTGGCACTCAAGAAGAAAACAATGCTTCCCCCACTCCTTGCTGGACACAAGGTATAATGCACTTCCTAAGCACAGGCCTATGCCCTCTGGAGATGAACAAGACCCAAAGAAGACACTTCAGATTGCAGGCTATCCCATATGCCATTGTTGATGGAGTTTTGTTCAAGAAAGATGTGAATGGAGTGCTGCTGAGATGCATTAGCACAAATCAGATTCATAGGGTGTTGGAAGAGTTCCATGGTGGATCAGCTGGTGGTCATTTTGCACTGAGAGTGATAGCTCTAAAAATCATGAAGGCTGGTTATTATTGGCCTAAAAAATTTAGTGATTGTTATGCATGGATCAAGAGGTGTAAGAATTGTGCATTCTTCACAGGAAAAGAGAGACTTGTTGCCCTTCCATTGCATCCAATCTCAGTTGACCAGCCAATTCATGCAATGGGGTTCGGACTTCATTGGAGTCATTAATCCTATTTCAAGTCAAGGGCACAAATGGATTTTGATAGCCACGGACTACTTCACCAAGTGGACTGAAGTAGTAGCACTCAAAGAAGAAAATGAGTCCAGCATCTTAGAATTTTATGAGGGGATAACAACCAGATTTGGTATACCTACTACAATAATCTCAGATAATGCATCAAGGCATTCATTGGATCTAAGGTGACTAAGTGGGCTGTCAAGAACGGGATCTACATAAGCACTTCATCAAACTATTACCCTCAAGGTAATGGCCAGGCCGAGTCTACAAACAAGAACTTGTTGAGGATCATTAGGAGGACTCTTGATGAGAATCAAAGGTCTTGGCATACCAAACTGAAATCAGCCTTATGGGCTGATAGGATAACTCCCAAGAGATCCACAGGTAACTCTCCATTCAAGCTTGTTTATGGAAGAGAGGCAATCTTGCCCATGTCACTTGAGTTTCCAACATTGGAACTCATGAAGCAATTAGAGTTGCTAGAGTTTGAGCCCATGGAGGTGAGATATGCAGAGTTGATGGAGCTGCAAGAGGTCAGAAATCAGGCATCCCAAGCAATGGAAAAGGATCAAGCTTTGATCAAAAAGACCTTTGATAGGAAGGCCAAGGATAGATCTTTTCAGGTTGGAGATCTAGTGTTGAAATGGGATGTGGATAGAGCAAAACCAGGAAGGCATTCAAAATTTGATGCCATTTGGAGTGGCCCATACATGGTCACGAAGTGCAAGAACAACAATGCTTTCCAATTGGCCTCATTGGATGGTGAAGAACTATAGATTCCAGTCAATGGAATCTATCTCAAGCGTTGCTTCTAGAGGGAAATTTACCACCTTGTAAATATTAGATTAGATTTTCATTCCTCCAAGTGCTTTGCACATTGTTTTGTTGTAGGTTAGTTTTGCTTTCCCTAAGTGCTTTGGCACAGCTTGCTGTCCCTGGAGATGTTTTGCAGTCCTTACTTCCATCATGTGATATTCCATCTTCCTCCTTGCACATTCTAAGTCAGTTGAGGTTCTAAACAGAATATTTGATGACTCCATGCCCAATGGACTGCTTCAGGCAACTGGTATTTTCATCTAGCAGGCAGATGACCCCTCTGAGTTGCCAAAATTGTTATCCAAAATGGTGCCCCAGCTCGTTTTTGTGGCTAACTCCTTGTGTTCTTTCCTCTCTTGTGCCTCAGTCTACATTTTTTTATTTTCAGGCACTCAAGGCTTTCTAGAAATGGCACCATCAGATAGAGCTCTCTCTCATCTTTCCAGAAAGGTAAAGTTTTCCTCCTAACTCCTTATATTTTTCAAGTTATGGCTCAGCGGATTTTTTGTGGAAAATTTTCCCATTTGAGGCTCGTAGCCAATAGGAAGCTGCCACGTGGCAGAGGAGTTCGAGGGTCGGAGGCAAATATGAATTTTTTTCCAAAAGAGTATAAAAAGGTCGATTTTCAAAGGAAAACACATAGAAAAGAGAAGGAGAGAGAATTCCAGAGCGAATCAGAGCTTGCCACGCGGAATCTGACCAGTGGAGCATGGGGAATTTTTGAAAAATTTTCCAAAGACAAAAAAAAGGTAAAATTTGAAAAAATTTCCCACCGATCCATTTTTGGGCCGTTTTTGCCCTAAATCTTTAAACGATCATATCTTTTGATCCAGAGCTTAGATTTTCACGTTCTTTATATCATTGGAAAGCTGTTAAAATTATCTACATGATTCCATGGTCAATTTCTAATTTTGGTTCAGTTTGGAGAGATAAAATTCAAAAATGGTTCTGGTATGTGTCCATGGCTAGAAATGACATTTCAACAACCAAATTTAATACAGAATGGGTCGCATTCTTCTCCAATATGGTCAAAAATGACAGGGTATGGGTTTGTAAGGTCCTCCATGCTGTTTTAATGCATTTTCCATCAATGAGGGATGGTTCCCATGCATTTTTCACATTTTCTCTCTCCTGGGCTCGACCCATGTACTAAAAAAGCTAGATTTGGCTCATTTCTTCATGGTTGAACACTTTTTGGCATAAAAAAACTTCTTCTTTCACCTCCAGCAAGTGATAGTTGTAAGAATCAGACCTTTCTCAAGTATTGTAGTAGGTTTATACCTCTTTGAGGGTGGAATGCAAGAGATTTTTACATGGAATTGATAGTGCAAACTCTGTGAATGCTTTCAGTCCTCTGTTTGTATTGTTTTACTTCATTTTAAGACCTCTAATTACATCTATCAGCTTGTGTATGTTTTCCCTTGTTGCATTTCATGAATTTGTGTCTATTTACATGGCAAAAAATGTTTCACCACTCCTTTTGGTGCATCACCATCTTTAGTTTAGTTTCATTTTTACATTTTTATCCCTGTCTCCTTGCAATTTAGAGTAGGATTAGGATCTGAACCTCTGTAGTTGTGCAAAATATAGATCTAAATCAGAGGAGTTTGAGGAACCAGCCTCTAATCTGGAGATTCCTCTCTCATTTTCACAAGTCCCACACTTGGAGAGAGGTTTCCATGTTGTGCAATCACACTGGATGCCTAAAACATCAATTCAGAACCTTGATTTGCATCCAGGGGTGCTACTGATTTGCAACAACAGGCTCACCGAGCCATCTTCCAATGAAATTGAACAATGGAATCACTAGGAATTCTAGGCTTGATGTCATATGTAGAGCTCATTTTTCTCCTTGCTTTTATCAACCTGACCATTAGTAACTCATGGTTTATCTTGTGTTTTCTTAAATGAGTCATTCCACCTATCAAATCGATCACTCATCCATTACTGGGTACAATTTGAGTTCTAACAACATGAGATTTCAAGGAAACTTGGCCTTCCTATGATACTTTTATTCCTGGTAAATGTGAGTCACTCTACCTAGTTAAATATTGTCAACTGGATGAGCTCTCACCATGGTTCCAAAAACTCATCACTTTTGGAACATGTATTTGAGCTCAAAATTGTGTTAATCCCTTCACTACGATTTTCACCTTCCATACATCAAATTATTCACTCACCTAAAATCCTCTATAAATTTTCCCAATGACAAGTAATTTTTCTCCATTCGAGAGTTTTCTTATTATTATTCTTAGTAAGAAGATTGTGTTACATTATTACCACTCTGACACCTTGATATTCTTGTCAGCGAGTAACTCAATCCACCTCATATTCTTCCGTCATGCTTCGCATTGATGAGCTTGGTATTACCTCCTCTGAAATCAGTATTACATTACATTGTTTCACCCATGATTTGCTCCAATTCACAACTGTCCTATTAATATGAAAAGTAACTCAGCGACCTGTAAATTTCTCGGCATTGACTTGGCCTTTACATAGTATGTTGATCTATAGAGATTTTCCCTTTCCTTGCCAAGTGATTTATCACCACTTGGTGATGTTTTCTCAAATTTCCACATTTTTGGAAAGATGAAACTCGGGACCCCATTTGCACAGAAACCTTGTGTTGGATTTTCACTACAAATCTTCCACCATGGAAATCAGGATGAATTTATCCTATGTATGGAAATACCTACTTGGTTTTCCATCATCAAACTTCTATCCTTGGAAATTGTTATCCAATTTTACGCACATGGAAAAATTGGAAAACAGGGCCTTATTACTATCAAATCATGACATTGGTCCCAGGGACCCACTTCTGGTCATCAGGTGAGATCACTCATTTTTTTTGGTATGCGAGCCATCAAGGAGTTTGATAAGCTTATCTCGCTCGGTCAAGCTAAAACAGTGTCAAATCAGGAATAAAGAGATGAGTCATCAGAGGAGTTCGTGCCTTGTCCTAACTCGGTCATAACTCAGATCACAAGCCTTAGACGAGTTCATGAGTAGGAAATGTAAATTCGGTTGTCCAACTTTGGCTTGTCATAAAAGAGTCTGGATAGGAGCAGAGGATGTTTCGATGGTTGGCTCATTGAGGTAGAGAAATGATGAGCTCGACTCGGTTTAATTCAACATGGAGAGATTGATGCTTCCTTGTTGGAATATGAATTCAGTTTTAATGACTAGACAGAGACAATAGCTGCCTCAAGATTTGGTCGAGCTTCTTCCATGGAAGAGAGTTTCCAAAATGAAAAGGTGAGACAACTCAACTAAAACTTTATTTCATTCTTCTACTACAGCGGTAAGATTTTACAACTGATCACGACTGTGGTTGCATGCAACTAGAACATCAGGACCAACACCAACGGTTCCTTGGGATCACCCTGCTACAACTGTCGCAATCAACTCTCTTTGGAGGCCACTCTTTTTTTGAGATAAGTTTACTTCTCTACACTGTAGCTGCTGCGTATAGCCAATTACTTCCTCACGGCACTTTCCTAGGAGAATTTCAGTTCTACGCTCAAAGCAGCATTCGGTGCACAGGCATGTTTGTAGTATAGTAGAAGCCTGTTTGACAAGTAAGTTGTCCAATGTTGCATCGAATGAATCCTCAAATTTGGGATTTTCCTTCAAGATATTTTTATGAAAATCTTAAGTGACAGTAAGAGTGTTACCAGTAGACCTGAGGAAATTTATTACAAAGACTCTCTATCGAGATCTTACTTGTTTTATGATGTAACTCATGGAAGCGAATCTCATAGAGATGGCACTATTTCATATCAGAATATTCATGAGACACAATTTTCTTTGCAATTATATGAGCATCTTCAACAAGTCACTAGATTGGCAAGCATAAAGGATTCTGTCGGAATTATCACACCTTACAAGCTATAGCTGAAATGTTTGCACTGAGAGTTTAATGTTATCCTCAAATCTGTTGAAGGAAAACTCGGCAGGAGAAGATTCATAAAGATCCCGCGCGCTGGTGGAAAAGTGGAGAAATCGGGTCAAATTGCCAAGTTTGCGTGGCAAAGCTCAGGCCGGGGCCCGTGGATTGATGTGGCCAAGCCGTTATGCGGGAATTTGGAGCTGGTATGCCAAATGGGAAATATTAAGATGGCATTCCAAGCTGTTCACTCCATGTAGGGGAGATTCAGGCAAACACTGCCAAAGGGGAAATATTAAGATGGCAAACCATGATCAGAATTCCACACGGGCCATGTAAACAAGATCGGAGCATGTTGTGTGAGTCACACAGAAGGTAAGTCAGAGAACGTGGGAATGAGGTAGTTGAAGTGTTTAATAGGATTGGACGTAGTGGTCTAGCCTGGCCAAAATCAAGTATGACACGGTTCTACGCTCAAAGCTCCACACATTCTGCTTACCATGCATAACGTCCCTGTAAACCCATCTACATATCTTCAACTATTTCAGACCTGCATTTCCAGGAAGATGACACCTTCTCATGGAATACCATAATCGCCTTCTCAGAAGACACGGGTTTCCATCATCGAAGCATTGATAACGAAGCAACACAGGTGTCCTCCCGATCAGTTCGCCTTTTCTAAGCAACAGATAGATGTCCTCCCGATCAGTTCACCTTTGCCAGCATACTTCTCCCAGCTCCCGTTCAGTTCACCTTTGCCAGCATACTTCTCCCAACTCTGATTCAGGCTCTGAGCATTCGGTGGTCGCGAGACAGATCAACCACAGGCAACAGGCATGTGCAGTACATTAGAAGCCTTTCTTTCAAGCGTTTAAACAAGCAGCTGTAGGAAACAAATATTCACTGCCGTGTACGATGGATTGGAGTCATGCTATTCAAGGCTTCATAAAATTTTCCTGAGTCAGGAGATGAAGGTTTATTACAGTGCAGAATGAAACGATTCGTATTGCTCAGCATTTCTTTTCCTAGAAACAAATTAAATGTGAAGGTCAGCTCTGAAAATACCTGGTCGGCCATTTTGCATGCATCCTTGTTACTTGTAAATGGTCTCTTTGAGAAACTCTGTGGGCAGTAGGCAATATTTATACCCTTCCATTATGTATGTCCAATTAGACAATAAAAATATTCTTTTACCAGGTTCAGAGAAGCTTGTTTTTAACAATGGACGATTATACTATAGTTTCAAGCCGATTTTATCTAGCTTATTTCTATTAGCTTTGATCCACGACTAAGGAAGAATTCATATGGTTGTTCCCTGTACATTTTTCCAAGGTCCTTTTGGTTTCCCCAGTTGTTCAATGTATTTTTTGAAGGGCTCCTTTTATGTGTTGCAAATTGTAACATGAAGGATCTTCTTAGTTTCCGGAAAAACGAGTATATTGTTTAGCTCACAGCTACCTATGCCATACTAAGATCCCAATAGTGGCATAATTTTTTATTGGAGCCGAGATTTCCGAGTGCACTACCAAAATACCGAAGAGCTCTTTGTCCAAGAATCAGTCTCAAGGGTGTCTATCGACATGTTATGGGCATAAGCCTGGGTCATCATCATGGCAGCATTAGGTCTTTGTTGTTAATGACATTTTCTCATCATTTGGAAGGTACAATTGTGCTTATTATGGCCAAGCTAAAACATTCTTACTACAAGTGTTATATGATAAGGAAGAACCGTGAACATTGTGGTAAAACCATTCTTTTTAGAAATGTTGGGTTAAGCACGACATTCAAGTGAGTTTGAGCCAACCGGGAAAGGGTAAGATCATTTGCAAAATGAAGAGCTCGGTGAATTTAGTTGGGGAGCTCGTGGTGATGTTTCATGGAGTTTGAACGTGGAATGCATGTGAATATGTGGTCCAAAACAAGAAGAAATAACTCTATCTGTCAAGCTAGAGCTATCACAGAGAAATCAATCGATTGAGTGTTGACAGGGCCACGTAACGTGATCCCTAACAATTTTCATAGCTCGAAAATCATTTCTAAATGGCACAACATGCAGGAGTGAAATAATTTAAATTCATTGAATTGTTTAACCTCTGTGGGTACAACCAATGTATTATGGATCAAATCCACTAAGTATGTTTTAGAGTCAAACTTTTCATATTGTGGAAACATTGGTACCAAGTCGAGATAAAGAATAAGCTCGTGGGTGTTGAAGTTTAATGTATTTGTAGAGGCTTTCAATTTCGGGCTTAAAGCTTCATGTTCATGATGCATATAGGTGGCTTGGTAATTCAGAATGGCTCGATTTGGAGTTTGAAGCAAGACCGTAGTAGTGGCATTCGTGAGGCGAGTCTTAATTTGCGTCAGGCCAGGTTCACAGGATCTACATGCATTTTGGCAAAATTATAAGAATCAAGTTTAATAGCTCACCATTTGAAGGAATCAATGCAAAAGAGCTCAATTTCCAAGACGAGGAAAGAGTTAGTGTGGGGTTCAAAATCGATTTGCAACACCGAGTTAGAGGATTCGAAGCTCACCGAGTTGAGATTTGTGCAGACTATTTCCACATGGACTCCCCTCCTCTTCAAGTCAAATGGGTCAACGGGGGGGGGTCCCAACATTATGTTAATTAAATTAATATTTTTATTTAAATATTTTAATAATAATATTTATTATTATTATTTAAATATTTTATTTAAATATTCTTTTAATTAATTGAGAAGACTAGGTCATCAGGACAATTAATGACCCATGATGGAACCTTCTCAGGTGGTTCAACTAACTGTAATAAATACATCATGGGCCTTCATTTTAGGAATGTAATTATGAAATTTCCTCTTCTTTCTCACATATTCTTCTATAAATGTAAGTTGGAAGCTCATTTTCAAAGGGTTCCAACAGTTCAGACAAGTTGGACAGTTAGATATCTCAGGCAAGTGTATACTTTTCAAGAATCCTCTCTCTTCTGCAAGTTGTTCTTGTGTGTTGAGAGAACTTTCAAGCCTCCTCTTTAAGACTGTAATGGCAACTATTGCCTCTTCTGAATGTATGATGCATTGTGCATGTTATTGAAGCAATAAAAGTGTGTGTTTTGTGACTAATCTCGGTCCTTTCATCCTTTTATGCTTCTTTGTGCCTTTCTCATACTTGCAGGTACACTGTGCAAGTTTAAGTTTCTATTGCAGGTTCTTGGAGTTCTGTGCTTATCGAGTGGTGGAGTATTGCATGCAGTTGAGTTGTGGTGTCCATTCACCCTTCTTGAGTTCATCCTTCTTCACTGGGAAACTGGTATATTTCTCGGTCTGATAAAGTTTAACAAAGGGAACGCGTGTCTCTTAGTTTGTGGTATCCTGTACCCTCTCTAAGTTGCAGTTGGTGAAGTTGACCTGTGGTGCACACACCCTCTTCAAATTAACCCTTCCTGAATCTGAAGACACCCTTTATTTGGTGCATCACCATCCCTAGTATAGTTTCATTTTTGTAAATCTCTTTCCCTAAAACCCCATGAAAATGTTAGCATAGGATTAGATAATCATTTTTGTTACACTAGGAATAGTACAACACTTATTTTAGGAAGAGGAAGCCGGCCTTCTTCGGAGGTTCACCTCGAGCCCAAGTCCCACAGCTTGAGAGGTGATCCCATGTGTCCCAATCACACCGAACATCCTATTCACATCATGGCCATTTGGAGGGTGCAATGATTTGGCGACAACAGTTTTTGGCACGCCCGGTGGGACATCACAGAAGTTAGAGTTCCATCTTTCAGAGGTGTCTCATTATCAAACAGGAAATCTTAAGCCACCATACGACCACACACAACAGTTTTTGGCACACCCAGTGGGACATCACAGAAGTTAGAGTTCCATCTTTCAGAGGTGTCTCATTATCAAACAAGAAATCTTAAGCCACCGCGCGACCACACACAATAGGTTTTGACATGCCATGTGGGACATCATAGAAGTTAGAGTTCCATCTTTCAGAGGTGTCTCATTATCAAACAGGAAATCTTAAGCCACCGTGCGACCACACACAACAGTTTTTGGCACGCCCGGTGGGACATCACAGAAGTTAGAGTTCCATCTTTTAGAGGTGTCTCATTATCAAACAGGAAATCTTAAGCCACCGTGCGACCACACAAAATAGTTTTTGGCACGCCTGGTGGGACATCATAGAAGTTAGAGTTCCATCTTTCAGAGGTGTCTCATTATCAAACAAGAAATCTTAAGCCACCATGGGACCACACACAACAGTTCTTGGCACGCCCGGTGGGACCGAGTTGGTACTTCTCTTCTCACTTACACAAGTCAAAGTACCTAGTGACTCTATATCTCTGGATTCCAAATCTCAGTGCAGTAACTTATGCAAAGAATTCAGACAAGAGCTTCTTCAAAGAAAGGAAAATATCAGCATATCGAACTTTCCTTGTCTCCTCCAAAGAGAAGAAGAAGAGGCATTTCCACATCCCCAGTTGCAGATTTACCTAGTAGGGGTCATTCAACTCCTCCTTACGGAAGATTTCCTCCACCCAGGAACAATCAACCTTTCGTTGCTATGGTGAGGAACCAAGTTTTTCCCCCTTTCAATGCAAGCAGTCCTCTCATGTTGGCTCAACGTGACCCGATACTTGTTGTGGCACTCAAAAGTTTACCCTTCTACACGGGGGAAACTCACGTTACTCTAGTGGAGCATATATTTGATGTAGCTAGCATCTGTGTAGTACATAATATCACTGAAGACAACGTTGCAGTTAGACTTCTTGCTACCTCTTTCAAGGGAAAAGCACTTCAATGGTTTCGCGGGTTAGGTGTTGGCACTATAACCACTTGGGATGAGTTGGGAGAAAAGATATGTAAATAATTTGAAGAAAAAAGTGATCACCTATCACTTTTGGAAAAAATTACTACCATAAAGAGAGCTTCCCAAGAATATATGAGTGATTTCAACTTCCGATTCCATAGGACTTGGAATAGGATTTCAGCGCTCGTAAAGCCTTCTGCACATAATGCATTCTTCTACTATTTGCGAGCCTTGAATAGTGATGTAGCAGTTATGATCTAGTCCATGGGAGGGACTACACTTCCTGATGCTTATGAAGTTGCCATAAGTGCAGAGAATTCTTTGATTCAGGCTGGAAAGATAGCTCCACGACCACTAATGCCCTTTTCTCCAGATCTTACGAATCATCAGCCTATCATTGCTCCTATTCCAGTAGACTCCAAGCAACTATCTCAATCTTCCCCTACCTCTTCAAATGACCTATTTGAAGTCAAATCACTACTGCAAAATTTTGGAAATGAGCTCGTTGCACTCAAAAAGGTAACAATTTCAATACAATCGTCCATATCAGCCACAAAATCAGCAGTATCAGGCTAACCGTATCCTCCTTTTCAAGGAAACAATCAGCCTTGAAATCAAACTACAAGTCAAGTTGCAAATGTCAAGGCCCTTGAACTTTCAGAACCCTCTTGCAGCTAGCTCATCTAGAGCTATAGTACATGTTCAAAATAATCTAGTTCAAGACTACGAATGGTGTTATCCTTGCTCTCAACCTCACAATCAAAATATTTGTCCCCAATGGGGTTCTTAGCCAGGCCCTTATGGTTCAAAGTGTATCTGCCCTTTTAGATTTAACAAACAATTCATCTACGCAAGAAGCAGCAGATCAACCACAGGCACCTGAAGAATCCTCTTTGCTAAACTGGCAAGAAGAAGATTTTTGCGGATTAAATATAGATTCTTCATTAGTGGCAGCAAACACTCGTTCCAAAAAGGGAGGAATGGAGCCTCAACCTCTCGAATCTGATCTAGCATCCACTTCTCAACTTGGTTTTCAAATGGCAGTTGATAAAAATGCGGGAAAGAAATCACTAGAAACACCAGCTAGCCATGCCACAGGGAAAGATGGTTCTCCAGGAATCACGGTGCCCAACAAACATTTTCCAAAGGGGGACCCCAATGCCCAAAAAAGTGTCATCAAAGTTGGAGCAATTCCCTTCAGTATAGTAGAACAAATGAAGAAAACCAATCTGAGCGTTACCATGTGGGACGCACTCTCGATCCCTTCCCAAAGAAACCTGTTGCAAGAAGCTCTGAACAGTTTTAGTACAACCAGCGGATCACCAAGCCATGGAGTGAAAAATGCTACAAATTTGTGTCAACCAGAAGGGATAATCATTCCTATGGAAAACAAACCACCACCATTATACATTTCCCTGATCATTGGCGACCACCTGGTACATAATTGCATGATCGATTCTGGTGCCAGCAGCTCTATCATGCCGAAACAAATTGTAGATGTACTAGGCATACAATATGCTCCAGTTGCAAGAGGGGTTGTTCAACTGGATGGCACAGCTGTTAAGACTGTTGGGGTTATCAAAGGACTTCAACTTACCATTCATGCATGCCCAAGTTTTTCATTTACCCAAGACATATCGGTCATTGATCTCCCTCCCCTCTTTGCCATCTGCCTATCATGGGATTTCACTGCCAAGATGGGTGGTTACCTATCAGCCGATTGGTCACATATGATTCTCAGGACTCGATACGGAACCAAAGTAACTATAAGGGCAGAACCAATCTGCCATAATCATGTAGAACCCTACACTGCTAGTCCCATAAATGGGAATTACACCATCGGCGATCCCGAAGAGGAAGATGCCGATCATGAACCAACCACCCTTGTTGAGGAAGTCCCTGATACTTTGCTAGATGAAGTATGTAGAGATCATCAGTATGATCCCTACGCTGATGTATTGGCAGAAGAAGAAGCTGGTTTGCTGGTTTTGGAAGAAACAGGATTAGGTACTTACTGTATCCATGAAGAAGATATGATCATACCACAACTTGTCAAAACACCAAGTGATTCTAAAGGACTGTGGCAATTGTTCTTCAATGGCTCAAGAAGTAAGAATGGATCGGGTGTTGGTGTTATGTTAATTTCTCCAGAGGGAGATAAGTACTTCTCATCTTTCCGGTTGCAGTTCAGTTGCACTAACAATGTTGCTGAATATGAGGCTCTTGTGTAAGGAATTCAGCTAGCCCAAAGGAAGGGAATCAAGGTCTTGACTGTTTTTGGAGATAGTGAGTTAGTTGTTCATCATGTTTCGACACATAGTGCATCTAAAAATGATCTTTTATGATCATATAAGAATCGAGTCTGGGACCTGATTGAAGATTTTGAAGCTTTTGGGATCCATGTATTTCCTAGAGGTCAAAATCAAGATGTGGATAGGCTTGCTACAATTGGTTCACAATACAACATACCAGTTGATATCATGAAAGAAGGACATAAATTTGTTAAAATGGTTGTCCGACCAGCAGTCCCTGATAATGTGAATAGTTGGCAAGTGTTCGATAGTGACAACCAAATTGTCCTCTTCCTACAAGAAGAGGTGGAGTTTTCTGCAAAAAATCAAGGTAAGTTGCAGGAGTCATATGGTGAGCAAATTATCCAATTGAAAAGCAACAAGTTACCAAAAGTTTTAGTCACTTTGGAATCCATTTTCAATTCAGATGACCAAGCCACAAGACAAAGCCCTAACATGGTGGTTAGATAAGAATATTTTGAGGAAGTTGAAGTATCAAATGAAAAATTTCTCAAGATCAGAAAAGTGTGTACTTCTGAGGAGAAAGAAACTTTCATCAAACTTTGTCAAGAGTATCATGACATCTTTACATGGAGCTATAAAGATCTATGTGGTTTTGATCTAGGTCTAGCACAACATACCATCAAACTGGATCCTAATGCTAAGCCAGTTTGTCAAAAACAGAGACCAATTAATCCCAAAATTAAGCCGCTAATGAGAAATGAGCTAACCAAGCTCATCGAGGCCTGTATAATTTTTCCCATCAAGCATTCCTCATGGGTAGCCAATTTGGTGCCCGTGAGGAAGAAGAACGGAGAGATCTGGTTATGTGTAGATTTCAGGGATTTGAATCATGCATCATTAAAAGATCATTATCCTCTTCCATCGATGGAGAAGATCCTTCAAATGGTGGTAGGAGCTCAAAGATTTTATTTGCTCGATGGATATTCAAGTTACAATCAAATCCTAGTCCAAGAATCCGACCAATTCAAAACAGCTTTCACTACCAAGTGGGGCATGTATGCCTACAATAAAATGCCATTCGGATTGTCCAATGCCAGAGCTACTTTCCAAAGAGCCATGGACATGGAATTTAAGGGCCTAATCAACGATATTATTTTAGTTGACCTTGATGATATAACTGTATACTCTAAGCATGCAGAAGATCACATCACGCATCTAAGGAAAGTTTTCCAAAGGTGTAGGGAATTTGGGTTTTCACTTAACCCCAAGAAATGTATTTTCACAGTGCACGAGGGAATATTGTTGGGGCATGTGGTTTCAGTAGAAGGATTATCAATCGATCCAGCCAGGATTCATTCAATTATGTCCTTATCTCTCCCAAGTCACAAGAAGGGCCTCCAGAGTTTTCTGGGAACCATAAATTTCGTGCAGAGATTCATCCCTCAATTCGAGACATTGGCTAAACCACTGATAGCCATGCTAAAGAAAAGCATGCCATTCTCATGGACAAAGGAAGGACGAGAAAGCTTTGAAGCCATCAAAACAGCCATTTCTCGAGCTCCCATGCTTGTGAACCCCAGGTTTGACAAAGATTTTATCCTTTATGCTTTTGCAAGTCAAGAGAGCATTTCAGTTATCCTCACCCAACAAAACAACAACCTGATGGAGCAACCAATCACTTTCTTCAGTCAATCCCTCAAAGACTACGAGTTCAAATACTCATTCATTAAAAAGAAAGTATTTGTGGTTATTCAAGCTTTGAAGAAATTCAAACACATGTTGTCCAACAACAAGATTCATCTGATGGTGTCTCATCCAGGTGTCAAGGAGTTTTTGTTGAACAAATAAATGAACAAAAAGCGTGCTGGATGGATCACAAAGGTAATGGAGTATGACGTGCACATCAAAGTCACTAAACTTGTCAGAGGTAAGGGTTTATGTCAGAAACTTGCAACAGACATGGAATCAAAAAGTAATGAGGACGTGACACTCCTAAATATTGATGAGGATGTTGATCAAGCTGACTGGTTATCCAAAATGAAGAATTTCATCTTCTCAAGAGCATACCCGACAAACATGGATAAAAACCAAAGATGAAATTTTCATCTTCAATCTATCCCATATGTTTTGGTAGATAACATTCTCTTTCAAAAAGATTTGAACGGCGTCCTCCTTCGGTGCGTAGGACCAGAATAAGTCAGTAAAATACTAGAAGAATTTCATAATGGCCTATCTGGAGGACATTATTCCGCATGAACAACAGCTACCAAGATCATGCGAGCCGGATACTATTGGCCAGATTTATTCAAGGATGCCCATCTCTGGGTAAGGAAATGCAAAGAATGTGCCTTTTTCACAGGTAAGCAGAAGCTAGCAGCTCTTCCATTGCATCCAATTCAAGTGGATCAACCCTTTGTTCAATGGGGGTTGGACTTCATCGAAATGATTAATCCTCCATCCAGTGACAAACATAAGTGGGTCCTTACTGCAACAGACTATTTTACTCGATGGACAGAGGCGGTAGCATTAAAAGAGAGCAATGAAAAGGTAGTTCTAGATTTTTTGGAGGGTATAATGACGAGGTTTGGTGTTCCATTTACAGTCATTTCAGACAATGTGTTGGATTTTCTTGGTATGAAATTGAGTGAATGGGCTGTTAAAAATGGGGTATACCTCAAAACTTTGTCCAATTACTATCCTCAAGGAAATGGATTGGCTGAGTCTAGCAACAAAAACCTCATAAGGATTATTAAGCGCACGATGGAGACTAACAAGAGGACTTAGCATACACAGCTTAAGACTGCCTTATGGGTAGATCGAATCACACCTAAAAGGGCCATCAGAAATTCTCCTTTCGTTTTGGTATATGGAAGAGAGGCAAAACTCCCGCTGTCATTGGAGTTACCTTCTTTGGAGTTAGCTCATCAACTTGAATTTATAGAGAGTGATCCTCTGACAGTAAGGTTTTCTGAACTCATGGAGTTAGAGGAAGTACGAGACAAGGCTATGAAAACTTTGGAGCAGCATCAGGCTCAAGTTAAGAAATCTTTAGACAAGAAGGCGTCCGACAGGCATTTTCAAGAGGGAGATTTAGTTCTCAAATGGGATGAAGACAGGGCCAAACCAGGCAAGCATGCCAAGTTTGACGCTCTCTGGAGTGGGTCATACATCATCACAAGTTGCAAAGAGGTAAATTCATTTCGTCTATCTAGGCTCAATGGTGAAGAACTGCCCATTCACGTGAATGGGATACATCTCAAAGCTTGTTTTTGAGAAGCGTTCCACCCCCTATATAGTTAAATTAGGTGTTTTCCTCCAAGTTCTTATGCACATTGTTGTGTTTTGTGGTGTTCTGCACTTTGTTTCATCATTGGAAGGTGTCAAGGAGAAGAAGGTTCAAGGTTTCCATAAGAGTTTCAAAATTTGCTTCATTCAAAATTTTTGCAGTGTTCCATGGATGTCAAGCATTCAACAAATTCAGTATACTTCATTCTTAGCATTCCAGGGAGGTTGAGGATATCGGCAATGCTTAAGGAGATTTTTGGATGTGTCAAAGAAAATCATTACTACTTTCAGGATTCCAACATAGACTCCATGCCCCAATGGGATGACTTAAGGCTACTAGAATCAAGCTTAGCAGGCAATCATCCCCGATAGGTCGTACCAAAAATGTTATCCAATTTTACGCACATGGAAAAAATGGAAAACAGGGCCCTTATTTACTATCAAATCATGACATTGGTCCCAGGGACCCACTTTTGGTCATCAGGTGAGATCGCTCATTTTTTTTTGGTATGCGAGCCATCAAGGAGTTTGATAAGCTTATCTCGCTCGGTCGAGCTAAAAAAGTGTCAAATCAGGAATAAAGAGACGAGTCATCAGAGGAGTTCGTGCCTTGTCCTAACTCGGTCATAACTCAGATCACAAGCCTTAGACGAGTTCATGAGTAGGAAATGTAAGTTCGGTTGTCTAACTTTGGCTTGTCATAAAAGAGTCTCGATAAGAGCGGAGGATGTTTCGATGGTTGGATCATTGAGGAAGAGAAATGATGAGCTCGACTCGGTTTAATTCAACATGGAGAGATTGATGCTTCCTTGTTGGAATATGAATTCAGTTTTAATGACTCGACAGAGACAATAGCTGCCTCAAGATTTGGTCGAGCTTCTTCCATGGAAGAGAGTTTCCAAAATGAAAAGGCGAGACAACTCAACTAAAACTTTATCTCGTTCTTCTATTACAGCGGTAAGATTTTACAACAACTGATCACAACTGTGGTCGCATGCAACTAGAACATCAGGATCAACACCAATGGTTCCTTGGGATCACCCTACGGTAGCTGTCGCAATCGAATCTCTCTAGAGGCCACTCATTTTCTGAGATAAGTTTACTTCTCTACCCTGTAGCTGCTACGTATAGCCAATTACTTCCTCACGGCACTTTCCTAGGAGAATTTCAGTTCTACGCTCAAAGCGGCTGAGCATTCGATGCACAAGCATGTTGTAGTATAGTAGAATCCTGTTTGAGCAAGTAAGTTGTCCAATGTTGTTATCTAATTAGCATTGAATGCATCCTCAAATTCGGGATTTTCCTTCAAGATATTTTTATGAAAATCGATTAAGTGACAGTAAGAGTGTTACCAGTAGACCTGAGGAAATTTATTACATAGACTCTCTATCGAGATCTTACTTGTTTTACGATGTAACTCATGGAAGTGAATCTCATAGAGGTGGGACTATTTCATATAGGAATATTCATGAGGAACAATTTTCTTTGCAATTATATGAGCATCTTCAACGAGTCACTAGATTGGCGAGCATAAAGGATTCTGTCGGAATTATCACACCTTACAAGCTACAACTGAAATGTTTTCACTGAGAGTTTAATGTTATCCTCAAATATGTTGAAGGAAAACTCGGCAGGAGAAGATTCATAAAGATCCTGCGCGCTAGTGCAAAAGTGGAGAAATCGGGTCAAATTGCCAAGTTTGTGCGGCAAAGCTGAGGCCGACGCCCGTGGATTGATGTGGCCAAGCCGTTATTCGGGAATTTGAAGCTGGTATGCCAAATGGGAAATATTAAGATGGCATTCCAAGCTGTTCACTCCGTGTAGGGGAGATTCAAAAAAACACTGCCAAAGGGGAAATATTAAGATGGCAAACCATGATCAGAATTCTGCACGGGCCGTGTAAATAGGATTGGAGCATGTTGTGCGAGTCACATGGAAGGTAAGTCGGAGAACGTGGGAATGAGGCAGTTGAAGTGTTTAATAGGATTGGATGTAGTGGTCTAGCCTGGCCAAAATCAAGTATGACATGGTTATACGCTCAAAGCTCCACACATTCTGCTTACCACGCATAACGTCCCTGTAAACCCGTCTACATATCTTCAACTATTGCAAACCTACATTTCCAGGAATATGCTTTCATAAGAAAGAGATACCTTCTCATGGAATACCATAATTGCAGCTTACAGAAGACACGGGTTTCCTCACAAAGCATTGATACTGTTCGTCATGAAGCAACAAATAGATGTCCTCCCGATCAATTCACCTTTTCCAGCATACTTCTCCCAGCTCCCGTTCAGTTTGCCTTTGCCAGCATACTTCTCCCAACTCTGATTCAGGGTCTGATCATTCGGTGGTTGTGAGACAGATCAACCACAGGTAGCAAGCATGTGCAGTGCAGTAGAAGCCTTTCTTTCGAGCATTTAAACAAGCAACTACAGGAAACAAATATTCACTGCCGTGTATGATGGATTGGAGTCACGCTATTCGAGGCTTCATAAAATTTCCCTGAACCAGGAAATTAAGGTTTATTATGGTGCAAAACGAAATGATTCATATTGCTCAGCATTGCTTCTCCTAGAAACAAATTGAATGTGAAGGTCAACTCTGAAATACCTGGTTGGCCGTTTTGCATGCTACTTACTCGTAAATGGTTTCTTTGAGAAACTCTGAGGGTAGAAGTAATATTTATATCCTTCTATTATGTACGTCCAATCATAAAATAAAAATATTCTTTTACCAGGTTCAGAGAAGCTCGTTTTTAACAATGGACGATTATAATGTAGTTTCAAGCCGGTTTTATCTAGCTTATTTCTATTAACTTTGATCCATGACTAAGGAAGAATTCATATGGTTGTTCCCTGTACATTTTTCCAAGGTCCTTTTGGTTGCCCCAGTTGTTCAACGTATTTTTTGAAGGGCTCCTTTTATGTGTTGCAAAATTGTAACATGAAGGATCTTCTTAGTTTCCGGAAAAACGAGTATATTGTTTAGCTCATAGCTACCTATGCCATACTAAGATCCCAATAGTGGCATAATTGTTGATTGGAGCTGAGATTTCCGAGTGCACTACCAAAATACCGAAGGGCTCTTTGTCCAAAAATCAGTCTTAAGGGTGTCTATCGACATGTTATGGGCATGAGCCTGGGTCATCATCATGGCAGCATTAGGTCTTTATTGGTAATGGCATTTTCTCATCGTTTGGAAGGTACAATTGTGCTTATTATGGCCAAGCTAAAACATTCTTACTACAAGTTTTATATGATAAGGAAGAACCGTGAGCATTATGGTAAAACCATTCTTTTTAGAAATGTTGGGTTAAGCTCGACATTCAAGTGAGTTTGAGCCCTGGAAAGGTAAGATCGTTTACTGGATGAAGATCTCGGTGACTTCAGTTGAAGAGCTCATGGTGTTGTTTCATGGAGTTTGAACGTGGAATGCATGTGAATATGTGGTCCAAAATAAGAAGAAATAAATCTATCTGTCAAGCTAGAGCTATCACAAAGAAATCAATCGATTAAGTGTTGACAGGGCCACGTAACGTGATCCCTAACAATTTTCATAGCTTGAAAATCATTTCTAAATGGTGCAACATGTAGGAGTGAGATAATTTATATTCATTGAATTGTTTAACCTCTGTGGGTACATCCAATGTATTATGGATCAAATCCACTAAGTATGATTTAGAGTCAAACTTTTCATATTGTGGAAATGTTGGTACCAAGTAGAGATAAAGAATAAGCTCGCGGGTGTCGAAGTTTAATGTATTTGTAGAGGCTTTCAATTTCGAGCTTAAAGCTTCATGTTCATGATGCATATAGGTGGCTTGGTAATTCAGAATGGCTCGATTTGGAGTTTGAAGCAAGACCGTAGCAGTGGCATTCCTGAGGTGAGTCTTAATTTACGTCAAGCCAGGTTCAGTTATGGTGTGGTGGATTATTGCATGCAGTTGAGTTATGGTGTCTGTTCACCCTTCTTGAGTTCATACTTCTTCACTAGGAAACTGGTATATTTCTTGGTCTGATAAAGTTTAACAAAGGGAACGTGTGTCTCTTAGGTGAAGTTGACCTGTGGTGCACACACCCTCTTCAAATTATCCCTTCCTGAATCTGAAGACACTCTTTATTTGGTGCATCACCATCCCTAGTATAGTTTCATTCCTGTAAATCTCTTTCCCTAAAACCCCATGAAAATGTTAGCATAGGACTAGATAATCATTTTTGTTACACTAGGAGTAGTACATCACTTAGTTTAGGAAGAGGAAGTCCGCCTTCTCCGGAGGTTCACCTCGAGCCCAAGTCCCATAGCTTGAGAGGTGATCCCATGAGTCTCAATCACACCAAACCTCCTATTCACATCATGGCCATTCGGAGGGTGCAGTGATTTGGCGACAATAGAAATATAGTAAAAATTTTCCCATGCACAGGAGTCTTACAATGGCTTAACATCTCATCATCTCCCTTTGAACTGTTATAACCGATAACTCACCTAACCGAGATACTAGCATGACATACTCACCTGACTTTGTTGAGTCTTCCATGAGATAGCACCGGGTTGGCAATAAAATAAACACCGAGAAGGCACCAAGTACACATGTTTGAGGATAGGTGAGATATTTTAATTGTGTTATCTTGATAATGACGAGAAATGGGCCCCAATGACCAATGGCGTAATTTGATCATAATAGGACACCGTTGTCCCATTTTAACATGTGTACAGAATTGGATAACATATTTGGTTACCTCTTGGGCATGATTTCCTGCTAGGCATTATTTCCTGCTACGCATGATTCCAATAGCCTTAATTCATTCATTTGGCGTGGATTCAATAATAGAATCTTGAAAGTGATTTGATCTTCTATGATACATCCTGAAATCCCCTTGAGCATAGATGATCTTGGACCTCCTTGGAATGCTAGGCATGAAGTATACTAAAATTGTTGAATGTTTGACATCTATAGAACAATATAGAATATTAAATGAGATAGATTATGAAACTCTTATGGAAACCTTGAACCTTCTTTCCCTTGAGAAACTTCTGAGAATGATACAATGTGCAGAACAACACAAGAGAAAAAATGGAAAACAAACACACTGAAACAATGAAAACCATACATGCCCCAATTGAAACATGCATGGTGTGTAATTTACTTATTCTACTAAAAGAAAACCTATTCCTACTCTATGATAACTGGTGGAATAGGAAAGCTAAACAAAAATTGCAACTAGCTATGAAAAATAACTTCCTTTCCTCACAATGGATTGTCGTGTAAATGATTTTACAATGGACATGGCTGAAAATGAGATTGAAAAACTAAAAAAATCCCGATTCTCCACTTGGTCCACTAAGGTATCAACTTGAAAGAGAAATAATTCCTCTTTTAGTTACTCTGCATTTTTCCTATGGAGGCATTATAGCTGATCCTCAGAATTGTGAAACTCATCCTCACATTTTGGAATGAATATGACTAGTTTTGGCTTCCTTTCTAGCTTTAATGAATCTACGTACCTGATGGGACATGGTCGTATCCTTTGAATTTTCCCATTACCTCAAGATTCAGCTTTCATAATGAAGTCCTACAGACATTCCAGGATAAATGGTGTTGAAGTTATGCCCTCTTCATACCCATTTCCCTCCTTGGCAACAAGGATTTATTCCACAAAATGCAACTTCTTTGGATCATTTGTAGCTTCCAATGTTGAACCTCTACAAATGTTTAAAATGTGTTGCTCATTTAATAATTCCTCCTCCTTTTATTGACATTCACTATCAATCTCCTCATTCAATATAAAACCTTCCTTCATCATTGGTTCATCAACTACGTTAGATTCACCAATTGAGAGCAGGAAATTCTCAATGACATCATCTTCGTCAAATTCTAAATCTGACTTAGTCTTTCTCATGTGCTCCTCTTTGTCTTCATTCATCAAGTCGCATGGAAGATTCAATTCCCTCACATATGGCAAATAGATTGTTTTTCCATTCTTTGACTGTGGCAAATATTTAACTTCATTCACCATGGTATTCTATGGATTAGAATTTTGGTTTTTCTGATTTTCCTCATCCTCAAACATGAAACTAGAAAGATCAAATTCATCAAGGAGATCAAATTTTTGTAAGAGTGAATAAAGGAAAGTATTTGAAAACCTCTACATGGTATCATCTGCATTCATGACTGTTGAATCTACCTTAGTCTCATGAAACACCTTGTGGTTGATTGTAACATTTAATGGTGACCTTAGAAAGTTGATACAACCCTCTAAAAATGAAGCAAGTTCTTGACATGAATGTCAATTAGGATCATTGCACTCACTAGAACTACATTGTACACTTCTGATTTTTTCTTCTTTTACTTGCACATTCTCTTCTCCTAGAAGATTCGGAGTTGGCTCTTGTTTTTCTACAACTGGTTTTTCACTTGTGGTGATTCAACCTCCTCTGAAGATATGGATCCAATATGAATACCGCACTGTGAATAGGTAGATTTTGTCTTCCTTGTTCAGCTCTAGATTTGTTTCTGGTACAAAAGTAGTTTGTTTCACTTGTTCTTGAGCCTCAACTTCTGCAGAAGGTTTAGTCGGGAATGAATTTTTCTTTATGTTAATTTTTTTAGTCCATTTATTTAGATTATCTACATATTTTGCTTCGTTATTCTTCTCAACCATATAATCCTCCCTTTTTCTCATTTCTTGAAGATGCTCCTCCCAAAATGGATTTGGGACTACAATATGAGGGAAGAATTGGGATTCAACTTATTTACTCCCAATTTGAGGAAGTGGAAGAGATTCAGCTTCTTTTCTTGGCGGCCTTCATAGAAAAGAAGGAAATTAAAAGAATGAGGCATTGAAGATTCATGATGGAATGGAGGAATGGAAGATAAAGTAGTGAATTCCACAATAGGGGTAGAAACTAGAAGGTTATGATCATGCGCTTCAAGTAGAAACTACACGGATGGAGACATGGAAAGAGGGTTGTAAGGTGGTAATTCAGGGACTTCTCATTGATAGGATTCACTAACATTATATTCTTAAATGTCTCTCTTCTTGATCCATTCTCCAACTTGAGCCATTGTATTGATTATGAATTGAATATTTGTTTGAGGGTTAAGCTCACATGGTATAGGGACAATCTAGGGGAATGGAATGTTAAAGCCAACCTGGTCTTCCTTTACCATTTCATTGGTCCTTATTTGTACAATGTTATATTCCAACTCTTGAACCTTCTTCTGCAAGTGGCCTTCTTCAGGTGTATGATAGATTCTAGAGTCTGCATGCCATTTTTCTTCAGTATCACCCTAATCTGGTGGGTGACCAAAATGACCTGAATCTTACTCATGTGGGAATGCATGCTCAAAATGATATTTTTCATGAAATTGGTCAGGATGTGGATTGTAATACCCTGAAGATGGAAAAATATTCCACTACTGCAAGTGGGAATCCCACTATGGAAATGAATCCATGATGGCACCACTTCATGAATGA
Organism: Taxus chinensis; assembly: GCA_019776745.2. NCBI lineage: Eukaryota > Viridiplantae > Streptophyta > Pinopsida > Cupressales > Taxaceae > Taxus > Taxus chinensis. The sequence goes on along the minus strand of CM034147.1, from coordinate 89,309,210 downwards.
AAATATGTTGAATAAAACTAGATGGAAATGGGTGAAACTGAAAGTCCACAACACAGAGAGTGGGTCACTTTGACCAATTGATTCACCAGTTATGCTTGGGTATGCCTCGTAAGGCTGAAATTTCACTAAATGCACAACAAATTAATGAAATGAATTAATACTGCAACAGGCAATGTTGAGATGCCTCATTTCCTTCTCCTTGAAGGAGACAAGGAAAGTTTGATATGATGTTTATTTCCTTACTTTCAAAAATATCTTGTTTTAATTATTTACATAAGTAATGCACTAATATTTTAATTCCAAAGATATAGAGTCGCTGGGTACTTTGACTTATGTAAGTTAGAATAGAAGTACCAACTCTCTGTCCCACAAGGCGTGCCAAAAACTATTGTCGCCAAATCACTACACCCTCTGAATGGCCATAATGTGAATAGGAAATTTGATGTGATTGGGACACATGGGATCACCTCTCAAGATGTGGGACTTGGGCTTGAGGTGAACCTCTGGATAAGGTCAACTTCCTCTTCCTAAACAAAGTGTTGTACTGCTCCTAGTGCGATAAAATAATTATCTAGATCTATGTTAGCATTTCCATGGGTTTTAGGGAAAGAGATTTACATAAATGAAACTATACTAGGGATGGTGATGCACCAAATAAAGGGTGTTTCTAGACTTTGGAAGGGTTGATTTGAATATGGTGTGTGCACCAAAATTCAACTTCAGGTACTGCAACTTAGAGAGAGTTTAAAATACCACAGACTAGGAGGAAAGTGTTCCCTTTGTTATACTCAATCAGACAAACAAGTTAGCAGTTTTCCAATGAAGAGGTATGAATTTGAGAAGGGTGAAAAAACACCAAAAATCAATTGCATATATTGCTTCACCACTTGATAAATATAGAACTCCAAGAACATGTGATAGAAATGTGAACTTGCACAACATACCTGCAAGCATGAGAAAAGGTACAAAGAAGTATAGAAAGATGAAAGGACTGAGATTAGTCACAAAACCCACACTTTTATTGCTTCAATAACGTGCATAATGCATCATACATTTAAAAGAGGCAATGGTTTCCATCACAATCTTGAAAAGGAGGCTTGAAAGTTCCCTCAACATATAAGGATAACTTGCATAAGACAGAGGACTCTTTAAAAATACCCACTTTCCTAAGATGTCTAACTTTCCAACCTATCTAACCTATTAGAACCCTTTAGAATGAGCTTCTAACTTACCTTTATAGAATAAATTGAGAGAGAGGAGAGAAGGAGTCATAAATTCCCTTCCTAAATTGAAGGTACATGATGGTTCATTTATTACAAATCTGGTTAAACCACTTGAGAAGCTTCCATCATGTGTAACTAATGGCATGTTGACTTAATCCTCTGAGTTAATTAAAGGGATATTTAAATAAAATATAATAATAATTTATATTATGATTAAAATATTAATTTAATTACTATGGTGGGCCCCCCTTAGGATTGGTTTTCACTAAAAGGGGGTTCATGAGAAATAGTTAAAAATAACCCAACTTGGTGGTTGGCTCATTGAGACAACTCACCAACTTGGGTTCAAGTTCCTCTTTCCATCGCATTGTCCCAACTTCATGAGTCCACTGAGTCCCTTCCATTAAAAATCTCTTGACTGGCTCGGTCTTGCAACATGGCTCCTCAAACTGTCAATTCTCATTACCATGTCGAGCTCCCAAAATGAGCTCTCCTCCAACATCCTCCAATTCCTTGTCATCTCACCACTCCACGAGCTACCTTCCTCTTACATTAATCTGTGAATTTTCCTGATGTAAATTTTCCCACATTGCCCAGTTCTCCTCAAATATTTTCAATCGATTTCAAGTTCCTCCAAGCTCATACAACTCAGCCTCAACTCATGCACACATGTATTTCAATATTAACATTTAACCAAATTTAATCACTTCCCAACTGAGTCGTGTTACTTGACCTGTGTCAAGCCCTTTTCCTGTTTCTTTCCAAAACCAAGTTTTCATGGAAAAATTTATTCACCTACATGGGAAGTAATAGATTCCTCTTAGCTTTGACATGATCAACCTGAGCTTGAAATCCTACAGAGTCACCTCCTCACTTGTGGGCTCACTCTAAAATGATGATTTTTTCTATTATTTATTTATAATGAAGATTCAAGATCATCCAACAATGTGAGAAATTATAAATGGCTCACCGAGCTATCCTGACACCGAGGGGTTTACATTCACGTAATACATGACTTGATTCCAAGAGATTTCCTCCACATCGCTTGATCTTGACACTAGCTCGCTAAAACCAGTCTCCGAGCTCTCCCCATGATTTTTCTGATCTTTCATCATATCGAGCACATTGAATGATATCCTTTATTTACCTTGATTCGATGAACCCTTCATTTGATCTGTTGGTGATTTACATAGTATGGCACATCTCCTAATGACATGAATTCAACCAAATCCATGATCTTGGTAGCACATCTCATTTAGAAAACTCCTTCCATGTATATTGGTGATGATGGCCTCATCATTCAACTAATGGTGGGCAAGTTATAAGTATATCCCTTTGTTTAACCATAACTCAAGCAAGCATGGGAATCTTATTCTAAATCTCTCTCTTTCCATGACCCATCTTAGCTTGGGTGAATGAGCTCTCAGTCTATGTCTGCGTAATGTGTACTTAGCTCAAAAGGCCTCAATGATTTCAACTCCATCACGTGAGCAACTTTCCACCCAGTGTTTGACAACACCAAGAAGGACTTGGCCACTAGTTCACAAATCATGAACTCAACACCAAGTTGATCCTATTTTCCCAACTCACCATCATTCTCAAGTTTTTTCACTGCTTGCAAGTTTAAACTAAGCCATTCTTTATTTTGACTTCACCGTGTGGCTCGATCACCTTTCGAGTTACCATGTCCAAGCCTTTCATCAACGTGACCAAGTTCTTTCACATTGATCGAGCTCTTCTTGTAACTGTACTGAGCTTGGTATACCATCAAAGTGCCTAGACCACATGCATGAAATTATTCACGATATCCATATATACCTTCACCACCTTTGAAATATACTATCAACTCAGCTTAATGTGTGGCCATGCATTTATAATGATATTCCACCTATGCATCTATAAACCCAATATCAATGAACTGAGATCCTTGACCTTCTCATGAGCTTTTTGTTGCATTAAATATTTCCTGAGTGAGTTCTACAGAAAAAAGTTCCATCTATCGACTTTTCCATTCTCTGAGCTATGCATAAACATTAACTTAACTTATCTCTACAACATTGTGTTAAGGTTAAAATTTCTTACAATCTTACACTCGAATGCTTCAAACTAGAAATTTACTTGCATGGGCTCATTGAGCCATCTTCCAATGAAATCAAGCCATGGCATCACTATGAATTCTAGGATTGATGTCATAAGTAGAGCTCATTCTTCTCCTTACTTTTATCATCAAACTGACCATGAGGAACTCATGGCTTATCTTATGTTTTTTTGAATTCCTCATTCCACCTATCACATCAATTAGTCATCCATTACTTGGTGTAATACGATCTCCAACAACATGATATTTTTAGTCAATTTGGCCTTCCTATGATACTTTTATTCTCGATAAATGCAAGTCACTCTACCTGGTTAAATATTGTCAACTAGATGAGATCTCACCATGGTTCCAACGACTCATCTCTATCATCACATGTATTTGAACTCAAAACTAAGCTACTCACTTCACTACGAGTTTCACCTTCCATACATCACATGATTCTCTCAGCTAAATTCCTTTGCGACACTTCTCTAAAGATGGGTCATTTTTCTCTATTCGAGAGTTTGATCATTATTATTCTCAGCAACAATATCTCATTAAATTATTACCACTCTAACACCTTGATATTCTTGTTAGCGACCAACTTAGTCTACCTCTTATTCTTCCACCATGCTTTGTATTGATGAGCTTGGTATTACCTCCTCTTAAATGGGTAATACGTTGCATTTTTTCCCCCATGACTCGCTCCAATTCACAACTATCCTATTAATATAGAAAGTAACTTGGTGACCTGTAAATTTCTCGTCATTGACTTGGCCTTGATGTAGTATGTTGGTCTATGGAGAGTTTCCCTTTTCTTTCCAAGCCATCATTCCTGCTTGGTGATGTTTTCTCAAATTTCCACGTTCTTGGCAAGATAAAACTCAGGACCCCCTTTGCGTGGAAACCTTTTGTTTGACTTCCACTACAAATTTTCCACCATGGAAATCGGGATGAATTTATCTTATGTGTGGAAATATCAACTTGGCTTACCATCATCAAATTTCCAACCTTGGCAATATACTAAAATTTTTCCCATGGATGGAGTCTTACAATGTATTTCCATCTCATCATCTCCCTTTGAACTCTTACAACCGATAAATCACCTAACCGAGTTGCTACCATAACGTACTCGCCAGACTTTATTGAGTCTTACATGATTTATCACCGGGTTGACATTGAACTACCCACTGAGCTAGCACCGAGTAACCCTGTTTGAGGCTAAGTGAGATATTTTAATCATGTTATCTTGATGATGACCATAAATAGGTCCATGTGACCAATGTCATAATTTGATCGTAATAGGACCCCGTTTTCCCATTTTGTCATGTGTGAAAAATTGGATAACAGTTCTACCTCATGCAAACCCAATATATCACATGTTGGAATGACATCAAAATCAAGTTTGAGGGAAGATTGAGAGTTATTGGGGATTTTACAGACATCCTTATTCAATTGACACAAATGAAGAATGGATAAAATGAAACTATGAGCTACTTCATCTCTCATTTCAACCATTTTTTCTAAAGGATTCCAAAAGAGGATTCACCATCAGAAAACAATGTCAGGATATTCTTTATTAGTGCTCATTTTCCAGAGGTGGGACTATTCTTATGAATAGTTCAACAAAGGGATATTATAGAAGTACAATGATTGGCCATTAAACTTGATGATGATCTCATCTTATCTTGAAAGTTCAAGAATCCCTCAAAAGGTAAAGGTCAATGTTCTTGAGATGAGAGAACTGATCCTGTGATTTGAAAACTGGACAATGATATGTTTTCCATGAAAAATAAACTCTTTCAGATCATAGGAGCACCAAGAAGGACTTGGCCACTAGTTCACAAATCATGAACTCAACACCAAGCTGATCCTATTTTCCCAACTCACCATCATTCTCAAGTTTTTTCACTACTTGCAAGTTTAAACTAAGCCATTATTTATTTTGACTTCACCATGTGGCTTGATCACCTTTTGACTTACCATGTCCAAGCCTTTCATCAACGTGAACAAGTTCTTTCACATTGATCGAGCTCTTCTTGTAACTGTACCGAGCTTGGTATACCATCAAAGTGCCTAGACCGCATGCATGAGTTTATTCACGATCTCCATATATACCTTCACCACCTTTTAAATATTCTATCAGCTCAACTTAATGTGTGGCCATGCATTTATAATGATATTCCACGTATTCGTCTATAAACCCAATATCAATGAACCAAGATCCTTAACCTTCTCATGAGATTTTTGTTGCATTAAATATTTCTTGAGTGAGCTCTATAGAAAAAAGTTCCATCTATCAACTTTTCCATTCTCTGAGCTATGCATAAACATTAACTTAACTTATCTTTGCAACATCATGCTAAGGTTAACATTGCTTACAATCTTACACTCGCATGCTTCAAACTATAAATTTACTTGCATGGGCTCATTGAGCCATCTTCCAATGAAATCAAGCCATGGCATCACTAGGAATTCATGGATCGATTTCATATGTAGAGCTCATTCTTCTCCTTACTTTTATCATCAACCTGACCATGAGGAACTCATGGTTTATCTTATGTTTTTTTGAATGCCTCATTCCACCTATCAAATTAATTAGTCATCCATTACTTGGTGCAATCCGAGCTCCCACAACATGATCTTTTTAGTCAATTTGGCCTTCCTATGATACTTTTATTCTCGATAAATTCAAGTCACTCTACCTAGTTAAATATTGTCAACTGGATGAGATCTCACCATGGTTTCAACGACTCATCTCTAACATCACATGTATTTGAACTCAAAACTAAGCTACTCCCTTCCCTATGAGTTTCACCTTCCATACATCAAATGATTCTCTCAGCTAAATTCCTCTGTGACACTTCTCCAAAGATGGGTCATTTTTCTCCATTTGAGAGTTTGATCATTATTATTCTCAGCAAGAATATCTCGTTACATTATTACCACTCCAACACCTTGATATTCTTGTCAGCGACCAACTCAGTCTACCTCTTATTCTTCTGCCATGCTTTGTATTGATGATCTTGGTATTACCTCCTCTTAAATGGGTAATACGTTGCGTTGTTTCCCCCATGACTCGCTCCAATTCACAACTATCCTATTAATATAGAAAGTAACTTGGTGACCTGTAAATTTCTCATCATTTACTTGGCCTTGACATAGGATGTTGGTCTATGGAGAGTTTCCCTTTTCTTTCCAAGACATTATTCCTGCTTGGTGATGTTTTCTCAAATTTCCACATTCTTGGCAAGATTAAACTTAGGAACCCATTTGCATGGAAACCTTGTGTTTGATTTCCACTACAAAGTTTCCACCATGGAAATCGGGATGAATTTATCCTATGTGTGGAAATATCGACTTGGCTTGCCATCATCAAATTTCCAACCTTGCCAATATACTAAAATTTTTCCCATGGACAGGAGTCTTACAGTGTATTTCCATCTCATCATCTCCCTTTGAACTCTTACAACTGATAAATCACCTAACCGAGTTGCTACCATTACGTACTCGCCAGAATTTGTTGAGTCTTACATGATCTAGCACTAGGTTGACATTGAACTACACACTGAGCTAGCACCGAGTAACCCTTTTTGAGGCTAAGTGATATATTTTAATCATGTTATCTTGATGATGACCATAAATAGGCCCATGTGACCAATGTCATAATTTGATCTTAATAGGACCCCGTTTTCCCATTTTGTCATGTGTGAAAAACTGGATAATAGTTCTACCTCATGCAAACCCAATATATCACATGTTGAAATGACATCAAAATCAAGTTTGAGGGAATATTCAGAGTTATTGGGGATTTTCAAGACCCCCTTATTCAATTTACACAAATGAAGAATGGATAAAATGAAACTATGAGATACTTCGTCTCTCATTTCAACCATTTTTTCTAAAGGATACCAAAAGAGGTTTCACCATTAGAAAACGATGTCAGGATATTCTTTATTAGTGCTCAATTTCTAGAGGTGGGACTATTCTTATAAAGAGTTCAACTGAGGGATATTATAGAAGTACAATGATTGGCCATTAAACTTGATGATGATCTCATCTTATCTTGAAAGTTCAAGAATCCCTCAAAAGGTAAAGGTCAATGTTCTTGAGATGAGAGAACTGATCCTGTGATTTGCAAACTAGACAATGATATGTTTTCCATGAAAAATAAACTCTTTCAGATCATAGGAGCACCCAAAAGGATCACTTTGGAAGCCCCATGATTTAATGTAACCTGCAATAAATATGAAGATGAATAAGAACAAAGTTTTAGATATGAAGAGGAAGGAGAAAGTTAATATGCTAGAATTGGGTTTGGTGAATGTACGCTTAATGATGAAGAATCCACATACAGTTATTCATATGTGGTATTCACCCAATCCCAAAAGATGAAAAAAGGCTCTTATTCCACTACCCAAACTAAGAAATTGAATCCACTAATGGAAACTATGAGAACAATAACAATGAAAGAAGGATCATCAAATCATTTTTCAATAAAGATAGTTGAAAATAAGCAAGAAGTCACCCCAACTAAGAATCCTTCTACCTCTTCAAGTAATTCCTCTTCTACTTCTCTTAGGAAATTAGTTTCTAAGAATATCTATGTTATTGCTACCATAACCCATGATTCTCCCACCACCTCTCTATCTTTAGACATTGTTGACCATTTCAAAAAATCCAAAATCTAAATATCTACATTTCAATACTTAAGAACTCATCCTTAAAAATTGGAGAAACTCATTCAACATGTCAAAGTTAGAAGCCATGTTCCTAAAGATACATCCACTAAAGAACCACCATGTGCATCCCAATCCACTCCATATCTGAATTTCCTCGCTTTCACACCCTCTACATCAAAGAATGTTGATCCATTCTACATTTCCATGTTAATCAATGGGTACAAGCTAAATAATTTCATCATTGACTTTGGTGCCTCAGACAACATCATGCCCGTAAAAGTTTCTAAATATCTTGGTCTCTCCCTTTCCTCTACCTCTTGTAATTTTCTCTCCATGGAGATGAAACGAGTGCCTCTCTTTAGACAAGTCAAATATGTCAAAGTATCACTGGAAGACTTCACCAATAAGAAAATCACAATAAAAATCATTGTAGTAGACCTGCCCACCTCATACGGTATGTTGTTAGGCCAAATCTTCTGCCGAGATGTTGGAGGATACATGCAGTTTTGTTGGTCACATGTCACCATCCCGTCCAATCGTAAAACAAAGAAGATACTTCCCATCAAAATAATGAAGTATATTATTCAACAGGAAAAAAACCCAATAGGAAACATACCTTGCAACAATTCCAAACCTAGAAATTTCTTCATGACCTTCAAGGAAGATCTTGGGCTGCTCTTTTTGGTGGAGGAATGTCCAAGCATCGTAGAGCCATTCAAAGAAAAAAATGAAGAGTTGATGAAGGCCAAGTTTGAAATGGTGTACTTTTCATGGGATGAAGGTGTAGACAAACTTACCGTAGTGGATACCAAGTTTGGTGATGTGAACCTTGACTTACAACAAAAAGAACCTCATAGACAAGGATAAGCTACAAATAAGGTGTTATAGTAATAAAAGAGGTGGGATGTATAAGGAGGATAACAATAAAGGTAGATTTCTTAAGAAGCTAAGAAGAGGTTCATACTCTGGTGAACCTTTCAATGAATTTGTAGAAGAACGACTTTCAGCAACACCCATTTATGGGCAACTACTCAATTCAAATTTACACTTCAGTGAAAGTGGGTCATCCCCCACATGTACATAGGTGATTTATGTTATTTACCTTGTTTCTTTTGAGTGTTTCATTTCCCTTTTTATGTTTCCCTTGTTGTGTTTGTGTTTTTTTGTGTGTGTTTGATAAATAAAGTTGTGTAGCCTAACTTTGTAGTGTATGACTCCGCAAGGCCTAATGGATAAGGCACTGCTCAATAAATTATGTGGTCTGAAGTTGATATTCTGGATTCTCCATGTCATGTCTTCGCTACCCAAGCTGAGGTGAAGCCCAAGCTTGGTTTTTTGAGGATCTACAGCCATGGGAACGTGTTATATGATTGGGCCAATTTGTCTTGAGATGTCGGGTCCACTAAGGAGATGTGGCAAGAAGTGGGTGATGTGGAGGAACTCTCTCTGTGAGTCATCTTGGTTCAGTGAAGCAGTGTCGACGTGTCATGGGGATGAGATTATCTTGGGAGGTAAAATATTAAACACCAAGTTTAAGACCAACATGATGAATAGGGGTAGGTTTTGTGGTAGTTGGATTGATTTTGAATAGTTGGTGAGTAAATACCAAGTTTCTTGGTAAAAGTTTTGTTGTATGCTTTGATTTATTTAGAGGTTAATATAGTTTTGTTGGAGAAGCTCAACGTAGTGACCAAGATGGTGGTAGAAGTGAATCACCATTCAATTCGATATACTCAACCAATGAGTAAAAGAAGAGGCCTCTGAGTTGATAGGGTGACAAGTGGCGGCAGAGCCATTAGTCAAATTAGTGGGATCATTCATTTTAAGGAAACCTCCATACAAAATGTGTTGGAGGTGAATAAATAATCGTTGAACCATGGGAAACGTGTCAAGCATACCTGAGTTAGTTGGCGAGGTAAGGTACAAAATGTGAGAAAGGAAACATCAAGAGCCCTCCAATCGATAGGTTAACGTGGCAAATATGAGGAGTTCAAATCCTGCTGGGAATAAATGAACTGCCACACCATGTAAAAAGAAGAGCTTGCCAACCATCTCACCAAATTGGCTAGCGAGATAATTAGCCAATTAACATTAAAACCCCCTCCAAAGCACAAACCAAACCTCATGGGTTTCATCAAAAGGTCGAGATGCCTTAAATTTTATCAAAATCTATGTTTTTAATTAAGTGGAGGATAAATTAATTTTTTTTGAATTTATGGGGGCATGATGGGTGAATAGTTATCAAATATAATTAATGATGTAATTAAGCATGTAAGCCATCAAGTTTTATATTCATGCCCAAAATTTAGGATTTCTCCTCCCTTCTCTCACAGCTTGGATTTTCTATAAATGTAAATGAGGAACACATTTCAAGGGGTTAGAAATTTTCCAATTCCTCTCTTTTCACAAACTAAGTTGTGGATTTTTGGGAAATGTCAAGCCTTTCTTCCAAATATTATAATGGCAACCATTTCCTATTCCTAATGTAATGATGCATTGTGCATGTGGTTGAAGTAATATAAATTTTGTTCTATGACTAATTATTAGTCCTTTCATAATTTTTTCTACTTTGTTTTCCCTTTCTCATGCTTGCAAGTATATTGTGCAATTTCAAATTTCTATTACAGGTTTTGGATGTTTTGTGATTACCTAGGAGTGAAGTTATGTATAAAGTTGGGTTATGCTGCTTATTCATCATTCTCATTTTCATCCTTCTTCATTGGATGACAGACAACTTGTCTAGCAAAAACATTTCTTATTACGTCACCATTCCTAGTGTAGGTTTTATTTCTTGCAAATATCTCTCCCTAATTACCTAGAAATGTTAGTATAGGTCTAGTTAGTTGTTTTTATTGCATTAGGAGTACTATAGTTCCTAGTTTACGAAGAGTAATCCATCCTACTCTGGAGGTTCACCTCAATTCATGAGTCCCACAACTTGCGAGGTGATCCTGTAGTGCCCACTCTCCTTTGACACTATTTAGATACTGATCTTGACATTATTGATCATATTTTGGATATTATTATGTTTTGATGTAGTATGATGTATCAAGGATTATTATGGACATTATTATGTTTTGATTAGAATGAGGGTTAGATGTTAGATCCTGAATTAGTATTGATCTAGATTAAGAAATTTTACTTGATGATAATTGAGACATTATTATTATTATATGGATGATGATATACTGGTTGACATGGATAGGTTGTTGATGTTGATTTTAGACATGTGACATTGATATTATGAATAACTCTAACATAGAGATCTATTGGATGATGATATATTTGCAATTGCATTTAATGATAATGATAAATTCTTGATATTTTGTGATCTCGATTGAAATAATTATATGTTGATTTTATATCTCTTGGATGTTCTGATATGGTCACGAGGCCAAAGGAGGTATTGTTATTTTGTAGGTTAAAAATCACAACAATGTCGAGGGACTGGAGACTAACCATATTAGAATTCAGTGTGAAATCAACAAGGTCACCATGGAAACTATATTTGAGTTGTATGTTGTGTTTTGTTAGGATTTCCCATGGGGGGATTTCCATTATTCTGACCATAGGACATGTATGTGTTTTGATTATGTGTGTTTTATTTGTATGTTCCCTTTTTAGTATTGTTGCGTGTATTTTATTTGTAAGGTGTTCCTTCTTTTAATAAATTTAAATGTGATAGTATAATGTGAGAGTCTTATAGTTAAATTTCAATTAGATTAATTGGGATGTGGAATATAAATTGAATGTTATTATCTTGCTTGATAATGAAAATTGATTTATATATATTATAACCATATGGTAAATAAATAAATCTTTATAAAAGATTGTAATAAATAAATGTCATAAATATAAATGCATGTGTAAGAAATTGTAAGAGGATGTAAGAATTGTGTAAGTGAGAAGATAGATTATATAAGGCAGATTTTGGAGTGTAGAACACTCCATCCTCTTTGAAACTCGAATTTGGTCTTGGGAGCCTAAATTGGAGGCTTGTGGGACAAGAAGTTGTCCCACATCTCTTAAAATTCTCCACCAACCATGATTATTGATTTGGAGTCAAAATCAATCTATTTTATTGTATTTTGACATAAATTTGGGTAAGTATTGATTGCACTAGTCTTACAAATTTTAAATGCATTCCTTTCGGGGTATGGGCTATATTGTGTGTGTAAGTAATTTTGTCATATTTCATTAATGGTGATTTGATGTTGATGTGGATTGAACTCTTAGGGAATGAGGAAAAATTATGTGGCATCCCACTTGGAATCCACATCATCCTCTTCAACCTTCTCCTTTAAAAATTTGATTTTCCTCCTCATTTGAGGTTTTTGAAAGTTGGTGATTTCACTCTTGGGGGCGAATTCCTCTTGGATTGTGGAGCTTGCTTTGTGGAAGAAGTGGATTTGATTGTGTATTAATTTACCTTGCTGATTTGGGACTGATTTTTGGTGTAATAAAGAATGTTGTTTTGGAAACAAGACTCCATTATGGAGAGGTAGGCTCTCACTCCTTTAAAATTGTTGTTTTTCCCTCTTTTAGCATGAATTTTGAATGTGTTTGTGTTTGCAATTCTTAGAGGGATGGGTAGAATGCTTAGGGCATGGTTTGGAGAGAAGAATATGAGGTTTATCAAAGTATGGATAAGGGATTTTCCATTAGCACTTGTCTTGTGGAGGGAGTGTTAGTTGGGATCCACATAGGGAAAAGAATATGCTTGCATTTCTTACTTTGGGGAGGTTTAAGGGATGAATTTTGAGGAGGGATAAGGAGGGGTTGAGGAGAGATAAGGTTTATGGGATGGTTATGTTTTTGGCAGTTTGTTTTAGGTGGATGCCCAATTTCAACATGGGAGGCATAAGGAGACCTCCATAGTTCTTGCTCTTTCTTGTCTTGCTTGCTTGGAGGAGGAGGAGCCTTTGTTTTTGTTTGAAATTGGCTATTGTAGCTGAGAAATACATATTTTGTTTGTGTGTTATCTTTTGAATGTGAATGTATGTTATTTTGAACGAAGCTACATTTCCATGAGTTGTTTCATCATGCTCCATTTCAATATGGTTGGGGCTCGGGTGCCAATGGGGAAAGCTGGATTCTCTTTTCCCATTGGGTATATTGGTTGGGTGGAGAACGTTGCCTCTCCCCCTTCATTTTTGTGATCAAGTTGAAAAGATGGAGAAATCAGCACGTTACTGTTTGGAACTTAGAGAAATCAGTTTTTGACAGTTCTCCTTTCTTGAACAAATGTCGTTGTAACCTTTCCCACTTTTAGTGGATGAGTGTATTGATATGTAAATATGAAGTATTTATATTGTAATTGAAAGTTGTATATGAATTGAGAAATGTAAATGATATCCTATATGTTGTATTTTGAAATGTGAAGAGTTACTTTCTTTCCTCTTTTTTAGAAAAAGAACATTTACAGTTTGTAAGATTCAAATTGGAATGTAAAGAAAGAGTTAAATTGTACATTGCTATTGGAGATCAAAGAAAGAATCATGTTCCTTATTCAATTACATTGTTGTGTTACAAATTTTAAGGACTGTTATATTATGCAATTTCTGTTTTAGAAAAGAGAGTACATATAAAGGAAATTGATAGAATTTGGATACTTTGAAATAAGTATTAGAATTGAAATCAACTTTGCATTTTGACTATAAGTGCATATTGAATCAATTGGATGTCTGAGAAAGGAAATTGATATGTTTTCCCTTAATTCAAATCTGCATATTAAATTGTAAACTTGTGGAAGAAAGAACTTTGTTTTAATTTGTAACTCTGGCTTTCAAAAATAATGCAACTAATGTACAATTTAGAGTTATGACTAAAATTAAGGAATGAGACAATGAAATTAAGATGTATTAATGTATAAGAAACCTTGTGGAACTCAACAATTAAAATGAACAACAAGATCCCCTTCAAAACTAGAAATTATACTTGCAAAATTAGAATTATGTCAAAAGATGCAAAAATGAAAATGGGAAAGCAATCAACAAAGTGAATCTTGAAAAAAATATTAAAATCATCCTAGACCATCCCTTCATGTTTTTTTTGCATGTTGAGGAGAAAAGAAATCATTGAACCAAACTTAAAAGTTATAAAAACTGCCAGTTTTGTAATTAAAACCCTGCAGATTGGTTTCTAAAAATTGACCTTGAAAACTTTACTAGAAATCAAAATTAACAACTATTGTGTAAAGAATACTCTGAGAGCTTTCTGGAAAGTCTTCGTTTGCCTAAAATGGAGCTCCCAATCAAAATTTATGGCCATTTGATGTTTTACTTCAAAATGGCCATCCAAAACCCAAAAATGAATTAATAAAAATTAAAAAAAATTAAATTTTAGCACGGAAAAAATTTCCATGAAATGTCCTCCGCCCCACCACCCTCTTATCCAATTATATGATGCCACATGGCATCTTGGAGGGGCATAGTTTTTGAAAACACTATCTTTTTAAAAATTTTGCTTTTGGGAAAATTTCCCTAATTTTTCCCGCATCCCCGCGGCCCCCAACCAATCATGTGCTGACATGTGGCAGGGAGGGTACGCAGGTTCAAATTGAAAACTTTTCCTTTGGAAAATTTTCAAAAATTTCCCCGCAAATTCACTTCCCCGCACCAATCACGTGTTGACACATGCCAGGGAGAGCCTGCGGGTTAAGAATTGAAAGCTTTAACATTTGCCCCTTTGGAAAAATGTCTCATTTTTCTCCGCAGCCCCACACCCATGCAACCAATGGGGTGATGACATGTGTCCCCATGGGCTTGCGGGCCTGCTAATTCTTTGAACCATTCAAACCCTTGGGTAAAAAAATCCAAATTCTCTCCGCTTTCCGCAGCCAATCGCAAGATGCCACATGGCCATTTGAGCTAGCGTGGGTATAATTTCTCCTTTGGGATTTTAACCCCCAAAACTCCTTCACCAAATTTTACTCCACTGACCCACCATTCCTGCCACAAATAGGAAGTTGACACGTGGCTTGGGGGAGTGCCACATGGCACCCATTTTCCACCTTGGCGGAGGCATGCGACTATTTTTCACCTTTGCACTTTGGGGTTAAATTTCCTAAAAACCCAACCTTCTCCACCACTCCCTATTTTCCCGCTCCAATTAGGATGTGCCACGTTTCCTTTTTCTTTGACCTTGGGAACCTCTAAGGGAGAATTTTCCCCTAAAAACTCCACCCATCCATAACTTGAGTTTTACAAGGTGTTAGGACTTCTTTATATGGTTGGAAAGGTGAGGAAATTACCTATCCAATGAGCCTAGTTTAGGAAAGTTTTAATAACTCTACGTGTGTGAAAATCCCAGTTGAACTTCTGGGCCAGTTTGAGAGAAGGCATGAGGGAGATTTTCTCTCTGAACCTAAGTAAAACATGTAACCCTAATTCTAGAACCTTGTAAACTTGTTATAAGATAAAAATGGAAATATTGTGTTTGGTTAATCAGAATATTTTCCAAAACCTATTTAGTTTTAAACTAGTGTCATGCAACTTAGTTGTAGGTTCTTTTTATCAAAAAAAAATTATTCCATAATGTTTCCTAGTTTGTTTCTTGGTCTCAAGTGGTAGTTGAAGCTGGCATTACACTTTGGTATTAGAGTGGTGGTTCAAAAGCTTGGACCATTGGGCACACTAGAAACATTGAGACTTGAAACCTAAAACTAGCAAATTGATAATCTAGAAAGCAAACAACTGTTAGTAAACTTAGAAAACTAAAGGAAACTCAAGGTATTGAACTAACTCCCACTCTAGTCTGTACAGGGAGCTCAGATGAAGTAGGAGGAACGTTCACAGAGACTCAGAGTCACCACCACCAGCAGATCAAGGTTTAGCAGCTATCCTACCACATATTTTACAGACCCTCGAGGATGTTAATGCTGCCCTACATGGAAGATTAGTAGGAGGGCACTCAGGTAGACATGACAGAGATATTTCCATAGATGGACATGTACGCCCTCCACTCAGTGAGGAGGATGGAGGAGAGAATTTTCATGTAGAGTCAGTTAGAGTAGATTCACCACCTAGGAGGTAGGGTGACAGAGTTCTGGAGCATAGAGAGATGTCTCGGAGCTCTAGGCTTAGGGATGAGCTTATAGAGAGGCCCATGGGCTGTTAGAACACAGTTGTGGATCACATCAGGGATATCATGAAGCTTAGACCCTCACATTATTTAGGTGACATAGGGGGATTCCAGGTAGAGGCCTGGCTAGTTAGCTTGAGTGGTTGCTTCAAGCTTTGTCCTTATTCTAGCAACACGAAAGATCGTGTTGCGATCCATCTACTAAAGGATGGAGCTAGAGTATGGTGGAGGACAGAGGAGAAGAAGCTCCATATAGATTCAAAGATAGTCACTTGGGAGATATTTGAGGAGAGATTTAGGAGCAGATACTTACCATGGAGATTCATACAGAAAAGGATCGATGACTTCCATGATCTTCGACAGGCTTCCCTTACAGTGGCCGAGTATGAGACTAGGTTCCTGGACCTACTTCATTACATTGATTACATGTAGGATGCGTAGGTTCAGATCCACAGGTTCATCTGGGGCCTTAATATAGACATTGGAGGTGCAGTTCGGATCCACTACCCATAAACATTAGCAGAGGCCATGGAGAAGGCCTACATTACAAAGGAGACTCGGGGTAAAACCCAGCAGGATAGAGACTGGGTCAGGAGCCATATTCAGCAGTTACAGGATAGTAGATCGAGGGGGTCAGCTCCTCCTCAAGGTGGTTAGCTTTCTTTGCAGTCATCTTTCAGACCATAGCAGCAGTAGTAGTAGCAGTAATCTCTTCCACCATTTAGGCCTCCTTAGAGAGCTAATGCATAGAGAGGTCAGAGCATGGGGACTCCTAGGGGTCCTACTAGGACACAAGATGGAGCTAGAGCTCAGTCGGTAGGAGCTAGACCATAGAGGCCACAAAAAACTATAGATGGATCATCAGAATCCATAGCACCTACCTCTAGGGCACCTTCTGGTGGTGCTACAATTTGCAGAGCTTTAGGTGGTGGTTGTTTCGGGTGTGGAGTAGCGGGACACTTTTGGAGAGATTGCCCCCAGAACCCTAATAACGGTAAGGAACCCATCTTAGAGCCTGTAGTCGGAGAGATGGGATGGAGTCACAGGATCTATGTAGTGGTTGAGAACTGCTAAGCTGAGCACCAGAGCATGGTCATTGAGACCACAGGTAGTATTGGAGGTGTTCCTACCTCCATATTGTTTAACTCTAATCATTCTTATTCATTTATTGTACCATCCTTAGTAGAGCAATGTAGGTTGGTGGTTGTTAGATAGGGTCATATTTGGGGTGTTGAGATGGCTTTAAGAGCCAAGGTCTCTGTAGACTCCTTAGTTAAGGAGTGTGTTGTTAACTTGGGACCTTTCACCACTACTTCATATCTCCACATACTTCCTTTGGGCTCATATGGAGTCATTTTAGGCATGGATTGTTTATCTACACATAGGGACAAGATGGATTGCTATCATAAGAGTATATCTTGTGTAGATAATCTTGGAGTTGAGTCGGTGATTTATGGGGTCAGGAGACCTATTTCCATTTGCACTATCTCCATTATGCAACTCAAGTGGTGTGTGCAACGGGGTTGTTAGATGTATGCAATCACAGTCAGTGACCAAATAGAGGATGGGTCTAGTGGGCCATCGCTAGGGGAGCTACCGGGTATGCCACCCCCATATGAGATTGATTTCCATATTGATCTGGTTCCAGGAGCAGAGCCTATCTCACGAGCTCCTTATCAGATGACCACCCCAGAGCTCTGTGAGCTCAAGTTGCAACTGGAGGGCCTTCTTGAAAAATGCCTTATCCATCCTAGTGTATCCCCTTGGGGTGCACCAGTTATATTTGTGAAGAAGGATGGATCCTTGTGGTTGTGCATAGACTACCGCCAACTGAATAAGGTAACGATCAAGAATCGTTATCCCATACCTCGCATTAATGACTTTTTTTATCAAATGAGCGGAGCCATAGTCTTCTCTAAGATTGATCTCAAGTCTAGTACCATCAATTGAGGATTATGGAGGAAGACATCTATAAGACTACTTTTCATATGAGGTATGGGCACTATGAGTTCACAGTGGTGCCTTTTGGCTTGACGAATGCCCCCGCAGTTTTTATGAGTTTGATGAATGGGGTATTCAGGACCTTTTTAGATTGCTTCGTGCTCATCTTTCTTGATGGCATTCTGATTTACTCACGTATGCGTGAGGAGCACGAGGGGCACCATCGTCAGGTTCTTCAGTTTCTTCGTGAGTAGCATCTTTACGAGAACTTGGAGAAGTGTGCTTTCTTTCAGTCAAAGGTTCATTAGTTGGGTCATATCATCTTAGGGGAAGTTATCACAGTCAATCCTTCCAAGATTAGAGCCATTATGGATTAGCCAACACCCACTACAGTGACAGAGGTGCGTAACTTCATGGGGATAGTAGGTTACTATAGGAGATTTATTTAGGATTTCTCTCAGATAGCGCACCCCATCACCTCCCTTCAGCGGAAAGGGAAGAATTTTGTTTAGTCAGAAAGGTGTGAGCAGGCCTTCGGGGCCCTAAAGGAATGCCTCACTACAACACCTATCCTTTCAGTGTCGGACCCACATGGTGAGTTCTTTGTGTACATGGATGCTTCGTTGGTAGGCATAGGAGGTGTTGTTATGCATAAGGGTAGATTTGTAGCCTTTTAGTCTCACAAAATCAAAGATCATGAGCTTAACTATTCGACCCATGATCTTGAGCTTGTAGTGGTTGTGCATGTTTTAGTTCATTGGAGACACTTCCTTCTTGGTCAGAGATTCATACTTAGGACAGATCATTTGAGTCTTCACCAACTCTTCACACAGCCCAATCTAAACACTCGTTAGAGGTGTTAGACAGAGTTGCTTTGTGAGTACGACATGCAAATAGAGCATGTGAAGGGGAAGCATAATGTGGTTGCAGACACTCTCAGAAAATGGATGCATTTTAGCATGACTACTTCAGTGAGCACAAATTTACAGAGTAGGATTCTTCAACAGCTTATTCTTGACAGTTTCTACATTGCAACTTGAGAAGAGATTAAGTCCCAGAGACCCCTTGAGGGGAAGTTTGATGGTTTCTCACTAAAGGAAAATGGTCTTCTCAGACACAGAGGTCATATATATGTTCCTAGAGACGGAGGCTTGAGTCAAGAAATCTTGACAGAGGAACATCGTGCTCCCTATTCAGCCCATCCTGGGGTGAGGAAGATGCACGCCACTTTGAGATAACTCTATCACTAGAGAGGTCTTTATAGGGATGTGGCTCAATTTGTGTCACATTGTTTAGAGTGCCAGAAAGTGAAGGCCAAAAATCAGCATCCAACTGGCCTTCTCTATCCTCATGCTATACCAGAGTGGAAATGGAACACCATTTCCATGGATTTCATTGTTGGGTTACTGATGTCAAGATATCACCATGATGCCATCGTGGTCACAGTTGATAAATTGATAAAAGTAGCTCACTTTTCTCCAATGAAGACCACCTATAAAGCTAGTACGGTGGCTATGTCTACTTGGATGACATTATCAGGTTGCACAGGATTCCGTGGAAGATCATTTGTGACCGTGATCCTTTGTACACTTCCCATTTCTAGACTACCATGCAGTATGTTCTCGGGACAAAGACTAACTTCAGCACAGTTTATCACCCTGAGATAGATGGATAGACTAAGAGGGTGAATTAGATTTTTGAGGACATGCTTAGGATGTATGTGATGGATCACCAGGTGAGATGGGAGGAGTATCTGTACCTTATGGAGTTTTCCTACAATAATAGCTTTTAGAGTTCTATAGGCATGGCTCCTTTTCAGGCCTTGTATGGAAGGGAGTGCAGGACACCCCTTAGCTGGGATAGATTGGAGGCTAGATTATCCCTAGGACCAGCTCTTTTACAGGACATGGAGTAGTAGGTAGTGTTGATTAGGTAGAGATTGCAAGAGCCACAAGATAGGGAGAAGAAGTACGCTCATCAACATAGAACTGAGCATAATTTTGATGTGGGCATGAAGGTATTCCTTCATGTTAGGCCACATAAGAGCTCGATATGTTATGAAAAAGGTTCTAAGTTAGCTCCTCGGTTCGTTGGACCTTTTGAGACCTTGGTGTGTATCGGCATGTTGGCTTACCGTCTAGCATTTTCGCCCAGCTTGTCTCACATACATGATGTGTTTCATGTTTCTATTCTTAGGAGATACATCACAGATCCTTCTCATGTGCTATATTGGACATCATTATAGGTACATGATCAGGTGCAGGTGATGGTGGAGCCCATCTATATCATCGATCGTAAGACCCTGGGCCCTCGAGGCAGAGAGATTGATCAGGTACGGGTTTAGTGGGATAGATACGATCTAACTGTAGAGTAGGAATGGCTTAGATATTAGGTTGCCTTGCAGTGGCTCTGAGTGGAATTTGTTGCACCGCATTTTAATTGTTGAAGCAGAGGGATCATTGGTTTCTTCCATGACTAGCACAAAGTCTCTAGGTGAGTCACCATAACTGTAAGGTATTTTTTTCAGTGACATCTTTGATCACCATTTTTTTTCACCCTGGTACTTGTTTTTCTGATCGCTCAACTATAAATTTGTTAAGTATGGAATTAGATGTGGAAATTGTCCACATGTCTTGCCAGTGTAAGCTAGGCATAAAGAATAAAATGCTAAAAGAATATAGGTCAAGAGACATGACAATTTCCAACAGAATAAAATGCTAAAAGAATATCCTTATACCCATATGCACGACCCCCTGCTACTTCTCTTCATCATTTATGGGTGGATGAACCTCATGAATCTAACACGGAAGAAAGTATTTCTTCCTTGGTAGTTATTGCAGTCCAAAGACACATAAGTGGGTTAGAAGAATATTATGAGTAAGATAATGAACAACAAATATATCATCACGATGACAATTGGGTCCCAGATAACCAACAAGCCTTGTCATATTTTTGTTGTCCTTTTTCATATATTCTTCCCTTTGGTGAAACATCTTTTCAATCCATGGTAGTTTTGCACCAGTGACAACCTCACCTATGCCCACTGAATGCACTTATGCATGAATTTCCCGTCATAAACTCAGTCTATCCCAGAATTAAACATCTAATGATTTTACCAAGTAAAATGTTAAATATTAATAGTTGTTTGATAGATGAGCAGGAGATAGTGTTGTTTTTAGTACTAATCACACATCCAAAACCTTTTCCCTAGGAATACAGTTAATGAAGGGAATCCATCGTTTTATTTGCACACATCACATTTACACAGAAAATGTTAGACCCGTTAGAAAACCGCAGTGAAGGATTAATCCTGCACTAAGAGACATTGTGAAGACTGAAATTGAAAATTTGTTACAATTAGGTTTCATATACCCTATATCAAATAGTCAGTGAGTCTCTCCTCTATTCCTAGTAGCTAAGAAAAACGGGAAGTGGAGGGCCTGTATAGACTATAGAGAACTCAACAAAGCAACCTGGAGGGTTTATTTCTCCTTGCCATTTATAGACCAAGTACTAGACAACCTAGTTGGAAAGAGATATTTCTCTTTCCTACATGGTTTTAGTGGTTATAACTAGATTCAGGTAGCTCCTAAAGACCAAGACAAAACCACATTTACCTGTCCTTAGGGCACCTTTTCCTATCGAGTCCTCCCTTTTGGACTATGTAATTCCCTTGCTACTTTCCAAGTGCAATTTTGGCTATCTTTGCAGACCTGACCAATGAATGTGTCGAAATATATATGGAAAATTTTACTCTTCATGGAGGTACATTTGAGGAAGCTTTAGAAAAATTAAACAATGTGCTCACTAGGTGTGAAGAACATCAATTGTCTCTTAACCATGAAAAGTGTTTGATCATGGTGGAGTAGGGAATTGTTTTAGGACATCATATCTCCTTAGAAGGAATTAAAGTAGACCCCCAAAAGGTTGAGGTGATTTCACAACTTCCTCTGCCAAACATTCAGATATTAGGTTTCCTTGCAGTGGCTCTGAGTGGAATTTGTTGCACCACATTTTAATTTTTGAAGCAAGGGGATCATTGGTTTCTTCCATGACTAGCACAAAGTCCCTAGGTGAGTCACCATAACTGTAAGGTATTTTTTTCAGTGACATCTTTGATCACCATTTTTTTTCACCCTGGCACTTGTTTTTCTGATTGCTCACCTATAAATTTGTTAAGTATGGAATTAGATGTGTAAATTGTTCACATGTCTTGCCAGCGTAAGCTGGGCATAAAGAATGCAAGGGAGGATTTCAACCTAGTATCACATCATCCACCTGTCTCGGGCCTGGAATCCTTCCCTGGTAGGTTGAAAAGTAGAAAGAATAGTAGAAACATGATGTGCCCTCCACTTGTCACCCAAGCACTACTCCCAGGAAGAAATCGATGAAACCTCCCCAAAATAGCATGCATCTTCCATGTGTCTCTCAAGTGCAGGTTGGGAATTCGATTTCAGAAAAAATATCAAGCAAGCATGTGTTCTCCATGCATTAGGAAAGGATTATCACTGACTCTAGGGGTGATAGTTGGGTGAATTAGAAAAAATTACAAATATCTCAACAAGTAGTTAAGATAATGACCTAGAAGGGAAGGATCGTTAAGTACTGCTAGCAGAAACCATAGTTCCAGACATTAGAAATAGAGCCAAAAATATCAATAAAGGGGCATCCAATTCTGAGTAGAAAAGGGGGAGATTTTGGAGGACATGAGGAATAAGAAATTATAAAAGCATTTGAATGTTCATTTTTTATTATCCAAGCCTTAGAAAGTCTCATTTAAAAATAATTTGTAATATTTTCCATTTCGGCCTCATCTTTTATTTTCCATATAAATTAATTTCTTGTTCTGTGCATTTTGGCTTTTGTATTTTGAGTATTTTTATTTCGTTAAGTAGTTCTAGATAATTTATGCAATCTATCTTCCTATAATCCCTTAGGTTTTAACTTATCTTTTATCTACATCTATCATGTGTTCCATCTCACCAAACTCTAATTAATCTAAGGTATTGCTAAAGTTGGTCATGCTACAAAACCCTCTAAACATTCTAAACAAGACTTTAACCATAGCTATAGATGGGAAACCCTATAGAAAAAGCATTAATTAGGTTGTGGGCACACCCATACACCATTTATGTTGGCACTTCTCTAAAGAGGCATCAAACCAAACATCATTATCCACTAAGCATGTAATATGTGAATGAATGCAACTAAATTTAGCAACTTCTTTGATAATACTTGATTTGATTTAACTCTCGCTAAAATAATTATATAAACAATGTTTGATTGTTTGTGTATTAAAGAGACTAATGCCTTGACATAGTAAAAATATTTAGACCTATTGATATTTTTTCCCTATAACTATGGATGTTCCTTTGTGATATTTAAGGTGCCTTAGGTACCTTTTGCAAGTGTTGAAAGTGATTGTTTCAATATAGTGTCATAGGATTTCCAAGTTAGCAAATGAGGTAGTGTTAGCTTTCTTATATAGGGTTTTGGAGATGAATTATTAAATAAAATATGACCCAAAGGGAGTAAATGACCTATTATCCATTTTTTCCCACTTGGGAAAATATAGACAACGGTGGGAAATTACACCTTATGACTGAAAAAATTCTTCACGGAGTAATTCTTGAATTTGGTTTATCGAATGAGAATGCAATATTAGAGTACTTAAGGAATAATCAAGAATTTTCATCTAAATCAAAGTGGTGCTTAATTAAAATTTACTTTGTGATCATGTATTTTTCATCTACTCTAGTGGACATGACACTGACAGAATGTGGAACTCAGGATGAGGCTACAATTTTTGAATCCATCTTGACCTATGAGTTATTGAAGAAATATAGTTCACACAATGAGTGATGTAATAGAGAAAGACAATAAGCCCATCAAAAACATGATGAATATTTTGTAAAAAATGATGAGGAGTTCGAGAGGTGTCTGGTTCAAATTGAGATTGACCTAAAAGGACATGAGATGAAAGTATCTCGGTGAGCTGCTCAATGATCTAGGATGATGCATAAGGTAGTTTGATCTTCATATAGCTCAACTGAGATAAATAATCACTTGGTTTGTTGGGAAAGATGAATCAGCATATACATGGCTAGTTTAGAAAAAATATGATTTATGGAGCTTATGTGACTAGAAAGATAACTCAATGGTTTGTTATATCATGCCAAGGGACTTGGTGGTTGGAGGATCTCATATCATGGAAAACTCGGTGGAAAAGATTGATCAGGAGAAGAATAGCTCAAGCTAAATCATGGTGGAAGAGCCAAATCATGGTTCACAAGAGTGTTTTCGATGAGCTCGGAGTATAGGTCATAATCTTTGGGCTATGTGATTAACAAAGAATGAATCTATTATGTAACCATGGTGAGATAAGAAAGGTAGAAATATTATAAGAGGAGATCATTCATCTCAGCATGTTAGGAGGGTTGACATTGACAAACAGCCATGCGGTGGAGAAAATGAAGTCAAAGAGATTTTTGAAGTAATTGTTAGGTCAAAGTCCAGGATGGATCAATGAGTGGAGACAGATGAAGGGCCGAGTCAACAAAAAACTCTATGTATCAAGATAACTCAGGTAAAAATGTGAGAAATGAGCTAATTTATCTTGAGTGAGTTACATTAGTGGTTGACCCCATCTCAGCATTTGATGAATGTATCAGCTTTCAGGAGGAAATGTTGCAAGTAAACATGCCTTGCTATGTCAAGTGGAGTGTTATGGAAACGTTAAATCAGCTCAAGCATGTGATGACAAAGATACTTTCATGATGACATAGGAAGAGCTCGGTGTTGGGATTGACTTAACACTAGACCATAGTGTTAGAAAAAATCACTTGGCCTTGCTGAGTTGATCAGAGCAGGGATTTTATAGTAGATGTAAGATCTGGATGAAGTTATACCAAGCCAAGCCATGTGGAGCTCTGACTAATAACCTAGTTCCTCACGGAAAGGTTGGATTAGCGATGTGTTATGGGAAACTTAATCACAACACTTGAGGCCAAAATTACATCGAGTAACTCTATAAATTATGTTATGACCCAGTGGCTCGAGGAGTGCAGTAAGGTGGAAATGATTGGATCAGGGTCAAGCTCGACATGGTGAGGAAGAAGTTTTGTGTCAACTTGGGCATGGTAAAAATTCTTACAGATGTTGAGTTGAAGGATGCTCAGAGGAGAGAGATGAACATCAAGTAACTCATCTCGATTGGATTGGATTTTCCAGGTTAGGAGCATGAAGATTCATCATGGGAAATTGTGTGGTGATTCTGCAAGCTAGTGGAAATTCAGAGATGTTGGGCCTGCAGGATAATGTGACTAAGTCATTACGCGGGGATCATGTGGATGTTGGACCATGTGTGGAAGGAGTTGAGGTAAAGCTTGATCTATGAGTTTTTGGGATCCACATTCATGGGGACATGTGGTATGATTGGGCCAAGTCATCTTGGGATGTCGGTTCCACCAAAGAGATTTGGAAAAAAGTGCGTGATGCAAAGGAACTCACCTAGTGAGTCATATTGTTTTAGTGAAGCAGTGTAAACTTTTCCTGGGGATGATATTATCTTTGGTGATTATATACTAAACGTCAATTTTAGTGCTTGTTGTCATGCAAATGTGGAACAAGGAAATTGACAATTTCCGAGCATGATAACAATACCCCTTTACCAAAATTTTCATGTTCTATCCTTCTAAGATATCCTGGGTCTACCCATTCAATACGATGACCTCTAATTTTTTGTTAAATCATTCCCCTAAGTGATTTATGAAATTCAATTCAACCCCCTGGGTGTTTTTTAGGATTTCTTGGAAAATGCAAATTTTGGGAACTCATGGGAAGAAATATCGTTGGCCTTCCCAGAATGAGCACGATCCTCTAGAGCATAGAATCAGAGATAAAATAAATAAGGATGGGAATTGAAAGTATGGAAACATCATAAAATTTATTTTTGAAGATTTAGGTAAAATTTTGAGAGGTTGGAGCAATTTGATAAAAAAAAGGGTTCACAAGCTTAGGCAGTGCACAGGCCAAAAAAGATGTTGAGCTTTCGAAGGTGACTCCAGGAGATCCGGATGGAGTTATGAGAAAAACAAGACATCATTGGAAATGGAATTCAAATCCCTACAATATGATGAAATTAAGTTTTTCACAACACTTTTGTGTAATGGGTCAGAAAGTAGTTTTCCTCATGTAAAGGTAGAGTATCATATCACAAATTTACTTTTTCAAGTATCAAATGGAGGAATAAACACCTAACACCACCTCCATTAGATTCAAAAGGAAATTTTAAGTTAATATCATATAAAATTTCATGAAAAAATTTCATCACAATCTCAAGATATGGTCATTTCAAGTTTCCCTCTAGGAGCGAGTACAATAGTTGGCCAAATTTTGAGCAGGACACGTGTCAGCTCTAGGAGCCTGGCACAATTTCATGTCCCTTACATCCCTCAAGAAAAGGGACATTAGGGACATAAAATTTTTCCCAGCCCTAAAAATCTATCGAAATCCTCATACGACTTCTCAGACTGCCAATTCAGCTCCCAGGTGCTTGCCTAGCTCATTCCCTCGCTCGTTTAGATCGTAATAAGTGGCATCTTCTGGCGCGCCATGAAATTTTATAACCCTCATGTCCCTTTTTGGTTGGGAACATCAAGGACATAAAAATTTTCCCATCCCAATGAATTTCTCCTATTCCCTCGTACAATCATCTTCCAGCCCTCAGATGCTTCCAGCATGTTGTTTGGCTCAAAACCCCCACCGTCAGATCTTCTCCAAGTGTTGTCGCGAGGTGTTGTGTGGAAATTGATTTCCCCCATGTCCCTCAAATCTTTATGGACATCATGGAAACAAAATTTCACCCAAATCCAACTCCAAATTTATAAAAAATTGTAAATCCTTACCACTTCTTGTTGCTTCTTACCGTTTCTCCATTGTCACAGCTTTGAGCTTCCAATAACTCAGTCCACCATTGTTGTACCTCAAACCAGGTCAACTAGTTCAACCACGTCCTAAAAATCATAAAAATACATAGGTATTTGAAGGAATATTCATCAGGAGATCTCAAGGATCGAATAATAGAAGAGAGAAATGGAGAAATCATTTGAAAATCATCACTGCTGTAAAATAAAGATTTGAAGATATCTTGCAAACCGATGCACAAAATGAAGAATTGTTAGTTGTTGTGTTATTCATTATCAAAGGCCATCAAAAAATAATCTTCAAATATCCCTTGCACTACATGAATTTCTTGTAGTTAATAAATATTACACTCAGCCCAACGAATAAAAAAGTCATATTTCCCGTCAAACTAACAATTGGTTTGAAAAGAAATTGCACCGGTAGAATGAGAAACAAAAACCCACAACAAAAACATGATTTTTTTCATGAATGGAGAAGAAAAACAAACCTCAAATTCTCAATCTCTGTTAATGGCTTCTATGAAATAGCAGCAAAAAAATTAACAAGCTAACTCTCCACTTCTCAAGGTTCCAGTACGCGTAATCACTCGAAAATCGGTGGAAATGATCCTTGGAAAATTTAGTTTCATGTGAACTAGTTTCCACGACATGAAGTCCCTATTTTTTAGGGATATGGAGGGTTGTATTTTTTATCATAATTCTTCCCTCTTTGAAGAAATTTTTAAATCCCCAAAGATCTCGCAGGAAAAATCATCCAAAATCTAGAGGGAAGGATCTCCAAAAAATATAGTTTCTCACAAACTAGTTTTTGCAAGATGAAGTTTCCAATTTTTCAAGTTATGAAGGACTGATTTTTTATCAATATTCTGCCATGGTAGATCTATGCCCAAATCTCTTACCAAACATTAATTTTTTATTCTTTCTTCTAATCTTTCTGGTAAGCGATTGAAGATGAAAATCAGAGCACATGTTCGCAAGGAAGAGCTGAATCCAAAAGAGTTGTTCCCATCGCAAACTGAGGTCATTTTCACCTCTTACTAAAAATAGAATATTTTATACTGTCTCACATGCTATAAATGGAAATTCCCACTGAATTGCAAATTTGATAACTCGGGACAATAAAAAAAGGGTAAAATGGAAAGTAAGACAAAAAACAAATTCTTCGCAAAATAACAAGTCCCCAAAGAGAAACCTTCTAAAAATAGAAATTTCCTAAAAATAGAAATATCTCACGAATAGAGGAGGATGGAATATGGTACAAGGTTTAGAAGGTAAAACTGAAGAAAAAAAAGTGATATTTCCCATAATAGCAGAGCATGGGCTCATTTTCTAAAAATAGAAAGTTTTCATTTCGGGAGTGGAAAGTTACATATGACTTTGCTTTCACTCACCTTACTACTTTTTGGACTCCCCTTTGGATAATGAGATGGTTTCATGAGTTGGAAAGGAGGAATGATAACTTCACGGAGCTTCTAAAAGCATCATCTTAAGTAGAATGGTTTACAAAGGAAAAGTAGGGCATCAGAAGGCACATCATGTGAATTCATCTTCATCACTTAAGGATCTGGGTGATTCAAAATGAATTGGTCAAAACGATTTAAATGATTCAAAGGGTTCATCAACCAAGTTTCAAGGAGGTTCATCGTGGGCA
Source organism: Taxus chinensis (assembly GCA_019776745.2). NCBI lineage: Eukaryota > Viridiplantae > Streptophyta > Pinopsida > Cupressales > Taxaceae > Taxus > Taxus chinensis. The sequence goes on along the minus strand of CM034147.1, from coordinate 89,280,630 downwards.
TTGTATGTGTTCATCTCAAGGTTCCATCAATAAACCTCAAAACAACATTTCTAAAAACTCATTCTATGGTCCAAGATGTTTTTGCATCATAGAGTTTGCGGTCATCACTAGATGGGTAAAATGATTAAAATTTATTCAAGGAATCCATATTCATTATTGTAGAGGATAGCTAGTGGTAGAAATATTTTCTCCAATTTCATGACTACATCAAGGCATTCAAAGCATTTTGTCATGAGGAGTTTTTTCCCTCCATCCCTTCCCTCTTCCTCTCTTTCCCTCTCTTCCTTATCTCTCCATTCTAATTATTCATTATGCATCATCGTTGTATTTCATTCTATTCACTTAAGTGACCTATTTTAAATTTAAAAAAAAAATTCTCAAAATTATAAGATAAATACTAGTTCATCGAAAACGAAAGGCCACGAGTGGAATATGGAAATGAAGAGTCATGTGAGGGAGGTGAAAGGACAATTTAGATTTCTATAAATTCAGATGGCCTCTCCATTCCAAGGGATTTCAAATTTTTAATAACTCTTACTATGTAGCATGGTGAATTGCGATAGCTCTATTGAAGCTTTATATTCATCACTACACATGGAATAAAATCTACACTTCTTCTATTTCCCTTACATGTTTTTCCTTTATTTATCACTTTCATGCACTTTCAAAGAATAGTTTATCATGTTTGGAATTTGATAGGAAATTGGTGTCCTTCATAGATGAATTTAAAGAATTTGCATTTTAATTCATTGGTCACACTAGCTTCATTGCGTTTTCCTCTATATTGAAGTTCAAACTACTCTAGTTACTAGGTGTGAGCTCTGTAATCTACTCACTGTACTAATCTTCATTGCATAATTTCCCCCTTTTTTCCTTCATCACTGTAATTTCCTCCCTTGTACCCCTGTATAAGAAATTTTCCATAGGTTCAGTGGAGTGTCCCTGTGTGATCCCCAGCGAATTTTTCCCACCACAATATTTATATAGGATTAAGATTAGTTTACTTTCAATAATGGGAATTGTACCATTCATGCATAGGGTTGTACCCTTGTGAATGTTAGTGGAGACACTTGATTTTCCCACCTGAAAATTTTTCTCACGAATAGTTTTTGGTAACTCTACTAGGGAGAGATTATCCTAAGTGCACCAAGAAAGGAATCTCTACCCCAAAAAATCATACAATACAAAAAAATATCAAAAATTAAAAATTTAAAAAATAAATACATGGATGTTTGAAAGCCTCTTTGCAATCCTGATTGAGAAATCTGTAGGTTTCAAGAGTTGAGGAAGAAGCAATTAAAATGGAAGAAATCATAGCAAATAGAGAAAGAGAAAGACCCCAACCCATTGTTCTATGGGGAAGGAATATCACTCCACTTGTACTTGCATCTCCTCTTCACGATCTTCTAACATTCTCCCATAAGAACCTTCCAAAATTTAAAGGTGATGGCACACAGCTTCCTAAGGATCACATATAATCTTTCATTACTACATGCATTGTGTTGGGTATCAAACATGAAGATGTATCGATAATACTGTTTGTAGAGTCTCTCTGAGAAATATCAGCCAAATGGTTCTTGTTGTCACCAAACCACTGCACCCTCCGATTGTCTAGAATGTGAACAGAATGTTCGGTGTGATTGGGACACATGGGATCACCTCTCAAGCTATGGGACTTGGGATTGAGGTGAACCTACAGAGAAGTTCAACATCCTCCTCCTAAACTAAGTTTTGTACTACTCCTAGTGCAATAAAATATTTATCTAGACCTATGCTAACATTTTCATGGGTTTTAGGGAAAGAGATTTGTAGAAATGAAACTATACTAGGGATAGTGATGTACCAAATAAAGGGTGTTTCTAGACTCAGGAAGAGTTAATTTGAAGAGGGTGTGCTGACCACAAGTCAACTTCACCTACTACAACTTAGAGAGTTTATAGATTACCACAAACTACAAATCAAGCTTTCCCTTTGATAAATTTGATCCAAAAAACAAGTTATCAGTTTTCCAGTGAAGAAGGATGAACTTGAGAAGTGTGAACAAGTACCAAAACTCAAATTCATGCAATGCTCCACCACTTGATAAGAACTAAGCTCCAAAAACTTGTAATAGAAATATGAACTTGCACAGTGTACCTGCAAGCATGAGAAAAGGCATAAAGAATTATAGAAGGATGAAAGGACCGAGATTAGTCACAAAACACACACTTTTATTTCTTCAATAATGTGCACAATGCATCATACATTTAGAAGAGGCATTGGTTTCCATTACAGTCTTGAAAAGGAGGCTTGAAAGTTCCCTTGACATATAAGGACAACTTGCATAAGAGAAAGGACTCTTGAAAAATACCCACTTGCCTAAGATGTCTAACTTTCCATTCTATCGGACCTATTGGAACACTTTGGAATGAGCTTCCAACTTACCTTTATAGAATAAATTGAGAGAGAGGAGAGAAAGATTCATAAATTCCCTTCCTAAATTGAAGGTACATGATGATTCCTTTATTACAAAGTTGGTTAAACCACTTGAGAAGCTTCCATCATGTGTCATTAATGTCCTGTTGACTTAATCCTCTCAGTTAATTAAAGGAATATTTAAATAAAATACAATAATAATAAATGTCAGTATTAAAATATTAATTTAATTACTATGGTGGGGCCCCCTTAGGATTGGTTTGCACTGAAATCAGGTTCATGAGAAATGGTCAAAAATATCCCATCTCGATGGTTGGCTCGCCAAGCCAAGTCACCAAGTTTGGCTTGAGCTCATCTTTCCATCACATTATTCTAGATTCATGAGTCCACTGAGTGAGTTGCATTAAATGTCTCTTGACTGGCTCAATCCTGCAACATGGTTCCTCATGCTTTCAATTCTCATTGCCATGTCAATCTCCATGAACAAGCTCTCCACCAAGCTCCTCCTATTCCTTGTCAGCTCTCTGCTCCACGAGCTACCTTCCTCGTGCATCGATCCACGAATTCACCCAATGTAAGTTGGCCCACATAGCCTAGTTCTCCTCAAAGATTTTCAATTTATTTTGAGTTCCTTCAAACTCGTACAACTTGGCCTCAACTCATGCACACATGTATGCCAATCTCAACATTTAACCAAACTTAATCACTTCCCAACTGAGCTGTGTTACTAGGCCTATGTCAATCCATTTTCCCATCGCTTTCTAAAACCAAGTTGTCATCGTAATATTTATTCACCTACATGGCAAGTAATGTCTTCCTCTTAGCCTCGACATGATCAACCTAAGCTCAAAATCCCACCAAGTCACATCCTCACCTATGGGCTCACTCTGAAATGATGAATTTCTCTATTATTTATTTACAATGACAATTCGAGCTCATCCAACAAGGCGAGAAATTGTACATGGCTCACCAAGCTATCCTAACGCTGAGGATTTTACAATCACGCAATACATGACTCAATTCTAAGAGCTTTCCTTCACATCACCTAAGCTCGACACCATCTTATTGCAACCAGTCTCCGAGATCTCCCCATGAGTTTTTTGATATTTCATAGCATCGAGCGCATTCAATGATCTCATGTATTTAACTTGATTTGGTGAACACTTCATTGGATTTGTTGGTGATTTACATAGTATGGCCCATCTCCCAATGACTCAAATTCAACCAACTCCCTGATCTTGATAGCATAGCCCATTTAGCGAACTCCTTCAATGTAGATTGTAGATGATGGCATTATCATTGCAACTAAAGGGTAGGAAATTTATAACTATATCCCTTTATTTAAATGTAACTCAAGCAAGCATGTGGAGCTTATTCTAGATCCCTTTCTTTCCATGAACCAACTTAGCTTGGGTGAATGATCTCTCAATCTATGCTTGTAACATGCATACTTAGCTCGACAATCTTTAATGAGATCAATTCCATCAAGTGAGAAACTCACCATCCTATTTTTTGACAACCCCAAGAAGGACTTGGTCACTAGCTCGTAAATCATGAACTCAACATTGAGCTGAGTCTATTTTCCCAACTCACCATCATTCTCAAGCTTGTTCACCACTTACGAGTTTCAACTAAGCCATTATTTATTTTGACTTCACCATGTGGCTTGATTTCCTTTTGAGTTTCCATGTCCAAGCCTTTCATCAACATGAACGAGCTCTTTTACAGTGATCAATATCTTCTTGTAACCTCACCAAGCTCAGTATGTCATCTAAGTGCCGAGAATACATGCATGAGTTTTTTCATGAGCTCCATACATACCTTCACCACCTTGGAAATATGCCATCAGCTCAGCTCAATGTGTGGCCATGCGTTTATAATAAGATTCCACCCATGCATCTGCAAACCTGATATCAATGTGCCAAGCTCCTTAACCTTCTCACGAGCTCTGTGTTGCATTAAATATTTCTTGAATGAGATCTACTTTACAAAGTTCCATCTATCAACTTTTCCATTTTCCGAGCTATGCATAAACGTTAACTTATCTTATCTCTGTAACATCATGCTAGGGTTAACATGGCTTGTATTCTTACACTCAAATGCTTCAAACTAGACATTTACTTGCATGGGCTCACCGAGCCATCTTCTAATGAAATCGAGCAATGGAATCAATAGGAATTCTAGGCTCGATGTCATATGTAGAGCTCATTTTTCTCCTTGCTTTTATCAACCTGACCATGACTAACTCGTGGTTTATCTTTTGTTTTCTTGAATGAGTCATTCCACCTATCAAATCGATCACTCATCCATTACTGGGTACAATTTGAGTTCTGATGACATGAGCTTTCAAGGAAACTTGGCCTTCCTATGATACTTTTCTTCCTGGTAAATGTGAGTCACTCTGCCTAGTTAAATATTGTCAACTGGATGAGCTCTCACCATGGTTCCAAAAACTCATCACTTTTGGAACATGTATTTGAGCTCAAAATTGTGTAAATTTTGTCCAACGACAAGTTGTTTTTCTCCATTTGAGAGTTTTATTATTATTATTCTTAGCAAGAAGATTGTGTTACATTATTACCACTCTGACACCTTGATATTCTTTTCAGTGAGAAACTCAATCCACCTCATATTCTTCCGTCATGCTTCATATTAATGAGCTTGGTATTACCTCCTTTGAAATTAGTATTACATTGCATTGTTTCACCCATGATTCACTCTAATTCACAATTGTCCTATTAATATGAAAAGTAACTCAGCGACCTGCAAATTTCTCAGCATTGACTCAGCCTTTACATAGTATGTTGATCTATAGATCTTTTCCCTTTGCTTGCCAAGCGATTTATCCCCACTTGGTGATGTTTTCTCAAATTTCCACATTTTTGGAAAGATGAAACTTGGGACCCCCTTTGCACAGAAACCTTGTGTTGGCTTTTTACTACAAAGCTTCCACCATGGAAATCATGATGAATTTATCCTATGTATGGAAATACCTACTTGGTTTTCCATCATCAAACTTCCGACCTTGGAAATATAGTGAAATTTTTCCCATGCGCATGAGTCTTATAATGGCTTGACATCTCATCATCTCCCTTTGAACTCTTACAACCGATAACTCACCTAACCGAGCTATTAGCATGACATACTATCCTGACTTTGTTGAGTCTTCCATGAGCTAGCACCAGGTTGGCACTAAAATAAACACCGAGCAGGCACTGAGTAACCATGTTTGAGGATAGGTGAGATATTTTAATCGTGTTATCTTGATAATGACTAGAAATGGGCCCTAATGACCAATGGCGTAATTTGATCATAATAGGACCTTGTTGTCCCATTTTAACATGTGTACAAAATTGGATAACATATTTGGTTACCTCTTGGGCATGATTTCCTGCTAGGCATGATTTCCTGCTAAGCATGATTCCAATAGCCTTAAGTCATTCATTTGGTGTGGATTCAATATTAGAATCTTGAAAGTGATTTGATCTTCTATGATACATCCTGAAATCCCCTTGAGCATAGACGATCTTGGACCTCCTTGGAATGCTAGGCATGAAGTATACTAAATTTTTTGAATGTTTGACATCTATAGAACACTGTAGAATATTTAATGAGGTAGATCATGAAACTCTTATGGAAATATTGAACCTTCCTTCCCTTGAGAAACTTCTGAGAATGATACAATGTGCAGTTTAACACAAGAGAAAAAATGGAAAACAAACACACTGAAAAAATGAAAACCATACATGCCCCAATTGAAACATTCATGGTGTGTAATTTACTTATTCTTATGAAAGAAAACCTATTCCTACTCTATGATAACTGGTGGAATAGGAAAGCTAAACAAAAATTGCAACTAGCTATGAAAAATAACTTCCTTTCCTCACAATGGATTGTCGTGTGGATGATTTTACAATGGACATGGCTGAAAATGAGATTGAAAAACTGAAACAATCCTGATTCTCCACTTGGTCCACTAAGGTATCAACTTGAAAGAGAAATAATTCCTCTTTTAGTTGCTCTGCATTTTTCCTGTATAGGCATTACAGCTGATCCTTAGAATTGTGAAACTCATCCTCACATTCTAGAATGAATGTGACTAGTTTTGGCTTCCTTTCTAGCTTTAATGAATCTAGGTACCTGATGGGACATGGTCGTATCCTTTTAATTTTCCCATTACCTCAAGATTCAGCTTTGATAATGAAGTCCTACAGACATTCTTGGATAAATGGTATTGAAGTTATGCCCTCTTCATACCCATTTCCCTCCTTGGCAACAAGGATTTATTCCACAAAATGCAACTCCTTTGGATCATTTGTAGCTTCTAATGTTGAACCTCTACAAATGTTTGAAATGTGTTTCTCATTTAATAATTTTTCCTCCTTTGATTGTCATTCACTATAAATATCCTCATTCAATATAAAAACTTCCTTCATCACTGGTTCATCAACTACATTAGATTCACCAATTGAGAGCAAGAAATTCTCAATGACATCATCTTTGTCAAATTCTGAATTTGACTTAGTCTTTCTCATGTGCTCCTCTTTGTCTTCATTCATCAAGTCACATGGAAGATTCAATTCCCTCACATCTGACAAATAGCTTGTTTTTCCATTCTTTGACTGTGGAAAATATTTAACTTCATTCACTATGGTATTCTCTGGATTAGAATCTTGGTTTTTCTGATTTTCCTCATCCTCAAACATAAAATTAGAAAAATCAAATTCATCTAGGAGATCAAATTTTTGTAAGAGTGAATAAAGGGAAGTATTTGAAAACCTCTACATGGTATCATCTACATTCATGACTGTTGAATCTACCTTAGTCTCATGAAATGCCTTGTGGTTGATTGTAAAATTTAATGGTGACCTTGGAAAGCTGATACAACCCTCTAAAAATGAAGCAAGTTCTTGAAATGAATGTCAATTAGGATCATTACACTCACTATAACTACATTGCACACTTTGATTTTTTCTTCTTTTACTTACACATTCTCTTCTCCTGGAAGATTCGGAGTTGGCTCTTGCTTTTCTACAACTGGTTTTTCACTTGTGGTGATTCAACCTCCTCTGAAGATATGGATCCAATATGAATACCACACTGTGAATAGGTAGATTTGGTCTTCCTCGTTCAGCTCTAGATTTGTTTCTGGTACAAAAGTAGTTTTTTTCACTTGTTCTTGAGCCTCAACTTCTGCATAAGGTTTAGTCAGGAATGAATTTTGCTTTATTTTAATTTTTTTAGTCCATTTATTTAGATTATCTACATATTTTCCTTCGTTATTCTTCTCAACCATATAATCCTCCCTTTTGCTCATTTCTTGAAGATGCTCCTCCCAAAATGGATTTGGGACTACAATATGAGGGAAGAATTGGGATTCAACTTATTTAATCCCAATTTGAGGAAGAAGAAGAGATTCAACTTCTTTTCTTGGCGGCCTTCATAGAAAAGAAGGAAATTTAAAAGAATGAGGCATTGAAGATTCATGATGGAATTGAGGAATGGAAGATGTAGTGAATTCCACCACAGGGGTAGAAACTAGAAGGTTATGATCATGTGCTTCAAGTCGAAACTACACAGATGGAGACATGGAAAGAGGGTTGTAAGGTGGTAATGCAGGGACCTCCCATTGATAGGATTGACTAACATTATATTCTTGAATGTCTCTCTTCTTGATCCATTCTCCAACTTGAGTCATTATATTGATTATGAATTGAAGATTTTGTTGAGGGTTAAGCTCACAAGGTATAGGGCCAATCTAGGGGAATGGAATGTTGAAGCCAAGCTGGTCTTCCTTTACCATTTCATTGGTCCTTATTTTTACCATGTTATATTCCAACTCTTGAACCTTCTTCTGCAAGTGGCCTTCTTCAGGTGTATGATAGATTCTAGAGTCTGGATGCCATTGTTCTTCAGTATCCCCCTAGTCTGGTGGGTGACCAAAATGACCTGAATCTTACTCATGTGGGAATGCATGCTCAAACTAATTTTTTTCATGAAATTGGTTAGGATGTGGATTGTAATACCCTGAAGATGGAAAAATATGCCACTGCTACAAGTGGGAATCCCACTATGGAAATGAAGCCATGATGGCACCACTTCATGAATGAAAAGATGTTGAATAAAACTAGATGGAAATGGGTGAAACTGAAAGTCCACAACACAGAGAGTGGGTCACTTTGACCAATGGATTCACCAGTTATGCTTGGGTATGCATCGTAAGGCTGAAATTTCACTAAACGCATAATAACTTAATGAAATGAATTAATACCGCGACGGGTGATGTTGAGATACCTCGTTTCCTTCTCCTTGAAGGAGATAAGGAAAGTTAGATATTATGATTATTTCCTTGATTTAAAAAATATCTTGTTTTAATTATTTACATAAGCAATGCACTAATATTTTAATTCCAAATATATAGAGTCGCTAGGTACTTTGACTTGTGTAAGTGAGAATAGAAGTACCAACTCTCTGTCCCACAGGGCGTGCCAAAAACTATTATCACCAAATCACTACACCATCTGAATGGCCATAATGTGAATAGGAAATTTGATGTGATTGGAACATATGGGATCACCTCTCAAGCTGTGGGACTTGGGCTCGAAGTGAACCTCTAGAGAAGGTCAGCTTCCTCTTCCTAAACAAAGTGTTGTACTGCTCCTAGTGTAATAAAACAATTATCTAGATCTATGCTAACATTTCCATGGGTTTTAGGGAAAGAGATTTACATAAATGAAACTATACTAGGGATGGTGATGCACCAAATAAAGGGTGTTTCTAGACTCAAGAAGGGTTGATTTGAATATGGTGTGTGCACCAAAATTCAACTTCAGGTACTAAAACTTAGAGAGGGTGTAGAATACCACAGACTAGGAGGAAAGTGTTCCCTTTGTTATACTCGATCAGACAAAAAAGTTAGCAGTTTTCCAGTGAAGAAGGATGAACTTGAGAAGGGTGAAAAAACACCAAAACTCAATTGCATATATTGCTTCACCACTTGATAAGAATAGAACTCTAAGAACCTGTAATAGAAATGTGAACTTGCACAGCATACCTGCAAGCATGAGAAAAGGTACAAAGAAGTATAGAAAGATGAAAGGACTGAGATTAGTCACAAAACACACACTTTTATTGCTTCAATAATGTGCACAATGCATCATACATTTAAAATAGGTAATGGTTTCCATCACAATCTTGAAAAGGAGGCTTGAAAGTTACCTCAACATATAAGGACAACTTGCATAAGAGAGAGGACTCTTGAAAAATACCCACTTTCCTAAGATGTCTAATTTTCCAACCTATCTAACCTATTAGAACCCTTTAGAATGAGCTTCTAACTTACCTTTATAGAAGAAATTGAGAGAGAGGAGAGGAGTTGTAAATTCCCTTCCTAAATTGAAGGTACATGATGGTTCATTTATTACAAAGCAGGTTAAACCACTTGAGAAGCTTCCATCATGTGTCACTAATGGCATGTTGACTTAATCCTCTGAGTTAATTAAAGGGATATTTAAATAAAATATAATAATAATTTATATTATGATTAAAATATTAATTTAATTACAATGGTGGGCCCCCCTTATGATTGGTTTTCACTGAAAGGGGGTTCATGAGAAACAATTAAAAATAATCCAACTTGGTGCTTGGCTCATTGAGACAACTCACCAAGTTGGGCTCAAGTTCCTCTTTCCATTGCATTGTCCCAACTTCACGAGTCCACTGAGTCCCTTCCATTAAACATCTCTTGACCGGCTCGGTCTTGCAACGTGGCTCCTCACACTTTCAATTCTCATTTCCATGTCGAGCTCCCAAAATGAGCTCTCCTCCAACATCCTCCAATTCCTTGTCATCTCGCCACTCCCCGAGCTACCTTCCTCTTACATTGATCCGTGAATTTTCTTGATGTAATTTCTCCCACATCGCCCAGTTCTCCTCAAATATTTTCGATTGATTTTAAGTTCCTCCAAGCTCATACAACTTAGCCTCAACTCATGCACACATGTATGTCAATCTTAACATTTAACCAAATTTAATCACTTCCCAACCGAGTTGTGTTACTTGACCTGTGTCAATCCCTTTTCCTTTTGCTTTCCAAAACCAAGTTTTCATGGCAATAGTTATTCACCTACATGGCAAGTAACAGATTCCTCTTAGCTTTGACATGATCAACCTGAGCTTGAAATACTATAGAGTCACCTCCTCAATTGTGGGCTCACTCTAAAATGATGATTTTTTCTATTATTTATTTATAATGAAGATTCAATATCATCAGATAATGCGAGAAATTATACATGGCTCACCGAGCTATCCTGACACCAAGGGGTTTACATTCACTTAATACATGACTTGATTCCAAGAGCTTTCCTCCACATCACTCGAGCTCGACACCAGCTCACTACAACCAATCTTCGAGCTCTCCCCATGATTTTTATGATCTTTCATTATATCGAGCACATTAATTGATCTCCTTTCTTTACCTTGATTCGATTAACCCTTCATTGGATATGTTGGTGATTTACATAGTATGGCACATCTCCTAATGACACGAATTTAACCAAATCCCTGATCTTGGTACTACATCCCATATAGAAATCCCCTTCCATGTATATTGGTGATGATGGCCTCATCATTCAACTAATGGTGAGCAAGTTATAATTATATCTCTTTGTTTAACCATAACTCAAGCAAGCATGGGAAGCTTACTCTAAATCCCTCTCTTTCCATGACCCATCTTAGCTTGGGTGAATGAGCTCTCAGTCTATGTCTACGTAATGTGTACTTAGCTCAGAAAGCCTCAATGATTTTAACTCCATCACGTGAGCAACTTTCCACCCAATGTTTGACAACACCAAGAAGGACTTGGCCACTAGTTCACAAATCATGAACTCAACACCAAGCTGATCCTATTTTCCCAACTCACCATCATTCTCAAGTTTTTTCACTGCTTGCGAGTTTAAACTAAGCCATTCTTTATTTTGACTTCATTGTGTGGCTTAATCACCTTTCGAGTTACCATGTCCAAGCCTTTCATCAACTTGACCAAGTTCCTTCACATTGATTGAGCTCTTCTTGTAACTGTATCGAGCTTCGTATACCATCAAAGTGCCTAGACCACATGCATGAGTTTATTCATGATCTCCATACACACCTTCACCACTTTTGAAATATGCTATCATCTCAGCTTAATGTGTGGCCATGCATTTATAATGATATTCCACCTATGCGTCTGTAAACCCAATATCAATGAACCGAGATCCTTAACCTTCTCATGAGATTTTTGTTGCATTAAATATTTCCTGAGTGAGCTCTACAGAAAACAGTTCTATCTATCGACTTTTCCATTCTCTGAGCTATGCATAAACATTAACTTAACTTATCTCCGCAACATCGTGCTAAGGTTAACATTGCTTACAATCTTACACTCGAATGCTTCAAACTAGAAATTTACTTGCATGGGCTCATTGAGCCATCTTCCAATGAAATCAAGCCATGGCATCAATAGGAATTCCAGGATCAATGTCATATGTAGAGCTCATTCTTCTCCTTACTTTTATCATCAACCTGACCATGAGGAACTCATGGTTTATCTTATGTTTTTTTGAATGCCTCATTCCACCTATCAAATCAATTAGTCATCCATTACTTGGTGCAATCCAAGCTCCCACGACACAATCTTTTTAGTCAATTTTTCCTTCCTACGATACTTTTATTCTCGATAAATTCAAGTCACTCTACCTGGTTAAATATTTTCAACTGGATGAGATCTCACGGTGGTCCCAACGACTCATCTCTATCATCACATTAATTTGAACTCAAAACTAAGCTACTCCCTTCGCTACGAGTTCCACCTTCCATACATCAAATGATTCTCACAGCTAAATTCCTCTGTGACACTTCTCCAAAGATGGGTCATTTTTCTCCATTCAAGAGTTTGATCATTATTATTCTCAGCAAGAATATCTCGTTACATTATTACCACTCTAACACCTTGATATTTTTGTTAGCGACCAACTCATTCTACCTCTTATTCTTCTGCCATGCTTTGTATTGATGAGCTTGGTATTACCTCCTCTTAAATGGGTAATACGTTGCATTGTTTTCCCCATGACTCGCTCCAATTCACAACTATCCTATTAATATAGAAAGTAACTTGGTGACCTATAAATTTCTCGTCATTGACTTGGCCTTGACGTAGTATGTTGGTCTATGGAGAGTTTCCCTTTTCTTTCCAAGCCATTATTCCTACTTGGTGATGTTTTCTCAAATTTCCACATTCTTGGCAAGATGAAACTCAGGAACCCCTTTGCATGGAAACCTTGTGTTGGATTTCCACTACAAATTTTCCACCATGGAAATCGAGATGAATTTATCCTATGTGTGGAAATATCGACTTGGCTTGCCATCATCAAATTTCCAACCTTGGCAATATACTAAAATTTTTCCCATGGACAAGAGTCTTGCAATGTCTTTCCATCTCATCATCTCCCTTTGAACTCTTACAACTGATAAATCACCTAACCGAGTTGCCACCAAGACGTACTCGCCAGAATTTTTTGAGTCTTACATGATCTAGCACCGGGTTGACATTGAACTACACACTGAGCTAGCACCAAGTAACCCTGTTTGAGGCTAAGTGAGATATTTTAATCATGTTATCTTGATGATGAGCATAAATAGGCCCATGTGACCAATGTCATAATTTGATCGTAATAGGACCCCGTTTTCCCATTTTGTCATGTGTGAAAAATTGGATAATAGTTCTACCTCATGCAAAACCAATATATCACATGTTGGAATGACATCAAATTAAAGTTTGAGGGAAGATTCAGAGTTATTGGGGATTTTCAAGACCTCCTTATTCAATTGACACAAATGAAGAATTGATAAAATTAAACTATGAGATACTTCGTCTCTCATTTCAACCATTTTTTCTAGAGGATACCAAAAGAGGATTCACCATCAGAAAACAATGTCAGGATATTCCTTATTAGTGCTCAATTTCCAGAGGTGGGACTATTCTTAGGAAGAGTTCAACCGAGGGATATTATAGAAGTACAATGATTGGCCATTAAACTTGATGATGATCTCATCTTATCTTGAAAGTTCAAGAATCCCTCAAAAGGTAAAGGTCAATGTTCTGGAGATGAGAGAATTGATCCCATGATTTGAAAAATGGACAATGATATGTTTTTCATGAAAAATAAACTCTCTCAGATCCTAGGAGCACCCAAAAGGATCACTTTGGAAGCCCCATGATTCAATGTAACCTGCAATAAATATGAAGATGAATAAGAACAAATTTTTAGATATGAAGAGGAAGGAGAAAGTTAATATGCTAGAATTGGGTTTGGTGAATGTACGCTTAATGATGAAGAATCCACGGATAGTTATTCATATGTGGTATTCACCCAATCCCAAAAGATGAAAAAAGGATCTTATTCCACTACCAAAACTAAGAAATTAAATCCACTAATGGAAACTCTAAGAACAATAACAATGAAAGAAGGATCATCAAATCATTTTTCAATAAAGATAGTTGAAAAGAAGCATGAAGTCACCCCAACTAAGAATCCTTCTACCTCTTCAAGTAATTCCATTTCTACTTCTCTTAGGAAATTATTTTCTAAGAATATCTATGTTATTGCTACCATAACCCATGATTCTCCCACCACCTCTCTATCTTTAGACATTGTTGACCATTTCAAAAAATCCAAAATCTAAATATCTACATTTGAATACTTAAGAACTCATCCTTAAAAATTGGAGAAACTCATTCAACATGTCAAAGTTAGTAGCCATGTTCCTAAAGATACATCCACTAAAAAACCACCATGTGCATCCCAATCCACTCCATATTTGAATTTCCTCACTTTCACACCCTCTACATCTAAGAATGTTGATCCATTCTACATTTCCATGTTAATCAATGGGTACAAGCTAAATAATTTCATCATTAACTTTTGTGCCTCAGACAACATCATTCCCGTAAAATTTTATAAATATCTTGGTCTCTCCCTTTCCTCTACCTCTGCTAAATTTCTCTCCATGGAGATGAAACGAGTGCCTCTCTTTAGACAAGTCAAATATGTCGAAGTATCACTGGCAGACTTTGCCAATAAGAAAATCACAATGAGAATCATTGTAGTAGACCTTCCCACCTCATACGGTATGTTGTTAGGCCAAATCTTCTACCGAGATGTTGGAGGATATATGCATTTTTATTGGTCACATGCCACCATCCTGGCCAATCGTAAAACAAAGAAAATACTTCCAATCAAAAGAATGAAGTATATTATTGAACAGGAAAACAACCCAATGGGAGACATACCTTGCCACAATTCCAAACCTATAAATTTCTTCATGACCTTCAAGAAAGATCTTTGGCTGCTCTTTTTGGTGGAGGAATGTCCAAGCATCGTAGAGCCATTCAAAGAACAAAATGAAGAGTTGATGAAGGCCAAGTTTAAAATGGTGTAATTTTCATGGGATGAAGGTGTAGACAAACTTACCATAGCGGATACCAAGTTTGGTGATGTGAACCTTGACTTGCAAAAAAAAGAAACTCATAGACAAGGACAAGCTACAAATAATGTGAAATATTAATAAAGGAGGTGGGATGTATAAGCAGGATAACAATCAAGGTAGATTTCTTAAGAAGCTAAGAAGAGGTTCATACTCTGGTGAACATTTCAATGAATTTGCAGAAGAATGGCTTTCAGTAACACCCATTTATGGGTAAGTACTCAATTCAAATTTACACTTTAGTGAAAGTGGGTCATCCCCCACATGTACATAGGTGATTTATGTTATTTACCTTGTTTATTTTGAGTGTTTCCTTTCCCTTTTTATGTTTCCCTTGTTGTGTTCATGTTTTTTTGTGTGTGTTTGATAAATAAAGTTGTGTAGCCTAACTTTTTAGTGTATGACTCCACAAGGCCTAATGGATAAGGCACTTCTCAATAAATTATGTGGTCTGAAGTTAATATTTTGGATTCTCCATGTCATGTCTTCACTACCCAAGCTGAGGTGAAGCCCAAGCTTGGGTTTTTGAGGACCTACAGCCATGGGAACATGTTATATGATTGGGCCAATTTGTCTTGAGATGTCAGGTCCACTAAGGAGATGTGGCAAGAAGTGGGTGATGTGGAGGAATTCTCTCAATGAGTCATCTTGCTTCAATGAAGCGGTGTTGACATGTCATGGGGATGAGATTATCTTGGGAGGTCAGATATTCAACACCAAGTTTAAGACCAACATGATGAATAGGGGTAGGTTTTCTGGCAGTTGGATTGATTTTGAATAGTTGGTGAGTAAATACCAAGTTTCTTGGTCAAAGTTCTTGTTGTCTGCTTTGATTTGTTTAGAGGTTAATACAGTTTTGTTGGAGAAGCTCAACGTAGTGACCAAGATGGTGGTAGAAGTGAATCACCATTAAATTCGATATACTCAACCAATGAGTAAAAGAAGAGGCCTCTGAATTGATAGCGTGACAAGTGGAGGCAGAGTCATTAGTCAAATTACTGGGATCATTCATTTTAGGGAAACCTCCATACAAAATGTGTCAGAGGTGAATAAATAATCGTTGAACCATGGGAAACATGTCAAGCATACCTGAGTTAGTTGGTGAGGTAAGGTACAAAATGTGAGAAAGGAAACATCAAGAGCCCTCCAATCGATAGGTTAACGTGGCAAATATGAGGAGTTCAAATCCCGTTGGGAATAAATGAACTACCACACCATGCAAAAATAAGAGCTCGCCAACCATCTCACCGAGTTGGCTAGCGAGCTAATTAGCCAATTAACATTAAAACCCCCTCCAAAGCACAAACCAAACCTCATGGGTTTCATCAAAAGGTCGAGATGCCTTAAATTTTACCAAAATCTATGTTTTTAATTAAATGGAGGATAAATTTTATTTTTTTGAATTTATGGGGGCATGATGGGTGAATAGTTATCAAATGTAATTAATGATGTAATTAAGCATGTAAGCCATCAAGTTTTATATTCATGCCCAAAATTTAGGGTTTCTCCTCCCTTCTCTCACAGCTTGGATTTTCTATAAATGTAAATGAGGAACACATTTCAAGGGGTTAGAAATTTTCCAATTCCTATCTTTTCACAAACTAAGTTGTGGATTTTTTGGAAATGTTAAGCCTTTCTTCCAAATATTATAATGGCAACCATTTCCTATTCCTAATGTAATGATGCATTGTGCATGTGGTTGAAGTAATATAAATTTTTTTCTATGACTAATTATTAGTCCTTTCATAATTTTTTCTACTTTGTTTTCCCTTTCTCATGCTTGCAAGTATATTGTGCAATTTCAGGTTTCTATTATAGGTTTTGGAAGTTTTGTGACTACCTAGGAGTGAATTTATGTATGCAGTTGGGTTATGCTGCTTATCCATCCTTCTCATTTTCATCTTTCTTCATTGGATGACAAACAACTTGTCTAGCAAAAACTTTTCTTATTACGTCACCATTCCTAGTGTACGTTTTATTTCTTGCAAATATCTCTCCCTAATTACCTAGAAATGTTAGTATAGGTCTAGTTAGTTGTTTTTATTGCATTAGGAGTACTATAGTTCCTAGTTTACGAAGAGTAATCCATCCTACTTTGGAGGTTCACCTCAATTCACGAGTCCCACAGCTTGCGAGGTGATCCTGTAGTGCCCACTCTCCTTTGACACTGTTTAGATACTGATCTTGACACTATTGATCATATTTTGGATATTATTATGTTTTGATGTAGTATGATGTATCAAGGATTATTATGGACAGTATTATGTTTTGATTACAATGATGTTTAGATGTTAGATCCTGAATTAGTATTGATCTGGATTAAGATATTTTGCTTGATGATCATTGAGACATTATTATTATTATGTGGATGATGATATACTGGTTGACATGGATAGGTTATTGATGTTGATTTTAGACATGTGACATTGATATTATGAATAGCTCTAGCATAGAGATCTATTGGATGATGATATATTTGCAATTGTATTTAATGATAATGATAAACTCTTGATATTTTGTGATCTCGATTGAAATAATTATATGTTGATTTTATATCTCTTGGATGTTCTGATATGGTCACGAGGCCAAAGGAGGTATTGTTATTTTGTAGGTTAAAAATCACAACAATGTCGGGGGACTGGAGACTAACCATATTGGAATTTAGTGTGAAATCAACAAGGTCACCATGGCAACTGTATTTGAGTTGTATGTTGTGTTTTGTTAGGATTTCCCATGGGGGGATTTCCATTATTGTGACCATGGGACATGTATGTGTTTTGATTATGTGTGTTTTATTTGTATGTTCCCTTTTTAGTATTGTTGTGTGTATTTTATTTGTAAGTTGTTCCTTCTTTTAATAAATTTAAATGTGATAGCATAATGTGAGAGTCTTATAGTTAAATTTCAATTAAATTAATTGGGATGTGGAATATAAATTGAATGTTATTGTCTTGGTTGAAAATGAAAATTGATTTATATGTATTATAACCATGTGGAAAATAAATAAATATTTATAAAAGATTGTAATAAATAAATGTCATAAATATAAATGCATGTGTAAGAAATTGTAAGAGGATGTAAGAATTGTGTAAGTGAGATGATAGATTGTATAAGGCAAATTTTGGAGTGTAGAACACTCCATCCTCTTTGAAACTCGGATTTGGTCTTGGGAGCCTAAATTGGAGGCTTTTGGGACAAGTTAAACTTGTCCCACATCTCTCAAAATTCTCCTCCAACCATGATTATTGATTTGGAGTCAAAATAAATCTATTTTATTGTATTTTGACATAAATTTGGGTAAGTATTGATTCCACTTGTCTTACAAATTTTAAATGCATTCCTTTTAGGGTATGGGCTATATTGTGTGTGTGAGTAATTTTTCCATATTTCATTAATGGTGATTTGTTGTTGATGTGGATTGTACTCTTGGGGAATGAGGAAAAATGATGTGGCATCCCACTTGGAATCCACATCATCCTCTTCCACCTTCTCCATTAAAAATTTGATTTTCCTCCTCTTTTGAGGTTGTTAAAACTCTTGGGGGTGAATTCCTCTTAAATTGTGGAGCTTTCTTTGTGGAAGAAGTGGATTTTCTTGTGCATTCATTTACCTTGCTGATTTGGGACTAGTTTTTGGTGTAATAAAGACTGTTTTTTTGGAAACAAGACTCCATTATGGAGAGGTAGGCTCTCACTCCTTTAAAATTGTTGTTTTCCCTCTTTTAGCATGAATTTTGAATGTGTTTGTGTTTGCAATTCTTACAGCGATGGGTAGAATGCTTAGGGCATGGTGTGGATAGAAGAATATGAGGTTTATCAGAGGAGGGATAAGGGATTTTCCATTGGCACTTGTCTTATGGAGGTAGTGTTAGTTGGGATCCACCTAGGGAAAAGAATATGCTTACATTGCTTACTTTGGGGAGGTATAAGGGATGAATTCGGAGGAGGGATAAGGAGGGGTTAAGGAGGGATAAGGTTTATGGGATGGTTATATTTTTGGTTGTTTTTTTTAGGTGGATTCCCAATTTCAACATGGGAGGCATAAGGAGACCTCCATAGTTCTTGCTCTTTCTTGGCTTGTTTGCTTAAAGGAGGAGCATTTGTTTTTGTTTGAAATTGGTTGTTGTAGTTGAGAACTACATATTTTTTTTTTGTGTTATCTTGTGAATGTGAATGTATGTTTTTGTGAAAGAAGCTATGTTTCCATGAGTTGTTTCATCATGCTCCATTTCTATATGGTTGGGGCTCGGGGGCCAATGGGGAAAGATGGCTTCTCTTTTCCCACTGGGTATCTTGGTTGGGTGGAGAGCATTGTCTCTCTCCCCCTTCATTGTTGTGATCAAGTTGAAAAGATGGAGAAATCAACATGTTGCTGTTTGGAGCTTGGAGAAATCAGTTTTTAACAGTTCTCCTTTCTTGAACAAATGTCGCTGTAACCTTTCCCACTTTTAGTGGATGAGTGTATTGATATGGAAATATGAAGTATTTATATTGTAATTGAAAGTTGTATATGAATTGAGAAATGTAAATGATATCCTATATGTTTTATTTTGAAATGTGAAGAGTTACTCTCTTTCCTCTTTTTTGGAAAAAGAACATCTTACAGTTTGTAAGATTCAAATTGGAATGTAAAGAAAGAGTTAAATTGTACATTGCTATTGGAGATCAAAGAAAGAATTATGTTCCTTATTCAATTGCATTGTTGTGTTACAAATTTTAAGGACTGTTATATTATGCAATTTCTGTTTTAGAAAAGAGAGTACATATAAAGGAAATTGATAGAATTTGGATACTTTGAAATAAGTCTTAGAATTGAAATCCACTTTGCATTTTGACTATAATAGCATGTTGAATCAATTGGATGTCTGAGAAAGGAAATTGATATGTTTTCCCTTAATTCAAATCTGCATATTAAATTGTAAACTCGTGGAAGAAGGAACTCTATTTTAATTTGTAACTCTGGCTTTCAAAAATAATGCAAATAATGTAGAGTTTTGAGTTATGACTAAAATTAAGGAATGAGACAATGAAATTAAGATGTATTAATGTATAAGAAACCTTGTGGAACTCAACAATTAAAATGAACAAGATCTCCTTCAAAACTAGAAATTATACTTCCACAATTAGAATTCTGTCAAAAGATGTAAAAATGAAAATGGGAAAGCAATCAACAAATTGAATCTTGAAAACAATATTAAACTCATCCTAGACCATCCCTTCATGTTCTATTTTCTTGTTGAGGAGAAAAGAAATCAATTTAAGCCAAACTTAAAAGTTATAAAAACTGTCAGTTTTGTAATTAAAACCCTGCAGATTGGTTTATAAATATTTACCTTGACAACTTTACCAGAAATCAAAATTAACAACTCATGTACAAAGAGGACTTCGATATCTTTTTGGAAAGTCTTCGTTTTCCTAAAATGGAGATCCCAATCAAAATTTATGGCCATTTGAAGTTTTACTTCAAAATGGCCATCCAAAACCCAAAAATGAATTAATAAAACTTAGAAAATTTTAAATTTTAGCACCGGAAAAATTTCCATGAAACATCTTCCACCCCACCACCCTCTTATCCAATCAGATGATGCCACATAGCATCTTGGAGGGGCAAACTTTTTGAAAACACTATCTTTTTGAAAATTTTGCTTTGGGGAAATTTTCTCAATTTTTCCCACATCCCTGCGGCCCCCAACCAATCACGTGTTGACACATGGCAGGGAGGGTACATGGTTTGAAAAATTTTCCTTTGGAAAATTTTCAAAAATTTCCCCGCAAGTCTGCTTCCCCACACCAATCATGTGCTGACACATGGTAGGGAGGGCCTGAAGGTTAAGAATTGAAAGCTTTAACTTTTGCCCCTTTGGAAAAATTTCTCATTTTTCTCTGTGGCCCTGCACCTGTGTAGAAAATGGGGTGATGAAATGTGTCCCCATGGGCTTGTAGACCCACCAATTCTTTGAACCATTCAAACCCTTTGGGAAAAAAATCCAAATTCTCTCCGCTGGCTGCAGCCAATTGCAAGATGCCACGTGGCCATTTGAGCTAGCATGGGGATAATTTCTCCTTTGGGATTTTAATCCCCAAAACTACTTCAACAAATTTCACTCCACCAACCCGCCATTCCTACCACAAATAGGAAGTTGACACGTGGCTTGGGGGAGTGCCACATGGCACCCATTTTCCACCTTGGTGAAGGCACGCGACTATTTTTCACCTTTGTGCTTTGGGATTAAATTTCCTGAAAATCCAACCTTCTCTGCCACTCCCTATTTCCCTACACTAATTAGGATGCACCACATGTCCTACTTTGTCAACCCCACGGACCTCCAAGGGAGAATTTTTTTCTAAAAACTCCGCCCATCCATAACTTGATTTTTAGAAGGTGTTAGGAGGACTTCTTTATATGGTTGGAAAGGTGAGGAAATTTCCTATCCAATGAGCCTAGTTTATGAAAGTTTTGATAAATCTAAATGTGTGAAAAATCTAGTTAAACTTTTGGGCCTATTTGAGAGCAGGCATGAGGGATATTTTCTCTATGAACCTAAGTAAAACATGTAACTCTAATTCTGGAACCTTGTAAACTTGTTATAATATAAAAATGGAAATCTTGTGTTTGGTTAATTATAATCTATTCCAGAACCTATTTAGTTTCAAACTATTGTCTTGTAACTTAGTTGTAGGCTCTTTTTATCAAAAAAAAATTATTCCATAATTTTTCCTAGTTTGTTTCTTGGTCTTGTTATCCTGTAAAATTGACAAGGGAAATTTTATAGGTAACCATACCAAAATTTTGTTCTAGGTCCTCGTCAAGGTCCCTTAGCGTTCGGAATGGCATAAAATCCCTTTTGGGAAAATCTGATTTTTTGAACTTAGTCATTTTCATCCTTTTTTAGGCTGGGCACAGATTTTGTTCATGCAACATAGAAGTTGTTTGCACTCCCTTCTATTCCTTTGGCGCACCCTTTGGACTGTTAACACAACAATTATTTTGCCTCCCCATGATGCGCCTTTCTCGCCTGTGCCTAGGAGCATGCATCGACATGTTAACAAAAAAAAATTTGCACCCTCAAGTGGTGTGCCAAAGCGCTCAAAATCCAATGTTGACAGTCCTAAATTTGTGCCAAAGGTGCAGATAGTTTCTTGTTGAAAGACACATAACTGTGCCAGAGGGCACAAATATTTTCATGTCAACATGCATTTTAGTGTGCCCTTTAAAAAGGTTGGTGATGCATTTATTACATCTCTGGCTATATATAGGCGTATCTGCCCTGTCATTTTCACAATTGAAAAACATGTGAAAACTTTATTTCTCTGCACCTGTCATCCTTGTGTCATGTTCGTGGACCCCACTTCATTCCTCTCAGTCTATATATCTTCGGTAAGTGGTTCTTGTGAGTTTTTCTTGTTGCTTTGTTGTGGTTTTTCTTTCTATTGGATAAAAAAGATAAACCTAAGTGGATTCCACCAAAACTAGTCTTCCCCTCCTTCTAGATCTGCTGGCCTAGAGGGCTCTGTCTCAAAAAATGAACCCAGATCTCTTTGCTATGTTCCCCTCACTGTCTAATCATGTTGATAAAACCTAAAAAATCACAAACTCACAGAGGAAAGAAAACCTAAAAAGTTATCATTTCCACCCACGGTTTTCCTTTAGCGCAAACACCATTCATGTTACATAAAACACAGTCACACCAAAGAGGTGCACTGTCCCTGATTGCAGGACCCATCCTTCTTGTGCCATACAAAACTAAGAAAAATCCTTCCTTAGGCACTGGCACAAAAACAAATTCCAATAACAAAAAGTGCTATGCAAGCTCTTCCTGTGTTACGCCAAAGGCCCCTTGGTGCACATTAAGTCAGAAGCAAAAAAAAAAATGTTGCACCCTTGGTGCACCAAAATTCCATGCAACATGTCCCATATCTATGCCATTGGCACATCCTGCCCCCATGCAACACCAAACTTATTTGCACCCAGTAATGAATCTTATATAATAGCGTAGGCGTAAATTTTTCTACAACAACATTGATGTTATGTGCAATTTTCCTACACCCTGCGCCCTTTGGTGCTGATTTTTTCCTTACAACACTCCGCTTGAGTGTGCCATACTTTTAACCCTGCTCCCTACAATTTTTCTGTGCCCTGCACCCAGAGGCTTTTAAATTGCTAACTTCTCATTCTGCAAAGCTTTGATGGAAGATCTAACAGCTAACATGGCTCTTCTACGATGGACTTTGCTCCTTCTTACAGATCAGAAACTGAACTTAGATTCGCATATGTCTACCTCAAGCAAAAGACCAACCAAGTCGAAGGGAAAGGCCAAACTCACAGAAGAAGAGATGAAATATAAATATCAAAGGGTCAGAATGCCTGAGTCCCAGGCAGAATGTGACCTAGACATCAGGGATTTCAAACTCGTCCACATCGACATGGAGAATTTTTGGGCCAGAACTAGGAGGGTCACAGGTAGTCCTTGGATGGACAAACTAGTGGGCAATGGTCTTCATTTCACTGGGAGAATCTCTGTTAGTGCAGTAAATGATGAATTTATGATGGTGGTGGCCCACTGTTATAACAAAGACACAAGGCGTGTCGAGAATGAAAAGGGAGAGATCATAATCAACCTCACTACTCGGCACTTCGAGATTATGCTAGGTATTCCCCACCACCGGCATTTTGTGGCTATAAACTAGGAAGACTGCATCAAGGCATGGGAAGAAAATGAAGACAAATGCATGTAGTTGATGAATGAGGTGTACCTGAAAAATAAGAAGGTAATAACCAGATGGCTATAGGTTATTCACCACAGTGACTTCTCTGAGGAACTGAGTGACACCATCACATTTTTAAGTAGGGTATTTGGGCTTTCTAATGCCCATTACTTCCACAAATGGATGCTCAGGTATCTTGAAATAATGAATAAGAACGTGCCTGATCAGTGTTTTGAGTGGGCAGAGATCATTAGCAGCACCATCTCTGAGAAGCTCCAACAACTCACCACAACAGGGAGGTTCTACATGAACTCCTACGTAGTCTACATTGTAGCCTCAGAGAGAGACTATCCAACACTGAGCCGATGTGGGGTGTGGACCCAGGTAAAAATATATGAATATTACCCAGAATTGAAGCTGAAGAATAACATCCCATAGTTCACCAAGATCAATGATGCCTTCTTCTATGGCATCATATGCCTATTTAGGCCCAATATGACTCACGGTCAGATGACCAAGAGCATAGTCACTACAACCGAGAAGTGGGGTGCGTTATTTATGCAATTCCCCACTTTCACCTATCTCAAAGCGGCCAACTTCTTTGTGGAGCCCACCAAGTTACCAAGGTATGCAAGCGCTAAGTTGATCATGTTGGAGCTGTCCAGGAAGCTCATAACATATCATGAGAAGTGCCTGAAAAGGAAGAAGGGTTGAACTCCTTTCCCCCTCACAATGGGCAGGTACACTTGCACTTCTCACACTAAAGCCCAGGAAATGTTTGCAAATCTAGAACTGTTTAACCTAAAGAAAAATTTTCTAGCAAGGCCCACCTTTGATCCAAGAAATTTCCTCCCAAAGACAAAACTGGATCTAATCCACATTCCACAGATCGAGGACATCTACATTGACCTGTATCATGAGGTTGAACTTAGGAGAAAGGATCACTCCCGCCTTGCCCTGGTAGAAATAATTCAATATGGCATGGCCATCATTCCAAAAGGTTTCCAAACAACCTATCAAGAAGTTGATCAGGTATATCTAGACATGGATGGGGAAAACTGGCCATTTACTGCAATTGACAGGATGAAGGCACCTAAGACCATCGAGGAGAGGGTTAAGGGCACATTACAGTGAATGGGGCATTGGTGCAGATATAACAGCCTCATCTACCTTGGAGTAGATTTCACCACGTCCCCTTTGGGCAATGCACCTGCCAGAACGAAGCATTTTCCAAAGGGAAAAGGTAAAGATAAGCAGGGAGAATCAATCACCACTCAAGAAGAAGCTCCTCTCAGCCCTCCCTCTACTGCACAAGAATAGGTTATAACTCTAGTATCTCTAGAGAAAGAAGTGGCAGAGAGTGTTCTAATGGGCACATCCACTCAGGATGTTGCCACTATTACAACCATGGAGGTTCCCACCATCTCTTCTCCCACTCCTCCTTCCCCTCCTCCCGTCTCCCAAGCAACCATTCCTTTGGCTGTGTCTTCTCCCCCATCTTCTACTATTCCCCTTTCCTCTTCTTATATCTTCTCTTCCCTTGCGGAGCTGTCCCCTAGTATTTCTTCCCTCATCTCTCAACTCCCTTCCACCCCCACAGTTTCCTCTCCTACAGTAGCTCCTACCCCTGTGATCGTTGGAGGTTTGGATTCTTTATCAATGCCACCGCCAAGCATCTCAACTCATTTCCCCGAGTACACTATAGCTGCTCCTTCTTCTTCTGCCGTTCCTTCTCCCTTAAGTCCAGCATGGATCTCCCAGCACCTGAGTCAGCATAAGAGGAAAGTCCCCATAGTACCTATGGACTTCTCTGTCATCCCAATGAAAGGGGCTAAGAAGCAGAAGCCAATAACCCGCTTCTCTCAGAGTGCATCGGGAGAAAGAGTAATGGAGATTGTGTATCCTTATCCCTCAAAGGATAAAAAGGATCTATCTCCTACAGATTATACGGTGACGTGGGTCACGATGGGAATGTCATCTGAGAGCCTTTAAGGAGAGGCCCTATCTGCATTGGATGCCCTTTGCAAGAAGCTTCAAGAAGTGAAGGAAGAGAAGAGGCTACTAAAAGAACAGAATAAACATCTTCTCCACACCCTGCAGAAAATGGGCAGTGCACCTCCTACAACTGCCACTGAAACTCCTGAGGTCATTAGCTAGGATAAGATAAATGAATACACCAAGATTGGTGAACAAGGTATGGTAGTATCTTCCTAGAGAGACCAGATCCTCAAAGATAGTGAGGAAGTAATCATCAAGTTCACCGAGTTATATCAGAATATTAATCAGGTGAACAAGGAACTCCAGGTGATTGCAGGACCTATCTCCGAAGAGTTTGACCATGCTAGGTTGCAACATGAGACGTTCCAGAAGATGCTCGACTGTTCAGTCGAAGATTTAGTTAAATTCATCGTCTTCAATCACCCCAGAGCACCCAACAAGATCCTAGCTACTTTGGATTACTGGGTTGATCAGATGGAATTTATCCTAGAGAAGATAGACAAGGTCAAGGAGGAAGCCCTGGATGCAATGCATCAAATGGAGCAAATTATCCTAAGGATGTCTCTGGGCTTAGTCACTCCATCATTCACCTTGAGGAAGGTAGATGAAACTATCCAGATATTCAAAGGGATCGTCTCACAAGGATTAGGGCCAGAAGTTACTTTTGCCACTGAATCCATCAATAACCTTCTAGCCTGCTCTAATTTTGTAGGGTACCTGATGGAGGTAGGTAATGAGTACTTCAAGCTCCCCGAAAAACTCAGAGATGAATGGGAGACTTGTGAGGTCATCGGCGATCATACCAAGGGTCCTGTCTAGGATCAACTTCAGTCAATGATCAGGAAATTCATGGAGTATCAATCCCAATTCCATATTGCCTCTCCTGAGCAGAAGCAGGGTACTCCTTTCCAGCCGTGAGATGATGAAAAATAGCCTTCCTCTTCTTCACTTTCTTTTTGTAATATTTAAAAGTATGTTGGCACTAATGGTGAAATCATCCATGTTGCACCATGGGATGGATTCATCCACCAAGTTGCCCAAACTCAACAGTTGACTTTTAGATATTTTGTAATTAGTTGTTAGTTTCTTTTTACCTTCTCTCTTCTCCTCCTTCTATAAATACTTGAATACTTGTTGTATTCAAGGGAGGACACTTTTTAGATAAAAACTAGAAGTGAGAAGAAAAGGCTTTGTACTTTTTGTAACAGAAGAAACATCAATAAAAATATTAAGACTTTGTGCTGAATATGCGTGTTATGGGCATCTGATCTTTCTTATGTCAGATCTATACATTTATTCTGTTGGATCTATCTCTACTTTCTTGTCATTTTTTCATTAGTATTGCTTTGTTAGTTTATGCAAGTAGGTTTGGCTCCATTTATTACCAATCCCAATGCATAAACCCACTGACCTTTGTGCTTTGGAATTCATTTCTTTTCTCCCTTTGGACCCATTATTTCTTCGTCTTCCCGTCCATTCTTTTCTTTTAACAGTTGTAAGCACCTCTACTAGGATGAGATCCCAAACCCTCGAAGGCAGAATATTGTGAGACTTGCACAGATTCCTGTTGGTAGAATAGAAATAAACCAATTTCGTTGTGTTGTCTCGAAGAGGGGCTATGCCCTATACACTGTTGGATCGTCTATCCATAGATCTACCCACCCGACATATTTTTGGACCAATAGTTTTTTGTGACTCCGCTGGGGATCGAACAGATCTATTTGGTAAAACTATAAAAATCACTACCTGTTTGCAAATTTTAACTTTTTTTTAGAATCCAAATTTTTTGCAAAAGTAATCCAAACTAAAAATTTTCTTTAGGGATCTATAGATCTGGGCTAGTTAGAGATATTTAGTTCGCCGAGTCTTTACAAAAACCTGTATTTTTCCGTAGATCTGAGATTCTGACAGTTTACAAGAATTTCAAAACCATTACAAAAAGTCAAATCTACGGTCCGAAAATCAGCTTACTAAGTTGACCATCATTTTATCCTCGCTAATTTTTGTCATTAAACCGCAATCGGTTTTCGAAAGAAGGATAAAATTAAATATTTAGAAAAGTACATACTACTGATTTTTGTTAGAAAATTCAAAAAATCAGCAAGTACAACCAAAAAGAGTTTTTAAATCTACTCTAAAATATTACAGATCTGAAAGATACACTGGCAGGTGAACCATTCACTCGTAGCAGGAGAGCTCGTGGAGAATTTGATCCTACTTTTGATCTACTTCGGAGGAACAAATTCAGCATTACACCAGCACGCTTCTCGTCGCTGAGTTTAGCTGGTCAGTCAGCCAGAAGTGTCTCACCCCCATGAAAGGATCATTCTTCACAAGGAGCATCTTCATCTCTTTGCAGTGTTTTGTTGCTGAGTGGAACCATGTTTCTAGCTCACGTTTTTTTTCCATCTTTTCAAATGGTAGTACCATGGGGAAATGCTATGGGCCCTCTTACTTTGCCACATCCTATTCATGCGCTACCTCATCTGAACTGAAAGAATTTCCCCAAATTTGATGGAAGCAGAAACCAAAGTACGGATTCACATATATCCACTTTCATCATGGCATGTAGCATCCTAGACGTGACTCATGAAGATGTGTCAGTTTGCCTCTTTCTAGAGACCTTGCAAGGACCCGCAGTGGAATGGCTTCAGCATTTGCTAGCCGGATCTATCACTAGTTGGGCCAAATTACAGACTGCATTTGAAGAAATGTATGAACCTTTAGAAGACACATTCACGTTACTGTCAAATATCACTCACCTGAAGAAAGAATTCAATGAAACCATGCACGATTTCATCACCCATTTCAATTCACTAATCAACCGTGTGCCACCTGCTATGCTGCCAACACTAGAAAATCAGAAATGTTTCTTTGTGAATGTCATGAGCTCGAAAGTAAGTTTTTTACTCTTGCAAGAACAAGTCGCTACTCTAGTCCTCACCCAAGATGCTGCCATTCAGATTGAAGATAACTTGCTAATATCTGGCGAATTAAAACAAGAACCGTCCAAGCCTAAAGCTTCAACTCCTCCCTCCACTTCGTCAAATGCGGAATTCCAAAAGATGGTGAATGACTTGCTCGCGTTAAATAAGTAACTAGCTCAAACTTCCCCTAGCTCTTCGTACTAGGATATCCCATGAAGGAATTTCACTTCCAACAACATCCCACAAAGGCCGTGCCTACCTACAACTTCTCCATGGTTGGCACTTGAGGCCCCTCTAGTTAATGCTCTAGCTGAAATTGAAGAAGAGGAGCAAAATTATGAAGAACCTTCATCTAAAGGTGAAGATGACCAAGATGTCGGTGAACCTTCTGGTGACTCTACTATCAGGTATATGGAATTTGACGAGGAGGAATCTAATGAAGAAGAGGGTACCCAAGGATATGCAAGTGGGTAGTCATATGTTATTTTCACCTTCTTGTAAGGAAAAGAAGCAGAAGTTGCTATCAGGATACAAAAAGAGAAGGCTATGTCAAACACGCCTCCAACCATTGCTAAAAGAGGTAATCCCCTTCCTGCTCAACCTCTTATTAAGTATTTTTTGAAGAAATATTTTTCCCCTATCTCCCCTCTGAGTCAGCCCTCTCCTATTCCTATCAGAACTAGTAATCCTACCCCACTATCGTGAAATGAGGGACTCATTCCTTCATCAACGTAACCCTTGGCTGCATTTGACATAATTGATCATGCTAAAAAGACCAAGATTCAAATGTTCGAAGCCAAGTACCTTCAGTCTAACCCTGAGAAGCTTGTAAGTCTGACCGAATATATCCAAAGCCAAGCTGTCATAACTTCTCAGACCTCCTCGAAAGGAATTCTTTCTACTCCTCCTACATCTCACATAAATGTTACCTTGACTTCCACGTCGGGAAAAATAGAACCTTTCTATCTCTCCCTCCTAATCAATGACCAAAAGCTAAGCAATTGCATAATTGATTCTGGGGCTTCCAATAATGTCATGCTGAAAAAAGTCACCCATGCTTTGGGCCTCACCATTACCAAGCCTTTTGGCAGATGTTACTCCTTGGAAACCAAACAAGTTCCATTGATTGGTCAAATCAAAGATGTGTAGTTGCATTTGCAGCATTCCCAGAGAAAAGAGTAAAGATGACCGTCCTCATTGCCGATATTCCAGCAGCATATGGAATTCTACTAGGAAGGAGCTTTTGCAGTGAAGTTGGTGGAGGGATTCATATGGATTGGTCTAAGGCCCCGTCAAAGGTGTAATGCAAACATTGGAGCCGGAATCACAAAATAAGTACTTGGTTACTAATTCTGATGACCCCAAAGCCCAAATTCTCTTCGAATCATCAGGGATGGGAAATTATTTCTTATCTAGACTGAGTTTGAAAAAATGGACTTTCTCATCCAAGAGGAGGATCTTAACAAGATATGGACGTTGCAGTTTGATGGCAGTTGTGTAACTAGTGGATGCGGCACTAGAGCCATGCTAATATCTCCTGAGGAGGAGATTTTTCCTCTCTCTTTCAAGTTGTAGTTTTTCAACACTAATAATACTGCTGAGTATGAATCTTTGCTACTTGGCATGTAAGCCGCAAAATAAAGGGGAATCAAGAACTTGAAATTTAGTTGAGTTATAATGTGATAATGAATTACTTATATAGTCATCCATATGCAAGAGATTATGGTAAGTCCAACCATAAAAAAGATGAAATGACCCAAATAATGGTTTATCATTGAAAGCAAATTTAGTGATTGATAAGGGGTGGGAATGTATAAATCAGCCAATGTTGGACCCCACATCCTAACATTTTGATATATTTTTTGATAGGAGAGAGATGTATTTCTGCCTCCTTTGCACCCAATTGGTGAGGTGTGGTTTCCACCTTCTCACTTGGTCATTCAATATGAAAAATTATCTCGCCAACTACTTGAACGATTTGGAAGGTATTGAATCCCATGTGTGTTTTCGTAAAGTGATAGGAGAAGCTTCAAACTACTCACTGGCACAAGTTGGCTTCTCATTTTTCATCAAGTTATATGTGAGATTGTGAACACATCACTAGCACTAGTCAATTACTGGATGTCATCGTGCATGTATTAAATTGTTTTTTTGTCAACGTGTATGTTCATGTTAATGGAATTTTTCACATTTAATTATACTTAGGAAATACGTTTATAATTAATCTTTGATATAATAAGAATGATAATAATAATATATATAAATGCAATTTAAATAATTTACATGATTATGATCCTGGTCTCTATGCAAGTTCTGATTTCGGTTATGAATGAGCCTTGTTAAAATGTAATATTTTATAATAATCAAAATAAATAATAATAATAATAGTAATAATAAAATGGTAAACAATATATATATATATATATATATATATATATATATATGTATGTATGTATGTATGTATGTATGTATGTATGTATGTATGTATGTATGTATGTATGTATGTATGTATGTATGTATGTATGTATTAACTAAGGTTTAAAAATATAATAGTGATAATAGTTAAAGATTAAAATTTAATATGGTAATATGAATAAATAAAATAAAATCAATTGCAGAGTTCTTGTTGAGATAGTGTTTTTCCATTGCACTTGATCGAAAATCCAATTTAAAAGGGGGTCGCCAAGTTGGTTAACAATCTCTTGTAAACATTTTGCGTAAGTTTTATTGACCAAACCCTTGAGAACCCTTAATCACTACTCAAACTAGATTTTAGGTTGTTCATAATCATTACAATAATAATAACATTGTTACTAGCGCATTACTAATAAATATAGTAATAATAATAGTCATTATTTATAAGTTATCATACAGTTAATAATATAAAAATAATAATAATATAAATATATAAATAAATACATTCTCGACATGATTTAAAACACAATTAAATTAAATTTCTATATAAAATAAATAAATAAAATTTTAAAAATGAGTAAATGAGAGAGTAAGGAAATATAATAAAATAAATGGACAAACAAATAAATAAAAAAATACAATAAAATAGAATGAGATTTATATATACAAAAATACAATAGTAAATAAAACAAGTTGCTTTGAATGTGTGGGTGAAGTGTTGGTGGGAAAATTATGGAAGGTGGTGGAGTGTGTCAAGTAGTGATAGCTTTGAAGGTATGGGAACCCTCACCAAAGCTTTCTCGCAGCTTCTCCAAGTGAAAAAAACAAACAAGTTCTAAACCCAATCAATCTTCCCTTGTCTGTGCACCCCTACCTCTACCAAAATAAGAGTTTAAATAGTTGATGACATGGTTTGTATCCGGATACAGGTGGAAAAGAGAGGAGAAACCATAATCTACACAAAATAATGGTTGAAAGGATTTTGGAAACTTCCAAACAAAAGCAACATGTAGATGTAAAATCAAGCGCCACATCCTCCCCAACATCATCCTTCCACCTATACCAAAAATTGAGCTTTGGAGTCTTTTTATGGGTGTCCAATAAGGTATTTGGAGGTAGTAATGCATCCAAACAATGGATTTTTTGAAGAAAATCTGGCAAGTGTTTTAAAAAATGTATAGCTATTGTAAAATACCCAACTCTTATAGAAAGAATGTCCAAGATTTTTTTTAAAACCATTTCTAGCTCTCTTTCAGTTGTTCCAACATCCTTTCCTCCATGTCGATCAAAACAATTTTATTTTTCTAGCATACTCTATTATGGGCATGTAAACAAGACTCCGGGAGATTTTTTTTAAATCAGAGCTTGACGTGTCTTATTAGGTTTGGAGTTGCTCGACTATCAAGTGTAAACCCAAAAAAATGCCTCATAGATGAAGATGCTAGTTGTATTGGTTATTGGGTATGCATAAAGTGGATTCATGGATTTTCAGCAGATGTTTTAATTATTTGACAAAATACCTCTTTGAGATGTGGAACCAAGCTCCACAACCTTGTTTGTTCCCACTTCCTCCAGGAATGGTATTTCTTACCTTTGTCTTTCATAATTTTCATATTTTTTAGTTCTTCATTTGCAATAAAATAGAAATACAAACCCCTGGAACACATTACTTTTGGTTATTTTTTAAAATCAAATTGTAGTGCAAAACAATAAAATGTTACCTCGTGTCTTATGTAACCCAAATTACATTTTATTTTCAACCATACTCTTAAACCACCTTCTAGAGATGTTTTAGTGACTTACGTAGCTAGACTGGATAACTACAAAACCTCTAATTGAAGATTTGAGCTTGAGATATCTTTTAAACATATCTATTGTTCCTTGCTAAAAGTTAGTAAATCATGATTTCCATCTACATGTGAAATACCTCTCTGAAACCCCATCCAAAATGTTAAGGTTTAACCCAGTTCCTTATCATCAAGAGATGCCAAAATAACTTTCGCAACTCCCTAAATTAACTATTGGATCATTTGGCATAGCACGTGAGGAGCCATGTTGACCGTGTTTACAACATCGGGTAGTTATTAAAAGCTAAAAGTTGGTTTTTGTATTGGCATCCCATTTGGACCTTGAGTGAAGAAATGGTTACCCTCCTTTGTAAACCTCCAATATATTTACATGAAAATTTCCTACAACCCCTAGTTTAGAGAAAAAAACCTCGCTAGTTAGTTTTCAAAGGATTTTTGTATGCCTCCGATCATTGTTTGACTAGGTCAACTATTAAAATTACGATTAGTGGCTCCAGAAAACTAGTCATCATTTGTAATTTGTTTTCCAATTCTAAGTTCTATCAACTCCTATGAATTCTTCGTATATAGGATAGTGTGTAGGAATTTCCTCGTTACATGTTCACCCGTTGGAAGTCATTTTTTGAATGCGGTTTCTTAGCCCTCGAGATAAAATTTGATGTTTTTGCAAACTAGTAGGAAAATGTGAAAGAAGGTCAAGGACCCTCGTCAATTCAAATAACCAATGACAAAAATTGTAGACACTTATAAATTACTTTATGGAACTCTATTTTGTGGCTTGTTTTGAGAAATTTGATTGTGAGAAAAATAGTGTTTCTCTCTCTCCTCTCTCCTCTCTCTTATTTCTCTATTTCTCTCTCCTCCTTTAGTTAAGAAATGAAGTGAAATAAAATGAATGTATCTCTAACTATCTCTTTTTGTGAGTAAATTATTATTATTATGTGAGTAGAAAACTAAAAGCATGAATTATGCTAGATTTTAGGTAGATGTCCTGTCAGTAGTTGTGCTGACCATGCGGTGGTTACAGGTACCGAGATATAAAGAAAGTGAAGTGTACTAGTGATTTAATAGTAACGTGTTATTTAGAACAATGTAATTGTGTAGGCTATATCAACAATATTGTTATATATTGAAATGTTAATTATTGAAATTTTATGAGTATGGAATTGTTAGCATTTTGGGGTGTTTGGGAAATGAACATTTGATCACGAGTGTTAATTTAATTTAGAATTATCTATTTTTAAAAGGGTGGATGTCTATACTAACTTAAAATGGATTGATCTTTATAGTGTGTTCTAATGTGAAATTAATGATTTAATCTCTTGTGTATTTTACTATTTACATGGAATTGTAGGAAAGAAAACTAATAAAATGGTCAAACTCAGAGTTATATCCTTGTATTGAATTACCCTTCTTGTACCAGAACTTGCATAACCTAGAAGACTAAAAATTTAAGATGAGCTTATTTCCTTATATTAGACGGTGCCTCTTAGCTTAAGGTAAATAAGATCCCAAATACAAATTATCATCATAAGATGTACGCTTAGCGACATTGTCATGAACCCATCTAGTAAGAATGGTAATAGTTGAACAATATCTTAAGTATGTGGCCTTCCTCCTAGGAGTTGTCTCTGTGCATATAAAAAGGTGAATAGTCGTATGTTAGTGCCTCAAGAGAATCTGATGTAAAGTCTAATGTAAACCCCCTTGAGTTAGCATACGAGTAAAATGAAGGGATTTAGGTGAAAAAATTTGGATTTTCTCTTGAAATACATTTTGAGGATTTGGGTTATGGATGAATTAATTTCCTAATTTCAGTTATCAATTTGGTTTACTAGAACAGAATATTAAGAGTTAATTACGTAAAATGACAAAATTATAATTATGCTTAGTCTTTTAAGGTGTAATCATGGGATTTTGTTCTATGGAAAAAGTAAAATTTAGATCTTTCATATAACGTGTTTCAAACTTCTTATGTTGTGAGAAAAAGAATTCATGACATGTAAACCTTAATGTGAACCCAACCAATTATTAGAGTAAAAATAAAAAAGAATGAATTATGAACCCTAATCCTTTAAACGATAGACCTTTTACCTCTTGATCTCACACTAGTTCCTCTTGCGTAATGAAAGTATGATGCTAAACCAAATAAACATGTTTCTTAGAAATGGATCCTTAAGACAAGAACTAGTAGCCTCATATGTATATATTAACTTATTAACAATTAAGCTATACAATTTAATTACAATGAGGTATACACACCAAATTAAATAAATCATTTTAATTTAAATGTTAAATGATATAAAGGAAATTTAGTCTTGAAAGAAAGAGAATGTATGTTCACATGTTAAATTCTCTTGAAATCCTTAAAGTTTAATTATTGAAACATGGTTGTAATAAATAGGTAACCATGAAAGTATTGTGTCTTATAAAGTACCCATTCGTAAGTTTATATTGTAGTTTGGTTGTTGATTATCCTTTATTATTTGGAAATTTAGTTATGCTTTCTTTTGTTAGGGTGAGGTTTAATCATTGATTATTGGAGGAATAAGGTATAGCTAGTGAAAGGAGGAATAAGGAAAATGTGTGTTTTTATTAGAGGATCGAAAGGAATTTGTGGGTAGTCTTAGTGGAGGGATAAGCATGTGTTATAATGGAGGGATAAGGGGCCTATCAAAGTTTATGTGGTGTGTATAATTTGGAGGAACCAAAGGTTAGCCATCATTCCTTATTGGAGTGATAAGGGTTATTTGCAGTGATGACCTCTCCTCTATGTAAGCCTCTGAGGTAGGCTTGGCCATGTGTGTCATTTTTTCTTGTGATGCAAATCACTTCTCATCTTATGGTACGTGTGGGCCCATGTTGGTATAAATGTCTTGTGTGATGTTGAGTTATACTAAGTGATCCCATGTGGTGTCATGTATTAAGTAATGATATACAAAAAAAATTGATATTTTTACTGTTGTATTTGTGTGTCAAGCATGTGGATGTTACATTCGGTATCAAAGCAGAGGTTCATGATCTCAAAAATCTAGGAAAGTTGGTATTGTGATGATCACGCATGATGGTGGTGGAGTTGGAATCCTAGTGTGATATTATGTTGTGATGTGGCAAGCTTTGTACTTGTGAGTGTATGAATGCACATGTTGTGCACCCCACTTTGTGTGTATTTTTTATGATGTTGATGTGTTTCGTGATGAGAGTATTCACTCTCTATTTCATGAATTTAACTTTTGATTTACCATGTTGCTATTTGAAATAAAAAAATTTATGGAATATGAAAGTGTATCATTGTCTCATTATCATGTGATATGTCTATATATATACTTGATTAACTAAACTTAGAACTACGGGAAAGGAAATAGCAATCCTAGTTAATCTAATTAGGACTAAAATGTTGTATAAATGAATTAAATAACAAATTAGATGTAAATAAATATGCTAATCAAAATAAAACCCTAAATATTCAAGAGAGTAGGGACAAATGGCTTAGTTGATTGGCATGTAGACTGGTCACATAGTTGTTGCAGATCTGAGAAATGAAATCAGGAAGTGCATATAAACACTCAGGGACCCTGCGAAGGACAGATTTGGAGGATTTGATATGACTGGGGTGCACCTAGGAGTGTACTAGGGTGCCCCGAGGTGCCCTAGTCTGCAGTCTGGGTGCTTTGAACATCTGTAAATTCTCAAAACCTGAATCTAATATGGTCACATTGTGGTTCCAAACCTTCCCTTTTTGTCATGAGTTGGATCTTCCGGATGAGCTGGAAAATGACTTGCAATGACAAATAGTAAGTATCAAACCCTATAAAAAATAAAATATGCAAATGAAAGGGTCAAATTGACCTTAGTGACGTCAAACTTGTGATCTTATCACTTAGTGATGCACTAAAATTCAGACCCAGATATAGTTATGGAGTGTGTGTGTGTGTGCATGTCATGCCCTAGGTGCTCTCGTGTCAGTCGCAGATTCTGAAGTAGCGAACAATAGTAACTATAGAAAATGTAAATAACATGTGTGCATGGAATTAGAATAGAATCCCTCCTCATATGCAGTGTGTGTGATATAGATCTCCTAGCCTTGATGTCATGGCATTATGTGGATGCAAGTGATGTAATGGATGTCAACTCTAGATAGAGTTATAGTAGTGTGTGACACTATGACCTAGGACCCTCATTATGGTCTTATAGCTTTATATTTATAGGGCTCTCAAGATTAATTTTGTAATCAATCCCTACAAAGCTGACTGAGAAAAAGATAAAGATGACCAACAAATGTCTAGAAAATGACCCAAAAATAATTGGGAAAGGGTATGTGCATAGACCAGGGCACCCAAAGTGGGACTGGGGCGCCTCGAGGGCACCCTAGTAATAGGTTGGGTGCACCCTAATTTATGGGCTAGAGAATGATCAGGGCAGTTGTGAAATTGATAGGATAAGTGCTAAAAAATACACAAGTAACTATGAAATAAAATATAAAATAGAGATGGAAAAAAGGTGGGATTAATTAGTACTTTATTCACTTGAGAACCTTCTAAATAGTAGTATAAGACCAGGCTAAATTTTGTGTAAAGTGCATAATTTTGTGTCTACATTTTGCCCCCACTTTATGTTGGTGAGACGGAAATCTTGGTAATATAAAGTAGATAGATATGCATACCTAATATCCATGTAGAGTATAGAAGATGACGTACGAATGGACTAGACTCAAGCGTGGAATGAAAAAAAATAAAAAATGTGGAGGAGCGTGGATTCTAAAGATGAAAAATGTGCATAAAAAGTGATGAGAGTGAACCTAGGGTGGAATGCATGTATAGTTTTTACTGTGTGTAGTGTACCTGCATGGTTTAGTAAAGGATAAGTGTCTTATAGTGGTGTATTGTCATTGTTTTTATTGTTGTTATTGTTGTTGTTTCCCTCAATTTGACTACTTATTTCTTATACTGTGCAGATCATGCATGGACAAAATGATCAAGTAGTCAAATATGTATGTATGTAAAAATGCATTGTGTAAAATACAAATGTGTAAATTACACAAATGTAAAATACACTAGAAAAATTTTAAATGGAACAAGTGCAACCTGATCCATGTTGAGAAAAATGGTTGTAAAAGGATATCTTGTACTATGGTCATGAGTTTTATCAGGTGATCTCACGTTACCCTGGCTGAAGAAGTATAGGGAGGAAATGCTCAGTTGCATCCTCCAACTTTAACTACCTTCTACTTAAATGTGTTGAAGATATCTTTGTATTGTCCCTAGTTTTTTGGGCAATCTGATGCCACTGGATGTAGAAGTGTTGAGAGGCACACCCACTATAACTCCCAAGCCTATAACTACTTCGCAAAATTTTCGAAGGATGCCATGACATGTTAAGGCCATTGTGTATGGAGTTCGTAGACTCAGTATAGAACTCACTCATTGTGCCTAAATAGGTGTAAATACGTTATGTTAGTATAAAAACCCATCAATGATGCCCCCCTCTTTGGGGCCACATGCGGTGACCCTGGAAGGATGATGTGGGCCCCAAAAAAGGACCCAACCACACTCTGACCTATAGAACTGCTGCCCCTATAGGGGGGAAGGGAAATGCTTGGTAGATACCAAGGCGCTGCACAAAAGGGGATGGCTAGCCAAAACAAGTGTTAGTCTGAAAACATGCATGCACGTAATAAGACAAGTGTCAAATATGTAGATAATGTAGAAACTACCAAAAAATTAGTGTAAACGTAAGAAAACAAACAGACCGCTCAAAGCGGGTTTCAAACTTGGGATATCACTCACAATGTCGCAAAACACTCAAGGTTGTCAAGGCCACAAATAGCAGACAATTTTTCACACAAGAAAATGGCAAAGCCTACGTATATAATAGAAAATAAAGGAAGACAATTAGAAATGAACGAAGTGGTCATGGAAACATGTAATCTTACAAAACAAAGTGTTGCACATGGAACACCCATGTTAGCATGTTAGAGTGGTAACCAATATGTAAAAGCATGTATAAACTAAGTAATGTAAGATACTAAGTATAGAAATGAAACAATAGCACCTAGTATAAGATGAATTTGGATGCCCCCAGCATGACCCATTTAGGAAGGGTAGAAGGTGAGCATCAATGGTGTCATGTAGAGTCTTGTATCTGCAATCACACTAGACAAAGGCGTGACCATGTGCATGTGTGTATGATAATGACATATAAGAAATAAATCTAACATGTGTAGTAAAGTGATCATGAAAAACACGAGCAAGAAAAATTAAATGCCCCAAAAACAATCTAGTATGATATGGTGGATGAATGGAACGAAATGCAAGATGGAATGATAGGAGTAATTTCCTGCCCCCCCCCGAGTGGATGGAAGTGTATGTAGTGAGGTTCATTGTTGTTTTCCCCCTCAGAAGTCAAGAATGAACCGTAAACAAGAGTGTATCAATCAGTAAATGGTCGATTATTTTTGGTTGTATCTAGCACACTGGTGATGAGTGTGTATGTGTAATGGTGATGAAATGCAACATGTGGGGAAGATGTGTGTCAACCCTATAGCCATAAGCATATATCATGACTTGTTAGAATATGAAAGAGTGATGATTTATCCCTAAGCGTATATTACTATGGAATGAGTGGTAGTAAGTGGTGATGAGATATATAATTGTATAGTGAAGGTGTCCATGGACCCTATATCCTAAGGCAGTATATCAAAAAACTTATTGAGTGTGTGCATGATGATTTAGCCCTAAGCATATATCACTATAGAATGAGAAGGATGAAAATGGGTGATGATTTAGCCTAAAGCATATGTCACTAAGATATGGTTAATGAGGGCATATGAAGCATATATGAAGTATGCGGTGGATAACAGAAGGTGGTGATGTAGCACATAAGCGTAGACCACTATGTGATGAATAATAATGCGGTGGTGATTTAGCCTAAAACATATACCACTAACTGATGAGTAGGATAAATGATGATGTAATAGAATGACTTATAATAGGATAATATAATATATGATGATAGGATGTAAGAGGATAATGAGAAAGTGATGAAAAGGGTGGTCGATTTAATTTAAGGAGTATACCACTACATGATGAATTGAAGGCATGATAATGTAATGTGGATAATTTTGGAATTGGAAAAAAGGTATAATGTAAGAGAATGATATAAGAGGAGATGATAGAATGTAATAGAATAATGTAGAATTGATGAAAAGATTAGTGATTTATCCTAATGTGTATACCACTATGGTATACGATGATGAGTGTGGGTGATGATATAGCCTAGAGCATTGGTCACTAGTTCGATTGAATGTGGTATGATGACATATCACACGTAGGTAAGGTCCATTTGATTGGTAAAGCCTCAGAAGTTCAAGTATGGGACTGAGGAACTAGAGTGCATCATAGGGTAGTGAGTGCAACCCATAGAAAACAATGTAGAATAAACAACCAAGTAAGGAGTAAGGTATGTAAATGCACGTTGTGGGCAATGCAATGTAGAATGTGTAGTGGGTATGGAATGTGTAATGTGTAATGTGTAATGTGTAAAATGTAATAAGTGTGTAGATATAAATAGAATGTGTAATGATGATAGGTAAAACTAGACCCATGTATAACGAAATCTAGTGAAGCATGTAAAAAATGTATAGGATGTATGGATGCGGTGTGGGTGTGTAATATGTAGTAATAAGCATAGATATAAAATGGAATGTGTAGTGATAAGATATAAAGATAGACTCATATATAATGTACTCTGAGCGTAAATGTATAATGTAGAGATGGAATGGAAAACTAGACTCATATGTAATGATGACTAGTGTAGTATATGGATGATGAACATGCTATAAAGAGGTATGGGATGTATATGTGTAGGATAGTGGAATGTAAATGTGTAGGTCCTATAGTGCAGTGTGTTGGGGTTCAGTGTAATTGGTACTCCCTCATACAGTCAAATGTGAACTAAAGCACAAGAGTGTGGCATCGGGTAATGATGGGTGCTAAGAAGGTGTAATGCAATTATACGTATGTGCGACATAAAGAAGATTGATACGTGAGTGAGAGGTGGGATGCTATGCTAAGTGGTATGTCCCCAAATTCACTAGGGGGGATGTGTGATAGTAACACAATAGCCCCCATGGTCCAGTAGTGTGGGAAGAGTGTCTATGTGAACTCGTCATAGGAGAGTCATTGTCAACTCAATGGTAGTCCAAATTTAACATTAGATCCATGCGATTGGTGACATGAGTTAGAAATGTGGATTTCTCATTAGTATAAGGAGTATGATCATGTAATGAGCCGGTAATATGGTAAACGATACATGTGGGATAGCGTGATTCTGCATCAGTGAATGGTAGGAGATATGGGCATCTGTGGAATGCGTACCAGTCGAGGTTGGTGAGGTTAGGTGAATGATCCATTAGGAAGTGATCTATTGTAAAGCTAAAAATCCATTGGGACTAAAAGGCATTATTAGGACATGAAAATATTAGTGTGGCTGGGGTCTAAGGCACCTCCAATGTAAGTAATTCAATAATCTCCTAATGTGAGTAGAGACCTAGATTACATATGAGATGTAAAAGGAGGAAAAACATGTGATTAAGAAGTGTCTTTAATATTTTTGATTTATAATTTGGAAGATATAATAGCGGATTTTATACCTTGAAATTTATCGTGAAATAACAAATTGATAGCTTGAATTGATTATAATAAGGGTTGATTAGGTGGAGGATGGAAACTATTATAAACATCTACAGAGATTAAAGCTAGGATAGCATGGGCACATACTGTATGTCATCATGGGTAGGAAGATCCCAAGTGGGACTATGATTCCCCAAGGTCTTATGTACTAGTCATTAGCAATGACCATAAGGTTGTAAATAGTCTTACCCTAACCCATACTTAGAAAATCCTGAGACTTTTTGGTAGAAGGATCACTAGATTGTTCAATTGAGTTATAATATTTGAAGGTAGATGGGTCAGTGGTCACATCATAAATAGTGTCATGATAATGAAATTTGAGTCGCACATGGAGTGTAGAAGGGATAGCATCTAGTAGTTAAATAGTGCCTTATATGAGATAGGAAAATTAATGACAAAGAATATGGTAGGGAGAGTCTTATGACCTATGGTTAAAGGAAAGATAACATGTCCTAGACACGCTTTGGGATATTATCAAAACCACGAATAGAGATAGATGAGGGAGCAAGAGATGCTACAAACATGCCTATATGTTGAAGAAATCTGATGTTGCAAATGTTGAGGCCAGATCCATTGTCGACTAAGGCACGTTTGACATCTACATTATTGATGCAAACTTGGATATATAAGGGAGGGTCATGTTCTAAAAATTATGGTGGTGGTAGATCATTGGATGTGAAAGTGATTTTATCTTCATTAAGAGATAGGGCCGAAATAAATTTATGTTATACATATTCACGTGATGCATGGGGAGAAATGTAAAGGGTAGCTAAGTAATCCTTAAGGTCATTGAGGTAATCTGGGTAATTTTGTAGATACACATGAATAGATATGTTCATTATGAATTAATTTTAAGATAAGAAAGGAAAGAAATAAAATGAAATATGTTTCTTGTAAGTGGGGTGGAGGAATAAATAAGGAAATAAAGAGATAGGAAAATTCATAATGGCTAAATGCAAACATAAAACCCTAGAAGGTACAATGGAAGAGGATCGGGCTCACTAAAAATATTAACTAAAATTAGAACTATGGGCAAGGAAATAGTAATCCTATTTAATCTAATTAGGAGGACTAAAATGTTGTATAAATGCAATAAATAACATAAAGTAGATGTAAATAAATATGTTAAGTAAAATGAAATCCTAGATGTGTAAGAGAGTAGGGAGAAATGGCTTAGCTCATTGTTATAGATGGTTACAGGTCTGAGAATAAAATTTGGAAGTGCAGAAAAATAATCAAGGACCCTGTGAAAGGAAAACCTTGAAGATCTAAAGTAATTGGGGTGTTTGGGAGTGTACTGGGGTGCCCTTGGGTGCCCTACTTCAATATGGGTTCTCTGGTCACTCTAAATGTTCAAAACCAGCAACTGGTATGGTCGTAAGTTGGTTCTAATCCTTCCCTATTTATCATGTTGGATCTTCTGGATGAGCTCAAAAATGACCTACAATGCAAAAGGAAGTATCAAACCATAGAAAAATTAAAGATGCATATTGATGGGTCGGACTGACTTCATCCACCAAACTTTTGGTCTTATCACTTAGCACTACACTACATTTCAAACCCGGATGTAGTTCTGGTGTGTTTTCATGTAGTTCCCTAGGTGCTCTCATGCTAGTCACACTTTTTGAAGTAATGAGAAATACTAACTATAGAAAATATAAATAGCATGTGTGCATGGAATAGAATAGAATCCCTCCCCCTATGAAGTGTGTGTGATGTAGTTCTCCTAGCCTTGATGCATGGCCCTATGTGGATGTAAGTAATGTAATGGATGTCACTCTAGATGGAGTGATATTAGTGTGTAATGCCATGACCTACACCCCTGATTATGGTCTTATAGCTTTATATTTATAGGCCTCTCAAGCTTAATTTAATAATTAATCCCGACAAGGCCGGCTGAGAAAAAGATAAAGATGACCAACAACTAAAATTAAC
This sequence comes from Taxus chinensis, assembly GCA_019776745.2. NCBI lineage: Eukaryota > Viridiplantae > Streptophyta > Pinopsida > Cupressales > Taxaceae > Taxus > Taxus chinensis. The sequence continues at coordinate 89,237,215 of CM034147.1, read as the reverse complement.
CCAAAAAGGATAGAAATGGGATTTACATAGATCGGGGCACCCAAAGTGGGACCGGGGTGACCTAATTTTTGGCTATAATGTCAAGGCAATTAGGAAATGGATGGATAAGTGATGGAAAATACATGGGAACTATGAAATAAAATGTAAAATAAAGATGGCCAAAAGGTGGGATTAATTAGTACTTTGTATACTTTAGAAATTTCTAAATAGTAGTATAAGACCAAGCCAAATTATGTGTAAAGTACAATAATTTTGTGTGTACAATACTAAGGTGTTGTTTGATGAAAACTCTTGGTTACGAATTGTGTCATATTGTGATGAATCATGAAGTTATGTTGTCATGTTGTATTGTAATTATTTGTTTGTTGTGGTGTAGTTACTATGTTCATCATACATATGTACTCATATGTTATGTGATGAAATCATGTCATGAATTTAGAGGTATATGGTGATCTTATAACCCCTATTGTATTATACTTTCACTTTAGGTACGTTATGTGAAATGTGGCGTGTATGAGTTGTGGAAATAATGTTGTATTATACAAGTATACCATACATAATATGTTATGGTTGTTGTGCATAAATAACCATTGTGTTAATGATATATTTTTGTGTTATGTTGTGTACCATACACTTAAAATACCTACGCATAGTATCAAAAGTGTATGTATGGAGTGATAAATTTGGACCGCTAACCATTTTAATTGGGCCAAGTATAAGATAGGAAATGGATTCTAGTATAGACTGAAAATACACTTCTTCTCGTTTTGTATGTATGACACTTTCTCAATGCATGTCATGTATATTGTGTTTTGGGAACACCTTAGGCTTATTGATTGGATACTTGTACCTCTTTCTCTCTCCTTAACTAGTTGTCTTATCGAAAACATTTGTGTGGTTATGACTATGTTGAGCCTTGTGGGAGTTTTGAGGGATGATTCAAACATAAATTATGATAGTTTTATTATTTGATAAGTTATTATTTATATTTTGAGATGGATTCTCAATGACAAGATGTGCACTCTATGATTTAGTACCCTAGTGAGTGGCCTCTTTGGAGGTTACTATAGTGTTTGTGATGTGAATCTTTGCATATGTGTTTTTATTTATAAACTTGATTTTACATGGAACCAACAACTTTATTTTATTTTTCTGAGCTTCAAGATTCTTTATCTAATTTTTTTATATTTGTTTTGTTATTTGATCATGGATACTTAGCCATTTTTCTTCATTTATCGAGATTTCCTTTGTTTTAGTTGTTTTTAAAAATCGAAGCTCATCATTTTGTTTCCACTTACCTATCTGTCATCTAGTGTGTACCCTCTTAATGTTTGAATTTGTTAAATCTACCATGTTGTATGTACTTATATGTTTGACATCGACCTGATATGGTCCATGTGTGGAGTGTGAGCTACACCCAAAGGTTGTAGGACTGTATTTTCCAAGGTTGTATGTGGCTAGACCTTTGGTTTTTTAGGTGGCATAGCTCTAAGTGTTCATCTCCATAGAGTGGCCCAATCTAGTTTTAATATTATGATTTTTAGGTGGTGGATCTCTAGATGTTCATCTCCATAGATTGGCCCAGCCCGGTTTTGATATTTTGTTTCTCTTCTCTTTTGGGAGGCTTATGGATGATGGTAGGTATATGGAGTTGATATTTATGATTCATGTGTACTCATGTGAGCTTGTATATGTTTTGTGATGTTGAGGATTGATGTTCCTCATTGATGATATGATGTTGATCCCATCTTGCCACTGTGTATTTATAGTTGTGGTATTGAGTTATGTGAAACTCGAGTATGGGTAGTGTTAATGATTCCTTATTGTTATAGTATGCTTATGTTATGAGTACTATTGTATTAAGGGAATGTGTGTGTCGAGTACTATGTTGAGTGGAATGTATGTATTATCCATGGTTTATTTATGGTCATGTGATGTCATACAGTCACGAAAGTATGTAGAAAGATGTCTTTTGGACCATTAGTGTTGTGTTGGGCCCTGTGTGGCATCGTTATGTCAGTTACTATTGGGAACCCATGATAATGAATCAATTGAAATCCTAAACAATGAAATGTTAAGATCTTGAGATTAACAAAAGGTGTAAAGTAAAAGAGAACTACCATTATTCATAGAACATTAAGAACTTGTCAAAAATTTCCTTCTATCTTATGGTCACATTTTAGCAACAAATTTATTTTCCCTAGAAAAGATTTTTTTTTTTTGACTTCTTAGCTTAAATACCCTCGTAGCCTCACCTTTTAGTCACATCAAGGATGACGCTCTTATAAGGGGAGGGGAATTTAATGCCCCACTCTAGTGTACCCAACCAGTGAGGTGTGGGTTCCACCTTCACACTTGGCCAGTCGATACGAGAACTTATCTCACCAACTTCTTGAACGATTTGGGATGTATCGGATCCCATGTGTGTTTTCGTAAAATAATAGGAGAAGCTTAAAACTCCTCACTGGGAAAAATTTGGCTTCTCAATTTTTGGCATGTGATATGTGACGTTGCGAACTTCTTACTCACAACAGTCAATTAATTGGTGTCATTGTGCATGTCTTAGATTTTTTTTTTGTCGACGTGCATGTTTAGGTTAATGGAATTAGATGCATTTAATGATAATTAGGAAATGTGTTATAATTCATCTATGAGATAATAATAATATATATAAATGAAATTTAAATACTTTACATGATTATGATCATGGTCTCTATCTAAGTTCTGATTTCAGTTACGTATGAATCTTGTTAAAATGTAATCTTTTATAATAATAATAATAATATTAAAATGGGAAAAAGTATTATATATATATATATAATATATATATATATATATATATATATATATATATATATATATATATATATATGTATGTATGTATGTATGTATGAATGAATGTATGTATTGACTAAGGTTTAAAAATATAATGGTTATAATATTTAAAGATAAAATATTAATATGGTAATATGAATAAATAAAATAAAATCAATTTTATAGTTCTGGTTGAGATATTTTTTTGCCATTGCACTTGATCAACAAGCCAATTTAAAAGGGGGTCTCCAAGTTGGTGAACGATCCCTTATAGGTGTGTTGCAGAAGTTTTATTGACCGAACCCTTAATTGCTCCTTAGATTGGATTGCATGTTGTTTAAAATCATTATAATAATAGAAAAATTGTTACCATCGCATTACTAATAAATATATTAATAATAATAACCGTGACTTATAATTTATCATACGGTTAATATATAAAAATAATACTAATAAAAAAAAGAAAGCAAAATAATAATAATACTAATATGGATATAAATAAATACATTCCCAACATGATTTAAAAGACAATAAAATAAAATTTCTATAAAAATTAAGTAAATAAAATAAAAACTTAGTAAATGAGAGAGTAAGGAAATAAAATGAAATAAAATAAATGAACTAAAAAATAAATAAACAAAATGCAATAAAATAGAATGAGATTTACATATACAAAAAATAATAATAAATAAAACAAGTTACTTTGTATAGACACAAAATTACACACTTGGGTACATTTATATGTCCTAAACACATACTAGCATTCATATGATTCCTAAGAAAGAAAACTAGTATTTGATGACTATCCTTGGCCTCTTTTCTATGTTTCTTGTTTTCCATTTGGTCTTACACACCCTACAACCCTGTCGTTATTTTACTTATTTATATTTTATGGCTCTAGACATCACTTCCCAACCAAGACAAGAGTGCTCAAGCACCCATGTCCCCTCTGGGCGCCCCTGACCCTTTCTTACCTTACTCTATCCTTTTGGGTCTCATTTATCATTTTGGAATTTTTTTCACTTATGGTTTGGCTTTCCAATTGTCAAATTTTCACCTCAAAAGTAATTTGATAAAACAAATAAGTGGGTAATGGGCGTAGGAGGAATACCTTTGGTATGTGGATAGTAGAAGGCATTGCATGCCCTGTAGACTTTTGATCCAATCTAAATGTGGAAGTGTACCTTTGTCTAGGAGGAATGACCTATATAAGAAACACAACAAGACCACCAAATAGTTTTAAATAACAAGAGTCAGAGGACTTCCTAGCAAGGCTAGATCCAGGAAGCGTGATTCTTCCTAGAATGGATGTGAATCCTCTATTTAATACAATTTAATGTAAGAAATAATAATTCCTATTGTAGTTGATAAGATTTAGGTATCTCCTATCAACATACAACAAGTTAATTTAACTTAACAAGAAATGGTTGGAATTAAATTTGGACAATTAATGGGTTGGTTTGGGTCCATAGGTGTACTAGAAGCTGTAGATGAGGTTTGGGTGAAATTAGGAAAGGTTTTGAGCTGTTTTGGGGAACTTGTTAACTCACTATTATAGGAAAAAATTCCATTCTTAGAGACAGGTATTTTTTGGTCGACAGATGCTGGTATAGGAGATAGACCGATGTCAGTTGACTAATCAAATTCGGTAGGGGCAATTTGGTTCAAATGTTAAAAATAGGATTTTGGATCTCTCTGTGATTTTAGAGAGAGTCAAGGTGGTGTTCATAAGGTCATGATATTGTTAAGAAAACTCAAGTATGTTGAACATGAGGTTTGAAAGGTTGTAAAGGCTTGTGATGGTTTAAGAGTGGGTTGTTGGGAAGAAGGTGATATACAGGTAACAGAAGAAATAAAATATTGAAAGAAGTAAGAGATCTACAATGAGATAATCATGAATGATTAAGATCATAGTAATTACTTGGTATTTTTTAGATTCTGTGAGTCGGGGTGGTTGATGGTTTATCAGAGAATAGGTGCTTGAGTCCAATGTCATAGCCATACAACCTATGTTCTCTCGTGAGTATTCCAACGCTCAAGGAGGAGAACTAGTTGTTTTTCTTTCACTATGGTTGTGTTTTTTCATTGTCTGCATACATGAGGGATTGAAGATTCGCACTTGAATGCAATAAGGCTCCATTAACTGAATGAAAAACCCAGGTAAAGGGTTGAAAATTTCTATATAAAGGAACTGATGGTTGTTTAGGTGACCGACATCGGTCGAGGATAAACTGGCATCGATTAGGGTGAAATAGTCTTAGTTACCAAAAATAGGCATATATTTCCAAATTTGAGGTATTTTCCTTTGTTAGGTCCACTTAGGGAAGTATATTTCATGTGAGAGATGGCATGAATATCTTAGAATAAGTCTAGTTAGGTTTAGGAAGAATTCTTGGTTAGTTAGGTCAAGTACTGACTCAGTAAGTGGAGTGATGACACAGTGCTGAGAGTAATGACTTGGTCACTATGAGTTAAATTCCCCTAGATTGGGTCCAGGATGAGGTGATATAATGATGTGGAGGTGTGAGGATGAAATTAACTTAATTAAAAAAATTAAAACAATTAATAATATGAGGATGAATATTAATATGGGATGAAGGGGTCATGATTAGTTAAATGTGTTATGTTAATTAATTAAAGGGGACTAAGGTGAGTGTGACCCAAATTTGGTGTCTACATTTGCCCCTTTTTGTCACGTAGCTTCTATTGATAACCAACACCAAAAAAATAGGAATTCAGTGCTCCAGGTATGAGTGAGGGTTAGGTTTTCCCAAGTGTGAGTGGAGGTGATCCTCCTCAAACCAAAAACTGATGAGGTGTTAAATAGATTCGGTGAGTTGTTTGATAAATGGGTAAGTGATGAAAATGAGGGTAGGTGGTTAGAGGTAAGGGTGTTTTTGATCGGTTAATAGGTAGTGTAAGTCTAACACACACATACGTATAGATTACGATAAGGTATCAGGTTGAAGATCTTGCAAACTCTACATCGGCAAAGGTTAATAGGTCTATCCAAACAAGGTTGAAGTGGTTTAGGTATCCAAGGTATAGGATATGGTCTTGAAACACCACTAGGCCTGATGTAGGAATGGGTAATAGGGTTTGTTCCAGCGCACCAAAGGTATGGTCAAGATGAATGAAAGAGATTTAGGCAAGGTAAGGTCATTAGGCGGAACAACACGAGTATCACATCGCAAGTTATAGCGAGTACATGAATTCAAGTGTCATAAAAGGTGAGTGTCGGTTGGTTGATTTAGGAAAGCTTGTAGCTAAGGCCAAAATAGGGGAGAAAACATGCCCCAACTAATTTTGAGGGTGGGTGATAGGTAATAGGGTCATGAGAATGAGGTGCAAGCTCAAGGTCAACTTTGGGTTAGGCAGAAAAAGTGTCGGGTAGGTAGAGTTGGGGATATATAGTGCAATGAGGTAAAAAAAGTCTAACCGACCACAGTCATGGCCAACCGATGTTAGTCAAGTGAAAATGAGTGCAATTCACTAGGGCACATGACTGATGTTGGTTTAGGGAAACTGATGTCGGTCAAGTTAGATTTAGGATAAAGAGGTAAAATCGGTGAATTACAAATTCATTTGTGCTTTGTCATTTGTGAAAAAAACAAGAAGAGAGTTGATTTTATACCATTGATGCGAGTGGATGTGATTGGGCTAGATTCTAGGCTGATTTGGAGAGAGGTGAGTGGTTGGAGAGGTGTAGAGGTGAGCCTATTAGATCTCTTTGTGTGATTCTATTGGTGGAGATCTAGGGGTTTGATTTAGACATGGTGGCCATAATAAGAAGTGTAGGAGGACCACCAGATTAGAGACCAGAGATCCCAGTGAGGTGATGTTTACGTGTAGAGGTAGGATTAAATCCTTTCTAATTGGTTTTGATTGAATTTGTAGGTAAAAATGAAATAAATTGGGGGGGGGGGATTAAAAATTTAAAATGTATTTAAAAATGGAATAATTTGGGTATGGGGAGAGTGCAATGTAGAATAATTAGTTTTTAAAATTGAAATGGGTGGGGTTGGGTGGTTTATTGGGTAGGTTTTAGGGTTGTTTTTTAAATTTTTAGAAAATTGGGGGCACGTGGGATTAGCTTTAGAGCCAAACCTGAGATCAACATCGGTCAAGTCGTGGCCGACTTTAGTCTTGCATGTCGACATCGGTAGGAAAATAGTCGACCGACGTCAGTTTAGGGTGACCGGTATCAGTCCATGTGAGCGACATCGGTCACTGTGAAAAGTGACTTATTCTAAATAGGTTAAGTTGATAAGGCCAAAATGGGGTAAAAAATGAAATTCGAGGGTAGATAGGTAGTGAATAAGGGAAATAGAGAGAGATGACAGAGAGAATTAGGTGGGTGAGGGTAAACATAGGTAAACATAGGCAGGTAATAGAGGAAGATTAGGTCATAGTGATGGAATGGATTATGGTAACTTGGTAAGCCAAATTAGAAGAAATGATAGGCTAGTGAAGTAGTTAGGAAGTAGATAGGTGGGGTAATTAGGTTGTAAAGAAATGGGAAAAGTAGTTTAGTTTTTTACATTGTTGAGTGGTATGGATGCAGGCATATCATCAGTTGACGATGCGGGACCTTGTCCCACCATTATTAGGATAGATGTGTCCCATTGTTACTGAGGATGAGTGGAAACATGTGTGAGATGTTGGATTAGTGGGTATTAGGTGGGTGCAAGTAGATCTAATGACATCAAAGTCTCATGGTCATACTCATCGATAGATGGGATGTAGTGACCAAAACCTTTCATCTACCCACCGATGAGATGACCATCACACTGGAGGAATTATACAGGATTCTACGGATGCCCATTGTTGATGAGCTAGTATATTTGGTATCTACAGATGGATCCTTCGAGGAGATGATTGAGGTATTTGGGAATATGGTGAGTGACCTAACAAAGCACAAATCTAGTCTTGTTTATGGGGCTTTATATGCTACACACCCGCAAGACACATGGTTAACAGTGTTGATGATGGTGGCGGTGGCATGATATGCACTTCCTAATTCATAGGGTGGTCATTTTCCCATAGAGATGATGGGATTATTGCAAGATATGATCGAGGATCGAGTCTTCTTTGAATGGGCACCTCCATATTTAGTGCAACTATATAGGGATTTGTAAGCCTACCAAAGGATGTGATGTTATGGCATTTGTTGTATGTTCCTACTACACTATTGGGTGGACTAGCATATTGTGGTAGCATGGCCACGAGAACTACCAGTACCAGATTGGTGCCATGGGGGATAGAGGGTAGGTTACATGAGGTGGGTGGTTGTAGGTGGTCATCCTCGAGTAGAGAAGGTAGCTCATGACATAGTATACTATAGGCATGACCTAGAGGGCTTGTATGCGATGGACATAGTTTGGCGGTCCTATGTAAGTTTTTCATATTTTAGAGGGATGGTTCAGGAGTTACAGTTAGTGTGGTGGATATAAGACAGATGTGTCAACGAGTACAAGATCATCTTGATTGATATATTCTGATGCCAATTTTTACTATAGTAGGATGTGTCATCACCCTTCCCATAGTACCACAGGGATTATGTGGAGAGACCTTTATCTCCACCTGGCCCACAGACCCCATTGGATAGGAGGAGGTACCAGTGGATACAATATTAGACAATGTAGGGAGCACTGTAGCATATAGATAGTGGTGGGAAGTGGAGTTACAGGTAGCACCACCATTTCCAGGTCATCTAGACTTAACCACAGTGATGGTTCATAGGGATTCACTATACGGATAGGTGACTGCGTTAGGAGTTTAGTTGACAGTAGCAAGGGATCAAGTATTTACTTTGACAGGGTACGTGAATACATTACAGGGTCTGTTGACTACTTATTAGGCACAAGTACATACTCCTGCAGGGGATGGTGTATAATTAGTAGTGCTATAGGTGTAGGTTACTAGTTTACAGGGATAATTGGTAGCTACGCATGCATAGGTCATGGCCTTATAGGCCTAGATAGATACACAGGTACCAACAAAGGCACCGAGATAGGGTCCCATAGTACATGCACTGACACCATGATAGCTTCCTCTATTGGTAGGGCAGAGTTCACAAGTGGCAATTAGGTCGATGACACCACCCCAAACCGTATCTATGGAAAGGTTTAGGGATTGGATGAATGAGGCCTATTATTACCAAGACCATCTATCCACTGCATGCATTGATGCTCCCTCATATGATGAGCACAGGACCCAGTAGCTACCTAGGGAAAGGACTAGGTCCAGGACTCACAACTCTGCTAGCACACAGGATCATTGACCCCAGAGACAGGGTCAGGGTGAGGTTACCAACTCTTGCATAATGGGCCTAGCTAAGGGCCATGAGGAGGAGATGGGTGAATTTAGAGAGGAGGGTCTCAGGTTGGATTGATTGATCATGAAATTTTATACTTGTATGATGATTTTTGATTTATATATATCATCATGCACACCAAATATTTTTTGATATTGTATAATAGATTTTTTGATACAAATTTATTATTTATCCCTGTATATATAAGTATTGATACACAAACATTCCTCTTTATATAGTTGATGATTATTATTTGATAGATGATGTACTCTTTCTTAATTGTCATTGTTATTGAGTACTATAGGAAATAGGTGAGTTAGGCTTGATTGAGACTAGGCCATTTAGGCATGATGGAGTCAGGTATAGACCTGGGTTGGTCAGGTATAGGCATGGTGAAATCTAGGTAATTTACAAGTTAATGATATTATGGAAATAATGTATTATATGTATGTTGTGGTTAAATTTCCAAGTAATTTATATCATGAAAATATGAAATGATTTAAGTAGAATATGGTCATGGTGATAAAATGGTAGGTATCTATGTTTTTATGATATATTAATTTCAATTTTTTGCATAAATGGAAACAAACTAGGGTAGAATGTGAACGTAAAGAGGGTTAGGGGTAAAATTGGTTAAGCTAACCTCCAAGGGCCCCATGCCCTTGGAGTGGTACCTACATAGCCCTAGTGAAAAGGGACCTCAAGCTAATGCATTTCTCCCATAAGCTAGGGAAGAATATGATAAGGGAGATGAATGGGTCGGTAGGTTTTATGAATGATTGAGTCTAGGTCATTTAGGCATGATCGAATATAGGTTGATTCTAGGTCTTTTAGGCATGGTTGAGTCTAGGTCATTTAGGCATGGTTGAGTATAGGTTGAATAGGTGTGGGTGATTTTGGTGGAAGATGAATTCCCAGAATGTAGGTGGGGAAGTTATGGTCTTGTGAAGGAGTATCAATATGTAAGAACATAGGTGAATGGTAAGAGGAGACAAAAATCCACCTAATTGGTAAGAACCATTTTGAGTCTATCAGATCAAAGATTGACCTATGAATGTAAGGCCCTAAAGGCGTTTCATGATTGACTGTTCTAAGGGTGAAGAAAGTCACATGATCATGAAATTTTGCATTTTCAAAACATCCCTTAAGTAGGTAGAAGATTAGAAAGGAAAGACGGTGAGGTGAAAATGGGTTGTTTTAGTGGAACCTTGATGGGAGACAGCATGCCTCGTCTACAAGATACCCAAGACAAAAATAGGCAATTCCATAACGAATTTTTTTTTATCTTTTATCTTTTTTCTTTTTTTATAGATTTATTGATGCGAGAAGTCTATTAGGGATTAATAGAATATCTCCTTAAGGTGTTTTTTAAGCTGATCAATGTGGGAAGCTTTAGAATAATTTTATTTTAACTTTTGTAGAAATAGTCTTATTTTTGTGATAGACTATGTATAAAAGGTATAGCTTTGTATAGTTGTCCTTCAAGGGAGTAGTCTATTTGTAGTAGAAATATGGAAAGATATATTTCCATTTAGAGGGATTAATCTATTTACAAGAATTTTGAATCGAGGTGTTTGAATTTGAAAATCACATATATTACTTTTTAATTGTTTTTGTTTCAAACTTTTAGGTCATGGACAAGACTATAGAGAAGTATAGGCTTCTTGTATAGAGACAAAACTATAGCACACAGAGGTTAGCTATGAAAGAGAGGTTTGAAGTGAAGAATGACCATGGGATTCCATCCTAAAAAGGATGAAAATTATCCATGAGAATCATGCCATGAGTATAGTCATTATACTCATATTGAAGATAAGGCTGAAAGGTGGTGAGTAATCACATGATTCTTGTTTATTCATTGACCCTTAAAATAGGTAAGTGGAAGGTGGATGTTTCTCAAGGGATGAGCATTTAATACATAGAAGGTGATATATTAATTGATTCAATAATAGAATGGTTGAAGATGCACAGCATTGAGGGACTCATGTTTGGGTTTACCTTCGAGTGAAGATAAATGATAAGAACCTGATCCATAGGCATGAGTAACAATATAGGGTCCAAGACAATTAGAAGTGAACTTTCCTTGATTATTTTTCTTTTCATTTGTTATATGTTGATTTTCCTTCAGGCCAAGGTCTCTGACCTTGAACATTCATTTTTGGACACATTTATTGTAGGCATGTTTGATACATTTTTGGTAGATTTGGAGGTGATCGAGAGCATTTAGATGACGTTCATATAATAACTCAAGCTCTACCAAAATATCCTAGAGAAAATCATCATCATTGAGAATATCTTTGATTTAGATACAAAGATATGGAATTTTGAATTTGAGAGGCAAGACATCCTCTGTACCATAGACCAAATAGAAAGGTGTGGCAGTTATTAAGGTGTGACTACTAGTGCAATAAGCCCATAAGGAAAAAGGAATGTGTGTGTGCTAATCCTTACCAGTATCATCAACCACTTTCATAATAATTTTATTTAGGGTTTTGTTAGTCGATTCACTTTGGCCATTTGTTTGAGGATAATAAGGTAAAGAAAAACTGAGTTGAATGCCGAAGGCATCACATATTTTCCATAGGGTTTTGTTTTTGAATTGTTTTCCTTTATCAGTGATGAGGTGCTGAGGAACACCAAAGTGACAAATGATGTGATGGTTGATGAATTCACATATTTTCTCAGATTTTATAGAAATAAGAGGTACAACTTCCACCCATTTAGTGTAATATTTGGTAGTAGTAGTAATCCATTGATGACGTTGGGAATAATTAGGGTTGATTTCTTCAACAAGATCCAAACCCCATTGAGAGAAATGCCAAAGGTCTCATGCGACCTGTAAGGCGTGACTAGGGGTGTGATGAAGATTAGCATGTTGTTGACACTCCACATAATAGTCACAAAAATTTCAGTTAAGGGTTGGCCAGTAATAGCTAAGATGAAGGATGTGCTTAGCGAAAACTAAGCCACTTAAGTGACCCCCAAAAATTCCATCGTGAAATTCCTTGATGGTGTATGGAACTTCATAACTTGTAAGGCATCATAGGAGGATACCATCAAATCTTTGTTTATAGAGAACACCACCCATGATGACATAGTGAGAGACACTTTTGAGAAAGGTTCATTGTCCATTGCAAGTAATATCTGGAGGTAGAATTGAAAGGGAAAGGTAGTCAACAAACTTCTTATACCATAGGTCACGTCGGTCAGTTTCAATTTTTCCTACAAATTTAATGTCTCGGAATATATAAGAAGGTGATTGCAACCTTTTTACTGTGACAAATATTTTTGAGTCGAGGGGCGAAGCAGGTACTTGAGAAGAAAAACAGGCCATGGTGTCCACAAATTTATTAGTGGAACGTGGGGTATTTTGAAGTTCATAATGGTCAAAGGTGGTCAAAATCATGTCAACATGATGTTCATACTTTTGAAGTATCTCATTATGAAACTAGTATATACAATTAACTTGGTTCATAAGCAGTTGAGGTTCACCAAATATATTAATTGATTTAACATCTAAGGCTATGGCATTTGAAGGCCTAACACGAGTGCTTCATATTCGGTGATATTGTTAGGAAAATCAAAATCTAGTTAGGAAGATAATGGCATAAGCTCACTGTAAATATAAATACGGATAAATCTAGCACAACCCCCATGCTAACATTTGAAACCATCGAATAATAAGGTCATCTAGTAAATGGTATTGTCTAGGTAGAGGGTAGCAATGGATTCATTAGGGAAATCAAAGTTATAAGATTGGTTTCTAGAGAGAGGGGCATCTATGAGTTTGTCATCAATGGTTTGTCCCTTTTATAGATTTTTGATGGATGAATTTGAGATAAAGGTCTACAAGAAGCATGAGCCAATGTGTCACACATTGATGTTGGCAAGGCTTAACATACATGTAATGTATGGGGTAAGTATTGGTGATAACGAAGGTTCTTTAGTTGAGTACATAATGGCGAAGTTTAGTGGTGATAAAAAATAAGGCTAAGTAGAGTTTATCAGTGTGAGTATATCTAGTTTCATAGTCTAAAAGCGTACGACTTATATAATAAATTGTTTAATCCCTATGTTGCTCATCACGATGAGCGAGCATGGAACCTAGGGAATGATGAGTATCAGAAATGAAAAGGTAAAATGGTTGGTCATCCTTATGTGGAATGAGCACAGGTGGTTGGAGGAGGTACTATTTTAAGGCATCAAAGGCTTTTTTGCATTCATCATCCCATTTGAAGGAGACATAATTTTTGAGAATATGATGAAATGGATGGCAGTGGTCAAAAAGATGAGAAATAAAGTGATGAATGGATTGCAACTTGCCTTGTAAAATATGAAGTTGACAAAGGTTAGTATGTGGAGGCATCTTGAGAATATCCTTGATATTATTAGGATCAACTTCAATTCCATGTAAAGAAATGATAAAACCAAGGATATTTCTAGTGAGAACAGTGAAGACACTTTTACTAGGTAGAGGAAATTCATCTTTGGGGAAAGCTAAGTTAAGGTCACAGAAATTTGTGTAAATGCAGAGTCTCCTAGTCACTTTTGTGGTAGGAATGATTTCAGAGATCCATTGGAGATAATCAATGGGTAGGATGAAGGAAATAGAAAGAAGGTGTTGGAGTTATTCTTTAACAAAAAGGGAAATGTGAGGATGTATTTTTTACAGCTTTTGTTTCACAAGTTTGGCATCGGGAATGGTTACAATACTGTAGAACACAATGTTTGGGTCAACACTGGGAATCCATGAGGAAATAAGTGAAAGCTTCTTATTCAAAAACATCTAAATATTGGCCTATTTTTCAAATGTACGGGTCATCCTCAGTGTGAATTTTGATTTCAATGTTTGATTCATTTAACATGGTTTACATCTCAAAAGGTAACGACCAGTGAATATAAAAATCTTCCACACTAAGGTCGGTGAGAATAGACTCATCATCCTGACATTAAACAATGTTAATATAAGGTTTATTGTCATTGATCATGTCAGGATACAGGAAGTGAAGAGAAGAGGGAGCCTCACCATCATGTTGATAAGTTAGCAGTCCCAGGGAAATGGTGTTCATGAAAAAAAATAGGAGGAATGGATTCTAGATCTATAGACTTTGTAGGTGAAGGTGGTGAATGAGGTGAATAGGTGGGGAATGTTTATCATCCTCAATGAGTTTAATTCGATCCTTCTTGGGAGGTGGTTTGGTAAATCAAATACCACTATGGTCTTTATGCTTACGAGTGGTGTAAGGAATGACAGTATAGCATCCTTATTCTTAAAAACCAAATCCAAATCCCTTCTATGCACAATGATGGAGGAAGGTGTGGGTGTAGCAGAGGTTGGTGAGATATTGAAGGTCGGGGGAAAATATTAACATTTGGGAGGGTGGCTAAGGCAAGTGGGGACTACCATAAATTCCCTCATACATTAAGTTGGTGTGAAGGTGGGAAGGACCATAGGGTAAAACCTCTCCTATGTGGTGATCATAGCAAGGATGTTTGTGAAGGTTACCATACTCTTGAGGAGTAAGGAATGTCAATTTTATAAAAGTGGTACTACCTTAGAGTGAGACATTGAAAAACACCTTCTAAGGGATCAGTAGACAGTATGTGGGTAGAGCTAATGGATGAATCACACGAAAGCTGGGAAGAACAAGAATTTGATTTTTGAGGAGTAGATGGATTGGCTAATGGGTCATCTGTAGAAGCTATGATAGCAGTGGGAATAGAGAAGTTAGTTACAGAAGATGCAGAGGTAGAAGTGGTGGATGAGGTAACAGCTAAAGAATTGATAACTGTGGTAGATGTCTTAACTAGTATAAGGACATCATTGAGTTGATACAACATGTTACAGGCATTTAATGGTGAAGGGTTGGCTAGAATGGTATAGTTGTACCCATCATGTTGGAATTTCAAATAGCCGTGTAAGGTGTAAGGAACATAACCCATGGCATGGATCCAAGCTTGGCCAAGCAACATGTTGTACTAGAATTCCCCCTTTAATACATGAATAATTTAGGAATGGTACGAGGGCCTACACAAATGTGGAGAATGATAGTGCCAAGGGTGGAAGTCATAGCATAATTAAATGAACATAGCATAATTGGGTTATTATGTATGCAGTTGGCATGGATGCGCATTTTTTTTTACCCATGGGAGGAAAGTATTTTTATATTGGCACCTCCATCGATCATAATGCATCAAACACATATATTATCAATGTATACGTAAATAAATAAGTCGGGGTCATGATCTTCTATGAGATACGTACAATCTCATCGTTGGAGAAACTAAGAGTGGTTATTTAATGAGTGGTAGTAGGAGTAGAGGAAGGGGACAAAGTTGTGACATGGTGAGGACTGATGATTGATGTAACATGTGTAAGGTTGTAAGGTAAAACCTTAATAGACTAGTGTAATTGTTTAAGCATTGTACAATGCGAAACCCCATCAGATATAGGGTATGTGGGTCCACAGATGGTTATTTTGGGTGCAGGTGTAGATGGAATGTTGGGTAAAGGAGTAGCAGATGAGTTGGTTGTTTTATCCTTTCCTTTGTCCTTCTGCGCTTGAGTGGAAACTTGAACCATATTTATCTATAGAGAAGGATAAAGTGATTTGTGAAAGGTATAGCGACATTATGGGAAAAAATATGGTGAGGGAATATAATGGTTTTGTGAAAGCAATGTGGCACATTGGCATTTTGATGGAGGTTTGGCTAGTTATTTGATGCGGACCATTTTGATCTCAAATGTTATAGGAGGATAAAAGGGTTGTGTAGGTGGAGATGGAGGTCACTGAATAGGTATGGGATGAGACTGTGTGGTGATAGGTGTAGATGGAATAGGGTCCTCATCTAAAATATCATCATCATCAAAGTTTGCTTCAAGAGTACATAGTTGGAGAAGAATAGTCTTAAGAGCCTTACAATTTTCCACATCATGCCCTGGCACATGATGGTAAGAAAAAAATTTAGTATCATCAAACCCTTCTAGTTTAGGTTTGATTGGGTTATAAGGTCTAAGAAATGGCAATGTGATGGCAGAGCTCTCTAAAAGGTTAGCTAAGATGTTGGCATAAGACCTTGCCAATGGATCACAATGTGAAGTAAGTGTGGTTCTAGATAGAAGTGTGGGTGACTTTGGTGGGAGATGCATCACTGGAGGTGGAATCGGAGGTTGGGAAAATTAGACTACTTTTTTATTAAATAGTATAATTTTTGGTTTAGGATGTATCTTCATGGGTAAAGGTGTAGTAGGAGAACTAGTTATTAAAGGTAGTATAGGTTTAACTACCTCTTTGGAAGGTAGTGGGTTCTTGTACTTTGGTTGCACCTTCTTTGGTAAAGTTGAAGAAGAAGTGTGTGATGTAGAAGGGAAGGAAGATGGCGGAAGGGGACGGGTTAGCCAAGGTGATAACGGAGGTTCAGTAAAGGTTGTGGTAAGAGGTAATGTGGAAGGTATTGGTTGTGGGGAAGGGAATGGCATGGGTAATGATGAGGATAATTGAAGTGGTGTAGGTATAGGAGGTAGAAAGGATGTGGGTGACATCAAAGGTGTAAGTTGTGTAGGAAATTTTGGTGTAACAAAGGATCATGACAAGGTGGGTTGTGTTTTTGGTTTACTCTAGGTAGGAGGCTGTTTGGCCAAGGTTGATGAGTGGTGACCTAGGATAAATGGATGTGGTGAAGATGACATAGGGGTAGCAGGTGAATCTGGTGTATGCAGTCTAAGAGGTTAGGTCTTCCCCTTATGTGGGGGAATAGTCTTTGTGCCAGCTTGTGAGGACATGGCTAAATCTCGTTTCATAAGAGGATGGAATAGACTTCATGTCGGCATGACTCCTAATCTGGTAATGGGTTTGGTCATGGAGGAAGGTATAAGTGTAGGTGAGGTTTCAGGCATAGGAAAAATTTTGTTTGTTATTAAAGGTTTAAGTGTGGGAGAGGGTGATGAAGAAGGGGCCATTACAACTGGTATGGGCATGGTGGATTTCATTGTCTAAAACACCTTTGGATAGATCGTGGAATATTTAGTAGATAACATATGTATTTGAGTTGAGATAGGAATTCAATGAAATCCTATTGTCTCCTGAAAACTTCTATTTGTTTTCATAGCCAAATTCAAATTTTTTGAGCTCATGTCCTTTGTTGGTGTTTAAGCCAAGTTAGAGATTCAAGAATTTAGCAAAAGTCATGCCCTAGTGCTGTTTAAATCTTTGTTTTACTCATTTTGAGAAATTCTCCATCTCCTGGTCTGTGCATGAAATATCCTCTTATAATCTCCTTTGTGATCAAAATTTTTCAACTATTCTATGGCCTAGGTCATTAAATCATTGTTTTGCCTCCATGCATCTGGTTCACAAAGGAAATTAAAAAATTAGACTCAAAATGACGAAGTTCTCTTCCTCGGTGTATTTTTTTACACATTCGGGATGACGGGTATCTTTTCCCCATCAAGTTTTGGCTCCCAATGAATACAGGTACATGGTTAGATCCTATTAGATGGGGAGGAATGAGTTTTCTGGTGAACTTAACACTTTTGGTCACTTTTGGAAAAAATGGTAAATTTGCCCCGTAGACCCAAAAATTTGAAATTGCCGACTGTAGAAAAAGTGGAAGTTTTTGTCCCATGTTGCACAAGTTCAATTGGGACACTTGGGGCCCAAAAAGCCAAAATTTCCTATTGCAGAAAAAGCAGAAGTCTTTGTCCTAGGTTGCACAAGTTCAATTGGGACACTTGGGACCTGAAAAGCCAAATCGGTTGAAACATTCAAAAGCGTAAGGGCGGGCCAAAGGAGAAATTCAAAGTTTTTAGCCTTTTTTCTAAAAAAGGTTAAAAAGGATAAAGGTTCGTTGCTTCCCCAAATCCTGCAACCAATCAGAGGAATCCATGTGTTGAAATCCAAATCAGAGTAGCGGGCCAGTGGAGGAAATTGAGTTTTTGAGCCTTTTTCTGAAAAAGGTTAAAATGTTTAGAAAAGAACTGCGACCCTATCTCTAACTAGAATCTGCCACATGTCCTAGTCAAATCAGAGAAGCGGGTCAACAAATAATTTTTTGTTTTTTGAGCCTCTTTGTAAAAAGGGAGAAAATTTAAAAAATGACCCACAATCCCAATCAAGCTATAAAGGTAAAAGTCAAAGTTGAATCCCGCAAAGAAAAATTCAAAGGTGAAGCCTACCATGTGTCCTAGTTAAATCAGATCATCGGGTTGGCGAAGGAAATTGAGTTTTTGAGACTTTTTCCAAAAAAGGTTTAAATGTTGAGAAAAGGGCCAAGACCCCATTTCCAATCAAAAGGTGCCACGTGTCTATGTTGAAAAGTCAAAGCGAGGGTGCGAGCAAATTTTTTCCAAATTTCCAAATCTCTAAAAAATCACAAAATTCAAAGGGCTTTCCCCCGTAACCACTCCAATCCCTTCTTGCCATATGGGTGGCCTGATTTCAAAGCTATAGGAGAAAATCAAATGGTATATATTTAAATTGGAAAATTGAATATAACAGTTGCTTTGCAAGATCTAGTTTTTAACCCGCCATGAGCATTTTCTTCACAGCGAAGGAATTTGAAAAGGCGTCAAGGATTTGTAAATATCTCAACCATTTTAGTAAAGGATATAATGGCTTCTTGACGTCATTCCAAGGGCTAGCAATTGATTTTCAAAAATACCAGAGTGCTTTGTGCCTAGAAAGATAGAAAATTCCATTCTTCTTATATTTTCTCTTCTTCCTCGAATTTCTTGCATTCTCAAGCTATGTACAAACTCTACACGAGATTCAATAATAAAAATAAGGAATTATTGCCTCTTTGATTGAGAAATTGATTGGTACTTTGTGACCAATGGGTTTCATTCGGTCTTATAGATTCTCATGTGGATTTGTTTTTCTTCTTATTATAAATGCATGTAAATGAAATTTCTAATTAATGTGTACATGCATCTGATATTCTACTCACAACATTAGTTTCTCCTATCTCCATTCTCACTCCCTTTCCCCTTCTCAGAAAAAGTTCTTCTCTAGTGATAAATTGCTAGCTTTGCCACAAGGTCAGTGGAGTGCCCCTGTTGGATCTCTGGTCGAAATGCCACCATTGAAATCCACTCTTTTCATGCATGTACATACAGAAGTTGCACCGTTCAAGTAGAGGGACTTATATTCCCATAGCATTGGCTGGAAACCCACTAATTTATCCACAAGACAAATTTTCTTGCCAACAGTTTTTTGTGCCCGCCGTGGGGTAGATTTTGTAGCATCTACACCTAAAAACGACCTTAAGGTCATAAAATACAAAAAATATTCTAGAAGAAAAGTTTCTGGAGATTGAATAATCAAACAAACTTCATGGATGTAAATCATGGTTATTCTGGGAAATCCTCCTATTGAGAGACCTGATTTATGATTTCATATCCAAGAAGACATTGCTTCCGATCTGAGAGAAGCTATTTGTCATGAGAGACAAAGTGTCAATCAATACTTCATTTCCATAAGGATTTTGGACCTAGAAGAGGAACGTGTTGTTGAATTGGAAAGGTAGAGACAAATTCCAGCACCCTAGAGAAGAGCATAAATTTTCAAGCTGCCTGATAGAAGGTACACCTGGCAACTAAGGCTTGGGGGACAAATTGATCCCACATTTGAAGAGCTTGAAAGAGGGGCAATTGCTGAAGAGGAGATAAGGGCTCAACTTGAAGAAATAGAAAGACTCCAAATTGAAGCAGAAGAAAGAGCAGTACCAGAAGAAACCTTAGCAAGACTGGAGGATAGAAGTAGGAATATAATGGGTGATCATGAGCATGAGGAACGCAGGCCTAATGTACCATGGGGAATAAATACTATTCCACTCACTATTCCACAACAACTTCATGACCTCCCAAGAGGCTCAAGAAAGAACTTCCCAAAATTCAAAGGGGATGGTTGTTAGCTCTAGGAAGAACATGTAGCAGCATTCATCACTTCTTGTGGAGTGTTGGGACTTGAAGATGAAGATGTTTCAGTTAGGATATTTGTGGAATCACTCCAAGAAAAGGCTTCTGAATGGTTCTACATGTTACCCCCAAGATCTGTCACATGCTGGGAAGATATAAGAAGTGCATTTAAAGATAGGTTCAAAAGCAAAGAATATTGTTAGGCTCTATTGGTCTAATTGGTTTAGATGAAGAAGGATACCTCTGAATCAGTGAGAGGTTTTGGAGCAATGTACAATAGGTTGACAAGAAGGATCCTAGAAGATTTGGTACCCCCAGAAAACAACTTGAAAAGGTTATTCATCAGTGCTTTGGCACCAGAATTTGGTTTCTTCCTCAGAAGAGCCCAACCAAGAACATTGAGGGATGTTTAAGAATTTGTAGTTTCAAGACTAATGATGATCTAATTCTTTCTGACAAAGTGAAAGGACCAAATGGGAAGAAAAAAGGTAAGAGTTCAAATTTAGTCACCACTGATCCAATGTTCCAAAAAATGGAAAATGGCCTAGTTACTTTGAAGTAGTTGTCACAAAACACAATGAGGATTGCTCCAAGGAGACCAAATCCTCCTAATAGACCAATAATTTCTCCACCTCCTCATAGGATTGCTCTTGAAGAACCACCATTCAATGCCATCTGTGACACTAGGGAATCAAAAGAAGGAAGAGACATTGAGGAAACTAAAGAAGAAATCATGGATGACTACAAAAACTATCTTGAAATTGAAGAGGTTAGCATCCACAATGGCTTGATTGAATACATTGATGAGGAGGAGGAAGGTGATGAAGAAGCTCCAAGTTTTTCATGTGCTATTTTCACTCGTACACAATCCAAGAATGGTGTTTCAACCTCAACAGTTACAAATGAGAGTAGGAGGAACAAAGAAGATAGCTCTTCAAAGCCACCACTAAATAAGATCATCAGTAGGGGATCACAATTACCACCTTCCATGTAATTGGCTAGAGAGAAATCAGATGCACTAGTTGTTAAGGATCACACTACTGTGCCAAGTAAGTTATCTAATTCTTCTCCCAAATCAAAAGTTGTTAAGAGTAATTCTCTTCCAAATTCTAGTTCCATAAGAACGTCTAAATTTCAATCAAAGGCTACACCCTCACCTCCTTCCAAGTCAATTTCTACATTTTATAAGGAGAACCCAAAACCAAAAGTAACAAAACCTCTTCCATTTAAGTCCTCATCCACTGTTAGAAACCATCCCTCATCTACCATAACTCCATTTGACTTTGTGGAGAATGCAAGCAAAACCAAAGTTTAGCTCTCTAAGTTTGAATACTTACAAACACATCCTACCCAATTTGACATATTTATCAAGGCAGTTCAGGGTGGAAACTCTACATCCCAAATCTCTAATTCTAAAGGCTTACTTCCCACACCATCCATACCACCTTCTCAAAACATGTTATCCCTTAGTCCCTCCACCACCAACAGAGGTGAGCCCTTTTACTTGTCACTTATGATCAAAGGTTTCCAGCTGAACAATTACATTATAGACTCTTGAGCCTCAGATAATGTGATGAGAATAAATGTTACAAATTCTCTTGGCCTCACTTTGACATGGGTAAATGGAACATGTTATTCAATGGAATCCAAACAAGTTCCATTTGTAGGAAGAATCAAGGATGCTCAGGTTGCACTAGCTGATTACCCTAATAAGAGATACTCTTGACCATTTTTGTGGCAGATATCCCAGCATCTTTTGGTATGCTTTTGAGTAGAAGTTTTTGTAGAGATATAGCTAGAGAAATCAAAATTGATTGGTCATCTACAACTATCCTAGTGAAGGGAGAAATGAAGAAGTTTCTGCCAGTTAGGAAAATGAAATTCACAGTAAGGAAATATGATGATCCAAGAGCTAACATCCTCTTTCAAGATTGTGGGCTAGGAAACTACTTCCTTACATCACAAAAGGAAGAGAACTTGCCACTCCTCATGGAGGAAGAAGAAGATCAGATTTGGACAATGAATTTTGATGGTAGTCATTCCAGAGTAGGTTCAGTAGCTGGTGTAGTATTATACTCTCCCTCCAATGAGATATATCCTTTTGCTTACAAGCTGCAATTTGATAATACAAACAATATTGTAGAGTATGAAGCATTCATATTAGGCATGAATGCATCAAATGACATGGGAATCAAGAAGTTGAGATGAAAAGGTGATGTTGAGATTGTGGTGAAGCAAGTCCACCAACAATATCAGGTGAAAAATACAAGGCTTAGGCACTATAGAAACAGAGTGTGGGACTACATTGAATTCTTTGATGCATTCTCCATTGAAGCTATCCCTAGGGAGCAGGATGAAAATGTTGATTCTCTAGTAGTTTCAACTTCTTTAGTAACACCTCATCCTTATTTTGGAAAGGATAAAGTGACCATTGAGATGGTATTCAGACCCATCATACCAAATAATGCAAATCACTATTAGGTCTTCAATGACGATAATCAAATCCTAGCCTTCTTAGAACAAAGGGATAACTTCAATAATTTGTTCTTTGAAAGAAGTGAAAACCCACGCCGTGAATCAATCCCCAAAGAAGAGAAGGAAGGAATTGAGAGAATTGATGAAGAGGGAGTAATCAAACTAAAAGGAAAAAAAATCCCCAAAGGCCTAGTTTCTTTGGAAGACCTATTTGACAAGCATGATAGGTTCATCCAAGAGAAAGAAAAACAGTCTTCTCGGTGCCCATATGATTTTGATCAAGAAAACATTGGTGCTTTAAAGAATACAAGGATGATTAACATTGGTAAATGCTACTCACCAGAAGAGAAGATAAAGTTTGTTGATCTGCTAAAAAAGTACTCAGATGTCCTGGGCTACTCCTATGATGAACTCAAATCTTTTCATCCAAAGGAAATGCATCGCTCCATTTCTTTGAAGCAAGGAGCCAAGTGCTTCAAGAAAAAACAAATTCCCTATAATCCAAATATTGCTGATGTTATGTAATAAGAGGTGAAAAATATGCTCAATGCTAGAATCATTTTCCCCATCCAACATTCAACATGGGTGGCTAACATTGTGTCAGTAAGGAAGAAGAATGGGAAAATAAGGATTTGTGTAGACATCTGAAATCTGAATCAGGCATCTCTCAAGGATAACTACCCTCTTCCAATCATGGATCATATTTTCAAGTAGTCATTGCATCTGAGATGCTTTCTTTGCTTGATGGATCTTAGGGTACAACCAAATCAAGGTGGTAGAAGAGGATTGCAATAAAACAGCCTTCACAATGCCTTGGGGAACTTTTTCCTACAACAGAATGTCGTTTGGCTTGATCAATGTTGGAACCACTTTCCAGAGAGAAATGTTATTGGCATTCAAAGATTTGAAACATTGCATTGTCATTTACCTTGATGACCTCACATTTTTTTCAAATATGAGAGGAGACCATATCTGTCATTTGGAGCAAGTCCTTTCAAGGTGTAGGAAACATGGCATTTCTCTAAATCCAAAGAAGTGCATTTTTGGAGTCACAGAAGGTAAGCTGTTGGGACACATTGTGAACAAACATGGAGCACACATTGATCCTAAGAGGGTCAAAGCTATCCAAGAACTAGCCTTACCAACCAGCAAGAAGGGATTTCATTCATTCTTTAGAAAGGTAAATTTCCTTCATCATTTTTTTCCTAAGTTTTCTGAATTGAATAAGCATATAAATTACATGATGAAACCTCAAGAAAGTTTCAAGTGGAATAAGGAAGGAAAAATAGCATTTGAGGAGATCAAGAAAGCCATTGCCAAAGCTCCAACTCTTGTATCTCTAGATTTTAACAAGGATTTCATCATGTATTTCTATGCATCAGAACATACACTCTCTGCTATCCTTGTTCAGAAAAATGATGAAGGTTTGAAAGCACCCATTGCTTTAATGAGATGTCCTTTGAAAAATCATGAGATAAAGTATAGCCAATTTGAGAAACATGCCTACACAGTGGTCAAATCTGTTAAAAGTTCTAGATTTTACATTCTCAATTCCCATATAGTTGTGATGGTCCTTGGAAGTGTAATCAAGTCCACTTTGACTCAACAAGATCCTAGGGCTAAGAGAGGAAGCTGGATTACAAAGACCCAAGAGTATGAATTGGAGATTAGACCCTCTAATATGGTAAGAGGAAATGGTTTATGCAAGCGGATTGTTGAAGATGAAGCTCTCAAAGCTCAGTAGGGAGAAAAATATGGTGTTCTCTCAATCTGTTCAGGAGACAGTCCACAGGTGCTCTTTTTCACCACTACTAATGAGTGGTATGCTGACATTTTTTACTATCTCACTTATGGAGAATTCCCTCCTCATATTGATTACAAACAAAGAAGGACACTCAAGCTAAAGGCAGCCAAGTTTGTGATCTGGAATAATGCACTTGAATAGAGAGGCCTAGATGGTTATTTCCTCAAGTGTGTAGATAAGGACCAACAAGAAAAGTTACTCAGAGCATATCATGATCAAGCTTGTGGTGGACATTTCTCAACAATGGTCACCACACATAAGATCCTCAGAGGGAGATATTATTTTCCCTCCATATTTGTAGACACTCAGGATTGGGTTTCTAAATGCAAAGCATGTTAATAATTTTTCGAAAGCCACAACTAGCTGCATTGCCAATCAAGCCTGTGGTGATTGAAGAACCATTTCAGCAATGGGGACTAGATTTTATTGGTGTTTTGAATCCTCATTCTAGTGTAGGACATACTTATGTACTCACTACAACTGATTACTTCACTAAATGGGTGGAATCCATCCCGACCAAGTAAGCTAGCTTTGAAATAGTCGAAAACTTCATCAAGGAGAATATCATTGTTCATTTTGGAATACCATAGAAAATAATTGTAGAAAATGCCACGTATTTCTCTTCCAATGAGCTCACAAGGTTTTTTTATGGCTTTGGAATCTCCCTATCTCACTCTTCTAACTACTACCCATAGGGAAATGGGAAAGTTGAGTCAAGCAACAAGAACATTGTGACCATTGTTCGTAAGCTAGTAGATGAGAATAAAAGGAACTGGCACAAGAAGTTATATGATGCATTTTGGGCTGATAGGATCACTCCTAAGAAGGAAATATGTATGTCACATTTCTAATTTTGTATGGAGTTGAGGTAGAGATTCTTCACACAATTGAGATGTCAGCCCTCAAGTTGCTGCAAGAAATAGAAGATGGTCAATAAAAAGACTCCATTGACAAGAGGATCCTCTTCCTAGAAAATTTGGAAGAAAGTAGATGCCAAGTGGTGGATAAAATTAAAGAACACCAATTGAAAGTGAAGAAGATCTTTGACAAGAAGGAAAAGGAAAGAGAATTCAAGGTTGGAGATTTTTTTCTGCTATGGGATAAGAGAAGGGAACCAAAGGGTAGTCATGGAAAGTTTGATTCATTATGGCTCGACCCATTCCAAATTCATGGAACTTGTGGTGACAATGTTTTTCTCCTCTCATACTTGGATGGAACGCCATTGGAATCACCTCAAAGTGGGAAATACTTGAAACATTATCATCAATGAAAGTGGGTGTCCCCTGTCTTGTACCATAGGTGATTTTTGTATGTGTTTTTTTCCTTTTTCTATTGTGTGGTTCTAGTTTTGATTTGTTTTGTTTCTTGTTTTTTTCTCCTTCTTCCGTTCTTTCTCATAATTGTACATGACTCTACAAGGCCCAATGGATAAGGCACTAGTCAATGTAATATGTTTTGAAACTTGAGATTCTAGATCCTCATGTCGTGCCCTAGCCATGCCCAGTTCATGCCATGTCCCTAAGCTAGAGCCAATTGTTTTCTCCTAAAAAATGCTCTACGTTGTCATAACCAAATTTAATTTTTTTGAGATCATTTCCTTTTTTGGTGTTTAAGCCAAGTTAGAGATTCAAGAATTTAGCAAAATTCATGTCCTAGTGTTGTTTAAATCTCTATTTTGCTGGTTTTGAGAAATTTTCCATCTCCCGGTCTGTGCACAAAATATCCTCTTTAAAATCTCCTTTATGATCAAAATTTTTCACCTATTCTATGGAGTGGGTTTTCAAATCATTGTTTTTCCTCCATGCCTCTGGTTCGTGAAGGAAACTCAAAAATTGGACTCAAAATGATGAAGATATCTTCCTCTGTGTATTTGTTTCCACAGTTGGGATGACGGGTGTCTTTTCCCTGTCAAATTTTTTCCCTAATGAATGTAGGTACGTGGTCATATCCTATTGGATGGTGAGAAACTAGTTTTTTTGTGAACTTAACACTTTCGGTCACTTTTGGAAAAAATGGATAATTTGCCCCGTGGACCTGAAAAAGTGGAAATTACCGATTGCAAAAAAAGTGGAAGTTTTTGTCGTAAGCTACACAAGTTCAATTAGGACACTTGGGTCCCAAAAATATGAAATTTCCAATTGTGGAAAAAGTGTAAGTTTTTGTCCCAGGCTGCACAAGTTCAATTGGGACACTTGGGACCTGAAAAGCCGAATCAGCTGAAACATTCAAAAGCGCAAGGGTAGGCCAACAGAGAACTTCAAAGTTTTTAGCCTTTTTGCTAAAGAAGGTTAAAAAGGATAAAGGTTTGTTTCTTCCCCAAATCCCGTAGCCAATCAGAGGATGCCACATGTTGAAATCCAAATTGGAGCAAAGAGCCGGCGGAGAAAATTAAGTTTTAGCCTTTTTCCAAAAAAGGTTAAAATGTTTAGAAAAGAGCCACAACCTGTCTCCAACGAGAATGTGCCACATGTCCTAGTCAAATCAAAGAAGCGGGTTAGTAGAGAAGTTTGTGTTTTTTGAGCCTCTTTGTAAAAAGGGTGAAAAGTTGAAAAATGACCCGCAGCCCCGATCTGGCTATAAAGGTAAAAGTCAAAGTTGAAGCCCGCAGGGAAAAATTCAAAGGTGAAACCTACCATGTGTCCTAGTCAAATCGGAGTAGTGGGCCAGTGGAGGAAATTGAGTTTTGAGCCTTTTTCCAAAAAAATTTAAATGTTGAGAAAAGGGCCGCGACCCCATTTCCAATCAAATGGTGCCACATGTCTAAGTTGAAAAGTTAAAGCAGGGGTGCGGGCCAATTTTTTCCAAATTGCCAAATCTCTAAAAAATCAAAAAATTCAAATGGCTTTCCCTCGTAACCACTCCAATCCCTTCCTACCACATGCACAGCCTAATTTCAAAGCTATAGGAGCAAATCAAATGGTCTATATTTAAACTGGAAAATCGAATGTAGCGGTTGCTTTGCAAGATCTAGTTTTTAACCGGCCATGAGCCTTGTCTTCACAATGAAGGAATTTGAAAAGGAATCAAGGATTTGTAAATATTGTAACCATTTTGGAAAAGGAAATAATGTCTTCTCGTCTCGATGTCATTCCAAGGGCTGGTAATTGATTTTCGAAAAGACCAAAGTGCTATGTGCCTGGAAAGACAAAAAATGCCATTCTTCTTCTATTTTCTCTTCTTCCTTGAATTTATTCCATTCTCAAACTATGTAAAAACTCTGCACGAGCTTCAATAATAAAAAGAAGGAATTATTTCCTATTTGATTGAGCAACTAATTGGTAATTTCTGACCAATGGGTTTCATCCAGTCTTGTAGCTTCTCCTGCAGATTTTTTTTTTCTGATTATAAATGCATGTAACTTAAATTTCTAATTAATATGTGTAGGAATATGATATTCTACTCACAACATTATTTTATCCTATCTCCATTCTCACTCCCTTTCCCCTTCTCAGAGAAATTTCTTCTCTAGTGATAATTTGCTAGCTTTTCCACAGGATCAGTGGAGTTCCGCTGTTGGATCTCTGGTCAAAAGGCCACCATTGAAATCCACTCTTTGAACATATGCACATATGGAAGTTGCATCGTTCAAGTAGAGGGACTTAGATTCCCATAGCGTTGGCTGGAAACCCACAAATTTTTCCACAAGATAAATTTTCTCGCCAACACATCCCCAAATAATAGAATTTTCAACATAATCCAAAAAGTTGAAAAATGTGAGAATGGTACCGATGTAGGAGGGGATGATGTTGATTTGGTAGTAATCCATATAAATAATTTCTATGAGACAAGGAAATGGTTGGCTTTAGAATCTGTGCGTAAAAGAGATGAGAAAAAATCAATAGGATCCTTGAAAGCCAATGGAGAATTATCACCAATAGAAAGAGACGTTGCTAGTGGATCCCCTATGGGTAGGGGAGATGGCAAGTTAGATGAGGTAAGTTCATCTTTTGGTGAAGAAGAAGGTAAGCATGACTCTCCTATGGGTAAAAGAGTAAGTAATGTGGGATGTTCGTTAGGTTGAGAGGTGAGTAGGGAAACTGCATCAATAGATATGGTGGAATCCTTCATGGGTGAAGGAAGAGATAAGGGAGACTCCTTTGTGGGTAAAGGAGTAGATGAAACAAGTCCCTCCTTGGATGAAGGAGCTCATGCAAGAATCTCCTTGATAGAGGGAGTAGGAGGAATTTGAGAAGGAAGAGCTGGTATGATGTCAAAAATAGCATGAACTTGACGAGCGTTACTGTCATTGGTAAAGGTTTTTCCAGTTTGGTTAGATGAAAGGGTGTGATTTGGGAATGGATTCTTGTAGATGTCAAGGTTCTGATTAGTCGATGTGTTAGGGTCATCCAAAACAATTTCTACATTATCTAACATTTTTTGGATGATGTTTTTGAAATTTATTCAATTACTATCGCTATGACCTCTAATGCAATGATGATTGTAGTAATTTTTATTTTTTTCATACAGGCACAGGTAGAGAGGGGTCAAAACCAGTATGTGGTTTGATAGGTGGAAGAGTGACTGCTTCATCTTTTAAATTTGTTTCTAAAACTGAAGAGTAGGGTTCTCCTATGGGAGTATATTTTCATTGCTCTCGGTTGAACTAAAAATCCTGAATAGGAGAAATATTGGAAGAATAATTTGATTGGTTAGATGGATGAGATGGGCTGACTTTCAAAACTAGTGCATTGGTAGATCCTTTTGCTTTAAAATTATTATTTTTTGGTTTGGTAGAAGAAGAGGTATCATTTAATTTGAATGCAGTTCTCTTGTTATGTAATTGTATCTTCTTCTCTTCAATGGAAAAAATTTCAAGTTTCTAGACCATGGTGAATGCCTTTTCAAATATGTAGAAGGTTTGAACATGGAGAATTGGAAATATGTGTCTAGCACAAGCTCTGGTGAAAAACTCTATTAACTTGGTTTGAGGTAGTTGGAAAGTGAGTTGGTTGATCAAGCTCCACCAATGAGCAACAAATTTTTTGAAGGATTCATCTTCATATTGGCGTGTCACGTACAAATCAGTCATGGTGACCTTTTTGACAATGTTGATATAAAAGTGGTCTACAAAAGCCTGAGCTACATGATTAAATGAAAATATGGAATGCCTGGGTAGAGCACTATACCAATATAAAGTTGGCCCTATCAAGGACATTAGGAATGTCTGCAAGAGAAAAGTGTCATCATGAGTGATTAGATAACACATATGTTTAAAATTCTGCAAGTGTTATTATGTGTCTTCTTTGTTGTTGAATCGGTTGAATTCGGGCATTTCTTAATGGACAGGGTATGGATGAATCAGAACAGACTGATGAATTGGCTCATAAATCTCATCGTATGTCAAAGATTTAAGTGAGCCAAAGACAAATGCTTCCAATGTTTGCATCTTTTCCATAATCATTTTGATAAGATCATTGGTAGGTTGTGATTACTGGGAACCCCTTGTAGTATAAAGGGGTAGATGATGCGGGTATGATGTCATCGGCATCCCAATATGTGGTGGTTCTGAGTATGAAGATTGTGAGGAAGGAATATAGGTCGGAATAGATGTAGATGGAAAGTATCCTTAATAATTAGTAGATGAAAAAGGGGGTTGTTGGTGATAAGTGTAGGTAGGTGGAGTGGACGTAAAGACTCTTGTAGCAATCGGAGGAAGATACTGGAAGTAAATAATGCTTGAATTGATTATTCATAAGGAGGCTTACATATATATAGGAAAAGGATTTCCTATTATCAAGGAGGTTGCTATAACAACACCCCATACAATTCTCCAGCATATAACCACCCAATATGTGCTTAAACCTATTTATGTCAGTTGTTATAACCCTATTAACAATAAAATATTATATTATCATAGATAATATAATTTCTCACACATTTTAATATTAATCAGCGAAGGAGAACTAACATAATATTCCCAACATTCCTTCCCTCAGTGCGAACATGGGGAAAACTTGCCTTATACTTACACCTACTCATGATCGGGTGATTTTCATAGGATAGTCACAAACCTCAAGAATGGTTTTGCAAATGGTTGACAAAAAATTGATAATAGTGGTTTTCCAATTGGTTTACCACAAACCACAAAGTGATGGTTTTGCGAATTGATTACCAATAACCGAGAATGGCAGTTTTACTATTGGTTTACCATAAACCACAAATGAAGCTTTTCAAGTGTTTTACCTATAACCACATCATGATATGCCAAGTACTATTCTCATCCCTCATCACATCTCACTATAGGGAATAACATAGGAAATTCTGCTAAAATTTGTTGCTCGTACATATATATAAAAAGATGACATAAAAGAAATGGAACATTGAGATCATGTTCCCCCCCCTCAATCTGAAGCTTTTGCTTATTGAACACTACAAATATGCAAACAACAGAAAGCACATACCGACACTACATAGATGTCACCACAGCTGAAGTGGCCCCATCATTGGTGACTGATGAGAGGTCATTGAATAACCTCCAACCTCTGTTTTCCTCCATCCTCAGGTGTCATGCTGCTAGCTCAGTAAATTTGAATTTTGTGGATCAATGGTTACCAAGACATTGGGTAACAATGAAAATGCGTCTGTAAGACAATTTTTTATTTTTAGAATATTTCAACTCTCAAAAATATGATAATTTATTAAGTCTATTTTGAAAAATACCACAAAATATTGACGTATGAAATTGACCCACAACTTATAGACACTTTGATGGACACAACATATAAATATTTACATAGATTAACAAACATAAAAAGATGAATTTTGACTTAAATGACATGACACATAGACCCATGACTCACAACTGAACTTTAACATTAAAAACATAATTGACTTATTGACACAACATAATCTTAAAAGACATGAGGACTCTTAAACGATGACTACTAAATACTAGACTCAAGATTAAATGACTATTAACATAATCTACATTAACAATAAATAAATTAAAATAACAACCTCTCGTAGACCACAACCAACACTAACAGTTGTAGTTGCATCAATCACCAAATCTGTAATTAGATTCCCAAACTAGCTGGTATA
Organism: Taxus chinensis; assembly: GCA_019776745.2. Lineage (NCBI taxonomy): Eukaryota > Viridiplantae > Streptophyta > Pinopsida > Cupressales > Taxaceae > Taxus > Taxus chinensis. The sequence continues at coordinate 89,205,850 of CM034147.1, read as the reverse complement.
ATTTCTACCAATAAAACATCTAGAGTCTTTGTATCGGTCGTGGAGCCATGGTTTGCAAAGTTGAGTGAAGGATCCAAATATGTAATATCCAATCTACAAATTGGTCAAACACAATGACCTCCACTTGTTTTCCTGTTGAAAGATTTCACCTTAATTCATCCTTCAATGCATTGATAGATCAATGAGCTAACTTGGAGGAGAAATTACTGTCAAGATTTTGTTTTGACTTCATATGAAGAGATCTACATGTGTTTGTTGAATATCACAGCTATGTCAATGTCTATGTTGAGTGCCGTGAATAGAATTTTTTTGAAGTCTTCAATGCGAGACAATATTAACTCAAGGATAGGTAGTTTTATTCCAATAGAATGAAGCATGGTGGAAGAAACTTAGAAAAATACCACATGTTATTCATTAGACACACATTTATCCACCTTAAACTATTCTCTGCCACATTTGAAATGACATTCCACTAATATCCACCATGTCCTCCAGGTTGGTGTAAAAAGATATAAGCAAAAGGTTGCAATAGAATGGTAAAAAAAATTGATGTCTGATCTAGAAACTCATCTAAAAATTTATACACATGGATCAAGCTATGCAACACGTCAATCTAATCCTAAATATACCTCACCTTATAAACATCCCTTTAAGTAATAAACATTTACATAACAGATGTGCCCTTTGAAATTTAGGTAAGATGTTAAAAGCACATCGACTCAGATATAGACATACAAAGCCTCTATATTTCACAAAACTATCACTAAGAACAATGAAAAAATTATAAAACCAATATTGAACACATAATATGGGACAGTAGGGAATGTTAATTGCCCCTGGACTACTCTCAAAAAATCATTACATGCACAAGACTATTTTACTCTGATACCAAATGAAAACAAATAATGCTTGAATTGATTATTCATACGGAGGCTTACATATATCAGGAAAATGATTTCCTATTATCAAGGAGGTTTCTATAACAACACCCCATACAATTCTCCAGCATATAACCACCCAATATGTGCTTAAACCTATTTACGTGGGTTATTATAACCCTATTAACAATATAATATTATATTATCACCGATAATATAATTGCTCACACATTTTAATATTAATCAACGAAGGAGCACTAACATAATATTCCTAACAAAGACTCTAGGAAGGTGAGGATGATGTTTTTGAAGGGATTATGGGTTGCCGACACTAATGGTGGATGAGATGCAATATGTATATGAGATGTGGTGGGTGAAAATAGACCTACACTCAAGGCGGTTGATAAAGTCAAGGTTGACATCGTAGGAGTGACAGACATCAAAGATGATAAAAATGTCATAGGTGCAACAGATATCAATGATGTATGGTCAAGCTAGGAAACCACTGGTGGTGAGGTGGAATAGGGTAAGGCCAAGCTAGTTATAGATGATGTAAAAGTGGGTACGATGGTATGAGGAATGGACATAGGCATGCCATATACAATCTACCCTGATGAATCATAGGTAGATGAATGAGAAAGATAGTACTCTAGAGTGGCGGGGTTGTGATCAAGGAGTCTCGAAAAATCCTCATTACCATTGGGTATGGAAACAGCCTGATTGGGGTCCATAGGTGATGATATTGAAGGGGGTGATGGGATAGGTGGGATTGGCTGGTGGCTAGCATGAAACACGAGAGCATTAACTTGTTTACAATTCAAAACAATGTGTAAAAACATAGATGTAATGGGGGAAAATTAGTCTAAAATTAGTGGTTAGATTGTTGTTTTGATTGGAAAATATAAATATAGAGACTGACATTAGTTGGGGTAACCGATGCTGGTATGAGGGTAATTTCCACTGGTTGGCTTAGACCAATGTTAATTACTATGAAAAATAAGAGATTCAAAGATCTCACAATGAAAGGTGAAAATGGGTCAATCTTGACTCTAAATGTGATATCAGAGACCCAAAAGTGTGATAAAATGGCAGAACCAAACACAAAAAGAACATAAAGGTGAACAATACTATTTTGGTAAAAATAACCAAAAAAGCATAAAACTGACGTCGGTCAGTTAACTGATGGGGGTCGTTGGACCGATATCGGGTACTTTGAAATCTAGGAAGAAAAGGAAAAATGAAATTTTGGTGATTTAGATCAAATAAAAGGGCCAACCCATAGACTGAGTATGGCTATGAGGAGTCCTAATACACCTAGAATAAAACTAGAATACACCATTCATGATGTGTTGTGTAAAAGAATGAAGAAACGCAACTCATACCTTAAAATGAAAGAAGACAAAAAGATAACAAACATGAAATCCTAATCTATAGATTTTGTGTGGTAGCTTATTCCATTTAGGACTTACTGTAGGTAGGATAGAATTTTTGGTTAACAAAGGTACCCTATAAAAAGATGACAATTATGGTTAATTTTAGGTAAGTTTTTACGTAGGAGATCCTTCTTTGAAATGATGACTAGATATAGAAATCAGTTGGAGCCCACTTTCAATCCTCTGATCATGCAATTGTTGACATCTTCTTCTGAGAAATATGTAGTTTTTTTTCAGTGATTTGGTATAGAGATTGTGAAAAATGTGAGCTACGGTTCAATTTTTCAACCATCATCTCAGCATGACTTCTAACATATAGGTTTCCCACAATTTAGATGAGTTTTAATTTAAAAAAACTCAAAATACAGGTGTATAAGTTTTAAAACCCAAAACTAAAAATTATATTTGACGAGAAAAATTTATGAAGAGGTTAAGGGCATGAATTTCACTAAATACAATGCAAGAAAAGAAATAAGAGTTCTTTTTAATACTAAAAAAAGGTGTCACTAAGACAATCATAAGAAAATAATATTTCTAGAGAAGAATCTTAATGTCAACTATTTTCAAATGAAAATAGACACACAATATTTTTCCCTAGGCATGAACAATGCAAAGAACCCTAGATGGGTCCCACCTGGCATGCCAAAATGTTTCACCTCAAAAGTATTGTGATAAACGATATAAGTGGGTAACAGGTGCAGGAGGAATACATGTGTTATGTGGATAGTAGAAGTAGTTATGCATGTTGTATACTTTTGATCCAAGTTGATTGTGTGAGCTTCCCTTTGGCAAGGAGGAATGACCTATATAAGAAACATAACAAGACCACCAAATACTATTAAATAGAAATATTTAGAGGAATTCCTAACAAGGCTAGATCTAGGAAGCATGATGCTTCCTCAAATGGTTGTCAATCCTTTGTTTAATATAATTTAATGTAAGAAATAGTAGTTCCTATTGTATTTGATAAGATTTAGGTATCTCCTATCAACATACAACGAGTGAATTTAAACCAACATGTAATGGTTAAACTTAAATCTAGATGATTAATGGGATGGTTTGGGTCTGTAGGTGTAGCAGAGGTTGTAGGTGAGGTCTGGGTGAAATTAGGAAAGGTTTTGAACTATTTTGGGGAAGTTGTTAACTCGTTGTTATAGGAAACATTGTCAGTCTCAAAGACCGGTATCATTTGGTTGACCGATTCCAGTATAGGAGATATACTGATGTTGGTTGGCTAAATGATGTCGGTAGGGGAAATTTGGTTCAAACCTTAAAATGGGAGTTTGGACCTCTTTGTGATTTCATAAAGAGTTAAGGTGGTGTTGATAAGGTTGTGATATTGTTAAGAACACTCAGGTATGCTAAACAAGAGGTTGGAAAGGGTGTAAAGGCTTGGGATGGTTGAATAGTGGGTTGGCTGGAAGAAAGTGATATATGGGTAATAGAAGAAATAAAATATTAAAAGAAGTAAGATATCTACAATGAGATAAGCACAAATTATTAAGATCACAATACTTAGTATTTTGTATATCCTGTGATTCGAGGTGGTTGATGGTTAATCAAAGAAGAGATGTTTGAGTCTAGTGTTGTGGAAGTACAACTTGTGTGCTCCTGTGATTATTGCAACACTCTAGGAGGAGAACTAGTTGTTTTTCTTGCACTTTGGCTATGTATTTTCATCGTCTGGATGCAAGAGGGATTGAAGATTCACACTTAAATGCAATAAGGATCCAATAACTAAATTACCAATCCAGGTAAAGGTTTGTAAAATTCTATATAAAGGAACTGATGGTGGTTTAGGTGACCAATGTCATCCAACAATAAGCTGGCGTTGGTTAGGGTGAAATAGTCTTATTTACCAAAATTAGGTAAATCTTGCCAGATTTGGTGTGTTTTCCTTATTGGGTCTACTTAGGAAAGTAGAGCTCACGTGAGTTAAGGTAGGAAGATCTTAGAAGAAGTCTAGTTAGCTTTAGGAAGAATTCTTAGTTAGTTAGGTTAAGTAGTGACTCAGCACTGCGAATGATGACTAGATGCTAAGAGTAATGACTTAGTCACTATGAGTTAAATGCCCCTGGAATGGGTCTAGGGTGAGGTGTCATGATGAGGTGGAGGTGTGAGGATGAAATTAACTTAATTAAATTAATTAATAATGTGAGGATGAATATTAATATGGGATGAAGGGGTCATGATTAGTTAAAGTGTTATGTTGATTAATTAAAGGGGACCAAGGGGAGTGTGACCCAAATTTGGTGTCTACGGTCAATTACAATTTTCAAACAAGGGAATCAAATAAATACATAGTTATGTGTTCAAAATAAGAAACCAAGTTCTAAGAATTACTATTATCACCTAATCATGCATCCAAAAGGCACCTAAATCACTTCAAATTATTCATTTGGCATCCATTCAAGGGATAAGGAATTGCATTTTCTACATACACTACATAGGAAGGGGAATTTCATTCTATTCTATCCACATATGTTATACATTGTTAGATTATAGATCTAGTCTGCTATTAAGTGCAACTTGTACTAGGGAATCTTAGGGAGCAATCCTTACACACGCTCACATGAACTACATGGATTATGAGATGTGGTGCAGTGCTTAGTCTTAAGTTCACTCTTTCGGTGATAGCCGGGGTCATTCCGACTCCCAATATAGCATCTTTATTTTTTGTATTTGATGTGGTTTTTTGGGTTTTGTAGGTGAACTTATATTTTTCAAGTTACAGGTATCTTATACGATCAAGGTGCGACATAAAGACTATTAAAAGAAGGTATTGGCAACACTTGCGTGATATAGTAAAAATCAATTTCTGACCATTTTCACAGTCACGAGTGTCCAGTAGTAGTCTCCAATGCCCAGGAACCCATACCCCAGTCCAGGAGCCCATTTTGAGCCTTATCCATCAGTTACATAATTTATCCTAAGCATTTATGATACTATTCACCTCTTGTTCAGTAGTTTTCCCGGTTCATAACACTTTATAATAAAGTGCTAATTAGATAAATTCTCTTTTCTGTATCTCTTACTTAGGGATTTTACTTTACTTTTTTATTGCTTATGTCATATTACATCTAGTAGTTGTATATCATTTTTTTACATTTAGTTACTCCACAATTTGGGTGTAATAAATATTATTTTTTAAATCATATGGCAAAACCCAATTGTGATCAATTTTTTTGATCCTTATTTCTCACATTTATTTTTCTTCATGTCTCCTACGGTTTCTCAAGTCTCCATGCATCAATTTCTTCAAATGCACCCACATTGCAAAGATGTTCTCTAAACAACCATATACACTATGTATCTCTTTAGTGATATGCCTCCTTCACAAGTAAGTTCCATCTTTGATCTTCTTTCCAATGACTCTATTACTCCTAATGTAAATCAGCCCATTTACAATTCATTTCAAGATTTACGTTCTTTATTTCAAGATTAAATTCAGGCTATAGAATCCATGATCACATCTCTCAAAATTGAAATCCAACATCTTAAGGCTACTACTCAATCTAATGTTATTTCTTCATCTCCTTCTCATCCTACTTCTATGACTTCTACATTTTCTCATATCAATGAACCCTAAGTCTTACCGCTACCCACACCTCTCAAGTTTGATTTCAATGTTAAGTAACATGATATTCTTCCTTGACTCCTCACTCATAAACTAGCCAACTTGCTAACTACTCATTTCTACCCTCCTTATCAGCTTACCAAATATCAAGGTCACCCATATTGCAATTATCATCAAATCAATGGACATAATGAAAATTTGACCACCGCAAGCATTATGGTCTCATTTCATTTTCTACACAAAATACTACTCTAATTACTACATCCCGATGGGTTCCTAAATTTGATTCATCTATGTTTAGTGATCATCATTCCATTGTTACTAATGTTCCTCCTTTGGTCAGTCAAGTGTCACCTATCCAACCCAGTGTTAGACCATATTCAAAAATATCTACCCCATTATATCCTCCTACAAAATCATCTACATCATTACAAATTCCACCTAAGAAACTTCCTCTCAAAAATCAGTCCAACCCCTCCTCCTCCCAAGTCTTTTATAGCATTACCATTCCCACATAAGCTACCACCATTCAAGATCCCTGCCCACCCTAATCCACTCCCGCATATAATTCATTTTTTCAAACAAATTATTACTTATATTGATGGCCATGACACATTTCAAGCCCCATCACCATTGCAATGTATTTCTTTCATTGTCTAATAGATCACCATAACTCACATACTTGGTTGCATCAGACTTCCCCTCTTTTTAGCACTATAAGTTGTCTCTAGCACCTACACTCATACTTAACGCTTCTTGCTTCATGTCTAATATTTCTAAGAACTATTAAACCTCTTGATACACAAAATATATCATCATTACCCTATGTTGCACTCTCATTCCACGGATCATACTCTACTGTTGAGGGTCTAAATCTGAAATGAACCCCACCAAATTCTCATTTCGCGCTCTATATTTCATGATCTATATTTCTAGCACACATTTTCAAACCATTTCCCTATGACACACTCTAGTTCCATGGTTCATACTTGACTATTGAGGATCTAAATCTGAAATGAACCTCACCTCATTCAATTTTTAGGCTTTGTACTTCATGATACATATTTCCAGCATGTCACTTTCAAAACATGATGATGCACTCTTTTTCTATGGTTCATTCTTGATTTTTGAGGGGTATTTAATAAATGAAACTCATCTCATACACATCCATTGGGATCCATTTCACCAATAAGTTGAAGCTTCCTAGGATGAAATAGATAGAAGGTAAGTAGTTAAGGAGGAATACCTGTGAAGTGAAGGTGGAAGGTAGAATGAGCACATTGTTGATGTTATCCAAGCTGATCATAGAGAAATCCTTTTTGTCTAGGAAGTTCTACCTATAAATACAAAAAAATACCACAAAAGAGCATTAAATAGCATAGAAAAGTGGACTGCCTAGCATATGCTAGATCCATGAAGCATGATGCTTCCTAGAGAAGTTGTCACTCCACTATTTAATTTAACGTAAATAGGAAACTGAAATTAAAAGGTCCCATTTTAATGGCATGATTAGGTTTTGTGATACAAAATAATATGCTAGATTTAATGTTAGATATGAAATGTATCACTAATTCTAATGAAACCAAAGGTTTTTTTAGGTTGGGTAGGTTTGTCAGATGTCTGGTAAAGGTCTGGGACTGATTAGGTAAGGTCTAGGTTGGTCTTGGTTAAATATAAGGTTTTTTGGTCTAAGGGTGTGAAATGACACATAGACCAATATCGGTTGGGTGACCAATGCCATCATAGGGATGAAACTGATGGCAGTAATGCAAACCAATTTTGGTTGGGATAATGGGTGATAAATTAATAAAAATAGCTTTTTAGCCCCTCTGTGACTGCACAGAGAGTGAGGAAGGTGTGGTTAGGCTCATAATATCGTTAAGAAGACTCAAGAATGTAGAGGAAGAGGTTAAGAAAGGTGGAAATACTTGAAATGGTTGGGTAGGTGGATTGGTGGGAAGATGGAGATATCTGTGTAATAGTAGAAATGGAAATATTAAAAGAAGCAAAAGATATATGGTAAAGTAAGCACTGATGATGAAAACCATGTTACTTGTTGATATGAAGATCTTGTGAATGAAGGTGGTTGGTTTATAGGCAAGGTGATTTTTGTTTTGGTGCCACGACATTACAACTTATTTGTTCTTGTGGATACTCTAACACTCTGGAAGAGAGCATGTTTCTTGTGTTGCACTTTGGTGGTGTGTTATAGTCATTTGGATGTAGGATTGACTTTGAGACTCATGCTTGATTGTAATAGAATTCCCAAAACTGAATGACCAACCCATGTAAAGAGTTGTAAAATTGTATATAAAGGAATCGATGGTAGTTTAGGTGACTGACATCGAACGAGGATAAATCAATGTCGGTTAGGGTGAATTAGTCAAAGTTACTAAAAATATCCTGATCTTTACTATGTTTGGCATGATCTTGATTGCTAATCTGGGTCTCAAGTGAGGTTTGGTGCTTAGATAAGTGAGGATTTTGTTGGATAAGGAATATATCTTTAATTTTAGGGTTAAACTAAGTCCTGGTTGGTTGGGATAAGAAAGGACCTAGTCTTAGTTAATCAATAAGCTAGGAATAATTATGTGGCGAGGTATCTAGGTGAGGTGTAAATTAACTTAATTAAATTAATTAATAATGTGAGGATGAATATTAATTCAATTATAAGTGATTAAATTAATATCCATGTGTGAAAGGGGAGTATGGCCTAGGTATATGCATTATGTTGATTAATTGAAAGGGGCTAAGGGAGTGTGACCTACATTTGGTGTCTATATTTTCCCCTTTTTGTCACATATCTTTTATTGATAAGAAACACTGATAAAAAAAAAAAATTTCATTGTCCTAGGTATGAGTGAAGGTTAGGTTGCCCCAAGTATGGGTGGATGTGATCCCCCTTAAACCACGAACTGATGAAAGGTTAGGCTGAGGTGGTGATTGGTTTGACACAGTATTAAGTGATGAGAAATGAGGGTGGTTGGTGTACAGGTAGTGATGATATCAGTGTGGTAATAGGAAAGGGAATTCAAATTAATGCACATGTATAGAATTAAATAAGGTATTAGGATGAAGATCTCACAAATTCTACATCATCAAAGGTCAATAATTTTATCCATACAAGGTTGATGTGATCCAAGTATCCCAGGTATGGTATATGGTCTTAAAACACAACTAGTCTAGGTGTAGGAACGGGAATTAGGTGTGTTCTAGAGAACTAAAAGATTTGGTTGGTATAAACAACATGTCACTAAGCAAGCCAAGGTCAATATTCTAAATAACATGAGTATCATCATCGCGAGGCATAACAAGTAAGTGAATTCGAGTGTTAAATAGGTAGGTGTGGTTTAGGTTGATAGGTAAAGACGTAGGCAAGGCCAAGGTAGAGGCAAAAAACATGCCCCAACTGATAGTGTGGATGGTTTTTAGGTAATAAGGCCATTATGTGGGGTTACGAGGATAGGTTGAGGTCATGGTTGGAAGGAAATGGTTTTAGGTAGCAAAAATTGAGGGTAAATTAGTTGTAGGTTAGTTACAAGGTGACCGACACCGATTGAAGATAAACTATGGCTGGTTGAGTCACCATTTGATATGGTTAAATGAATTAATTTCTATATTTGTGATGTTGTGGAAACTAGATGTTTAGGCATGGTTGAGTCAGTATGGAGTTTCATTGTATTGGCATTATGGAAAATAGATGGTTTAGGCATGGTTTAGTTGAAAATTGCCAAGTTATTGTTTTTATGGAAATTAAATGATTCAGGCATGATTTGGTTGATTTTATTTATGAAATGAAATGATGTTATGGTGAATTAGTTATATTTCAAATCTATTTATACAATGGAAACTAGATGATAGGTAAAGTTGAGTGTAATTTTGTTTTGATTTAATTTCCAAGTTATTGGTTGTATGGAAAGTAAATGATGATGTATACAGGTGAGATATATTTTTTGTTTAATTTAACTTCCAAATTATTGGTTTTTATGGAAACTAACTAAGATTTTGTTTTATGGGGTAAAATAGTGGTCGAGCTATCATTAAAGGGCCCCACACCCTTAGAATGTTACCTACATAGCCCTCGAGAAAGGGGCCTCAGGCCGATGTAGTTCTCCCATAAGCTAGGGAAAAATATGATGGGGTAGATGAATGAGTCAGTAGGTTTTAGGCATGATTGAGTCTAGGTATTTGACATATGGTTGATTGTAGGTTTTTTTAGGCATGGTTAAGTTTAGGTTGAATAGGCATGGTTGAAGAAGAAGAAATTCTAGAATATAGTTGTTGAAGGTCTAGTCATGCGTAGCAAATCCAATAAGTAAGAAAAGAGACTAATGGTAAAAGAGGTGTAATTCTTCAAAAGTGGTAAATATCATAATTATCATATCAAGGATGGGTTGATGAACTTAAACATCTAAAGGTAGTGCATTATTTACTATTCTAAAGGTGAAGGAAGTTACATGATCATGAAATGTCGCATTTGTGGCATGTCCCTAGAGTAGGTAGAAGATAATGAAATGTGGCATTTGTGACACATCCCTTGAGTAGGTAGAATATAAGAAATAAAGGAAGATGAGGTGAAATGGGTTATTTTTTGTAACCTTGTTGTGAGACAACATGCCTCTTCTGCAAGATACCCAAAACTGAAATAGGCAAGTCCATGACAAAAAAGTTGTACTTCTCTTGATTTTTTGTATTTTATTTTTACTTTTGTTTGATAGACTGATCGATGAAAGAATTATATGTGGGATAAATAGAATGAATCCTTGAGGTCTTCATGAAGCTTATCGATGCAGGAAGCCTCAAGATATTTTATTTTTATTTTGTAGAAATAGTCTTCTTTTTTGGCAGACTACGTGCAGTATGGCTAGCTTTTTATAGTTGTCTTTCAAGGGAGCAGTCTGTTTATAGCAGAAAAATAGAAATATAAATGTATTTTTTGAGGGATTCATCTATTTTCTAGAAGTTTGACTCAAGGATTTGAATTTTAAAATGCCATATATTACTTTTGAACTTTATTTGGGACTTTTAGGTCATGAATAATACTATAAAGGAATATAGGCTTCTTTTATGAAGGAAAACCATAGAATGCAAAGATTAGCTATAAATGAAATGTTTTAATTGATGAACTACCATGGGATTCCATCCTAAAAAGGAAAAAAAAAGTATCAATGAGAATCATGCCATGTGTAGAGTCATGGTACTCATATTGAAGATAAGGTTGAAAGGTGATGGATAATCACATGATTCTTGTTTAATCGTTGATCCTTAAAATATGTAAGTTGAAGGTGAAGGTTGCTTAAGGGATGAGCATTTAATAGAAAGAAGGTGATAAAGGACTTGATTCAACAATAGAATGGTCGAATATGCAAGGCATTGAGGGGCTCAAGTTCAGGTTTACCTTCGAGGGAAGATAAATGATAAGCACCCAATCCATAGGCTTATGTAACAATATAGGGTCCATGCTAGTTAGGAGTGAACTTGCCTTGTTTACTTTTCTCTACTTTTGTTACATGTTGATTTTCCTTCAAGATGAGGTCATTGACCTTGAACATTCATTCTTGGACACATTTATCGTAAGCAAGTTTGATAGGTTTTTGGTAGATTTGAAAGTGATTGAGAGCATTTAGATGATCTTCATCTAATAACTCGAGTTGTGCCAAACATGTTTGGAAAAAATCATCATCATTGATCATATATTTGAGTGAGATACAAAGATACGGAATTTTACTTTGAGATGAAAGACAGCCTTTGTACCATAGACCAAAGAGAAAGGTGTGGTAGTAGTTGAGGTACATACTAGTGCAATAAGCCCATAAGGAAAAAGGAATGTGTGTGTGTGTGTGTCAATCCTTACGAATATCGTTAACCAATTTCACAAGAATTTTTTTGGGGTTTTGTTAGTCAATTCATCTTGGCCATTTTTTTTAGGATAATAAGGTGAAGAAAAATAGAGTTGAATGTTGAAGGCATTGTAGAATTTCCTTAGGGTTTTGTTTTTGAATTATTTTCCATTATCAGTGATGAGGCGGTGAGGAACACCGAAGTGAAAAATGATATGATGGTGTATGAATTCACATATTTTCTCATCTTTTATAGAAATGAGAAGTAAAAATTCCACCCATTTAGTGTAATATTCGATAGCGGTAATAATCCATTGATGACATTGGGAAGAATAAGGTTTAATCTCTACAAAAAGATCCAAACCCCATTGAGAGAAAGGCCAAAGGTCTTGTACAACCTATAAGGCATGAATAGTGGTGTGATGAAGATTAGCATATTGTTGAGATTTCACACAATGTTTTACATAGGGTTAGTACATAGTAGCCGAGGTGAAGGATGCACTTAGTGACAGTGAAGCCAGTAAAATGACTTCCATAAATCCCGTCGTGAACTTCCTTGATGGTTTAATGGATTTTATAACTCGTAAGGCATTGTAAGAGGATATCGTCAAAGCATTATTTATAGAGAAGACCACCCATGATGACATAGAGAGAGAAACTTTTGAGGAATGATCGTTGTCCATTGTGAGTAAGATCTGGAAGAAGAATTAAAAGGGAAAGGTAGTCAGTAAACTGCTTATACTAAAGGTCATGTTGGTTATTTTCAATGTTTCCTACAAAGTTAACATCTCATAATAGATAAGAAGATGATTCCAAACTTTTTACTATGACAAATATTTTTGATTCGGATGAAAAAGTGGGTGTTTGAGAAGCAAGATAGGCCATGGTGTCCACAAATTTATTAGTGGAATGTGGGGTGGTTTGAAGTTCATAATGGTCAAAGGTACTCAAAATCATGACAACATGATGTTTATAATTTTGAAGTATCTCATTATGAAACTGGTATATACAAATTTACTTGGTTCACAACCAGTTGAGAGTCGCTAAATATATTAATTGATCTAACATCTAAGGCCATGGTGGTTTGAATACCTAATATGAGTGCTTCATAATTAGTGATGTTGTTAGTACAATCGAAATATAGGTTGAAATATAATGGTATAGGATCACCATTAAGAGGAATGAGGATAAATACATCACCACCCCCATGTTGACATTTAGAACCATCAAATAATAAGGTCATCTAGTAAATGGTATATTCCAAGGAGAGGGTACCAATGCATTCATGAGGGAAGTTGAAATTAGAAGATTTTTTTCTAGGGAGAGGTGCATCTGTGAGTTGGTTAGAAATTGTTTGTCCTTTGATAGAATTTTTATGGATGAATTTGATATCTAGGTCTACAACAAGCATGAGCCAACGTTCAGCACATTGATGTTGGTAAGGATTACCTTACATGTAATGTAAGGGGTTAGTATTGGTGACAATGAATGTTTTGTTGTTTAGTAAGTAATGAAACATTTTAGAGGTGACAAAGACTAAGGCTAGGAAAAGTTTTTCGGCATGAGTATATCTAGTCTCGTAGTCTAAAAGCATACAACTTATATAATAAACTACTTTCTCCCTATGTTACTTATCCTGATGAGTGAACATGGAACCTATTGGTTTCTCAAAAGTTCACCTGTGTCTCAGATCTCTAAAAATGGCCAAGGTGTCTGAGACCACAATGGAACCATCCCCAAGTTGTGGGACCTTGCGCGCTTAGGACGGATCTCTGAAGAAGGCCGGTTCCTCTACCTACCTCTAACGCTATTACTACTCCTAATGCTAAATGCAAATCCTAGACTAAACATGCCAAGGGACCAGGGATAGAAGGATGTGTAGAAAGGGAAAATCCTAAGCTAAGGAAGGTGATAGTGCCAAAAGGAAACGGTTGATCTCTCTCCACAAGCGGCGAAGGAAAAAAAGAGGGTGCAGCAGAAGAGGGTGAATGGTGTGCAACACAAATCAACACATGGGCTTGGCCTTCTAGTGTGTGTAACACATGAACATGGGGAATGCAAGTAGAGAAATATGCACAGCATGCTAGAAACTACAAACAGAGAGGTGAGATGCAATGAAAATGAGAGAGGGAAGACAAGAGTTCCACAAAACATGATTTTATTGCTTAAGGGATGCATAGTCATTTACATTCACAGCAAGAGGCAAGAATACATTACAGAGACCATGCCAAGGTCTGAGACCCATGGGAATTTGGCCACCATTTTGGCATGGTGCCATTACCACAAGGAGAGATGATTTTACAAAGCAGAACTCTACTATTTATAGAAGAAGAAGGAGAGAAGAGAAGGAGAAAGGGAGGGAAACTCATATTCAAATCTTCAACCACCAATAACCAGTGATAAATGTCCTACAAATCCACCTACAAGGCTATCAGATGCACTTCCCCATGTCTTTTTGGCATGTGGAAGAAGGAAGAAGGCAAGATCTGATGAAATCGGGTAGTTGAGGTCGATTGGATGTGCATTGATGAGATTAGATATGTTTCCCTATTTTCACTTAACAAATCCTACCTAAATTTGAATTTGAATAGTCCAACATGTAGCTTATGTCAGCATCCCTCTGAAAATTCTAGGTGTGTGCCGATCTGTGCTCTGTAGCAAAAGATATGGATGTCAGAAGATGTTAGAGTCATTGGCACATGAAAAACATGTGGCATGCACAGGTTGGCCGAAATGATAGCTAGCCATTCATTTTTTTTCTTTCTACCACGTGTCATACATTGGTTGGTTGTCCAAATTCGGAACCCTATTGGCATGCTTTGATAGGTGACCCACGACATGCTCAAGTCTGATAGAAAATGACTTGGCACATAAGGGAGCAAAGGAAGGTGCAAGGCACGTGAGCGAGAAGTAAGCGTGCAAAAGGGAAATAGAGGGGAGTTACAAAGAGGCACATGTGATGTGTATGGGGTGACGAGGAAAATTGGTGAGCAGAGAATTAAGTGTGAGGTGTGCGGTTAAGGTGCAACTATTACAAAGTAATGGGCGTGGCGCGCGAAGGGCCAAGGACTTAGCTGATAGAAGTAAGTACGAGGCGCGTAGGAAGGGAAAATTGGAAGGAGATAAAAGAATTTAAAGGGGAGTAGGAAGACGTGTAAGGGTGAGAAAAGGAACTGCAACTGTGCTAAGGTGTCAAAAGAACAATCTTTAGTGCGCAACCTGAAATGTGAAACACCAGAGTTAGGATGAAAATATAAGTTATCTAGATAACTATGAGAGTTTTTTGGATAATAGTTTTGGTGACTTTCGGGGGCCATCTTCCTGCTAGATGAAGATACCAGTAGCCTTAGAAGTCCATTGGGCATGGAGTCAGGTGTTAATCTTGAAGACCTAATCTGTAACTTTGAAGAACATTCCTGAAGTCACTTGAAGCTCTATCTGAACTCTGAACTGAGCTGTTGCTCTCATATGAAGATATTCTGAATTGGATTGTATGAGAGTGAAAGCTATGCACTGACCATTGGAACTACCTCTTCCAAAATTGAACTGTCATCCCAAAAATCAACAAAAGGGACATGTGGGCAAAACAAGAAAGGAAAGGCATCAGAGGGAGCACGCCAAAAGAGAAGCACAACACTGTATAAAATATAAATATCATACATGTCCCAACTGGAACATACAGAGTGTGCACAAGAACTTTTGTTATTGAAATCAAACCTAAACTAACCTAAAATAACAAGAGGCAAGGGGCACTCAAGTAAAACCTACAATAGGTAGGGATAAGTAGCTTCCCTTCCTCACAAATTACAACCATGTAATTGATTTGGCACTGAACATGGTTGGAAATGAGAGTGAAAAACCACCTTGCAGATGGTGTTTCTCCCTCCTGAAAGTATCAACAAACAGAATTTAGACCTCCTAGAGTTGTTTTGTACTTGGATCTAGGAGGCATCGTTGCTAAGCTTTGGCACACTGAAGCTCTACCTCATGCTCTAAAATGAGCATGACTAGTGGAAACTCTTTTTTTTGCTCTAGGCTAGCCAGATATCTGGCTAAGCATGGTCTGATCCTTATGGTTTTCCAATTAATTTGAAGCTCAATCCCAGAGATGGGATTTTCTTGCAGGCTTTCCTCTTGAAGGGGAGCACTTGCAGGCTAGGGTGCGTAAATCTTGGGCATGCATGGTTCTGACTCTACAAGAAACTTGGTCTCCTCATAGACTACTCTCTCTGGAGCTAACTTATTCTCCTTTGGAAAAGGAACCCACATGATTTCCTCTTCCCAGTCAAAGTCACATGATTCATGCCATTCTTCAACTGTCCTATAGTCATCGAACATGATGAAGTTGGTTGGGAGAGGGGGTATTGGCTTATGGGGTTGTTCATTTATGGTATAGCTAGACAAAGGGGACTCAGAAGAAAATGGGAGGATGGATGCAGAAGGGATGGAAGGTACGTGTGTAAGAGGAGTAGAGGCTTGTGCAGGAAGGGGAATGGAAGATAAATGAAGGTGAGATGAAAGTGAGGGAGAAGGGATGGAATTCTCTGTGGGGGAAACACACAAGAAGCTAGGAACATACGCAATAGGGGCTGAGATGATGTAGGTTGGTGTGGAGGAGTGGGAGGGGTGTAAGATGGTAGTATAGGGTTTCCCCATTGATAGGGTTACCATGAGCTAGATTTTTGAGTCATGAACATTTCTTCTACCTAATCTGTAATCTGGAGAAGCATCTTAATGATGAAGTACAACTTCTGTTGGGCACTAAACCAGCCTGGTATAGGGCTAACCCATGGACAAGGGACCTTGTAGCCAACTTCAGCTGCCTTTATGGAGCACTTGACTCTGAGTTATGTCATGTCCATCTCCGTCTCTTGCACCTGCCTCTCAAAATCAGCTTTGGCAAAGAGTTTCCACCATCATCTACATAAACATGTTCTTCATAAACATTTGGGTTAGAAAAAAGTGGGTTGTATGCACTTTTGGGATAATGGGGCTTATAAAACTGATTTGGAGGAGGATTTTGAAACTGTGGGGATGGAGGGAAATATTTTTGCTACTGTAAATGAGAATTCCATGGTGGGAAAGAAGTCATGATTGTACAACTTCAAAAGAGGAATGTGGAATGATAGAAAAAGGAGAAATGAATGGAGGAATGAGGGGAGACTGGTTTGCAGATAAGATAATGGGTGCGTTGAATTAGTGGAGTTGCCAGATGTGTTGAAAAATGCCTCCAAAGGCTGGATCTTAGTGATAACACATCAAACTTGCTAAGATTAAGATGTAAAGCTCTTCACTCTGGTCCCATCAGGCATGCCATTAAATGTTGGTTACTCAAATGTGCACCACGCATCTCGAATCTCTAAAAAGGGTCGAGGTGTCTGAGACCAAAATGGAACCATCCCCAAGTTGTGGGACCTTGTGCTTGGGATGGATCTCTGGAGAAGGATGATTCCTCTACCTACCTCTAACGCTACTGCTACTCCTAATGCTGAATGAAAATCCTAGACTAAACATGGCAAGGGACCATGGATAGAAGGATATGCAGAAATGGAAAATCCTAAGCTAAGAGGAAGGTGATAGCGCCAAAAGGAAAGGGTCAATCTCTCTCCATGAGTGGTGAAGGAAACAGAGAGGGTGACGGGAGAAGAGGGAAAATGATGGTGCACCATAGATAAACATGCAGGCTCAGCCTTCTAGCACGTACAACACATGAATGTGAGGAATACAAGTAGAGGAATATGCACGGCATGCCAGAAAATGCAAACAGAGAGGTGAGATGCAATGACAATTAGACAGGGAAGACAATAGTTCCACAAAACATGATTTTATTTCTTAAGGAATGCACAGTCATTTACATTCATGGCAGGAGGAAAGAATACATTGCAGAGACCATGCCAAGGTCTAAGACCCGTGGGAAGTCAGCCACCATTTTGGCATGGTGTCGTTACAACACAGGAGAGATATTTTTACAAAGCATAACTCTGCTATTTATAGAAGAAGGAGAGAAGAGAAGAAGAAAGGGAGGGAAAATCGAATTCAAATCTTCAACCACCAATAACCAGTGATAAATGCCTACAAATCTACCTATAAGGCTATCAGATGTACTTCTCCATGTCTTTTTGGCATGTAGAATAAGGGAGAAGGAAAGATCTGATAAAATCTAGTAGTTGAGGTCAATTGGATTTATTCATTGATGAGCTGAAATACATTTCCCTATTTCACTTAACAAATCCCACATAAATTTGAACTTGAATAGTCCAAAGTGTAGCTTGTGTCAGCAGTTCTCTAATAAGTCCAGGTGCATGCCAATTTGAGCTTTGTAGCAAAAGATACATGTTTTTCAGAAGATGTTAGAGTCATCGGCACACGAAAAAACACATGCCGTGCACAGGTTGGCTGAAATGATGGCCAACTATTCATTTGTTTTATCTTTTCTACCACATGTCATGTACCAGTTGGTTGTCCATATTCAACACCCTGTTGGAGTGCTTTGATTGGTTACGTGCGGCACACTCAAGTCTTACAAAAGATGACTTGGCACAGAAGGGTGCAAAGGAAGGCGCAAGGCGTGGGAGTGAGAAGTAAGCACACAAAAGGGGAACAGAGGGGAGGCACAGAGGGGTGCATGTGATGCACATGGGGAGACAAGGTAAACTAGTGAGGAGAGAATGTATGGTTAAGGCAAAACTATTACAAAGTAATGGGCAAGACATTCGAAGGGTCAAGGGCTTAGCTGATAGAAGTAAGTGTGAGGTGCATGGGAAAGGGAAAATGGAAGAAGATAGAAGAATGTAAAGGGGAGTAGGAAGGTGCACAAGGGTGTGTAGAGGAACTGCAACTATGCTAAGGTGTCAAAAGAAAAATCTTGAGTGTGCGCAAACTAAAATGTGAAACACTAGAGTCAGGATGAAAATATAAGTTATCCAGATAACTAGGAGAGTTATTTGGATAACAGTACCTAGGGAATGATCAGTGGTAGAAATGTAAAGGTGAAACTGAAATTTTTGGTCATCCTTAGGTGGAATGGGCACATGTGGTTGGAGGAGGTATTTGTTTAAGGAATAAAAGGCTTTGTGTCATTCATCATCCCATTTGAAGGATAAATCCTTTTTTAGAAGATGATGAAATGGATCACAGAAGTCAAAAAGATGAGAAATAAAGTGATGAATAGATTACAACTTACCTTACAAACTACAAATTTGATGAAGTCTAGTCATTGGAGGCATCTCAAGAATAGCCTTGATTTTAGTAGGATCAACTTCAATGCCACACAAAGAAACAATAAAACCAAGGAGTTTAACCAAGAGAACATCGAAGACACACTTCTTGGGTTAAAAGTGAATAAAGTATTTGATGAGATGGTCAAAGACAACCTTAAGGACTGCAAGGTGTTTAGCCTGATGTTTGGATTTGGAAAGAATATCATTGACATAATCTTCCAATTTTCTATACATGAAGTCATGAAAGAAATAATTCATATCCAGATGATATGTAGAACCATATTTTTAAGGCTAAAGGGCATGACACAATAGTAGAAGGTTCCCCAAGGAGTGATGAAGGTAGTTTTGTGTTGATCTTATAGGGCGAGTAATATTTGGTTATAACCCGAGAAAGTTTCCATGATTGATAGCATCTTATGGCCAGTGATGAGTTCAACTAGTTGGTCAATACTAGGTATAGGAAACTCATTTTTGGGGAAAGCCAGGTTAAGGTCATGAAAATCCATGCAAATACGGAGTCCCCTAGTCACTTTTGTGATAGGAACAATGCTAGAGATTCATTGGGAATAATCAATGGGTAGAATGAAGAAAATAGAAATGAGGTGTTGGAGTTATTCTTTGAAAAGAATGGCAATGTGAGGATACATTTTTCACAGCTTCTATTTCATGGGTTTGGCATCAGGAATGGTTACAATATTTTGGACCACAATGTTTGGGTCAATACTGGGCATATCCACATATGACCAATAAAAATCATTGCTATGATCTCAGAGGAAAGAAGTGAAAGCTTTATGTTTAGTAGCATCTAAAGATTGGCATTTCTTTAGAATGTATGGGTTGTCCTGAGTGTGAATTTTGATTTCGATGGTTGATTCATTCAACATGGTTTGCATCTCAGAAGGCAATGACTTGTGAATATAAGAATATTCCACACAAATGTAGGTGATAATAGACTCATCTTCCTGACATTAAATGACATTGATAGAAGGTGTATTGTCATCGATCATGTCAGGATACAGGAAGGGAACAAAAGAGGTATCCTCGTCATTGCGCTAATAAGTCAGAGCTCTTAGGGAAATGGTGTTCACAAAAAAAAGTTAGGAGGAATGGATTGTGGATCCATAGACTCTGTAGATGAAGCTGGTGATATAGGTGAATGGGTTGGAAAAGGTTTATCGTCATCCATGAGTTCGAGTTGGGCCTTCTTGGAAGGTTGTTTGGTAAATTTGATTCTACTGCGGTCTTTATACTTACGACTGGTGTAAGGAATGATAGTATGATGGCCTTGTTAATGGAAACCAAATCCAAATCCCTTCCAAACATAGTGATGGAGTAAGGTGTGGATGAAATAGCAGTTGGTGAGAGATTGAAGGCTGGGGGAAAATGGTCAAGTTTGGGAAGGTGGCTTGGGTGAGTAGGTAGAAGCATCAATTCCCCCATACGTTATGTTAGCGCGAAGGTGGGGAGGACCATAGGGGAAAACATTTTCTATGAGGTGATCATAGTAAGGATGGTTGTGAAGTTTACCATACTCTTAATGAGTAAGGAATGTGTCAATGTTATAAAGGCGGTACTCCCCCAAAGTGACACATTGAAACACACCTTCTAAGGTATTAGTAGTTGGTATGTGGGTATAGGGAATGGATAAATCATTGTACGGATTGGAAGAAGAAACATTGAATGTTTGAGAAGTAGATGGGTTGGATGATGGGTCAACTATGGCAGTAGTGGGAATAGAGGAGTTGGTTATGGAAGATGTAGCAGTAGAAGTGATGGATGAGGTAGTGGTTGAAGAATTTGTAGTGGTGGTAGATTCCTTAACTTGTATAAGGACATTGTTAGGTCTGTACAGCATGTTATAGGTTTTAAATGGTGAAGGATCAGTCAGAATGGTGTAGTTATGTCCTTCATGTTCAAATTTTAAACAACGGTTTAAGGTTGAAGGAAAATAACCCATGAGACAAATTAAGGGTTGGCCAAGAAGCATGTTGTACTAGAATTTCCCCTCTACGACATAATAATTCAGGAATAGTGTAGGAAGCCACACGGATGTGGAGAATGATAGTGTGAAGGGTGAAAGTTATTGCATCATTACATAAATGTATCATAACTAGGTTATTATGCATGCAATTAGAAGGGGTGTACATTTTTTAATATGCATGGGAGGAAATAATGTTGATATTAGCATCTTCATCAATCATAACGCATCAAACACATATATTATCAACATAGATGGAAATTAATAAGGCGGGGTCAGGAATGTCTAATTAGAGATGTACAATCGCATCATCAGAGAAACTAAGAGCACTTACTTGATGAGTGGTGAGAGAGGAAACATGGTGAGGAGTGATAATCAATGTAATAGGCGTAGGTTCATTAGGTAGAACCTCAATAGATTGCAGGACCTCAATGAGGACTAGATGATGAGACTCAAAGGTTTAGATGAGGTCATACAAAGACATTTTCAGAGGAGACTAGTGTAATTGTTTAAGCATTATACGATGGGAAACCCCATTAGAAATAGGGTATGTGGGTCCATAGATGGTGATTTTGGGTGCAGGTGTAGATGGAATGTTGGGTAATGGAGTAGCAGATGAGTTGGTTGTTTTCTCTTTTCCTTTTTCCTTTTGGGCTTGAGTGGTAACTTGAACTATATTGATCTATGGAGAAGGAGAAGGTGAGTCATGAAAGGTGTAGAGATAGGATGGGAAAAAATATGGTGAGGGAATATAATGATTATGTGAAAGCAATGCAACGCATTGGCATTTTGATTGAGGTTTGGCTAGATTTTTTATGTGGACCATTCTGATCCTAAATGTTGGAGGAGGATAAAAGGGTTGTGGAGGTGGAGATGGAGGTTATTGAATAGGTATGGGATGAGGTTGTGTGGTGATAGGTACAAATGGAATAGGGTCCTCATCTAAATGATCATCATCATCAAATGTTTTTCGAGAGGACATAGTTGGAGAAGAATAGTCTTAAGAGCCTTACAATTTTCCACGTCATGCCCTAGCACATGATGGTAAGCAAAAATTTTGGTATCATCAAACCCTTCTAATTTAGGTTTGATTGGGATGCAAGGTCTAAGTAATGGTAATGTGATGACAGAGGTTTCCAAAAGGTTAGCTAAGATGTTGGCATAAGACCTTGCCAATGGATCACAATGTGAAGTAAGTGTGGTTCTAGATGGAAGTGTGGGTTACTTTGGTGGGAGAGGTGTCACTAGAGGCGGAATCAAAGGTTGATTAAGTTTGACTACTTTTTTAGCAGATAGTATAGTTTTTGGTTTAGGTTGCACCTTCTTGGGTAAAGGTATAATAGGTGAACTAGTTGTTGGAGGAGGTGTAGGTTTAACTACCTCTTTAGAAGGTAGTTGGGTTTTAGCCTTGGGTTGTACCTTCTTAGGTAAAGGTGAATGAGTGCGTGATGTAGAAAGGAAGGAATATGGAAGAAAGGGATGTGTTAGCCAATGTTATAATAGAGGTGTGGTGATGGAAGTGGTAAGAGGAAATGTGGAAGGGAATGATTGAGGACAAGGGAATGGCATCAGTAATGATGAGGATACAATAAGTGTTGTAGGTATAGGAGGTAGAAAGGATGTAGGTAATGGTGAAGGTGTAGGATATGTAGGTAATTTAGGTGGAATAGAGGATCATGACAAGGAGGTGGGCTGGTGTGTTTTTTATTTACCTTGGGTAGGAGGTTATTTGACAAAGGTTAATTGGTACAGACCTAGGATAGATGGAAGTGATGAAGTTGACAAAGGGGTAGTGGGTGAATCCAGTGTATGTGGCCTAATAGGTTAGTTCTTCCTCTTAGGGGGGGATTGTAACACATGTGGAAAACTGTTAACTTTTCCACTTTTGCAATGAAAGCGTTGACATGTGATTTGTCCTAACAAGGTGTATTCTTTTGACTGTTGGAAATCATACTTGCCATAGATCATTTATTTCTGTTCTTGGATTAATTTTGTTGAAATGTTGTTTCCTGCAAGGAATCCATTCTGTGTAGATAAGAAAGGTTATAAAATGGTAATGTTGCTTGCAAAATTATCTCTTTATAATAACGTAACCTTGATCAATTTAATTGATTTAAGTATGTTTTAATTCATCGTACCTAATTTATATGGTAAACTAACATTTAGAGGTTGAAGGAAATAATGGATTGAAAACTTGTATTTTTACAAATTCTTTGATCTTGTTGGAAGTTCTTGCTTTGCATTCTGTTGTAAGAAGTATGCTTGGATCTTCTTGCTAATATCTCTAGGACACTGAATGGCGTAAAGAGGATGGAGGTCTACTTCAGGACTATTCAGGGTAATAAACTAAGTCCTAGATCTTTAAGATCTATCCTAACAGGATTCTAACCTAAGGTAAACTAGACCTACCTTATGTCTATGTTTACACTGATCTTGTTGCATCCTAACCTAAGTAGTATGTTTTACAAAGTTGGGGAATTTGAAATAACCTAAAATAACTATATGTTTATTTCTAGCCTATTACCTCATGTTAGATGGGTATGGGGTATGGTCTATCCTAAGATGGAAAATCTACCTAAGGCAATGTTTCTAAACCTAAGGTAAATACTTTCTAAACTAACCTAAGGTCAGATCCTAAGCTAATGATATCTATCCTAAACTAATGCAAGGATGGAAAGGGACCTAAGGGGAGTTGTATGGAAAATATGAGATGGTGGCGATGGTTTCTAAGTCATTTATTTGATTTGATTTTGAATTTAAACATTACGTACTGTCAGTTTGATAGAGGCATGGAAACTAGAGGGGATCCTAGTTGGCACCATCTCTTAATTTAAATAATGCATGTTCTCTTTGAATTTAGACTCACCAATTTTAATTGACGGTGGCATGGAGATTTAGGCAGGAGACTGGAAATTAATGACATTTATGGTCATCATTTTTGGTGAGAAAACCGCCTTGGAAACCATGCGAGCGGAATTTTGGGAGTTGTTTGGTCTTGCATGCATTCCAATTTTTACTCTGCATGGAGCTATCTGGTTCTTCGAACCAGTAGTTCTATTTTCATTTTATTGTTATTTTTAACTCCCTTGGACTATTTTTGATCCAATGGAAGTATATGAGGCATTTGAGAAGGAATTTTTTTGTTGTTGATTTCATTTAGAGAAGGGGTTGTGAATACTCAGCTGGAAATCTTCTTTGAATCGACAGAAGCACTATCAGGTATGATAGGATCTATCCATTAAGTTTATCTTCTTTTCTCTAAGTGTCTTAATTAAAATAGCTTTTCTCTCATGAGATAAATGGGTTTTTATTTCTATGATAATCATTTGGTTTCCTTGCTTGAATATTTTTCTGTATACTCTGATTGAGGAATCTCTACTAGGAAAGTAGTCATTGAGTTGTTTCTTATTTATTTGATGTTGAATCCCACCTTAAATCTTATGGTGATATGAGTAAAGAAGTGCATGCGTGAATATTTCTTATCTATTTGAAAATGGGTTTTATGTAAATGATATGTGGCTTCAAGTTTTGAACCAAGTTGTAGTTTGGGTTGTCAAAAGGTAAATGAATACCCTTTGTTGTCACTTCTTTATTTGGTGGAATTTATGTTACTTATATGAATATGCATGCTTGGATTATGAGTTGTGTGAGCTCTAATTTGTTTATAGAAATAGTAAATGTGTGCCTTCTTCTTGAACTCACTATATACTCTATCAATTCTTTGGATTCGGTATTCGATGGAAGCTGGAAAATCATTGGGTGTTTGGAATTTCTATTTTTGTGGGTTCTTCTTGTATGGAAACAAGAGTGAATTTTTTATTACTCCTTTAAACTTTTTAGTTTAAACTGAGTACTCAAATTAGGTTCTTTTAAGGAAACTATGGGTTAATTGTTTCTTGGACACTCTGATTTTGAGGGTATCTTGTTGGGGATACCTGTGTTTGAAGTCTTTCTTCTGATCTTATATTTATATTGTATTTTCTTAAGTTCTTGAGTACTTAACTAAAGGTTACATAGGTGAGCTACTATTGGTTGAAGACATTATGAGAATCGGCTTTGTCGGAGTCGATACTGGGTTATTCTTGTATCTCTATTTGAGCTTTCTTTATTTTTATTATCTTATTCCCTATCGAAGTAGATGTTGTTGGTTTTGTATAACTATCCCTAGCCTGGGTTAATCTCTTGAGTATATTACTTGAGTAAACATGTTAAACCCCTCCTATTTAGGATATCATGAACTTTAAGGAAGCTATTCGGACTTGTGGTTGTCATTTATTTATTTTAAACTAGCTAAATCGATTCTAAATAAGGGGTTTCTAGACTCTTCAATTTATTTGATCTCTAAGTAAGATTGGAGGGAATAATCTTTTTGATAGCTTGTGCACCTATAGATAAGCTATGTCAATCTTAGGTTGCACCTTCTTTGGAGCTTCATAAGATGTATTTCTCTCACCTTTGTGAGGATTAGATTGAGATTCTATCTCGTTAATTGTTTTACTTTTGTCTTGAAGGAATTGGTCAGTATGTGGATCTTTGACTGAAACTTTGACATCCTTGAGTGACTATTGGAGACTGTAATTACCTGCATGGCATTTTGTAACTTTTTCATTGCAACTCCTTTTTGATTTGGGTATAATATCATTGTTGTTGGATGTGCATGATGGAAAATCTTGCTTAAATTCGTTTCAACCACAATATTCGTACATTTTGTTTAGTCTCTTCTTATATGTGTTTTCTTTTATAAAAGAGTTTGGGGATGTAGTGATTGGGTTTGCATTTTCCTTTACAACCTTATACCCATTTGTTAGAATGTAAGAATTCACTTTGATCATGTCATTTGATTCCTTCACTTTCAATATCTAGGGTAAAGTCTGATCACTGCCCCTTTGGAAATTATAGGAGAATATGTGTTGTGCTCTTTTTTCTGAAGTTGTGCATGGGGGTTCAAGTTAACTGAATTGTTAAGGAAATTCTAAACTATTTTACCCCATTCATCCTTCTTCTTTTGGGTAAATCTCTTCATAAGATTTATTTTGTTCAGGTACACTACTTTCTTTAATGCCTTAAGTAGTCTTCATTACTACTCACTTATTCACTTGACTTGTGTTAAAGGTTTTTAATATTTCTGTTAGAATACCAATGTGAGATGATGTGCATTGAGTAAATACTATCCTAATGTTGATGTATGGCCTAGCTTGAGAAATTAGGCTATGTCTTGGATTTGGGATTAGGATGTCGCATTTGATGTGTGAGACTTTTATTTACATCTGTATTTCAAATTCAGATGAATTATGAAGGAAATAATTAGAAGGTACTTTTTTTTATATGGATAAGTGTATTGGATGGAACATTATTTATCTGAAATCATGTTGTAAATTGTTGATTACATCATAATATATCCTTAAATTTAATTCTAATTGATTAATTGTTCTTCTTTTTTTGGTTGTTATTACCTATGATTTATTTTTCTACTTGACCTCACTATTTCAATAAAGTAGAGTTGGTTTGATAAAACAGTTAGTTGAAATCATTTCATTTTAATGCTTAGTGATTATCGTGCTCAATTCAATGAACTAACCCGTGATAGCAATTTTTACAGATGGACTTCGTAAGTGATAAAGGAAGGAAATAAATTTTATGATGTATTGGTTTCTTAAAAGTCTAGACCATTTATAGAGAATTATGATTTATTATTGAGATGTATTGAAGGAAGAAAAGTTGTATTCTTAAATGATCTTGATGCTATTGACATGGAATACGTTAGTAATGCATAGTATTATCAAATGTGTACTTATCATGATGAATTGTAAAGACTAAAGTTACTTAAATTGATTAAGTCTATTCTCTTATTCATAATAAGAAGAAAAATTTTAAACATATCTTTGATGTTGTCATTCATATCTAATTGGATCATTATTTCTGTTGTTATTGAATTGGTTGGATAAATGGGAATCAATACAATTTCCCTTACTTGAATGTAATTTACTAAGCTGCATGTATTGATGTTCTTTACCCAATCTTGTATGGTATATGATTATGTTATGAACATATAGTAAAAATATCAGGATGTGTAAATTGGATAGAAATATAATATATCTTAATACCTAACCATAATGAGGAAGGTTCTCCTCCTCTCTAAAGGTTACAAAATAAATGAATAGTAAATGAGTTTGATAACCATTTAGACTTCATCTCTAAGAAGTCTATCAGACAGAACCTACTTTGCTTCTTATGCATTATGTTGGCTCAAAAATTTATCTCGGGGGACAAATTGGTGGTTTCCAAAACAACACTATGGGAATCTAAGTCCCTCTACTTATAATAGTGTAGCTGCCATATTATGCATGAAAAACAAGTGGATCTATTGGTGGTTTTTCAACCAGAGATTCATAGGGGCACTCCACTGACCCTATGGCAAAGCTTGTAATTTTCTTGCAAGGACAGAAAGTGGTCTGAGACTGGGAAAGGGGAGTGGGAATGAAGGCAAGGAGATCAATGATGGAGGTAGAACATTAGAGGCCTACAAACATTGATCAGAAATTTTATGACATGCATTTAAATGGAAGAAGAATACAAATTCACAAACCAAAGTTACAAGACTGAATAAAAACACATTGGTCACAAAGTACCAATTGAATCCTCCATCAAAGGGGCATAAAATCCTTATTTTCTTATTGCAGTTGAAGTAAAAACTTGTATAATAAAAGGAAATGAAAGAAATTCAGAAAAAGGGGAAGCTTGGAAGAATGGTGACTATTGTTTTTTGTCCTTTGTTCATGGAAATCATTTACAGTCTTCAAAAAATCAAATTCTGACCTCTACAATGACTTCCAAAAGCCATGAAATAGCTTACAGGAGGCAATTACAACTTCCCAAATGACCAAGAAGCAGTTACAGTCGAGATCTAATCATTTTGCACCATTTCAGATCCTTCTTTTGTAGAAAAAATGACCACGGCAGGAAATGCCAGAGAATTTAATAATTAAAATAGTTAAAAACTTGCTAGATTGAATGTGAGCCATTAGATTTATCTTTTCCACCTTTAAATATGAGTCATCCACGTGGTAGGAGAACATTGGAGCGAAGTCGTTGGAAATTTTTTGCATTTTTTGCATGCTAGAGATGTTTTCTTGATTTTTTTCCCACAAAACTCCATGAAAAATTAAAATTTAAGTGTCCATCATGTGGATAATTTCACCATCTTTCCATTGATACCAAAAATGCAAAAATCTGAGCTCTAAATCGAAATATATGGCCTCTTGAAGATTTAGGGAAAAAATAGCAAAATTAGGGCAAACTTTGGGTCTACGGGCCAAAATTTGACCTTTTTCCCTCTTTTTTCAAATTAGGAAAATTTTCCCCAAAATCTCCATGCCCTCGCCAACCCGACAACACGTGGTACCATTTGATTCGATGCAGAGATGTGGTCCAACATTTCACCTTTGATTTTTTTAGCCAAAAGGATAAGTGTCAAATTTCTCTCCACGCCTCCGCTAACCCGCTGATTTACTTGGAAAAATTTCCTCCTTACCTTTGCGGGCCCACCTAGGGAAACTTTCCCCTCCAAACTTTTCCAAGCCATATCTTACAAAATGCGAGTTAGGAGGACTTCCTTACCTTTCTGGAAAGGGGAAAGAATTCTTTATTTGATTAAGGTGTTTCTAAGAATCCTTGATCCCTTCAGAAGTGCCAGATTTCAAAATATTCAGACTGGACCATTTTCAAATGGTAACAACTCAAAAATTTCTAAGTCTAGACTTAGAAAAAAAAAAGGAAAATTTTGAGGGGAAAACAGTGGCTCTAGCTTGGGGACACGGCATGGATTGAACAAGGAGAAAACATGGCATGAGGATCAAAAATCTCAAGTTTTAAAACATATAACATTGACCAGTGTCATATCCATTGGGCCTTGCAGAGTCATGTACAACTTCTGAGGAAAGAAATAAGGAAGAAGAGGACACACAAACCAAAAACACACCAAAATAAAAAAGGGAAAACAAAACACACAACAGAAGAGGGTAAAAAAAAAACTATGCTACAAGGTGAGGGATAACTCATTTTCATTGATGATATAGCTTCAAATATTTCCCACTTCTAGGCCATTGTAATGAAGTCCCATCCAAGTATGATAGGAGAAAAAGATTCTCACCACAAGTTCCAAGAATTCGAAAAGGTCCCAGCCACAAAGAATCAAATTTTCCATGACAACCCTTTAGTTCTCTTCTCTTGTCCCAAAGTAGGACAAAATCTCTAACTCTGAACTCTCTTGCCTGGGTCCTTTTTTCAAAGATATTTTTCACTTTCAGCTGATGTTCTTTGATTTTATCAACCACCTGAGATATGCTTTCTTGCATCCTCTCAAGAAAAAGGATCCTTTTGTCAATGGAGTCTTTGTATTGGCCATCATCCACCGCTTGAATTAATATGAGAGATGGCATTTCAATTGTGATGGGGATCTCTACTACAACTCAATACAACAGCTGAAAAGGTAAAGTACTAATGGCCTTCTTGGGAGTGATCCTATCATCCCACAATGCATCATACAATCTCTTGTGTTAATTCTTTTGATTCTCATAAACAAGCTTTCAAAAAATGGTCACAATGTTCTTGTTACTTAACTCAGCTTGACCATTTCCTTGTGGATAGTAGTCAGAAGAATGTGCTAGAGAGATGCCAAAAATGTAACAGAACTCTATCAATTCTCTTATAGATAAATAAGTGGTATTGTCCACAACAATATTTTGAGGTACCCCAAAATGGATAATGATGTATTCTTTGATGAAACTGCAAACTACTTAAGAACTAGCTTATTTGATTGTAATGGCTTCCACCCATTTGGTGAAGTAGTCCTTGGTAGTAAGCACATAAGTATTCCTAGCACTTGAATGGGGATTCAACATGCCAATGAATTCCAGCCCCCATTGTTGCAATGTTTCTTCAATAATCACAAGCATGATAAGTAATGCAGCTAACTATGGTTTTCCAACAAATTGTTGGCATGCTTTGCATTTAGAAACCCAAGTCTGAGTATCAGTAAAAAGAGAAGGCCAATAATATCTACCTATGAGAATATTTTGGGTAGTTACCATTTCTAAGAAGTGTCCACCACATGTTTGGTCATGATAGGCTTTAAGCAACTTTCCTTGTTGCTTTTTATCAACACATCAAAGGAAGTAATCATCCATTCCTTTCATCTAAAGCGCATGATTCCAGATCATGTACTTAGTTGCTTTCAATTTGAGAGGCCTTCTTTGCTTGTAATCTAGATGAGAGGGACATTCTCCATAAGCAAGTATAAAAATGATGTCTACATACCACTCGTCAGTAGTGGTTACAAAGAGAACTTGAGGGTAATTTTTGGGGCAAGTTAAATAAGTGTCATCTTCCTCTCTGTGTTGAACTTTGAGAGTTTCATCTTCAATAATTAACTTGCACAAACCGTTTCGTCTTATCAGATGGGAAGGCCAAATCTCAAGGTTGTACTCTTGAGTTTTTGTGATCCAATTCCCCCTTTTGACTCCAGGATCTTGCTATGTCAAAATGGAATTGATTGCAATTCCAGGGACCATTACCATAGTATGAGAATTAAGAATGTAGAAGCAGAATTTTTTTACAGATTTGACCATTGTGAATGTGTTCTTTTCTAATTCATTGTACTTGAGCTCATGTTTCTTCAAAGGACAGCTCATGAAAGCAATGGGCACTTCCAAATCTTTGTCATTCTTATGGACAAGGACAACAGATAGAGTGTGTTCTAAGGCATAACAGTACATGATAAACTCTTTGTTAAAATCTGGAGATACAAGAGTAGGAGCTTTGGTAATAGCTCTTTTTATCTCTTCAAATGTAGTTTTCCCCTTATAGCTCCATTTGAAACTTGACTGAGGCCTCATCATAGAAGTGATTTGCTTTATCATTTCAACGAATTCAGGGACAAATCAATGAAGAAAGTTTACCTTCCCAAAGAATAAATGTACTCCTTTCTTGTTGGTGGGTAGAGATAGTGCTTGAAAAGCTCTTACTATTTCGAGGTCAATGAGTGCTCCATGTTTTTTCACAATGTGCCCCAGAAAATTACCTTCTGTAACTCTAAAGATGCATTTCTCAGGATTCAAATATATACAGTAATTTCTACACCTTACAAGAAATTGTTCCAAATGATAGACGTGCTCTTCTCTTTTCTTCGAAAATACCGTGAGATCATCCAGATATACAACAATGCAATGTTTTAGATCTATGAAGGCCAATTCCATTGCTCTTTGGAATGCTTCTCTCGCATTGATTAAGCCGAAAGGCATTCTGCTATAAGAAAAATTTCCCCAAGGAGTTGTGAATGTTGTTTTGCTGCAGTCTTCCTCTACCACTTTGATTTGGTTATACCCCAAAAACCCATCAAGTAGAGAGAGCATCTCAGATCCATTGACTGCTTAAAAAATTTGATCCATGATGGGTAGAGTATATTTGTCTTTGAGTGAGGCTTCATTCATATTTCTGAATTCAACACATATCCTTATCTCCCCATTCTTCTTTCTTACTAGCACAATGTTAGCCATGCACGTTGAGTGGTGGATGGGAAAAATTATTCTGGAGTTCAACATCTTGGTCACTTCTTCCTTGATGATATCAGCAACCTTTGGATTATAGGGCCTTTTATTTTTCCTGAAAGGCTTAGCACCTTGCTTCAAAGGAATGGAATGGTGCATTTCTTTTGGCTGGAACGACTTGAGTTCTTCACAAGAGTAAGCTAAAACATCAGAATATTTCTTGAGTAGAGTAACAAACCTTCTCTTCTCTTCAGGTGAGCAGCATTTACCAATGTTTACCAATCTTGGATCTTCTGAAGTACTAATATTTTCTTTGTCAAATTCAGATGGACACCAAGAAGGTAACTTCTCCTTCTCTTGAATGAATCTATCACGTTTGTCAAATAGGTCTTCCAAAGAGACTAAGCCTTTAGGAATTTTGTTTCCTTTCAGTCTGATCATTCCCTCATCATCAACTTCATCAATTCCATCATCTTCTTCCTTAGCAATAGCTTCTCTATGAGGATTGACACTTCCTTCAAAGAAGAGATTATTGAAACCATCTCTTTGCTCAAAGAAGCTCAAAATTTGATTGTCATCATTGAAGACTTGCCAATGACTAGCATTATCAGGTACACTCGGTCTAAAAACCATCTCAATGGTTATCTTATCTTTACTAAAGGAAGAATGAGATGTCAATAAGGAGGCTAACACAACAAGAGAATCTTCCCTTTTGTTTTGTGCCCTTGGAATGGCTTCAATAGAGAAAGCATCGAATGATTCTATGCAATCCCAAACCCTATTTCTATAGTGTCTGAGCCTTAGGTTCTTCACTTGATATTGCTAGAAGATTTGTTTCACTATTACCTTTGCATCACCAAGGAATCTCAGCTTCTTGATTCCCATATCTTCTGCAACACTCATGCCCAAAATAAGATATTCATATTCTACTATGTTTTTGGTGTTCTCGAAGTGCAGTTTGTAAGTAAAAGGATGCATTTCCTTTGAAGGTGAATAAAAAATAACACCAACTTTAGAACCTTCCCTTGAATGACTGCCATCAAATTCCATCATCCAGATCTGATCTTCTTCTTTCTCCATGAGAAGTGGCAAGTTTTCATCTTTTTGTGATGCGAGGAAGTAGTTTCCTAGCTCATAATCTTGAAGAAGGATGTTAGCTCTTGGATCATCAAACTTCTTGACTTTGAACTCCGTCTTTATAATAGGAAGCAACCTCTTCATTTCACCTTTGACTGGGATAGTAGTAGATGACTAGTCCATTTTAATTTCTCCACCTAGATCTCTACAAAAACTTCTAGTCAGAAGCATGCCAAAGGATGTTGGGATGTCTGCCACTAAAATAGTTAGGAGCACATTCTTGTCAGGGAAATCAGCTAGAGCTACTTATGAATCCTTTATTCTTCCAATCAGCAGCACTTGTTTAGATTCCATGGAATAACAAGCTCCATTTACTCTCGTTAAAGTTAGGCTAGGGGAATTTACAACTTTGAGTGGCATTACATTATCAGCGGCTCCAGAATCAATGATACAATTGTTCAACTCAAAGCCATTTATGAGGAGATATAAATAGAAAGTCTAAACTCTAGTTGTTTTGGAAGCACTGAGAGCTGACATATTTTGAGATGGAGGTATGGATGGCATTGGAAGAATTCCTTTAGAAGTGGAACTTGAGGATATAGGGATATTTCCCTGGACTGCATTAATGAATCTGTCAAATTGGGTCAGGTGTGTTTGCAAGTACTCTAACTCTGAGAGTTGGAATTTGGTTTTTCTTGCATGATCTACAAAATAAAATGGGGCAATACTAGATGAGGAGGAGGATCCTAGGATGAAAGAGGAATTACCTCACAAGGTATTTTAAGGAACCTTGGATATTTTAGATGAAGGATTTTCTCCTAAAGGTGAAATAGCTGGTTTAGCAGAAGGAAAAGGTACAACCTTTGGCTGAACAATGGGTAATTTGGCAGAGATTCCAAAGGAAGGGAAAGTACTCTTAACAAATGTAGGACTAGAAGAAGGATCAAAAGACTTACTTTTTATGATAGCATGATCCTTGACAGTGACCAAATCTATTTTTTCTTTAGTAGAATCCATGGAGGGCGGTAATGGAGAACCTTTGTTGATAATCCTCTACTGTGGACCTCAAAAGTGGAAACTTCTTTGGTTTTATTTTCCTTTGCAGCCATCGAGGATGGGGTGTTCTTCTTAGACTATGTTCTAGTGAAAATAGTGCATGAATAAAATGGCATTTCCTCCTCGTCTTCTTCATCATCATCAATGAATTCGAACAGGCCATTTAAATTTAGGAAAGTTCTTGGCAAATCATGGAGTATTCCTGGGAGGGAAAGTGGACCAGTATTTCTTCCCCATGGTACATTGGGTCTACATGCTTCACGTTCATTATTAGCCATTCTATTTCTATTTCTAGCCTCTTCAGCAACTAGGGCTTCTTCTCTTTCCTCTGCCTCTCTTTAGATTCTTTTGATCTCTTCAAGTTGAGCCCTAATCACTTCTTCCCTTTCAAGTTGAACTCTATATGTTTCCTCTCTTTCTAGCTCTTTTTCTACTTCCTTAAGCTTTTCAACAGTAGGATTAACAAGTCCTCCTGATCTAAACTACCGGGTATACCTTCTGTCAACCAATTTGAAGACTTATTGTTTTCTCTGGGGTGACAATATTTGTCTTCATTCCTCCAACTCAGCAGCAAGTTATTCTTGATCCAAAATTCTTGAAGCAATAGAGTAATGGTCTATACTCTATATTTTATGCCAAATAACCTCCCTTAGGTTAGAAATGATATCTTCTTGAATGTGAAAGAGCAAGGTAGGTATCTCAACAGGAGGATGTGCAAGAATTTCCATGATTGATATCCATGTGGATCATAAGAAACTTCAAATTTTCAATGAACTCCAATGGAATTAATAACCCTGTGGTCATTTCTAGGGTGTAGATGATGCAAAATCAGCCCCACGGTGGGTGCCAAAACTATTGGCTCAGAAATTTGTCTCGGGGGACAAATTGATGATTTCTAAAACAACACTATGGGAATCTATGTCCCTTTACTTATAACAATGTAGATTCCATATTATGCATGAAAAACAAGTAGATTCAATGGTGGTTTTTCAACCAGAGATCTATAGGGGCACTCCACTAACCCTATGGCAAAGCCTGAAAATTTCTTGCGAGGAAAGAAAGTGGTCTGAAAGTGGGAAAGGGGAGTGGGAATGAAGGTAAGGAGATCAATGATGGAGGTAGAACATCATAGGCCTACAAACATTGATCAGAAAGTTTATGACATGCATTTAGATGGAAGAAGAATACAAATTCACAAACTTGAGCTACAAAACTAGATAAAAACACATTTTTCACAAAGTACCAATTGAATCCTCCATCAAAGGCATATAAAATGCTTCTTTTCTTATTGTAGCTCAAGTAAAAACTTGTAAAATGAAAGGAAATGGAAGAAATTCATAGAAAGGGGAAGCTTGGAAGAATGGCGACTATTTTATTTTGTCCTCTATTCATGAAAATCATTTACAGTCTTCAAAAAATCAAATGCCAACCTCTACAATGACTTCCGAAATCCATGAAATAGCTCACACAAGGTAGTTACAACTTCTTGAACAACCAAGAAATAGTTACAGTCAAGATCTAATCATTTCACGTCATTTTAGATCCTTCTTTTGTAGAAAAAATGGCTGTGGCAGGAAATGCCAGAGAATTTAATAATTAAAATAGTTACAAACTTTCCAGATTGAATGTGGACCATTAGATTTATCTTTTACACCTTTAAATATGATCCATCCACATGGTAGGAGAACATTGGAGTGGAGTCAAGGGAAACTTTTTGCATTTTTTGCATTCCAGAGATGTTTTCTTGATTTTATCCCACAAAACTCCATGAAAATTTAAAATTTAAGTGTCCATCATGTGGAGAATTTCACCAGCTTTCCATTTATACCAAAAACATGAAAATCTGAGCTCTAGATCGAAAGATATGGCCTCTTGTAGATTTAGGGAAAAACTGGCAAAATTAGGGCAAACTTCAGGTCTGCGGGCCAAAATTTGACCTTTTTCCCTCTTTTTTCAAATTGGGAAAAATTTTCCCAAAATCTCTATGCCCCCGCCAACCTGATGTCTTGTGGCACCTTCTAATTTGATGCAGAGATGTGGTCCAACATTTCACCTTTGAGTATTTTAGCCAAAAGGCTAAGTTTCAAATTTCTCTCTGTGCCTCCACCAACCCACTGATTTACTTGGAACAATTTCCTCCTTACCTCCACGGGCCCTCCCAGGGAAAAATTCCCCTCCAATCTCCGTCGAGCCATATCTTGCAAAATACAAGGAGATAGAAGGACTTCCTTATCTTTCTAGAAAGGGGAAAGAATTATCTATCTAATGGAGGTGTTTCTAAGAATCTTTGATCCCTTGGGAAGTGCTCGATTTTAAAATACTTAGACTAGACCATTTTCAAAGGGTAACAACTCAAAAATTTCTAAGTCCAGACTTCGAAAAAGAAGGAAAATTTTGAGGGGACAACACATTCCTTGAACGGTTGAGACACATTAATTAAATCTTATGATAGTTGTTGTTTTTGTTTCTGATTAATTATACATTAAGCAAAAAGTTAATGAACATAAAGGAAATCATAGGTTAAGAGGTTCATATTATTTAATCAACTCAAATAAGGGTTAAAAACTTAAGGATTGTTGGGGTTAGGGTTATGTGAGGTTGTTATGATTTGAATCTTAATCCAATGGTAATTAAGTGGATATGACCTCTTGAGGTTTGTAAATCATGATGAAGTAGTTTTGTTAGATGGTGGAGCATGCCAACTGTAGAACTATACCTTCGTGCAGAATTGGGTCTTCACAAGGATACAATGTTGCAATTGACATGTTGCAACACCCTTCAACATGTGTTCACCTTGATCTACTCAAACCTAGACTTGAACTTAGTTTCTCTCTAGATCAGGCTAAGGATATGATTTTGCATAGGTAGTGACTCTTAATGACTTAGGGTAATTTGGTACACTCAGTTGACTTAGGTCAAATGAGTATGCCCATTTACCCTAGGTCATCGTGAGTGGTTCCCTATACCAAATTATATCAATAACTTGGGTTAGGGTCAAACCTTGGACAAGTGGACTGATAGTAGTTAGTAAATACCATTTTAAATAATAGATGAGTGGGGTGAAGGACGTAATCTGATTAGATGAGTATGTCATCTAGGAATAGTAACATGAGTAGTATGTTTGAAATATTTGGCCAAAGTATCACAAGTTGTTGGTTAAGTTGTCATGTGTCACCTAGTTTGAGAAATGTGATTTCAGATGTATATGGTAACAAATACTCAGATAGATTTCTTAAAGAGAACACTCAATACCCAGAACAGGGTAAGATAACCAAGTTTACATAATACAATAATTAAGTTAACATGAGAGATTGGTTGATAACCGAGTCATGAAATGAGAGATCAGTAGCTCACCGATTCATTTATAGTTGCATATGGTTATCTATTATGAGATTTATTGGCATGGAATGTTTGTTCTAAAATATGATTATTTAGAATAGAAAACATTATGTATAATAAAAAAAATTCCCTTGTTTCTAAAGTCTTAAAATGGGAATGTTACAGGAATAGTCTTTGCGACATCTTATGAGGACATGGTTAAATCCAGTTTGACAGGAAGATGGACTAGGATTGATGTCATTATGACTCCCAATGTGACAATGGGTCTAGATGTGGAGCAAGATATAGGTGCAGGTAGGGTTTTAGGCATAGAAAATATTTTGCTTGATGGTAAAGGTTTAGGTTTCAGTGAGGGTGATGAAGAAGGGGTAGCTGCAACTGGTATGGGCATGGTGGGTTTAGTTATTTAAAACACATTTTGATAGATTATGGAATTTTCATTGTAAGCATTTGCATTTGAGTTGAGGCATGTAGTCAAAGGCATCCCTAAAGCATGAAATTGTCAACATAATCCAAGCGGTTGGCCAAACATAACAATGACACTGATGTAGGGGAGGATGATGTTGATTTGGTATTAATCCCTTTAAATAATGTGTGTGAGACAAGGAAATGGTTGGCTTCAGACTCTGTGGGTAGAAGATATGAGAGCATATCAACACGATCCTTGAAATCTAGTGGATAATTATCACCAATAAGAAGGGACGCTACTAATGGATCCCTTGTCGGTAGGGGAGAATGAAATTTGGATGAGGTAGGTTCTTTTTTGGTGAAGAAGAAGGTAAGCATGAATATCCTTTCGGTAGAAGAGTAAGTACTTTAGGTTATTCATTAGGTTGAGAGGTGAGTGGGGCAACTGCATCAGAAGATATGGTGGACTTCTCCATGGGTGAAGGAGAAGATAAGGGAGACTCCTCTATGAGTAGAGGAGCAGATGAAACAGGTCCATCTGTAGATGAAGGAGCTCATGCAAGAATCTCCTCAATAGATGGAATGGGAGGAAATTGAGTAGAAGGAGATAGTATGATGTCAAAAATGGCATGAACCTCACAAATGTTACTATCACTAGTCAAAGTTTCACTGGTTTGGTTAGACGATGGGCTGTGATTTTAGAACGGATTCTTGAATATGTGAAGGTTATGATTATCTAGTGTTATATGGTTACCCAAGATGAAATCTCCATTATCTAACATTTCTTGGATGATGTTTTACCTTCGTTATGACCTCTAACACAATGATAGTTGTAGTAATCATTTTCTTTATACCATGCAGGCACAAGATGAGAAGGTTCAAAACTAGTATGTGGTTTGATGGGTGGAAGAGTGATTTCTTCAGCTTTTAGAAATTTTTATAAAACTGAAGAGTAGGGTTTTTCTATGGGAGTATTTTTTTTTA
The DNA here is from genome assembly GCA_019776745.2 of Taxus chinensis. NCBI lineage: Eukaryota > Viridiplantae > Streptophyta > Pinopsida > Cupressales > Taxaceae > Taxus > Taxus chinensis. Next base: position 89,167,516 of record CM034147.1, on the reverse strand, counting down.
CTCCCACTTGAACTGAAAATCCTGAATAGGGGAAAGGTTGGAAGAAAGTTCTGATTATTTGGATGGATGAGATGGGTTGGATTTCAAAAATACTACATTTATAGATCCTTTTTATTTAGAATAATTATTTTTTGGTTAGGAAGAAGAAGAGGTATCATTTTATTTAAACACAACATTATGTTTACACAACTATATCTTCTTCTCTTCAATGACACAGATTTCATGTTTTTGGGCCATAGTGAATGCCTCATCAATTGTGCAGAAGGTTTGAACTTGGAGAGTTGGCAAGATGTATCTAGCACAAGATCTTGTGAGAAACTCTATCAAATTTTTCTAAGTAAATTGGAATTTTATTTGGTTGATCATACTCCGCCAACGAGTGATAAAATTTGAGATAGATTCGTCTTCATATTGGCATGTCGCGTACAAGTCAATCCTTCTTAACAATGTTGTTAGAGAAGTGGTCTAGAAAATCCTGAGCTACTAGATAAAATGAAAATATGGAGTGCCTGGGTAGAGAAATATACCAATCTAAATTCATTCCCATCAAGGACATTGGGAATGTCCACAAGAGTAAAGTTTCATCATGAGCGATGAGATAACACACATGTTTAAATGACCGCAAGTGTTTTTCTGGATTTTTTTTTTTTTTTGAATCGGTTGAATTTAGGAATTTCCAAATGCACAAGGTATGGATGAATTGGAATGGATAGGTGAATAGGCTTGTTGAAAATCTCACTGTATGTCAGAGAGTTATGTGAGACGGAGAAAAATGCTTCTAATGTCTATATCTTGTAAATAATCATTTTGATAAGTTCATTTGTGGGTTATGATGATGGCTCACCCCCTATAGTATAAGGAGGGAGATAAGATGGGTATGATGTGGATAGAACTCCAGTATGTGGTGTTGTCAAGTATGAAAATTGTGATGAAGGAGCATAGGTTAGAATAGATGTGGAGGGAAAGTACCCTGGGTAAGCGGTAGATGAAATAGGATTTTTTTTGATAGGTGTCGAGAGGTGGGGTGGATGTAAAGACTCTCATATAAATTATATGAAGAGACTACAGGATGGAGAGGAAAAGGTTTTAGAAGGGAGTCTAGGTTGTTGACACTAGTGATGGCTGAGATGTAATAGGTATATGAGAAGTGGAGGACGTAGATAGACCTATACTAAGGGTGGTTAATGAATGCATGGTGGACGGCGTAGGGGCTATAGACATTGAAGGTGTGATAGATGTCATAGGTGTGGAAGATATCGATTATGTAGGGTCAAGATGGGAAACCACATGTTGTAAGGTGGAAGAGGTTAAGGATATCCTAGTAGTATCTAATGCAGAAGTTGGTACGATAGTAAGAGGAATTGATATAGGCATGTCATATACAAGCTTCCCTGGTGAATTATAGGTAGATGAGTATGTAATATAATACTGTAGAATGGTGGGATTTTGATCGAGGAGTCTCGCAAACTCCTCATCACTAGTGGGTATGACAAGAGACTGATTGGGGTCCATAGGTCATGAGATGGAAGGGGGCGATGGGCTAGGTGGAAGAGGTTAGTAGCTAGCATGAAACATGAGAGTGTTGGATTTTTTACGAGTCAAAACCATGTGACTAACAATAGAAATGGTGGTATCATTTTTGCTGATGAGGTAGAAACAGAGAAAAGTGGAGAAAAATGGATCTAATAGGTGGGATTTGATTACTATTTTGATTTAAAAAATCAGAACATAGAGACCGATGCCAGTTGGGTAGCTGATGTTGGTATGAAAGGGTAACCACCGTCAGTTGATAGATCGATCCCCATTACTATGAAGAAATGAAAAGTTTTCAAATCTCATAATAAATGATGAAAATGAAGTGAAACTAGATTCTGAAGGTGATATCAAAGACTCAAAATTATATTGAAGTGAGAGAGGAAGTCACAGAAGGTGATAGGTTTGAACGAAATAATATCTAGGAAAATGACCAAAACAACTCCTAACTAATAGTGGTCAATAAACCGATGGTGGTATGATGATATATCTGATGGCGTTCATTGGACCGATGCCAGTTACTATGAAATCTATGAAAAGATGGAAAAAGTGAATTTTGGTGATTTAGATCGAATAAAAGGACCAACTCAAAAGCTAAGTATGGCAATCATTAATCTCAACACACTCAGAAATGGTTAGAATACACCAACTATGATTGTGGAGTATGTAGGTAGATAAAAATGGATAAAATTAACTCACACTTCAAAACACAAATAAAGAAAAAGCTAGCAAACATGAAATCCTATGTTGTGGCTTATACCATTTAGGACTGACTTGTGAATAGAATAGAGTTTTGGTTACCATAAGGTACCCTATGGAAACTGAAAACTATGGGTGGTTTTAGGTAAATTTTGGCGTGGTGTCCCCAATATATAATTTTCAGTACATGAGGCTCTACTCTAAGATGATGACTGGCCAGAAAACCAACTGGAGCCCATTGTCAATCTTCTGATCATGCGATCGTTGACAACTTATTCCGAGAAATATGTTGTTTAATAAATGTGTAGTTTGTTTTTAGTGTTTTGGTATAGAGAGAGCGTGTGAAAAATGTGAGCTACAGTTCAATTTATCAACCATCATCTGGTCATGACTTCCAACATATAGGTTGGCCATAATTTAAATGACCTATAATGCATTATATAGATATGAGATGAAAATATTTTAAACCCAAATCCACAATGAAATTAGATGAGAGAAATAATGAATAGGAAAGAGTATGTCTTTCACTAGTGCAATATAGAATAAAAATAAGCACTCTTATTAATCCAAACTACAATTTTCACTAAGACAAGTACAAGAAGAAGAATATTTCCAAAGGAGAAGATTTAATGTGAACTCTCTTTCAAAAAGAAATAAACATAGAATGATTCCCTAAGAATCAACAATGTAAAGAACCCAAATGGGTCCCACCGGTCATGCCAAAATGTTTCACTAATAAGTTGAATATTTCTAGGAAAAAAAAGATAGAAGGTAAGTAGTTAATGAGGAATAATTGTGAAGTGAAGGTGGAACGTAGAATGTGTGCGTTTTTTACGTTATCCAAGTTGATCGTAGAGAAATCATTTTTGTTTATGAAGGAATAATTATAAATATAAAATAATACTATAAAAGATCATTAAATATTATATGACAATGGACTACCTAGCATATGCTAGATCCAGGAAGCATGATGCTTCCTAGAGAGGCTCTCAATCCACTATTTCATTTAACATAATAGGAAACTAAAATAAAAAGGTCATATTTTAATGCAATGATTTTGGTTTCTCAATACAAAAAAATATGCTATATTTAATGTTAAATACAAAATGCATCACTAAGTCTAATGAAACCAAAGTTTTGTTCAAGTTGGGCAAGTTTTTCAAAGGTATGGTAAAGATCTGGGACTGATTAGGTGAGGTATGGGTTGGTTTTGGTTGAGTAGAAAGCTTTCTAGTCCAAGGGTGAAAAATGACACAGAAACCAGTATTGGTCAGGTGACTAATGTCGGTATAGGGATGAAACCGATGGCGGTAAGGAAAACTGACATCGGTAGGGTCAATGGGTGATAAATGGTTGGTTAAGTGGATTGGTCAGAAGATGGAGATATCCAGGTAATAGCATAAATGGAAATACTGAAAGAAGTAAAACATCTATAGTGAAGTAAGAACATATGATGAAAACCACATTACTTACTTTTTGCTATGAAGATCTCGTGAATGAATGTGACTGGTGGTTGATAGGCAAGGTGATGGGTGGTTTAGTGTCATGACAGTGAAACATGTTTGTTCCCATGGATACTCTGATTCTCTAGAAGAGAACATGTTGCTTGTGTTGCACTTTGGTGGTGTGTCATCGTCATTTGGATATAAGAATGGATTTAGGAATCAAGATTCATCGCAATATAATTCCCAAAACTAAATGACCAACCTGTGTAAATATTTTTAAAATTATATATAAAGGAACCAATGGTGGTTTAGGTGACTGAAAATAGCCAAGGATAAACTAGCGTCGGTTAGGGCGAATTATTCAAAGTTACCAAAAATAGCCTAATCTTTACTATGTTTGGTGTGATCTTGATTGTTAAGTCGGGTCTCAAGTGAGGGTTAGCACTTAGATAATTGGGAGTGTTGTTGGAGAAGTAAGAGGAATTTAATTTTAGGGTTATACTAAGTCCCAGTTGGTTAGGATAAGTAGGGACCTAGTCTTAGTTAATCACTAGGCTACGAATACGTCCATGGTGAGGTCTCTAGGTGAGGTGTAAATTAACTTAATTAAATTAATTAATAATGTGAGGATGAATATTAATTCAATTATAAGTGATTAAATTAATATTCAGGTGTGAAATAGGAGTATGACTAGGTATATGGGTTGTGTTGATTAATTGAAAGGGGCCAAGGGAGTGTGACCCAGATTTGGTGTCTATAGGGGAACGCTTCTCCTTCCATCTTAGCACATTACATACCATGCCATCACATTCATCTAGTGCATTTGCATATCTTTGTTGCATCTACTCTTTTTAGATCATTCTATTTACATGTTACATTGTTTTTCCATGCTAGACAAATTCTTAGTATTTCATCATCTTTCTATACATCCACATGTGTGTTCACTTGGTGTTTTGAGGTGAAATGTAGATTTACATATTTTCACATGTTGCGATGATGTTTGGCACTTCACATTTTACTAATCCCGCTGAGGTTCCTAGGGCCATCTACATTTCCTACTCTCACACAGTACATGTGATATTATTTCATCATATACTATTTCCTATTCTTACTAGCACATTACTTTCCATTGATAAATACATGCCTTGACATAATTTTTATCTTTTTAACATGCTAATGAGTGCTTCATGTGTAGTATTTTCTTTGGAGGACTATATGCCACCATGGTTTTCTGATACTGTTTTCTTGTCGCCATTTTCCATTGTATGATATTATTTTTGGGCTATTCCCTATGTATTTTATGTTTGTTGTATGTTTTTGGCCACTTCAGCCCTGATTGTCTTGTGACATTGTGAGCGATGTCACATGCATGAAACCCACTTTTCACAAACTACTTTGTTTACACATCTACCTAATTTTTACATTGTCTTCTACTACATGTTTTCTTCTTTTTCTACTAACACATGTTACTAGCCAATTTGTTTCCTTGTGCCTTGGTTTCTACCATGCACATCCCCTCCCCTATAGGAATATAGTATTAGATCCACATTAGGTCCTCTCTTTTTTGTCGCACACTCCTACAAATGTTGCATGCATCCCAAATTAGGGGGGGGCATACATGCGATGAAAAAATCACCCCATACATCAGCTCAAAGCTACAATTTAGTTCAGTACAGTATAGAAAATGTACAGGGACAAAGTCACAAAATAGCCCAGAAACAAACTGGGTAAGAATCACAACATAGACACCAACTCCTAGCATTAGAAAATAGTGCCTAGGCACTTTTCTCCTCCCTTGGGTGCCTATGTTCTAGGGGCACACAAATTCAATTGATCATATTAGCACAATTCATAAAAGCTTTCAGAGGAGTTTTATAGTATCAGGCATAGTCTTCCAACAACAGATACCATTCAATATCCTTTTCAATCAAAACAATCAATACATTTGGAACTAATTTATAACAATCATGATAGAAGGAACAAAATAGGGACACATCATCTACAATGGTGTTTACCGAGCATAGTCATTGAAGGATAGTAACACTATACCTCTCTCCACAACACTTGCTCTTTGGCATGAGATCACCCAAAAAAACTCACATTTTGTATGAGATTTCCCAAAAAAACTCACACTTCGCGTGAGATCACCCAAAAACTCACACTTGGCTATAGATCACCCAAAAAACTCACTCTTTATAGCAGTTCAGGACATTTTTCTATCCTTTCACACTCTTCTACATCAGGTGCACACTTTCTTTTTACACACTTTTACCTACTATTACATACTTATGCACATTTTTCTATTATTTATCATATACATAACTTTGACTACATTCTTGCTCTTCTTTTTTTGCAAGTCCATCCTTATAAGAAGAAACAAAAACAAGCACAACAATAGGTACAACACAACGCATATGCTTCACCCCTTAGGGTCATTGTTCTTTCCTAGTTTCTACACTTCATTTTGCATCATTCAACGCTTCACTTGTCCACTCATCACACATTTTACTAGACTCTCTACATTGTTATCAAGTACACATATCTTATCTAATTTATGTTATCAATTATTCACTAAAGAACATAAAGTGGGGGAAAATGTAGACACAAAATCATGCACTTGGGTACATTTCTAGATCCTAAACACATACTAGCATTCATATGATTCCTAAGAAAGAAAACTAGTAATTAATGACTATCCTTGGCCTCTTTTTTGTGTTTTTTATTTTCCATTTAGTCTTACACACTACAACCCAATCAGTATTTTACGTATTTATATTTTATGGTTGTAAACACCAAATCCCAGCTAGGATAGGATCTTCTAGGAACCACTGTCCCCTCTGGACACCCCTGATCTTTTATTACCTTTCTCACTCCTTTTGGGTCTCTTTTATCATTTGGGAATATTTTTCAATTATGGTTCATCCTTCCATCTTTTAATTACAAAATTCAAACAATGGAATCATATAAATAGATAGTTATGTGTTCAAAATCAGGGAACAAGCTCTAAGCATTACTACTATCACCTAAGCTTGCATCCAAAGGGCACCTAAAGCACTTTAAAGCATCCATTTGACATCCATTAAAGGGATAAGGGACTACATTTTCTGCATATAATGCATAGGAAGGGGAAGTTCATTCTATTCCATCCACACAGGTTATACATTGTTACATTCTAGATCTAGCCTACTATCAAGTGTAATTTACACTAGGTCATCGTAGGGCACAATCCTTACACACACACATAATAATTACATGGATTTTGAGATGTAATGCAGTGCTTAGTCATAAGCTCACTCTATCAGGTGACCGTCACATTCATTATGACTCCCCATATTGCATCTTTATTTTTTGGATTTGATGTGGTTTTGTAGGTGAACTTCTATTTTTCATGTTACAGGTATTTTCTACAATCAAGGTGGGACATACATGTGATCAAGAGGAGATTTTTGTGACACTTGTGTGACACGGTAAAAATCAATTTTTGACCATTTTCGTAGTCACAGGAACCCATTAGTAGTCTCCAATGCCCCTGCCCTAGTCCATGCATCCATGTCTAGCCTTGTCCATTAGTTACAGAATTCATCCTAAGAATTTATGACATTGTTCACCTCATTTTCAGTAGTTTTCCTAGAATAGAAAAATTAAGGATCAAGTGCAAATCAGCTAAGTTCTCTTTCTTATATATCTAGCTTATGGTTTTTACTTTATTTGTGTATTTCTCGTGTCATATTGTATCTAGCAGCTATATATCATTTGTTTACATTTAGTTACTCTATAATTTGGGTTTAATAAATCTTATTTTTGTTAAATCACTTTGAATGTGTTTGTGGAGTGTTGCTGGGAAAATTATGGAGGGAGGTGGAGTGTGTCAGGTAGTGACATCATTAAATGCATGGGAATACTCACCAAATCATTCATATGACTTCTCCAAATCCAAAAAAAATAGGTTCCGAACCCAATCAATCTTCCCTTGTCTGCGCACCCCTACTTGTGCCAATATAAGAGCCTTTAAACAATTAATGGCATTGTTTTTCTTTCGGTATAAAGGTGGAAAAGAGAGGCACACCCTTATAGGATGAAAGGATTGCATGATCTATAAAAAATAATGGTTAAAACACTTTTGGAAACTTCCAAAAAAATGTAACATGCAGGTGTAAAATCATGTGCCACACCCTCCCCAACATAATCCTTCCACTTTTACCAACATGGAGCTTTGTAGTCTTTGTATGGGCATCCAATAAGGTATTTGGAGGTAGAAATGCATCAAAAAAATGAATTTTTTAAAGAAAAATGTGGCATGTGTTTAAAAAAATTCCCATTTGTTGTAAAATACCCACCTATTATCAAAAGAATGTCCAAGATTTAATTTTTTTTAAACCATTTCTAGCTCTCTTTCAGTTCTTCCAACATCCTTTCCTCAATGTCAATCAGAATCATTTTATTTTGGTATCATACTTTATTCTAGGCATGTAAACAAGCCTCTAGGAAATTTATTTTTAAAAAAAATCAAAGTTTGACGAGTCTTGTTAGGGAAGGAATTGTTTAGTTATCAAGTATAAAGCAAAAAAAATGCATCATGGAGTAAGATGTTGGTTGTAATGGTTATTGGGTATGCACAAAGTGGATTCGTGGATTTTTAGGAGACATTTCAATTATTTTATGAAATACCTCTTGGAGATGCAGAGCCAAGCTCCACAGCCTTGATTGTTCCCGCTTCCTTCAGGAATGGTCTATTGGACAGAAAAAATGGCCTAAGTGTTGGGTTAATGAATGTAGGGTGCTGCAAGAGCATGTGGTGCCACAATATATCTGAAGCACCCAGGATCAAGACTTAGTCGTTTCTATTTTGAAGGATAATTTTGGAGTTAGTGTGCTAAGCACACAAAGACATGAAGACTTTTGGTCCACGCAATGGTATTTTAGAAACAAGAAATGGTTGGGTGTTATGCATAATTTAGGCTAATAAGAGGATTTCTACTCAGATTTAACTATAGTAAGTCTATTGTTAGAACACTTGCATGTTGTTCATTCTTTTGTAAAGGTGCATCATTATTATTAACATGTGACCTATTTTGAGAAGTGCATGGGTTGTGAAGGGAAAGTCCCCACCCCTATATATTTATGACTATGACTATAACAAGATTTACCATACAAGAACCAAATTCAGTCATGTTCAACACCCTTATCCAACCAATATGAACCATTGTATTAAATACTGTAAATAATAGAAGCTTCATACACTAAAAGTATCTTTAAGAGTCATGTGCTCAACAAAACCAACAACATAACTCTACAATAGTTGAATCTCTCTAAACTCTGCAAATAAATACATACACATATATTGTTGGTTTATTTGCACAAACTGTATGTATTTATTTAGACAAACTGTATGTATTTATTTGTACAGTTTAGAGAGATTCAACTATTGTAGAGTTATGTTGTTGGTTTTGTTGAGCACATGACTCATAAAGATACTTTTATAGTGTATGAAGCTTCTATGTTTTATAGTATTTAATACAATGGTTTATATTGGTTGGATAATGGTGTTGAACATGAATAAATTTGGTTCTTGTATGGTAAATCTTGTTATAATCATTGTTTATTTCATCTTACTTATATTCTAAGATCTAGATTTGGTTTATGCATTGTGTGTTATTTACTATTGGTTATGAATCTGAATATACATGTGCACTATCATGCTAGCATTCTATATAAGTGTTGGGCCTTGAAATATTGGCTAAGTACCAAAGGTTGCATGAGAACATGGGACCAATAGGAAGAAGGGAGGGAGTGTGGGGAGAAGCACGCAGGATAAGGGTTTAAGAATGGTTTAGGAGAAACCAAGGCACGTGCACAAGACAATGCACAGGGTCTAAGGACTTAGCCATATTCAGCATTCTAGAGGAACTTGAGGAAAAATGTGACCCAACTAGGCATGCCGAGTGGATAAGGTACCATTTTGGAGACTTGGTAGTCAAGGAAAGAATATTCCACATTTGGAATATTCCTAGAAAGATATCATTACAAAAAGTGGAGAGCTAGGAATCGAATAAGCATGCACCATTGGAGGACCACATTGACACTTGGCATCTGATCTACTCCTAAAGAAAGGCATGGCAGTGGGTGTTGATCCTATAAGAAGAGATGCTTGAGTAGAAGAATAGACATACATAAAGGCATGAAGAGAGACACCAAGACATATAGGATAGGAAGAGTGAATCTCTACAGAGAATACTAGGAGGCCCTAAGAGTTGGGGTTCTCATTAGAGGACTATCAGAATGCTATCATTTCTAAGGGATGGGTCTGTAAAATTTTTGTAATAAATAAATCATAGCTAGGACCTCTGTTATATGGTTTAGATCCCTGTCTTGATACATTTGGTCTGATACGACCCTTTTGAATATAATGTGGTTGTTGAGACTATGATCGGTATAAATATATGGCTCTATTCTGAATATCTGGTTTAGGGGTGTAAACTCTAGTGTTATTTCCTTATATTTTATGGCATATTTGTTCTTTGTAATCCATGTCATGATGTTTCTCTTTTATTAAATGCTTGGATATAAAGATATGATATCTCATGTTGTGCTTTTACATGACTATTCACTTCTTTGTAACTAATCCTCTAACAATGGCAAGTTCTTCTCACAATTCTCACATAAATGAGGTTCTCAGCACCCACACATGCCTTGGGTGACTGCCTAGTGCACATTGGGTGATAGGTTGACAAACATGGGGTTAGAAGTTAGTAGATGGTTAAAAATGACTACATCTTGTTCCATTTTTGGGACTTATTTTTGAATTTGTTGTGAGAATGATGTGTGATGACAGAGCACTTGACATTGGAAAGTGTTGAAGAATTTTTTAAGAGCACAGAGGATGATTCTGCTCACAGATTTAGTACTAGACCTAATTTTGATGCACACATATGGGTAGAAGAACACATGTATCATGAGGTGTATGAGACCTTATTTTGTTGCTTTCGAGTAGAGTTGTATGAATGGATTTTTGCATATGCATTTAGATCAAGTTGGTACTATAGATCTCGCATTTAGACCCAATAGGAATATCAAAATCTATGAGATGTTGATCTGATTTGAATGCATGTTGTTGATCATTGGTGGAAGAGAGTGTTAACCAGTTATACCCTGGAATACATTATTTCTACGTATTCTTGTCATGAGGCTGTTGATTTTATGTTCTTAAAATTACCTAAAGGATCATTTTTGCATGTTATCCCTTTAGCCACAAAGATCCTATTTATTACACTAAGTTTGGAAGCATTCCCTATGGCCGACTAAACTTCTCTAAGCGTTGGATGAGGAATCTAGGTTGAAGGAAGATGGTAGACCTTACAGTTGAAAAGGAGAGAGAGGAGAGACAAATAAAGTATAGTGAGGCTTGTGAAATGGATTTGGCTAAAGAACGCAAGGTTGAATGAGTGATGGATCTATGGTGGAAGATGTCGCAGGAAGGAATTGAGGTTCATGCATTGGATGTGGCACCTGAGAAGTTTGTGTTACCCCATCTTGGCAAGTGTGGGAGAGAGACCCCTTTAGCTTCTTATGAGAGTTTGTCACTTGGAGAAAGGAGATTCATTGGTGTGCATCTGAATCCACCTGGTGACCAATCCCTAGCTCTTAGTCTTCCAAATCAAGAGATAAGTATTGCTAACCCAATTGGTATTGGTGGGAGTGACCGATCTACACCTAGGAGATATAATTTCTCATTTGGTACATCTATGGCTACATAATCATTTCTCATGTTTAAAGGAATATTGTCTATAATGACGTTTGGGAAAAGTGTCAGTACACAAACTTTGGGTATCACATCTTGAAGTGGTGTGGACACACATCTGGTAGTGGTGCAATATCATAAACTATTGGTGTGTAGATTAGTGGGATGTTGCGAACACTAGGCGTGGCCACTTCAAGCCCTTTATAGGATACAGGAGGTGGATATTGTCGTATAGGAGCTGGAGGTCCTAGTGGACTTGGTGGATCTAGAGGATTTGGTGGGTCATGAGGGACATGAACTGCTAGATCTAGTGAATCTGGTCATAGAGGTAACATCAGAGAAAATTAAGTTTTGGATCAGGCGAACAAGGACCTCAACCACCTCAACAAGTATTTTTTGAAATTTATTTGCACCTACCAGACTACAAAGGTGTTGAGGATGATGCAGAGCATGTACAAAAGTGTGAACTACTATGGAACATGAAGGGTATCACTACCCCAGAGTGGAAGGCAAGTCATTTTGTAATAACATTGCAAGGACACACACATAGTTGGTACCAGAAGTATGACCCCCATCAGATAGTGGTAGATTACACCGTGCTATGGAATGCTTTCTTGGCTGAATTTAATATCCCTGAGTTTGAACAAAAGAGCATCAGTATGCTGAAGAAGATTCAACAAGGAATGTAAGAGATTGTGTGGGAATATGACGCGTATTTTAAAACTCTCTTATCAAAGCTATCCTATGATATTCACCCTTCTTAGCATGCTCAATATTTTTTTATAGGATTGATAACATCATTTAGGAGAGTTCTTTCACACAAGACTTGCACATACTCATGTGAGGCCTTTGAGGATGACCTGCACTTTGAGGCTATTAGAAGCATGGATGTCAGTGTTAGCCACATCCTTGAGACTCATATTACTACAATGGCAAAGCAACTAGAGAAGTTATCTTAAAACTCGGCGCAATAGACTCGTAGTGGTCTATAGTGCACCGATTGTGAGGTAGAGGGGCATACAAAGGATAGTTGCCCTAGGAGATTGTTATGTGCCATGATAGTGGACTATGAGATCTACCACAGAGATCGTGATGTAATTAGGTTCCCACTACTGCATTGTGTGATCCATAAAAATGTGTCTTGTTATTGCAATATTTTTACCTCTACTAATCATGACACCAAGGATTGTAGATTGATTGACTAGATACATAATGCCATTGATATTGGTATACGTCAAACTAGCCTCACAAATAGTTCTAATGATGATGGTCATCATTATGAAGGGCACGTAGATGGTGGGGCACATGGAAGAGGTTTCCAAGCAGTATTTTGCCATCATGGTAACCATGGAGGGAGAAGTGAGTTCATGCACGGAACCTGTTGCAATTGTGGGTCTATAGAGAACTATAAGCATGAATGCCTGGACCTGTTACAATTCTCTTAGTATGGAAAAAAACCTAGGTATGAGGAGTTTCCGGAGCTATTTCAGCATATGATCCAGGAGCACTAGAAAAAAAAAGGTGTTGGGATGGTAAGTGTGAGGAAGGTTGATTCACAATGGGTACCATGCATGACACGCGAGTCAGAACTAGAGCCTGTACCAGTTACAATGTGAGTGGAGGCTGTGCACACTAGGGAAATACCAAGGTAAAGACCGTTGGTTATTAGAGAATAGGTGGTGCATGGAAATAATCCAGACCCTACTCATTAGAAATAAGTGTATCAAGAAACCATGGATGTGATCCAAAGCCTTTAAGGAGAGATCCAATTCCTAAAGGAACAATTAAGGTATTTAGAGTAAAGGAAGAGTATTGAGGCTCCACAGAAGGATTTGGATGAGGTTAGGGAAGTATGAAATATGTTAAGGAAATATAATATCATTCCTTTGCTATGGGAATGCTTATGGTAAAAGGTACCACGCGTCAGAGTAGAGTGTAAAAGGCAGGTTCTACATGCTAACCTTCCTCCCCAAAGCCTTGACTATGATAAGGAGATTACCTTGAATGCGTTTGTGGATGGATGGCTTCTGAGATATATTCTAATTAACATGGGTACAGAGGTCAATTTCCTCACTCTAGATGCATGACATCAAATGGGAAGTATCCCATTATAGCCATATTCGAATGTGTTGCATATGGATAATAAGACAAAGGTAACTCCCATTGGTGTCCTTAAGGATGTTGTTATCATTATCCAAGGGGAAAAGTTCACTAGACACTTCAAATTCTTGGCACTAGCTGAGGAAGACAACTTTCCAGCATTACTTGGGTTCCCCTAGTGTTACAAGAACAATGTTGACCTATAGTTCATCAAGGGGTACATAAATTTTGAAAACAACGAATAACGGGTTATCATCCCCTTAACTAATGTGAATTCAACACCCTATACTGATCCCTTGTGAGAAGAAGTTCTTAATAGAATCTATGTGCACTCTGTCAGGGGGCCTGAAATGATTCACCCTATAGAAGGAGTTATTCAGTCTGAATATGCCCAGTCCATAAATGATACGACTAGTGTAGTATGTGACAATTAGGTGCACGGGACTTATAAGTCAATTAGGTGACAGTTAATAGGCTCGGTTACAAGGGTGAAAAATACGCACTTAATCAAGCATGTGGGAGGGAATAAGTTGCCAAGTTACTCTAGAGGATCCAACCCTGATGAAATCTTATGATAAATAGAGGCTCGATGGAAAAATGAGATCAAAAGAAGAGTGATGCTTAGCTATAACTTTTTTGGGACCACAGTGCATTGGTGGGTGACACATCATGATAGCCTTATAGAGTGGCACAAAGTAAGAATCATGTTCTCTGTTAGGTTTTCCTGAAGTAATGCACCCACTACAATACAATACTACCATAGGAAGGAACCCGCCTCGTTTCACATCTAAGGATGTGACAAAGCATGGATGGAAGGCACGGAGGCCTTGCCACCTTCTTTATGGGTGCATAAGTTGTATTCCACCTTACAAGGCTATGTGCACGAGGGGTATATTCCCTCATAAATGCATTATTAGATAGGAAATTGGCAACAGATGACGGCCGACCTCCTTCAATCTTTTGAGTATCGGGGTACTAAACCATTGGTGGATAGGGCATTACAGGTTATCAAACACCTTATTATGGGAGATATTTTCATGGTAGAAGATAGAATATTGGAGTTATTGGGTGAACTTGGCTTAGAACAGTGCCTTTATGAGCAAGATTTAGAGGAGATATAGGTTGATCACACATGCATAGAGAAATACAAGGGAAAGATGGTCTATGTGATAGATGGAAAAGAGATGGAGATTTTGGATATCAACCATACTGAAGGTACGCACAAATTTATTGATAGTGCTTATGAAAAAGCAGGCACCTACCATGATCTCCTCAAAATAAAGAAGGTTAACATTCGTTTATAAATGGAACCTAAGGAGGCCACTATTGAATATTATTGATCAGAGAGGGAGGTTTTAAAGATAATTTATCTATTACGGGAGTTTTAGGACTTATTTATACAATGATACCATGAGCTTAAAGGCATCCACCACTCTTTGGGAGAAATGAAAATCAAGTAAAGTAAGGGTACACACCTGATTTGGAAGAGGCCTTATCGAATGAACTCAAATCTTCGTGTCAAGGTTAAGGAGGAGATAGACAAAATCATCACTTCATGCATCATTTAATCTATGGAGGAATAGGATTGGGTAATCCCCATGGTCATCAGTATTAAAAAGGATGAAAGGATAACGATCTGTTTTGACTACAAGGACCTTAATGTAGTATGTGTCATTGACTCTTTTCTAACCCCCTTCACTGAAGAAATCTTATAAGGAGTAGCTGGGCACAAAATCTATGCCTTCAAGGATGGATTTTAAGTATACATGTTATCCAAAATGAGCCCCCTACTTATTTTGGCTAACTTTCCTTCATTCTTTCCTTCCTTGTGCTTCAACTTCAATTTTCACACATTGTAATCTCTCAAAAGATTCTGGAAATGGCTTCATCAGGTAGAATTTCTATTCCCCTTTCCAGAAATTTAAAGAAGTCCTCCTAACTCCTTGTATTTTTTGAGTTATGGCTCAGCAGAGTTTGGAGTGAAAATTTACCAAGGTAGACCCACAACAAAAAAAGCTGCACTTAGCCCTTCTGGGCAAAACACTCAAGAGAAAATTTTGGCCCGAAAACCTGCACAGGAAAACAAATTGTTTAAGGCCCACAACTAAGAAAAATATGCCACGTGTCAAGGTAGAGTGGTGGGGGTGGAAGAACTTTAAATTTTTTTGGCATTTGGTCAAAATGCATCAAAGGAAAAATATAGAAGTGCATCCCCATTGAGCAATAAAATGATGCCACATGTCCAGTCAGCAGCAAGAGTTGGGGCATCGGGAGGATTTTGGAATTTTTTCCAAAGTGGTGAAAACACAAAATCCAAAAGTTGAGCCACATCTCTGCATAGAATTGGATGGCACCATGTGTCCACATCAACAGTGGAGTGGCGAGGCCACGGAGAATTTTGGTAAAATTTCCCAATTTTGAAAAAAGGGGCAAAATGTTGTTTTGAAGCCACGGATCAACCAGAGGGTGCCACATGTCATTGAAGGAGCGGGGCATAGAGATTTTTTGAGAAATTTTCCCAATTTTAAAAAAGAAGGAAAAAGTTTAAAATTTGGCCCGTGAACCCGATTTTTTCCCTAATTTCACCTTTTTTGCCCTAAATCTTCAGAGGGGCATATCTTTCGCACCAGAGCTCAAATTTTCATGATTTTGGTATTATTAGAAATCTAATGAAATTATCCATATGATGGACTTTTCAATTTTAAATTTTGTTGGAGTTTTGTGGGAGAAAATGTGAAAATGTCTCTAGCACAGAAAAAATTGCAGAACCGATCCCCAACCACCAAAATTGACGAAGTATGGTATCTGTTTCTTCTCCAGCATGGCTGAATGCATCGAAAAATAGATATTTTAGGGTAGCCTTGCTATTTTAATGAATCTTTTTAGTGCTTGGAGATGTCAAATCAATTTTCCCGTGTTTCCTCATTTCTTTCATTCTATTCGAGTGATAAAAGCCATTTTTGGCTCATTTGTAAAAGGTTGTTCATCCTTCTTCTCTACCTCTCCCTTCGTTTCTTCCCCAGGGTTGAAAATAGAGTTTGAACCTCCTCCCCTACTTTGTAATGGCATTTTTTCCTCTTACCAATGAAATGATGTTTTGTGAAAATTTTTGGAGCAATAAAAAATGTGTTTTCTGATGCATTTGTCCATCCTTACTCATTTTTTGGTTGTTTTCTTCTTGACTCTCTTCATTGCAGGTATTTGTGCATGTTTGGATGTTCATTGCAGGTTTTGGAGCTATGTTAATGGAGTTTTGGAACATTTTTTGTGTGAAATCCATCTTTGGTCTATGATGCACTTGTTCATCCTTTCCATTGCTCACCTCTCCTTGTTCCATGGAAGTTTTGATAGATGATCAACACTTTCCTTCTCTAGTGTATCACCATTTTAGTGAGGCTCTATTTTTTCTAGTTTTCTTTCTCTCCCTGTCTCCTTAGAAGTTAGATTATGATTAGATTAGCTTGCCTACACTAGAATAGCTTGTGTCGGGTAGTTTAGGACGAGGAATCAACCTTCTCTGGAGAGCTTTCCCAATTTGTAAAGGTCCCACACTTTAGGGAAAGCTCAATGTTGTGTAATCACACCAAATGAATTTCCTTAGAAAAGTAGATCCATAACTCATTTGGGGGTGATGTGATTTTACACTAATAGTTTTGGCACACCCGTTGGGACACTAGGGTTAGATATTTCATCATCTCTTAGTGTCTCATGCAAACAATAACATATCTTACACCACCGTGTGCCACTAACAGTTTTGGCACACCTGGTGGGACCCAATACATCTTCCACTTCATCTTTTATAGGTTGATGTGTTCCTTTGAAGATTTCAGCCTTTGGAGGCATTCTCAAGCACATCTGGTGACTCCATCTAATTAGCAACCCATCTCTGAAGTTGCAGACATGTTTTCCATTCATTTTCATTCATTCTTCTTTCTATCCCTTCCACTCTTTTCTATTCCATGAATTTGTGCAATCATGACTTCATTTCCATCATGGAATTCACATTCACAGCAGCAGTAGTACATTCCACCTCCAATGTGCTTTACAACTCCTTCAAATCAGCATTTTGATCAAATTCAAAATCAGCATGGTTACCCCTATGAGTAGTAGTGCCAAAATCAATTTGGCTATGGATCTTTCCAAGAGCAAGGGTATGCCAAAAATGAAGATAATCAAATTCAAGATGCTGATATGTTGGAGAAGATCCAAAAAATGGAGATTGGTATGGTGCAATCCAGGGCTCAAACTCAAATGGAGGCTTTCAAAATTGGTTACAAGGTACCTTGTCCATGGGTTGGCCCTTTTCTAAGACACTTCAGCCCTTAGGATAAGATGGACTTCATGATTGAGATGCTGCCCCAACTTACACAATGGATAGTGGAGATAGGGCCCTATAAATTTGGTGCTGAGCAACCTTGTCAATGGGTAAATCCTACGCCATCATCTGGTAATTTTCTCTCTACTCCTCAAATAGCACCATCTCAATTTGGGCTCCAATTTCCAATCTTCCCATTGCATGTTACCCCAGGTGTTGATTTCATTTCTCCATCCCCTAGTCTTTCACCTCATCTTAATTCTTCTATCCTCTTCCCTTCGAAATAGTCATCCCCTCCACAATATCAAAAATAAATACCTTCCACTCCAAGGAAACAAGAAGTTTCATCTCTTCCACCACCACAAACAAATGCAAAATTGGTTGAACTCCAACCTATTTCTCCTCTTACTTTCCCAAGTCAATGTTAGGAAGATACTCAAGAATCCAATCAAGGATAGAAAAATGAGGAGCCCAATAGAAAATAAATGATATAAAATTTGAAGATTTGGGCTTCCAAATTTGGGATAAAAAAGATCCCCTTATTGGTTAAGCCTACAAAGGAGATTAAAGTTGAAGAACAAGTGGTGGCCAAGGGTGATTTTACAGCAGCAGAGAAGCAAGAAGATCAGTCATCAAGTTTCTTAGAGTGTAGTGTCCATGTTGGAACTCTGCTGGAAGAAGATGTTGATCCAATAGAAGTTGTGCAATCAACCATGGAAGAGGAAAGCTCTAAAAGAGATCTTGCAGTCCCAACTTGTCCTCTAGAGCAACAAATTAAAGAGTTTGATTTTACAAACTTCATGCTAGAGGAAGAGTTCATTCAAGAGAAAGATTTTCTTCAAGTAGCAGAGGAAGGAGAAGTTTCTCCAAATCTAAAAGAAGAGGAGCACATTCCAACAGTGGAGGAGAAAAATGTAGATCCAAAATATTTGAACTCAAAACAGGATATAGAAGAACCTTAAGTTATTCCTTCTACTTCATTCTCTTCAAGCTCCAACATTGAAGAAGAGTTTTATCTTTCAAACTTCATGTTTGAGAATGAAGGAAACCATGGTGAGAAAGTTACAGATTAAGAGAACACCATGGAAGAATTTGAGCATTTGCAACAGGACTACAAGGAGGTAGTTTATCTGTTAGATTTGGAGGACTATTTTGATGGAGAGGAACCAATTGAAATCACATTGTTTTCTCCTTCATCATCCATCTTCCAAACACAAGAACCTTCTGCCATGAAGGAGAGCTTTCAATTGTAGTAGCCTGCACTTTGTAGCAGCTCTTTGGAAACAAGTTTGGGAGATATTAATCTTCCATGTTCTTCATTGGAGGAAGAAGAGAAAGAGCAGGAGAACTTCATCATTTCTTCCACACCATCCATTCAAGAAGATCTACAAGAGGAATCCATTTTTGGAGCTGAAAATCAGAGCTATGGGCATATCAAATGGATCAAACCTTTCCCAATTAGGTACATGGCTTCATTGGAGCCAAGGGAAAAGCCACAACTAGTCATGCTTGCCTGTAAGCATGAGGATGAGCTATAAAGTACCAAGGATCATCTTCCATACCTCCTCAATACAAATACAGAGCAACTAAAAGAGGTATTGGATTTGTTTGTAGTTGAAACCTTGCTAATTTGGGTAGAAGACCAGCTTCTTGTTGAATTTCCACTCATCCAACCAGCCATGTTTATTGTCAAATCAGTTACATGGCTGCCATTTTTGAGGAAAGGAAGTTATTTCTCCCTACCAGTTGCAGGCTTTGTTTGAGATCCCTTTGCTCTTGGTTAGAGTAGAGTAGGTAGGTTTACTTTCAGCAGAAGAAGTACTTTTTCACACTCTACATGTTCCATTTTGAGCATGTATGATTTTAAGTTTGTACATAGTTGTTTGGTTTTGTTTTGGTTGCTCTTGCACAATTCATTTTAGTGGCATTTTGGTGAAGGTCAAATCCAAGTTTCAGTGGGTTTCCAAGTGGCTCAGAGGTTAGAATTTCAAAGTTCAGATTAGAATCAATTTATCAGGATTGAATCCATGCCCAATGGACACTTCAAAGGCCACTAATCATTCATCTAGCATGTAGATGACCCCTCTGAGTCGCCAAAATTGTTATCCAAAATGAGCCCCTTTGGCTAACTTTCCTTCATTATTTCCTTCCTTGTGCTTCAACTTCTATTTTCACACATTACAAGCACTGAAAATATTCTGGAAATGGCTTCATCAGGTAATATTTTTCTTCCCCTTTCTAGAAAGGTAAAGAAGTGCTCCTAACTCCTTGTATTTTTTGAGTTATAGCTTGGAGGAGTTTGGAGGGAAAATTTGCCAAGGTGGACCCGCAGGAAAAATTTTACACTTAGCCCTTTTGGGGAAAAAAAGCAAGGGAAAATTTTGGCCCGAAAGCTTGTAGAGGAAAAAAAATTGTTTGAGGCCTGCAACTAAGCAAAATATTCCATGTTTCAAGGTGGAGCAGCAGGGACAGAAGGACTTTAAAGTTTTTTGGCGTTTGGTCAAAATGCGTCAAAGGCAAGAAATAGAAGTGCATCTCCACTGAGCAATAAAATGATGCCACATTTCCAGTCAGCAGCGGGAGTTAGGGCGTCAAGAGGATTTTGGAATTTTTTCCAAAGTGGTGAAAACACAAAAGGCAAAATTTAAACTGCATCTCTGCACAGAATCAGATGACGCCATGTGTCCATATCAGCAGTGGAGTAGCAGGGCCATGAAGACTTTTGGAAAAATTTACCAATTTTGTGAAAAGGGGCAAAATGTTCTTTTGAAGGTGTGGATCAACCAAAGGGCACCACATGCCATCAAAAGAGTGGGGCATAGAGATTTTTTGGGAAATTTTCCCAATTTGAAAAAAGAGGGAAAATGTTCAAAATTCGGTCCGCGAACCCAATTTTTGCCCTAATTTCACCTTTTTTTCCCTAAATCTTCAGAGGGGCATATCTTTTGCACCATAGCTCAAATTTTTGTGATTTTTGTATTTTTGGAAATATAGTGAAATTCTCCACACGATGGACACTTCAATTTTAAATTTTCATGGATTTTTGCAAAAGAAAAATGGGAAAATGTCTCTGGCACAGAAAAATTACAGAACTGACCCCCAACCACCGAAATTGATGAAGTATGGCATCTGTTTCTTCTCCAGCATGGCCGAATGCATCAAAAAATAGATTTCTTAGGTTTCACTTACTGTTTTAATGAATGTTATCAGTGGTTGGAGATGTCAAATTTATTTTCCCACATTTTCTCATTTCTTTCATTCTTTTCAAGCGATAAAAGCCAGTTTTGGCTCATTTGTAAAAGGTTGTTCATCCTTCTTTTCTACCTCTCTCTTATTTTCTTCCCTAGGGTTGAAAATGGAGTTTAAACCTCCTCCCCTACTCTGTAATGGAATTTTTTCCTCTTACTCGTGAAATTATGTTCTGTGCAAACTTCTGGAGTAATAAAAAGCATATTTTTTTATGAATTTGTCCATCCTTGCTCGTTTTTTGGTTTTTTTCTTCTTACCTCTCTTCATTGCAGGTATTTTGGCATGTTTGGATGTTCATTATAGGTTTTGGAAAAAAAATTGTGTGAAATCCATCTTTGGTCTGTGATGCAGTTGTCCATATTTTACATTGTTCACCTCTTCTTATTCCATGGTAGTTTTGATAGATGATCAGCACTTTCCTTCTCTGGTGTATCGTTGTTTTAGTGTAGGCTCTATTTTTTCCAATTTTCTTTCTCTCCCTGTCTCCTTAGAAGTTAGATTAGGATTAGATTAGCTTTCCTACATTGGAATAGCTTGTGGTGGGTAGTTTAGGAAGAGGAACCAACCTTTTTTGGAGAGCTTTCCCCATTTGCAAAGGTCCCACACTTTGGGAAAGCTCAATGTTCTGTAATCACACCAAATAACTTACCTTAGAAAAGTAGATCCATAACTCATTTGGGGGTGTTGTGATTTTGCACTAACAATACCATCAAGTTAGAATTTCTAAATAAGACCAAGAAAAGACAACTTTTGCCACTGAATGGGGAATTTTTTCCTATACAATCATGCCCTTTGGATTGAAGAATGTTCCTATTGTGTTTTCATGAATAGTGGTCTAGGCATTTTAGGATTTTATCCATAAGTTTTTGCAAGTCTACCTTGATGAATGGACAATATATGGACTAGTGAAAGACCATTGTGACAATTTGAGACTGATGTTTGAGAGATGTTGGTAGTTAAGGATAGCCCTCAACATTAACAAATGTTTTTTTGCTACTCCATTTGTGACCCTATTGAAGTATATTATTTGTAAGGAAGGATTGCTGGTGGATCCTACCAAAGTTTCTATTATTATGGGATTGGGGGAGCCTACCAATCATGGCATAGTGTATAGATTCCTTGGCCATATAGGGTACTACCAGAATTTTATCAAGGGGTATGCCAAGATCATAGCGCCATTGGAGAAGTTATTAAAACACAAAAGTGCATTTCATTGGGGATAGGCACGGCTGAATGTGTTTGATAAATTGAAGGATAATCTCATCACTACGCCCATATTATGCTTGCCTTCATGGGATAATCCATTCCATGTACATGTTGACACCTCAGGGATGGTAATTGGGGTAGTTCTAGCACAACCTGGAGAAGAAACTGTTGACCAACCCTTATGTTTTACTAGAAGGAATTTGACACCAATAGAGCAAAACTATACTACTACTAAGCATGAAGCACTATGAATGGTCTTTGCGCTGCATAATTTAAGGAAATATCTATTGGAAACACCCTTCATATTTTACATAGAACACATGGAATTGAAGTACTTGGTGAACAATCCTGTTTTATAAGGGTGCATATACCAGTGGGTCTTGTTGTTTCAGGAGTTTGAGTTTATAGTTATTTTGAAACCAGGAAAGAGTAACTCAGGGCCTAACCATTTTGGAGGATGCACACAGCATTCAGGATGTTATTCCAAACATGTAACTATTTAGGTTATGGCACACACCCTCTTATTTAGAAGATATTGTTTTGTTCCTTAAAATAGGTGTGGCGTCAGAAGGAATGAAGACTTTAGAAAGAAAACAGCTAGCTAAACATGTCGTGTTGTACATTTTAATTAGTGGAGACTTATAAAAATTAGGTCGTGAGAGGTTCTATGCCAATACATGTTAGAACATTAGTTCATTACAAACATGGAAGAATCCATGGTGGGATTTTAGGAGGGCACTATGTAGTGAATGTTATAGCACAGAAGATTCTACTCGTAAGGATTTGGTAGGAAAGTATATACCAGGATTGCATTGAGTTTTGTAAGGCCTGTGACCATTGCTAGCACCTTGGCAAGCCAAGAAGAAGGGATGAGATGCCCTTGAGACCCATAGAAACCATAAAACCAATTGAGAAATGGATAATTGATTTTGTAGAACCAATTTCATCTGTCACGTGAAGTACTTGTTCAAGCTATATCATTACTTGCATTGATTACTTAACAAGGTGGGCGGAGGCAGTGCCTACAAGGGATTACACAGTGGCGATAGCTACTAGATTCTTATGGGAGAACATAATCAGCAAGTATGGATGTCCTTTAAGCTTGACTAGTGATAGGGGTACACATTTTCTGAATGAAACAGTCAGGATTTTTTTGGTAGAGTCAACGATGGCCCATCATAAGACTACCCCATATCACCCACAAGAAAATGGAGTTGCTGAGGTGTTTTAAAAAATTCTGATGACTAGGACCACTGCGACCTACAAAGGAAGTTTGTATACCCTAAGAAGTGCACCTATGTGGATAATTACATCTCCCATGAGGTGTGCATTATAAAACCTATGATACTACTAATTGCTGGAAGGACCTCAGCAAGGGTAAACATACTGATCAGGACCAAGTTTGAGAAGGGTGCCTACTTGGATAATGATGTCTCCATCCCAGAAGATCCCACCAGGAGAAAGAAGGCCATGCCAAGGAAGACGGAAAGAGAAGAGGTGCCAAAGAAGAAGGCACCAAGTGTGTAAACAGCACAATTTGTGGGTGTGTAGGAGTCAGGCGCGAAGCTGAGCACATATGCATGGAGGAAGAAGTCTCTCATTAAGGAAAAGGAAAATTCACCTAAGGAAGAGGTGCCAAAGCAATAAGAGCCTCCTACATAAGAAGAATCACCAAGAAATGAGTCATCTACTAAAGAAGAAGAGAAGGAAGACTCTCCTATACTAGAATCACCAGTTAGGAAGAGACAGAAGGTAGTGAAGAAGGCAAAATAAGAAGGAACATAGATCCTGGAGGCCTACAGAGGTGAGAGAGATGATAATGAGCATGAAGAGGATCAGGACCATCACATGTATGATGTGCATGACTCCAAGGATAAGGGAAATGATGAAAATGATGGGGAAAAGGAATGTGTTCAAGGAAAAGGGGAGAGTGAGGAAGTGAATAAAAAGGATCAAAAGACCCCGAGCCTCACCAAGGAGCAGATAATAAGACATTGTGGAAAGAGAAGTAGTGGGAATAATAAAGGAGTTGGTGGAGCATTAGGTGGAGCACAGTGCTAACGAGGTGCTCAAGGAGATAGAGGAGGAAATCATAGGAAAATTTTATGGGATCAAGGGTGGAGATCCCTGCTTAGAGGTAAGCTTTCCAAAGGCAATGTGTACAAGAGGAAAGAGTGTGGTAATGGCACAGAGCATGGAATGAGTTATATCAATTATCCAAATAAGGTACTATGTGTGCGCTTCCAAATTACTATGCCTATAGACCAACTCCTTACATGGTCTTCATTCAAAGAAGAATGTGCGTACCCATGAACAAGGAAGATGCTATCTTGGGATTTTGAGTCCCATGTCGATGAGCCTGAGTTTGAGGTAGGAAAGGGGGCACTGATGAAAATACCAGAGACCAAGGGAGTGAACCCCCTAATAAACACTCAATAGTTATCCGATGATAAATTTTGTAATTCTCTCAACAACGTATTGGTTGAGGTTAATGTGAGACTCTTTGAAAGGAATAATAGGGTAAGGTTCCTAGAGGAAGAAATGGACAAGGAGGAACTCATTAAGAAGAGAAAGGACCTGAAGCAGGAAGAGTTGATCAACACATAGTTAAGGCACGAAATAAGGTAGGGAGAAGGAAAAGGTGCATTAGGTATAAAAGAAGAATGAAATTATCATATATGTCATAACTTTGAAACGCCCAAACATAGCACCACCTGAGAAAAAATATGATTCAACCTTACAATGCTTGGAAGACTTAACCCGCATCCTTACCATGGAGAGGTGGCCACTCACTCTAGAATTAGTAGAAGAGGATTTGGCGCATGAGAAGGAGGAAGAGAATCAAAAGATCAGGGATATATTGATATGATATTCCAAGCTCCTCACCATTGTACAAAGTGTCGCATGGATGGCTGAGGTCATATATGATAACACACTGATAGAGATAGGGTAGCAAGCATACTAGTTGCTACAGCATGAGGTGGATCTGAAGGAATACCAAGAGAAGAATAAAGGAAACAAGGTGGATATGGATAATATCCTAGCCAAGGTAGATAATAATATGGAAGTAATTGAATCCTTACAAGGATTGATTAAAAATCAACTTAAGGAACAGTATCCCTAGATCACCCACAGAATGGATGCACTAGATGAATTTAGTAAGTAGCTAGAATAGATTGTAGATACGTTGAATGCTAAGGGCGATGCACTAAGTTTTGAGGAGGTAATCACTCTAGTGGGTGACCTACTTCAATAGGTGCAGGTGAAGTATATGCCTAGGAAAAGATCGATGTGATAATAAGGAAGGATTCCCACTCCTCTTGCAGAAGTAGCAAGATCTTTGATTCTTGCATTTTAACTATTATTCATTCTTCCATTCTTTACTTCTTCATTCAATTTATCTGGGATCCACCATTCTTTATTCTTTAAAGGACCAGTATGTTTTTTTGATAGAGAACAATCTTAGTGTGGGGTGATGTCGAGCCTCAAAATATTGGCTAAGTACAAAGTACGCATGAGCGCATGGGACTTGTTGGTGCTTAGATTTGTCTCACCCCATTTGCCATTATTTTCTCTGATCTGCGTATTGTGAAATTTTTGTCTCTCGATGTGGGGTTTTTTTAAAGATTTATTTCCATTTAAGATGCTTTGAGTTGTTTACAAAATCCATTGTCATGTCCCTCCTTGAAGAAGTCTTCAAGTATTCCCTATTTTTGCCCCAACTTCTTCAAAGTCTATGAGCTCTGTCATTTTTCCTATTTTTTCCTTGATCATGGAAGCTTAAGAATAGTTAATCTATATTTTTTTGCCTTTTAAAAATCAAAATCCATAGTTATAAAAAGATGCTCAGAACCATGATTCACTTGTTTTTGTATTCTGACGGTATGACGGGTGTCTTTTTCCTATCAAATTTATTCCTCAGCGTTCGGTGGTCAGATGGATTCCTTTGGTTGGTCAAGGGGTTGTGGGCAAATGCTTTAACTTATCACTTTTTTACGTTTTTTGGCAAAAAGGTAAATTTGGTCACGTGGCCTCAATCAAATCTGATTGGTTCTTTTGGTGCTTATGTGGATTCCTCTAATTGGATGGGGCATGGCAGGTCTATTTTTCAACTTGTTCTTTTTGGCTAATTTTGCAAAAAAAATTAACCTACCCCGCGACCCTACCAGATTTTGATTGGAGAAAATTTAAGAGGCAGAGAAATAGTTTCACTTTGAGCCCCACAGGAGGACACATGGCAAAGCTAAGCACAGAGCTGCGGGAAAAACTTGGAAAATTTTTCCTTTTCCAAAAAGGGGGTGAAAGGGTAGAATTTAGCCACAATTCTACTAGGACCCACCTTAGGACACGTGTCAGGATCATTTCCCAAGGGCAGAGGTGCGGAGCAAAATGGAAATTTTTTCCATTTTTTCAAATGGTTGAAAAAAGTCAAAGGAAACCCCCATGCCTATTTTAAATTTGAATCTTCCATGTGGACGACCCAAATTCGAAGTAAAGATCAATGGTAATTGTCAGTTTGAATTAGATTTTCCCCCCATTTTACTGAAACACGCTTGGAAGTGTGTTTCTTCATGATTTCTTGCTATTTCCTACAAGCCAAACAGAGAGGGGAGTTAGTTTCAATATCTAAGTTTTGTGGGAGAGATATGGAGACATATTTCACCATTAAAATGGTCTAACTATCATGCCTAATCTAGTTTTATATTTTTCTTCTATTGATCACACAAGGGACCAGATTTGATAGATTAGGGGCAGAAGTGGTTGGCTAGTTGAAGGAGGAGTGTTCTACCACATGAAGGAGTTGAATGCTGAGATTTTCAAAGACATCTGACCCATGAGCACTTGAAAAATTTTACAGATCTGATTCTGGGAATCATGATCAAGATCATGGCGAGCATTAGTACATTAAATGTTTTTGTCTTTTGGTTAAGAAGGGGCTCTATTGTAAATGATATAAATTGAAAAAAAAATTCATGCAAATGGTTGGAGTGTTAGAGGTCGAAAAAAAATTCCTAAGAGGAAAATTTGACAAAGCCTGTCTTTTGAGAAGCCTTCTGAGAAGCATGTATATCTCTTTTGTATTAATTTTGATCATGTCAAGGTCGTTTCAAGTGTAAAGTAATTGACAAGGTCTGAGATTGTTCTAGAAAATTTCCCCTACTAATAAATTTAATCAAATTAGAGTTATTCTATGTTTATCTTGAGTGAAATGTGTTTGTTTCATTTCAGAATGTCTGCAAATAGTTTTTCTTTTTCTTGTTGCAGTCATGTATCAAAAATTTTCTTAATCACATAGGTCTCAATCCTTGTGATAGTTTAGTGGCACCTGCAATCCTCATTTCTAAGAAGAGCTTTCATCTGGGGGTGAAATAAATGATTTAAAATCACTTTTCTTTCATTTGTTGATAGAGATTGTTTGTAAGCCTCTGGGTGTACCTGAGGCATGATTGATCTTAGGTTTTGATGTTTTATTGGGTCTTTTAACTCAAGAATTCATGTTAGAAACTCATATATTGTGTGAAAAATTGCTATTTTGGGCCTCCATTGAAGCACATATTCTGGTTAAAGGAACATTTTAGCTATTCTAAAGTTTTCTGTTGTCTAGAATTTCCATTTTGACAAGAGTTCTCAGAGATTTGGAAAATCAAGTCCATTCTGCCTCACCTCCCACCAAAATTTATTTAAAAAAACAAACTAAGCCTACCCATACTAGCCATAGGAAAAACCAGCTCAACGAATGATTCAATGGCTCGAGGACACAGGTTTTCAAATTTCAGATCAGCTGAGAGGTTATCAAGTAGACTCCATGCCCAATGGATTGCTACAAGCAGCTGGTCGTTCCTCATCTAGCAGGCAGATGACCCCGCTAAGTCACCAAAATTGTTATCCAAAATTCACCCCCCAGGTTAATTTTGATAACATGCATCAGAATATTCAAGTCCCAGGGTAAATTGATTGTTTTAGAGAAAAATTCATGTTTCTAGGGTCCCCTCATATGATTTTATAACTCCCCTGTCCAAGTAGAAGAGAGCAAGTTCTGAGAAAATGTGGAAAAATTTGCAAAAACAAGCTCGGGCCATGAAAAAATCACGAAAAATGGGCTAAGATCCTAGTCCTCGCAGCATTGCTGGGACAGTTGGGACAAAAGGGGCGCGAACCGGCCGAAAGGCCGCCAGACTGGTCGGAAAGCAAATGGGACAGAGGGACGCGTGGGATGTGAAAAGCTTTCAAGCGGCCGAAGGCCAGAGAAGAAAAGTCAACGTTTGACCCGTGGAACTTCAAACGGCCATAACTTTTGACTCCGAGCTCCGATTTTCACAAAATTTGACTTTCTGGAATGAGCTCCGATTTTGTAATGAGGGTAGATATATTTAAATTGAGGAAACATATTCGGCTCCAGTCAGTTAATGCTCATACTCCCGTCAAATGATAGAAAAACGCCTGCCAGACCCAAAATAGCTGTCCGCACTTAGAAGATCTGCCATAACTTTTGCATTTCTATCAATGAAATCACACAAAATTGGTACCGTACTAAATGAAGAATCGTGGTCTCCGAGACCGATGCACAGAAATCAAGAAATTCCAGATTTGTTCAGAAATTGATTGATTTTTTTAAGAAAACGTGGATCCGGAGTTCAGAACAGTGTTTTATTTGGTAGCTGGGAGTGCAATGAAGAGGCATGGCCATCATTCTTTCTCTGCTGCAGGACATGGGACAGTATGGGGAGCCTTTTGCAAGTAATGTATAACCATGTCCACTCAATTTAATGCCTCTTACAGGTGGTTGAAGGACAAATTTCGGGATTTCCATTTTCCCTTCTCTTCTCCTTCTCATTTTTTAACCAACTATAAATTGGAGTGTTGGGCCCATTGTAATAAAGGGGGTGAGAGCATTTGGTGTAACACAGCTGCTAACAAAATGCTCAAGGTGATAGCCAGGAGTGAAATCATAGGAAAATTTTAGTGGGACTCCTTGGGTGGAGATCCCTGCTTATCTTGAGGTAAGCTTTCCAAAGGCAATGTGTACAAGATCAAAGAGTGTGGTAATGGCACAGAGCATGGAATGAGTTTGTATCAATTATCCAAATAAGGTTTCTATGTGTGCGCTTCCAAATTACAAGTATGCCTGTAGACTAACTCCTTACATGGTCTTCATTCAAAGAAGAATGTGCGTACCCATGAAATATTGCTGTGAAGGCAAGATGCTGGATCTTGGGATTTTGAGTCCCATGTCGATGAGCCTGAGTTTGAGGTAGGAAAGGGGGCACTGATGAAAATACCAGAGACCAAGGGAGTGAACCCCCTAATAAACACTCAATAGTTATCCGATGATAAATTTTGTAATTCTCTCAACAACGTATTGGTTGAGGTTAATGTGAGACTCTTTGAAAGGAATAATAGGGTAAGGTTCCTAGAGGAAGAAATGGACAAGGAGGAACTCATTAAGAAGAGAAAGGACCTGAAGCAGGAAGAGTTGATCAACACATAGTTAAGGCACGAAATAAGGTAGGAGAAGGAAAAGGTGCATTAGGTATAAAAGAAGAATGAAATTATCATATATGTCATAACTTTGAAACGCCCAAACATAGCACCACCTGAGAAAAAATATGATTCAACCTTACAATGCTTGGAAGACTTAACCCGCATCCTTACCATGGAGAGGTGGCCACTCACTCTAGAATTAGTAGAAGAGGATTTGGCGCATGAGAAGGAGGAAGAGAATCAAAAGATCAGGGATATATTGATATGATATTCCAAGCTCCTCACCATTGTACAAAGTGTCGCATGGATGGCTGAGGTCATATATGATAACACACTGATAGAGATAGGGTAGCAAGCATACTAGTTGCTACACATGAGGTGGATCTGAAGGAATACCAAGAGAAGAATAAAGGAAACAAGGTGGATATGGATAATATCCTAGCCAAGGTAGATAATAATATGGAAGTAATTGAATCCTTACAAGGATTGATTAAAAATCAACTTAAGGAACAGTATCCCTAGATCACCCACAGAATGGATGCACTAGATGAATTTAGTAAGTAGCTAGAATAGATTGTAGATACGTTGAATGCTAAGGGCGATGCACTAAGTTTTGAGGAGGTAATCACTCTAGTGGGTGACCTACTTCAATAGGTGCAGGGTGAAGTATATGCCTAGGAAAAGATCGATGTGATAATAAGGAAGGATTTCCCACTCCTCTTGCAGAAGTAGCAAGATCTTTGATTCTTGCATTTTAACTATTATTCATTCTTCCATTCTTTACTTCTTCATTCAATTTATCTGGGATCCACCATTCTTTATTCTTTAAAGGACCAGTATGTTTTTTTTGATAGAGAACAATCTTAGTGTGGGGTGATGTCGAGCCTCAAAATATTGGCTAAGTACAAAAGTACGCATGAGCGCATGGGACTTGTTGGTGCTTAGATTTGTCTCACCCCATTTGCCATTATTTTCCTCTGATCTGCGTATTGTGAAATTTTTTGTCTCTCGATGTGGGTTTTTTTAAAGATTTTATTTCCATTTAAGATGCTTTGAGTTGTTTACAAAATCCATTGTCATGTCCCTCCTTGAAGAAGTCTCCGAGTCTACCTTGTTTTTGCCCTAATTTCTTCAAAGTCCATGGGCTCTGCCATTTTTCCTATATTTCCTTGACCATGGAAGCTCAAGAATGGTTGATTTAGATTTGTATGCCTTTGAAAATCCAAATCCATGGTTGAAAAGATGCTCGAAACCATGATTCACTTGTTTTGTTTTAAAAGAAATTTTCATCCTTAGCGAAAAATCAGGTTCTGGGTGTGAATGGTGATTTTCTGTATTCTGATGGTCTAACGGGTGTCTTTTTTCTATCAAATTTATTGCTCAGCATTCAGTGGTCACATGGCTTCTTTTGGTTGGTCAAGGATGGCAGGAAAATGCTTGAACTTATCACTTTTTGGCAAAAAGGAAAATTTGGTCCCATGGCCCCGCTCAGATCTGATTGGTTCTTTTAGTACTTACGTGGATTCTTCTAATTGGATGGGACGCGGCGGGTCTATTTTTTAACTTGTTCATTTTGGATACTTTGGAAAAAAAATTGAACCCACCCCGTGGCCCCACCAGGCTCTGATTGGAGTAAATTTGGTTATTTTGGTGCTTACAAGCATTCTTCTAATTGGATGGGACGTGGCGGGTCTGTTTTTGAACTTGTTCTTTTTGGATGCTTTGGAAAAAAGTTTGAACCCACCCCGCAGCCCTGCCAAGCTCTAATTGGAGAAAATTTAAGAGGCATGGAAAAAGTATCACTTTGACCCCGCAGGAGGACATGTGTTAGGCTCATTTCCCAAGGGTGGAGGTGTAGAGCAAAATGGAAATTTTTTCCATTTTTTCAAAAGGTTGTAAAAAGTCAAAGGAAACCCCTGAGCCTGTTTTAAATTTGAATCTTCCACATGGACGGCCCAAATTCAAAGTAAAGATCAATGGCAACTGTGAATCTGAATATAATTTTCCCCCCATTTTTATTGAAACACGCCTGGAAGTGTGAGTCTTCATGATTTCTTGGTATTTTGTACACGCTAAATAGAGAGGGGAGTTAATTTTGGTATCTAAGTTTGGTGGAAGAGATATGGATACATCTTTTGCCATTAAAATGGTCTGACTATCAGTCTCAATCTGATTTTCCATTTTTCTTCTCCCGAGCACGCAAGGAACTAGATTTGATAGATTAGGGGTGGAAGTGGTTGGTGAGTTGAAGGAGGAGTGTTCTACCAAATGGAGTTGAATGCTAACATTTTCGAAGAGATCTACCTCATGAGCACTTGACAAATTTTACAAATCTAATTCTGGGAATCATGATCAAGATCATAGCGAGCATTGGTACATTAAATGTTTTTGTCTTTTGGGGAAGAAGGGGCTCTATTGTAAATGTTATAAATGGCACAAATATTTCATGCAAATGGTTTGAGTGTTAGAGGTCAAAGAAAATTCCCAACAGGAAAATTTGACAAAGCCTGACTTTTGAGAAGCCATTTGAGAAGCTTGTATATCTCTTTTGTATTAAGTTTGATTGTGTCAAGGTGGTTACAAGTGTACAGCCATTGACAAGCTCTGAGATTGTTCTAAAAACTTTCCCCTGCTATTAAATTTAATCAAATTTGAGTTATTTTGTGTTGACCTTGAGCGAAATGTGTTTGTTTCATTTATGAATGTCTACAAATAGTTTTTCTTGTTCTTGTTGCAATCTTGTATCAAAATATTTCTTAATCACACAAGTCTCAATCCTTGTGATAGTTTAGTGGCATCTGGAATCTCATTTCTCAGAAGAGCTTTCATCTGGGAGTGAAAAAAACAATTTAAAATCACTTTTCTTTCATTTGTTGACAAATATTGTTTATCAGCCTCTGGGTGTACCTCAGATGTGATTGATCTTAGGTTTTGATGTTTTATTGGGTCTTTTAAATTAAGCCTTCATGTTAGAATCTTATAGATTGTGTGAAAATTTTCTAGTCTGGGCCTCCATTAAAGCACATATTCTGGTTAAAGGAACATTTTAGCTAATTTGAAGTATTTTGTTGTCTAGACATTCCATTTTGTAAGAGTTCTCAAAGATTTGGCAAATCAAGTTCATTCTACCTCACATCCCACCAAAATTTATTTAAAAACAACTAACCCTAACCATACTACCCATGTTTTTCATGTGTGTATAAAAATGCATAAATTTTACTACCAAAACATGCATAAACAATCAGGATTCCAAATGTCTTTAGTAGCCTGAACCTTGCCTAGAGAATATCTCCATTATCTAGAGTGACAACTCGTGAGAGTTAGATTTTGTTGCATTGATCATATTTTCTTAAAGGTCTCCTTAAAAACTTCATTAGGAAGGATATCTCGATCTCCTCCATAAATAACAGGTTACAAAAAGGTTCTCTCACGTTGGTTAAAAGACACAACCATAAAGTAGTGAGGATAGGTCAAATCCTCTTAAGGTGCTACCCACTCCTATTCAAAACTCGAGTGCCTAAAATTTAGATAGATTGCATCCCCGGCTGTAAAATGACATACATGATCATATATCTACCTCTGAGCATCCTATCAGGTCCATGATGTTGCTCAACCTTTGAAGGAGATTAAATTTGGGTAACAACAGGACCTATAGGAATAAGGGCACATGGGGAGAAGCAGGTAGGATAAGGGTTTAAGAAGGGTTTAGGAGAAACCATGGTGTGCACACGAGACAATTCATAGGGTCTAAGGACTTAGCCATATCCAGTGTTCTGGAGGCACTTGAGGAAAAACAGGTCCCGACTAGGCATGTTGAGTGGATAAGGTACCAACCTGGAGACTTGGTGGTCAAGGAAAGAATATTCCATGTATGGAATATTCCTAGGAGGACATCATTACATAAAGTGGAGATCTCGGAGTAGAATAATCATGCACCATTGGAGGACCACATTGACACTTAGCATCTGATCTACTCCCAAAGAAAGGCATGGCGGTGGATGTTGATCCTATAAGAAGAGATACTCAGGTAGAAGAATAGGTAGACATGAAGACATGAAGAGAGACACCAAGACATATAGCATGGGAAGAGCGAAGCTCTACAGAGGATACTATGAGGCCCTAGGAGTTGGGGTTCTCATTAGAGGATTGTAGGAATGATCATGCCTAAGGGATGGGTTTGTAAAATGTTTGTAATAAAGAAAGGATAACTAGGACCTCTAATATATGGGTTACATCCCTGTCTTGATACATTTGGTTTTTTTGGTTGGATATTTTGTCAAGCCAAAATATGAGTTTCAACCATAGTACATGGGATTAAATCCCTCCTCAAAGATGGGTGAGTCTGCCTGTTTATTACTAATCTAAAACACAACAGAAATAATATATACAGTATTCACACTAATCAAACCATTGGGGTTGGGATA
Source organism: Taxus chinensis (assembly GCA_019776745.2). Classification (NCBI taxonomy): domain Eukaryota; kingdom Viridiplantae; phylum Streptophyta; class Pinopsida; order Cupressales; family Taxaceae; genus Taxus; species Taxus chinensis. The sequence continues at coordinate 89,133,325 of CM034147.1, read as the reverse complement.
GAATCCTGAAATCCATATGCACACTAGGTAAATATGATGTTGTTTTTCGAAATGGAAATGATTAGAAAGGAAATTATTATTATAGAAGAAACACAATGGAAAGGAAATGAGAGGAACGTATTTTCTTTCAAGAAAATGCAGATCATGAAATAATCATATGAGTTTTAAATAACAAAAGTAATGTTTGAAATGATTACAACAATCAAGATGTTAAACAAACAATAGCTTAAGATTATGAACATAAGAACATTATCTTAAGAAAGATACATCTCACAACACAAAGTTTATAAAATAGCATCAGTTTCTATTCCTCAAATGATTAAAAGAAAACACAAAGTTTTTCTTCTTCATAATAGTTCTTAATATTCCAAAAATCTCAACCCTTTGGAACGCATAAGCATACCTTATTCATAATAAAAGGAGTTGAGATAAAATAGAATAAATCCTAGAAAATAGTCCTTTTAATGAGAGTCCTATTTTTTTTTACTCTCATATAGGAGACCAAGTCAAAATTTTCTTCCTACTTGACGAAACAAAAATGAAAAAGACATGTCAATTTTAGGATTGAAATGACATGAAACATTATACCTATTTTGTTTCATCATCTTTGTCTTCCTCCAGCAAATCCTGCTTGTTCCAAAATTCTTGGAACTTTTAGATTATGCCCTACATCTCATCTTCATCAGGCGCGGTGGAATGATCACTCAGGACTTCACATGTTTCTTGAGTATCACTCACGTTACCATGAAGTTTATTCAATATCTTATTGAGTTTCCTCAGTGTTTCCAAATAATGTTCAATCTTCACGAACCTATCAATGATTTCCAAGATAAATCCATCAGCTGGTTCATGCTGAATTTATTCTTGGATCTGCTTGTAAAGGTCATCAATGGGAAAAATGCTTGAGCTTTCATTCAACACTTTAGCGAAGATATTGATTAGCTCTTCTTCTATGTGATTTGTGCCAACAAGCAATTGATCTCTTGACTCTCTCAATTTACTGCAAGCTTCATTGAGAATATTTATTCTAAATCTAATGGCTTTGGTTAGTTGAAAATGCTTGTCCCCATGTGGAATGATGCCTTCTTTGACCAAGACATGGGACGGAATCTATTTTAGTGTATTGAGAGCTTCAAAAGTTAACTCTAGGTTCCCGAATTTTGCTGAAAATTCATCATCCATTTTCTCACCATCCTTCTTTATATCCTCCAAGGATTTGTAGACTTCCACTGAGTCATTAATGACCTCTTTTCCTTATAGGATTAGCCTCTGGATCCATTCATTGACCATTCTCCCCTTCTCATTAATCTTCTCAATCATGGGTACCGATGAGAAATTGAACTTGATAGGAGTAAAGGATGATGGTGTTGACTCAGGAGGCTTTGAGAGCTTAAGTAGTACTTCTGTCAGCTGCTCTACTTTCTCTTTTAGCTCTTATTTGTTTTCCTCTGTTTCCTTTAGCTTCTGGCACAACACATTCATGGCATCTTGTGCATCTTGTTATGCTCCCTCCATTGTTACTTTTCCTAGATCTACCCTCGTGATCTAATAATTGGTGACCATTATATCATCCTTGGTTTTATCAGCTGTAGGAGTGGCAATTTAGAAAAATTATGCCCTAAGGCATCCACTGAAATCCTTGAAACTATTTTGGGTTTCTTGGCAGACTTGGTAGGAGTGACCTTAAGGGAACTAAAATCAAAGGCTGGAAGGGGGAACTACCACCTTCCTCTTCCTTAGGGTCTGATCTATTAACCATTGAGGTGTACTGGAAGAAGTTTCTCCCATTGTAGGTGTTATGGTCACATCTTCAGGTGGAGGAAGGTTTTCTTATGGAGTGGTGGTCACTGCAAGTGTAGTGTCCATGGAAATGGATTCAATGAATGAAGGCACAGAAGGAGGAGGCATATCCATGGTTAAATTGGGTCCAGTGGGGAGAGGTGAGAGGCCAGAGAAGATGTTGGCCATGGCTGAGGAACTTGGTGAAGAAACCTGAAGAAAATGAGGTTGAATGGGGGGAGGTAATGATTATGAAATTAGAGCTTGAGAGATAAGAGGAAGACTTACCTCTAATGAACTGTCAACCAAAAGAGGAATGAAAGGTTGACCAACCTCTTCTCCTGAAGGAATATTTCCTAGTTCTGGTGGTGGAGGTGAATCAAGAACGTCAACCATTTTTGGGAGACCAGCCACTGATGTAGTCACTTTCTCTTCCCCCTTTCTGACAAACTTAACTTTTATTGGTCTCTTGGAAGAGTATTTATCCTTTTCCCTTTTTCCCTTAGAGGGTACCACTTCCTAAGTAGCTATCTTTGAAAAACTCCCTTCTTTATAACTCATTCCCCAAGAAATGATCCACACCTTAGTATGGGAGAGAATTTGGGCAGCTCTTCCTATGATAGAAGCTTTCTCAGCAATGGACCAATCAACGGTTGGGAATACATACTGGTCTTCATTCAGCCCATCATACGAGGTGTCAAGGACACTCTCATTATCTGTGGTGCTTTCTGTGATGTCAGGTAAATCTAGCATCTAGATTTCTTGAATTGTCAACCTATTATTGTCCTTTCTTCGGATGGAAACTTCATCCTAGAGATCAACCCAAATGTCTTCTACGTTGGGCACATGTAGATATAAGGTCCCATATGACTTAAGGACTCCTCAAAAATCAAACCCATCTCTGTGCTTCATGTGTTTCTTCAACTTGTCCTGAAGCTCATGCACCACATTCTTGGCTTTAACCACCACTGAACACATGTAACTTCCGATGGAAATAGGGAAGGAGAAGGTGGCCTTTTGCTTACTTTGTTGGAATTTGTGAAAATCCAACAATTGTCTAACCAACTCCATCAAGATTAGCTTATCACCTAGGAATCTGGGCAATCAGAAAGGATCACCTAGGTACATAACCACCCGAAGGTATGTGAACTTCTTGAATTGCAAGAAGATATAACCCCATTTCGATACTTCAGCCCATGCCTCATCAGAGACTCTTCTTTTCCTTAAATCATGGTTCACCATGCAAATGTTCTCATAAAAGAAGGCTTCATTCACTCTTCTAAATTGATCCTCAGACCCCTTCATTGTTAGCTAAGGGAAATATTGATATATATGTTCTGTTGACCTACTTCCCTTTTCATCTAATCCTGGGAAATTTCTCATTCTAGTTGTTTCATATGTGACATATGACGACATATAGAACTTGCCAGTAGTCAAGACTGTCTTCATCTAGGAATCAATCTCATCACTTATAAGACTACTCCAATCGATCCCTTGTTCATTCTTCTTTATAGTGACCATGAATTGATACATCCACCATTGGAAGTCTCTTAACTCGGGCAGTCCAAATACGTGACTCAGCAGGGTGATAATATCACTGATTTCAAGGATGAAATCACTCCTGGGGACAAACTTGGGAAACCTAGAGATGGTTGTCTTGGCCTTGATCAAGAACTTTTTATTCACATGCCTAATGTAGTCTTCTTAATATTTGTCCTAGGATTTCTGTGTTGACTTAAGATCTACATTAACATATTCCTTGAAGTTGGGAAATCTTAAGAGGTCATCAAAGTAACCCCCATTCAACTTCACTATGATTTCTCCTGCTTGATTTTTCACTGAGTGATAATTTGAGTCATAATTGGAAGCACAGGCTAGAATGAAATTGGGGCATTGAGTAGACATTGGGAATCCTGCTGCAAGAGGGAGGCCACTATTGGTTATTGACTTCATCCAAGGGCTCTGAGAAGAATCCTTAGTTCTGTTCCAAAATTCCTCTATGTCTATGTTACCAAGTTCCGTGTCTCAGATGTCATAATTTTAGTCTATGTAGGAAGGGGAATCCATCTTCTAGTACTTGTACTTCATCTTTCCTAACCTATCTGACTTATCATTAGATGATTTCAAATCTGACATGAGAAGTCTTGAAGAAATAATGCCTAGATAACTTTTGGTTGAACAATCGGGCTTGAAATCTTCATGAGAAACCCTACAGACCCACCACAGTAACCGTACTTTGAGACCTATCAAGCACTTCATGAAACCCAACACACTATAGTGTATATCAGAAACTAGGTCATTTCGGACACTTCATGAAACCTGACACAAAGGTGGAAATCAGGTGGTGTTGAACACTCTATGGAACCCGACACAAGCAGAAGTCAGAGGATGTTGGACAATATGTGAAACCCAATACAAGTAGAGAAAGGATGGTGTTATGCACTCTATAAAACTCCACACAAGTGGGAGTTGGAAGATGTCAGACACCCTGTAAAACCCAAAACAAAGGCGTCGGGTTTCTAGGATGCCAAAACATGTAAAATTTCTACTTAGCTTGTGAGTTAATATTTTAAGATTCTTCTCAACAATCTAAAGAGTATATCCATGGGAAAAATAAGAAAACACCTAGGATGAAATTTAAACAAGAGGTTTCATGGGAATACATCAAAAAAAATGAAGAAAACAACCCTAAACCCTAAACCCGAAGGAAAGAAAAAGAAAAGAGGAAAAATTCCAAATGAATACTTTAAAAACAAACCCAAAGGCTACAAAATGATAAGAAGAGAAAAATACCTTCAATAAATTTGAAAAATGGTTGAAGACAGATCATGAAATCAATCAAGAATTTTATTCGGGTTTGGAGGTCGAAGGAGCACGTACAAAAAATCCACACAGTGAAAATATGTCAAGTAAAAATGACATGTAAAATTGGACTATTTATAAAGCCCTATCATTAATTACACCTCCTCTGACATGTGTGCCAACTAACCGAAAACTTGACATTAATGCCATGTCATCATGCTTAGCACGTCTGAAAACCTGATATAAAGGTTTTCTTATAAAATTGGGTTTCAGAAACCAACTGACATGAAACACGCAAAAGACATGTTTGGATGTTAGCAAGTTCTGAAAACCTGATACAAAGGAAAGGTTCAGGTTTTGGGTTTCAGGAAACAAGTGACATGAAGAATGTTTTTTGAAAGGTATGTTCTGATGCTCCTGAGTTCCAAAAACCTGATACATTGGCATGTAATTTGGTTTTGGGTTTCAGAAGACAATCGACATGAAGTATGTAAAAGAAATTTTTCCATGTGATGGAAACCTGAAAACCCGAAAATCTCCTTCAAAGGGCATTTTAGGAGATTTTGTCAAAAATTTCTCTGGTTATCTCAATTTTACCTGAAATCACTAAAAATGAGATAACAGATTTGATACGACCCTTTTGAATGTAATGTGGTTATTGAGACTATGATCAGTATAAATATATGGCTCTATTATAAATATCTAGTTCAGGGGTGTAAACCCTAATGTTATTTCCTTATATTTTATGATAGATCTATTATTTATATTTCATGCCATGATGTTTCTCTTATTATTAAATGCTTGGGTATAAGGATATGATAGCTCGTGTTGTTCTTTTACATTAATATTCACTTCTCTAAAACTAGTCCTCTAATGATAGTGAGATCTTCTCACAGTGCTCACATAAAGGATGGGATTTGGGCCCAGGTTTTCCTCAGGTGAGTGCCCAACACCCAGTAGGTGATAGGTTCGCTTGCATGGGGTTAGAATTTAGTAGATGGGTAAAAATGACTACAATAGGAAACTCTAAAAAGGGACCTATCTCGTTTACGTGCTTTTAGTGAGCGCTCAGCTTAGGTTGAGTGATGCACCAACGTACCTGGGTTATTCACAGTGAATTCTATGTTGCATCATCGGTTTTGTTTTTGGGACCTCTTTTTCAGCTTTTTTCAGGATGTTGCATAATGAAGATGTATTGGTTGACCTTAGAACATGTTAAGGAATCGATAGTAGATATGGAAGAAGAGTATGCTCAGAGATTCATCACTGAATCTAAATTTGATGCATGTGTGTGGGTGGAGTAGAATCTGTCTGACTACTTATATGAGAGCTTCTTTTTTATCTTTCCAATAGATCTATACGAGTGGCTATTTTCTTATACGTCTAAATGGGATTGGAGGTTTTGTCTAGTTGTCTTGATGCAAGAAGAATTACAGGCCCTCTATGATTTCGATATGATTTGGACGTGTGTTGTAGATACTAGGTTTTATGGTGTTCTGAATAGTAATATTTTGGAGTAATCAATTTCCACTTATTATTTTCTAGAGGTAATTGAGTTCAAATTTTTATGTTATCCCAGGGGAACATATCTGAGAGGCATTCTACTAGAAATCAAGATCTTGATGGTAACCTTGAATTTGGAAGAGAATTCGATGGCTAGCTAAACCCCACCTCATGCAAGGGCAGGAGTAGGTTTTGTGAAAGATGGTGGACCTAGTGGAAAAGAGGAAAAGAGAAGAAAGGAGTCTTGAGTTCAATGATTCACATGAGAGGGATTTAGAGAAGTAGTGTGAGGTTACAGAATGGAAGGCATTGTGGAGAGAGATGGCTTGTGAAGGATTTAGGGCTCACACTGAGAAAATGGAGCCAGAGCATTTAGAACTCCCCCATTTGGGCAAGCATGATAGGGAACCCTCATCGGTATCTTATGAGATTGCACAAACAGAGACAACATGGGCAACAGGTGCTCAACATAATCTACTTAGTGACCTAGTCCTTGCACTTGGTTTTTAATTTTGTAGTACAACCATTAGTCAATAAGCTATTTTGGGCAGTAGAGTAGTAAGAGGTAGAGTTGACTTATCAGCAAGTTTAGGAGTGAATCAAATAGAATGTACATTATTGTTGAGTAGACATCTTCCCTATTATTTGGAGGACTGGTTGAAGGAATATTTTTAGGCGCGTCATCAGCACAGAACACATGCACGGAGAAATTTGAAATCACATTAGGGAGTATCACAACTTTGTAGACTGTAGGATTTAATTTTAGCACCACTGTTGGAAAAAAAGGTATTACATCCTCTAGTTCAATTCATATTACAGGTGGAGGAACAAGTAGCTCAGGATCTGGAAAATCTGGAGGTGGAGGTAACGTAGGACGTTTTGAATCTGGTGGACAGAGTCCTCACCAACCCCAGAATATTTACATGGAGATGTCACTTCATCTTCCAAAGTATAGGGGAATAGAATATGTTTCTAACCATGTCCATACATGTGAGATACTATGGCACGTGAAAGGCATTACAGCTTCTAAGCACAAGGTAAGTCAGTTTATAACTATGTTACATGGATGCGTGCACAGCTGGTACAGGAAGTTTGACCTTGATCATACTTGTGTGGATTATGCAGTGTTTTAAGATTCTTTCATTAAGGAATTTAATATCACTGAGTTTGAATTGAAAAGTATAAGTGTGCTCAAGGATATTAAGTAGGGCACTACTAAGAGTGTTCTGGAATATGATTCTCATTTCAAAAAACTTTTGTCTAAACTATATTGTGATATCCATGCAAGCCAGCATTCACAGTGGTTCATCGAAGGCCTTATCATGTCTTTTTAGGAGGTCACTCTCACATAATACATATACAGACCTATGTGAGGCAATTAAAGTATCTTTGCACACTAAGGTAGTCAGAAGCATAGACACTGGAGTGAGCCCATTCTTGGAAGCTTAGATTATTGCAATGGAAAATCATTTAGAGAAACTATCAGCTAATACATCACATGAGACACGCACTAGAACTTGGTGCACATATTTTGAAGTGGAGGGGCATACTAAGGGTATTTTCCCTCACAAATTAGTGTGCTCCTTGTTGTTGGATTGTGAGATATGTCATTTAGACCATGATTTAAGCCTTTTTCCATTATTGCAATGCACGATAAGGAAGAACGTGTCTTGTTATTGTAAGATTTTTCATTCCACAACTCACAATACTGAAGATTGTAGGTTCATTGATTTGATCCACGGTGTCATTAATATTGGTGTACGACAAATGGGAATTTCTAATAAGTCTAAGGATAAAAGTGAGAAACATGATCATGATCACACTCAAGGGCACTATGATCAAAATGAAGAGCGCTTTGAGGGAGGCCATGGTAGAGGTCAAGGATACTGTGGTGGATTGAGAGGATGAGGCCATAGCATTGGACAAGGTGAGTTCCCTCATAGAACATGTTATACGTGTGGATCTCCTAACCATTACAGGAGCAAGTCCCCTCATAACATTACATATTATTTTTACAGAAAGAATCACAACTATGAAGAGTTCCCAGAATTTTATGAACATCTAAGAAACAATCACAATCATGAGAACAAGGGTGCAGGGATGGTTAGAATATAGTGCATTGTGGAAAACCAATGGATGTCTAAGTTAATGCTAGATCCTAAGTTAGTACCTATGAATATTACTACACACGTTGAGGCTAAATGAGCTAGATAAACGTTACAACAGAAGCATACCATTACTAAGGAGGAGGTTTTACATGCAAAATACCTAGACCCTACACATCAGAAGGAGGTTTATCAGGAAACCATCAAGGTACTCAGAAATCTGTAGGATGAAATAAAATGTTTAAAGGAACAATCGCATAAGTTGGAACAAAAGAAGGCAATTGAGACTTTCCAATTGGATGTTGATGTTCTGAAGGAATTATGTAAAATGTTACGTCACGAGAACATTATTCCATTACTCGGGAGTTGGTTAAAGGGAAACACTCTATGCATTGGTATATATAATGGATGGTATATTTTGCATGCTAATATCACTCCTCATAGTTTAGATTATGACAAGGTGATCACTCTAAATGTTGTTGTGGATGGATGGATTTTGAGCAATATTTTGATTGACAATGATGTGGAAGTGAATGTGCATACCTTAGATGCATGGGTTTAGATGGGTAGACCTCCATTGCAGCCATCTTCCAATATACTGTATATGGAAAATCAGACTAAGGCCATGCCAATTACAGTCTTGAAGGACGCATCCATTACTATACAGGGTGCCAAGTTCACTGGGGACTTTGAGGTCTTAGTGCTTGCAGAAGTGGACAGCTTCCGAGATCTACATAGAATTCCTTTGTGTTATGTAAATAATGTTGATCTATGGTTCAATAAGGGATAAATCAGTTTTGAGAACAAATAAGAATGAGTTATTATCCCTTTAACAGAAGGGAAATCTGCACCTTATGTTGAGCCCTTAAGTGAAGAAGGCCTTAATAGAATTTATGTACACACCATTCGAGATCTAGAAGTGCTTGAGCCATTTAAGGAAGGAGTCCTCTAGTGGGATGATGTACAATCCATTGGTGATACTACGAGTATTTCATGTGATAATTGGGTGCATGGCACCTATGAGATGGTTGGGTGCGAGGTAAGAAGTGAAATTGTGCACGTAAATAGGTCGCGTTGTGTTAGGTGGTTAGGAAACAACCCTATACCTCGGTACACTGGCAAAGAAAACCCTGAGGTATTCCTGTGTCCCATGGAAGTATAGTAAAAGGATCAGGTGGATAGAAGTAACATTGTATTTTATACTTTGTGAGAGATAGTAGCACACTGGTGGATGGTTCATATGGATAATCTCATAGAATGGAGAGAAGTGAGAATTACTCTATCATCCCAGTTTCTGAGGAGTAATACACCTACTCAGATTTATGAATATCATGGTAATATTCCTATTCAACACCATGTTCAATAGTGTGAGAGACTCTAGATAGATCTAGACAGAGGGGTAGGAAGCTTTACATAAAATTTATCAAAGGATATGCTAAGATTGTCATGCCATTGGAGGATAACCGCATCAGCGTGCATTCAAAGCATTGAAGGATAGGCTTACTATGGTGCCTATTCTATGTTTTGCTTTATGCCATCTACCCTTTCATGTACATGTGAACGCCTCTAGCATGGCCATTGGCGTAGGTCTAGCTCATCCTAGAGAAGGTATTGTAAATCATCCTATTTGCTTTGCTAGTAGAAAGTTGACTCCTACAGAACAAAATTATGCAACTAGGAAGCACAAGGATTTTTCAATGGTCTACGCACTGCATAATTTTAGATAATACTTGTTGGAAAATCCCTTCATTTTCTATAGAGATCACATGTCATTATATACTTAGTGAACAAGCCTATCTTACAGGGAATCATATGCTGATGGGTTCTCTTATTCTAGGAGTTTGACCTTACAATGGTGGTAAAGCCAAGTAAAAGAAATTATGGTCCACATCATTTTTCAAGGATTCAATTAGGAGAGAACGTATAGGGTATTGAAGATACAATACTAGATGTAAAATTATATAGGTTGAACCACGCACCCTTGAAGTTAGAAGATATTGTTGTCTTTTTACACATAGGTATGACGCCCGAAGGAATGAAGGCCTTGGAAAAGAAACAACTTGCAATTTTTGTCACACCTTTCATGTTGATCAGTGGAGACTTATACAAACTAGGATGAGATGAAGTATTGCATTGGTTTATACTAAAGCATGAGCACACAGCAATCATGGAGGAGGCTCATGGCAGTATTGTAGGTGGACACTGTGCAAGTGACACCACCGCACGTAAGCTTTTACTAGATGATTTATGGTGGGAGACCTTGTATAAGGATTACAAGGAGTATTGTAAGGCATGTGATCTCTGTACGCACCTTGGAGAACATGGGAAGAGAGATGAAATGCCTTTGAGGCCTATTGCTAGCATAGAACCTTTTGAGAAATGGGAAATAGACTTTGTGGGTCTTATTTCCTTATCCACGTGTAGAAGTGGGTCTCGCTACATCATCACGTGTACAAACTATTTTACAAGTGGGGTGGAATTGGTACCTACAAATTATTGTACAATGGTTATAACAACAAGGTTCTTGTGGAAAAATATTCTTACCAGGTATGGATGTCCTTTAAGTTTAAAAAGTGATAGGGGCACTCATTTCCTTAATGATACTATCATGATATTATTGGATGAATTTATTTTTGCACACCACAAGACAACACCCTACCACCATCAAGAAAATGGTACTGTTGAGGATTTCAACAAAAAATTGTGATGTTGGAAGGAAAGATTGGGATGATAAATTTTCTACTGTACTTTGGGAATATAAAACAACCTACAAATAGTTGAATAAGGAAACACCCTTTTAGTTGGTGTTTGGTGCAGAGTAAGTTCTTCCCATGGAATTCATGTTACCTTATTTTTGTATTGTGCACATAGGAGGACTAGCTGATGAGAAAGCATTGGAAGAATGAATTAAAAAATTGATCCAACTGGATGAGAGGCGTGTAATACCATGATGGAGTCACAAGTAATAAAAAGGAAAGTAGAAGGCATGACATGGTAGGCACATCAAGGAAAAGAAGCTTGAGATTGGGTAGATGGTACTTCTTTATGATTCAAAGTTTCTACGCCACTCAAGCAAGCTTAAGGTGCATTGTTTGGGACCATATGTTATCACTTATATACTTGACTTAGGCACTTGCCAGCTAGAGGCACTTGATGGAACATGGTTTCTTGGTTACCTCAACGGGAGTAGGTTGAATCCCTACTATAAATAATTCTTCTTGGTTTTTTTAATAAGGCATTATTGCCATTTAGATTATATTCCCATTACTGTATTTCCTTTAGATGTGTTTCCTTCATCATCGATATGATTTGTTAATTTAGTTCAGTGTTATTTGTAATAAGTGTGTTTACGCACCAGAAGCTTGTTGTAATCTAAATTGTTTTTATAAGCAACGAACTGCACATACCCTTAGTGTGGGGTGGATAAATAAGTTGAGTCTGGTATAGAAAATAAATAAACTCATGGATGACCATAAAGGGAACAGGATTTACAAAGTGATGAAAAGAAGATTGCTCAAAGTTAAAGACCATGCGCAATGTGGTGAGTTCTTAGTATAACTCAAGGAGGGTGCAACATTTGAGACTACGTATGTTTGGGTGACATTGGATAAACTAATTCGGTATAAGGAAGTGCGGGTATAGGAGATATGTGATAGATAAGTAGTGGTGTGCCAAAAAGTTATGACTGAGGTGAAAAATTTTGAGGTGCAAGAGATTGGGGCATGGGACAAAGAGGTGAAAAACACGCTCAAAGGGAATTAATGCCAAGTATAGTGGTAGGTGGATCAATTAAGGAAGGGTATTTTTGAAAATTGTATAGAAGTTGACGTTTTCAACTTCATTTGTTACCTTGCGAGTTTGAAGAAAATTGTGAAGTGTAAAAAAGAGCTAAAGACAAGGATCATTCTGCAGATTGATTGTACCTAACAAGATTTGAAGCACACTGATTAAGAATCTAGGCACAAAAAGACTCAAGCAGTTGTGTGGGTGCATTATGAAGGGGTTTAGGCATGATTTGGGACTGCAGTAGTTAGGTTTCACCACACTTGTGGATTAGAAGGAACAATGACACCACAAAAGGCTCCAGATATGGAGAAGGAAATTGATGACCTAGCATAGGAATGACTGGTAGAAATGATTTACCCAGAAGAGGTGATCGAGGGGCAGCCATGGGAGACAAAAACAATGCACTTTAGGATTTTTTTAATCACCAAACTGAGAATTACCTGAAGGACATTGCAGAAAAAGTTGACAAGAAAAATAACCAATGTTTAGTAGATGGCACTAGATTTTTGGACACATCTGTGAAGAGGTTACTTGAAAGCATGGGGGTCATGTAAATATTTGAGTTTCCCTATATTGGGAAGCCAGAGAAATTGTAATAGTGGCTCATGTCGCACATGTATGAGGAATTTTTCAATTTTTCCAGTAGGAGAATGAGGATCACTACCAAGCTGATTGGAAAAGTGATAGGGTTACGTGACTCAGGCTCAGAGATTGTTGGTGATTTATCTAACAATGATGGTATTGATGCAACAGTCACCATACATCAATATAAGAAGGGGGTTGAGCCTTTAAAGTAACCAACATTATAGACATGGCCACCATGGTTGTAGGAAGCTTGGAAGGAAGTAAGTTGGGTACCACTAAATGGTGGAATGAGGTGAATATGTGTTGGTTACATATAGCACATAAGATGGTAAACAAGACATACTACAACATTGTAGGGTACATTACAAAAAGTTTGGTTGATGAGGTGTGCATCCAAGAAGATTAAGGTGAGAAAATAACTTACGGTGCCATCCTATTGTTGATTGTATTTAATGAAATTGGTGTACCAAATGGACCAAGGGAGAACATCTAGGAGTTTCCATTGGAGAATAAATCCCCAACAAATAAATTTTCCAAATACACTCTACGCGGAACTATTTCTAATGCATATAAGGAGTGCTTGGGGAAGTGGTTTAGGAGGCTAAGCAGGGTGTTTGAATGAGAATGGGGTATTCCACATGATCTTCCCAAAGTATTAAATGGACAAGATGAGTTTATATTCTACCAACACTTTAGCTTGGGGCACTTCCATATGAATTCAGGCGGTACGAGCCGATGGTGTAAGTTTCCCTTTGCTTTTACTTCCAGATATTTCAAGGAGTTAGTGAATAGGTTCCACAACATGCACAAGATCCAGTTTGACATAGATAAAGTAGATGAAGATATCCGCATTCTACACAAGACTTATGTATGGCCAAAGAAAGAGGCCTATGTGGAAACCATGGAATTAGGCAATGTGGACATCATGCTGGAGAGTCTGGTCGTAAGACAGATTGAACCAGTGTGCATCTATATATATTTGAGGCCAAGGTTCAAGGATGACAAGGTGGTGGAGGGCTTAGATATGGAACTTCCGAGACCTCCAAAGAAGGGAAAATAATAGGGACTTCAAGGCATGTTGCATTTGTGCCTATTACTTAGGAAGATCCAATAGTTACAAAGTTGGAGAACATCCTAGAGAATGAGGAACTAGAGGACAGTGCCAGACTTGTGCATACTAGAAGATGAAGAAGGTGCCACATATAGGTCATATGACTATCAAGCCAACGTAGTTTTAAGATGAACAGGTGAGAAATGCATTGGTCAAAATGTCAACAGAATTAGTGCAATAAAATATTGATAAGGCGAAAACAATACGGGCATTATTAGATGAAAAGAAAGATAAAGACACAAAAATCAAGCAACTCACTCAGGAGCCCGATAATGTAGTGGATGGGCCCAAAATGTTAAGAATAATTTTGATCATATCACATATGAGATTTTATAGAAGAGGCCTGATTTTTAGGAGAAAGTGCCACAGGATTTAAAGTCTGAATTGCATATCTGCACACAACAGTTAATCTACTTCTGGAGGAAGGACCAGTGCACCTCCCTAAATAAAAGGATGTTATGGAAGAAGCATCGAGGTCAAAGGATCTGATTGCAAGGAATATATTTAGTTTTGAGGCTATTTTTCAAGCCTTAAGGGATGAAATGAAGAAGGTAGATTCGGTTTTGGCTATGTGTACAACACTTGATAAATTAGTTTAGGGAAGAATAAAAGTAGAGGAAAATGAAGTTATACCGGAATCAAAGGATGAAACACTCAAGTGCACAGAATGAGTTATCTTGGCAGAGAAAAAATGGGGCGCATTGGATAATGTGTAGAAACAATACATGGATTGAATCAAGTTCATTAGGAAGCTCATTACCGCGAAGATGGATGTCATGGAAGGGATGGTCTCAAATATTGCAAACATCCTTAGAATTTTGAAAAGTGAGGGTGGAAATATGATTTAAATGAGTTATATGGTATAGTCACAAACATCCCTGATAAAAAAAATACAACGCTTAAGGATTGGTATGAATTTGAGAGAGAAATTCAAAGTGAATATCCAGAGTTCATTCTACTAGAGGAGGAAAAGGGTACAAAATAAGATGACTCAACATATTCTTTATTCTTTCATTCATTATCCTATATTATTTAGAATGACAAGGTGATTACCCATTGTTGGGGGGCAATCTGTTTTAGTGTGCGGTAATGTTGGACAAGTAAAAATGGAGTAAGTGTTGGGTGCACCGAATTTATGGTGTTAAAAGAGTGTGTGGTGCTACAATATATCTAAAGTGCCCAGGATTAGGAATTTTCCATTTATGTTTTAAAGGCTATTTTTGGAGTTAGCATGTTGAGCACACAAAGACATGAAGACTTGTCGTCCATGCAATGGTGTTTTGGAAACAAGAAACGGATGAGCGCCATGCATAGTTTAGGCTAATAATAAGATTTCTACTGAAATTTAACTATAGGAATTCTATTGTTAGAACACTTCCATGTTGTGCATCCTTTTGTAAAAGTGCATGAATATTAATAGTATGTGACCTATTTTGAGAATTTCATGGGTTGTGAAGGGAAATTCCCCACCGATGTATATATGTATTGATTTGCATGGTTTAAAGAGAGTCAACTATTGTAGAGTTATGTTGTTGGTTTTGTTGAGCACATGACTCATATAGATACTTTTATAGTGTATGAATATTCTATGTTTTATAGTATTTAATACATTGGTTCATATTGCCTAGATAATGGTGTTGAACATGATTAAATCTGGTTCTTGTATGGTAAATATTATTATAGTCATTATTTAGTTCATCTTACATATATTCTAAGATCTAGGTTTGGTTTATGCACTATGTGTTTTTTACTATTGGTTATGAATCTGAATATACATGTGCACTATCATGCTAACATTCTGTACAAGCAACTCTAAAGAGGGACTTGGTACATTTGCATGCTTCGGGTGAGTGGTCAGCTCAGGATGAGTGATGTGCCAGTGTGCCTAGGTTATTTGCAATGAATTCTAGGTTGCATCATGGTCTTACTTACCTTTTTCTTTCATAATTTTTGTATTGTTTAGTTCTTCATTTTCAATGAAATAGAAATACAAACCCCTGTCACATATTATTTTTGGTTATTTTTTAAAACAAAATTGTAGTGCAAAATAGTAAAATGTTACCTCATGTCTTACGTAACCCAAATTAATTTTGGTTTTCAACCATACTCTTAAACCACCTTCCAGATATGTTTAGTGACATACATAACTAGAATTGATATCTGCAAAACCTCTAATTAAATATTTGAGCTTGAGATCTCTTTTAAACCTATCTACCATTCCTTAGTAAAAGTTAGTAAAACATGATTTTCGTCGACGAGTGAAATACCTCTCTAAAACCCCATCCAAAATATCAGGGTTTAACCCAATTCTTTGTAATCACAAGATGCCACAATAACTTTGAAAACACCTTAAATTGATCATTTGATGTAGTGTGTTGGGATCCCTGTTGACCCTATTTGCATAATCAGGTAGCTTCTTAAAGTTAAAAGTTTGGTTTCGTTTTGGCTTTCTGTTTGGACCTTGATCGAAGAAATGGTTACCCTCCTTCATAAAACTCTAGTATTTTTACATGAAAATTTCCTACAACCCTTAGTTCATAGAAAAACACCTCGCTAGTTAGTTTTGTAAATGAGTTTTGTAGGCCTCTGATCATTGTTTGACCAAGTCAGCTAGTCCAATTATGACCAGTGGCTCTAGAAAAATAGTCTTCATTTGTAATTCATTTGCCAATTCTAAGTTTTTTCAACTCCTGTGAATTCTTGGTATATAGGATAGCATGTAGGAATTTCTTCATTGCATGTTTGCACATTAGAAGTCATTTTTTTGAATGTGGTTTCTTAGCCCTCGAGATAAAATTTGACGTTTTCGTAAACTAGTAGGGAAATGTGAAAGAAGGTCATGGGACCCTCGTCAAGTCAAATAACCAATGATAAAACTTGTAGAAACTTATAAATGACTTTATGGAACTCTATTTTGTGTCTTGTTTTGAGAAATTTGATTGTCAGGAAAATAGTGTTTCTCTCTCTCATCTCTCTTCTCTCTTTATTTCTCTCTCCTCCTTTACTTAAGAAATGAAGTGAAATAAAATGAATCTATTTATAACTCTCTCTTGTTGTGTGTATATTATTATTATTATGTGAATGGAAAACTAAAAGTGTTAATTATGCTAAATTTTAGGTAGATGTCATGTCAGCAGTTGTGTTAACCATGCGGTGGTTGCAGGTACCGAGACATGGAGAAAGTGAAGTGTACTATTGATGTCATAGTTACTTGTTATTTGGAATAATGTAATTGTATATGATTTATCAACAATATTGTTATATATCGAAATGTTAATTATTAAATTTTGTGATGAGTATGAAATTGTTAGCATTTTGGGGTGTTTGGGAAATGGACATTTAATCATGAGTATTAATTAGATTCATAATTATCTATTGTTAAAAGGGTGGATGTTGATACTAACTTAAAATGGATTGATATTTATAGTGTGTTTTAGTGTGAAATTAATTATTTAATCTCTCTTGTATTATACTATTCACTTGGAAATGTAGGAAAGGAAACTAAATAAATGGTCAAACTCAAGAGTAAGATCCTTTTATTGAATTACCCTGCTTGTATGAACACTTGCATAACATAGAAGACTAAAAATTTAGGATGATCCTAGTCCCTTTTACTAGACGGAACCTCCTAGCCTAAGGGAAATAATATCCCAAATACAAGTTATCATCATAGCAAGTATGCTTAACAACATTGTCGCAAACCCATCTGGTAGGAACAGTAATAGTTAAATATTGTCTTAATTATGTGGCCTTCCTCCTAGGAATCATCTTTGTGTGTATAGCAAGGTGAATATTCATAATTTAGTACCTCAAGAGCATCTAATTTAAAATCTAATGCAAACCCCCTTAAGCTGGCATATGAGTAAAATGAAAGGATTTAGGTGACAATGATCAGAGTTTCTCTTAAAATACATTTTGAGGATTTGGGTTATGGATGAATTTGATTCCTAATTTTAGATATCAATTTGGTTTTCTATAGCACAATATTAAGAGTTAATTGTGGAAAATAAAAGAAATTATAAATTATGGTTAGTCTTTGAAGGTGTAATCATGAGATGTTGTTCCAAGAGAATAGTGAAATTTAGATCTTTCTTGTAGCTTGTTTAAGCTTTCTTATGTTGTGAGAAAAGGAACTCGTGACATGTAAACCTTAATGTAAACCCAATCAATTATTAGATTATAAATAAAAAGAAATAATCGTGAACCTTGATCCTTTAAACGATAGACCTTTTCCCTCTTGATCTCACACTAGTTCCTCTTGTGTAATCCAAATAAACATGTTTATTAGAAATGGATCCTTAAGACATGAACTAGTAGCCTCATGTGTGTATAAATGTCCTTATTCAAAATTGAGCTATACAATTTAATTTCAATGAGGTATAGAACCAAATTAAATAAAACCATTTTAAGTTGAATGTTAAACAATATAAAGGAGAGTTAGTCTAGAAATAAAGAGAATGTATATTCACATGTTAAGTGCTCTTCAAATCCCTTAAGTTTAATTATTGAAACATTATTGTAATAAATAGGTAACCATGAAATTATTGTGTCATGGGCAATGTCCATTCATAGATTTATATTGTAGTTTGGACGTTGATTGTCCTTTATTATTTGGAAATGTAGTTTTGACGTGCATCATGTGTTTTGTGTGGTTATGTTTACTTTGTTGGGGTGAGGTTTCATCTTTGATTATTAGAGGAATAAGGTGTAGCTAGTGAAGGGAAGAATAAGGAAAATCTATGTTTTTCTTGGACGATCCAAAGGAATTCATGGCTAGTCTTATTGGAGGGATAGAGCATGTTATAAAGGAGAGATAAGGGACTTTTCAAAGTTGATGTGGTGTGTATGTTGTTATCACCAAAATTTAGCACCCTTTGTATGTATAATATTCTAACAACAAAACTCTTATTTAACATGGATTTATCTCTAAGTGTGGGACCTTGTAAGTGATACAAATATCTAGAGGAGGCTAGTTCCTTCCCACTTAGTCAATGCAAAATAACCTATAATCATGAAATGTAACTAAACTAGACCTAAACTTTGAATTCACATGGACCAAGATGAGAAGAGAGAAACGTTGGAAAAGGGATAAACGTGGGTGATGCACCAAAACTGAAAAAGGGTTCAAATCTGGCCCAAGGGACACAAAACATTTGCACATGTAAATATTTTAAGGAAAACACAGAGCTTACAGATCATGAGTGAATAAAACTTAATGTAAAATAAGAGAATTAACATTTATAACAAACAAGGAGAGTTTGAAAGGAAAATAGCCATAGATAAATTGAATTAGATGTTCTTCATTTTGATTATAGAGAAGAGGTTTGAAATCTTATGAAAAATGTTGATTATAGAGTTCTATAGGCACGAAAATGGAAAAAACCCTAAGATAGAGCTCGAGATTCAATAGAAGAGAACCCTTTTTTGTGAAAATGCACTTACATTTATAGATAAAAGGAGAGAGAGAAAAGTGAGGGGAGAGAGATATCTTATTTGATCTAGCCATTAATGAAAATATTTTTTCCCTCTATAACATGCCAACAAAAGACATGGGCATAATTCACCATTAATTCGGGTGGTTAAAATTGTAAGAGCTACTCCTTTTTGGATCTGTGACCATGTCAAATAGCCCTAGAAACCTAACATTATTTTTTTTGTCCTTGACCTTGCTTTACACATAGGGAAGCCCAAAACACGTAGTTAGGGAAATGTTTTTGATAAGCACCTTTCAAAGTTTGTGTTGATTATAGAACACTTGACAGAAAGTACATAAGAAGTCTACATGGGAAATTAGGTCATATGCAAAGGTGTGACTGGATAGGGAGAACACGTGTGTGGAGTAGAAGTTCATCTTTCTAGGAATTAGTTGTTTTCGTTCATGAGGGTCCATTTTTAGAGATGACGTGTAGAGAATACAAAAGAGGAAGAGACATGTGCACCACACATTGGCTATTTTTGGAGGATCAGATACAAAGCACTTTGCTTGGACACAAACCAAAAATAGATCTACTAATTTCAGTTAACTAAAAGTAATCTATTGTTAGCGCACTTGCATGTGTGGCTAGTTTTGTAATGGAACGTGACTAATAATAGCATGCAACCTATTTTGGGAATAGATAAGTGGTGAAGGGAAATTCCCCACACTTATATATATGTAGTGAACTGAATAGTAGAGAGAGAAGTATGATGGTGAATATACAGAGAGAGATCAACATATATAGAGATATGCATACATAGTGAGATTATGTTGTTAAATATGTTACATGCATACTACTGTTATTGTAATGAAGCTTCAGTATACTTATTTCATTGAATATAATGGAGGATATTAGCTGAATCTAAGTGTTCGTTCTGTGTCTATCTGAATCTAGTATGTTTTTTATCTCATCATGATTAATATTTAGTTTTGTTCTCCCTTAAAGATAGATCTAGTATGTTGTGTAGAATGATGTGTTAGTAATGGAACTATATGTTTTGAGTCTTCATCATGCTAACATCGTGCAACAACAACCCTAAAGAGGGATATGGTACCTTTGCGCACTTCAAGTGAGCACTCATTTTGGGCTGAGTGATGTGCCAGCACGTCTAGGGTCTTATTGGATTTGTATCACTAAATTCTAGGCTACATCATTGGTTCCATTGTCGGGACCTCTTTTCCAGTTATTTTTAGGATGATTCATGATGAAGACATACTGGTTGGCCTTAGAAAGTATTGAAGAATGGATAAGCAATCTGGAAGAAGAATACACATGGTGATTTAGCATTGGATATGATTTTAACACATGTATGTGGGTGGAATAGAATCTGTATGACATTTTATATGAGAGATTTTTCACTATCTTTCTAGTAGAATTGTACGAGTGGCTAATTGCTTATGCATCTAAGCAGAATTGGAGGTATCGTGCACTTTTCTGAATGCAGGAATAATTTAATGCCCTTCATAATGCTGATCTAATTTAGACTCGAGCTATGGATACATGGTTCTATGGTGTCTTGAACAGTTATATCTTGGAATACTCAATTTCCACTTATTCGTGTACAGAAGTAGCTAAATTATAGTTTTTATGATATCTAAGGGGATCTTACCTATAAGTCATTCCATTGGTGATCAAGATCCTGATGGTAACTTTGAATCTGGAGAGTAAACCAATGGCTAACTAAACCCCACCACATGCAGGGGCGAGAGTAGGTTTGGTGAAATATGGCATACCTAGTGGCAGAAAGGAAGAGAGAGGAAAGGTAGCTTAAGTATAATGATGCGCATGAGAGGGAGATAGAGAAGTAGCGTAATGTTGCAGAAAGTATGGTGTTTAGGAGAGAGATGGATCATGAAGGATTTTAAGCTCACGTAGAAGACATGGAGCCAGAGCATCAGGAACTCCCCCATCTTAGAAATTATAACATAACAGGGATCCCCCCTCAGTCTCACGCAGAAGCGTGCCATTAGAGACTACCTCGGCCATGGGAACACATCTAAATCCACCTGGTAACCTTGCCCTTTTGTTTGGTTTTTAAGCATCTGGTACAACAAACTGTCAACAAGCTAGTTCAAGTAGTGGGAGAGTAGGAGCAAGTCTTATAAAAAGCACAATGATGGTAGCACAAATGACTTCATTGTTATATGGGAGTATCTTATTGGGTGTATCATCATTACAGAACACAAGCGTTCTGATTTTTGGATTAACTTCTGGGAGTAGTAATGCTTTGCAGATTATCAGGGTACAGTTTAGTTCCACTATTAGGAAAAAGGAGAGTACATCTTCTGGGCTAACCCCAGCTACAGGTTCAGGATCAGGAGGCATGGGTATATCTAGTATAGGTGGATCTGGAGGTTCTTGAGGTAGGGGAAACACAGGAGGTTCTGGACCAGGTGGATAAGGTCTGCACCAACCCCAGAATATTTACATGGAAATGTCTCTTTGTCTTCCATAGTATAGGGGCATAGAATATATTGTTGAACATGTGCATATGTGTGAAATATTGTGGCATTCAAAAGGAATCATGGCTTTTGAGTGTAGGGAAATCCAATTTTTATACTGTGTTACAAGGGCACACACACAGCTAGTATAGAAAGTTTGACCCTAATCAGATTTGCATAGATTATAAAACTTTAAAGGATGCATTCCTTAAAGAGTTTCATATCCCTGAGTTTGAGCAGAAGAGTATAATTACGCTCAAGGATATTAAGTAAGGCACTACTAAAAGTGTTAGAGAGTATGATGCATGGTTTAAAACATTGTTATCAAATCTTTCTTATGACATACATGCAATACAACATACGCAATGGTTCATTGGGGGCTTGATTATCCCTTTTAGGAGGGAATTATCACATAAGACATACATTGATCCACGCAAAAAACTTGGATCATCCTTGCATGTTGAGGTAGTTGGGAGCATAGATACTGAGGTGAGCCCATTTTTATAAGCACAAATAGTAGAAATGGAAAAACAGTTAAAGAAACTATCATCAAATTCAGCCCATGAAACACGCTCAGGGATTTGGTGTACAGATTGTGAGGTGGAGGGACACACCAAGGATATTTTTCCTCACAAGTCCATACATTCATTATTGTTAGACTATGAGATATATCATTTGAATCATGATGCTAGCCACTATCCTTTGCTACAATGCGCGATAAGGAAGAACATTTCAAGCTACTGTAAAATATGCAGGTCCACGACTCATGACACAAAAGACTGCTAGCTGATTAGACATATCCATGATGCTATAGATATTGGTGTATGACTGATAAGAGTAAGAATGAGCATCAATACCGGGATCACAATCATTCACGCTATGATCAGAATGAAGGGAATTTTGAAGGTGGTTGTGGCAGAGGTCAAAGATACCATGGTGGATTCAGAGGATGAGACCATGGTGGAGGAAGAGGCAAGTTTCCTCATGGAATGTGTTATACATGCAGATCTTTTGATCACTATATGTGAGAATGTCCTCAGAATATTACATGTTCTTTATGTGGAAAGAACCATAGCTATGAGGAGTTCTTGGAATTGTATGAGCATCTGAATAAGCAACATAAACAAGAAAATAAATGTACATGGATGGTTAGGATACAGTGTGCTATTGAAAATCAATGGATGCCTAAGATGGAAGCAGAATTTGAAGCACTACAAGTGAAGATCATGACCCACGCTGAGGCAGCACGTGCCAGATAAGCATTGTAATAGAAACCTACCATCACCGAATAAGAAGTTGTTCATGCACGGTACCCAAATCCGGCCTATTAGAATGAGGTTTATTAGGAAACCATGGAAGTTCTAAGGAATCTTCAAGGTGAGATACAATAATTAAAGGAGCAAAAGAAAGCATCAAATACAGTCCAAACTTATATAGATGACTTGAGAGAAGTTTGCAAAATGTTACGCAAGGAGAACATCATTCCCCTGTTAGGGAGTTGGTTAAAAGGAAACACTTTGTGTACAAGTATTGAGACTGTATGGTAGATCCTAAATGTAAATCTCCCTCCTCATAGCCTAGATTATGACAAGGAAATTACTCTGAATGTTGTTGTGGGTGAGTGGATGTTGAGTAATATACTGATTGATATAGGCACAGAAGTCAATGTTCTTAAATTGGATGCATGGGTACAAATGGGAAGACCTCCATTGTAGCCATCCTCTAATGTATTATTCATGGCTGATCAGACTAAGGCCACTCCCATCGAATTTTTGAAGGATGCATCCATTACCATACAAGGAGCCAAGTTCACTGGAGACTTTAAAGTTTTAGCATTGGCATAGTTAGGTAGCTTCCTAGCTCTGTTGGGGCATCCTTGGTTCTATACAAATAATGTTGATCTTTAGTTCAACAAGGGCTATATCAACTTTGAAAACAAAGAGGAAAGAGTTATTATCCCTTGAACAGATGGAAATTTTGTGCCCTATGTTGAGCCGTTAAGTGAAGAAGATCTTAATAGGATTTATGTACACACCATCCGAGATCCAGAGATAATTGAACCAACCAAATAAGGACTAATACAATGGGAGGATGCATAGTCCATTAGTGATACTAAGAGTGTTGCATGTTATAATTTGGCTCACAGCACTTATGAGTTGGTAGGGCATAAATTAAAGAGCATATTCCCTCGAGGCACAAAACCATGTTGTAACATACACTTTTTGTCGCTTCATTACTAGGAATTTTTTATTTTATTTTATGCAACTGATTTAAATACCCATATATTTAAATCTACATAAATCTTAATGTAATTCCATTTCGATAATTTTCATGAACTGTGTGTAGTTGTATGAGAGATGAACCTATTCATTCTCCCTATATGCTTTGTACGAGCTCATACATAAATGTATCCTTGGGTTATCCTTTATCAGAATATGATAAATATATAAGTGAATACTTCTAAGTGTTTACCTGGGTTCCACCTATGAAATCCATAGGAATCTCAAAGCTTATTCCTATCTAAGTGTCTACCTAGGTTCCACCTATGAAATCCATAGGAATCTCACAGCTTATACCATAGTGAAATCTTGATAGTGTAATCAAAAGCTTACACCACTTTGTGTAAAGTTTTTGAGTCATGTATGACATGCTCAATTTCATGACGGAACACTCATCACTAGGAAATTGTCATTTCACCTTAATCACGTATTCAGTTATATGGATGCATAACGTAAATTTTGTAAACAGCTACAATTCTTGAACAAGGTACAAATTTTGTTTAACCTACATGAATATGTACCTCTAAATCATCCTATGATGCCTAGGCCCTACGATACCTTCTCCATGAATGGGTCATACCTAAGGTCTAGCTAAGGTTGATCCCAGGACCTTTAATCTTCAACACTTAAATTATCTTTTAAGATCTCATGCCCAAGTTAACCATAAATGGAAAATGATACTATCTAGATCTATGATCGGTATTACAGTTTAAATATTGTCTGGGCTTAATAAATTGAGCCCATGTTTATTTATTTTACATTCTGGGATATGTACTTACATAAGGCTAAGTATTAAGGTATGATTCATGCCTTTTGTCAAGTACCATAGACTCTCTATGGCAGTACACAATTAAGAACAAGCACTTCACTTTTCTTAGTTACAGCTTAACCCAGAGCGTTCATTTGTTTTAATATGTCCATCAAGTAAGTTATGTTTGGAGTATCTTAATGCAATTCCATTCCGATAACTATCATGAACCATGTGCAGCTATATGGGATATTTACTAAACCTATTCATTCGCACTTTATGTTATGTATGAGCTCATACATAAATTTATCCTTGGGTTCTCCTTTATCAACATATGATAAATATATAAGTGAATAATTCTAAGTGTCTACCTAGGTTCCACCTATGACATCCATAGGAATCTCACAGCTTAGTCCTATCTAAGTGTCTACCTGGGTTCCACCTATGAAATCCAAGAGAATCTCATAGCTTAGATCATAGTGAAATCTCAATAGTGTAATTAGCATCTTACACCACTTTGCACAAAATTTCTAATTCATGTATGCCATGCTCAATTCCATGATGGCACACTCATCATTAGGAAATTTTCATTTCACCTTAACCACTTATTCAGTTATATGGATGCATAACGTAAATGTTGTAAACAGCTACAATTCTTGAACAAGGTACAAATTTGGTTTAACCTAAAAGAATATGTATCTATAAATCATCTTATGATGCCTAGGCCTTACGACACCTTCTCCACGAATGGGTTGTACCTAAGGTCCGGATAAAGGTTGATCCAAGGACCTTTAATCTTCAACACTTAAATTAGCTTTCAATATCTCATGCCCAAGTTAACCATAAATGGAAAATGATACTATCTAGATCTATAATCAGTATTACAATTTAAATATTGTCCCCGCTTAACAAATTGAGCCCATGTTTATTTATTTTACATTCCGGGGATATGTACTTGCATGATGCTAAGTATTAAGGTATGATTTATGCCTTTTTTCAAGTACCATAGACTATCTATCGCAGTACACAGTTAAGCACAAACATTTCACTTTTCTTAGTTGCAGCTTAATACAAAGCATTCATTTGTTTTAATATGTCCATCAAGTAAGTTATGTTTAGAGTATCTAAGATGTTGGATTGGAGGCACTACTTTCCCATTCATCCTCTCGTATTATAGCCTTTTACATAAGGTTTTTGATTCCTTTAGTAATGATCATTTACTAATCCTCATTAGGGATTATAGCAATATTGACTTACCAGGGTTACGGTTCAGGTACTATGTTCTTTCCAACTTAGTAAGCATGTTTCCATTTTACTTCCATTGTAACCGGATATCATAATTATATGCTCATAATGATGCATTATGGGACATCCCCAATAAAATTTTTCATCATCTCCTAGAACAATTATCACATTCTGCAATTCCTGAAACCAATCTTATTATATCTTGATGTTAACTTCCTTGGTGACCGTAGTTGTATGACAATGTACATCAGCTATAGGACCAACACCCTCTTCCTATAATTTTATGTAAGTATACACACTTTAATGGTTGCATTAAACTTATCTTTATGCAAGTGTGGACCCTAATCCTTCATAGAGGTATCAACGTACCTTGGTAATTGATTATCTAGCCTTGTATTCTCTTTCACTTGAATACTTAATAGACATAGATGGTATACCTGACAACACACTTCACCATAAAAGATAAAAATATTGTCTGTGTGAACAATAGTCAACTTCATACAATTTACCATACCATTTTGGATATAACTTCTATATTATTGTTTCATGAACATGGTTCACATTATCCACGAAGTCATTTTTACTTCATTCGCAATTTATCTTTCTTGAATTCCAATCATTCTACTTGTTCCATTACTATTTCCTTAAACGACATCACATCTTATTCAAAAATAAGAGTAGGTCTTTGTCATTATTAACAATGGTTACCTTTAAGATCTTAATTTATTTAAGTTGGATTATATTACATGACCTTTCAAGGAATTAGATATAATCCATCACTTAAGAGTATTATATTGTTATCTACCTACTGAAACAATTGTTATTTACTTTTTATCTTGTTAATAATTACCTCTAATCTTATTAATTTAATTCACGGTAGTTAAAGTTAGAGTGTTGCAGGGTGTCCATACATTCTACCAATACATATTCATAGCCTTTCAGTCAAGCTAATTGGTCAAGTTATTAAGACCCCTATGGTATAAGGTCACTTCATCAAATATACAAAACATGATTTAAATGAGTAATACCTACCTGTATTTTGAGGATACATAGCAATGTTGCATGCATCATTTCCTATGCTCTGATGCTAACCTACTTTCAATAGTACTTGAAATAATCTAAAATATTTCTTTATTTACCTCATTGTTAATGAGTAACATAATAGAATATTCTCTCAACATTTTTATTTGGTAACCAGTCCATATCTCAACATTTTTATTTGGTAACCAATCCATAAGAGATACATATTTACAACTTATATGTAGTGGTTAATATAACCAAAAATATTCCCAAGTATAAAATTTAATGTAAACCATAATACGAATGACTCTTGCATCCAAATGGTAATCATATAATCATATTTTATATTTATTCAAGTAGTTGATCTGTAAATATATTTGACTGCATCTCAACAATTAAAGAATAAGATAGAAGTCAAAAGGTCTGATAAAAAATGAACATAAATTTAAATAGGCTTAATTACCTATAGATAAAATAGATATATTTTCTATGCATCAGCAATTGTCTCTCTTTTTCATTGTCACACAACCAAGGTGAATCTCATAAGTGAGTCAAAATATCTTAAGCTCA
Source organism: Taxus chinensis (assembly GCA_019776745.2). NCBI lineage: Eukaryota > Viridiplantae > Streptophyta > Pinopsida > Cupressales > Taxaceae > Taxus > Taxus chinensis. The sequence continues at coordinate 89,105,874 of CM034147.1, read as the reverse complement.
ATGGCCATCATATTCACAATAAGTATTAAATGAAAATTACGGTTTCAATACAATCCAATCATTCATGCATTCTAAGGAAAATACAAAATACATCGTCCAGACTTCATTTGCCACAAAGTTCCTTTTTCCCTACACTAAAAAGTTAATCTACAAAATTGACCAACATGACTAGCATGAATAGCCTTTTTCCCCGCTTAATGACTTATGCAATATAATATTTAATTAAATGATATGTTGCAACATTTCGATCGTACTAACAACACAATAATGCAAAGAATCGATCATCATATGTTTAGAATAATTTATTTTCATCCATTTAAAAAATATTCCTTGCCATAGATTTTAAATGCCTCCATAAAAAGAATTCACAGGAATAGATCACATAACAGCATAGGATTGTTATCCTGCAAAATTGTCAAGGGAAATTTGTAGGTAACCATACCCAAAAATTTTGTTTTCGCCCAAAGGAAGTTTGACAACGTTCGAAAGAAGCCCAAAATTCTCTTCCAAAAATCAAGTTTTAAGGACTTAGCCATTTTTCAGTCTTTTTGAGCAGGGCACTGATAAGTTCCTGTCGACATGCTAAAGAGTGCACTAAGGTGCTGATAAGTTCTTGTCGACAAGCCAAAGAGTGTGCCAAGGCGCAAGGAAGTTCATGCTGACACGATGAAAGGTGCACCAAAGGCGCAAGGAAGTTCATGTTGACATGCTGAAAGGTGCGCAAAGGGCGCTGATAAGTTCCTGTCGACATGCTGAAGAGTGCGCCAAAGGGCGCTGATAAGTTCCTGTCGACATGATGAAGAGTGCGCTAAGGCGCAAGGAAGTTCATGCTGACACGATGAAAGGTGCACCAAAGGTCGTTGATAATTTCATGTTGACATGCTGAAAGGTGTGCCAAAGGGAACTGATAAGTTCCTGTCGACATGCTAAAGAGTGCGCCAAGGCGCAAGGAAGTTCATGCTGACACAATGAAAGGTGCGCCAAAGGGCGCTGATAAGTTCCTGTCGACATGCTGAAGAGTGCGCCCTTTTACATTGAAGAGTATTTTCTTCTTGGGATCCATTGATCATTTTTGTAAGATATTTAAAAAGCATGTTGGCATACACGATGACTTCATCCATGCTGCACCATGGGATGTTGCCATCCAAAAACTTGCCCAAGTCAACTGTTGACTTTTTAGATATTTTCTAGATATTTTGTAAGTGGTTGGTTTGTTTTTGCCTTCTTCTCTTCTCTTCTTCTATAAATACTTGAATGCTTGTTGTATTTGGTGGTGGATACTTTTCAGATGAAAAATAGAAGTGAGAAGAAAAGACTTTGAGCTTTTTGTAACAGAAGGAAATATTAATACAATATTTAGACTTTGTGCTGAATACATGTGTTATTTGCATTAGATCATTCTTACGTCAGATCTATGTGTTTATTCTGTTGGATCTACTTCTGTTTTATTGTCATTTATTCATCAGTATTATTTTGTTCGTTTATGCAAGTAGGTTTGGCTCTGTTTACTACCAATCCCAAAACATAAACCCTCTGACCTTTCTGCTTTGGAATTCATTTCTTTTCTTCCTTCGGACCTGATCTTTCTTCATCCTCTCTTTCATTCCTTTCTTTCCGCAGTTGGAAAACACCCTACTGGGATGAGATCCCAAACCCCCGAAGGCATAATATTGTGAGACTTGCATAGATTCCTGCTGGTAGAATAGCAATAAACCAGTTTCGCTTTGCTGTCTCAAAGAGGGGCTATGCCCTGCACACTGTTGACTCGTTTATCCATAAATCTACCCAAGTGACAGATTTTTGAACCAACAGATTTTGGCGAATCTACTGGGGAATTGAATAGATCTATCAGATCTATGATGGTGGTATGATAGAAAATCAGTAAAAATCTGAAAAATCACTACCTGTTTGCAAACCTGAACTTTTTGTTAAAAATCCAAAAAAAAATTGCAAAAGTGCTCTAAATTGAAAATTTTCTTCTGAGATCCATAGATCTGGCCTAGTTGGAGAGCTTTAGTTCACTGAGTTTTTATAAAAATCTATATTTTCTGTAGATCTGAGTTTTTGACTATTTACCGAAATTTTCAAACTCTTCAAAAAGTCAACTTTAGATTCGAAAATCAGCTTACTAATCTTCGCTATCGTTTTATCCTCATTGTTCTTTGTCATTAAACCACAATCGGTTTTCAGAAGAGGATAATTTTAAATATTTAGAAAAGTACATGCTGCTGGTTTTTGTCAGAAAAATCAGAAAATCAGCAAGTACAACCAAAAATAAATTTTAAATCTACTCGACAACATCGCAGATCTGGAAGGTACGCTAGTGGGTGAACCATTTACTCGTAGTAGGAGAGCTCGTGGAGAAGTCGATCCTACTTTTTATTTACTTCAAAGGCACAACTTCAGTATAACACCGGCACGCTTTTCATCACTAAGCTCAACTGATCGGTCAGCCAGAAGCGCCTCACCTCCGCAAAGTAAACATCTTTCACAAGGAGCCTCCACATCCCTTTGTAGTGCTTTGTTACTCAGTGGAACTGTGTTTCCAGCCCATGTTCTTTTTCTAGCTATCTAGATGACGGTACCATGGGGAAATGCTATGGGTCCCCTGGCTTTACCACATCCAGTTCACACGCTCCCACATGGAAACCGAAAGAATTTTCCCAAGTTCGATGGGAGCGGAAACCAAAGCACAGATTCACACATATATGCATTCATCATGTCATGCAGTATCCTGGATGTGACCCATGAGGATGTGTCGGTTCACCTTTTTCTAGAAACCTTACAAGGGCCCGCAGCAGAATGGTTTCAGCATTTGCCAGCTGGGTCTATTACTAGTTGGGCCACCTTGCAGGATGCTTTTGAAGATAGGTACAAGCCTTCAGAAGATGCATTTTCATTATTATCAAAGATCACTCACCTGAAGAAGGAGGCCAATGAGACCACGCACAATTTTATCGCCAGGTTCAATGCATTAATCAACCGTGTGCCTGCTGCCATGTTGCCAACACTAGAAAATCAAAAGTGTTTCTTTGTGAATGCAATGAGCTCAAAAATAAGTTTTTTGCTTCTACATGAACAAATAACTACCTTGCCTCTTGCCCAAGCTGCTGCCATACGGATTGAAGACAACTTGCTCATAGCCGGCGAATTAAAAAGGGAACATCCAAGCCCAAAGCTTTGAGCCCTTCTCCCGCCACTTCATCCGATCTAGCATTTCAAAAGATGGCGAACGACTTGCTTGCATTAAAGAAGCAATTAGCCCAAGCTTCTCCCGGTTCCTCATACCGAGATATCCCATGAAGAAGCTTCACTTCCAACAATGTTCCTCAAAGGTCGTGCTTGCCTACAACTGCTCCACGGTTGGTGCTTGAGGCTCCTCTAGTCAATGCTCTAGTCGAGATTGAAGAAGAGGAGAAAATTTATGAAGAACCTTCGTCTCAAGGCAAAGATGATCAAGATGTCGGTGAGCCGACTGGCGACTCTACTATTGGGTACATGGAATTTGAGGAGGAAGAATCTGATGAAGAGGAGGGTACACAAGGATATGCAAGTGGACAATCATATGTTGTTTTTACACGCTCGTAAGGAAAAGAAACAGAGGTCACTGCCCATGTGCAGAAGGAGAAGGCCATGTCAAACGCGCCCCTGACCATTGCTAAAAGAGGTAATCCTCTTCCTACTCAACTCCCTGTTAAGTCTTTTAGAAGGAAATCTTTCCCCCCATCTCTCCTCCAAATCAGCCCTCTCATATTCCTATCAAGACCAGTAATCCTACCCTATCATCGCGAAGTGAGGGACTCATTCCTTCACCAGCGCAACCTTTGGCTGCATTTAATATCATAGATCATGCAAAAAAGACTAGGATCCAAATGTCTAAAGCTGAATATCTTCAGTCAAACCCCGAGCAGCTTGTAAGATTGACTAAGTATATTCAAAGTCAAGCTATCATATCTCCCTAGGTTCCCCCGAAAGGAATCCTTTCCAATCCTCCTACATCCCACATAAATGTTGCTTCAACATCCGCATCAGGAAAGATAGAGCCCTTCTATCTCTCCCTCCTAATCAACGATCACAAGTTAAGTAACTGCATAATTGATTCTGGGGTTTTTGACAACGTCATGCCAGCAAAAGTTTCTCATACTTTGGGTCTCACCCTTACCAAGCCTTTTGGCAGATGTTATTCCTTGGAAACCAAACGGGTCCCGTTGACTGGTCAAATCAAAGACGCGTAATTCGCATTCGCGGCATTCCCAGAGAAAAGGGTAAAAATGACCGTCCTCATTGCCGACATTCCAGTAGCCTATGGAATACTGCTGGGAAGGATTTTTTGTAGTGAAGTTGGTGGAGAAATTCATATGGACTGGTCTAAGGCTAGAATCCCCGTCAAAGGTGTAATGCAAAATTTGGAGCCAGAATCACAAAATAAGTACTTGGTTACTAACTCTGAGGACCCCAAAGCTCAAATTCTTTTCAAATCATCAGGGATGGGGAACTATTTCTTGCCTACCAAGTCTGAAAAAATGGTTGTTCTCATCCAAGAAGAGGATCTTAACAAGGTCTGGACCTTGCAGTTTGATGGCAGCTGCGCAACCAGTGGATGTGGCGCCGGAGCCGTGCTAATATCTCCCAAGGAAGAAATTATTCCTCTCTCTTTTAAGTTGTAGTTTTTTTATACAAATAACACTGCTGAGTATGAATCTCTGTTACTCGGCATGCAGGCCGTAAGGGAGAGAGGGATCAAAAATCTGAAAGTGTAAGGTGATGCAGAACTAGTCGTGAATCGAGTTAAGAGAATATATCAAGTGAAGAACGAGAGGCTCAGGCATTACCGCAATGCGGTGTGGGACAGCATCAAAGAATTTGACGCTTTTTCAATAGAATCCATTCCAAGAGCTCAAAATGACATGGCCAATTCACTGGCCGTTTCAGCATCCCTCATGCTCCCACACCCAGGTTTGAAAATAGACAAATACACCACTGAGGTGGTTTTCCACCCAAGTGTGCAGACAATTCTCAGCATTGGCAAGTATTCAATGATGACAATCAACTCATTTCTTTTCTTGAAAAGGTAGAAAATTTTAAGGAATTACATTTTGAAGGATCCACTTCCACTTGCCGTGAATCAGTTACCAATCATAAAAATGAATCCGGAGGGAATGACAGCATATGTCAGCTTAAAGGAAATAAAATTCCGAAGGGCCTAGTTTCTTTAGAGTGGTTGTTTGACAGGCATGACTGTTTTGTAAAAAAGAAAAGGTGAGATGATACTGGCTCCTCCATAGAAACCGAGCCAATTAATTTAGGTTCGGTAGAACGTCCGCAGTTTGTGAACATTGGCAAATGTTGCACACCTGAAGAAAAGCGGAAGTTTGTCAAACTACTGAAGAAATACATGGATGTATTGGCATGGTCCTATGCCGATCTGAAGTCTTTTAAGCCAAAGGATGTCCAGCATGACATCCCGTTGAAAGAAGACATCAAAGCCTTTCGCCAAAAGTAGAGGCATTATAACCCTAAGATCTTGGGCACCATCCAGGTAGAATCCAGTAACAAAAACTTGGTGACCATCATACGAAAGTTGTTCAATGAGAATCAGCAGTCCTGGCACAAGTCATTATATAATGCTTTGTGGGTAGATCGTATCACTCCCAAGAGATCTCTCAGTATGTCACCTTTTCAAGTGTTATATGGTACTGATGTTGAGCTTCCCATTTCTACTGAAATCCCTGCTCTGCACTTGGCACGAGCAATTGAAGATGAAACTTTCCAAAATTCTCTTGAAAAGAGGATCATGTATCTAGAAAAACTCGAAGAAAAGAGCATAAGAGTGGTTGACAAGATCACTGAGCATCAGAATCAAGTCAAGAGACTGTTCAATAAAAAAGCTAAGCAAAGAAATTTCCAGGTGGGAGACCTCATCCTTTTGTGGGACAAGCGAAGAGAGCCAAAAGGCATGCACGGAAAGTTTGATTCCCTGTGGAGAGGGCCTTTCAAGATCAAGCAGCTTAATAGAGAGAATAGCTTCTATCTCTCGTATCTGGACAGAACAGAGCTCCCACTTCCCTATAGCGGGCAGCATTTGAAGATCTTCAAGAAGTAGAGCTTGCTCTCTTCTTTGTACGGTTTGTTTTTTTCGTGTGTTTGATTTTGTTGGTTGTGTGTTTCCCTTTCTTTGTTCCTTTTTGTTCGCCCTCCAATTGCCCTTGTTTTTGACTCTCTCCAACCCAATGGATAGGCACATGAAAATCTGGGATTCTCTACCCTTAAGTTTCACTCAAAGATAGTCCCCAGAAAGAGCCAGTTGTTATCTTGCAAAATTGTCAAGGGCAATTTGCAGGTAACCATACCCAAAAAATTTGTTTTGGCCCCAAGGAAGTTTGACAACATTCGAAAGAAGCCCAAAATTCTCTTCCGAAAATCAAGTTTTAAGGACAGCCATTTTTCAGTCTTTTTGAGCAGGGCGCTGATAAGTTCCTGTCGACATGCTGAAGAGTGCGCCAAGGTGCTAATAAGTTCCTATCGACATGCCGAAGAGTGCGCCAAGGTGCAAGGAAGTTCATGCTAACACAATGAAATTTGTGCCAAAGGTGCAAGGAAGTTCATGTTGACATGCTGAAAGGTGCGCCAAGGGCACTGATAAGTTCCTGTCGACATGCTGAAGAGTGCGCCAAAGGGCACTAATAAGTTCCTATCGACATGCCGAAGAGTGCGCCAAGGTACAAGGAAGTTCATGGTGACACGATGAAAGGTGCGCCAAAGGGCGCTAATAAGTTCATGTTGACATGCTGAAAGGTGCGCCAAAGGGCACTAATAAGTTCCTGTCGACATGCTGAAGAGTGCACCAAGGCACAAGGAAGTTCATGCTGACACGATGAAAGGTGCGCCAAAGGGTGTTGATAAGTTCCTGTCGACATGCTGAAGAGTGTGCCCTTTTACACTGAAGAGTAGTTTCTTCTTGGGATCCATTGATCATTTTTGTAAGATATTTAAAAAGCATGTTGGCATACACGATGACTTCATCCATGTTGCACCATGGGATGTTGTCATCCAAAAACTTGCCCAAGTCAACTGTTGACTTTTTAGATATTTTCTGGATATTTTGTAAGTGGTTGGTTTTTTTTTTCCTTCTTCTCTTCTCTTCTTCTATAAATACTTGAATACTTGTTGTATTTGGTGGTAGATACTTTTCAGATGAAAAATAGAAGTGAGAAGAAAAGACTTTGAGCTTTTTGTAATAGAAGGAAATATTAATACAATATTTAGACTTTGTGTTGAATACATGTGTTATTTACATTAGATCTTTCTTACGTCAGATCTGTGTGTTTATTCTGTTAGATCTACTTCTGTTTTATTGTCATTTATTCATCAGTATTACTTTGTTCGTTTATGCAAGTAGGTTTGGCTCTGTTTACTACCAATCCCAAAACATAAACCCTCTGACCTTTATGCTTTGGAATTCATTTATTTTCTTCCTTCGAACCTGATCTTTCTTCATCCTCTCTTTCATTCCTTTCTTTCCGTAGTCGGAAACAACCCTACTGGGATGAGATCCCAAACCCCCGAAGGCAGAATATTGTGAGACTTGCACAGATTCCTGCTGGTAGAATAGCAATAAACCAGTTTCACTTTGATTTCTCAAAGAGGGGCTATGCCCTGCACACTGTTGACTCGTTTATCCATAAATCTGCCCAAGCGACAGATTTTCGAACCAACAAGGATTGAAGAATTCATAACATTTATTCCACTTTCAATAACATGATAAATTACAAGTTTAAATCAATTGTTGTCAATAGTTTCACTAGTTTGAAACAAACAAGAGTGGAAAAATAAAACACTAGCTTATAAAATACAGAAATAGTATAATGCCTTTCAGCCTTGATGAGACTGGAGATGAAGAAAGATAAAGAAGTAATAGAAGGTATCTCAACCTTGAATTGGAATAATTATCCACCAAATTAATTGAAATGAAATTGACAATATCTGATTACCTCATGATCTCGTTTGCCAATAAGGGAATATGGCGTAATTAATAGACACTACAGACTTAATAAAATTGATCCATAGTATCAAAACTTCTAAAAACATGTAATTACACTATTACATCCTTATATTCTTAAGGTATTCTTCCTAGTGTCCATGGGGACTGATCTTAGCATGCTACTCACTGCAAGTAGCAAAAATTCACAATAAATGGGTATTCAGAACAGTAACCCTCCAGACGTTCTTCCTTCTTACTTTCCACTAGACATCTCTTACTAGAATAGGTCGATAATTATTTTAAGAAAATAATATACACTTCCTTTCAGGCATGACTAATATACTCTTATAAAAATAGTTTATTATTTCTCTTTAATCCCAGTTAAATATATTTACAAGGGAACCCTTATTCTTCCCAGATGTAAAAACCACTAACTCAACGTATGACATTATACTGCCCAAATTCCCAAGTTAGATGTTAATAAAGTAATTTTTATTTACCTTTAACTAAATCAAGAGCCTTCACAAATTCCTATAACTTTCTTACTTAATCAATACTTGTCCCAGCTAACATCAATATTAATCGGCACCTCAAAGGAAATAACTTATTACTGGCTTATTTTCATTATCAGGAGGTGACCGATAGAATATAGCTAATAGAATATACATATTTTAGAGATCACAGGTCAAACACTAACACCCAATCATGTAAATCACATTACCAAATAGATCAATGTAACATATATGTGGTATCTATCATTAATGTGCCTAGAATAACTGGATGAAACTGATCGATTAGAAATGATCAAATTAGAAAATCCCCTTATGGGTTTTTATTTAAGGTTGTCATTGGATTCTCTAGAATATAAACGACCCCATGTTCCAGAAGAGAAGTAAACCCAAAACTAAACACGTTTTAGTTTATACTAAGAAGCAAGTATTAACTATATTGTACTAAAAACTACATTGTATACCACTTAAGGTATTTTCCATACTTGTTTAAACATTAGGCATCTGGGTAATACCTAGAGGTAATGACTTAATATCCATAATAGAGAATAATTGATCCCAAGTAAAAAGAGTTTGCACTTTTCAATAGTATAACTACACACAGTATTAACAATCTTTTACATGCAATATAACAACACCTAGATAATTACAAACTCCACGAAAACCGATGATAATTACAAAGTGATTGTTGACAGGGAGAGGGTTTTCACACGCGACTTCCCGCAGGCTCAGTTCAGCAATTACGCAGCCGTTCGTGAGAAGACCAACGGCTACAGTTCCCAGTCCTATGCGATCTTCAACAGTAAGAAACGAACTGTTCTTCACGCTCAGTGACATTCTGGAATTTGTTGTAACCTGCACACCACTGAGAAGATGGGAGGACCTCCCTGTCAAATTGAGCCATGCGCGGACCCTGATTGGAAGGAAAACACCGAGCTTTGGAACATTCTCAGCATAGGCGGCTTCACCAGCTTTTTTGAAAGGGTGCAAGGACATGATCAAATTATTTTAATACGCTTTGCTAAGGAGTGGAAAGAGAGGACTGTTGACTATGGGGGACAGAAAATTCTTGTCAATGAAGAGCTCATTGCTGAAGCGACCGGTCTCAGCCTGGATGGGTACCACTTCTTCAACAAAAGATTTATCAAAGAAACTGAAGAAAGAAGATTTGTGGAGGAAGATGAGAAGCTTATTTTTAGCACAGTGGGTCTACTTGTAAGCTCAATTCCATCACCGTTTGATGAAGTCACTCACATGATGATTCGTTTCATCTCCTTGGAAGGTAGGTTTGTTACTGTCCCAGCTAAGCATCTCATCTTTTTAAACCACTTCCATAGGAATAGATTGGTTTGCTTCCCTCATTATCTTTTAAACTCTCTTGAGCGCTCCATTTTGGAGTTCTAGAAGCATACCCGGGCGGTTCCCTTGCATCAAGGGCTTATTTTGCTAATTCACAAATACTGCCTTCTCAAGTACCCCGGTCTTCCTTCCTCTCCTAGCCCGGCTCCGATGGGCTCCGCTGCTACCAGTCCTGCTTCTCCTACTGCCTTTGCTGCCCTTGCTGCTGCCCCTGCCACCGGTGCTGCTACCCCCATGCCGGCTGCACATGTCTCTCCTTCTATTCCTCCTACTGCTCCTCCTGCCACCCACCTCGCCTCTACCTCTAAACGTCCACTCACCAGGGCTTCTAGGAGACTCAACCTTGAGACTCTTGCAGCAGGGAAAGAGCCTCTTGATCTTGACATTGCACGTGACCTGCTAAACATAAGTAGTGCTAGTCCCCGGGAAGCACAGATGGATAACCCTTCCAAGAGGCTAAAGGTCTTAGAGGCTGAGATAAAAATGCTGAAGGATGAGGTCAAAAACCTAGCTAAGCAAAAAGGTAAGAAAAGCATGGAGGGGGAAGGGAGCATTGATAATAGTCAGATTGAAGACATATACAAAAAGCTAACCTCCTTGGACTCCCGCCTTGGGAAGGCTAAGACTAGACATGATTACAACATTTCCGCCTTTAGGGCCATTGAGGAATTCATCGTGGGGCATGCCAAAAGTGTTTCCAACCTCAACGGTGTCCCGGCTGCTCTTTGGGGCAGTGAAAAAGAGAGCAAAAGAACCATCGAGGAGCTCGATAAGATGGATGCTACCCACATGACCGCTTTGGGTATGTTTCATGCTTGGAAAAAAGTCAAGATCAGTGTTGATCAAGTAGCCAAGAAGTAGTCCTGCATGCTTCTACTGCACTCTTTTGTTATTCTTACTGTTTCTTGGCTGTCGGGTTACTGTTTTTTTGTTGTTGTTTTGTTGTTAAGTCTCGCTTGTGTAACTATTTCTGGGCTACGTGGAATTTCATTGTATTACCTGGACTTGGTTAGTCCTGCTATGTTTCTCACTCTTATTCCGGCTTAAAGGCCTTATTTTGTATTCAAGGGTATAGTCCCTTTCAAAAAACTATTTGCCATTATTAAAAAAAAAACAACACCCAGATTAATAGTTAATTCCGAATTTCCTCGAAACCTTAAACACAACAATCATAATTTCACAAGATTCATACAACACGCGTTAATAATCTTCCTCAAATACATATTCCAACAAAAGAAAATGTTGCAGAATATTGTCTATTCAAATAATAGATTGAAAAAGATATTAAGAGGGGGAGAGGGTGATCCATTCCTATTAAAAACTGAAATCCTTCCACCTCGTAGTCCCAACAACTATTCTTTACCACCAAGACGTGATTACCAATGCTCCTTGCATAAATCCAACAATACACAGTTCCAAATAAAACTTATCTATATCACATATCCTCCTTTAATATATATACAAAACTACTTGACCTACTTTTATCTTCTAAAATTTCCATTGAACTAGCTTTCAAAAACTGCATGCAAATTTGGTTCCAAAAGTGGAACTTTCAAAAGGAGAAGAGTTCGCAGTTGCAACTTGAAAGAACAAAATAAAATGAATCACTAGCATGTTTAATAGCTTCTCTAGGAAGCTTCACCATTTCCAAAGCTTATCTCTGCATTTAAGTGCATTACATATATTCAATGCTATTTAATATCCAACAAGCCATCACCGTCGGCCTCTAACTTCTCCTTCACAAAAGGTGGGATTCACACATTTAGAAAACTTTATATTATTTTTCCAAAATTAACCATTTAAATGGATAGAAATATAACTAATCGTTCACATGGAGAATAACTTCATCAAAAACATGTTTTGTGATTAACTAGGTCTGGTAGTAAAATCATTAATTGTATTAATCGATGTATTAGTTAATGCTTGGTGGGTCTTCAATGTAGTCATTCGACTTATAGACCCTAAAGTCTCATGCATGGCCTATCTAATTAATAAAGATACCCAGAAATATTTGATTTCATTGTCAAAATGTAGGTAATATTAATCAAAACAACTATCTCATAGCCTCTCAATTATTTTAATAATTGAATGCCTCTATATAACTTAAAATGTTATTCAATTAAGTACATAAACTTATAGAGGTTTATCATAACATAATTTTCATGAAGGATATTCGGATAGGTCAAAGGTGATAATTACAACAACTTCATAACCAAGCTCATCGTCAAATTATTCAAACATTTATCCCATACTACTAAATGCAAGAATTGATCGAACTTGTCATAGCGGTCATGTAAGAAACCATGCTCAATATACAGTTTAGTACCATATCATTATTTCCTCATAATGACTAAAGCATAGAAGTGGTGTATAAGTTCAACCATATTCTTGTAACTTTAACTCACCCAAAAAAAAAAGTAAAATAATATTAATATCCATGGAGGTATGGATGTTAGTTATGCATCCCATAATGAAGGTTCATCTCCTCTATCCAGAAGATTTTTAACAACACACAGCATGACAACATAGCCATCTGACATGATTAATAAAACCATCATCTACAAAAACAAGGTATCATGCTAACACATAGAATGAATTACAACTTTAATTAGTCTGTGGATATGTGACAACAGGAGCCATTGCGATGTCATACATACAATTATGTACGCGTATGCATACCCTTTCAGCTATGCGTATGTGTCCACAGGGATACACGAGACAACGTAGCGGTATCGGCTGTTGCGCTACTCACTAATTATTTTAATGCTTCAATTCATTTTACGATAAAAGAGAATGAGGGTTTGAGGGGTGTGACATTCTTCCCCTCTTAATGAATCATCGTCCCGATGATTTCTATCTAATAATCACAATCACATCATCCAAACAAAGAATTATACTCTTATTCTAAGGAGAATATTCACCATTTTCCTCAAAATCTTACAATTTTTTTAGGTCTAAAAATTCATTCCATCGGCTGTAGCAGCCTTTTGCTAGTAGAAATATTCCCACAAAAAAATACATGGAAATATTTTTCATTACAACCATTCATACTATACAATATTATGTAATGAATACAAAAGAAATTTCAAAAACAAGTTTTGATAAGGTTGAAACAAGCAAGGGAAAGTTGTCTCTTTTCTATTTTCCCAAGTATTATAAGGTTGGGTTGTTTCATTACTTGTTTTTCCCAAATATTTTCCTGTGTAATTACTATTTTCATAGAGTTTCTCCCAGCAAATTCCTTTTTAAAATTATTTTTATCAAACACAAATGGTTTTGTTCCTTTCTTAACCACATAGATAACGAAAAATAGGTCCTTCAAACATAAATTAGACCTCTAGGTTACTAGTTTATGTTTCCTTTGTTTGACTAATGCCATTACTCAATGGTTTATCATTACAAACCTAACAATTCAGAAACCTTAAAATCATACAGATTCTGGTTATAATAAATAATACCTTACCAGTCTTTTTTATAATAACCCAGCTGCACATATTTCAGCCGAATCACTGCTTATAAGTAATAAGTAGAATAAGACGTGAAATTATTCAACCGTAGTTTTCCTAATATCTACTAGTATAAAGGTGGCTAAGTAGAATGTTTTTCATAAGTATCTACTCAATCCATTTTCCAAAATCAATTCTAGTAATACCAAAACCATATAAGCCCATACTTATGTCACTGCAAAGTTATACTTTGTCCGTTCTAATAACATTACTTACTATTAACTCAAAAAAAAATCCAAGATGGAATAATAATTTTACCGCCCTATACCTCCAAGTTATATATAGTAATAACTTATAAGAATGAAGGAAAAATATACTTCATAACTCATCATACAACCTTGTATAAACTTTAATACAACACATTGAATTGAGTTACTTCCTATCACATTCAGTTGTAATAAGATCCAATTTCAAGTAAGGTCTCAACCGAAACTCGGTAACACTTAAATATATAAGTCCAGACTTTCTTATCCTTTCATTACAACTGGTATAACCAAGATTTCATTATGATATAAGTCATACTATGTTATATCATCTATCTACCACCTCGACATATCTTACTCATCACTCATAAATCCTAGCTTGATCAAAGAAAACAGTCGAATTGGTTACCCAAGCATAATGAGCTATCAACAAGTTCATTTAGGAACTCTTAACAAATATTGACTCACAATGAGTACAGGTAGTCTTTTTACCTATCCTCAAGCAAGAAGTCTACAATTTTTTTTTGTAGAAGAATGAGAAAACTTGCTTACCTTAAAGCTTATGAAGTGACTAGTATCAAAGTTACTTTATAAGCCATATAATTTTCCATCAACAACTTTATATTCCAATATTAAGAGTCAATAGACTAAAATATGATATATTTTTGTATCTTGGAGTTGAAATAGTAAATAAGTACTTCAAATATTTAACAAAACCTGAACAATCATTCAGATAAATGCTACTTTATCCGATATAAGTTTGAAATTGGACATTTTTACTCCATTCCACAAGGAAGAGTTAGGCTTCAAAATTGTTGACCAATTTTTCATTGAGTGCAACAAATCCATATTTTCTTTCTTTTAGTATTGAATAATACTAATGTCAATGATCCCTTCGTATCCTACTAGGGAGACATGTTCATTTCCTTTTTTTTATACCCTTGCAGCATGCTTCATCATTCGAGGCTTGTTCATCTTCTTTAAAGGACATTTGTTGGCATAATGTCCATTACCACACAAGAAACATCCTCCAGCAAGTCCTGATTGACCGCATTTAACCTTTTTATTTGCAGCAGTATTATGCTTTTTCTTGTAGGTTATCACTACAAGTTTTTGTGGAATTTTATTTTTGGCAGAATACATTTTCCTACTATGCTTTTTCCACCAAATTTTCTTAGCATTCTGAGATGAAGAATAATTATCATTCTTATGATCCTTTTCATTTTTATGAGTGGGAATGTCTAGCAGATTTGGTTTTATCCCACTAGATTTTCCAACTATCATCTTATTGGAAAAAAGTCCAAGTTTATCCATTGTTTTCCCCAATTTTGGGTTTATTTCGTCTTTGGATTGGTAAGTCCAAAACTTGACACTATTGACCAGTTCATCATTCAAACAACTCCCCTATTTCTTATTAGTAACAATCTCAAGTTGTATTTTATCCAACTTATCATTTTCACCCATCACCAGCTGCTCTTAGGCATCTATCCGGTTCTGGGTATATTGAAGGATTGCAAGAATTTTGTCTAACTTTTGCACTGTGGAAACTGCAACAAAAATTTGACCTGTTTCTTTCTTCTTGGTGCATCCATCTCATATCCATTTTATTCTAAAAAAAAAAATTTAATTAGCGTAAGGACCCAATAAGTCCAAGATTTGTAACCTTCATCTCTGATACCAAGATGGAACATCCACTTTTTTCACTTCATAACTAGGATTTTTTATTTATTTATTTTATGCAGCTGATTTAAATACCCATATATTTAAATCTACATAAATCTTAATGCAATTCCATTCCGATAACTATCATGAACCATGTGCAGCTATATGGGATATTTACTAAACCTATTCATTCGCACTTTATGCTATGTACGAGCTCATACATAAATGTATCCTTGGGTTCTCCTTTATCAGCATATGATAAATATATAAGTGAATAATTCTAAGTGTCTACCTAGGTTCCACCTATGACATCCATAGGAATCTCACAGCTTAGTCCTATCTAAGTGTCTACCTGGGTTCCACCTATGAAATCCACAGGAATCTCATAGCTTAGATCATAATGAAATCTTAACAGTGTAATTAGCATCTTACACCACTTTGCACAAAATTTCTAATTGATGTATGCCATGCTCAATTCCATGACGGCACACTCATCATTAGGAAATTTTCATTTCACCTTAACCACTTATTCAGTTATATGGATGCATAACGTAAATGTTGTAAACAGCTACAATTCTTGAACAAGGTACAAATTCGGTTTAACCTAAAAGAATATGTATCTATAAATCATCTTATGATGCCTAGGCCTTACGACACCTTCTCCACGAATGGGTTGTACCTAAGGTCCGGATAAGGTTGATCCAAGGACCTTTAATCTTCAACACTTAAATTAGCTTTCAATATCTCATGCCCAAGTTAACCATAAATGGAAAATGATACTATCTAGATCTATAATCAGTATTACAATTTAAATAGTGTCCCCACTTAACAAATTGAGCCCATGTTTATTTATTTTACATTTCGGGGATATGTACTTGCATGATGCTAAGTATTAAGGTATGATTTATGCCTTTTTTCAAGTACCATAGACTATCTATCACAGTACACAGTTAAGCACAAACATTTCACTTTTCTTAGTTGCAGCTTAATACAAAGCATTCATTTGTTTTAATATGTCCATCAAGTAAGTTATGTTTGGAGTATCTGAGATGTTGGATTGGAGGCACTACTTTCCCATTCATCCTCTCATATTATAGCCTTTTACATAAGGTCTTTGATTCCTTTAGTAATGATCATTTACTAATCCTCATTAGGGATTATAGCAATATTGACTTACCAGGGTTACGGTTCAGGTACTATGTTCTTTCCAACTTAATAAGCATGTTTCCATTTTACTTCCATTGTAACCGGATATCATAATTATATGCTCATAATGATGCATTATGGGACAGCCCCAATAAAATTAGTCATCATCTCCTAGAACAATTATCACATTCTGCAATTCCTGAAACCAATCTTATTATATCCTCATGTCAACTTCCTTGGTGACCGTAGTCGTATGACAATGTACATCAGCCATAAGACCAACACCCTCTTCCTATAATTTTACGTAAGTATACACACTTTTATAGTTGCATTAAACTTATCTTTATGCAAGTGTGGACCCTAATCCTTCATAGAGGTATCAACGTACCTTGGTAATTGATTATCTAGCCTTGTATTCTCTTTCACTTGAATACTTAATAGACATAGATGGCATACCTGACAACACACTTCACCATAAAAGATCAAAATATTGTCTGTGTGAACAATAGTCAACTTCATATAGTTTACTATACCATTTTGGATATAACTTCTATATTATTGTTTCGTGAACATGGTTCACATTATCCATGAATTCCTTTTTACTCTGTTTGTGATTTATCTTTCCCAAATTCCAATCATTCTACTTGTTTGATTACTATTTCCTTACATGGCATCACATCTTAGTCAAAAATATGAGTAGGTCTTTGTCATTATTGACAATGTTTACCTTTAAGATCTTAATTTATTTAAGTTGGATTATATTACATGACATTTCAAGGAATTAGATATAATACATCACTTAAGAGTATTATATTGTTATCTACCTACTGAAACTATTGTTATTTACTTTTTATATTGTTAATAATTACCTCTAATCTTATTAATTTAATTCACAGTAGTTAAAGATAGAGTGTTGTAGGGTGTCCATACATACTACCAATACATATTCATAGCCTTTCAGTCAAGCTAATTGGTCAAGTTATTAAGACCCCTATGGTATAAGGTCACTTCATCAAATATACCAAACATGATTTAAATGAGTAGTACCCAGCTATATTCTGAGGATACACGACAATTTTTCATGCATCATTACCTACGCTATGATGCCAACCTACTTTTAAAAGTACTTGAAATAATCTAAAATATTTCTTTATTTACCTCATTTTTAATGAGTAACATAATAGAATATTTTCTCAACATTCGTATATGGTAACCAGTCCATAAGAGCTACATATTTGAAACTTACAGGTAGTGGTTAACATAACCAAAAATATTCCCAAGTATAAAATTTAAGGTAAACAATAATACAAATGACTCTTGCATCCAAATGGTAATCATATAATCATAATTTATATTTATTCAAGTAGTTTATCTGTAAAGATCTTCGATTGCATCTCAGCAATTAAAGAATAAGATAAGAAGTCGAAAGGTTTAATCAAACTTGAACATAAATTGAAATAGGCTTAATTTCCTCTAGATAAAAGAGATATCATTTCACACATCAGCAATTATCTATCTTTTTCATTGTCACACGACCAAGGTTAAGCTCATAAGTGAGTCAAAATATCTTAAGCTCAATGGCCATCATATTCACAATAAGTATTGAATGAAAATTACGGTTTCAATACAATCCAATCATTCATGCATTCTAAGGCAAATACAAAATGCATCATCCAGACTTCATTTGCCATAAAGTTCCTTTTTCCCAGCACTGAAAAGTTGATGTACAAAATTGCACATGGTCAATCTAACATGATTGGCATGAATAGCCCTTTTCCCCCTTAATGACTTGTGCAATATAATATTTAATTAAATAATATGCTGCAACATTATAATCATACTAACAACACAATAATGCAAAGAATCAATCATCTTATGATTAGAATAATTTCTTTTCATCCATCTGAAAACTATTCGCTCCCATAGTTTTTAAATGCCTCAATAAAAGGAATTCACGAGAATAGATCACATAATATCATAGGATTAAAGAATTCATAGAATTTATTCCACTTTCAATAACATGATAAATTACAAGTCTAAATCAATTATTGTCAATAGTTTCACTAGTCTAAAACAAACATGAGTGGAAAAATAAAACACTAGCTTATAAAATATAGAAATAGTATAATGACTTTCAGCCTCGATGAGACTGAAGATGAAGAAAGATAAAGAAGTAACATAAGGTATCTCAACCTTGAACTAGAACTATTATCCACAAAATTAATTGAAATGAAATTGATGAGATCTGATTACCTCATGAACTCGTTCACCAATAAGGGAATATGGTGTAATTAATAAATGCTACAAACTTAATAAAGTTGAGCTATGGTAGCAAAACTTCTAAAAACATGTGATTACACTATTACATCCTTATATCCTTAAGGTATTCTTCCTGGTGTCCATAGGGACTAATATCAGCATGCTACTCACTGCAAGTAGTGAAAATTCACAAGAAATGGGTATTCAAAACAGCAACCCTCAAGATGTTCTTCCTTCTTACTTCCCACCATACATCTCTTACTAGAATAGGTCGATAATTATTTTAAGAAAATAATATACACTTCCTTTCAAGCATGACTGATATACTCTTATAAAAATAGTTTATTAGTTCTCTTCAATCCTAGTTAAATATATTTACCAGGGAACTCTTATTGTTCCTAGATGTAAAAAACCACTAACTCAACGTATGACATTATACTGCCCAAATTCCCAAGTTAGATGTTAATATAGTAATTTTTATTTACCTTTAACTAAATCAAGAGCCTTCAAAAATTCCTATAACTTTCTTGCTTAATCAAGACATGTCCTAGCTAACGTCGATACTAATCGACACCTCAAAGGAAATAACTTATTACTAGCTTATTTGCATTGTCAGGAGGTGACCAATAGAATATATCTAACATAATATACAGAGTTTAGAGATCACAGGTCAAACACTAACACCCAATCATGTAAATTGCATTACCAAATAGATCATTGTAACATGTATGTGGTATCTATCATTAATGTACCCAGACTAACTGGATGAAACTGATTGATTATAAATGATCAAATCAGACAATCCCCTTATGGGTTTTTATTTAAGGTTATCGTTGGATTCTCTAGCATGTAAACAACTCCATGTTCCAGAAGGGAAATAAACCCAAAACTAAACACGGTTTTATTTAATACTAAGAAGGAAGTATTAACTCCATTGTACTAAAAACTATAGTGCATACCACTTAAGGTATTTTCCTTACTCATTTAAACATTTTAGGCATCCGGGTAATACCCAAAGGTAATGACTTAATATCCATAATAGAGAATAATTGATCCCATGTAAAAAGAGTTTCCACTTTTCAATAGTATAACTGCACACAGTATTAATAGCCTTTTACATGCAGTATAACAACACCCATATTAACAGTTAACACTGCAGTTCCTCGAAACCTTAAACACAACAATCATAATTTCACAAGATTCATACATCACGCATTAATAATCTTTCTCAAATTCATATTCGAACAAAATGAAATGTTATAGAAGATTATCTATTCAAATATCATATTGAAAAATATATTAAGAGGGGGAGAAGGCAATCCATGCCTGTTAAAAACCAAAATCCTTCCACCTTGCAGTCCCAACAATTATACTTTACCACCGAGACGTGATTACCAAAGCTCCTTGTGCAAATCTAACAATACACAGTTCCAAATGAAACTAGTATATATATCATGTATCCTCCTTCTATATGTATACAAAAATACTTGACCTACTTTTATCTTCTAAAATTTCCATTGAACTAGCTTTCAAAAACTGCATGCAAATTTGGTTCCAAAAGTGAAACTTTTGAAAGGAGAAGAGTTCATAGTTGCAACTTGAAAGAACAAAATAAAATGAATCACTAGCATGTTTGATAGCTTCTCTAGGAAGCTTCACCACTTCCAAAGCTTATCTCCACATTTAAGTGCATTAAATATATTCAATGCTATTTAATATACAACCAGCCATCACCATTAGCCTCTAACTTCTCCTCCACAAAATGTGGGATTCACACATTTAGAAAACTTTATATTATTTTTCCAAAATTAACCATTTGAATGGATAGAAATATAACTAACCATTCACATGGAAAATAACTTCATCGAAAACATAGTTTGTGATTAACTAATTCTACTAGTAAAATCATTAATTGTATTAATCGATGTATTAGTTAATGCTTGGTGGGTCTTCAATGTAGTCATTCGACTTATAGACCCTAAAGTCTCATGCATGGCCTATCTAATTAATAAAGCTACCCAGAAATATTTGATTTCATTGTTGAAATGCATGTAATATTAATCAAAACAACTATCTCATAGCCTCTCAATTATTTTAATAATTGAATGCCTCTATATAACTTAAAATGTTATTCAATTAAGTAAATAAAATTATAGAGGTTTATCGTAATAGAATTTGAATGGAGGATATTCGAATAGGTCAAAGGTGATAATTACAACAACTTCATAACCAAGCTCACCATCAAATTATTCAAACATTTATCCTATACTACTAAATGTAAGAATTGATTGAACTTGTCGTAGAGGTCGTGTAAGAAACCAAGCTCAATATATAGTTTAGTACCATATAATTATTTCCTCATAATGAATAAAGTATAGAAGTGGTGTATAAGTTCAACCATATTGTTGCAACTTTAACTCACCTAGAAAACAAAAGTAAAATAATAATAATATCCACGGAGGTATGGATGTTAGTTATGCATCCCACAATGAAGGTTTATCTCCTCTATCCAGAAGATATTTCACAGCACACATCATAGCAACATAGCCATCTGAGATGATTAATAAAACCATCATCTATAGAGACAAGGTAGCACGCCAACACGTAGAATGAATTACAACTTTAATTAGTTTGTGGCTATGTGACAACATGATCCATTACGATGTCATGCATATAATTGTGCATGCATATGCATACCCTTTCAGCTATGTGTACATGTCCATAGTGGTACATAAGACAATGTAGCGGTATCGCCTGCCGCGCTACTCACTAATTATTTTAATGCTTCAATTCATTTTGTGACAAAAGAGAATGAGGGTTTGAGGGGTGTGACAAGTGTTATGTCAGGAGGATAGGTAACAACTTGGTACCATGTTACATAGGAGAAGGGGATCCCATGGTATTCCTGTGTGCCATGGAAGAAAAATGGATAGACCTACTAGAAAGAAGAAATATCCTAGCATATATACTATGTGGGATAGCAGCACGCTTGTGGGTGGTCCACAGGGATAATCTCGTCAAATTGAATTAAATTAGGATTTCTCTTACTACTAGGTTCTTTAGGATCAATTCACCTACTAAAATAAGTATTTATCACGGTAATCAACCTATTCAGCACCACATTCAAAAGTGTGAGATACTCTAGACATAAGTGAAGGAAGCTTTACTACCTTCGCTATGGGTGTAACGGTTTTTTTCCACTTTACAAGGTTGTGCGCATGTTTGGTATGTATATGAAGAACTCCATAGAGAAACTAGAAATTGGCATATTTTAACTGCAGGAATGGCCCAGACATCTGACTTCTTCTCTACAAACCCTCTAGTGGAAGAAGTGTTGATAGTTATCAAGCACTTAACTATGGGGGATAGTGCCATGGTTGAAGAACTCCTTCAGGAGTTATTAGATAAAGAAGACTCGGGATCACGTCTTAATGATGAACCAGGGGCTGATGCAACATTATTTCAACGCACTTGCCATGAAAAAGAGAAAGGAAAAATGGTCTACTTAGTGGATGACGAAGAAGTAGATAATATGGATGTAAACCATTCAATAAGGAGGCGTGAGGTATTAGACAGTGTAGATAATACCACGCATGCCTATCATGAACCAATGAAGACAAAGTGTGTGTATATTGGAATAGATACTGAGCCTAAGGAAGCCATAATTGGAGACTATTGGTCAAACTCTGAAATGGAAAAAATCATAGAGATACTAAAAGATTACCAGGACCTATTTCCTAAAGGGTACCATGAACTTAAAGGCATGCATGAATCGTTAGGGGAGATGAAGATAAATCTGAAAGAGGGTGCACACCCAATTAGAAAGAGACCTTACAGTTTGCACGAATAGTTCAAAGAAGATATTGATAACATGTTGAAATCTAGAATTATCAAGCCCCTTGATGAGTCATAATGGGTTAGTCGAATAGTGATCAGTATTAAAAAGGATGGATGGATTAGAATATGCATGGACTACAGGGAGTTGAATGTTGCATGTGTAACTGACGAATTCCCTATGCCATTCACTGAGGAATTACCATAAGGAGTTACAAGGCACAAAATCTATTCATTTATAGATGGGTTCTCTGGGTATCATCAAGTTCGGATTTACCAAGAGGATCAAGAAAAGACTACATTTACTATTGAATGGGGTAGTTTCACCTATATTGTAATGCCCTTCGGTCTAAAAAAATGCACCTGTTGTATTTTCGAGCATACTTTTCCAAGTGTTCAAGGAATTTATTCACAACTTCTTACAGGTATATTTAGATGATTGGACGGTGTATGGATTAGTTAAGGATCATTGTGACAATCTGTGCTTAATGTTTGAATGGTGTAGATAGTTGAGTATCTCTTTGAACATCAAGAATTTCATATTTGCTACACCATTTGGGATACTTGTAGGACACATAATCTATAAGGATGGTTTGTTGGTTGATCCAGCAAAGGTTACAGTCATTATAATCCTAAGGGAGCCTACCAGTCAAAGTGAGGTATGTGGATTTTTAGGTCATATAGGATATTATAGAAAGTTTATCAAAGGCTATGCCAAATTTTCCACACCATTAGAAGAGTTACTGAAAGGGAAAGGTATGTTCTACTGGGTAGAACACCAGTAGTGCACATTCAAGGCATTGAAGGAGAAAATTACTACCGCACCTATTCTACATTTTCCTTTGTGGGACAAACCATTTCATGTACATGTTGACGCCTCTGAAATGGTCATTGGCATGGTGTTGGCTCAACCTAGAGAAGGTATTGTAGATCATCCTATCTATTTTACTAGTAGAAAGATGACTCTTACACAACATAATTACACAACTACAGAGTGCGAAGCTTTGTCAATGATCTATGCGCTGCATAACTTCTGCCATTACCTACTATCTACACCATTTGTCTGTTATACAGATCATATGGAATTGAATTATTTGGTAAATAAACATGTTTTACAAGGGTGCATATGTCGATGGGTTCTCTTATTTCAAGAATTTGATTTACAGTTATGGTAAAACTAGGAAAAAGTAATTCTAGACTAGACCATCTATCAAGAATATAGTTAAGAGAAGAAGCACAAAAAATTGAGGATACCATGTTAGATGCATAGTTATACAGGTTACAACACATGCCATCAGAACTAGAGGACATTGTTGTCTTTCTACGCACACGGATGGCACCAGAAGGAATGAAATCTTTGGAGAAGAAACAACTTTCTATATGCGCCACACCTTATATGCTAATCAGTGGTGACTTGTACAAATTGAGCTGAGATGAAGTTTTTCACCATTGTGTATTGGAACATAAGCGCATGGGTATTATGGAAGAATCTCATGGTAGAATTGAAGGTGGCCACTATGTCGGTGATGCCATAGTGTGCAAGATTCTACTCGTTGGATTATGGTGGGAGACACTTTATAAATATTGTAAGGAATTTTATAAGGCATGTGATCATTGTCAACATCTTAGAAAACCAAGTCAACGAGATGAAATGCCTATGATACCTATTACTAGTGTAGAGCCATTTGATAAATGGACTATAGAATTTTTGGATCTTATTTCACCAACTACGCGTAGAACTGGATCGCGCTACATTATAACTTGTACATACTATATGACAAGGTGGGTAGAAGCAACACCTACAAAGGAATGTACAGTGGCTACAACAACTCGATTTCTATGGGAAAATATTATTACAAGGTATGGATGTCCTTTGAGTTTAACCAGTGATAGGGGAACACATTTTCTTAATGAGACAATCATAATTCTATTGGATGAGTTCATGATTGTACACCATAAGACTACAACTTACCATCCTCAAGAAAATGAAACTACTAAGGATTTCAACAAGATTTTGATCCATACATTGACAAAAATTTGTGATGTTGGAAGAAAGGATTGGGATGAAAAAGTTCATGTTGTTCTTTGGGTATATAGAATAACTTATAAGAGATTGGACAAGGCCACACCATTTCAGTTAGTGTTTGGCACAGAATCCATTCTTCCTATAGAATTTATGTTACCTTCTTTGCGTATTTCTCACGCTGGAGGTCTAGTGATGAGTAAGATTTAGAATAATGGATTGAAAAGATAATTCAGTTGGATGAGAAATGAGCCATAACACGTTGGAGTTAGAAGTAAGAAAAGGCTAGACAAAAAGAATGGCATGACATAAACATAAGGGACAAGAAGTTTGAGATTGGACAAATGGTACTTCTCTATGAATCTAAGTTCTTGCACCATCCAGGAAAACCATAAATGTATCAAATAAGGATGGGATGCGAGTTCATTTGTACTATTGTGAATAAGAGTATTTGAAAAAGAGGTAAGTGTGAAGATCTGAGTGATTGAATTAGGGTGTGAGAGGTGTGTAGCTAGCCATGACAAATATATTTGTGCATAAAAAGAGCTTGTGTCCCCGATGGTGAAGGTTTTTAGTGAAGCAAGGTGTCAGAGAGGAGTAAGTGCATGTGATTTCACCTAGGGCACACTGAATTGAGCTAGGTTTTGATTCACACATTGTAGAATTCAAAAACCAAGGATTTATGAAGGATTGCAAGGTAGAAATGGAACCCAAGAAAGAAGTTGCATCAAGGGTGAAGGGAAATAAGAAGATGGTCATAGAAGAAGAGGAGATGGATCCCAAAAGCAATTTTTATAAAATGCAATATCCAGAGGGGGTTATTGTGGGCCAGGAGTGGGATTCTCACCTAAGGAGAAGAAAGGTGAGTGATTATAATCACCGTACCACATAGAATAGGAAGGATCTTGATGCCTTGTTGAACACAAAGACAAATAAATGCATGGTGGAAGACATGCCGATGTACGACGATGCTAGCAAGAAGATTTTGAAGAAGATTGGAACTTACCATCTATAAAAGCTCCCTTACTTTAGGAAATATGATCCCTTATACTAGTGGCTCATGAGCAGAGTCCATGAAGATTTTCTCTACTTTGCAAGATGTAAAGCCAGAATCTCAGCCACGCTAATCTCCACGGTAATAGGATTGAAGGGCACATGAGAAGATTTGAAGGATAATTTAATAGAAAAATCTGCAATCTTGGAGACCAAAAAGGAGCTGGGGTACACAAAGGGTCCACACGGCATGGACATAGTTAAATTGAAGAAGTATCTAGTTGTGCAACCAGCCGCACATCTTGTTATGAAGCTAAATGACCAAGAAAGGTGGTCAAAAGTGAACACCATGTGGCCACACGTTGCTAAAATGCTACCTGAAGGGGTAGTTTACAATATTTCATGTTACATTTTAGAAACTATCATTGAGGAAGTGCACACGGGAGGAAAGATGAGCTTTGGAGCTGTTATGTTGTTGCTGGTGTTCATAGAGATCAGAGTACCTAGTGGACCAAAAGAGAAGATATGGGATTATCCCATGGAGCACAAGTCACCTAAAGAATGCTTCAAAAAGTACTTGTATGAAAGATCCATGACAGAACAAGTCAAGCAAAGGGTGGAGAAATGGTACGATAGGATCCGCGCATCCTTTGAAGAAGAATGGCGCATCCCCAAGGACTTGCCTTTGGTGGTTGGAAAGGCAGTTCAGTTCACTATATACCAACACTTTTGTATAGCACGGTTCATTATGAGGGATGGAGCATGGAGCCCTTGGTGTAAATTACCATATGCCTTCACAACAAGGACCTTCCATGCATCAGTACATAGGTTCAAAGACATGCGATGCCTGACGTTCAATGCGGACAAGGTAGATTTTGACTACCACATGTTAAGGAAGAAATATGTGTATCCAAGATGGGGTGCATATACTGAAAGGCTCATTTCAGATGAATTGAACATTAAACCAGTAAGTTTACTTATGGGAGATATTGGAGGAGCACTGGTGTACCTCCAAATAAAGCCCAAGTTGGAGAATAACAAGTATCTGGAAGATGAGTTCACACTTCCAACACCACCAAAGGGTAAGCATACCATGGAGAACATTCCAGTGCCTAAACCCATAGAGCCAATTGAAGTAGAGGATGAGCGTGAGGATAGTGGTTGTTTGGAACATAGAGGTAGAATACATCATATGAATAAGGATGAAGATGAGCACACCGCTACACCACCTTATCCATAAAAGGGAGATGATGAGGACTTGGATGCAGTCCAAGGAGAGCACAGATTTAAGAGAGTGTTTAGGAGAATAAGGACCCAAGGTGCTACTCCGTAAATAGTGCGCAGATCACCCAGACTCTCTCCATAGAAGGATACAACCACGAAAAGGATAAGGAAATTAAAACTAAATGAGGAGTTGGAATATTCATAAGAGAGCATGCCTAATCCTCCTACACCTCCATAGAACGTAGAAGAGCAACAAGGTGAAGAAATGAAGGAAGGAGAAGAGGAGGAAAAGAGAATAGATGAGACAGCTATCGAGACTTCTCAGGACATGGAGACATAAGTCCCAAATCTAGAAGTTCAATTTCCTAAGTAGCCTAGGTCAAAAAGAGCAAGTGGGGAACACATTCCACCAACCATGGGTTATGTGGAGGACACAGGTAAAATTGTCTGAGCCCATTTCCAAAGCACACTAACGTAAAAGGAATTATATGGTTGGGAATTAATGGATGAAGATATGGCTACAATGCGCACAAGGAAGTATTTATCATGGTCAATGCACACACACATGGATGAACTATATTTTGATGTGTGTGAGGAGTCATGCGTATTGAGGAGGTTGAAAAAGACACCTCAAGCTAGACACATGATAGTAAAGCCTACTATTATGCAAGATGACCAGGTGAGCAATGTATTGGTAAAAGTCTCAACAGAGGTGGCAAGGAGGAATATGTACAAGGCTACCACAATTAGGGTGCTAAAAGAAGAGATCAAAACTAAGGATGGGGAAATAGCCCACCTAACATAGGAAAGAGACTTAGCGCAGAAGAATAACGTTGTATTTATCAGCATCGCAGAGAGAAATTGGTGATAATGTCATAAGAGCTAGGCCACATTTAGATCTAAAGGTACCAAAGATGTTTCTTTCATAGATACACTACATGGTACTTTGGTAGACCTAGTGCTTGAATATTAACCTCTACACATGCAAGCACCAAAGGATCCAGCATAAGAGGCAGAGTGAGAAAAGGCTTCAGTGATGCAAAAGATTGCATCATATTAAGGACTGATGCAAGCATTGTAAGAAGAACTGAAGAAGGAGGACAAAGCCTTGAACATCTGTACAGCTCCAGAGATGCTCATCAACATAAAAACCCTAGAGGAGAGCAACGATGTCTAGAAAGTAATAAAGGATCACACATTGGGCCGTGCAGAAAGGCTAGCAATGGTTAAACAAAAGTGTGAGGCCCTAGCAGCAACACAAGAACCACACAAAAATTGGCTGGAGGAGCTTGGGAAACTCATTGCGCAGAAGATGGATTCACTAGAGGGAAGCATGACTGCAATGTCCAACATTGTGTTGGTCTTTATAGAATGAGAAAGGAGAGATCACGAAGGATGAACTTGAGTCCATTGTTGTGGACATTCTAGAAAAAACAGAGGAAACACTCGTTGAGTGGCAGACCTTGGAGGCTGAAATAAAACAAAAATATCCTAAATTAATTGTTTAGGTTACAGAGGAAGAGACTGCAGGTTAAAAACATTCTTTCATTCATCCAAAGTATTTCCATTCTTTTATTATTTTATTCTTTTTGGAGATAACCATTGATGAGGCAACAATGAAATTAGTGTGGGGTAATGTTGATCAAAGAACACATGACAAAAAGTACACAAGAAGTCTACATGGGAAAGTAGATCATATTCAAAGGCACGACCATATAGGGAGAACACGTGCATGGAGCAGAAGTTTAGATTTTTGGGACTTATCCGTTTTCATTCATGAGGGTCTATTTTTAGAGATGGTGTGTAGAGCACACAAATGAGGCAGAGATGTGTGTGCCACACATTGGATATTTTTGCAAGATCGAATATAAAGCGCTTTGCATGGACACAGGATGGAAATAGATCTACTACTTTTAGTTAACTACCAGTAGTCTATTGTTAGTGCACTTGCATGTGTGGCTAGTTTTGTAACGGCACGTGGCTAATAATAGCATGTAATCTATTTTGGGAATAGTTAAGCGGTAAAGGGAAAGTCCCTACCCTTATATATATGTAGTGAACTACATAGTAGAGAGAGATGTATGATGGTGAATATACAGAAAGAGATTGACATATACAAAGATATGCATACATAGTGAGATTATGATGTTAAATTTGTTACACGCATACTATTGTTATTATAATGAAGCTTTGGTATACTTATTGCATTAAATATAATGGAGGATATTGACTGAATCTAAGTGTTAGTTCTGTGTGTATCTGAATCTAATATGTTTTTGATCTTATCATGATTAATATTTATTTTTGTTCTCCCTTAGAGATAGATCTGGTATGCTCTGCAGAATGATGTGTTAGTAATGGAACTGTAGACACCAAAATTGGGTCACACTCCCCTTGGTCCCTCGTCAAATAAACACCTTGAATAAATTCACCTAACCATGGCCCCTTTCACCCCACTCTAATATTAATTAAATTAATTCATGATCTCATAATACCTATTATTTAAATATCCTAATTGAGATAATGCCCACACATCCACCACACCTATACACCTCATCTAGCCACCTCACCCTAAGACCTTTTTTAGTATGTTTCCATAACTAACTAAGACCTACCTAAACCCTAAAAATCAAAGCCTACATTCCCTTTAACCACATTCCCACCCGTTAGAAAGGAAGCTTCCATTCTAATCCGCGAAGCAAAATGAACAAGATCCAAGAAATCAAGAGGATCTTCCCAATTTAGTAAACCTAGGGAATCTCACCCTAACCGACGTTGGTTACCGAAAACCACCGTTGGTCAACCCAAAACCACCGTCGGTTACCATTTAACCCAAAAAAAAACCTTATTTCGAGGTTGGCACATCTTTAGAGCAAGAGACGAAACCAGTTGCATGTAAGTAGAACCAGCATTTGTACATGCATCAAAGCATCCACAGCCAGCACCAAAAGCAACCACAGATCCATTTACCTTCATGGGATAATCTGGAGAAGTTCCAGCACCACAACAAGTTCCTTCCATTTGATCACCTGCCATTGCCAACCAGACATCAAGCTCGTACAATAGTAAGTGTTTTATTAACCAGCACTTGTCCATTGTCTTTTTTGTAGACTCTTTTACTTTTTTTATTAGTTTTTGCTCCCATTTCCATTCACCCACCATTTACCTCCATGAAAACTTGACCATTCCTTCACCCACACCCTTGAACTACCCATACCTAGATTTTAATCACCCCTGAGTATACCTAAGACTTACACAGAAATTGTCATTGCCCTTTACATCTTCATTTAGCCTTACATCTATCTTCACCTCAAGTTTTTATTGAGTTTCCTGTACCTGGACATACCGACGCTGGTCAACCACAATTGTTTCCAGTTAACCTAAACTGACACCGATCATACCAAACTGATGTTGGTATCTGTGTTTTTACCCTCATACCAAGAACAAAGCTTAAAACCCCCACCAAATACCTAAAACATCCCAAAACCAGACCCTGACCAATACCAGTACCCAGACAGAGACCTTGACCTTCAGATTCAATCATAACTTAGCCTGTTGTGAATGAATTTGTTTATTGTAGACGAATGAGATACCTAAATCATTTTAACTACATTAGGATTTCCTTTATTGTTAGCATTGAGTTGTTTTAAATAGTGGATTGACAGTTGTCTAGGGAGTATCACACTTCCCAGATCTAGCATACGCTAGGCAGTCCACTACATATACTGTTTAAATTTTATTTAGTGGTCTTGTTTTCCATTTTAGGTAGTTCCTCCAAGCCAAAAGGAAGATCTCACAATTAGCTATGGATCCAGAAGTCATATGCATGCAACAACCCATATCTAGCATTTCAATAGGTATTCCTCCTAGCCCTTTACCCTTATTTGTTTCATCAACATTCGAAGAAACAATCTAGAATTAGGTGAAACATTTTGGCATGCCCGATGGGACCCATTATGGGTTCTTTGCATTCTTTCATTTCTAGGTGAAAATTTGCATGTTTTTTTCCTTTCTAAAAGGTTCTCACATTAAAATTTCTCCCCTGGAATCTTCTCTTCTTCTATTGTCTAAAAGCAATCATATTTTGGTGCTTTAAAATGAACATTTCTTTCCTTTCGTTAGTATCACATTAGTGAAAGAGCGTCCCTTCTCCCATTCATATTTTTGTGTCATTGAATTCAACATTTTGATTTGGGTTTAAAAATCATTTCATTTCATTATGCTTTTTTGCATTAGCTCACATTAATTGAGGGTAACCTATACGCTGGAAGTCATTCTCAGCTGATGGTTGACAAATGAATCATAGAAAAGCACTTCCTTTATCTTTCTCTCTCTGAGTCTTACCAAACATCACAAAATTGAAAATACACACATTCTCAAACAACATCTCTCCTGGAAGAAGTTTTAGGTGATCACACAATCATGGCACAGTAGGCACCCAGCTCACTACTTCTGTTGAGTCATACTTTAGAGGAAGGACCGCCCCCACCATAACATACCTAAAACCTCTCCTTGTAGATATCCTTCTTCATAGGAAGCCATCCTCAACAGTAAATGATATTCTAAAGTTCATCAGTCAGTCCTTAAATAGCATAAGTTGAACAAACATAATAGAAAAAGCACTCTTAGGATCGTATTTTTCTTAAATTTTATGCTTGGCTTGCATTTTGAGGTGAGAGGTCATGTTCTTCATTTTCTTATTTCCCCTTTGCACGCTCCTCATCATATTTGGTGTATTCCAACTCCATCTGAGTATGCCTAGACCATATTCTCATCATTCTCAAAATTCTGGTATTGATTCCACATCTAATTTTAACTCACAACCACCTTTTATTCATTTCTGTTTCAATTTCACAGTAACCGGTGTCGGTCCAGTGACCGGCGTCAGTTACCCTCTGACCATCATCAATTTTACCCAATCGGCGTCGGTTCACTGTTCTTTTGGTTAACCTACCCAAAAGGACACCTACTTCACCTTATTTTTTGTTCAGAGTCTCTGTCACTCTCATCATATTCACTGACCTGATAAATTCATCGGCACCTTATCTACTTGGCAGATCATTATTTTTTAACCTTATTTTAGCAAACCATCCATTTTCACAGTGACCGACTGCAGTTATCTGTGATTGGTGTCGGTTTACTCTAACCGGCATCGGTTAGCCTGTGTAATTTTCCAACTGACATTTTATATCTAATTCACCTACCACCACCTGTTTCTCTTATCTCTACTATATTTTTGTGTCATTTACAGAAAGTAGTCCTACCATGTCGGTACCTGTTCACATGGTGTTGACACGTCACCAAGAAAATGCCCTCATATTCCACGCCAGTTGTCAACCAATCCCACCTAGTTCTTCACCACCTTCCATTCTATCACCACCCATGGAGCCTATCTAACCTATCTCTCTCGCTACCAGAGATGAGGAGTTCACATGACTCCTTGACCAGAACCTTTTTTCCTTGTAGTTTTATCTTTCCCACTCATCCACTAGAGATGCCTTAGATCATTTGATATACATCATGCCCATATCTATCCCCCTGGAACTCGTTCCTACTTCTGCATCAGCCCCTTCTAGCTCAGCGCTACCCTCGCCTACCTTGCCTCCTGTTGTTTCGCAGCTAGGCCCTATACCTATTATGACCACTGCGTCTGCCACATCTATTGTACCCGCCACATCCACTAGACCTTCACCAACCACCTAGAACATAACCTCATCTGCACCTATTGTCTCACACATACCCGTAGCTACACAACCACCCCCGGTATCAGTGACCCCTACCCCTTTTCAAAAAATTGTCCTTTCTATTCCACATTCCTTAGCCCCCATTTCTACCAAGGTCACCATGAACCTTCCACCTCCATATACATACTATCATCAACCTCATGTTCCATCCATCATTCATTTTGGGTATGTACCCCCTATTTCACTCCCTCCTTCTTAATCTACCTATACGGCAGCGCCATATACTGGAATACCACCTCCATCATATGCCCAACACCAACCATCTTATGCTACAAGAGGAACCCATCCATCACAACCTACTAATGACCTAATCAGGTTAATGATGGACAAGATGTAGACATTGGAGGCATCGGTTTCTGGCTCCCGCAACACTCACCTACGATGAGATTTGTAATGAGCCTATCCACCCATCCATTCCTATTTTTCCATATCCCATGCATTGAGAAATGCTTAAATTTAACCGCTTCAACAACAAAGAATACTCGCAACAACATTTGTGGTCTTTCAAACATAGGTGTTATCTGATCGCCCATAATTACACTTTACTTATGAGGACCTTTCCCGTGTCTCTGACTGTGCCTGCATTAGATTGGTATAGTGGGTTACCTAGACACTCTATCTTCTCCTTTAACTAGGTAGCCCAAGCCTTCTTGGATCACTTCTCCAATAACATTGTTAAGAAGGTTACCATGACTGACCTCTACTCTACACATCAGTATGATGACGAATCTATCGCAGATTTTGTAGCTCGTTTGCGTAGCCTAATCAATTAACTCACATTCTAACTACCACAAACTGAACTCATTGAGCTCTTCACGTGGGCTTGTGCTAGACATATCTCGCCGACCCTATAGATGCATACTTTCCAAACCTTCAATGAAGTATTCACCATGGCATGAAAGCTAGAGATTCGGGCCATCGAAGAAAAGAAAATCCAACTACCCAATAAAAACTCAACATTTAGTTCAAATGATACCTCTTCTTCTTCAAAACCACAGAACAATTATTCAAAGGCCAAAGGAACCATTAACGTAGTGGTACTCAAGCCCAGCCCAACTCATCCATCAAATCAGGCTAATTCCTCATCTAATCTCTCACCCATTCAGACTTTTCAATTCAGACGAGAACAACAGAAATACACCCCAATTGGAAAGCCTTATTCTTCTATCTTAGAAAATATTATTAAAGCTGGGGCCATCACCCTTCCTACCATAAAACCACACACTGGTTTTGACTCTGCTCGCCCCACACCTGCGTGGTATAAAGAGCACGACTTCTGCAACTATCATCAGGTAAAAGGTCATAGTGACAGTAACTGCATCACTTTCAAAAACATTATCCAAGAAATGATCAAGAAAGGTGAGTTAACCTTGGATAATCCTAACGTACCTGCCAATCAAAACCTGCACATCTTCAAGAAGACATTTCCTAATCATGCACCTTCTTCTGATCAAACCAGAGAGACCTCAACTCATGATATCCATACCCGCGAGGTCCATGCTATTTTCAGCAATACGCCCATTTCTTCCCAATTACCTCATATTCCTTCCATAGAGGAAATCCTAGCCTGAAGTCCTCCACCTACACTTGAACCCACTTCACCCACTCCTCCACCCACAGAAGAGCACCCTTCATCTCCTCCCTCACCCATGAAGGAACCTCCTGTTAACATCGAGATCATTTCACCTTTGGCTTCTCCACCTAGAGATCTATCACATGTAGTACCTCTCTGACCTACGAAAGATGCTTGTTTATCTCCTCCACCCACAGAGGAGCACCCATCCTCTCCTCCACCTATCAAAAATCCAGTAGAAATTCCTTTACCTCTAGGTGACCATTCTCCATCAGTTACCCAAGATCCTATGGACTTACTTTTGGCTCTCTTACCCACAGAAGCTGAAGCTAGCAAATTCCCCATTTCTAAGACACATTTTATGGGAATCGCCATTGGATCCTCATCAACCTCACCTATAATAGTTCATTTCTCATGCTTAGCCGACCACCTAGATTATGTGGATAGAGTCTTACTTTGGGGGCGTCTTCTACTTCCTGTCTCAACACAAATGCAAATGTCACTCGCTGACACTTCTACTATCTATCCAAAAATATTTCGGCCAATCAAACCAAACACAGCCACAAATATCACAAATTCTTCCATGATACCACTCATGGCTCAACTCACATCCCTACCTATAACCCAACATACATCTAAATCCAAACCCACACCTACATCATCTTCCCTGCCTAAACCTATTGCTACCTTAGGGGTCATTCCAACTTCCAGTCTCACTCATCCACTCGTAAAATTAGATTTAACTACATCCTCAAAAACCAACATCAAGCTTAATCTAACACCCAACCAGAAGAGTCAATCCCATAGAACTCATACTCCAACCTCATCGATCACACCTTCGTCACCTTCACCCCTTCTGTCCATCTTGGGACCTCATCCTTCTAACCTGGATAAGAAACCTCCACCCGCTGGTAAGCTAAAAAACAACAGCCCATTCCTCCCTTGGAGACCTCTAACATACCCAAGCACCCGACATAACTTTCACCCACACCTACAACATTTTTACCACCCATACCTTCAATACCATTGATAAATTCTTCATTACCCATGACACTTCAATCTCTTTCCCTCACACCTCCCGCACGACCTGCGCCATCTACCTTCACAGCACCTCAATTATCCCTGTGGGTAACTCACCCTCTTCCACCATCTACCTTTCCCTCTAGATCTCATGCGCCCGTATCACCTTTACACAAGAAGGTGCAACCTAAGGAAAAAAATCCACTACCCTCCAATAAGTTAGTCAAACCAACCACACACTCTCTTGCCAGTTCGTCTACCATACCCCTACCCAAGAAAACACGACCAACACCTAAGACCACACCAGCACCTAAAACCGTAGCTCAACCCACTCCCCCTCATGTAAAAACCCTTCCTCTACAATTAGCCACACCTACACCCAAAGCCACTTTCACTTCCCATTGTGATCTACTAGCGGGATCCTATGCCAAAATCTTAACCAACCTCCTTGAAACTTCTATCATCACATTACCGCCTCTCATGCCTTATGACCCACTCAAACCCAAACCAAAGGGGTTTGACGACACCAAAATTTGTGCCTACCATCGTGTGCCAGGGAATGATTTGGAGAACTACAAGAATTTGAAAACCATTCTTATCCAATTGTGTCCTCCTAAAGAAAACTTTGACGATGATGACCTTCTCGATGAGGACCCCATTTCACCAGCACCCATTCCCACAGTTCTTTCCTCATTACCTACTCACCGGCCAAAACCTCCACCTCCACAACTCCTAGAGCCACCCCCAAGATTCGAAATTAACATGGTTTGCATCAGAGAACTTTCCAAACCTCCACCCAAATGTCATTGTGCTGAATTCATCTGACAAGGTTCCTTCCCAGCACTTGGCCTTTGCTCTTCATGTTGTTATACTTTCATGGCACACCTACCTCCCCACCTCAGATCAACATTATCCATGTTGCTACCCATGCCTAGAAGGATAAAGGAAAGGAAGAGGAAACTAACCCACCGACCAACCCCATACCCAACATACCATCTATGCACACACCTAAAATCACTATCCGAGGCCCCACGTGTCCTATTTTTAATGGATTACACACCTCGCGATGCTCAAACAACTGCACCCCCTCAAAATGTCTTTGTATGACCTCATCCAAACCTCAGAATCCCATCTTCAAGATCTCATGGAGGTTCTTCAATCTATTGACATCTTACCGAATGAACCTACACCCGTGGCATCCATTATTACACCCCATCATGTAGCCTCTCTCACCAAATTACCACCTTCATCTACACCTCCACCTACTCACCAAGTAGCTGCACTCAGCTTCTCAGATGAAGAGATCACACCACACCAAACTGATGACCCAAATCCATCTCTCTTCATATATGTCCACATCGATGATATACACGTATGACGCATTATGATTGATGGAGATGCTATTATTAATATCATCTCCTCCCATGCATTCACCCAAATGAGCATACCTGACAATTGCATGCATAAACATCTTGTCATGTTGCGATCATTCAATGATGCTATCACCTCTACACTTGGCACCGGCATCCTCCATGTTTGTGTGGGCCCCCATACTATTCCAAAGTTATTTTACATCTTGGAGGGGGAATTTTAATATAATGTGTTTCTTGGTAGACCCTGGATTCAGGTCATGGGTTGTGTTCCTTCCACTTTGCATCGCTGTGTAAAGTTTGAGCATGAAGGACACACTTATACCATTCTGGCTGACCCATCACCTTTCAAAAATTGCAACATGATTTACCAACCCAATGACGTGCTTATACCCATTAAAGCATCTACCTCCACAATCACTACTTCTTCACCTACACCTCCACTCACCAGTGCAGCTGCTACCTCAACCACACCTACATCCTCCATTCCCATCATTGCCACAACCTCCACAGCCGAACAGTTAACCTCCCAATCCATTAGCTCCACCTCCGATCTAACCTTTGACACGTCGTTTATCCCATCTACCCACATACCAACCACCAATCCCTTGGAAGGCATTTTTCAATGCCTCACTCTGGGGGAGTATCCCTCCTCTCTTCCCTTCCTATACCCTGAAATGATTGATGACGATACACCTTCAATTAACGTCATTTAATGTCAAGATGATGAATCTATACTCACCTAACTTGGTGCTAAAGGCTCATATATTCATCATTTGTTACCATCTGAGACGCAAACCATGTTGAACGAATCAACTATCGAAATCAACATTCATACTCAAGATGACTCGCACATTCTAAAGATCGGTCAATCTTTAGATACTATTAAACAATAATCCATCACTTTGTTTCTCAAAAACCATAACCATGATTTCGCTTGGTCTTATGCAGACATGTCCGGTATTGACCCCACCATAGTGGTCCACAATATCGTAACCATTCCCGATGCCAAACCAGTAAAACAAAAGTTGAGGAAAATGTACCCTCACGTTGCTCTTCTGGTCAAAGAATAACTTCAGTGCCTCCTTTCGGTTTCTTTCATCTTACCCATTGATTATCCTCATTGGATTTCTAATATTGTCCCTGTCACTAAGGCAACAGGGGGACTTTGCATTTACATATATTTTCATGACCTCAACCTAGCTTTCCCAAAAGATGACTTTCCTCTACCTTGTATTAACCAACTAGTTGATCTTATCTCCGGTCACGAGATGTTATCACTCATGGATGGTTTCTCAGGTCATAACTAAATATTACTTTCTCCAGAGGATCAGCACAAAACCACATTCATCACCCCTTGGGGGACCCTCTGCTATCAATTCATGCATTTTGGCCTTAAAAATGCCAGTGCCACATATCAGTGGGCTATGACTTACATCTTCCATGACATCATGCATCGTATATTAGAAGATTACGTGGAAGAACTCCTTTCCAAATCCAAACACCGCTCCAAGCACCTCACCATCCTAAAAACCATCTTTGACCACCTCATTAAGTACTACGTTTGCCTTCAGCCCAAGAAGTGTGTCTTTGCGGTTCTCTAGGGAAAACTCCTAGGATTTATCATCTCTTTACATGGTATAGAGGTTGACCCTGCTAAAGTCAAGGCCATTCTTGAAATTCCTCTACCCACTAACCTTAGGCAACTCCGTAGCCTACAAGGTAAGTTGTAGTCTATTTGTCATTTCATTTCATAATTGTTTGATCGGTGTCAACCATTTCATCATCTTTTCAAGAAGGATGTCTCATTTAAATGGGATGATGATTGCCACAAAGCTTTTGAGGCCTTAAAAAAATACCTTCTCCAACCACCCATACTCATTCCGTCTAAAGACGATCAACCCTTCTACCTATACATCTCAACTACTGATCACTCCTTAGGGGTCATGTTCGCTCATTGCAATGAACAACACAGAGAGCAGATGGTTTATTACATAAGACATACTCTTTTGGACTACGAAACTTGATACACCCATGCCGAAAAAATTTTCTTAGCCTTAGTTTTCATTACCACAAAACTCCGCAATTACCTACTCAACTACAAAACCTATGTTATGACCAACACCGACCCCTTACACTTTATGTATGCCAAACCTTACCAGAATCAATGTGCCACACGCTGGCTTATGCTTTTGGCTGATCTCGACCTCAAATTCATCCATCAAAAGTCCATCAAGGGCCAAGCTATCACTGACCAATTGACCAACACACCTCTTTCCAGGGAGCAAT
The DNA here is from genome assembly GCA_019776745.2 of Taxus chinensis. Classification (NCBI taxonomy): domain Eukaryota; kingdom Viridiplantae; phylum Streptophyta; class Pinopsida; order Cupressales; family Taxaceae; genus Taxus; species Taxus chinensis. The sequence goes on along the minus strand of CM034147.1, from coordinate 89,067,179 downwards.
CCTCTAACTTTGACTTCCCAGATGAGCCAATTACTACCCTTTCCCTGGACGAACCTGCTTACCAAATGACACTCTTCTTTTATGGTTCCAAGTGTCAGCGTGGGGTGGGGCTGGCATTATCCTCATTCCGCTTGATGGTGAACCCATGCCTTTGTCTTTCAAACTCGATTTTGATTATACAAACAATATTACCAAATACGAAGCACTTGTATTGGGTCTCCATGCGGCCTATGCCTTAGATATCAATTCCATCAACATCTTTGGTGATTCTCAATTGGTCGTAAACTATGTCAATGTTATATACCAATGTTGTAATGAGACACTTTAAAAGTATAAACATCATGTGGACATACTTCTGACCACTTTGGATCATTATGACCTTCAGACCGTCCCCCGTTCAACTAAAAAATTTACGGATACCATGCCCTGTTTGGCTTCTCAAATACCCACTTCACCTGTCGACTCTAAAATCTTTGTCACCATACAAAGACTCCAATCATCCTCTTATTTACCTCGTGAAGTTTACTCTATCAAAATCACTGCCCCCGACTCGAGTGACCTTTGGTATAAACAATATTCAAACTACCTTTCCCTCTCCATCTTGCCTCTTGACCTCACTCATAATGGAAAATGTGCTTTTCTTAAAAAGGTCTCTCGTTACGTCATCATGGGTGGCATCCTCTATAAGTGTGGCTTCAATGGTATTCTCTTACGATGCCTTGTGAGTTCTGAAATTCCTTATACCATTAAGGAAGTTCATGATGGCTTATGTGAAGGTCATTTCAGTGGCCTTGTTGTTGCTAAGTGTATTCTTCGCCTAGGCTATTACTGGCTGACCCTTAACCATCATTGTTGCAACTACGTTAAGCATTGTGTAAAATGCCAACAACATGTCGACCTTCATCATACACCCAGTCATGCCTTATAGGTCACTCGTGACCTTTGGCCCTTCTCTCAATGGGGTTTGGATCTTGTTAGAGAAATCAATCCCCATTCTTCCCAGTGACATCAATGGATAATCACTGCTACTGAATACTACACAAAATGGGTTGAAGCCATACTACTCATCTCCACAAAAGCCGAGAAAATATGTGAGTTCATCAATCATCACATCATTTTTCACTTTGGTGTTCCTCATCACCTCATCACTAATAATGGAAAACAATTCAAAAATAAAACCTTGTGGAAACTTTACGACACTTTCGGCATTCATCTCAGTTTCTCATCACCTTATTACCCACAAACCAACGACCAAGCCAAATCCATTAATAAAACCTTAAAAAAAATTCTCATGAAAGTGGTTAACGATACTAGGAAGGACTAGCATACACACATTCCTTTCGCCCTATGGGCATATCGCACTAGTATTCACACTTCCACTACTGCCACACCTTTTTCTCTGGTCTACGGTACAGAGGTTGTCCTACCTCTCAAAGTCTAATTCCCTCACTCCGCATTTTTCTCCATGACATGCTTAATGATGATGACTTTCACCAAGACTGTTTAGCACAACTTGAGTTATTAGACGAACGTCGTCTTAATGCTCTTAACCATATCCAAGTTTACCAAAAACGTACCAAACGTGCCTATGACAAACGTGTCCATGAACAAACCTTCCAAGTCGGTGACCTTGTCTTGAAATAAAATCAACATGTAACCAAAGCAGAAAAAATTAAACAGGGCAAATTTTCTCCTAATTGGCTTGGACCATACATCGTGACTCATACTTATGGATCAGGGGCTTATCATTTATCTTCACTTAATGGTAAACCCGAATCTGAGCCCCTTAATACCTTGCATCTTCAACCATTCTACTCTTGACTTTTAGTCATACCTCACCTTCTTCCTCTTTCCATGCTCACCCCTTGAGCACTATCCACTTCCTATGCCATCACCAACGATTAAACAAGAATCATGTGTGTACCCGTCACTCTTTTATCTTCTCTTAAATATGTGTACCATGAGGCTGCACATGGTATGATTCTCATGGATACTTCTCGCCTGCTTTTAGATGAGATATTACGGTCATTTCACCTTGCTTTCTGAACAAGAATCCAATTTCTTCACCTTAGTCCTGTCCATGACTTAAAAACTCTCACATGGGATTCAACTCCTTGAGTCAAAATTCTAATAAAAAGATGACTCCCTCAAAGAGGACATCTTTCTCTCTACATCACTGCTATAAAAAAATTGCTCCCTCAAAGGATAGCTATGTAAAACTCTTTCAAAAAACAAAAAAAATAGAGAATTTGAAGTTTCCCACATTGATCAGCTTTGCAAAGACCTCAAGAAGTTAATTTCCTGATCCCACGTAGACTTCCCACATCGATCACTCTATCTCAAATACAAGTCAAACAAAAAACTTTTTCATCATGGACTTGCTCATTGTGACCTTGGATCTCTTTCCAAAAGGCATGCTACCAAATACCATATAAACTAATCACTTTTTCACCCTCTCACCATTCACACTTTCATTTCCTACTGCCTCAAGGGACCCCATGGAATCGTGACATTTGGTGGTCATGTGACTAATTTTCACCTTTAGAATAATCAATCATGCAGTGTTTTTAGGGTCTTACGTTCATCCACCTATCTAAGGTATGACCCACCCGTTGTGATCCTTACCAATCAGGTGGCTTTCTTGCCTCCTCTTATCTTTTAACATTCCTCATTACATATTGATTACCTTATACAGGACTCAATCCTCGACGCTTATCTTTGGGTAATTTTCTTCTTTCACCACAATCAACTCAAAATCACCTATACCAATGTGCCCACAATCCACCCATACCTAACAGACCTAAACTCAATCATGCCTAAAACCTACCAATGCATTCTCATACCTCCTCACATTCTTCCCTAGCTTATGGGAGAACTACATCGGCCTGAGGTCCCTTTTCATCGGGACTATGTAGGCAGCACTCCGAGGGCATGGGGCCCTTGGAGGTTAGCTCGGCCACTCTCTACCTTAACCAATTCACCTTTCATTTTCCTAAATCACAATCTACCCTTGTTAGGTTTCTTTTTATATCAATAATTGGAAATTAAACCCAACAGACAACAAATTGCTTTCCACCTTTATCATCATCAAACATTCATTCATTATGTCTACCATTTCCTTACCACTATCATGCATGTTACTATAAAAACATCTCAAACATGACCCATATCATCATTAATTGCACAAATTAATGAATTAAAAACTCAACCAATTTCGACTCAATCCATGCCTAGACCACAACCTAAGTCCATCCATGCCTATAACCTAAATCCACCATGCCTAAAACCTTACTCAACCATTCCTATGACCTGATTCAATCCATGCCTAGACCACAGCCTAATTCGATCCATGCCTATGACCTGACTCTATCATGCCTACACTACTTGGTTTCCATCACATATACAAATCAAAATAGCAAGATAACCAAAACCATGTATACACATAATGACCATAATCATCATCATCTCTATAAATAAAAACATCCAAACATGTGTATCCATATACATAACTCTCAAATATCTTCGGCACGCAGGCCAGTGTATATAACCAAATCTCTCAAAACTCTCATATACAGCCTCACCATCTTCAGCACGTAGGCCAGTATATGATAAAAAATATACAAAACTCTCGTACATCCTCACTCTCTTCGGCACGCAGGCCGGTATATATCAAAAATGACTAAAATACATCAAAATGGAAGGATGTACATCAACCATCATCCTGCCGGATATCCTCCCAATTCCTCTCCTGCCTCTGCCATCACTAAATGACCTCTTGTTCTCCAAACAATCAAATTGATCCCACCCAGCTCATGGATCCGCCTATCAACCAACTATCACCAACCACGTGGCTTGTCAACTCAGTCCTCTATCTCACTCTGTCACTTTCCACCTTTTCCTCTCTCTGGTTGTTTTCCTCAATTCGATTAAAGACAAATGATTTGACAAACATGGAAAAAAATTCTTTTTATAACCTACCCGACTTGACCGGTGACAGTTTTACCTTGACCGACATCAGTCCTGTGCCCTAGCTTACCATGTTCGGTCCATAGTGACCGGCATCGGTTAATTTAAACCATCATCAGTTACCCTACTTAGTCTTTCTTCTACCTCCTACCCCCAATTTTTGACTTGACTCCTTTTTTACCTCACCCACACCTCACTTGGACACTTCACTTTATCTTCTTGACCTTATCATTTACCCCCTCATCTCGTCCTCATTTGAGGACTCATTATTTTACCCATACCTCGGCCCTACCCATGTGATGACCTAGATACTTGGACCTAGAACATTACTAGTGACCTGTGACCTCATGTGCTCACTATACCTTGCGGCACTGTTACTTGTGTTGATGGACATACTGACCTTACCTTGCCTCTTTCCATGACCGTTTATCCTAACCCAACCCTTGGTGTACTGGAACATACCTAAACGTTCCTTCACCTGACCTGCGTCATGTTTCCTGACCATATCCTATACCTTGGATACCGGAATCACTTCAACCTTGTTTGGATAAACCTATCGACCTTAGACAATGTAGATTTTTCTTGCTCTTCAACCTGGTACTGTGCTACATTTTATACGTGTGCGTGCATTTGACTGTTACTACCTTTGACAATGACCCATTACCTGGATTACCCGATTAGAAATTTTCCCCTTTTTACCCCCGTTGCCCACCTTCCTCTTCATCACATTCACCTTTTATCAAACCACTCACTGATTCTGCCTTCTACCTCATCAGTTCCTGGTTTGAGGGGGATCACCTTTACCCACACATGGGGCAACCACATCTTATTTTTGTCAGCATCGCTTACCAATACAAGCTACACAACAAAAAGGGGCAAAATGTAGACACCAAAATTGGGTCACACTCCCCTTGGTCCCTCGTCAAATAAACACCTTGAACACATTCACCTAACCATGGCCCCTTTCACCCCACTCTAATATTAATTTAATTAAAAATTAAATTAATTCATTATCTCATAATATTTATTATTTAAATATCCTAATTGAGATAATGCCCACACATCCACCTCACCTATACACCTCATCTAGCCACCTCACCCTAAGACCTATTCTTAGTATGTTGCCATAACTAACTAAGACCTACCTAAACCCTAAAAATCAAAGCCTACATTCCCTCTAACCACATTCTCGCTCGTTAGAAAGGAATTTTCCATTCTAATCCACGGAGCAAAACAAATGAGATCCAAGAAATCAAGAGGATCTACCTAGTTTAGTAAACCTAGGGAATCCTACCCTAACTGACACCAGTTACCCTAAACCACCACCAGTCAACCCGAAACCTCCATCAGTTACCATTTAACCCCCAAAATAACCTTATTTCAAGGTTAGCACATCTTCGAAGAGCAAGAGACGAAACCAGAGTTGCATGCAAGCATAACCAACATTCGCACATGCATTCGAGCATCCACAGCCAGCACCAAAAGCAACCACATAGCCATTTTCCTTCACAGGAGCATCTAGGGAAGTGCCAGCACCACACCAAGTTCCTTCCATTTGATCACCTGCCATTGCCAACCAGACATCAAGCTCATACAACAGTAAGTGTTTTATTAACCAACACTTGTCCATTATCATTTTAGTAGACTCTTTTACTTCTGTTACTAGTTTTTTCTCCCATTTCCATTCACCCACCATTTACCTCCATGAAAACTTGACCATTCCTTCACCCACACCCCTGAACTAACCATAGCTAGATTTTAATCACTCCTGAGTATACCTAAGACTTACACAAAACTTGCCATTTCCCTTCCATTTCCATCTAGCCTTAGATCTTCCCTCACCTCAATTTTTTATTGAGTTTCCTGTACCCTGGCCATAGCACACCATTCAACCACAACCATCGTTGGTTAACCTAAACCAACACCGGTCATACTAAACCAATGTCGGTCTCTATGTTTTTACCCTCAGACTAAGAACAGAGCTTAAAACCCCCACCAAATACCTAAAACAGCCCAGAACCAAACCCTGAACAATACCAGTACCCAGACAGAGACCTTAACCTTCATATTTAATCATAGCTTAGCCTGTTGTGAACGAATTTGCTTATTGTAGATGAATGAGATACCTAAATCATTTTAACTATAGTAGGATTTCCTTTATTGTTAGCATTGAGTTATTTTAAACAGTGGATTGATAGTCATCTAGGGAGTATCACACTTCCCAGATCTAGCATACGTTATGCAGTCCACTGCATATACTATTTAACTTTTATTTGGTGGTCTTGTTTTCCAGTTTAGGTAGTTCCTCCAAGCCAAAAGGAATCTCTCGCGATCAGTTGTGGATCCATAAGTCATACACGTGTAACAACCCACAACCAGCATTTCAACAGCTATTCCTCCTAGCCCTTTACCTTTATCTGTTTCGTCAACATTCGAAGAAATGATCTAGAATCAAGTGAAACATGAACTATATGTGTTAATTCTTCATCATGTTAACATCCTGCAACAACCCTAAAGAGGGACCTAGTACCTTTACACTCTTCGGGTGAGTGCTCAGTCTGGGCTAAGTGATGTGTCAGTGCGTCTAGGGTCTTAATGGATTTGTATCACTGAATTCTAGTTTGTATCAGTTTGACACAAGGAGATGCATCTTTTGGAAATCAGAGGATGAATGAAATGAGGCATATTTGACCTGCATTGAAGTAGTTGACCTCCGAAAACCCAGCACAAAAGGAAAATCAGGTTTCGGGATCAAAGAGCAAGTGGCATATAACATGTGTTTGGCTTGCAATGTCCCGATGTATGGAGGACCCGAAAACCTGAAACACTGAGGACCATTCAGTTTTAGAAGAGGAAAACATGCAACATGGGACTTGTATTTGAGCTTCGATGTTCCAATGTAAGCAAGTCCCGAAAATCCAAAACAAAGGGCGAAACTGGCTCAATGTTTTTTACCTGTTAACTCGTGACTTAGTCTAGGCGGAAGTAGGAGCGTGAAATGCAACTGTCAACCTATGAAGTAGTTTTCAGTATAGATCGCACCTCATTTTTTAACTTGGTCAAGTTTTGGGGATCAAATTGTAATTTACATGTAAATTGCAATTGAAAACCTGAAACCCGAAATGTACTAATCTCTTTGATTTTTGAGAATTGGGTTTTATTTTACAATTTTCATGCAAATTGTAAATTAGAAGGTAAAACACAAAATGCACTTGGAAGGTCGGTTTTCAGGGATCAGGTTTCACTTTGCAATTTACATGTAAATTGCAATTTGAAACTCGAAACCCAAAATACACTAATTCTATTGTATTTCGGGTTTCAAAGTTTGAGAACAATTTACATGCAAATTATAAATTGTTTCCCAAACCTGAAATCTGAAATACAAAGAAACAATTTCCAAACTTAGGCAATTTTTCAAGATTTCTCAAAAAATGATTTTTTGGCTAAGTGTTGGGAAGTAGGGCCTTTTAATGGAGAACAAGTGCCTTAGAACATTGAACTTGCTTCCATTTCATCAATTTTCCTTCCAATTAAAAAATAGTAGTACAATTTATCAAAATACCCTGGGGGTATTTTGGAAAACTGTTTGTCGACTCAACATGTTTACTTTCCTACTAGATGGAGATCAGTGACCTTTTGCAATCCATTGGGCATGGATTCAGCCTAAATATCTCAAACTAAAATCACCCCTGAAATTGAATGAAGCACTTTCTGAACTTTGATATGAGAACTAATGTCCCAATCATGAAGATATTTTGATTTGAAATTTTATGAGTGTGGAAAACTGTTGGAATTTGAATTTCCACCACATCTCCCTCAGAACCATTAATAAGGTTGCAGCAATGACTCTTTCACATGAAAATCGCTTGGAATCTTGCTTGAATTTTGTCATATTTCTTCTTGCAACCTATCATTTCCACTTCCCAACTTTTTCTGAAACATATATTCTTCAGGAACCTCCATGAACCGTATATGAACTAGTGTAATGGTAAAATTCTATCCAGAAGCAACAAAACACTATGCAAAGCACTTAGTTAAATGAAACTACACTAACAAAAAGAGAATGTGATGAAAATCACTTAGAGGAATCAAAACTAAAATATTATGTACAAGGGATGGAATTGTTCAATAACAGTTCTTGAGATAGATCCCATTTACTGGGATTTGCACCTCTTCTACATCTAATTTTGACAATTGGAAAGCATTTTTTGACTTGTATCTTGAAATCATTTAGGGATCACTCCATATTGCATCAAACTTTAAATGCCTCCCTGGTTTGGCCCTGTCTTGGTCCCATTTCAGGACAACATCTCCTTCTTGGAAACTCATGGATTTGTCTTTCTTGTCAAAAAACTTTCTTGATCCAAGTTTGATCTCTCTTTATCGTCTGCACTACTTGATTTCTAAATTCTTCTAGCTCTATGAGCTCTGCATATCTGACTTCCATGGATTCAAACTCAAACATTTCCACCTGCTTGATGAGCTCCAAGGTTAGTAATTCAAGATATATTGGAAACCTTGCTTCTTTACAATAAACTTGTTTGTAGGGGAGCTACCAGTTGATCCTTTAGAAGTGATTTTATCAGCCCACAAGGTTGATTTTAAATTTGTATACCAAGTCCTTTGATTCTCATCCAAGGTCCTCCTTATGATCCTCAAAAGATTCTTATTAGTTGATTCGGCATGACCATTACCTTAGGGGTAATAGTTTTAGGAGGTGCTCAAGTATTTTCCATTTTTTTACAGCCTACTTGGAGATCTGTGTGCCAAGGAAAGCTTGAGAATTAATGATGGTGGAAGGGACTCCAAACATAGTCACAATTCCTTCGTAGAATTCTAGAATGATAGTCTTGTTTGCTTCCTTTATTGCAACTACCTCTATCAATTTGGTGAAGTAGTTCGTGGCTATCAAAACCCTATTATGACCCAAGCTTTAATGTGGGTTTATCACTCTAATGAAATTTATTTCCCATTACATGAATGGTTGATTTATAGAGATGGGGTTGACTAGAAGGGTTGTTAATATTTCTTTACCTATAAAGAAATCCCATTTGTGCATCTCTTAATCCATGCATAGCAATCATTGAAAAGGCTAGGCCAGTAGTAACCAAATTTCGTGATCCTGAGAGATGTTTCCCTTGGAGCAAAGTGACCTACCAATTTTCCATCGTGAAACTCATGTAACACTTTCTCTATCTGATATGTTTTAATACAGCTCAAGAGAACATCATTCACATATAGAATTCCATCAATAAGCTCATAGGGAATGGATTGAAGTATGAAGTACCTCTTTTTGGCTTTACTCAAACCTTGGGGGAATTGGCCAATTTAGAGAAATTTGACTACATTATGAGTCCAACAAGGGATAGGTAAGACATTAGTTGACTGCTCTTGATCATGTTGAAGCACAAAGATGTCTTCTTCATAAATATGTTGGTCTGAAACTAGTTTCTCACACAACCCCTTGCCTTTGACTATCTTAGTTACATTGACATCAATGTCATACTCAATTACTTTAGTTATCCAACCAGCCCTCTTTTCACTCAAATACTTACTAAGAATAAAATCCCTTACACCAGCATGTGAGACCATTAAGTGGATCTTGTTGTTGGATACCAGATGTCTGAACCTCTTCAAGCTTCTTATGATAGCCAATGCATGTTTCTCAATAAATGAATACCTCACCTCATAATCTTCTAAAGTTTGGATAAAAAATGCAACATGTTATTCCAAACCTTCTTCATCGAGTTCCACCAGTATGGCAGATATTGTCTTTGTGCCACCAAAAGCATACAAAGTGGAATCTTTTTTGAAATTACGATTAATGAGAGTTGGGGCCTATGCTACTGCTTGTTTTATAGCTTCAAAGTTGTATTTTCCCTCATCGGTCCATTTGAAGATCATTCTCTTCTTTACCATCGATATAAATGGTTTGATAAGGTTGGAAAATTTTGGGATGAACCATCTATAAAATTTGATCCTTCCTAAGAAGCTTTGAAGTGCTTTCTTGTGACTGGGAAATGGAAATGCCAAGATGGCATTAACTCTCTCTAGAATAATGTTCAATACTTCCTTAGAGACAATATGGCCAAGGATTTTACCTTCATAAGATAGGAAGATGCATTTATTTGGGTTGATAAAAACTTTGAACTACCTACACCTCTCAAATACCTACCTTAAGTGGAGAAGATGATCATATGCATTCTTGGAGAACAATGTGATATCATCAAGATACATAAGAACAATTTTGTTTATCAATCCCTTGGATGCCATATCCATGGCTCTTTGAAATCTTTCTCCTACATTAGACAAACAAAAATGCATTTTCCTATAGGCATAGGTTCCCTATTTCATGGTAAAAGTTGTCTTGAGCTGATCTTCCTCATTTAACATGATCTGATTATAGATAGAGTAACCATCTAGAACAAAAATCCTTTCTAACCTGGCCACCATCTGCAATATATGTTCCATTAAAAGCAGTGGGTAATGCTCCTTCAAAATATTCCTTATTTAAATTCCTGAAATCGACACACAATCTGATTTCTTCATTCCTTTTCCACAGTGGAACTAGATTATAAACCCAAGATGAATGCTTGATGGGAAAAATGATGCTTGCCTTGATCAACTTATTCAATGCCTTCTTCATTAGGGGATCAATATGTGGATTAACAGGTCTTTGTTTTTGTTTGATAGGCTTGGCGGTTGAATCCAACTCAATGGTGTGTTGAGCTAAACTAGGATCAAAACCTATAAGGTCTTCATAGTTCTATGCAAAAATATCAGGGAATCCTAGGAAATTTTCTACAAAAGCATCTTTTTCCTGTGGATTTTTTACCTTACCAATTTGAAGTAATTTTCCTTCATCAACCGAGATGGTTTATGAATCTTCAGCCTTAATTGTTATGTTTGCCTTTTATTTTCTAAATTGGTCATTGGGGCTGAAAAGGGAATCCAAGGTCACTAGGACCTTGGGCAACTTATTTGATTTGATTTGATTTGATTTGATTTGAACAACTTGGTCTCCATTTTACCTCTCCAACTTATCTTGATTTCTTGAGGAAAAATCAGCCTCTTCTTGAATAAAATTGACAATCTGTTGATCATTCTCAAACACCTTCCAATTGGTTTCATTATCTAGTATAGCAGGCCTCACTATCACCTTGATATGTGGTTGTATTTTTACTCTCTTAACATTCTCAACCATGTCAAACTTTTCTCCAACTAAATTCAATATGTTAATAGCTTCATTACTTTTCCTTGTAATGGAATGGATATTAAAAGATTCAAAATATTCTAAAAGATCACATACTCTGTGATGGTATTGCATTTGATCCTCTAACCTAGTACACTGTCAATTCACTATCCCCGAAGGTCTACAATTTTTTGATATTCTTCCTTCTTGCCCATTGCAAGCTAGGATGAGGGATTCATATTTTGTTGTGTTGTTGGAGAAGCTGAATCGAAATATGAAAGAGGAGCAATACTTAATGCCAATAGGAGAAACAAGGACTACACCTCATCCTATTCCTTGTCTACTTCTTGATCCATCAAAGAACATTTTCCAAATATCGTTTTCCTCTGGATCATTTGTTTTTACAATACTAGGAAAAGGTGAATTCTCTTCATGCAGACAGTAAATACCAAGGCCATATTCTTCAATATAATGACATGGGTAAAAACCATGGCATTCATTTCCCCATTCATCATGTAGAAAATAAAGAATGCCCTCAATCTGAGTATTTACATCTTTGGGCATTTGGAAAATCCACTTGATCAGGGTCTATGTGGTATGTGGAAATTGGTTCAGAGTTGATGCTAGCCTTAGTGTCATACCTAGTTCAGAAGAACATATGAGACCAGTCACCTGATAGATATCCTCTAATCTTGGCAGTGAAGTCTCTAGACATGCATAGAGAAAAGAGAGGAGGCAGATCAATTATGAATATATCCTGGGGGGAAAAAATTAGGGCATGCATGTAGCGTGAGGCTTAGACCTCTGATAACTCCAACAGTTCCCACTATTGTTCCCTCTAGCTGTACCACACCCTTAGAAAGAGATTCATACTTGAGACCTAGTTGGTCTACAATATTCTTGGGCATGATAGAACTATTTGCTCCGAAATCAATCATACAATTTTGCACCAAATGATTGCTAATGATCAGGGATACATAGAAGGTTGGAGTTTTGATATCCTTACTTGGCTAATCATTCCTTTGTTGGGGTGCATTAGTGAGAATGACCTTGACTGATTCTTCGAGTGACTTATCTATTGAAGATAGATTGGACATAATCACTTGCAAAAGGTCCATTTATCCCGGAACAACCAATTATTCCCACATTGATATATTCACATTGGTCTTCTTAATTTGTTCAAGGATGTTGAAAGGAGTATAATTATCCTTGTGTTGCACCTTACTTATGACAACCTTCTCTTGAACTTGAGATGATATGGAGGGACCCTTGGGTTGGCCTTGCACATTTTTATCTATGCTTGATTTTCCATGTCCTTAGAGTGTTAGTGCAGGTTGAGAAGGACCTACAGTTGTTGACTCCCCATCTTCTATAATTATTCTCTTGGATCTAGTATTGCCAACCACACCTTGTAGAGGAGTTTGATTTATTGCAAAAAAATCTTCCACTTTCCAATTTACAAGTGAGGTGTCACTTGATGGCATCTCTTAAGTGGCTACCTACTGTTGATTTTCCTTTGTAGTTGCATCTTGAGGATTAGATGCACTTTGCACCATCAAATATTGGTTCATTAAGCCATTGGGACATGTTGTTTGGTTGTGTGGAAGATGAAAAGGGAAAAACCACTCATAATATTGCACTAGATTATTCTGAATAGGAACCAAGGCCTTGGATGAACTAACCACATTTGGGTTATATGGTTGAAATGGTCTTGCAGAGTAAAATTGATTCTAACTTGGAGGAGCGGCTTAGAAAGGATGTTTTCCTTATTGGAATGGGGGCTTGTTGGGTTGGTATGGAGGCTAATAAGGTTTAAAACTTTAGGCTTGTTGCCTCTTTATGAATACCAACTCATTCCCAAAATTTTACAATTATTTCATCACTTCTTGCAATTCAATTAAAGAGCTTGAGGAAGTAGATGCCTAACTAGGACTTTGGCTTCTTGGGGTTGGAATGGGAGCTAATTCAAGAGTATAATGGGGAGTAGATGCTTCTATATCTAGTAATATAGGCATTAGATGTCTAGGAGAAACTTTTCTAGCCTGAATAAGGTTATTTTCTGCTCTAATAGTAATTGCATAGGCATCTGGTAAGGTTACACCTCTCATGGATTGAATCATGAAAAATATATCACTATTTACAGCTCTTAAATAGTAAAGAAAAGCACATTGTGGTGTAGTTCTTACCATTTGTGGGATCCCATCCTAAGTCTTCTGAAATATAATGTTAAAATCAGGAATTTGCTCATTTGGTGCTCTTTTTTTGTGGTCAACTACTCTACCAAAGACATGTGATCTTATTTGTCCTCAAAATGATTACAAAGGGTTTTCCAAGTTCATCCCAATTGTGAATTGAAGTTGGTATCAAACTCTTGTACCATTGAAGAGCTTTCCCTTTGAATGATAAGGCCAAGAGTCTGACTTCTACATCAACATCTTGGATATGGTTAGCTGGGGTAGTATGATTTTCACCAATGAAGAAGAGAATGCTTTTAAGGGAAGAAAATAGTATATCATGTTGTGCATTGAGGGCCAAAGGATTACCACCAGTGAAGATTACAAAAGAAAAATTCCTTTGAAGAGACATAAATGGAATGGATCTTAAAACTCTAAAAGACAGCAAGAAAGGGCTACCGAGAGGAGGAGTAGAGAGGACTTTGTTTGGTGGAGATGGTGATCTCTAAACTGATATGTCTCTTCTTCTTCTCCTTGGTGACAATTACAAGTAGTCAAAGGGCTCTCCAGATGTTATCCTTTTTTTTTGTATTCTTCTCATGAAATTGAGGCACTACATTGCTGAAACCAATGGATATGTAGTTGGGAGTCACCAGGTGTGTCCTTTAGGGCCTCCAAAGGCTGAAAATATTACCAAGAGCACATTAACCTTAGCAAAATGGAGATATTACCTTCTAAATTGTCCCATCAGGCATGCCAAAAATGCTATCACCAAAAGTTAGCACCCTATCTATGTATAGTTTCATAACAACAAAACTCTTGTGTAACATGGATTTATCTCTAAGTGTGGGACCCTGTAAGTGAGACAAATCTCCAGAGGAGGTTGGTTCCTTCCCTCTCAACCAATGCAAACTAACCTATAATCATGAAATGTAACTAAACTAGACCTAAACTATCAATTCATAAAGACTAGGGTGAGAAGAGAGAAAATTTGCAAAAGCGATAAAAAAGGGTGATGCCCCTGGCCTAAGGGACACAAAACAATTGCACATGAAATATTTTAAGGAAAACACAGAGCTTACAGATCATGAATGAATAGAACTTAATTTCAAATAAGAGGGTGAACATCCATAACAAACAAAGAGGGTTTGAAAGGAAAACAACCACAGATAAATTGCATTAGATGTTCTTCATTCCAATTACAGAGAAGAGGTTTGAAATCCTGTGCAAAATGCAGATTATAGAGGTCTACATGCATAAAAATGGAAAAAACCCTAAGAGCTCCAGATTCGATAAAAGAGAACCCTTTTTATGTGCAAATGCACTTACATTTATAGATAAAAGGGAGGGAGAGAGAGAGAGAGAGAGAGAGAGAGAGAGAGAGAGAGAGAGAGAGAGAGATTTGATTTGATAAGGCCATTAATGAAAATCCTTGTTTTCCCTCAGTAACACGCCAATAAAAGACATGGGCATCGTTCGCCATTAATCTAAGTGGTTGAAACTGTCAGAGTTACTCCCTTTCAGATCCACAACCATTTCGAATAGCCCCGGAAACTCGACATACTGATTCGAGTGCTTGACCTTACTTTGCACCTAGAGAAGCCTGAAACACGTAGTCAGGGAAATGTTCCTGATGAGCACCTTGCAAAGTCTAACACAAGGAGACACGCCTTTCAGAAATCGAAGGATGAATGACATTAGGCATCTTTGACCTATGTTGATGTAGTTGACCTCCGAAAACCCGACACAAAAGCAAAATCGAGTTTCGGGATCAGAGAGCAAACAACAAATAACATGCATTTGACTTATGTGTCCAGATGTATAGAGGACCCGAAACAATGAGGACCATTGGGTTTTGGAAGCAAAAAACATGCAACATAGGACATGTATTTGAGATGTGATGTTTCGATGCAAGCAAGTCCCAAAAACCCAAAACAAAGGGTGGAACTAGCTCGATGTTTTTTACCTGTTAACGCCTGACTTGGACTGGGCGGAAGTAGGGCATGAAATGCAACTGTCGACCTCCAAAGTAGTTTTCAATGGAGGTCACACCTCGTTTTGCAACTTGGTCAGGTTTCAGGGTTTGGGGATCAAATTGAAATTTACATATAAATTGCAATTGAAAACCCGAAACCTGAAATGCACTAATCTCTTTGATTTTTAGGAATCGGGTTTCGTTTTGCAATATGCATGCAAATCACAAATCAAAACTCGAAACCTGAAATGCACTTGGAAGGTTAGATTTCAGGGATTGGGTTTCACTTTACAATTTGCATTCAAATTGCAATTTGAAACCCAAAACCTGAAATACACTAAGTCTATTTTATTTCAGGTTTCAGAGTTTGAGGAACAATTTACATGCAAATTGCAAATTGTTTCCTGAACCCGAAATGCAAAATACAATTTTTTTTTTCAAAACTTAGGCAATTTTTCAAGGTTCCTCAAAAAATGATTTTTAGGCTAAGTGTTGGGCAGTAGGGCCTTGCAATGGAGAAGGAGTGCCTTGGAACATTGAACTTGCTTCCATTTCATCAATTTACCCTGTCCATGTCCAAAATAATAATGCAAGTTATCAAAATAACCCAGGGGTGGGGGCGAGGTGGAGGGGGTTGGGGTATTTTGGATAACATATGCTTTGGATGAACCAAAGGCTAGCCATGATTCTTTCTTGGAGTGATAAGGGGTAGTTGCAATGATGACCTCTCCCCTATGTAAGTCTTGGCAATGTGTGCTGTTTTTCCTTATGATGCAAATCACTTCTCATCATGTGGTACGTGTGGGGCCATGTTGATATAAATGTCTTGTGTGATGTTGTATTATCCTACGTGATCATATGTGGTGTCATGTATCAAGTAATCAAAGACAAAAAAAAAATTCTAGTATTTTTACTATTGTATTTGTGTGCCAAGTATGTGGGTGTTACAAGAGAAAATCGTAAACTCAAAGTTGTGCAATGAATATCAGATGTTTTATACCTTTGATTGAATAATATTTCTAGATTTGTCGACATAACATGGTGTAAAGATAAACAAATTGTAGAACGGCTAGAGAGATGATGAGATTGGATTCCAAATGTGAACATGTCTTGAACATGATACAAGGTCAAACTTAGCATTGCACAAGGACAAGTTATGACATTTTAGTGTCTACAATGATAGACTTATAAAGTTACACAATAGACTTAGATAGTTCCAGTAGACTTGTGTGGCTTATGCAACACGCTGTCAACATAAAATGTAACACAAACTACTTGTAATTGTTTTTGTGTGAGACATGATATCCAATGAACCCGAATGCTCTTGCGTCAAGATGTTTCTGAAATATAAAGATTCTTTCATTATAGAGGTGATATGATTTATGCGCTCATGTCTCCTAAATGCACTATTGCACCTTTGTATTTATTGACTTCATGAACTCAAATAATGACTCTACTAGTACACAATCCTACACACAGTGAGTGATTAAAACCAACAAACACAATGCAAGACCTCAAGGCACCCAAATCATAGGTGAAAAGGGCCCACAAGCCAAAATACCGATTTTGTAGTGGTTACAAAATAGGGATGACCAATGCCTTACTCTACAAATATGGTCAAACATGCCAAGTAGTGAAAACCGGGTGAAGGGGAAGAACAAAGAAATGGGGAAATTAGTGGAAAAGAGACAGATATTGCCTACACAGAGAAAAAATCCAAATTGAAACAAAGAAAACAAGATTACAAATACGAAAAAATAAGTCGATAGTCAAACAACATAAGAAAAATGAGCCCACAAGTTCCTAACTTGAATCAATAAACACATGAATACACTAACTACGTAATACCAAAATAAGGTGTCTACACCTAATACCTATGTGCACACAATCCTCTATCAAGTTTTGCAGTTTCGCTTATAATACTTGTATATTAAAATTAAAGAAGAAAAACAAATGGCGATATGTAAAACTGGCGATCAATAACATTTTATCTTGCTCCAATTGTGGAAGCTTTGAATTCCAAATGGTGGTATTTAAAACCTTTAAAAAAACAAGTGGTTAATTATAACGCTTATGAATTCCAAATGGTGATATATGAAACCTGAAGAGCAAAAAAAAAAATGGTGATCGATAACAGGAGTTTATCTTGCTTCAATTGTGGCAGTTATGAATTCCTTGTTAGCCTGCATTTTGTCAGACCATTGTTCAGACGTTATAAACTCTTGGGACAGCTTCCCTGCCACATACCTCATATCACGTCTCTTCTGTGGATCAAAATCAACACAAGAAGCAGCAAGCCTGGCAACTCTCTCCGCACAATCCACTGGGTAAGAATCCTTGAGCCTTGGATCAATCCAAGCCCTTAACCTCCCCACACACTCCGTTTCATCATCAGAAACAAATACCCTTTTCACAGTTTCTATGAGAGAGACCCTCTCAAGCTGTCTGTTGGCCTTGCTAACATACCTCACAGGCTCATGCCCTGCCAGAAGCTCCAACAAAACTACGCCAAAAGCAAAAACATCAATTTTCTGAAAAACAATCCCAGTGCTAACATATTCAGGATCCATGTACCCCCGTGTCCCTGTTATTCTCATGCTCCTGTATCTCTTAACCAATTTCATGTCCTGGTCAAGAGAACTTGGACTTTCTTCCTCTTCTGTGATTTCTCCAAATATAGATTTGCCTTTTGATAGATCATTGCCCTCATGGGCGTCGCCAAATTCATATTCCCCTGCCAAATAACAGGCACCCACATGACATATTTTTGCTCTGTAATCAGGCTCTGTGATAATAATGCTGCCTGATTTTAGGTAATTATGCACATACTTCATTTTGATGTCATGGTGCATGTATTCCAAGGCCTGTGCTACATCCATGGCAATCCGTATTCTAGAGATCCAGGTGTTCAAGACTGTGAATCCAGGCATTTTGCTGTTCCTCAGGCAGTCTGTCAGACTGGATCCCTGAACATAGTCATAAACTAGGTAAACAAGATCACCCTCACAGCAGCCCCCCAATAGCTTTATTATATTGGAATGATGGGCATTACAGATTTGTCCGAGCCCTGACCTAAAATCCCTGATGGTTTTCATCCTCCTAACTGTGATGGCCACTGTTTTGCCCTGCAGCTTGGCCTTAAAAACAGAGGATTTACCAAGCCTTCCAGCAGTGAATTGGGATGTGGCCTCTGTGATTTCCTTGTACATATAAAGAATGGGGTTGTCTGGAAGGATTGATTGTTTGAGACTTGCAAGGAAAGTTTCACTGCTTGTGGATGTCATGGAAAAGTTGCCGCGAGAGATCCCAGTTTTGTCTGTGCTTCTGCTGGGAGTAGGGGTCCGGCCAATATCATCTGATAATTTGGGTTCCCTCTGGGATTTTACAGGCGTAGGCTTAGGCTTTGGCTCTTCCACTCTGTGGAGTTTTAGCTTCTTGCACATTATTTTTCCACCATTTTGCAAAAACCCACTTTAACCCTTCCAGAAAATTATTCATACAGGACATGTTTCATGTTGTTCAGAAAAAGAATATGCATACAGGGGATGTTTCAAGCAGTTCTCCCTAAAACAAAAATGTTCAAAAAAATTATGTGGTGACTATGGTACTGAGGAAAACTTCATACCTGCTCATATGGGATGCCAATGTTCACATCCAATTCTATTCCCTTGCTATTGCACTCTGTGTTTTCTGCCTGACAAATAGCACAAGACACCATTAGCCCACCTCAATAACCCACATCAAAATCTGACTCTGAACATTGAATTTGTTGACATCTTCCGTGGATTCTCGTCCCCATTCAACCATTTTCTTCATATAAGTTATCATCTGGTCTACAGTGTGATGTGGGCATTGGAAATTCGAGTGTCATCTTATTGGTGTTCGAATTACTAAGAATAATGGAATATTGAACAGTGGACTGTGGAATTCAATTAAAACGACAGTAGAATGAAGTCCAACACGACTCCATGGTATTAATGGATGGTTTTCTCCAGGTTGAAGATCCTCGAAATGATGTTTCCTTTACCCCATGGGAAACGGTAATCGTGTGAACCCGTTAAGAAAAGACGCGTCCATTCTGAATACTAGGCGTAAGTGGGACTTTTCATAAAATATCTGGTTTGATTTTGTTCGAGGATGGGTGTGTTGTGACGTGGAACTGTCACATACAATAGTTGCGTGTTAATGAGATTGGAAAACGAGGAGGAGACTAGAATAGTGTCTTTTTTTAATTGTGTCAACGTCTTTCTATTTTTTTCTTCTCTCTTTTGATACTGTCCGCCACTTCTATAGCTTTCATTATGAGTATTAATTTTTTTAAACCCTAATTAGCAATCACACAAAAATGGTGTAATGGGTACACGGAGATACAAGAATGCAAGGGTAGAAGGGGATGATGCGCATGGATGGTAAAAGTAGTAAAAGATTATTCATAGTCATATTTAAATCAAGTAGTAAAATGGTGTAACGGTACATAGAGATAGCGGAAAGCAAGGGTGGACGGGGATGCACATGGATGACTATCTCATATAGGATACAAACAAATTAATTTGTAATGTTTGTTTATTCCCTAAAATTCTTAATTGAAACTTTGATTAATGTCCGATGTAGAAAATTACACGAGTGTTCCGTCTATAGTCTAAAATGGTACCTAAATATGACTTTAGAGTAGCTCATGTACAACCACAACTAAATTAAATAATATTATTGCTAATCCTTTTGGTAATGTACGTGTTTGAGAATATTGTAATTCATTGCTAACTAATATGGGCATCAAGGTTCATTCCCATGACTATAAAACTACTTAATCTATTTGTCCGAAGGTGCAACATTAAATGCCTTTGCTGTTTGATTGTTAAGAGAACATAAATGGGGAAGAAACATTATTCGTTTGACAAATTGCTTCAACAAAATGAAACGATACAAAGATGTGAGTTGTTTGAGAAAATGTCTCAACAATAAAAAAAAGTGATTTGTTTGACAAAATCTCTTAAAGAAAATGTTGATCATGAAATGCCCAATCAAGTTGAGTTGTTTTCTATTTTTTCCTGTAACACCCTGATTTTTGTAAGTTATCTTGGTGATTATTTTTCATACTATTGTAACTGCTGAAATGAAGGCAAACATGTTAAGATATATTTTTGATCATAAGGGAATGTGTTGCAAATCTGGATTCTTGCATGCTGTAATTTGTTTACATGGGACAACAGTTATTGTTGCTTGTATGTTTGCTGATGTGACGACAAATTTGTCATATGCTTGCTGAACTCTATATGTTCTGGCCTTCTTGTAATCGCTTTGTCGATTTACTCTTGAACCGAATTGAAGGTTGATATAAATGTGCAACACCTAATTTCAGGTATGAACAGTTGACACGTAGATACCAACGGAAAAGGTTCGATTCACGAACCATACACTGTCGTAACGTGAGACCTCGTAAGGCGAGAAATGCCTGGATACGGGTGGCTCAGGTATGTTAACGAAGGACGAAATGTCCTGCACAGTGTTGAAATTGGAACTCAGTCGGGAAGACTTGACTGGAAGTTGATTAATTAAATGTTAGGTGTTAAGGGGAAATTAGATCCGAATCTAATCCTAAGTCCTACCTTACATCCTAAACTACTATCCTAAGTGGATTTTTAAATTCTAAAAAGGTGAAAATAGACCTAAGTTCTATTAACCTAAGAACTAGGCTATGACCTAGGTCGAACACTATTGCTAATCCTAAACTAATCCTAACCTAGAAGGGGACGCACAGACCCATGGGAAAGGATAAGGATGAAAGGGAATTAAATGGCATTAATGTGAGTCCTTACGTGGACAGCGCCAGTTTGGCGGGAACAGGGAAAAAGATGGAGGTATCTAGTTGGTCATGGAACTAAATTCTGTTTGCATGCAAAAATTTGAAATTGGGAGTTTGCCAACCCAAGTCGGCGGTGGCGTGAGAAAATAGGAAAAGGCAGAGCCTTTAATGCATTTAATTTTTTTGGTCTTCGTGACCAGTCCGCCTTGGAAAGAGTTTGGAGGAATTTTTGTTGGTCATTTGTGTTTGCTCGGGTTTTTGAGAAGTTGCTCTGCATTTGGTTTTTGATTGGTTCAGTCGAACCAGTTGTGTTTGTTTTCTGTCTCTGTTCTTTGGAAATTGAAGGCCGTTTGATGAACCTGAAGAGGAAGGGATTGTTTGGAAGCTTGTTGCTATCGCCGTGGAAGGAAACACCTTCTGTAAACGCAATTTTCTTTGAGTTTTGAGGAAGAATTTGCAGGCATGTTAAGCCCTTCTCTTTAAAACACTTGCTTTACTTAAGTGTCTCATTAAAACAACCTTGCTCTTGGGTTTTGGGTTTATTCGATTTTGCTGTCATTGTTTGAAATGATATGGGTAGAATCATTTTCTTGTTATTGTGACTCGAACTGTCCTTGCATTTTTTAATTGAGTGGAAACACCTCCATGTTGTGCTAGTTTGTTTGACAGTAATGGGGAATTCGTCATGTGTGTTATGAAACTGTACATGTTGTATGAGTTTGTTTTCATTATTGAAACAATCGTTCTTTTGCTAATACGAACTGGAATGATGGAAAGTATTAGCTGTGCGAGTTGTTGAAGTTGTTTCTTTACTGAAATCTTTAAAAAAGGAAATAACACCCTTTTTGCTTCTGCTGTTTTGGGTTTAGAAGGTAATAGCATTTTTGGATTTTAAAGGAACTGGCATTTGAGTTTAATTTGAGCATTATGAACTCGGTTAGAGGGAAATGATAGTGATATTATTATTGATGTGCTTTTTCTTGCATAAGAAATGAACGAATAACGTTTTGGGTATTCGTGAAAGTAGGAGAAGTTAACTGTTTTTCTTCTGAACTTGTAAATGATTATATTTTCTTCTTGCTGTGATGGGAAGTTGATTCCATTGCGTTTTGTGGTTGCGGTTTGACCTTCTGATTCGAACTATCTTGTGAATGCGAACTTGATTTGGATTTCTGTGCAAATAAATGGAAAAATATGGGAATTAGCTTATTGTCTAAGTCTGTTCTGACTGTACCAAGCTTATGTATCTAAGACCCTATGCGGGTTTTCATTAATAAGGGTATTCATTGCATATGGTAGGTTGAATTGAAACAGTTTAGGCTATGTGAGTTGTTATTCATTGTTGAACGATTGTTCAATTGTCATTAGGAGTTGAGCTGTCATGCTAAGATAAACACGATTTGGGTGTTTTATCACATTTTAAAGAAAATGATCGTTTCTTATTGAAATTATAGGGAAATGAATTCTTATTCTTTCTGCTATTTTTGATTTGATAGAAACAGTAATTGGGTTTAATGAACTTTATAAGTTCAGCTTGATAGATATGACATTGGCATTTAAACTGTTTCCTGAGTGCTGTGTTTTTCTGTACAAACGGAATATTTAAATGTTTCTTGTGGTCTCCGATTTTGCACAGTCATTTTAAAAGAAATGAAATCGACCTGAGTAATTCTTGTTGAGCTGAAGAAAATGGTTGTTTTCTTAATGAATAGTTAAAGGAATGAATTCTTCTCTTTTTGTTGTTTGAATTCTGGAAATAGCAATTATAGAGCTTTACTATGCAATATGAATTGGTCTTGCTGTAGGTAACAACAATGTGCAAATTGTTATTATGAACTGTATGCGTTCATGGATATAGAAGGTCATGTGAATACGTGATTACGTGATTGTATAACTATTTATTTAGTTAAAATATACAGTGAAAGAAGTATGGAGTCTTCTAGTACAGTAAGTACATAGTATGCATCTTTATACTGCTTGTTCTATGATGAATACGATGTTTTACTAACCTGTTTATGGCATTCGTATGAGCCTGAATTAAATGAAGTATTGATAAGGACGATAAGTTCTTCCTTGTTTTCATTTAAAGCTGATTATGAATGAAATTATTCTTGC
Source organism: Taxus chinensis (assembly GCA_019776745.2). Classification (NCBI taxonomy): domain Eukaryota; kingdom Viridiplantae; phylum Streptophyta; class Pinopsida; order Cupressales; family Taxaceae; genus Taxus; species Taxus chinensis. Next base: position 89,043,954 of record CM034147.1, on the reverse strand, counting down.
TGCTGGAAAGTGAATTCCGAATGGATTTTGTAAGTTTCACTCTGAACTGTTATCTTGATTTGTGTCTCATTTGGATTCAATTTTTAGGACAGTCGTGAGGAAAGAAATAGGAATGTGGATGGATAACTTGGAAAAATGATCTTTTCTTCTTTCATACAGTTGGACATCTGTAATTGTTTAAGAACGAATTTTGTATTGCTTGGGTATGAGCAACTATATTTATTGTTGTTTGCTTTCTCGTCTGTACTTGATTTCTTGGAATCAAATGAGATGCATGAACTGAAAGGAAAGTAATTGGTTTACATTTCAGTTAGTTTTACCCTTTGCATTTATTATTAATGAAAGGAATGGAAAGGATAACAATTATGTTATAACAGTAGTATGCTACTTGTATTCCTAAACTTTACAAATGTCGTAATCTGGAACTTTGAAGGAAATTGCTTCTTGTATGGCTATGTGGGAAATAGGATAGCAATTCTTTGGCTGATTGGGATGGTATTTAGATGGTTCAGTTGTCATACTGTTCATTCTTTTGATACTTAATTCTTGATTGATGTTCATACTGTCGTTTCATAAAAGTAGGGTTCTTTTATTGAGACAGTTAATTAGAAGCACCTCATTTTAATGACAAGTGCTTAATATGCTCAGTTCATTGAACTGACCCGTGCAAGAAATTTTATAGATGGAACTTGATTAAAACGAAGACATGGCTGTTTTCTGATGCTTCTTTGATTGTCTGAAGATGAATTGTATTTGTTAGTTATTATTCCTCTACGAGGAATTGTGAAAAGAAGAAAGTACATTCTTCTATCTATGAGTTGTAATGATGTTTTATATAAACAAAGTCCAGTCAGTTGGATTGGCAGATGTATGGATTATGAAATGGATTGATGAATACAAATACAAGTGTGATATTTTTATAACTATATCAGTTTGATATTGTTAATTAAATTGGAAATATAATGTTATTTCTTGATTTGGATTATTTAATTGTCCTTGGATGGATTTTAAAAAGGAACTGATATTTATTCTTACCTAAATGCAGCTTTTAAGTTGAAATGTGCAATTAGTTCATACTTGGGGTTAAGATGAATTTTTAATTGACATTAAAGGGATTAGGAAGAATATGTTTCCATAATTGATAGGTGTTAGGATTAGCTTGGAAGCTAAGGAATATCAAATAACTTAGGAGTAACCGAACTTCGTTTTCGAACTCCATTAATAGCCTCATATGTTAAATTCAGAAAGAAAGGATATGAGATAAATATACCCAGGGATAATGGACCTTAACTATGTAAGGTTAAGGAGAATAAATGAATATATTTATTGGGAATTAGACCTCGTTTAAATGACGTCTAATAAGCTGGAATTCTGAATTTAGTTACAGTTGTGAAAAACTTGGTTAAGTTTAATAGGTTAAACTTATCACGTCCGTTGGTAACGGGCTGCTTAATCTAATGATTAAGAAGAGAACCAAGTAGAGAAAATGCAACCCTTCGGTACGAAGGAGAAGATGCATAGCAAGCTAGAAGATGGATTTAGTCTCTCTTAGCTATATACAACTGTAACGGGAATGAGGATAAAGGATCAGCATGGTTGCTGAAAGTTGATCTTAAATATTAAGATCATATCGAAATCATTGGAGCAGGATGTGTACTCTCGATGGGAGGATTCCGTAGGACATTGACATACGCCAGCTACAGCACGGTGTCTTCATGAAGACGGGGTCTTCATGACGACACAATGTTATAGATGACATATTGCAATGCCCTCCTGAATTAAAACATCAAGAATACATAGGCTGAATGTTAAGTTCTTGGCTAGGGATAGGAGTATGATCACGTATACGGAGTGACTCTGGAGGACTAAAGATAACTAGACACACGGAGTCATGGGGAATGACACCGTATGTCTGCATATCTTTAGTCACCATGAGTGCCTTCCTATATTTGTTCATATTGCTAGTGGAAATTGGAAGTTGGAAATCTGACCTTAAATTGAAAGGACTGGTAGGAACCAGGAAAGACCATTCTAGATAACAGGTGTGAAGTGAGGTGAAGGACGTATTCCATTGGTGTGTATCACATCTAGGAATATGATCATGTAAAGCATGTGAAAATCTTTGGCCAAAGTATCGCAAGTGTTGGTTGCGTTGTCCTAATCACTTAATTAAAGATGCAGGATTTCAGATGAATATCAAGTAACAGATATTCAGATAGGCTTCTTAAATGGATCACTTCGATTACCAGAAACGGTTAAGAGAACAAGTATATATAATATACTATGCATGAATGAACATGAAGGATCGGTAGTTGCCGAGTCATGAAATGAGAGATCATTGAAACTCCGAGCCATGAAAATGGGAGATTGGCAGTTCTTCGAGTCATTTACAATAGCATATAGAATCTGTTATAAGATTGAATGGCACTGAATGTGTGTTCCATATTGAAAATATGTGAACAGAGAACATTAGTTTTAAAAGGAAATTGTGTGTTCCAAACTGTATTGTTTGGGCAGAGAATAATTATTAAAACTTGAACGTGTGTTTGAATTATATAATTCATAACAGAGAACGTTATATAATTTTTTATTTTTTTTCCCTTGTTCTAGTATCTTAAAATGGGGATGTTACATTTCCCCTCTTGATCATCTATTGATGACAAATGGCAACGAATATGGTAAATGTGTAGTAGAATCACAAACTTATACTGTATCAAGTTACATGACATCATAATGGAAGCGATAAGAAGGAATGGAGTTGCACCAATGAGTTGACCGAAAATCCCCAAGGAAGTGGTTATAACTTTTAAATTTAGCTACCCATATCACAACACATAGTCTCATATCTTCTCATCTTGGTGACAATATCTGAACATTTTTATTTCCTATGTTGTGGTCAACAATTTCTAGAAACCTAACCAAACCCATATGGTAACAAAAGGCCTTATTGATCATGCATAGTCCATATACTTGTGCATGTTCAAATTCATAGTAGTAGACACAATTCAAGAAATTTCAACTTAAAAACCATCTGATACTCAAACCCAATATTGAAACAACATGAGCTTTAATATGCATAATTATACACATTCACTCTTTTAGTATATGATATCATTGATACTTGATAAAAAAATGAAAGCATAATTTTGTAGATGTGATTTTGAGTGCCCTTTTAGACATGTATGCAAAATGTGTAAGCATACAAAAGGCACAAAAACCGATTGACAAAATGTATCAAAGAGAGGTCTCATGGATTGTGATGATTGTAGCTCTTATGCATAAAATAGGATTTTAAGGGTTTTCAAAGTGACACCTCAACAAAAAGTAGTCTAGTGGACTATAACAATTGTGGGATACAAACAAAATGGAGTCTAATGGACTACAATGATTTTGGGATACGAACAAAATGGACTTATTAAAAAGGCCTTTGGAGATTTTTAAGAAAACTTAATTGACAAGTCTAAAGCCAATGTCCACAACATTTCATCCTCAAAGACAGTGCCAAAATGGGAGCTTTGGATAAATATATGGAGATGCATTAAAAATTATTGAAGGTGGATTTTTGTCAATTTAGCCACCTACACATTCTAATAGGGATAAAAGAGAGACCCATATTTGATCATCCCAACATAATCCTACAAACACCTATACAATGTCTCCATAATACATATACTCTATTTCATGCATGTTTGAATTGTTTGGGCTGTGAGTGAGCTCTGTTGTATATGGTTTGTAGCATGGAAATATATGTAGTTTCTATATGTATATTTGGAACTTACTCAATTTGAAAACTTTGTGGCTTTTGTCCTTAAAAGTTTGTTTTTCCTATATTTAAGACTTTAAACTATATTGTGCTTCCCCTTTTTAACCAATATATAGTTATTTTTATTAAAAAATAATACTAATCCAACCAAAAGGAAAATAAAACATAGAAAAGATGAAACATGAGAGCCAACATGAGGTAAAAAATACCAAATGATATAAATATGAAAGTGATTTATGTTTTTGCATACAATATTCAAACCACAACCAAGACTTGCACCTAGCCTCCACAACCTGTATATTTTGTGTCTAGTGTGTTGCCTCTAAAAATCCACCACATCCCAATGGACATTTCAATTTCTTAGGGTTTGCCTTACTGCATTCTCTTCATACAAAATAAAATCCATAGTTGTAGTACAATCATGTAGATGTAAAACTATTTCAAGGCCTCATTATGATTTTCAGTTATAAAGAAATGGATAGATATATTGAATAATTAGCAATTTTTAACTCCTAAGAATGTTGACATAGATATGGATGTATTTTTTCCTTTACATGCCATAATCCTATTTGTACCAGCAACATATGGGACATTGTTGTCTTCATCTCTAAAATAGGATATTTCCTTATAGACACTAAAAGATTTTTTTGCCAACAAGAAACATTCTAGTCCATCCTAACCTAATAATAGAATGGATATATAAAAACTCCCAATCATGAGGAAATTTCTTTTATGCTTGAGATGATAAACATTTTTTGTGTCTAGTGTGTCGTCTCGAAAACTCCACCACATCCAAATGGAAATTTCAAGTTTTTAGGGTTTACCATACTACATTCTCTTCTTATAAAATAACAACCATAGTTGTACAACAACATAGATGTAAAACTATTTCAAGGCCTAGTTATGCTTTCCGACAATAAAGAAATGGATATATCTCTTGAATAACTAGCAAGTTTTAACTCCTAAGTATGTTCACATAGATATGAATGTATTTGTTCCTTCACATGCCATAATCCTATTTGTACCAATAACATCTAGGACATTGTTGGTTTCATCTCTTAAATAGGATATTGCCTTACAGAAACTTAAAAGATTTTTTTGGCAGGAAGAAATATTCTAGTCAATCCTAACCTAATTAGAGAATGAATACATAGAAATTCCCAATCATGAGATAATTTCTTGTATGCTTGAGATGACAAACATATTTTGTTCCTAGAATGTTGTCTACAAAAATCCACCACATCCTAATGGACATTTCAAGGTCTCAAATTCTACCTTATTACATTATCTTCATACATAATAACCATATTTTTAGTACAACATTATGTCCCTCCTTGCTCCACAACAAGTTCCTCAAAATCTCGCACTTACTCATGTCTTGATCGAGCAAATGTTGTTCTAAACTGGAGTACAGTTACTTGGATCTCTCTTCATCATATATATAAAGGGTTCTTTGTCATGCCATCAGATACATTTCTCTTTCTTCCCTACCATTCTTTCTTTTAAACTTCTTTATAACTTCTTTAGATTAACATTAAAGCTTGTAATCATTTTTTTTACTGTCTGTTTGATGATTACAAGTGATACTCATTGCAAGCAATCCTTCACACTTGTAATCTCATGCATCCAAAATGAATGACTAATTCATCAACCCCCCAAAAATTCCCACTTATCCTTTTGAGGTTGTTCCCCACAATTTTCCCATTGGCATTCTCATGTGCAATCCCACCAGAACCTACGATCAAACTAGAAAATACCCTTGTATAAATCATAAACATCCACTCTCCCTTTATATTGAGTTATTCCCCAACATATCACCACTTGGAAACCACGATATATTGATAGAGGAAAGAAAACTTGGATAAGGATTTCTTGTGCCCACATTGAATCTCCTATTTGTATGTGTGCCTTATTTTCAAGATAGGTAGAGCCTTTCCCATTTGCGTGAGACTTTGTCTAGGTTGCCCACACTTTTTCATGCCCCTGAATACTTTCTGATGGTGTTGAAATCCTTGGCAATGTGTGAGGATAATTAGAGTGCAAAACTCATGGAGATCAACAATGACTGCATTTGTATCAATTAAGCCTTGTATTTTGTGGTGTAAAGTAAAGTTTCTATTGGTTGAATTTTTAGTGCATCTATGGTAATTGCAATATAAATCTCTATCAAATTTCATACTTTTTGGTCTATACATATAAATTACAATGGAGGGAGGTAACTCTATGAGATTATACTCTAGGATTTTTTATGATATATAATGAGGAAATTCTATAAAATGGGACCATTTTCATTTTAGAGTTGAATTAAATACCATATGTGGAGTTAGCAAAGCAACATTGACAATTGTGTCATAATTTTTCTTATTTTCACTTGGTTTTTTACTATGCAAATATTAGAATAAATAAATGTTAATCTAAATATGTACCAGCACAATGAGATAAACAATTAAGTACAAATATGACCCAAGAAAATAAGCAATTTAAATTTTAAAGCCTACTTGCAAAGGAAGTGATAAAAAAGACTTAGTTGATTCACAGTGATGTCGAAGGTGTGTAGAGATGGAAAGCTACTAGAATATGGAGGCATGATGTCATAATCAAACCCACAAAATTGCAAGAGTGTCAGAGATGTCAAGACTAGGGTGCCTATGCAGGGTCAGGGGTGTCAAAGACCTATTTTGGGCACCTGTGACTACTCAGAAGCTACAAAACTCATTTTTGCAGGGTCTCAAAATGTTCGTTGTTTTTCACTTTTAATTGCCTGCACTTCATTGGACCTCATTTTTATTCACTTAAAACCTGTAATAAGGAAGAAACACTTGCAAAACCCCCCAAACTACATCAAATCCCAAAAAAATAAAGATGCAAAATGGGAGGTCAGACTGTCCTCGGCTATTAACAAAGTGAACTTACGACTAAGTGTTGTACTACATTGTAGACCCCATGTAGTTATGTGTGTGTGTGTGTGTAGAATCATGCCCTAGGTGGCTCTTGTGCAATTCACACTTGATAGCAAGAAAATAACTAGATGTAGAAATGTAGATAGATGTGTGCATGAAAAAATGAACTTCCCCACCTATGAAGTGTATGTAGAAAAATGCAGTCCCTTGCCCTTGTGTGAGTGTTAGATGGATGCTTGAATTAAAATGTAATGGCCTTTAGATGCAACCTTAGGTGGTGATAGTAGATGTTTAGTGCTTGGTCCTTTATTATGATCACATAGTTTTTTATTTATATGATTTCCTTAGTTAAATTTCGTAATTAACCACTAAAAGGTCAACTAGTAAGAAATAAGATTCCCAAATGGCTAGAAGAGACATGAAAGATGTGATAAAAGTACAAAGAGGTCAGGGGTGCCTGGGTGGTGGCGTGCTCACTGGGTTTTGGTGTTTAGAGTCAGAAATGTCGAAGTATGAAAAAACATATTGGGAAAGGAGTGTAAGACTAATAGAGAAATTAGAGAGCAAGAAAAAAGGCCAAAGACAGTGATCGATTAGTAATTTTCTCACTTAGGAATCATATGAATAGTAGTATGTGGTCAGGACTAGAAATATACCCAAAGTGCATGATTTAGTGTCTACATTTTTCTCCACTTTATGTTGATGAGTGAATTCTCTATATCATAAAGTAGATAAGATATTCATACCTGATAACCATGTAGATCAATGGCGAAAAGTGTGCCGAGGAGACAAGAAAAAATGTGGAGTGATAAAAAGTGAAGCACCAAAGCTAGAGAAGAGGAAGTAAAAAAATGATGATGATGACCCTAAGGTGAGAGCGTATGTGTAGATTTCACCTTGTACCTATTGTTAATGTAGCTTGATGTGTGATTAATGTGACTACCACTTCCCATCAGGACGGACCTACAAAAGAGAAGAACGAATAAGTAGTCAAATACACGTATATGTAAAATTCGATGAAAACATGTAAAAATTATATAAGAAAGTTATGAAAATGTGAAAAAGGAACATGTGCACCTAATCCATGATGAGTGAAAGAGATAGAAAGGATCCTAAAGATGTTGTAGAAGAACAAGTTTTTTGGGCGATCTCATGCCAATTGCACTAAGTGTGAGTTTTTGGGTGATCTCACGCTAGTTGCACTGAGTGTGAGTTTTTTTGGGTGATCTCATGCCAATTGAACTAAGTACGGAAGAAGTGTAGGGATAAAATTCTAGTGTTATTCTCCAACCTTTGACCACTTCCTAAATTAAAAACACCATTGCAGATGGTGTGTGTAAATCTGATTTGGTTCGATCCATCTTGAAAGTAGAAAAGAAGGTGTAGTGCATGCATGTCAAGTGCTAAAAGACTGTGTGTCTTGTAAAATACATTGTATAAACTGCTGAAAACTATACTAAACTGAGAAAAACATTGTAATTGTCCCCTGGTCACAAGAACCTAGGAAGGGTTAGGGGTGACTAGGTGCTACTGTCTATATCTGGGTGCTAGTGTTTGTACTATGTTGAGGACCCAAGTCATATTTTGTGCCATTGTTGTGATTGAATGTTGTGTTGTACTGGTACTGAACTATGCTAAATTGTGACTTTGAACTACTATATGTGGTGACTGATTCACCCAATGATGCCCCTCTCATTTGGGGTGTATGCAACATTGCTAGGAGTATGTGGCCCAATGAAGGACCAACCATTGTGCTGAAACTGATGCCCTGCCGGGGAGGGAGTGTGATTGGTAGAAACCAAGGCACATGCAAACAAAGTGGTTGAAAACAAGTGTTAGTGCAAATAAGATAAACACACATGTAGAAGATAATGTGTAAACTAGGAACATAAGAAGACGATGTAAACAAGCATTAATGTAGACAAAGTAGACTGTAAAAAAAGGGTTTCAAACATGGGACATCACTCACGATGTTGCAAGATAATCAAGGCCAATATGGCCGAAAGCATAAAGTGTGCACACAAGACTAGGGGACAAAGCCCAAAAATAATGGCATGTAATGACAAACAATAACAAACTTAATGTAACATACAACAATAGTAGAAAATAGGCCTACAAAGAAAATGTTGCACATGAAACACACATTAGTATGTTAGAAAGGTGAAATGTTTGTCAAAACGTGTATAATCCAATATAGTATAGTGCTAGTGTGAAGATAGGAGAGAGTATAAATTGAAATAATAACACATGTGATGATAACGAAAGTGGATGCCCCTAGAAGCCACTGTGGGAATGGTATGAGGTATTGTGCAAAGCATCCATACTGCATGTAACAATATATGAAGAGTTTGTGATCACAAATACAAGGCAAGTGAACATGCATGTGTAAATAGCAAAGATAATGACATACAATGTATATAGCTAACATAGTAAACAAAATGTAACATGTGAGTATAAGTAAGCAAGAACAATGTGTAACCAAGATATGTAGTAGGTTGTGGATGAGTGAGATGGAATGAAATGCAAAGTGAGTTTGATAGGAGCCACGTGCCCCCTGAGTGAATTTTAATGAGTATACATGAGATGAGGTTCATTGATAAATTCCCCCTCAGCAGTCGAGAATGGACCATAGAACAAGAGTGCATCATCAGGAAATGGCTTGAATTATGCACTAGAAATGTATGATTGTCAACGTGTAGAGCATAGAGAGTGAGTGAGTTTGGTGAGGTTAATTTTAGATTGAGACCCTCAGAAGTCAAGTATGAACCATGGAACTAGAGTGCGTCATAGGGAAGAGTGTCGTGATCAATGTGTGTTAGAAAAAAATTCATGGATGCATTGAGTGTGGAATGTGTTGCATGTATGATGTCACATTCATGAATGTAGTGAGCCCTCAACATTCAAGTGTGAACCATAGCATGAGAGTGTGTCATTTGGTAATGACGATATAAATGTATCAAGATATGTATGATGCACGTGATAGACTAGATGCAAAGTAAGAAGTGAAATGATAGAAGTGAAAGACACCTAAGAATGCTAGAATGATGCTCCCCAAGTGCATGAAGAGAAGAATGATCTAGTAACATTGTCTAAGAGATCGTTGTTGTCATGGTCAAAACCAAATGGTGATGCATTTGAAACTTGGTAGGAAATTGTATGTGGTTGATCGAGCAAAGAGCCATTGCGGTGTAGATAATACATGCCCATCACATACTCCTCGTTAGTGAAAGGTGGTAATGGACATCCATGTGCATACCAAAGAGTAAGGTTTTGTGAATATCCGAGAAATGAATTGTTGAAAATGGAAACACGAATGAAAGGAATGAGGAATAAAATGTCATTATGATTAGGATCCAAAGTGTCGCCAATATAGTGAAGCCAAGATTGGACAAGAGTAAGTGGTGAAATATACGGAGTATGTGAAACAAAGACTGGGAGATGAAATACTCAGAGGCCATAAGTAATGGTAATACAAGTACGTATATGATATAGATGTGGTGAATGAGATGGCAGTAAAATATAATCAATTTTGAATCCAATCCAAGTCAATCCATCATGCGTATAAATAGTGTCAGAACAAGTGGGATCGAATGGAATATGCAACCAGAAATCCTTGTTTATGATAAAAGTGTATGTGAACAAAAGTACCACAGATGTAGGTTGCTTAGGAGGAGATAATAAAGGTGGTAAGATGTCCGATGTTTGGACAGGCCCCCGATAAAGTACCATATCAATAGTAGAATGAGGGGAGATTCTGAAGTAGACGGAACAACGTCTAATATACAAATTGAACAAAAGTACCACAGATGTAGGTTGCTTAGGAGGAGATAATAAAGGTGGTAAGACGTCTTATGTCTGGAAAGGCCCCCGATAAAGTACCATATCAGTAGTAGAATGAGGGGAGATTTTGAAGTAGATGGAACGACATCTAATATACAAATTGTTCCTTCAAGCAGAGGTAAGCTCTCTAGATAGTGCATGGGTCATGGATCGGAAACATGATGAATAGTAGTGGAAATTAGAATAGGTAATGTAGTGGTTGGATCTAGATTACAATGTTGGAATGGTGTGCTATCAGTGGGAACCTCATATTCAAATCCCTCATATAAGAATCTAACACATTGGTGAACTATCAAGGCTTTTTTAGTGGCGAATATTTGTAATATGGCGAATATTCCATTTTAGAAAAATTTGAAAAGGTCATTTTTTTGGCGTGGGTTAGTGACCTGTTCGCCTAAAAATTACAATTTAATTTTTTTAGGGGTCGGCTTCGCCTACCCTTGAAAATATCCCCTATATAATCCTAGATTATTCGTTGGGTAGAACACTACTAGCTCACTCATATGACCGATAACTGAACCTGCAGGGTAGGTTATTGACGCATGACGGGAGGTTTTTGATGCATGACAGGAAGTTGTTGACACACGATAGGAGGTTATTGACGTGTGAAAATCCTTTGTTATTAAATCAGGATAGGAGGGCGAAGGATGTAAATGCATGATAGGAGGTTGATGTGCAGCATGAGGTTGTTGACATGTGAAAATATTGTGTTGTTGATGCACGACATGAGGGTGGAGGCTATAGAAATGTGATAGTTCAACAACACCCTCATTGATGTATGACAAAAAACCTCCTTTCGCATGATAACAAGGTTACTACCACGTGACATCAAGTTTTTTGTCACGTGATAGGAGGTTTTCTATCATGCAACAACAACCTTGGTGTCGCACGACAATAAATATCATGTCGCGCATCTGAATCTTTCTGGTCACATGAATTCAAAAAGAAAGCTTCTTTGAGGTGAAAATTTTGTACACAAACCCCAAAAAATTCACCTTTCCAGTGAAAGCAGTTTCAGGGATATTTGTCGAGGATTTTTCAACTCCTATTTCCCAGAGGTCTCTTAAAATGAACCCTGTGAACTATAGAAGACACTTTTTGCATATGATGAAGCCATGGTTGACCAAGCAAGAAATTATATGGAAGTGGGATATCAATGACAAATAATCAAACTAGAATAGTCTTTGGCCCAACTGTGAGTGACAAGGTGACAATTCTTGAGTATGGACTCATAGTAGAATCGTATTATCGAACATAAATAGATGTCAGGTTAAGAATAGATACTAGAAGGTGTGTAGACACCCAAAATTGGGTTATAACCCCCTAAACCCCCTTTAATTAATTAATTCCCCCACCATGCCCACTTACATACATTTTGATTAATTTAATTACCAAAATTAAGTTAATTATTTACCTCACCTCTCCACCTCATCCTGGACCTATTCCAACCCTATTCATTTCCTAAGACTAAGTCCCCACTTCCCTTAACCAACTAGGACTTATTCTAACCCTAATCATGATGACCTATTATCCCTCTAACTACTCTCTCCATCCATTTAGCGTGATTCCACACTTGTGACCCATAACCAAAATCTCCATCACGTCAAATTTAGGAAGAATTGGGATATTTTTAGCAAGTATGACCATTTCTACCTAACCGACACCTATTATTCCTCAGTCGGCGTCGATCACCTAACCACCATTGGTTTCCTTAAATAATATTTCCTAACTCTTTGCTCAGGTTTTGAATCTAGTTGTCTAGCTCTTGTGACCTTGCATACTGACTCTCAAGATGTTAAGTGATCTTGCAACATACCAGATGCCCTTACAATGTTTAAACACCACACAGTCCACCAACAGATCAATCTAGAGATCCAGTGCACTCACAATGAAGCATAATGTCCTCATGTTGCTGTTGAATTTATTTGGGATCAACTTCTCCTATAACCATCACCATCACCTATTTTCTACGTGCATTCCACAAGTAAGTATTACTTCTTCTTATTCATTTTTAGTAGATTAGTTATTTTATTAGCTATTTGTTTCATTCCATATTCTACCTTACCCAGATCTTTCCCACAGTACCTTTGTCTTACTATATACCCGTTTACCCTTCACACCTTTCCCGAACACATATATTTTTACCTTCGAGTCCTTAAAAAAATCCCATGGCCATACCTAAACTCCCTTCACTCTCTGTGTAATATAGAGACTACCCAAAACCCCATTTTTAATATGGTTACCAAATTGCCCCTACCGACACCGGTCTCCCAACCAATGTCAGTCCATTACCAGTAGCCGACATTGGTCACCTAACCGACGTCGGTCTCTGTGACTAGTAACTTTCCCATAACCAAAAAGCTTCCAACTCACTTAAAACCTCCCAAAACCCCACCAAATCTCACCCATACCTCATCTATAGTCTATGTTAGACCTACAAACCCAGACGAGCCTATCAACCCTCCAGATTTAATTATAACTTTTCCTGTTAGATTAAATTTAATTATTGTATATTATAGGAGATACCTAAATCTTATTAACTACAGTAGACTTCATTTATTTTCAATATTTACTTGCATTAATTTGTTTACGACAATGGATTGAAAACCATTGGAAGCATCACACTTCTTGGATCTAGCCTTTGCTAGGCAGTCCACTACCATTTGCTATTTAATATTGTTTGGTAGTCTTGATGTGTTCTTAACATGTCGTTCCTCCTAGCCAAAGGGAAGCTCTTCACAACCATCTTGGTCAACATTCAACACACGCACAACCTATCTTCAACTATCACAGGTCATTCCTCCTAGCCAAAGGGAATCTCTTCACAATCAGCTTGGTCAATATTCAATGCACGCACAACCTATATTTTATTATCACAGGTATTCCTCCTCGCCCTTACCTATTATATTTTTTATCTTTACTTTGCAGTGAAACATTTTGGAACACTTGGTGGGACCCCATCTTGTGGGTTCTTTTAATTGTTCATATAGGGTGCATTTGTGTGTTTGTTTCTTTTATGAAAAATTCACACTAAATATCTCCCCGGAAATCCTCTTTTCCTTTTATTATTCTAAAAGAAATTTGTCTTTTGGTGTTTGAAAAGAACATTTCTTCTTTTCTTAAGTATTGCATTTAGTGAAAGATCATTTCTCTTCCTATTATCCTTTTGCTACATCAAATATCATTTTCAATTTGGGTTTAAAATTTGTGCATTTCATCCTTTGAGTGCTAAATTAGATCACATATATTTAATTAGCAATCACACGGTGGAGGTCATGACCACTTGGTGATTGGATTTGGATTAAGCATAGCTCAAATTTGTGCACACACTGTTAGGCCAAACCACTTAAATAATTTGCACATTTCTTAAACACTCCCTTTCCAAGAAGATGTCGTCAAGGATTTAACAACCCGTTGATGGTGTACACCACCTGATGTTTTAGCCAGTTTGTCATTTCAGAGTTCGGACCACACGTACCAAAAGGTATATCGGGCCTCTTTATCCAAAACTAACCTGAAAGCAGCCATAGATTGCTTATATGTCATCTTCATTATCCAAAAACTCTATTTCATTCGCAGTTAGTTTAAAAAGGCATAAGCCACTTAACACTAAAATGTGATACCTAGAATTTACGTGTTTTGTTAATTTTTGCTTGTTTGAATTGTGTTTTGAGTTGAGAGAATGATTCTCCACTTTTTCTTCTCTTTCACACTCCATAATCATAACTGGTGTATTGTGGTTCTTTCTGAGTGTAATAGAACATCTTATTGCCATACTCAGGTTCTAAGTTGGTTTTTATTTTGACTTAATTCACCTTAAATTCAAAATTTCACCATCTTCTTAAAATTCACAGTAACCAACCTTGGTCTAATGACCAACATTGGTGCAGTCATCATACTGACATCAGTTAATTGACTGGCATCGATTTCCTACTGTTTTGGTCATTTTGTCCAAAATAGTGTTCAATTCATATTCATACATTTTCTGTGTTCAGACTCATTTACTAGTCTCATTTTTGAGCCTCTGTCACCATCAACAGAGTCCAGTTTCATCTATTTTACCCCTTTCATCTCCATATTTCTAATTCTTTTAATTATCTTTAGTAACTAGCACTAGTCCAGTGACCGTCGTTAGTTTGTTCTGCCAACTAGCACCAGTTACCTAACCGACGTCAGTTTCTGTGTTTTTTTATTTTTAATTAGAAATAGAAACCTACTTTCATTTTCCATATTTTTCCCATCTTCTTTTTTTGTGTTTCCATGTCATTTTTAGAGATCAGGGTACATATCTTTCCACCATTCACATGGTTTTGACTCTTAAGCAAGCCAACACCCTATTTTTTCATGTTAACCATCATCTTCTACCTCTCAACCCTTCACCACATTTTTTTCACCCATGTACCCCACTACTTTTACTGCTATACCCATAGGTGACGAGGAATTCATGAAATTCCTTGATCACAATCCTGCAGCCTTTTAGTTTTACCTTGCCCATTATTCTACCCGTGAATCGTCAGGAAAATTCATATATGATATGAATGTCTTCGTTCCTACTGCTCTTGCCCCCACTTCTATATCGGCCAACACTAGTGTAGCATTACCTGCTTCCACCTCAGCATCTATCATTTCTCAAATCATCCCTACATATTCGATATCTGTTACACCTATGACATCTATCACACCTTTGGTGTCTATCGCCCCTTCGACATCTACCTCACCATCATCTACAACGCTTAGTGTAGGGATACCCACATCATCAACACCTCATATATCCATTTCTTCTCAGCGACCAGTCACTTCGGTATCTCATACCCCCTTCTAGAACTTGGTCCATTCCATACCCCAGAATTTTCCACCTATGGCTACAAGGGTCTCCACAAAAGTTCCTCCCACCTATACCATGCCTTAACAACTGCTTGTTGTTTCTACTTCTTATTTAGGATATATGTCTTCTTCATATATTCCCTCTTACATACCCCCATCATAGTTTGATTATTTGACACCACCATACACTGGTGTGTCATCTATAACTTATCTACCTCATCCACCCCCTTTTACTGCAAGGGGTCCCTCAATAGAATCCTACAATGGATCTTATAAAGATGATGATGGATAAGATGAAAACCCTAGAAGCATTTGTTTTGGACTCTCGTAATACCTTGACTTACGATGAAATCTGTAATGATCCTATTCATCCATCTATACCCATTCATCTGTATCCTGCACATTTGGAGATGCCTAAGTTCAATCAATTTAATAGCAAGGAAGATCCACAACAACACTTGCAATCATTCAAACACCTCTATTATTTGATTGCCCGCGATGACACCTTGCTTCTTAGGACTTTTCCCATGTCCTTAACAAGACCTGCTTTAGATTGGTATAGTGCATTACTGAAACACTCAATCTTTTCCTTCAATCAGTTAGCCCAGACCTTCCTTGACCACTCTACATCAATATTTCCAAGAAGGTGTCCATGACTGATTTATAATCTATTTGTCAATACGAGGACGAGTTTATCATTGAAATTTTTGCACACTGAAGGGGTCTCATTAATCAACTTGCCTTTCAAATTTCACAAACCAAGATGATAGATTTATTCACTAGGGTTTGTATCATGCATATTTCCCCAACTCTTCAGATACAAACATTCCAAATGTTTGATGAGGCGTTTACCATGTCCCGGAAGCTAAAAATTCATGCCCTGAAAGAAAAGAAACTTTAGCTATGCAACAAGAGTGTTCCTTTTAAATCAAATGACTCCCCTTCTTCTTATAAACCATAAAAAAATCATTATAATAATAATTCTAAGGAAAAAGGATCTGAAAACGTGGTGGTATTGAAATCTGGCCCCTCTCATCCGTCAAACCAACCAAAACCTCTTTCTAATTTATCCCCTATTCATAATTTCTAGTACAAGTACAAACATAGACGTTATACCCCCATTGGAGAACCTTATTCCTTTGTAATGGAAAAACTATTAAAATCAAGATCCATCTTTCTTCCACCAATCAAACCACATCCTAGCTTTGAACCTTCCCTTCCTATACCTAGATGGTATAAGTAGAATGAATACTGTAACTATCACCACATTAGAGGGCATAGTGACAAAAATTGTAAAAAATATAAAAACATTGTCCAGGAAATGTTAGATAATGAAGATCTCATCTTGGATAACCCTAACGCACCTAGAATTCAAAACCTTTAGGTATTTAAGAAACATTTTCCAAACCATACCCATTCATCAAATTAGGTTGGTGAGACCTCTAACAATGACACTAATGTTCATGAGGTCCATGCCATCTTTGACATGGTACCTGTCCCTTCTACTCAGTTGCTTTCCATCCCATCTAATGATGAAATTCTTGTGCGAGCTCCTCTACCCACGAAGGATCCTATTTCACCTACTCCTCTACCCATGGAGGAGCTTACACTGCCCAATCCTTCATCTACAGAGGCGCTTACTCCACTTATTTTGTCACCTATCAAGGAGCCTATATTACTGATGCTTCTACCCAAAGAAGAGTCTATTTTATCCTCTTATCTACCTAAAGAAGAGTCTACACCACCTACCTTGCCCCCTCCTCAACCCATAGAGGAGCCTCTTTATACTCTCTTCATGTCATTGGTGTGTCTCCCAGGGTCTATCAGGGTCCTGTTAACCGTCTTGCATCAGTTCTACCTATAGAGTTAGAATCCAAACACTTCCCTATCTCACAAACCTTGAAAATTTTCACAGGGATTACCACCAAGTCATCGCCATCTTCCTCTACCTCTACGCCATTCTCTTGTTTGGATGATCATTTAGAGTATGTTGACCACACCATGCTCTGGGGGCGTCTTCGGCTCCTAGTACCTACCAAAATCTAGATGTTGTTTCCAGATACTTCGATGATTTATCTTAAAATATTCAAGGTAACTAAATCTTTCACATATGAGCTAGTTGTATTAGCCTCCTCTTCATCAAATTTACCTTCACCTGCACCAAAATCTTCATTTGCACCTAAACCTACCACTACATTAGGGACCTTTCTAATACCTAGACTAGTCCATCCCCCCATAAATCTAGATTTTGACACCTCTTCACAAACCACCACCAAGTCTATTCCCAAACATAAGAGGAAGACCCAATCTCTTAAACCTCTTACCCCAGTTTCTCCCATGCCTTATTATTCACCTTCACCTCTCATATTAATCTTAGGCCCACATCCATAAAACTTGGTCAAGCAACCTCTCCCCTAAAGCAAACCCAATGCGAAACAACCCACACCCTCGCCTTGATCTTCTATTTTACCCATGTCTTCTTCATCAATCATTCCTCTACTTTCTCATTTTCCATCACCCTCTCCATTACCTACAACCACACCATTTACCACATCTCTATTTTCACCTTTGTTGAATCGCACGCCTACACCTTCTGTATTCCCTTCTTCTTCACGCCCTAGTCCAACACCTTTATCCAAGAAGGTGCAACTAAAACCAAAAAATACGCTACCTACCAAAAAAGTAGTTAAAATGACTCGACACCCAACTCCACCTCCTTCACGGTGATCACCCGCACCTTCATCCAAAACAACTCTGAATTCTCATTGTGATCCCTTGGTAATGTCCTATTATAACATCCTCACTTGGTTGTTAGAAACCTCCTCTATCACACTACTACCCCTTAAGCCTTACGATCCACACAAGCCCAAATGAGTAGGATTTGATGATACTAAAATATTTGCATATCATCGCTCCCTAGGGCATGATGTTGAAGGGTGTAAGGCCCTCAAAAACATTCTAATTCAACTCTATTATTCAGATGGTCATTTATATGATGATGACCTATTGGAAGAGACTTCCATTCCTCCTTCACCTACTGCCACACACCCTTATCCTATATCAATTTAATGACTATCATCTCCACCTCCACAACCCTATTTTCCTCCTCTAGTCTTCGAGATAAATATGGTTTGAGTAGCTACTAGATCACAAAAGGACAAAGGAAAAGAGAAAGCTGAAAACCCATCTAGTGCACCTACACCTACCATTCCTTATGTAACTACCCCAAGGTAACCGACTATGAGCTGATCTATCTAATTTATGATGGATTCACACATAGCGCTATTATCAAACAACTACATCAATTTCCTTTAAAAATTTCTTTGTATGACCTCATCCAAACCTCTAAGTATCATTGTCAAGCCCTCTTTGAGATCTTGTAAACTATTGAGGTTCTACCAAATTACCCTACACTTTTTGCCATCATCTTCACTCCTCATCATGTGGCCTCTCTCACTACTTCACATAAAATTTCTATTACCCCTACCACTCACAAAGTTTATACTATTAATTTCTCTGACTCGGAGATAGCCCCTCATCATTCAGAGGATCTTGATCCCACCATCTTCATCTTCATCTACATCAAAGATACTCACATCCTATGTGTTATGATTGATGGAGGTGTAAGCATTAATATCATTTTCTCCCATGCGTATGAACAAATACGCATACCCACCAACTGCATGCTTAATAACCCAGTTATGTTGCATTCTTTCAATGATGCCATGACCACTACCCTTGGCACCATCATCCTCCACATCCACATGGCTCCCTACACCATTCAAGAACTATTCTATGTTCTTAAAGGGGAATTTCATTATAACATGTTGTTTGACCAGCCCTAGATTCATGCCATGGGGTGTGTACCTTCAACCCTTCACTACTACATAAAAATTGAATATGAAGGGCACCCCTACACCATTAAGGAAGATCCTTCATCTTTCAAAGCCTATAACATGTTGTATTGATCCAATGATCTCCTTATTTCAATTAAGGCATCTACTACCTCAGCCACTTGATCTACCACCAAAAATACCTCATCTAATACCGTGGTCTCTTCATCATCTACCACTACCTCATCCACCACTTTTGCTACTACATCTCCCTCAACCAGTTCACCTATTCCTACTGCCACTGCAACTTCTAAAGTTATCCCATCTACCAACCCTTCTTCTCAAACTTTGAGTAACTCATCCATTCCCGTCACCCAAGTACCGACCTCCGACCCCTTGGCAGGTGTTTTTCAGTGCTTTACATTGGGGGAGTATTGCTTATAAAAAATTGACACTTTCCAAACTCCTCAATAGTATGGAAGCCTTCATCAACACCCACATTACAACCAACATGTGGGTGAGGTTTTTCCATACGATCCTCCTCACCTTTGCACCAACCTGACATTTGGGGGACTTGATACTTATTATTCTCCTAAACTACCCACCCAAACACGACCTTTTTCATCTGATTTCTAATATCTCCCCAACATCTTCTTTTCCCACATCTTTCTTCATCATTGTTCTTGGAAGGGATTTGGATTTGGTATTTACAAACAAGGTCATAACACAATCATACCTTGCACTACCCACAAACATAAAGATTGTCTTGGTATCAGATTTGCTGAACCACCTAATCCTAAGAAGGCTAGAATCAACCTCACAGAGGAAGATCAACCTTCTTCACTTTCATCACCTATATTACCACTTTATCCACCTTCTTCACCTATTGTGCCACCTTCACCCACAAAGTCCATGGATCTAGAATCCATCCTATTATCCAAATAACTCTCCTAGTGATTTGGATAACTTATATACATCTTCTAACCCTGACCTCTTCATTACGATGTTGCATGCACTCAAGTTCGCTTGGCACATTCCTTGTTAGGTTGTGGAACTTGTTTTCATGTGAGAAAGTGTTGAAGACTATACACTAAGAAACGTTATTTTCTCATATGGGTGGGATTTTGACCCATGGGTTTATGGGATGATTTTTTGCCCATGGTTTTGATACCCATGGTTTTGTAAAATTGCTTAAGCAATTGTCTACTTATATGGTTTTATGCATATGATAGTTATAATGTAACATTGCAGATGTGTTTTAAATTCGGGTGTGAATTCTGTAGAGTTTGTTGATCATAGCTCCAAACACATATGGGTATTGTATTGAGAGAGCGGTGGCTTGTAATAAAATCTAAGCAAGTGATTCTTGGTGGACATAGCCTAAATTGGGTGAACCATATTAAATACTGTCTCTTTGTGTTGTGTTATTTTATTCTACACTTTTATTTGTGATTTGTAATATTTTCTGCATATTAGTTTCTACTATTACGATTCTGTGAGGGATTATTCTACATATTTTATCCCTTATTTACTAACATTATTTTCTTTTCCTCATGTGCCCTTGTGTGCTTCCCCTTCTTCCCTTCCTTTCCTTTTCTTCTTTTTTCCATCTTCCCCTTACACGCGTCTTTTGCACATTCACCTTCTTCTTGGAATCCATTCACCCCTTGCGAACACCCACACATCATCTTGTAATGGTTGTGCCTTGACCATGCATTCTCTTCTCACCAGTTTTCCTCATTTCCCCGTGCACGTCATGCTCACGTTCCTCTGTGCATTCCTCTATTTTCTTCTGTGCACCCTTTCCTCATGCCATCCTTTGCACCCTTCTGTGCAAGGTCATCTTTTGACATGCTTGAGTGTGCCACATGCAACCAGCTATAGTGTGCCAATAAGGCTCTGAATCATTAAAAAAAATCAATGAGTGACACATGGCAGAAACGACAAACATTTTTCACAATTGGCCTTCCTTTTATCCAATTCATGTGTGCCATGTGTCTTAGGTGCGCAGACGGCTTTGACATCCTCTAACAATCATAAATTTTCCTACATAGCTTTGATCAGCATGCACATGGACTTATCACAGATATGCTGACATCAACCATAGTGCTAGACATTCAAATTCAAATTTTGGCAGACCTAGTAGGTGAGAAATGGGAAAATGTATCTCTAGGCATTAATGAGTAGATCTGATTGCTTCAACCACCTGATTTGATATGATTTTCCCTCCTTCCTCCTCCAACATGCCAAACAGACCTAGGGAAGTACATTCGACAGATTATCAGGTGGATTTGCAAGTATTGAATGCTTCTTGTTGGTGGTTGTATTTCAAATTCAGGTTTTTCCTCCTCTTCACCTTCCAAAAATTCATCTATAAATGTAAGAGTTAGGATCATTATTAATGTTGGATACTCTATATGCTTACGGGTTTTTATAAGGACTTAATATTTTTTGTATTCTGAGTTTTGAACCTCTAGATCTGGTTCATGCATGTAGATATCAACCTCTTTCACCATTGTAACAATTATGTGCATTTATGGAAGTAATAGAAGCATTATTTTGTGGTTATTCTCTGTCCTAACGTGTTTCTTTTCTTCTTCTTTCCTTTCTTTTACATTGTGTGTTCATTGTGCCACTTCATGTCCCTTGTAATCCATTATTTAGTTATGTTCCATGAGAATGATATGGTAAACACTTTTTTAGTTATGTTACTCATTTCTAGCATCCTCTCACGTGTTCCCCTTTCATTCCTACTTAGAATAGATAGTGTTCATCCCTCTCTTTCTGGTGTTATCACCTTTTAGTGTAGTTAATTTTCATGTTATCCCTGCTCCCTTGGCATTTATTAGTTTAATTTCCTCTTTCAACACTAGAAGTAGCAATAACAGTAGAAATAGATAGAGGAACCAACATTCTCTGGAGATCCATCTCAAGTGCGTAAGGTCCCACAACTTGGAGATAGTTTCATTGTGATCTCAAACAGCTCATCTCTTCTAGATTCGAGACATGGGTGCAATTTTAAAGACCAAAACATCCCTCCTTACCTTTTTTTTCATAAACATTGTTTCCTTAGGACCTCTGACATATCATCATGATGACGAGACCCCCTCTTCTATTCCTCTTCTTTATCCTAACATGATATATGATGACACACCTTCTATCAATGTCATTCAATGTCAGGATGATGCCTTTATTCTCACCTATTTAGGTGTTGAATATTATTACATTCAAAGGTTGTTACCTTCTGAGACACAAACCATGCTGAATGAATTAACCATAGAAATCAACCCCTTGAATTCTAAATATAGGTCAATATTTGGATTCTACTGAATAGGAAGCCTTCACCACTTTCCTTCAAGATCATAACAATGATTTTTCTTGTTCTTATGCCAATATGCCCAGTATTGACCCAAATATTGTGGTCCATAATATTGTGACTATCCCCGACGCTAAACCTGTGAAACAAAAGCTACATAAAATGCATCCACAAATGTCCCTTCTTATGAAAGAAGAATTCCAAGCCTTCTTTCTATTTCCTTCATTCTTTCTATTGACCATCCATAATGGATTTCTAACATTGTTCCTATCACTAAAGCGATAGGGACACTCCGCATCTGCATGGATTTCCATGATCTTAACCTTTCTTGCCCTAAAGATGACTTTCCTCTGCCTAGTATTGACCAACTCATTGATCTTATAGCCGGTCATGAGATGTTATCTCTTATGGACAGGTTTTCAGGTTATAATCAAATATTACTTGCGCTAGAAGATCAACACAAAACCGCCTTCATCACCCCTTAAGGGACCTTTTGTTATCACATCATGCCTTGCAGGTAAACCGAAACCTGAGCCTCTTAATGCCTTGCATCTTTGACCATTCTACTATTGAATAAATTACTACATCACTTTATTTCACTTACATGCTTGTCCCTTGAGCGAAACTCTCCTTCCATCTACCTATTTCAAGAACAAACGAATCAAACTAAATTGTGTGATTATCCATCACTTTTCAACCTTGTCTTCAATATGAGTATCGCGGCTCTACTCATGGCATGATTCTCACGGATACTTTTCATCCTTTTTCAGGATGGAATCCCATGGTCATTCATCACTTGAAATCTCTATTGCATAGATAACCTCTTTTGTATTATGGTTTTTCCTTCATACAAGAGACTTATACTCCTTTATAGTCTTATCCATGACTTCAAGTATAAAAACAATAAAAAAAATACAAAATATATGGGTTAACAAAAATTTATCCTTTAGTCAAACCTTTTACAAATAGATGAATCCCTCAAAAGGACATCTATGTCTCTATCTTGCTATTATAAGTAGATTGCTCCCGCGAAGGACAACTATAAAAGTTAGCCACTTATTGTAATTAGTATATCTAAAAAGAAGACTATTCTATATCTCTCAGATAAAATAATCCTAAAGCTTCCCACATTGATTAGCTTCATGAGGACCTCAAGGATAACCTATTCATCCCAATATAGACTTCCCGCATCGATCAGTCTATACAAAGCAAAAAGCAAATGGCAAATCAGCAGCACCCCCTAGATGTTGATCAGATTTCTAGTTTGATCATACTAGCATCCAGTGTGATTGCACAACATTGAATCCTTTCCCCAAGTGTGGGACTTGCAAAATGAGAAAAGAATCTCCAGTTTAGAGGTTTTTTCCTCAATTCCTTTGGTCAGATTTATCACTTACAAGTTGCAGAGGTCTATATTCCTAACCCTACCCTAAATTCCAAAGGAGACAGAGATAGAGAATGCAAAAAAGCTAAAACTAATGCTAATAGGTGATGCACCAAAGGAGTGGTGAGCATTTTTTACTTCTGCAGATTGACACAATTCATAAAATGCAACAAAACAACATGCACAAACTGATAATTGTAATGAAGAATCATAAATTAGTCAAACAACACCAGCAGAGGATGAAAAATAATCACAGGGCTGTATTGTTATTTTAACATCAAAATCACTTGCATTACAACACCTGGGAGGCAAAAATGAGTTGCAGTTCTTAGAAAAGGTCTGATATTCCACCAAAATCACTTCCAAGGTGAGAAAGGGGACCTGCAATACACAAAAAATGTTCAACCCTTTGAAAATGAGCCAAATCTGGCTTTTACAGTGCAAGGGACGAGCCCAGGAGAGAGAAACACGGGAAAACATGGGAGAGGTTCAATCATTGACCAAAATGCATTCAAAACAGCATGGGCATCCTTACAGACCCATTCCCTGACATTTTTAACCATGCTGGGAGAGAATGCGAGCCATTCTTCATTAAAAACGGTGGTTGAAACGTCATTTCTACTCATCACCACGTGCCAGAGATGTTTTTCAATTTTCTCTCTCCAAACTCCATCAAAATGAAAAATTGACCCCAGAATCTTGTAGAGAATTTCACCAGATTTCCATTGATATAAAGAACATGAAAAACCGAGCTCTGGATCGAAAGATATGGCCATTTGAAGTTTTAGGGCAAAACAGGGCCAAATCGGGTTGGCGGGCAAAAATTCAAATTTTTGCACCTTTTTGGTCATTTGGAAAATTTTCCAAAATTTCCCCATGCTCCACCACTCCATCTCATTGGCCATGGGCCTTTCAGGGGAAAATTTTCCCAAAAAACTCCGCCGAGCCATAACTTCAAAAATACATGGAGTTAGGAGGAAAACTTTACCTTTCTGGAAAGCTGAGAAAGAGCTCTATCCAATGGTGTCATTTCTAGAAGGTTTTGAGTGCCTAAAAAGAAAAATATTATGTCTGAGGCACAAGAGAAGGAAAGATGAAAGGGAGTTAGCCACAAAATGAGCAGGGGGCACATTTTGGATAACAATTTTGGTGACTCAGAGGGGTCATCTGCCTGCTGGATGAAGTTACCAGTTGCCTGAAGCAATCCATTGGGCATGGAGTCACCTGATTTTCTATCTAATACCCCAACTGACTAGAACGTTGCAAGGAGGAACATGGAATATCACCTGATGGAGCAAGGCCTGCAAACACATTCCCAGGAATAGCAAGCCTGTGCCAAAGCACTTAGGGAAAGAAAAACTAATCTACAGCAAAACAATGTGCACAAGCACTTGGAGGAATGAAAACCTAAGCTAATATTTACAAGGTGGAGAATTTCCCTTTAGTAGCAATGCTTTAGATGGATCCCATTGACTGGAATCTACAGTTCTTCACCATCCAATGAAGACAATTGGAAGGCATTGTTGTCCTTACACTTTGTGACCATGTATGGGCCACTCCAAATGGCATCAAATTTTGAATGCCTTCCCAGTTTTTCTCTATCTGCATCCCATTTTAGCACTAGATCTCCAACTTGGAAGGATCTATTCTTGGCCTTTCTATCAAAGGTCTTCTTTATCAAAGCCTGATCCTTCTCCATTGCTTGGGATGCCTGATTCCTGATTTCTTGGAGCTCCATCAATTCTGCATATCTAACTTCCATGGGCTCAAACTCCAACAACTCCAACTGTTTCATGAGTTCCAATGTTGGCAACTCAAGAGACATGGGTAAAATTTCCTCTCTCCCATAAACAAGCTTGAATGGAGAATTACCTGTAGATCTCTTGGGAGTTATCCTATCAGCCCATAAAGCTGATTTCAATTTAGTATGCCAAGACCTCTGATTTTCATCAAGAGTCCTCCTAATGATCTTCAACAAGTTCTTGTTTGTAGACTCAGCCTGGCCATTACCCTGAGGGTAATAGTTTGATGAAGTACTTAGGTAGATCCCGTTCTTGACAGCCCATTCAGTCACCTTGGATCCAATGAATGCTAATGCATTATCTGATATTATTGTAGCTGGTATGCCAAACCTGGTTACTATTCCCTCATAGAAGTCTAGGATACTAGCTTCATTTGCTTCCTTGAGTGCTACTGCTTCAGTCCATTTGGTGAAGTAATCTGTGGCTGTTAAAATCCACTTGTGCCCTTGGCTCGAATTGGGATTAATAACTCCAATGAAGTCTAAACCCCATTGCATGAATGGCTGGTCAACTGAAATTGGATGCAATGGAAGGGCAGCTAGCCTCTCTTTACCTGTGAAAAATGCACAATTCTTGCACCTCTTGATCCATGCATAACAATCATTGAAAATCTTGGGCCAATAATAACCAGCCCTCATGATCTTTAGAGCTATCACTCTTGGTGCAAAATGACCACCAGCTGGTCCACCATGGAACTCTTCCAACACCCTATGAATCTGATTTGTACCAATGCATCTCAGCAGTACTCCATTCACATCTCTTTTGAACAAAACACCATCAACAAGGGCATATGGGACAGCCTGCAATCTGAAGTGTCTTCTTTGGGTCTTGTTCATCTCTGGAGGACATAGGCCTGTGCTTAGGAAGTGCATTATACTCTGGGTCCAGCAAGGGGTGGGGACACCATTATTTTCCTCTTGAGTGCTTCCTTGCTCATGGCTGTCTTGCAACGCCAAAACAGCCTCCTTCTCATTGCATGCTTCCTCTTGTTTGCTTAAAATCAGCTGCTCACACAATCCTTTTCCTCTGACCAACTTGGTGACCTTGATCTCTATGTCATACTCCATGACACGAGTAATCCAACCTGCCCTTTTTTCATTCAAGTCTTTATTTAGGAGGAAGTCCTTAACTCCCGCATGAGAAACCAACAATTGAACCTTGTTGTTTGAGACTAAATGCTTGAACTTCTTCAAGCTTCTGATTACTGCAAGAACATGCTTCTCAATGAAAGAATATCTCACCTCATAGTCCTCCAGGATTTGGCTGAAGAAAGCAATTGGCTGCTCATCATTGTCTTTATTCTGCTGTACCAAAATTGTAGAAATAGTATCATCACCTCCAAACGCATAGAGGATGAAATCCTTGGAGAAATCTAGGTTGATGAGAGTTGGGGCTTGAGAGATGGCTTCTTTGATTGCTTCAAAACTTTCCTTGCCTTCTGTTGTCCATTTGAAAGCCATGCTTTTCTTTAACATTTTGGTGATAGGTCTGACAAGGGCTGCAAAATTTGGGACAAACCTCCGAACAAAATTTATTCTCCCCAAGAAACTTTGAAGGGCCTTCTTGTGGCTTGGCAATGGCAGTGCTCTTATGGCTTCGAACTCTTTCCAGATCAATTGCTAATCCTTCTTTGGAGACAATGTGGCCAAGGAGTTTTCCTTCATGGGCTAGAAAAATACATTTTTTAGGATTCAAGGAGACTCCAAATCTTCTGCACCTTTGGAACACTTGTCTCAAATGAGAGAGGTGGTCTGCTGTATTTTTTGAAAAAATAGTGATATCATCAAGATATATCAGCACTATGTTGTTAATCAAACCTTTGAATGCCATGTCCATTGCTCTTTGGAAGGTAGCTCCGGCATTGGACAGCCCAAATGGCATTTTCCTGTATGCATAAGTTCCCCATTTGGTTGTAAAGGCTGTCTTGAACTGATCTTCTTCCTTCACCATAATCTGATTGTACCCTGAATAGCCATCAAGTAGTGAAAACCTCTCGGAGCCAGCAACAACTTGTAAAATTTGCTCCATGGAAGGAAGTGGGTAATGATCCTTAAGAGATGCTCTATTCAAATCTCTGAAGTCAACACACAATCTGATTTCCCCACTCTTCTTTCTGACTGGAACCAAGTTGGCAACCCAACTAGAATGCTTGATAGGGAATATGATTCTTGATTCTATCAACTTATTCAATTCTTTCCTCATGAGAGGCTCCATGTGGGGGTTGACTGGCCTTTGTTTTTGCCTGATGGGCTTAGTATTTGGATCCAATTCAATGGTGTGTTGAGCTAACTCGGGATTGAAACCTTTCAAATCTTCATAGCTCCAAGCAAACACATCAGGGAATTCTTGACAAAGTTGTATGAACTCATACCTTTCTTGCTCAGTTGTCATCTTGCCAACTTGGAGTGATTTTCCTTCTCCTACCGAGATGGACACTGAATCTTCTTCCTTCACTTGGATGTTTGCTTTCTCCTTCCTAAACTGATCATTAGGATTGAAAATGGACTCCAAAGTAATAAGCCCCTTTGGTAGTTTGTTGGTTCTCAGCTGCACCACCTGGTCACCATACTGCTGCTCCAACTTTTCCTAATTTTTGGCTGAGAACTCAGCCTCTTCTTGCAAGAAATGGATGATTTGCTGATCATTTTCAAATACTTGCCAACTTACATTGTTGTCCGGCACTGAAGGCCTCACAATCACATGGATGTTTGGTTGTACCTTGTCCTTTTGAATGCTTTCAACAACGTCAAAGGCTGCCCCAACTGCTGCAAGCCTGTCAGCAGCTTGGTTCTCTTTCCTAGGAATGGATTTGATGCCAAAACCCTCAAAATCTTCAATGAGGTCCCACACCCTGTTCTTGTAGCACTTGAGTAGATCATTCTTGACAGCATGCTGCCCCTTGACTTGGTTGACAATCAACTCACTGTCACCAAAGACTTGCAAGTTCTTTATTCCTCTCTTGATTGCCCAATGCAGTCCTTGCACCAAGGCTTCATATTCAGCAGTGTTGTTAGAGCATGCAAACTGAAATCTAAAAGCTGAATAATACTTAACTCCTTGAGGTGAAACCAGCATGGCTCCCCCTCCTACACCTTGTCTACTCCTTGATCCATCAAAAAACAACTGCCATACCTCATTGTCATCCTTGTGGTCTGGCTTGGTGATGCTAGGAATAGGCTGATTTTCTTCATGCATGCAATAGAATCCTAACTCAGATTCTTCTATTTCTTGATAAGGATCAAAAGCATGCACCTTGCTTGCCCATTCATCAAGAGTTAAATCTGGGATACTTCCTACCTTGGTGTCAGCTTCATCAGTGCTTGGGTGATCTTCTTAATCAAACGTTGAACAATTGGCATTGATCTGACTTGGAGTGTAAGGCTCAATGTGAAAGTTTGCAATAGGTTCAGACCTGATTGTGGCTTTGGTTCCATATCTTGTTCTGAACAACATGTGTGACCAATCAGCAGACAAGTAACCTCCAATCTTAGCTATGAAATCCCTTGACAAACATAGGGCAAAGAGTGGTGGAAGGTCTATTACTGAGACATCTTGCAAAACAACCACGTTGGGACAGGCATGCAAAGTAAGACTCAAGTTTTTAATCACTCCAACTATTGTTACTGTTGTCCCATCCAATTGTACCACCCCTTTGGATATGGTTTCATACTGAATTCCCAACTGATCAGCTATTTGCTTGGGCATTACTGAACTACTTGCCCCGGAATCAATCATGCAATTGTGTACTAATTGGTTCCCAATGATCAATGAAACATAGAATGGAGGGGGCTTCAACATCTTACCTTGCTGTCCTCCATGATTCCCCTCAGGCTGGGCAGCATTTGTGAGCACCTTCTCTTGCATTTGGACTTGCTGATTTGAAGTTGACCAGTCCTTCATGGCAGCTTGTAGCAAATCTCTTTGGCCTGGGATAGATAGTGATTCCCACATTGATATGTTTACATTTGTCTTCTTCATCTGATCAATGATATTGAATGGGGATGAAGTATCCTTTTGCTGTCCCTTGGCCTACACATTCATCCCTTGTATATGGGCAGCAACAACTGGCATTTGAGTTGGCCTAGGAACTGTTTTAGGCAGTCCTTGTGTGCTTGGGATTGCATTTTGCTTGCCAATAGTTTGTGGAGTGACAGAAGGTCATGAATTACTTGGGGCCAATGGCTGTTCTTCACCCAAATTTCTCCTCTTTGACCTTGTGTTGGCTGCAACACTTTGGGAAACTATCTGGTTCATGCCACAAAAATCTTCTGCCTGCCAGTTTACAAGTGTGGTATCATTTGGAGCTGATTGCTGCTGGAATGTTTCTTGTTGCTGGTCATTTCTTTGACTACCTTCACCCTCCACACCAGTTGTTGTCACCATTAATGCTTGATTCAAGGCACCGTTGAAGCACATGGACTGGTTATGAGGTTCATTGCATGGGAAACACCAATCATACTCTTGAGCCATATTGTTTTGTACTGGCACTAATGCTTTAGATGCAGATGTAGCATTGGGATTATAGGGCTGAAATGGTCTGTTGGCAGGAGGCCTTGCTTGATTTAGATTTGCAGCTGGATTGGGTGGTCTTTGGGGTTGATATGGCTGCCTGTTAGGCTGAGCTTGGGGCTGGAAAGAAGGTCTAAAACCTTGAGCTTGCTACCTTTTGAGTGTAACCAGCTCATTACCTAGATTTTGCAATTGCTTCATGACTTCTTGAAGTTCATTTGAGGCACTAGAAGATGAAGTGGAAGCTTCACTTGAATTCTGATTTCTAGGAGTGGGAATAGAAGCTAAATTAGGCACTTGGCTAGTACTTGGGCTCTCTAAACTTGGAAATAATGGCATTGGAGGCCTAGGAGCTAGCTTGCCAGCTTGAATCAAACAATTTTCAGCTCTAATGGCAATGCTATAAGCAATGGGGATAGTTGTGCCTCCCATGGACTGAATTAACATAGAAATATCAGAATTTAAAGCTTTAAGGTAATAAAGAAAAGCACCTTCTGTTGTTGGCCTGACTGCCACTGGAATTCTCTCCCAAGTCCTTTGAAATCTGAAATTAAAATCAGTCAGCTGCTCATTGGGAGCTCTTTTGATAGTTGTCAGCTGCTCCAAAAGGGACAAGTTGTCTCCCTTTTCCCCAAACTGCTCATGGAGGGCTATACATAGCTGATTCCAATTTTGAATAGAACCTGAGGCAAGACTCCTGAACCATTGCAAAGCTTTCCCTTTGAATGAAGATGCCAGCAGTTTGACAGCAACTTGCATCTCATTGATCTCATGGATTGCACAAATGTTAGCAATATCCTTAACATGATCACCAGGAGTGGTCTGATTTTCTCTAGTGAAGTATGGAATGTTCTTCAATGCTGCAACTGGGATTGGATTTTGTGCATTGAGAGCAAGTGGGCTGCTGCTAGTGAAATTGACATAGGGGTTGTTTTGTGCCATTCTGATTGGCCTTAGAACCCTTGTTGATTGAATGAAAGGCCTACCAGGTGGAGGAGTTGAGAGAGTTCTATTTGGTGGAGATGGAGACCTTTGGATTCTCCTCCCACTTTGCCTTATTCTTGGAGATAATTGCAGATATTCAAACAACACCTCTTCTTCTCCAGCTCTTGACCTTGTAGTGATTCTTCTCATGAGTTTTTAGGTCTGCACTGCTAAAACCAGCTGATTCTTCTTCCTTGGAGTCGCCAGATGTGTAATTTATAGCTCTTTTAAAGCAAGAAACTTGCAACAAATGCACATCAATTTTGTTGCAATGAAGATGAAGACTTCTATGTCCCACCGGGTGTGCCAAAACTGTTGTGGCAAATCAGCAACACCCCCTGGATGTTGATCAGATTTCTAGTTTGATCATACTAGCATCCAGTGTGATTGCACAACATTGAATCCTTTCCCCAAGTGTGGGACTTGCAAAATGAGAAAGGAATATCCAGTTTAGAGGCTGGTTCCTCAATTCCTCTGGTCAGATTTATCACTTACAAGTTGCAGAGGTCTATATTCCTAACCCTACCCTAAATTCCAAAGGAGACAGAGATAGAGAATGCAAAAAAGCTAAAACTAATGCTAATAGGTGATGCACCAAAGGAGTGGTGAGCATTTTTTACTTCTACAGATTGACACAGTCCATAAAAATGCAACAAAAACCTCATGCACAAACTGATAATTGTAATGAAGGATCAGAAATTAACCAAACAACACAGGCAGAGGATGAAAACTAATCACAGAAGCTGTATTGTTATTTTAACATCAAAATCACTTGCATTACAACACCTGGAAGGAAAAAATGAGTTGCAGTTCTTAGAAAAGGTCTGATATTCCACCAAAATCACTTCCAAGGTGAGAAAGGGGACCTGCAATACACAAAAAATGTTCCACCCTTTGAAAATGAGCCAAATCTGGCTTTTACAGTGCAAGGGACGAGCCCAGGAGAGAGAAACATGGGAAAACATGGGAGAGGTTCAATCATTGACCAAAATGCATTCAAAACAGCATGGGCATCCTTACAGACCCATTCCCTGACATTTTTAACCATGCTGGGAGAGAATGCGAGCCATTCTTCATTAAAAACGGTGGTTGAAACGTCATTTCTGCTCATCACCACATGCCAGAGACATTTTTCAAATTTTTCTCTCCAAACTCCATCAAAATGCAAAAATTGACCCTGGAATCTTGTAGATAATTTCACCAGCTTTCCATTGATATAAAGAACATGAAAAACTGAGCTCTGGATCGAAAGATATGGCCATTTGAAGTTTTAGGGCAAAACAGGGCCAAATCGGGTTGGCGGGCAAAAATTCAAATTTTTGCACCTTTTTGGTCATTTGGAAAATTTTCCAAAATTTCCCTATGCTCCACCACTCTAGGTGCCATGTGGTGGCATCTCATTGGCCACGGGCCTTTCAGGGGAAAATTTTCCCAAAAAACTCCGCCGAGCCATAACTTCAAAAATACATGGAGTTAGGAGGAAAACTTTACCTTTCTGGAAAGCTGAGAAAGAGCTCTATCCAATGGTGTCATTTCCAGAAGGTTTTGAGTGCCTAAAAAGAAAAATATTATGTCTGAGGCACAAGAGAAGGAAAGATGAAAGGGAGTTAGCATGACACCTTCATCTATGCCTACGTCTAATTCACCTTTCCCATTACCTATTCAAACATGTGACCTAGCCTATTGTTACCAACATGCCTTACCCAAACAACCTACTCATTCATCTTACCTAACTCACTCACACTCTTCCCTAGTTTATGGGAGAATTACATCGACCTGAGGCCCCTTTCGCAAGGGCTATGTAGGAAGCACTCCATTAGGGTACTGGCACCCTTTAGAGGTTAACTCAACCACTCTGTTCCTTTCCTCTTTTCCCACTCTTTTCCCCATCGTCATTTCCCCCATCAACCAAAAATTTAGTTAGTTTCCATCACAACAATAACTTAGAAGTTAACTCAGAAACAAAATCATCCATCATTCATATATGAATCATCATTTATTTTCCATAATACCAATAACTTGTAAATTAAATCAAAACAAACACAACTCAACCACACCTACATCTAGTTTCCATAACATCAATGGATTGGGAATTCACGTCAAATTCAACCATGCCTACATACCTAGTTTCCATGAGAAAAATAAATTGGAAATCAAACTAACATCATCTCATTTTCATTAGAAATATTAAACCAAACCATGCCTAATCATCTAATTTCCATGACATCAATATAATGGAAATTCAATGTGTCATTCACATCCTAAATCAACAAAACCATGCCTAACACATCTAAGGTTCCATAATATTAATAAATTAGAAATTAAACCAAACGATGCCTAATCATATAAGTTTCCATGACATCAATAAAATAGAAATGAAATTAAAACATATATCATGACTCAAACCATGCCTACATATCTACATTTCCATGATAACAATACATTGGAAATAAAGTCAAACACATCACATATAACCATCATCATCAACTATATAAATCGAAAAGTTTTTATATCAATACACTGAACATACAAATATAAATAAAAGTATCTCAAAACTCTCATATACATATCGCATGTTTACAACACGCAAGCCGGTATATATATCAAAAATCAAAAATAAATATCATCTTTTGGCCATCTCTATGACAGGCTGCCACCTCTGTTGCTCTCTCCCATGTACCCTCACTAGGTCGAGGTCTTCACAAACTCATCACCTCTCCCTGTACCCTATCTATGAGGTTGACGGCTCTCATGAGCTGCTAGAACTATGAAGTCTATGAGTTGGTCCTCATACTGGCTGTCTGTTGTGCTCAATACTCACCATAAGTCGTGAACATATGAGATAACACTCTCTATCAACCAGTCCTGATAAATACCTAGCCTCTGACACTGCATCTCTGTAACTGACCATGGATATAACACGAATGAGGGGCCATCACTCTGACTCCAACTTGTGGACCCTATCCTAGTACTAGTGCCCCCTACTCCTATACCAGCAGCCCCTGTCCTGCTACCTGTTAACATGATACCATGTCTCTAGTGCCTGTGCCTGTACAATGGGACCTTGTCCTGACTCCCGGTGTCATGTGCAGCTACTAGTTGTGCCTGCAATATGGCCACCTGTACCAATATGGTAGGTCACCTAAGCCTGCAGTCTTGCCACCTGTCCTCCATCCCCTACCTACACCTATGCTTGTGCAGCTTCTAAATGAGCATGTAAAGTGGCTACCTATGCATGTAACTCAGTCACCTATGCCTGTCAATGCATTCCAACCTTCCCTCCATCCCCTACCGGTGGTTATGTGGGAGCTAGAGCCTAGAACCTGAGCCTGCGCCTGTGCTAGCTTGCCCCTGTAACCCAGTTACCTGTCCTTGAAGGGTAGCTACCTGTGCATGTGCCTGAGTAAGCTATAGTTGTAAAGTAGACACATACCCCTATAATTTTTCGCTCTGCACTATGACAATAGCTAAGTCCAACTGACCTGGTCGTGGTGGTGTTGTCTGTAGCTGGACTATCCACTAGTTCCTATATCCATCTGTAGTACCTGCATCATCAATCCACCTATCGCCCACCTGTTCCTCCTTCCCTGCGGGATCTGCTCAATGTGGTGGAGCTAATGATCTCTCCATGTCCTCTCTGTAGGACTATGGAAAAGATGAAGGCACATCCTGCTGCTGCCTAAATTTTCATCTAACTCGGTCAACTGGTATCATCTCATGCTCTCCAATTCTCCGTCCCTCTAAATCCATCTAACCAAGCTATAATCCTGCCAACTCCTTGGCCATTCCCTCATATGAAGGAAAATCCACATACAGTCTCCAAAAAATATAAACTGCTAATATCCCATCTAGTAAGTTCTTGTAATAGGTCACATCACGTGACACTGCATCTATCCTGAACATGCGCTCCTATCTAGAGCCCATCTCGTGAATCCTTCTCTGTACACACCCCTAAACCAGTCCTGTCGTGGTAGTTTGGGAGGATGTAGACACACTATGTACTCATAGGCCCAACAATGAAGTAGATAAGTACAACATAACCCAAACCGCCTAATCCTCTTGATATGCCCATAACTCCCTATACAGACTGAACCAAGAAGGCTGACACCCATGTAAAGCATACCCTCTTCTCAATCATATCCTCTATTACCAGCATCAATGCTCGTGGAAATTTCCCACCCTTTGAGTCTAGAGAGTGCATAATAACCAACCGCCACCATCATTAACACTAAAAATCTAGTCTCCTCTGGATGTGCAGCATACATATCTCCATAGCTGATGCTCGCATTGTGATAGGATAAATCCTGCATAGCCTCTTCAAACACTGTCACTTTAGGATCAAATGACACCTCTAAAGAAATCTAATAGAGTAAACTCTCTAACAATCGACAACCTCAAAATCCTATAGACATCCTCGAGTGTAATCACTCATCTCCACAGTTGGTAGATGGAATGTGTTGGTTACTGGATCCCATATGTATCAATGAGAGATGACCATCAAGTTGTGATCTCTAACAATCCATCTGTATCACCTCACTGCACCTAGCCCAACAAATCTCATATGCTCCCACTCGTCCTATGTCACGTGAGGTCTCATCTAAACTAAAAATGGTGGTAACCTATCTTGCATGGTCAACTGCTGCCTCGCTTGCATCATCACCAATCAAACATGTTAATCAATTGGCCCTTTTAATCAATTATTTAACCCTACCTAGCCCAATATCTACCTATGCATTTTCAAGTTTACCCACCTTCACCCAACCTACTTACCTAAAGTACATTCTATCTAGCCTGATCATCAACTAATTCGATGTTCCTTGACTTTACTACCTTCGCCTATTACCTTCATTACCTGCCTAGTTCTAACTACATTCACCCTAACCATTCCTACTTCACCCTAATCTACGCATTCATACTTCACATTTCCCTAATTTTCCCATTCCTACCTAAGTACACTCTAAAAAATCCATTCCACTTTATTTAAACCTAAATCCCAAACTCCTACCTTACTACACACTCACTCATCCTTCCCTTCACATTTCAACCATCCTCTAACTACCTTTTAAAACAATTGGTCATTTTTCATAGTGACCGACATCGGTTACCCTAACCGATACCGGTCACCTTTCACCCCCAGTATTGTCGCTGGTACCAACAGACATGTCGACTGACAGATGACCAACGTCGGTCACTGGTTCGGCCCTAGGGCCGAACCCCCATGTCTCCTAATTTGAAAATATAACTTAAACACCTAAATTAACTACCCAAACCACCCCTAATTCATTATACATTCATTTACCACCTAATTAGACTAGATTTCACCCTCCCCATACCCGATTTCACCCCATTTTCAACAAAAATTCAAATCCATTCCACAATCAAAATTATTCATTTTCTACCTTAAGTTCAACCATAAACACTATGGGAGCTCGATTCCTACCGCTAAGCAACACCGCTTCCATGGTGGGATCTCTAGAATGGGCATATGACCTTTACCGAGTGCCTATCCTCTGCCTCTGCCATGTCTCAATCAATCCCACGGTCTCACCCAATCAAAACACTCCACTATATCTCATGGACCTGTAATCACCACTCCAATTAACTGCTAATAGCTCGCTAATCCAACCTCGTCAATCTCCTTGTCAATTTTCACAGAAAAGTGTCTCTCTATATTAGTTTTTCCCAATTTAGAAAAGTTCAAATAAAATCCTTTTCACACAGATTTTCCGTTTTAAACCCAAATCGACACAACTTATGTTGGTTATGTTGCATGCCCTAGTTGACCGGTGTCAGTTACTATAATCTGACATCTGTTCTCCCTCAACTAATATCGGTCACCTTGCCTACCCACTTATACCTTATTTGCCCAAAAATGTGATGCAAGATGCCATTTTCTTGCTACCCAAACCTCACCCTAGCCCTATAGGCCCACCTAATTGTCTTATTACGTCACACCTGAGCTCAATGACATTTGGGGCAATTTTTTTCCTAAAACATGACCTTATCTATGACCTTACCTATACACCCAACCCGAACCCGCCCATTGGACACTCAAATTCGCTTACTCGTTATACCTTGTGATGACACTACTTGTGTTGTTTAGGCCTACCGACATTTCCTTGCCTTATGTCGTGATGTTTATCTTGATCAAACCAAACCTTTTGGTTCTTTGGAACCCACCTATTGCACATTCCTGCGCCTAGCCTCATTGTGTTTTAGAGACTGTATCATATACCTTCGATACCTGGACCACATCAACTCTTGTTTGGATAAACTATTGACCTTTGACGATGTAGAGTTTGTGACCTCTTCAGCCTAGTGCCTTTTCACATTCTACATGTGTGCATGTGCATTTGCATACCCCCACATATTACCCATACCCATATGTACCCTCACTGATAAACACCCCTTACCTCTTTTTTCATCACCTACCACTTTATCGAACCCATCACTACTTCATATTGCTCACTTCATCAGTTCCTAGATTTGAGGGGGATCACCTCCACCCATACCTAGGGAAACTTAACCTTAACCCATACCCATGGGGCAACCACTCCTATGTTTTTGTCAACGTCGCTTAGCAATACAAGCTATGCGACAAAAATGGGAAAATGTAGACACCCAAAATTGGGTCGCAACCCTCTAAATCCCCTTCGATTAATTAATTCCCCCACCATGCACACTTGCATACATTTTAATTAATTTAATTACCAAAATTAGGTTAATTATCTACCTCATCATGTTCACCTCACCTAGTCACCTCACCTCTCCACCTCATCCTAGACCTATTCCAACCCTATTCATTACCTAAGACTAAGTCCCCACTCCCCTTAACCAACTAGGAATTATTTTAACCCTACTCTTGATGACCTATGATCCCTATAACTACTCTGCCACTCCATTTAGTGTGATTCCAAACTTGTGACCTAGAACCAAAATCTCCATCACGCCAAATTTAGGAAGAATTAGGCTATTGTTTAGCAAGAATGACCATTTCTACCGAACCAACATCAGTTATTCCTCTGTCGGTGCCAGTCACCTAACCACTGTCGGTTTCCTTAAATAAGATTTCTTAACTCTTTGCTTAGGTTCTGAATCTAGTTTTCTAGCTCTTGTGAACTTACATATTGACTCTCAAGATTTTCCGCGATCTTGCGACATACCAGAGGTCCTCAAACGTTCAGCCACCACACAGTCCACCAATAGATCAATCCAAAGGTCTAGTGTACTCACATGGAAGCATTGTGCCCTCCTGTTGCTAATGCATTCATTCGGGATCACCTTCTCCTATAACCATCACCATCACCTACTTTCTACTTGCATTCCATAAGTATTACTTTTTCTTTTTCATTTTCAATAGATTAGTTATTTTTATTAGTTATTTGTTTCATTCCATATTCTTTCTTACCTGGATCTCTCCCACAGTACCTTCGTCTAACTATCTACCTGTTTACCATTCACACCTTTCCTGAACACATATATTTTTACCTCTAAGTCCTTACAAAAATTCCATAACCTTACCTAAACTCCCTTCACTCTCTGTGAAGTCATAGAGAGTGCCCAAAACCCCATTTTTAATATTCTTACCAAATTGTCCCTACTGACACTGGTCACCCAACCGGCATCAATCCATTACCAGTAACTGACATCAGTCACCTAACCGACGTTGTTCTCTGTGACTGGTAACTTTCCCCTAACCAACAAGCTTCCAACTCACTCATAACCTCCCAAAACCCCACCAAATCTCACCCAGACCTCATCTATAGTCTTTGTTAGACCTACAAACCCGGACCAACCTATCAACCCTCCGGATTTAATAGTAACATTTTCTGTTAGATTATATTTACTTATTGTATGCTATAGGAGATACCTAAATCTTATCAACTATAATAGGATTCATTTATTTACAATATTTAGTTGCATTAATTTGTTTACGACATTGGATTGGAAACCATTCAAGGAAGCATCACGCTTCTCGGATCTATCCTTCACTAGGGAGTCCATTTTCATTTGCTATTTAAATATCATTTAATAGTCTTGTTATGTTCTTAACAGGTCATTCCTCCTAGCCAAAGGGAATCTCTTCATAATCAGTTTGGTCAAGATTCGACGTGCTCACAGCCTATCTTGAACTATCATAGGTCATTCCTCCTAGCCAAATGGAAGCTCTTCAAAATCAACTTGATCAACATTCAACACTTACACAACCTATCTTCGACTATCACAGGTATTCCTCCTAGCCTTTACCTATTATCTATTTTATCTCTACTTTGTGGTGAAACAAGGCCTATAGCCTAAATGAATGATAAAGGGAAAATATTGAGCTTAGATCTAGTATCGACTAAAGTGCGCTTGACTTCCAAGTTATTAATGTAGACTTGTATATATAGAGGAGGATCATTTTCATATACAACAAGATTTTCAGCCATAGCATATCGGAAAGTAATCTATTGATAAAATGCATTGATGAATGTTTGATAAACAACATCTGGATGAGTGGTAGCAGGAATACGAATAGTAGCCAAAAGATTAATGATTTTAGCGTGACACTCAGGATTGGCTAGCAAGAAATCATGAATATAAATATTCATGATGAAAAGATCCTAGGAAAATAAAAGTATGAGGACCCTAAGAGCGTTCAAAATGAGTCTGGTTCACCAAATTATTATGAAAATATTAGAATAAATAAATGCTAATCTAAATATGTACCAACACAATGATATAAACAATTAAATATAAATATGACCCAAGAAAATAAGAAATTTAAATTTGAAACCCTAGTTGCAAAGGAAGAAATAAAAAAGACTTAGTTGATTCGTAGTGATGCCAAAGGTGTGCAGAGCTAGAAAATTTCTGGAACAGAGAGGCATGATGTCACAATTAGACCCAAAAAATTAATGCTAGGACTAGGACGCCTATGCAGGATTAAGGGCACCTGGGGTGCCAAAGACATGTTATAAGTGCCTGTGACTACTCAGGATCTGTGAAACTTAGCTTCGTAGAGTCGCAAGATGTTCATTTTTTGTCACTTTCGATTGTCTGTACTTCACTGGAACTCATCGTTATTCACTTGAAACTTGTTGTAAGAAAGAAGAAAATGTGAAACCCCCAAACTACATCAAATCCCAAAAACAAAAAGATGTGAATGGGAGGTCGGTGATGAGACCATAATATATCTCATTATATCACCAAAAACACTCTTATTCTCTCTCTTAAAATAAATATTTCAAGTGAATTTAGATGTAGTTTTAATAACGGATACCATATTTAAGGTAGAATATAGGATTTATCTTGTCATCTCTTTGGGAATCTATTTGCAATCTAATTGTTCTTATTTTCTAATATTTCTTCTAAATTTGGAATGCAATAGTGTGTAAAAAACAGGTCATAAGTAACTCTACTCCAAGTTCATAAATTACAACT
The DNA here is from genome assembly GCA_019776745.2 of Taxus chinensis. NCBI lineage: Eukaryota > Viridiplantae > Streptophyta > Pinopsida > Cupressales > Taxaceae > Taxus > Taxus chinensis. The sequence goes on along the minus strand of CM034147.1, from coordinate 89,003,376 downwards.
ACCGAAAGTCTTCACGTAGCTACTGAAAGGCCAAGTTGTTCATAGATTGTTGCTAGATTTCTGCTATGGAAATTCTTCATGTAGCTACAAAAATTCCCAACTAGTGAAAGTCTTTTGGTTTGTTTCAAATTAATGTAAAGGAGCACCGAACTATTCATCCCACTCTTTGCTTCCACATCATCAACCAAAAATACACATCCAAACATGTGGCAATCCAAATTCATGCATGCATGTGGCATTCCAAGAGGAATTTAAAGTCATAGAATTAACACTCCATTTTCTTTTCATGTTTCAAGGATGAGAAAATAGTGGAATAGTATTATGAATGTTGAATAAGTACTCTCCCACTTTGTGTTCCTAGGTTACAGGGATGAGTTATTGAAATATTATCCACGATAAGTGGGTTATTGTAGTCAAGTTTGTTTAGTATTTATTACTTTGAATAAATCCGCCCAAGAATAGGTAGTTAGTTTGTGGTGTGTGGACCAAGTAAACTAGAAGTAATGTCTATAAATGCCTCTTCCATATATTTAGAAAGGGGGGCATATTTTGTAAATCAGTTTTGAATCAATACAAGTGTAATTTTAAAAGTTAATTGTAGTTGCTCCAAATCCAAAGGGAAGAGAATGGCCAAAAGCCGCTCTTCCCCAAGGAGGAGGATTTTTCTTTAATTTCCTAGCATAGTTTATTTACTATAAATTTATTTCAGTAATTTAGTTGTTGTGTGTTTTCTTTTCATGCATGTTTAATTTCAGTATTTTTTCTGAGGAAGAAGTATTGTTGAATAAGATTTTCTTTCTTCTTTTACATACAAATTTAGACACCACCTTGGTTATAATGATACCAACTTGTCTATGAGTTAGTTAAATGACTGGTAATACAATGACCCACCATTTTTGGTGTCTCTACCGAGGACTATGGTGTTACTATGAGACTCAGGTTTTTCTAAAAGAGTATTCTACTAACTGTAGAATACCTCTTAGCAAGATTTGTGATAGGAGATTCTTATTCAATAGCTTCTTTAGAATTTATTTTCTTGCAATTTATTTTCCTATAATTTCTTTTCTTGTAAATTTCTTTTCCCGCAATTTTATTTTCCTACAAATTTCTTTTCAGCATTTTGTTTTTCTGTAAATTTATTTTCTGTAAATAGATTAAATTTTATTTCTGCAATTAGATTTATAAACTTGATGGAGAATGCAAAATGAAACCCCCCCTCAGTAAAATGGAAACACCATTTCATATTAGTCCATCAGACATGTGTTTATGCAATTATTTATTTTGTTAAGAATTTTTTTTATTATATTCATATTGATCATTTCAATATGATATTGCAGCTTATTGATAAGATTGACTACCTTAATCAGCATATGGATGAAAATTCATAATAGAAATATGCATTGTCATCAAATAAAACCTGTATCTAGTTCCATTTCCTATATACACAACAATTATAACGGCTAGCTACCTATGCATTTTGGTGTGATGGAATGGATACAATAAGAATCTAATGATAAGTTTTCTTAATTTTTTATAAAAATTGTAAAATAATATATTTCTATAGGGTCTAAATTGATTTTGGTTTCCTATTCTAAAATATTTCTTTTTTGCATGTATTGTTACTTATGCAAAGATTAAATAATAGTTCATGCATGCAAGAAATACAAAAAATATATAACTTTGTGTAGGTTAACAGAGACAAAGATTTCTATGGATTATTTATGCAAGCAGATTGGGACAAAAAATGCAAAAAGAAACAAAGCATTGCAGTGGAGGTCAAAGAAAAAAATTCAGTTGATAAAGAATTTTTATGTGAAAAATAGAAGCATTTTCCAGATGAAAAATACTCAGAGCTCGCAAAGAATTAGCTCAAACAATTTATGGGTCTTGTTCTACACGATCTGATCTTTCTAGATCATTTTGAATCACTCATTTTTGTTGAGAAATGGTCATGATATCATAGTTTGAATGCATGCTTCTCAAAAAACATAACATGTTGAAAACTGTTTTTTTTCTTTAAAAAATAATATTATGATGCATGCAAGTAATCTTCTAATACTCCTCATTTTCAGTACCTAATTCATTCCATGTTGCTCTCTCTGCCTCATTTTTTTTTTAGTTTTTCTAAAACTCATTTTCCCAACTTCTGGAACCACCAAAATTCCTCTGATAATAAGTAGTCAATGTTAATCCTTCGCATATCTGTAGAAAAATATTGGCCCAACCAGTATATGCTAATTAAAATTCCAACATACCATTTGTATTAAGGAATCATACCCATAGCCTATCACATTAAACCATCCATTTCCAATAAGTGAAGAAGTCCTTGAACCATCTCATTTCCCAGAATAGTTTACCATTGTTTCTCAACTTCTTATTTGTCATGTACACCTAAATCTTCAAAGAAAAAATTATAGCCAAAGTTTTCTCCTATGCCAAACTGAACCTCAGACAAATGAAGTTTTTTGATATTTTTGTTATCTAATAAATTAATATTTGTATTTCATTTTCTCATAATTTGGTGATAGCATAAGCTTCTAAGTAGTTTTGTTCAAAAGCAAGTTCATCACTTCATGTAGTACTCATCATATGAGGATTCCAAGGGTTGATTGATTCTCTGAAAAAGAATACATTTGTTTCAATGGCTGTATAATGTTCTCAAATCACAAAGGTTACATTTTGAAGGAGAAGTTGAAGATTGTAATCAGCTTTCTAAAGTGGTTAGATGTTGCAGAAACTCTGGAAGATTACTTCCTGATTTCCCATCATGTTGAGATTTCTCAAAAGGATAATGATTAGTTAGAAGACCAATTTACTGGCTGGCTAATTACTAAAAAAACATTTAAAAAACAAAAAAAACAAAAAAAAAAAATCACTTCAAAGTCTTTCTTGGATCCATATGACTGCTTCTCTTATGCCGAATTTTTTAATGAAATTATTTTCTACTGAGAAGTTATATGTTGCAGAGGCCTTAGATTCATATCTATTTATTTTTTCAAATACAGATGAAAATCACAGTTACACAACATGATAAAATCAAGGATAACTACTGAGTATGGTATGGTAATTCTATTTTTCTATTCTTGAATATTATTTTTTATTATTGGTAAATAGTTTTTTGAAAGGGACTATACCCTTGTACAATAAGGCTCAAAACAAGATTTTATAATTAAAGCACAAGAAAAAGATCAATATCCAAATAGAACATTAGTGCCCAACAATAGAAAATTGTCTGCTTAGAGAAGAACAAACAACCAACAACACATTAGAAAAGAAACAACTAATGTGCATCAACCAATCTGCAACAACACAACAACACCATTGAAGAAAAACAAGATACTACCCAACAAAGATAAATGAATCAATAAAGCCCAACTGAACAACAACAGAAAACAAAGTCACCTAGGTGAAGAGCTGACATTCTTATTCTTGAATATTTTTATTTGTTGTTTTAATTACAAATAGATTCACTTATTGAAAGCTTACAAAAAAAGAGAGAAATTTTTCAAGATCTACATGTGATGATCAAGTCAATCAACAAAGCAAATGATGTCTTTCCAGTTTACAACAATTGAGATCTATAAGCTACTCAATAAAAAAAAAATTACATGAGGGCATACATAAAGCTAAGTGTGGGGGAGACTCACTCTCTTCCAAATATTTTGAAGAATGCATGAGAAATAAAAGAGCTAAGTATGGGGGAAAAAATATATCTACATTATCTAAGAAAAACCTCACGAGAGCATGAATAAAAAAGAAGTAAAAATTTTACGTCTGGAATCTCAATTTGTTGCTATCATAAAAAAAGGAGAAGACAATTTGAAAGATGCAAAAGTATTGACAAAATCATATTCTACAGGAAGATCAGTAGCTTACATGAGGGCATGCAAGAAGTTAAGTGTGGGGAAATGATGAGACCAAAATATGTCTCATAATATCACCAAATAACACTCTTATTCTCTCTCTTAAAATAAATATTTCAAGTGAATTTAGATGTAGTTTTAATAATGGATACCATATTTAAGGTAGAATATAGGATTTATCTTATCATCTCTTTAAGAATCTATTTGCAATTTAATTTTTGTTATTTCCTAATATTTCTTCTAAATTTGGAATGCAATAGTGTGTATAAAACATGTCATAAGCAACTCTACTCTAATTTCATAAATTACAGCTATCGAAAGTCTTCACGTAGCTACTGAAATACATAGCTATTCATAGATTGCTACTAGATTTCTACTACGGAAATTCTTCATGCAACTACAGAAACGTCCAGCTAGTGAAATTCTTTTGGTTTTTTTCAAATTAATGTAAAGGAGCACTGAACTATTTAACCCACTCTTTGCTTCCACGTCATTAACCAAAAATACAAATCCAAACATGTGGCAATCCAAAGTCATGCATGCATGTGGCATTTCAAGAGGAATTCAAAGTCATAGACTTAACACTCCTCCATTTTCTCTTCATGTTTCAAGGATGAGAAAATAATGGAATAGTATTAGGAATGTTGAGTAAGTACTCTCCCACTTTGTGTTCCTAGGTTAAAGGGATGAGTTGTAGAAATATTCTCCATGATAAGTGGGTTGTTGTAGTCATTTTTCTTAGTATTTATTGCTTTGAATAAACCCACCCAAGAATAGGTAGTTATTTCTTAGTGTGTGGACTAAGTAAACGAGAAGTAATGTCTATAAATACCTCTTCCATATATTTGGAAAGGGGTGTTTCGATCCTTTTTGCGTACAATAAAAGACTGAAATAGATAAGGGTTCGAGGTAGGTTTACCTCTTGTTTGGTTTGGTTGATATGCACACGTGTAGACTTCTGATCTCGATCGATTGTGTGAATTCCTTTTTGGTTGGGAAGGACTACCCCTATAATGAGAAAACAAGACCACTAGAAAGAGTTAAATAGCATATGCAGTGGATTGCCTAGTGTATGCTAGATCCAGGAAGTGTGATATGCAATAGAAGGTTGTCAATCCACTGTTTATAAATCAATATTAAAATGACAAAGCGTGTAAATAAATCGAATCTAGTGCTAGCGTTCTAGTTTGGGTGCCTCAGGTCACTATCAACGTTAATTCATTTAAATATTAAACTATGCCAATAAAAGAGCGTTCGGGTCGGGTTCTGGGTAGGTTGGGTAGTCTAAGGATCACAGATAGGGTCAGGTTAAGGTTGGGTAGGGTTGTTTGGTAGTTTGGTTAAACAGTAGGTTTTTGGTCTGCACTGTGTTAGTAGACATAGAGACCGATGATAGTCAGGTATGATCAATGCCAGTTAAGGGTAACCGGTACTGGTCATTGTGGGAGTGATAGAGGGTTAGAACAAAGGTGTTTTGCACTATTTTAGGTTCTTCATGTGGACAGAGAGAGTTGAGAGTGGTGTTGGTGAGATTTAGGTGAGGAGTGGGCTCAGGGTCAGATCAGAAGGGTTATGGAGGGTGGTTTTGGGTTTATTTTTGGTAGAAGGTTGGTGATAGGGTGACCAACGACGGCCAGAGTTAACCAATGATGGTTATGGGTGACCGGTGCTGGTCACTAGTTTTGGGTCCTGACTTGGGAAGTAGTGATTGGGGTGCTCTCTATGACTGGTCCAAGAGTTGATGGTGGGTGGAACGGGGTTGAATAGGGTCCTGGGTATGGGTCTGGTCTGAATGAACAAAGTGGGGATGTCAGGAGGATGGTTTTACTCCTTGGAAGAGGAAGATAGAGAAACCAAAACACAAAAAGTTGGTGGAGGACAAAGGAATCCACTTACCCAGAGTCTAATGCATGCTGGAGTGTGGTAGACATTGATGAAGGTGGTTGGTTGGTTGGTTTGGGAGCTCCTGTTCGAGCTCAGTCTGGTCCAAGTCCTTCAATGGAAGTGTTCACAAAGATCTCTTGTGAGTTCCTCCAATGGTGTTCTTTTTTGGGAAGTTCCAAGACCTTGGTTGCTGCCCTCATCCGTTTGTCTCAATGTCAAGTTCTAGACCATGCCAAGAAATCCACCAAGATGTAAATGATAATCTCCGATGATTCACCAACCGTTGTGATGTCCCAATGATCAACCGATTGTCCAATGATTTACCAACCCTTTGGAAAGAGTCGGGATTGGGTATTTACATGCGATCGATGCCAGTCTTGCCTAACCAAGATCGGTCAGACTGTAACCGACACCAGTTATGTCGGGGTGTTGTTTTTTTGAAAAGTGGGGAATATGCCTTCCCCACTTGGTTGTGAGTGGCGGAGCACATGAGCCCTTCACCTTGAGAATGGGTAATAGGACAAGGGAGAGTCCTATGAGTTGGGTGGCTACTATTAGGTCTTTCTAGAAGGGTATGGGCAAGGTATGGGCAAGGTAGAGAGTGGAATGGTGAGGTGGAGGTGAAAGTGGGGTAGTGGAAGGGTTAGGTGGAGGGGAAAGTGGGCTAGTGGGCTGGTGAGGTGTTTATGTGAGGTGGCCAATCCAGTGGCATGATGAGTAGGTAAAGGGGGAATTTAATTAATTGGTATTAATTAAATCCTTGAATATGTGGATGGGGGGCTTTGTGATGGGTGAAAGAGGGTGCGAGTGACCAAATTAGGGTTAAAATGATTTATCATGTAGGATGTGATTATTAGGTTATTCTAGAGGAAGATAATGAAATGTGACATGTTTTTGGTGTCTACATTTTGCCCCTTTTTATTGGGTAGCCTGTAGTGGTAGGTGGCATGACAAAAATAAAGGTTGGGTTTTTGCCCCATGTGAATGTATGGCGAGACAGTGGATGGTGGGTGCCCCAAATAGGGGCATGAGTGATCCCCCCCTCAAAGCAGGCACCGACAATGGAGAAGAGATAGATTCAGGGGATGATTTGAGAGAGTATGGTGAGAGGTGTAAAAGAGATGAGGTGAGTGTGTAAGGTTTTTGACGAAAGGGTAAGGTGGGTGAGTATGTAGAGCTTTCTAGCATTCACACATGCCATAAAATACAGTGAGGTACAAGGGTTGCTCAACAAAATAAAGGTACATCATCTAAAGTCACAGGGGTCATCCAAACATGGGTTATTGAGGCCTGGTATCTAGGGTAAAGGATACAATTCGATCACTCAACAAGGTAAGATGCAGGAGTGCCTAGGGTGGCTCCGATACATCCAAGAGGTCAGGGTTTGTTTGGACAAGGGTCACATCCATAGGTAAGGTAAGATCATCAGGCTGAGTAAAACTACTATGTACCTTGGGATGATATTACTTGTATAAATCAGAACATATATAGCAAAATAACATGAGAGAACACAAAAATATAAATAAATGATGACAATATGCTCATATAATAGCTTTACCACATCGAGGGGGAAACCTCCAATACCACTTCGAGGTATTAACCTCCAAACCATACAATAACACTCCAATACTCAATATGATGATCAACTACAACCTTCTAACCCCTATATATACCATTCTAACCTATGGCCAATACTGAGGCCGACCTCCTAAGCATAATAAATCATAAATGAATGATATAATAAGATAAGGGGATGTGTGCCACATGTTGGCATCTCCATCAATACATATACATCATAACATTATATCCCATGTGAACCCATACATATAACTAAGGGGATGTGTGCCACATGTCAGCATCTCCATCAACCCATATACATTATAATATTATATCCCGAGGTACATAGCATTGCCTCCCTCTTTGACATGTTTTGTCCCCGAAACATAAGAAGAAGCCATATAATGAGTGTGCTTTAAATTATTGCACACTTGTCATCAAGCTCGATCATCCAACCACCCATATGAAATCTTATCCTCAACATCTTCTTCTTCTTCTTCTTCTTCTTCTTCTGATGTTGCTTCTACTTCTGATTCTTCTTCTTCTTCTTTTTTATTTTTCTTCTTCTTCTTCTTCTTCTTCTTCTTCTGCTTCGTCTTCTTCTTCTTTTGTTGTCCATCTGTCCATGAAAACTTGTTCCAGTTCCTGCAAAGACCAATTAGACTTTTCCTTTTCTAACTCAAAAAAGAAAATCTATGCAGGGCCACTAATCCACAACTTGAATAAACAAATATCTGATGGCTTAGAGAATTTATCCCTAAATTTGTTCCACCATTCTCTAGCATCAATCCTACCATCTCCAAAAAAAGCTACCATTCCCATGATCCACAAAACTAGGGTTTTAGGAATAGACCCTTTTGATCAAAACTTTTTCTAACCCTTTCGGCTAAAGGTCAGCCAAAAATCAGAAATCACAGAACATAAACCCCAATTTAATTTTTGAGAGGTTTCCGAAAATGTAAGAAATTTAGGAAAATTCCTCCAATTGCGGCCTGTGGAGTAAAATAGTGAAAAATAGTAAAAATGAAATTCTGACAAATTAGATCCCAAAATTTTTCAATTTCATTGGTATCACCTTTGAATTCCATACCATTAACCCAAAAAAATTTATTTTCTAATTCATAATTATTCAGAAGATATAGATGAAACCATAAAATTAAGGTTTCAACGCTAAAACGGACACAACTTTTGCAAAACAGCTCCAAAAACTCTGAAATTTGGAGGGAAGATTACTTGAACTATGTATCAACTCCCCACAACAAAAATCTAAAAAGTTCCAAGTCAATATTTAGATATAGACGAATCACCAACATTAGGGTTTCATCCCACAAATTGCTCGGATCATTGCTCTGATACCACTTGTAAGGATATTACTTGTATAAATCAGAACATATACAACAAAAACATGAGAGAACACAAAAATATAGATAAATGATGACAATATGCTGATATAATAGCTTTTCCACTTTGAGGGGGCAACCTCCAATACCACTTTGAGGGGGTAACCTACAAACCATACAATAACACTCCAATACTCAATATGATGATTAACTACAACCTTATAACCCCTATATATACCATTCTAACGTATGGCCAATACTGAGGCCAACCTCCTAAGCATAATAAATCATAAATGAATGATATAATAAGATAAGGGGATGTGTGCCACATGTCGGCATCTCCATCAATACATATACATCATAACATTATATCCCATGTGAACCCATACATATAACTAAGGGGATGTGTGCCACATGTCGGCATCTCCATCAATCCATATACATTATAATATTATATCCCAAGGTACATAGCACTGCCTCCCTCTTTGACATGTTTTGTCCCTGAAACATAAGATGCAAGAAGTGAGGATGTGAAAATATCCACATAATCAATGGGTGGGGTAGGTAGGTGTGGGTAGGGTAGTGTCAATCAAGTGTATGCACACGTAGAGATTACAACCCAGCAATAACGTGAAGAGCTTTCGAACTCTACATCGTCTAAGGTCAATCAGGTTATCCAAACATGGGTTATTGAGGCCCGTTATCCAGGGTAAAGGATACAGTCTGAGCACTCAACTGGGTAAGATGCAGGAGCGCCTAGGGTGGCTCCAGTACATCCAAAGGTCAAGGTTTGTTTAGGTAAAGGTCATGGTCGTAGGAGAGGTAAGGTTGGTAGGCTAACAACATGGTAACAACATCGAAAGGTAGAGCGAGTGTGGAAGGTTGATGGTCAACCCTAGGGGGCTGGTGTGGGTAAAAAGGTGAGGTCAAGGGTCGGGGTAGGGTTTTGGGTGAGGTGAAAAAAGGTTACAGGTGGATAGGTAGGGTCAAAGGGTACGGGTCAATGGGTAGGTAGGGTCAAAGGGTATAGTTTGAAATATAGATTGATAGGTGAGGGTATGTGTGAGTAGGGGCTGTGGTTTAGAGGAGTTCAACAGTTTGAAAAGTGGGAAAGTGTAACAGGGTTGGTAAAGAAACCAAATTGGGATGGACCATTGAGGCACAGACCAAGGGTAGGTGCAATGAGCCTTAAGTACCTAAAAGACCTTGCAGGTTGGACTATTTTGAAGGTAAAGCAATGTGCAGAGTCACAACCGATCATATTCGTGACATAGTCCCATGGCAAGGAGAAATAATAGGATAAAGTGGGAAGTGGGTGATATGGTGATAGGTTTGAAACTGTGAAGGGGGGATAAAACACCTTAGGTATAAGATGGCTGATGTCCCAGATAGGTGAGTCATTGGTAAAAAGGGGTGTGTTATTTTTGTAGGATAGACTGATCAATGCAAGAATTCTATGTGGGATGATTAGTAATCTCCTTGAGGTCTTCGTGAAGCTGATCGATGTGGGAAGCTTCGAAATGAGCCTAGTCTCTTCTTTTTTTTGACTAGGTAGGATATGGCTAGTGTGGTATAGCTATCCTTCGAGGGAGCACCCTATTTATGACGACTCGATACAAATGGTAGATGTCCTTTTGAGGGATTCATCTTCATGTTTGGAAGTTTGATTCAAGGAGGGTGATCCCATTTTTGATAGGGGTACCACAAAAGCCATGGACAAGGCTATATAGAAATACAGAATGTCATATACAAAAGGTGGGTTAATGGTGGAGGTAGAAGTAGGATTGTGTGAGGGGTAAATGGGATGGTATACGACCATGGGGTTCCATCCATGAGGGGATGAAAAGTATCCATGAGAATCATGCCATGAGTAGGTCCGTGGTATTCATATTGAAGAAAAAGATGGAAAAAGTGACAGATAGTCACATGATTCTTGTTTAATCGTAGGTAAGTGAGTGGTGGTAAGAGGACTAGGTGCCCACAAGGATGAGCCAAGAATAGCCACTGGGTGAGAAAGTGCTTGGTTCAACAATAGAATGGTCGAAGATGCAAGATGTTAAGAGGCTCAAGTTTGGATTTACCATTAAGTGAACATAAACGATAAGCACCTGATCCATAGGTATATTAACAATATAGGGTCCAAGCCAATTAGGAGAAAATTTACGCCGTAGATGTTTCTCATCTTTGGTGACATGTTGATTTTCCTTCAAGACGATATCCTTGACTTGGAAGGTGCATGGGTGGATGTGCTTGTCATAAGTGCGTTTGATGCGTTTTTGGTATATTTGGAGATGATCTAAAGCATGAAGACATCATTCGTCTAACAAATCTAGTTGTACCAAACGATCTTGGTGAAATTCTTCATTAGTGAGCATGTCCTTGAGGGATATGCGAAGAGATGGGATCTAGACTTCGAGATCGGGACAACCTCGGTACCATAGACCAGAGAGAAAGGTGTAGCAGCAGTCGATGTGCGAATACTAGTTCGGTATGCCCATAGGGAAAAAGGAATGTGTGTATGCCAATCCTTCCCAGTATCATTGACTACCTTCATGAGGATTTTGTTTAGGGTTTTGTTGGTGGATTCGGCTTGGTCGTTGGTTTATGGGTAGTAAGGTGAAGAAAAACTAACTCGGATGCCAAAGGTATCACAGAGTTTCTGGAGGGTTTTGTTTTTGAATTATTTATCGTTGTCAGTGATAAGGCAATGAGGAACACCAAAATGATAGATAATGTGATGGTTGATGAACTCACAAATCTTCTTAGCTTTGGTAGAAACGAGGGGAATGGCCTCAACCCATTTGGTGTAGTATTCCGTAGCGGTTATTGTCCATTGATGGCGTTGAGAATAGTGAGGGTTGATTTCACCGATGAGATCGAGACCCCATTGAGAGAAGGGCCATAGGTCTTATGTGAACTGCAAAGCATGACCCAGAGTGTGATGAAGGTTTGAGTGTTGTTGACACTTCGCACATCATTTGACGTAATCACAAAAATCACGGTTGAGGGTAGGCCAGTAATAGCCAAGGTGAAGGATATGTTTAGCAACAACAAGACCACTGATGTGGCCCCTATAGATGTTATCATGGACTTCCTTGATGGTATATGGTATTTCAGAACTAGTGAGGCATCGGAGAAGGATCCCATCGAAGCCACATTTGTAGAGGAGGCCTCCCATGATGACATATTGGGAGACCTTTTGGAGGAAGGCATGTCAGCCATTGTGGGTAAGGTCGGGAAGAAGAATGGAAATGGAGAGATAGTCAGAGTATTGTTGGTAGTAGAGGTCTGATGGGTCAGTAATGGGTTTCTCAATGAGGTTTACAGAGTGAGATAGGTAGGAGGGTGATTGCAACCTTTGCACAACAATGAAGATTTGTTAATCGATAGGTGATGAGGGTATTTGTGAGGAAATACAAGCCATGGTATCCGTAAATTTGTTTGTAGAGTGGGTGAAGGTGGTTAACAAGAGGTCTACATGGTGTTTGTACCACTGTAGTTCCTCATTGAGACATTAGTAGAGTCCATTGATCTAGTTTACTACTAATTGAGAATCATCAAAGATATTGATGGATTTAACATCTAGGGTTTGGGTAGTTTGGAGACCGAGTATGAGGGCTTTGTATTTGGCGATGTTGTTGGTATACTCGAAATCAAGTCTGAATGAAAGTGGGATGGGTTCACTATCGTGTGGGATGAGGATGATTCTAGCTCCACCCCCACACTCACATTTAGATCGGTCAAAGAATAGGGTCATTTGATAGTGTAGAGGTTCCTCAACAGGTTCATCAAGGGAAAGGGTAGTGATGGATTTATCGGGGAGTTCAAATTTTCTGGGTTGGTGATCAAAGAGTGGGGCATCAGCCAGTTGATCGGTGATATCATGACCCTTGATTGATTTTTGGTGGAGAAAAGTGACATCTAGATCAGCGAGTAGCATGAGACATCGCAAAATGCGTTGGTTTTGGAATGGTTTAGAGTATATGTAATGCAAGGGGTCAGTGTTGGTTATGACGAAGGTAGTGTGGTTAAGTAGGTAGTGGTGAAGTTTGATGGCCACAAAGAATAAAGCAAGGAAAAGCTTTCCTACGTGTGTGTATCTAGTCTCATAATACACGAGGTTAGGGCTGATGTAATAGACTACTTGCCCCTTGTGTTGGTCATCTTAGTGAGTGAGCATGACACCCAAGGAATAGTCTATGGCGGGAATATAAAGGTAGAATAGTTGGTCGTCCTTAGGAAGGGTAAGCAAAGGTGACTGTAATAGATATGCTTTCAAGGCTTCAAAAGCATTGTGACAGTCCACATTCTAGTGGAAGGTGGTGTCCTTTTTAAGGAGGTGGTGGAAGGGTTCATAATGATCTGATAGTTGAGAAATGAAGCGACGGATAGATTGCAGTTTTCCCTGCAAACTACAAAGTTGTTGGAGGTTGGTGGGTGGAGGAATCTCGAGGATGGCCTTGATTTTAGCCAGGTCAACTTTAATTCCTCACAGGGAAAAAATGAAGCCCAAGAGTTTACCAGATAGCATGGCAAAAACACACTTCTTAGGTTGAAGGCATTCACAATATTGGATGAGATGGTCGAAGATGATCTTAAGGATGGGTAAATGTTCGGCATGACTTTTGGATTTCCCCAAAAGGTCATCGATATAGTCTTCCAAGATGTGATGCATAATGTCATGGAAGATATAGGTCATGGCTTGTTGGTAAGTGGCGTCTGTGTTCTTCATTCTAAAGGGCATGAATCGATAGCAGAAGGTCCCTTAAGGGGTAATGAAGGTGGTTTTGTGTTGATCCTCGAGGGCAAGTAAGATTTGATTATAGCTTGAGAAACCATCCATGAGAGATAGCATCTCATGTCTGGTGGTGAGATCAACCAATTAGTCGATGCTGGGTAGAGGAAAGTCATCTTTAGGACAAGCTAGGTTAAGCTCCCAGAGATCAGTGCAGATGTGGAGTCCCCCCATTGCTTTGGTAATAAGTACAATGTTGGAAATCCACTGCGGGTAGGTGATTAGTAGAATGAAGGAAACAGAAAGCAAGCGCTAGAGCTCTTCTTTGACGAGAAGAGCAATGCGTGGGTGCATTTTATGTAACTTCTGCTTGACAGCTTTGGCATTAGGTAGGGTGATGATGTTGTGGACCATGATATTTGGGTCAATACTGGACATATCGGCATACGACCAAGAAAAACCACTGCTATGATCGTGAACAAAAGAAGTTTAGGCTTTTTCTTCAGCGGCATCCAAAGATTGGCCTATCTTTAGAATACAGGGATCATCTGAGGTGTGGATGTTGATGTCGATGGTGGCTTCATTCAACATGGTTTGGGTTTCAGATGGTAGTGTGTGGTGGAGATAGGAGTTTTCTACACCCAAATAGGTGAGAATGGAGTCGTTATTCTAACATTGGACGACATGAATAGAGGGGGTGTCATCATTGATCAAATCAAGATAGAGGATGGGAAAAGAAGAAGGGGATTCACCATCTTGTTGAATGATGAGAGGACCCAAAGAAATAGTATTTAAAAAAAAGGTAGGAGGAATAGACTCAGGGTTGATAGACTCCGTGGGTGAAGTGGGTGAATTAGGTGAGGAATCGTGAGGTTGGAGTGTCTCCGTAATGAGATTGACGTGAGGTTGTTTAAACGAAGGCTCAATAAATCCCACCCCACTGCGGTCCTGTTGGTTCGAAAATCTGTTGCTTGGGTAGATTTATGGATAGATGAGTCAACAGTGTGCAGGGCATAGCCCCTCTTTGAGTCAGCAAAGTGAAACTAGTTTATTGCTATTCTACCAGCAGGAATCTGTGCAAGTCTCACAATATTCTGCCTTCAGGGGGTTCGGATCTCATCCCAGTAGGGTTATTTCTGACTGTGGAAAGAAAGGAATGGAAGAGAGGATGAAGAAAGATCAGATCCAAAGAAAGAAAAGAAATGAATTCCAAAGTAGAAAGGTCAGAGGGTTTATGTTTTGGGATTGGTAGTAAACAGAGCCAAACCTACTTACATAAACGAACAAAGTAATACTGGTGAATAAATGACAATAAAACAGAAGTAGATCCAACAGGATAAACACACAGATCTGACGTAAGAAAGATCTAATGCAAATAACACATGTATTCAACAAAAAGTCTAAATATTGTATTAATATTTCCTTCTGTTACAAAAATCTCAAAGTTTTTTCTTCTCACTTCTATTTTTCATTTGAAAAGTATCCACCCCCACAATACAAGTATTTTTGCATTTATAGAAGAAGGAGAAGAAGGAAGGCAAAAAGGAACCAACCACCTATTTACAAAATATCTCAAAGTCATGTTGACTTTTAACAACTTGATGGATGACATCATCCCATGGTGTAACATGGATGATGTCATCATTCGTGCCAACATGCCTTAGATATTTACAAAAAGAAAGTTGAAGAAGAGAGAGATTATTCATCGTCGTCGTCCCACGGCTGAAAGGGGATATCCTACTGCTATTGCTTGGGTGACGAGATGTGGAATTAGGCACGGTATTCCATGAACTTGCTGATCATAGGCTCTAATTGATCCTGGGAAGGATCCTTATGTCACTCACTGATCACCTCACAAGTCTCCCGCTCATCTATGAGCTTCTCTGGGAGTTTGGAATATTCTTTCTTTGCTTCTATTAGGAATCCGATGAAGTCCCGACAGACCAGCAGGTTATTGATGAACTCTGCGTCAAAAGTGACCTCTGGCCCCAGCCCTTGCGAAACAATCTCCTTGAAAATATGAATGGTTTCATCAAACTTCCTTAAGGCGAAAGAAGGAGTAAGAAACCCTGGGGACATGTTGAGAACGATCTGTTTCATTTGGTGCATTGCATCCAGGGCTTCTTCTTTTACCTTATCGATCTTTTCAAGGATGAATTCTAGTTGATCCATCCAGTAATCCAGAGTGGAAAGGACTTTATTGAGGGCCCTGGGGTGACCGAAAACGCCGAACTTGACTAGATCTTCGACTGAATAGTTGAACATTCATTGAAAGGTCTCGTGTTGCAGCCTAACATGGTCCAGCTCTTCTGATATGGGTCCCACCAACACATGGAGCTCTTTATTCACCTTGTTGATGTTCAGATACAAATTGGTGAACTTGGAGATTACTCTTTCACTGTCTTTGAGGATCTGGCTCCTCCAGGCGGAAACTGCCATACCCTACTCACCGATCTTTGCATATTCATCAATTTTATACTGACTCGGAGACTTAGGAGTTTCGGTGGTAGTTGTGGGAGGTGCACTGCCCATCTTCTGTAAGGCGTGGAGCAGATGTTTATTTTTCTCTTTCAGTAGCCTTTTCTCTTCTTTTTCCTCTTGAAGCTTCTTGCAGAGGGCGTCAACTGCAGATAGGGCCTCTCCTTAAAGGCTTTCATAAGACATCCCCATTGTGACTTGAGTCACTGTGTAATCTGTCGAGGACAGATCCTTTTTACCCTTCAGTGGATTGGGGTATGCGATCTCCATTACCCTCTCTCCCGAAGCACTCTGAGAGAAGCGTGTGATGGGCTTCTGCTTCTTTGCCCCTTTTGACGGGATTACGGAGAAGTCCATCGGAGTGATGGGAACTTTCCTCTTCTACTGACTCAGGTGCTGGGAGATCCAAGCTGGACTTATGGGAGAAGGGCCAGAAACAGAGAAGGGGGCACCTGCAGTAGTAGAAGGGAAAAACGTGGAGACATTTGGAGGTGGCATCGAGAGGGAGGCTGAGGAAGTGCTCATGGGAGGAAGAGATAGTATAGGAGAGGAAGACATAGGAAGAGAGGGGAACTCAGAGATGGGGGAAGAAATGGAGGGGGACAGGTCCGCAAGAGAAGAGAAGATGGACGAAGAAGCAGGAGGAACAGTAGAAGAAGGGGGAGAGGACATGACCAAAGGAATGGTTGCTTGAGTCACTTGAGGAGGGTAAGGAGGAGAAGGAGAAGGAACATAAGGGACCTCAGTTTTTGCAGTAGTGGCCACATCCTGAGTGGATATGCCTATTGGAACATCTTCCACCACTTCTTCTTCTATGATTTTCGGGATTTTAACCCGTTCTTGTTAAGCAGAAGGAGGAATTTTTGGAGCTTCCTCTTGGGTGGAACTAGATTCACCCTCTTTACCTTTACCCTTGCCTTTTAGCTGTTACTTTGATCGAGGAGGCACGTTACCCAATGGAGAGGTTGTGAAATCGACCCTGAGGTAGATGAGTCTGTTCATTCAGCACCAATGCTTTGTTCTACACAGAGTTTCCTTGACTCTGTCCTCAATTTTCTGAGGTGCTTTGGTTCTATCAATCAATGCAAAAGGCCAATCTTCCCCACCTGTGTCAAGATACACTTGATCCACTTCCTCCTCAGTAGTTTGGTAGCCTTTGGGGATGATGGCCACCCCGTACTGGATGATTTCTGCTAAGGCCAAATGAGAATGGTCCTTCCTCCTGAGCTCAACCTCATGATATATATCGATGTAGATATCTTCGATCTGAGGGATATGGATCGGATTGAGCTTGGCCCTAGGCAGACAATTTCTCGGGTCGAAGGTGGGCCTTGCTGGGAAATTATGTTTCAGATTCAGCAGCTCCAACTCTGCAAACATGTCTTTTGCCTTGTGGTGAGTGAGACATGTATACCTACCCACTGTGAGGGGGAAAGGAGTTCCACCCTTCTTTCTCTTGAGGCATTTCTCATGGTAGGTGATTAGTTGTCTTGAAAGCTCTAGCAGAATCAATTTGGGACTGGCATACCTTGGTAGTTTAGTTGGCTCCCCCAAGAAGTTAGCCACCCTTAGATAAGTGAATATCGGGAATTGAGTGAACAGGGCCCCTCATTTCTCCGTGGCTGCCACGATGCTCTTGATCATGCGACCATGAGTCATATTCGGCCTCAAGAGGCAGATGATGCCGTAGAAGAAAGCATCATTGATCTTTGTAAATTGGGGGATGCTAGTTTCCAGCTTCAGTTCTAAATAATATTCATAGATTTTAACCTGAGGCCAAACCCCACACTGCATCAGAGCTGGGTAGTCCCTTTCTGAAGCGGTAGCATAAACAACATAGGAATTCATGTAAAACCTCCTTGTTGTGGCAAGTTGTTGCAGCTACTCTGATATTGTGCTACTTATGATTTCTGCCCACTCAAAGCGTTGATCGGGCACATTTTTGTTCATTTTTTCCAAATACCGCAGCATCCATTTGTGAAAATAATGGGCGTCAGGAAGCCCAAAGACTCTGCTCAGGAACGTAATGGTGTCACTGAGTTCATCTGAGAAGTCACTGTGATGAATGACCTGTGGCCACCAAGTCACCACCTTTTTATTTTTCAGATATACCTCATTCATCAGCTGCATGCACTGATCTTCATTGTCCTCCCAAGGTTTGATGCAGTCTTCCCGGCTTACGGCCACAAAGTGCCGATGGTGAGGGATGCCGAGAATTAATTCAAAGTGGTGGGAAGTGAGGTTGATTATGACCCTCCCTTCTCATTTACGACACATCTTGTGTCTTTATTGTAGCACCGGGAAACCACCATCATAAATTCGTTATTCACGGCACTTACCGGGATTCCTCCAGCAAAGTGCAGCGCACTGCCTATCAATTTGTCCATCCATGGACTTCTTGTGACCTTATGAGTTCTGACCCAGAACTCCTCCATATCAATATGACCCAGCTCTGAGTCTCTGATGTCCAGGTCACACACGGCCTGGGTTTCGGGCATTCTGACCCTCTGATATTTATACTTCATTTCTTCTTCTGTGAGCTTGGCCTTGCCTTTAGATTTGATAGGTTTCTTGCTTGATGTTGACATACGTTCTTATGAACTTAGTTGCTAATCTGCAACAATAAGAAGTGAAACCCAATTGGAGAAATCCGTGTCAGCTATTTGATTTTCCATTGAAATGTTGACAAAAGAAAGAGTTAGTAATTTAAAGGCCTCAGGGCACAGGGCGCATGAATATTGCAGGTTGCAGGGTTAAATAGCAAGGCGCACAGGAAAGGGATGCTGCAGGGGAGAAATCAGCACCAAAGGGTGCATGGCACATGGATACTGCAGATTACATTCTTTGTTGTTGTAAGCACAAGTGCACTTGCGCCATATGTATGCGTTTTATAAGGGCGCATGGGTTCTTTATGGTACACGGGAACAGGATGCGCCCGTGGCACATATAATTTTTATGTTGCATGGAACTTTGGTGCACCAGAGGCGCATATAAGGTTTGTGTAACATATGCTTTTAGTGCACTAAAGAGAACTTGGCACGATGTATGGAAGTTATGCATAACATGATGTTGTTGTAATGAGGGATGCGCCTGCGCCGTTTAAAGCTTTGCACTTGGCGTAGGTTTGACTGGTGTTGCACATACGCATGGTGTGCCAAAGGGCGCAGGTTTAAACGATGCAACAAATGAGTTTTGCGCACCAAGTGGGGGCGCGAGGAAGGCGTTTGCAACAAACTAAATAAGTGCGCCTTGAGGGCGCAACTTTTCATGATGTAGCAGGCAGGGAATGTGTGCCATTGGCGCATCTGCTATTTGTGTAACAAGGGTGACAGATGCGCCAAAGGAGAAGAAAAATACAGTTTCTTTTTAAGCTTTAGTTCTTTCTCTGAGGGGTTTCATTCTTTCAAACTACTTCTTAAGAGTGTTTTAGGTGATAAAGAGGCTTTAAACAAAGAGTTTTAGGAAATTTTTCACGACAGAGTTTCCTCTACCAGCAGATCTAGAACGAGGGGGAAGAACGTGGGGGAGAATGGAAAAGACAACAAGAAAGGGGGGAAAATTCATGATTCACAGTCCTTCCAATCCAAACCATACCAACAAGCAGCCAAAGACCAAAAACACAAAAATGCATAAAAGATAGAGGACCTCTTACCAGGATAAATAGTGGAGAAGTGTGCAAACGGGTCCACGAAAAGATTCGAAAGCAACAGGGATGATGCGCTGACAGGTACAGAGAAAAATAATCACGTGATTGTGTCAGATGATAATGACAGCGCAAACGCACCTATTTATAGGTGAGGTAGCAATACATGCGCCACCAACTTTTCAAGTGGCGCACCAAAAGAGTCGTCGACACAAGAAAACATGTGCCTTTTAGCGCACCAAATTTTTTGCCAACACAGAAAATATGCGCGCCTTTGGCGCACCGAAAGTGGTGTTGATAGAGGAATATGTGTGCTCCTGGTGCACCAAAAAGTTGCACAACAAATTATCGGTTGACAGGAAGGTGCATGCGCCTTGGCACATGCAAGGAAGACTCAACATAGTAAGGCACACCAAAATTCCTGTTGACACGAGAAAGCATGCGCCAAAGGATTTAAAGGGGGTGCATCAAAAGTTTATGTTGCATAGTCATTATGTGCACCCGACCAAAAAAGACCAAAAATGGCTAAGTTTGGAAAACTAGATTTCCCGGGAAGGGATTTTGCAACGTTTCGAACGCAAGGGATCCTTGACGAGGGACCGGAACAAAATTTTGGTAAGGTCATCCATAAAATTACCCTTGCCAATTTTACCAGATAACAGCTAGCTCTTTCTGGGGACTATCTCTAAGTGAACCTCAGGGGTAGAGAATCCCAGATCTCATGTGCCTATCCATTAGGCCACAGAGTCAAAAACAAGGGTGACCAGAGGGCGAACAAAAGGGAACACACAACAAATAGAAAGTAAACACACGACAAAAATAAACACACAACTAAAGCAAACTGTACAAAAAAGAGAGCAAGCTCTACTTCCTGAAAATTTTTAGATGTTGCTCACTATAGGAAAGCGGGAGTTCGGTTCCATCCAGATATGAGAGATAGAAACTATTCTCTCTGTTGAGCTGTTTGATCTTGAAAGACCCTCTCCATAGGGAATAAAAATTTCCGTGCATGCCCTTTGGCTCTCTTCACTTGTCCCACAGAAGGACGAGGTCTCCCACCTGAAAATTTCTTTGCTTAGCTTTCTTATCAAATAGTCTCTTGACTTGATTCTGATGCTCGGTGATCTTGTCGACCACTCTTACTCTCTTCTCTTCGAGTTCTGCTAGATACATGATCCTCTTTTCAAGGGAACTTTGAAAACTTTCATCTTCGATTGCCTGTGCCAAATGCAGAGTAGAGAGTTCAGCGGAAATGGGAAGCTCGGCCTCGATGCCATATAACACTTAGAAAGGTGACATACCGAGAGATCTCTTGGGAGTAATGCAATATGCAAACAAAGCGTCGTATAAGGACTTGTGCCACATTCATTGATTCTCATCCACTAGCTTTCGTATGATGGTCACCAAGTTTTTGTTATTGGATTCTGCTTGACCATTTCCCTGAGGGTAATAATCTGAGGCGTGAGCCAAAGTTATCCTGTATTCATAGCAAAAACTAATAATTTCCCGTGAAGAGGAGTTAGAAGCATTATCAACAACAATCTTATTTGGAACGCCAAATCTGACAATGATATTTTCTTTGATGAAACTGCAAACAACTTCAGAAGTGGCATGTTTGACAGGTATGGCTTCCACCCACTTGGTGACCTGGCCCAGATGATCTTGTGTGCTATCACAGAAGAGGAGAAATGGCCTCCACATGCTGAATTATGAAAAATTTCAAGTAACTTCACATGCTGTGGCTTGTCGACACACTGCAAGAAGACACCATCTATCCTGCGCTTGTATAAACCGTCATCCCAGATGACATATTTGGCTACTCTGAGCTTTATAGTGCGCTTCTCCTTTGTATTTAGGTGAGCCGGGCATTCGCCATAGGTGAGGAAGAAGGAAATATCGGAATACCACTCATCGCTGGTTGCTACAAATAGGAACAGAGGCAGTGAATCGAGTTTTTCCAGCCGGTCTTGCGCTTCATTAGTACAATCATCCTTTTCTCTAGAAACTTCTGACCCTTGGTTTTCAGCCATAAGTTGACACAAGCCTTTGCCTCTCACCAACTTGGTTGGTTTTATATCTAAATTGTACTCCTGGACCTTTGCAATCCAATTTCTACGCAAGCTTCCTAACTCCTGTTGAGTTAAGATTGACTTGACTGCCGTGTCAGGGACCAGCACCACTGTATGAGAATTTAAAATGTAATCCCTGAAGTTTTTGACTGATTTGACAATGGTGAAGGCATGCTTTTCCAACTGAGACATTTTTCATTCATGAGGCTTGAGGGGAGAGCCCATGAATGCAATCGGAGATTCAACATCCTCATAATTCTTTTGCATCAAGATGGAAAATATAGTATGCTCAGACGCATAGCTATACATGATAAAATCCTTGGAGAAATAAGGACATACCAGGACTAGTGCATGAGCGACGGAAGCTTTTATTTCTTCAAATGACCTTTTCCCTTCCTCGCTCCACCGGAAAGTTGGTGATCCTTTCATCATGTCCAATATATGAAGAGTCTTTTCAGCAAAGTCGGGAACAAAGCACCTAAGAAAATTCACCTTTCCAAAGAAAGAGTGAACGCCAGTCTTACTTGTAGGCAGAGTAAGGCTCTAAATAGCCTTAACTCTTTTGGTATCTATCTTCGTTCCTTCTTTGCTAACAACATCCCCTAGCAACTTGTTTGCTAGAAAATATGTCGCTTGGGTAGATTTATGGATAGACGAGGGAAGAGTGTGCGGGGCATAGCCCCTCTTTGAGTCAACAAAGTGAAACTAGTTTATTGCTATTCTACCAGCAGGAATCTGTGCAAGTCTCACAATATTCTGCCTTCGGGGGTTTGGGATCTCATCCCAGTAGGGTGTTTCTGACTGCGGAAAGAAATGAATGAAAAAGAGGATGAAGAAAGATCGGGTCCATAGGAAGAAAAGAAATGAATTCCAAAGCAGAAAGGTCAGAGGGTTTATGTTTTGGGATTGGTAGTAAACAGAGCCAAACCTACTTGCATAAACGAATAAAGCAATATTGATGAATAAATGACAATAAAAAAGAAGCAGATCCAACAGAATAAACACACAGATCTGACATAAGAAAGATCTAATGCAAATAACACATGTATTCAACACAAAGTCAAAATATTGTATTAATATTTCCTTTTGTTACAAAAAGCTCAAAATATTTTCTTCTCACTTCTATTTTTCATCTGAAAGATATCCACCACACAAATACAACAAGTATTTGAGTATTTATAGAAGAAGGAGAAGAAGGAAGGCAAAAAGGAACCAACCACCTATTTACATAAAATATACAAAATATCTACAAAAATATCTCAAAGTCATGTTGACTTTTGACAACTTGATGGATGACATCATCCCATGGTGCAACATGGATGATGTCATCATTTGTGCCAACATACTTTAGACATTTTACAAAAATAAAGTCGAAGGAGAGAGAGCGAAGAGAAAGAATTCATTCATCGTCATCATCCTACGGCCGAAAGGGGGTATCTTGCTTCTGCTGCTGCTCAGGTGACGAGATGTGGAATTGGGCATGGTATTCCATGAACTTGCTGATCATGGGCTCTAGTTGATCCTGGGAAGGATCCTTGTGTCGCTGAGTTCCTCTAAAAATTCACTGCGATGAATGACTTGTGGCCACCGAGTCACTACTTTTTTGTTCTTCAGATAAACTTCATTCATCAGCTGCATGCACTGATCTTCATTGTCGTCCCAGGCCTTGATGCAATCTTGTTGGCTGATGGCCACAAAGTGCCGGTGATGAGGAATGTTGAGCATTATCTCAAAGTGGTGGGAAGTGAGGTTAATTATAACCTCACCCTTCTCACCATGGACACATCTTGTGTCTTTGTTATAGCATCGGGCTACCACCATCATAAATTCATTGTTTACGGCGCTGACTGGGATCCCACCAGCAAGGTGCAGGGCACTTCCTATCAGCTTGTCCATCCATGGACTTCTCATGACCCTTTGGGTTCTGGCCTAGAATTCCTCCATATCAATATGACCCAGCTCTAAGTCTCTGATGTCTAGGTCACACTCTGCTTGGTACTCAGGCATTCTAACCCTCTGATACTTATACTTCATTTCTTCTTCTGTGAGCTTGGCCTTGCCTTTAGATTTGATAGGTTTCTTGCTTGATGTTGACATATGTTCTTCTGAACTTAGTTGCTGATCTGCAACATTAAGAAGTGAAACCCAACGCAAGAAAGCCATGTCAGCTGTCTAATTTTCCATTGAAATGTTGACAGAAGAAAGAGTTAGCAATTTAAAGGCCTCAGGGCGCAGGGCACATGAATATTGCAGGCTACAGGGCTAAATAGTAAGGTGCACAAGGAAGGGATGCTGCAAGGGGTAAATCAGCACCAAAGGGTGCATGGCGCATGGATACTGCATGTTGCATTTTGTTTTTGTAAGAACAAGCGCGCCTGCGCCATATGTATGTATTTTATAAAGGGCGCATGGAAATAGTGTGTTACACGGGTATAGGATGTGCCAAAGGGGGCAGGTTTTGTGCATGTTACATCATATTTTTGTGTGCCAAAGGGAAACTGGCGCGGTGCATGAAGGGTCTGCATGACATGATGTTATTACAGTGAAGGACGTGCCTGTGTCGTTTGAAGCTTGGCACTTGGCGCGGATAATTTCTATTTTGCACACATGCAGGGTGCGCCACAGGGCGTAGGTTTTAGCAATGCAACAAATGAATTTGGTGCATCATGAGGGGGCGCGAGGAAAGTGTTTGTAACAAACTAAGGCAGTGCACCTTGAGGGTGCAACTTTTTACGATGCAGCATGCAGGGAATGTGCACCATTGTCGCGGCTGCTCTTTGTGTAACAGGGGCGAGAGATGCGCCATTGGTGCAACTGTTCTTCATGTTGCAAGGTGTGCTAATACGCCAAAGGAGAAGAAAAATACAGTTTTATTTTCAAGCATCAGTTCTCTCTCTGAGGGGTTTCTATGTGGTTAAGCCTCCTTTTGCAGGGTTATTTGGGGTGATATAAATGGCTCTAAACAAAGGGTTCCAAGCTAATATTTCAAGATAGAGCTTTGAAAATTTGTTGCCTGGACAGATCTATGGATAGACGAGCCAACAGTGTGCAGGGCATAGCCCCTCTTTGAGTCAGCAAAGCGAAACTGGTTTATTGCTATTCTACCAGTAGGAATCTTGTGCAAATCTCACAGTATTCTGCCTTCGGGGGTTGGGATCTCATCCCAGTAGATTGTTTCAGACTGCGGAAAGAAAGGAATGAAAGAGGGGATAGAGAAAGAGCAGGTCCGAAGGAAGAAAAGAAATGAATTCCAAAGCAGAAAGGTCAGGAAGTTTATGTTTTGGGATTGGTAGTAAACAGAGCCAAACCTACTTACATAAACAAACAAAGCAATACTGATGAGAAAATGACAAAAAGGTAGATATGAATCTAACAGAATAAACACATACAGATCTAACATAAGAAAGCTCTGATGTATAACACAAGTATTCAGTACAAAGCCTCAATATTTGTATTGTTGTTTTTCTTCTGTTACAAGAAAGCTCAAAGTCTTTCTCTCCTCATTTCTATTTTCATCTAAAAAATGTCCACCACTTGAATACAACAAGTATTCCAATATATATAGAAGAGGAGAAGGAAAGAAGGCAAAAAGGAGCCAACCACCTATTTACAAAGATATTTACAAAATATCTAAAAGTCATGTTGACTTTTGACAACTTGATGGATGACATCATCCCATGATGCAACATGGATGATGTCATCATTTGTGCCAACATACTTTAGACATTCCAACAAGAAAGTCAGAAGAAGAGAAGAAGAAGAAGAAGAAGAAGAAGAAGAGCAGCTACTCGTCGTCATCATCCTGCGGCCGAAAGGGGGTAGCCTGCTTTTGATGCTGCTCAGGTGATGAGATATGGAACTGAGCGCGGTATTCCAAAAACTTGTTAATCATTGGCCCAAATTGATCCTGGGAAGGATCCTTGTGCCGCTCGCTGATCGCCTCACAAGTCTCCCGCTCATCTATGAGCTTCTCGGGAAGTTTGGAATAGTCCTTCTCCGCCTCAATGAGGAACCCGATGAAGTCCCTACAGGCCAGCAGGTTGTTGATAGATTCAGTGTCAAATGTGACCTCTGGCCCCGTTCCTTGAGAAGCGATCTCCTTGAAGATCTGGATGGTTTCATCAGCTGACCTTAAGGTAAAGGAAGGAGTGAGCAACCCTGGAGACATGTTGAGAACAATTCGCTCCATTTGATGCATTGTATCCAGGGCCTCTTCCTTTACCTTGTCGATTTTTTCCAGAACAAATTCAAGCTGATCCACCCGGTAGTCCAGAGTGGACATGATTTTGTTGAGGGCCCTTGGATGGCCGAAGACGCCGAACTTGACCAGATCTTCGACTGAACAGTCAAACATTTGTTGAAAGGTCTCGTGTCGCAGTCTAGCATGTTCCAGCTCTTCTGATATGGGCCCCGCTAATGCTTGGAGCTCCTTGTTTGCCTTTCCGATGTTCAGATACAAATCGACAAACTCGGTGATCACTCTTTCACTGTCCTTGAGGATCTGGCTCCTCCAAGCAAAAATGGCCATACCCTGCTCACCGATCTTTGCATATTCGTTGATTTTCTCCTGGCTGAGAAGCTCAGAAGTCTCGGCGGCAGTTGTGGGAGGCGCACTACCCATCTTCTGTAAGGCTTGGAGCAGATATTTGTTTTGCTCTTTTAGTAGCCTTTTCTCTTCTTTTGTCTCTTGAAGCTTTTGACAGAGGGCGTCAACCGCGGAAAGAGCTTCCCCCTGGAGACTTTCAGAAGATGTCCCCATTGTGACTTGGGTCACAGTAAAATCTGTCGGAGACAGATCCTTTTTCTCTTTGAGGGGATCGGGGTATGCAATTTCCATGATTCTCTCACCTGCAGCACTTTTAGAGAAGCGTGTAACAGGCTTCTGCTTCTTCGCCCCTTTGGCTGGGATCACTGAAAAGTCCATCGGAGCGATGGGAACTTTCCTCTTTTGCTGGCTTAGCTGCTGAGAGATCCAGGCTGGTCCTATGGAAGAAGGACCAGAGACAGAGGAGGAGGCAGCTACAGTAGAAGAGGGGAAAAACGTGGAGACACGCGGCGGCGGCATTGAGAGAATAGCCGAAGAAGTGTCCACGGGAGGAAGGGAAACTGCAGCTGCAGAAGACATAGGAAGGGAAGGGAGCCCGGAGATGAGGGAAGAAATGGAGGAGGATAGATCAGTGAGGGAGGAGAAGATAGACGAAGAAGCAGGGGAAAGAGTAGAAGAAGGGACAGAGGACACGACCAAAGGGATGGTCGCTTGAGTCACTCGAGGAGGGGAAGGAAGAGAAGAAGAAGGGATAGAAGGGACCTCTGTTGTGGTAGCAATGCCGACATCCTGAGTGGATGGGCCTATGGGACTATCCTCTGTTATTTCTTCCTCCAGAGTTATGACTTGTTCTGGCGCTGTGGAAGGAGGACTTTCAGGGGCTTCTTCCTGAATGGTGCTGGATTCACCTTCTACACCTTTGCCTTTAAGCTGCTTCTTGGATCGTGAAGGTGCGTTGCCCAATGGGGAGGTTGTGAAATCTACCCCGAGGTAGATTAGCCCGTTCATTCGGCACCAGTGCTCTGTCCTACGCAGAGTTTCCTTGACCCTCTCCTCAATTGTCTGAGGAGCTTTGTTTCTGTCAATAGCCGGAAAGGGCCAATTGTCCCCATCTGTATCATTATATACCTTGTCTGTTTCATCTTCCGTAGTTTGGAAGCCTTTGGGGACAATGGCTATCCCGTATTGGATGATTTCTGCCAATGCTAGGCGAGAATGATCCTTTCTTCTGAGCTCTACCTCATGGAGGACGTCAATATAAATATCCTCGATCTGAGGAACATGGATTGGATCAAGCTTTGCTCTTGGCAGGCAGCCCCTTGGGTCGAAGGTAGGCCTGGCTGGGAAATCATGCTTCAAATTGAGTAACTCCAGCTCTGCAAACATTTCCTTTGCCTTGTGGTGGGTAGAGCATGTATATCGGCCCACTGTGAGGGGGAAAGGAGTTCCACCCTTCTTCCTTTTCAGGCATTTTTCGTGGTATGTGATTAGCTGCCTTGACAGTTCCAGCAGAATCAGCTTAGGCCCAGCATACCTTGGTAGCCTGGTTGGCTCTCCCAAAAAGTTGGCAGCCCTTAGATAGGTGAATGTGGGAAACTGGGTGAACAGGGCCCCCCATTTCTCCGTGGCTGCCACTATGTTTTTGGTCGTACGACCATGAGTCATATTCGGCCTCAGCAGGCAGATGACGTGGTAAAAGAATGCATCGTTGATTTTGGTGAATTGGGCGATGCTATTCTCCAGCCTCAGTTCTGGATAATATTCATATATTTTGACCTGAGGCCAAACTCCACTTCGTGTTAGGCCTGGATAATCCCTCTCTGATGCTGCAGCGTAGACCACGTAGGAGTTCATATGGAATACTCCCGTTGTGCTGAATTGTTGTAGCTGCTCGGAGATGGTGCTGCTTATAATTTCCCCCCAGCAAAAGCGCTGATCAGGAAAATTCTTGTTCATTGTTTCCAAGTAGCGCAACATCCATTTATGGAAGTAATGGGCATCAGAAAGCCCGAAGACCCTGCTCAGGAAGGTAATGGTATCGCTGAGCTCTTCTGAGAAGTCACTGCGGTGGATGATTTGGGGCCACCGGGTTACCACCTTCTTATTTTTCAGATATACTTCGTTCATTAGCTGCATACATTGGTCTTCATTGTCTTCCCAGGCCTTGATGCACTCTGCTTGGCTAACGGCCACAAAGTGCCGGTGGTGAGGGATGCCGAGTATGATCTCAAAATGACGGGCAGTGAGGTTAATGACTACCTCGCCCTTGCTGTTTTCGACACACCTTGTGTCTTTATTATAAGACTGGGCAACCACCATCATAAATTCATTGTTGACGGCGCTGACGGGGATTCCTCCGGCGAAGTGCAGGGCACTGCCTATTAGTTTGTCCATCCATGGACTCCTTGTAACTTTCTGAGTTCTGGCCCAGAATTCCTCCATGTCGATATGCCCCAATTCTGAGTCTCTGACGTCCATGCTGCATTCGGCCTGTGACTCGGGCATTCTGACCCTCTGATATTTGTATTTCATTTCTTCCTCCGTAGGCTTAGCCTTTCCTTTCAATTTGATAGGTCTTTTGCTGGATGTTGACATATGTTCTTCTAAGTTTATCTGCTGATCTGCATGAAGAAGAAGCGAAACCCAACGTAGAAAGGTTGTATCAGTCATTTGATTTCCCATTGAAGTGCTAACAGAAGAAAGAGTTAGTTATTTTCAGGCTCAGGGCGCAGGGCGCATGAAAATTGCAGCTTACAGGGCTAAATAGGTAAGGCGCACAGGAAGAGGGTGTTGCAAGGATAAAACTGGCGCCAAAGGCGCATGGCGCATGCATACTGCAGATTGCATTTTATAAAGGGCGCATGAAAAGTGCGTGTTACATAGTGACAGGATGCGCCCTTTGGCACATGGAATTTTCATGTTGCATTGGGATTTGGTGCGCCCTTTGGCGCATGGATGGTTCGTGTAACAAGAACTTTTCGTGCGCCAAAGGGAGCATGGCGCGGCGCACGAAAGGTTTACACAACATGATGTTATTGTAATCGGGGATGCGCCTGCGCCTTCAAAGATTTGTACTTAGCGCAGATAAAGCTTGTGTTGCATGGATGCTGGGTGCGCCATTGGCGCATGGAAATGTGATGCAGCAAGGAAGGATTGTGTGCCAAAGGGGCGCAAGTTTAGCACTTGCAGCATGTGAAAGAGGCGCGCCTTGAGGGCGCAGGAGTTCATGATGCAACAAGTATGAAAGGTGCGCCATTGGCGCGGGTTTTGTTCATGTAACAGGGGTGACAGATGCGCCGAAGGCAAGAGAGAAACAGTGAACTAAATCACTCTCAAAGGGGTCTTTACATGGTTTAGATTTCTTCTTCTCCTCTTTTCCTTTTTGACAGGTCATTTGGGTAAATGAAATGGTTAAAACCAGGAGGGTTACAAACCATTGTTTCTAGGATGACATCCTCCTCCAGCAGATCTGGAAAGAGGAAGATAAGGAAAGACAACATGCGGGGGGGGAAAAAGCTCAACACATGCATATCAAAAACCAAACCAGCAAGCAAGAAGCACTATCTAGCAAAACTCACGAAAGAGACAAGAGCACTTACCCGGATAAATAGCAAAAATCTGGAAAACGGGTCCACAACGCGTTGAAAACGACGAGGCAGGGGCTGACAGGCTCAGAGAAAGGAAATCACGTGCTCTGCGAATAGTGAAAATGACATTTGGGCGCGCAAACACACACACACACATATATATATATATATATATATATATATATATATATATATATATATATATATATATATATAGGTGAGCTGGTCATCAATGCGCCACCCACTTTTTAAAGGGCGCATGAGAGTTGCTGTCGACAGGGAAAAGCGTGCGCCCTTTGGCGCATGAAAATGTTTGCCAGCAGGAAATTAAGCGTGCCTTTGGCGCACCAAAAGCTATGTCGACATGAAGTTATGTGCACCCTTTGGCGCACCAAAACATGGCGCAACAAAAGTTGTGCCAACACAAAGGCGCATGCGCCTTGGCGCACGCAGGGAAGGCTCAACATACTTTGGCGCACCAAAAGGTGTGTTGACACTGAAAATCATGCGCCAAAGGTTTTAAAGGGGGCGCACCAAAAGTTGGTGTTACATAGCAATTTCATGCGCCCAGCCAAAAAAGGCTCAAAAGACTAAGTTCGAAAAACCAGATTTCCCGGGAAGGGATTTTACAACGTTTCGAACGCAAGGGATCCCTAACGAGGGATCGGAACAAAATTTCGGTATGGTTATCGGTAAAATTTCCCTTGTCAATTTTACGGGATAACAGCTGGCTCTTTCTAGGGACTATCCCTGAGCAAACTCGGGGGTAGAGAATCCTAGTTCTCATGTGCCTATCCATTGGGTAACAAAGTCAAAAACAAGGGCGACTGGAGGGAGAAGAAAGGAAACACACAACAAACCGAAAGCAACCACACGATGAAAGAAAACTGTACAAAGAAGAGAGCAAGCTCTACTTCCTAAAAATTTTCAGATGTTGCCTACTATAAGGAAGCGGGAGCTCGGTTCCATCCAGATATGAGAGATAGAAGCTATTCTCTCCACTGAGCTACTTGATCTTGAAGGGCCCTTTCCACAGGGAATCAGACTTTGCGTGCATGCCCTTTGGCTCTCTTCGCTTGTCCCACAAAAGGACGAGATCTCCCACTTGAAAATCCCTCTGCTTTGCTTTTTTATCAAAAAGCCTCTTAACTTGATTCTGATGTTCAGTGATCCTGTCGACCACCCTTACTCTCTTTTCTTCAAGTTCTGTCAGATACATGATTCTCTTTTCAAGAGAATTTTGGAAAGTTTCGTCTTCGATGGCTCGTGCCAAATGCAGAGTAGGAAGTTCTGCAGAAATGGGAAGCTCGGCATCAGTGCCATATAACACTTGAAAAGGTGACATGCCGAGAGATCTCTTGGGAGTAATACGATCGGCCCACAAAGCATCGTACAAAGACTTGTGCCACATTCACTGATTCTCATCTACTAACTTCCGTATGATGGTCACCAAGTTCTTGTTACTGGATTCCACCTGACCATTTCCCTGAGGGTAATAGTCTGAGGCATGAGCCAAAGTTATCCCATATTCATAGAAAAAACTAATAACTTCTCGTGAGGAGAAGTTAGAAGCATTATCAGCAACGATTTTGTTTGGAACGCCGAACCTGACAATGATATTTTCTTTAATGAAATTGCAAACCACCTCAGAAGTGGCATGCTTGACAGGTATGGCTTCCACCCACTTGGTGAAGTAATCCATTGCTGTAAGGACATAGCTATGTCCAGCACTCGATTGAGGATTGAGTGTGCCAATAAAATCAATTCCCCATTGCCTGAATGGTTCATTGATAATGACCGGCCTTAGGGGAAAGGGCAGCTAACTTGGGCTTGCCGACGAATTGTTGGCAGGGTTCACACTTTGCCACCCAGATAGCTGTATCTTGGAAGAGTGT
This sequence comes from Taxus chinensis, assembly GCA_019776745.2. Taxonomy (NCBI): domain Eukaryota; kingdom Viridiplantae; phylum Streptophyta; class Pinopsida; order Cupressales; family Taxaceae; genus Taxus; species Taxus chinensis. Next base: position 88,971,779 of record CM034147.1, on the reverse strand, counting down.
TGGCCAATATTACCTGGCTCGAATGATCTTGTGTGTAGTTACGGAGGAAGAGAAATGGCCACCACAGGTTGAATTATGAAAACTTTCCAGTAGTCTCACCTGCTGGGGTTTGTCAACACATCGCAGGAAGACACCATCTATTCCGCGCTTGTATAAACTGTCATCCCAGATGACATACTTGGCCACTCTGAGCTTTGTAGTGCACTTCTCCTTTGCAGTTAGGTGAGTTGGACATTCACCATAGGCGAGGAAAAAAGCAATATCTGAATACCACTCATCGCTGGTTGCAACAAATACGACCAGAGGCAGAGAATGGGTTTCCTCCAGAGGGCTTTGCGCTTCGTTGGTACAGTCCTCTTTTTCCTTAGGGCTTTCTAGAACTTTGTTTTCATCCATAAGCTGACATAGGCCCTTGCCTCTCACCAGCTTGGTTGGTTTTATATCCAGATCGTACTCCTAGACCTTTGCAATCCAATTTCCTCGCAAGCTCCCTAACTCCTGTTGAGTTAGGATCGACTTCACTGCTGTGTCAGGAACCAGTACTACTGTATGAGAATTTAAAATGTAGTACTTGAAACTCTTAACTACTTTGACAATGGCGAAGGCATGCTTTTCCAGTTGAGTCATCCTTTAGTTTGTGAGGCTTGAGAGGAGAACTCATGAACGCAATCGGGTATTCGACGTCCTCCAAATTCTTTTGCATTAATATTGCAAACACAGTATTCTCAGATGCATAACTATACATGATAAAATCTTTGGAGAAATCGAGACATACCAGGACCGGTGCATGAGCAACAAAAGCTTTTATTTCTTCAAACGATCTTTTCCCCTCTTCACTCCATCTGAAAGTTGGTGACCCCTTCATCATGTTCAATATGTGACGGGTTTTCTCAGCAAAGTCAGGAACAAAACGCCTGAGAAAGTTCACCTTTCCAAAGAAAGAATGAACACCATTCTTGCTTGTAGGAAGAGTAAGGCGTTGAATAGCCTTAACTCTTTCGGAATCTATCTTTGTTCCTTCTTTGCTAACCACATGCCCTAGCAACTTCCCTTCCATGACTCCAAAAACAGAATTTTTTGGGTTTAGGGAAATCCCATGTTCTCGGCACCTGGCCAACACTTGCTCCAAATGATCACAATGATCATTTCGTTGTTTAGAGAACACGGTTAAGTCATCTAGATAAACCACAATGAATTTCCCCATCATACCTTTGAATGCAAAATCCATGGCCCGCTGAAAAGTGGCACCAGCATTAGTTAGGCCAAAAGGCATCCTGCTATAGGCAAATGTACCCCAGGAAGTGGTGAATGTTGTTTTAAACTGATCTTTAGGTGAAACTTCAATCTGATTGTAACCTGAAAAACCGTCAAGCATGGACAGCATCTCTGATCTAGTTACTACTTGCAGAACTTGATCCATTATAGGAAGAGGGTAGTTGTCCTTCAAGGAAGCCTGATTCAAATTGCGAAAGTCTACACATATGCGTATCTCGCCGTTTTTCTTGCGCACTGGCACAATATTTGCAACCCAAGTACTGTGATGGATAGGAAAGATGATTCTCGCATCCAGCATCTTCTGAATTTCGGCCTGGATAGTACCCAAGATCTTAGGATTATAGTGCCTCTGCTTCTGGCGAAAGGCTTTGACATCGTCTTTCAACGGAATGTCATGCTGAACGTCCTTTGGCTTAAAGGACTTTAGATTGGCATAAGACCATGCCAACACGTCCATATATTTTTTTAGCAACTTGACAAATTTCCGTTTCTCCTCAGACGTGCAACATTTGCCAATGTTCACAAATTGTGGGTGCTCTATCGAACCTATATTGACCGGTTCGGTTTCTGGGGATGAGTCAGGGTCATCCCGCTTTTTCTTTTTTACAAAACGGTCATTCCTGTCGAACAGGCGCTCCAGAGAAACCAGGCCTTTTGGAATTTTATTTCCTTTGAGCTGACATATGCCGTCGTTCCCTTCGGATTCGTCGCCTTGATCGGTGACTGATTCATGGAAAGCGGAAGTAGATCCTTCAAAGTGCAATTCTTTAAAATTTTCTGATTTTTCCAAAAAGGCAATGCGTTGATTGTCATCATTGAAAACTTGCCAATGTTGGGAATTGTCTGGCACACTTGGGTGGAAAACCAACTCAATGGTGTATTTGTCTATTTTCAAACCTGGGTGTTGGAGCATCAGAGATGCTGAAATGGCCAATGAATCGGCCATGTCATTTTGAGCTCTTGGAATGGATTCAATTGAAAAAGCATCAAATTCTTCGATGTTGTCCCATACTGCATTACGGTAGTGCCTGAGCCTCTCATTTTTTACTTGATAAATCGTCTTGACTTGGTTTACAACTAGCTCTGCATCACCTTGTACTTTTAGATTTTTAATTCCTCTTTCCCTTGCATCTTGCATACCGAGTAAGAGATATTCATACTCATCAGTATTGTTTGTGTTGAAAACTACAATTTGAAAGAGAGAGGAATTACCTCCTCTTCGGGAGATATCAGCACGGACCCAGCGCCACATCCACTAGTTGCACAGCTGCCATCAAACTACAAGGTCCAGATCTTATTAAGATATTTTTCTTGAACGAGAACAACCCCTTTTATCCGTCTCGGTAGACAAGAAGTAGTTCCCCATCCCTGATGATTTCAAAAAGGATTTGAGCTTTGGGGTCCTTCAGAACTAGTAACCAAGTACTTATTTTGTTATTCTGGCTCTAATGTCTGCATTACACCTTTGACTGGAATCCTAGCCTTAGACCAGTCCATGTGAATTTCCCCACCAACTTCGCTGCAAAAACTTCTTCCTAGCAGAATCCCATAGGCTTCCGGAATGTCAGCGACAAGGACGGTCATCTTTACTCTTTTATCTGGGAAAGCCGCAAACGCAAATTTACGCGTCTTTGATTTTGCCAACCAACGGAACCTGTTTGGTTTCCAATGAATAACATCTGCCGAAAGGTTTGGTAAGAGTGAGGCCCCAAAGCATGGGCGACTTTTTCCGAGCATGACGTTGTCTGAAGCTCTGGAATCAATTATGCAGTTACTCAACTTATGGCCATTGATTAGGAGGGAGAGATAAAAAGGCTCTATCTTTCCTGATGCAGATGTTGAAGAAACATTTATGCGGGATTCAGGGGGGAGTGGAAAGGATTCCTTTTGGGGAAACCTGCTTAGATGCAACAGCCTGACTCTGAATATATTTGGTCAATCTTACAAGCTGTTCGGGGTTTTGACTGAAGATACTCAGCCTTCAGACATTAGGATCTTGGTCTTTTTTGCATGATCTATGATATAAAATACGGGCCAAGGGGTTGCGCTGGTGAGGGAATGAGTCCCTCTCCTCGCGATGGTGGAATAGGGTTACTGATCTTGATAGGAATATGAGGGGGCTGATTTGGAGGAGAGATGGGGGGAAAAGATTTATTTGTAAAAGACTTAACAGGGAGTTGAGTAGGAAGAGGATTACCTCTTTTAGCAATGATCGAAGGCGCGTTTGACACGGACTTCTCCTGCTGGACATGAGCAGCAACTTCCGCTTCTTTTCCTTGCAAGCGAGTAAAAACAACATATGACTGTCCCGCTTGCATATCCCTGGGTACCCTCTTCTTCATCAGATTCTTCCTCATCAAATTCCATATATCCAATAGTAGATTCGCCAGTCGGCTCACCAACATCTTGATCATCTTCACCTTGAGACGAAGGTTCTTCATAGTACTGCTCTTCTTCTTCAATCTCGGCCAGAGCATTGACCGAAGGAGCTTTAAGCGCCAACCGCGGAGCAGCTATGCAGGTAGATGCGGCCTTTGTGAAACATTGTTAGGAACGAAATTCCTCCGCGGGATATCCCGGTATGAGGAACTAGGGGAGGCCTGGGCCAACTGCTTCTTCAATGCTAGCAAATTGTTCGCCATCTTTTGGAATGCTGGATCAGACGAAGTAGTAGGCGAAGGGTCTGAATATTTAGGACTTGGATGATTCCTTTTTCAACTCGCCAGATATTATCAAATTATCTTCTATCCGAATGGCAGCAGCCTAAGTGAGAAGTAAGGTAGCTACCCACTCCTGAAGGAGAAAGAAACTAACTTTTGAGCTCATGGCGTTTACGAAGAAACACTTTTGATTCTCCGGTGTTGGAAGCATGGCAACAGGGACACGATTAATTAGTGCATTGAACCGGGTGATAAAATCGTGCATGGTCTCATTGGCCTCTTTCTTCAAATGAGTGATCCATGATAATAATGCAAACGCATCCTCTGAAGGCTTGTACCTATCTTCAAAAGCCTCCCGTAAGGTGGCCCAACTGGTGATAGATCCGGCCGGAAAATGCTGAAACCATTCAGCTGCGGGCCCTTGTAGAGTTTCCAGAAAAAGGCGAACCGACACATCTTCGTGAGTCACATCCAAAATACTGCATGACATGATGAATGCAGATATGTGGGAATCCATGCTTTGATTTCCGCTCCCGTAAAAATTTGGGAAAATTCTTTCGGTTTCCGTGAGGGAGCGCGTGAACTGGATGTGGTAAGGCCAAAGGACCCATGGCGTTTCCCCATGGTACCCGCCATTTGAAAGGCTAGAAAGAGAACATGAGCTGGAAGTGTGGTTCCGCTGAGTAGCAAGGCACTACAAAGGGATGTGGATGCCCCCTGTGCAAAAGACTTTTTCTTCGTGAAGGTGAGACACTCCTGGATGGCCGGCTAGCCGAGCTTAGCGCTGAAAAATGTGCCGGTGTCACGCTGAAATTTTGCCTTTGAAGTAGATCGAAAGTAGGATCAGCTTCTCCATGGGCTCTCCTACTGCGCGTAAAAGGTTCACTCGCAAGTGTACCTTCCAGATCTGCAATGTTATGGGCGCAGATTCAAACTTTCTTTTTGGTTGTACTTGTTGATTTTCTGGTTTTTCTGACAAAAACCAGCAGCAAATGCACTTTTCTCTATATATTTAAAAACTATCCTCTTCAGAAGAACCGATTGCGGTTAAATGACAAGTAATAACGAGGATAAGATGGCAAGGAACAGTTAGCAAGCTGATTTTCGGATCTGATTTTGACCTTTTTCAGAGGGTTTCAAACTTTTAGCAAACAGCCAAAAATTTAGATCTACGGACGAAATACTGATTTTTTATAAAAACTCAGTGAACTAAAGATTTGTAACTAGGCCCGATCTATAGATCTCAGAAGAAATTTTTTTCAATTCATGGAGCATTTTTGCAAAATTTTGGATTTTTTGTTAAAAAGTTCAGATTTGCAAACAGGTAGCGATTTTCTTATTTTTTCTGATTTTTCTATCTTACCACCTTCATAGATCTGACAGATCTATTCGGTACCCAGCGGAGTCGCCAAAAACTGTTGGTCCGAAAATCTGTCGCCTGGAAAAATCTATGGATAGACGAGCCAACAGTGTGCAGGGCATAGCCCCTCTTTGAGTCAACAAAGTGAAACTGGTTTATTGCTATTCTACCAGCAGGAATCTTGTGCAAATCTCACAGTATTCTGCCTTCGGGGGTTTGGGATCTCATCCCAGTAGATTGTTTCAGACTGCGGAAAGAAAGGAATGAAAGAGGGGATAGAGAAAGAGCAGGTCCAAAGGAAGAAAAGAAATGAATTCCAAAGCAGAAAGGTCGGGAAGTTTATGTTTTGGGATTGGTAGTAAACAGAGCCAAACCTACTTACATAAACGAACAAAGCAATATTGATGAGAAAATGACAAAAAGGTAGATATGAATCTAACAGAATAAACACATACAGATCTAACATAAGAAAGATCTAATGTATAACACAAGTATTCAGTACAAAGCCTCAATATTTGTATTACTGTTTTCTTCTGTTACAAGAAAGCTCAAAGTCTTTCTCTCCTCACTTCTATTTTTATCTAAAAAATGTCCACCACTTGAATACAACAAGTATTCCAATATATATAGAAGAGGAGAAGGAAAGAAGGCAAAAAGGAGCCAACCACCTATTTACAAAGATATTTACAAAATATCTAAAAGTCATGTTGACTTTTGACAACTTGATGGATGACATCATCCCATGATGCAACATGGATGATGTCATCATTTGTGCCAACATACTTTAGACATTCCAACAAGAAAGTCGGAGAAGAGAGAGAAGAAGAAGAAGAAGAAGAAGGAGCAGCTACTCGTCGTCATCATCCTGCGGCCGAAAGGGGGTAGCCTGCTTTTGATGCTGCTCAGGTGATGAGATATAGAACTGAGCGCGGTATTCCAAAAACTTGTTAATCATTGGCCCAAATTGATCCTGGGAAGGATCCTTGTGCCGCTCGCTGATTGCTTCACAAGTCTCCCACTCGTTTATGAGCTTTTCGGGAAGTTTGGAATAGTCCTTCTCCGCCTCAATGAGGAACCCGATGAAGTCCCTACAGGCCAGCAGGTTGTTGATAGATTTAGTGTCAAATGTGACCTCTGGCCCTGTTCCTTGAGAAGCGATCTCCTTGAAGATCCGGATGGTTTCATCAGCTGACCTTAAGGTAAAGGAAGGAGTGAGCAACCCTGGAGACATGTTGAGAACAATTCACTCCATTTGATGCATTGCATCCAGGGCCTCTTCCTTTACCTTGTCAATTTTTTCCAGAACAAATTCAAGCTGATCTATCCGATAGTCTAGAGTGGACATGGTTTTGTTGAGGGCCCTTGGATGGCCGAAGACACCGAACTTGACCAGATCTTCGACTGAACAGTCGAACATTTGTTGAAAGGTCTCGTGTTGGAGTCTAGCATGTTCCAGCTCTTCTGATATGGGCCCCCACTAATTCTTAGAGATCTTTGTTCGTCTTTCCGATGCTTAGATACAAATTGACAAACTCGGTGATCACTCTTTCACTGTCCTTGAGGATCTGGCTCCTCTAAGCAGAAACGGCCATACCCTGCTCACCGATTTTTGCATATTCGTTGATTTTCTCCTGGCTGAGAAGCTCAGAAGTCTCGGTGGCAGTTGTGGGAGGCGCACTACCCATCTTCTGTAAGGCTTGAAGCAGATATTTGTTCTGCTCCTTCAGTAGCCTTTTCTCTTCTTTCGTTTCTTGAAGCTTTTTGCAGAGGGCATCAACTGCGGAAAGAGCTTCCCCCTGGAGACTTTCAGAAGACGTCCCCATTGTGACTTGGGTCACAGTAAAATCTGTCGGAGACAGATCCTTTTTCTCTTTGAGGGGATCGGGGTATGCGATTTCCATGATTCTCTCACCTGCAGCACTTTTAGAGAAGCGAGTAACAGGCTTCTGCTTCTTTGCCCCCTTAGATGGGATCACTGAAAAGTCCATCGGAGCGATGGGAACTTTCCTCTTTTGCTGGCTCAGCTGCTGAGAGATCCAGGATGGTCCTATGGAAGAAGGACCAGAGACAGAGGAGGAGGCAACTACAGTAGAAGAGGGGAAAAACGTGGAGACACGTGGCGGCGGAATTGAGAGAGCAGTCGAGGAAGTGTCCACGGGAGGAAGGGAAACTGTAGCTGCAGAAGACATAGGAAGGGAAGGAAGCCCGGAGATGAGGGAAGAAATAGAGGAGGGCAGATTAGTGAGGGAGGAGAAGATAGACGAAGAAGCAGGGGAAAGAGTAGAAGAAGGGGCAGAGGACACGACCAAAGGGATGGTCGCTTGAGTCACTCGAGGAGGGGAAGGAAGAGAAGAAGAAGGGATAGAAGGGACCTCTGTTGTGGTAGCAATGCTGACATCCTGAGTGGATGGGCCTATGGGACTATCCTCTATTATTTCTTCCTCCAGAGTTATGACTTGTTCCGGCGCCGTGGAAGGAGAACTTTCAGGGGCTTCTTCCTGAATGGTGCTGGATTCACCTTCTACACCTTTTCCTTTAAGTTGCCTTCTGGATCATGAAGGTGCGTTGCCCAATGGGGAGGTTGTGAAATCTACCCCAAGGTAGATTAGCCCGTTCATGCGGCACCAGTGCTCTGTCTTACGCAGAGTCTCCTTAACCCTCTCCTCAATTGTCTGAGGAGCCTTTGTTCGATCAATAGCCGGGAAGGGCCAATTGTCCTCATCTGTGTCATTATATACCTTGTCTGTTTCATCTTTCGTAGTTTGGAAGCCTTTGGGGACAATGGCTATCCCGTACTGGATGATTTCTACCAATGCTAGGCGAGAATGATCCTTTCTTCTGAGCTCTACCTCATGGAGGACGTCAATATAAATATCCTCGATCTGAGGAACATGGATTGGATCGAGCTTCGCTTTTGGCAGGCAGCTCCTTGGGTCAAAGGTAGGCCTGGCTGGGAAGTCATGCTTCAAATTAAGTAACTCCAGCTCTGCAAACATTTCCTTCGCCTTGTGGTGGGTAGAGCATGTGTATCGGCCCACTGTGAGGGGGAAAGGAGTTCCACCCTTCTTTCTTTTAAGGCATTTTTCGTGGTATGTGACCAGCTGCCTTGATAGCTCTAGTAGAATCAGTTTAGGCCCAACATACCTTGGTAGCCTAGTTGGCTCTCCCAAAAAGTTGACAACCCTCAGATAGGTGAATGTGGGAAATTGGGTGAACAGGGCCCCCCATTTCTCCGTGGCTGCCACTATGTTTTTGGTCGTACGACCATGAGTTAGATTCGGCCTCAATAGGCAGATGATGTGATAAAAGAATGCATCGTTGATTTTGGTGAATTGGGCGATGCTATTCTCCAGCCTCAGTTCTGGATAATATTCATATATTTTGACCTGAGGCCAAACTCCACTTCGTGTTAGGCCTGGATAATCCCTCTCTGACGCTGCAGCGTAGACCACGTAGGAGTTCATATGGAATACTCCCGTTGTGCTGAATTGTTGTAGCTGCTCGGAGATGGTGCTGCTGATAATTTCCCCCCAGCAAAAGCGCTGATCAGGAAAATTATTGTTCATTGTTTCCAAGTAGCGCAGCATCCATTTATGGAAGTAATGGGCGTTAGAAAGCCTAAAGACCCTGCTCAGGAAGGTAATGGTATCGTTGAGCTCTTCTGAGAAGTCACTGCGGTGGATGATTTGGGGCCACCGGGTTACTACCTTCTTGTTTTTCAGATATACTTCGTTCATTAGCTGCATACATTGGTCTTCATTGTCTTCCCAGGCCTTGATGCACTCTTCTTGGCTGACGGTCACAAAGTGCCGGTGGTGAGGGATGCCGAGTATTATCTCAAAATGATGGGCAGTGAGGTTAATGATTACCTCGCCCTTGCTGTTTTCGACACATCTTGTGTCTTTGTTGTAAGACTGGGCAACCACCATCATAAATTCATTGTTGACGGCGCTGACGGGGATTCCTCCAGCGAAATGCAGGGCACTTCCTATTAGTTTGTCCATCCATGGACTCCTTGTAACTTTCTGAGTTCTGGCCCAGAATTCCTCCATGTCGATATGCCCCAATTCTGAGTCTCTGACGTCCATGCTGCATTCGGCCTGTGACTCGGGCATTCTGACCCTCTGATATTTGTATTTCATTTCTTCCTCCGTAGGCTTAGCCTTTCCTTTCAATTTGATAGGTCTTTTGCTGGATGTTGACATATGTTCTTCTAAGTTTATCTGCTGATCTGCATGAAGAAGAAGCGAAACCCAACGTAGAAAGGTTGTATCAGTCATTTGATTTCCCATTGAAGTGCTAACAGAAGAAAGAGTTAGTTATTTTTAGGCTTAGGGCGCAGGGCGCATGAAAATTACAGCTTACAGGGCTAAATAGGTAAGGCGCAAAGGAAGAGGGTGTTGTAAGGATAAAACTGGTGCCAAAGGTGCATGGCGCATGCATATTGTAAATTGCATTTTATAAAGGGCGCATGAAAAGTGCGTGTTACATAGTGACAGGATGCGCCCTTTGGCGCATGGAATTTTCATGTTGCATTGGGATTTGGTGCGCCCTTTGGCGCATGGATGGTTCGTGTAACAAGAACTTTTCATGCGCCAAAGGGAGCATGGCGTGGCACACGAAAGGTTTACACACTATGATGTTATTGTAATCTGGGATGCGCCTGCGCCTTCAAAGACTTGTACTTAGCGTAGATAAAGCTTGTGTTGCATGGATGCTGGAATGGAAATGTGATGCAGCAAGGAAGGATGGTACGCCAAAGGGGCGCAAGTTTAGCTTGTGCAGCATGTGAAAGAGGCGCGCCTTGAGGGCGTATGAAAACTTGATGCAACAAGCATGATGGGTGTGCCATTGGCGCGGGTTTTGTTCATGTTGCAGGGGTGACAGATGCGCCGAAGGCAAGAGAGAGACAGTTAACTAAATCACTCTCAAAGGGGTATTTACATGGTTTAGATTTCTTCTTCTCCTCTTTTCCTTTTTGACAGGTCATTTGGGTAAATGAAATGGTTAAAACCAGGAGGATTACAAACCATTGTTTCTAGGATGACATCCTCCTCCAGCAGATTTGGAAAGAGGAAGATAAGGAAAGACAACATGCGGGGGGGAGCAAAAACTCAACACATGCATATCAAAAACCAAACCAGCAAGCAAGAAGCACTATCTATCAAAACTCACGAAAGAGACAAGAGCACTTACCCGGATAAATAGCAAAAATCTGGAAAATGGGTACACAACGTGTTGAAAACGACGAGGCAGGGGCTGACAGGCTCAGAGAAAGGAAATCATGTGCTCTGCGAATAGTGAAAATGACATTTGGGTGCGCAAACACACACACACACACACACACACACACACACACATATATATATATATATATATATATATATATAGGTGAGCTGGTCATAAATGCGCCACCCACTTTTTAAAGGGCGCATGGGAGTTGCTGTCGACAGGGAAAAGTGTGCACCCTTTGGCGCATGAAGACGTTTGCTAGCAGGAAATTAAGCGCGCCTTTGGCACACCAAAAGCTATGTCGACATTAAGTTATGTGCGCCCTTTGGCGCACCAAAACATGGCGTAACAAAAGTTGTGCCAACACAAAGGCGCATGCGCCTTAGCGCACGCAGGGAAGGCTAAACATACTTTAGCGCACCAAAAGGTGTGTTGACACTGAAAATCATGCGCCAAAGGTTTTAAAGGGGGCGCACCAAAAGTTGGTGTTACATAGCAATTTCATGCGCCCAGCCAAAAAAAGGCTCAAAAGACTAAGTTTGAAAAACCAGATTTCCCAGGAAGGGATTTTACAACGTTTCGAACGCAAGGGATCCCTAACGAGGGATCGGAACAAAATCACAAGAAAACATGTGCCAAAGGCTTTAAAGGGGGTGCATGAACATTTGATGTTGCATAGTCATTATATGCACCCGCCCAAAAAGACCAAAAACGGATAAGTTCGGAAAACTAGATTTCCCGGAAAGGGATTTTTCAACGTTCCGAACGCAAGGAATCCCTAATGAGGAATCGGAACAAAATTTCGGTATGGTTATCCGTAAAATTTCCCTTGCCAATTTTATGGGATAACAGCTGGCTCTTTCTGGGGACTATCCCTGAGCAAAATTCAGGGGTAGAGAATCCCAGATCTCATGTGCCTATCCATTGGGCTGGAGAGAGTCAAAAACAAGGGCGACCAAAGGGCGAACAAAGGGAACACACACAAACAAAAAGCAAACACATGACAAAAACAAACACACAACTAAAGAAAACTGTACAAAGAAGAGAGCAAGCTCTAATTCCTGAAGATTTTCAGATGCTGCCCATTATAGGGAAGTGGGAGTTCGGTTCCATCCAGATATTAGAGATAGAAACTATTCTCTCCGTTGATTCACTTAATCTTGAAAGGCCCTGTCCACAGGGAATCAAACTTTCCGTGCATGCCTTTTGGCTCCCTTCGCTTGTCCCACAGAAGGACGAGGTCTCCCACTTGAAAATTCCTTTGCTTAGCTTTTTTATCGAACAGTCTCTTGACTTGATTCTGATGCTCGGTGATCTTGTCGACCACTCTTACTCTCTTTTCTTCGAGCTCTGTTAGATACATGATCCTCTTTTCAAGAGAATTTTGGAAATTTTCATCTTTAATAGCTCGTGCCAAGTGCAGAGCAGGAAGTTCAGTAGAAATGGGAAGCTCGACATCAGTGCCATATAACACTTGAAAAGGTGACATGCTGAGAGACCTCTTGGGAGTAATGCGATCTACCCACAAAGCGTCGTATAAGGACTTGTCCCACATTCGTTGATTCTCATCCACTAGCTTTCGTATGATGGTCACCAAGTTTTTGTTACTGGATTTTGCCTGACCATTTCCCTAAGGGTAATAATCTGAGGCATGAGCCAAAGTTATCCCGTATTCATAGCAAAAACTAATAACTTCCCATGAGGAGAAGTTAGAAGCATTATCAGCAACAATCTTGTTGGGAACGCCAAACCTGACAATGATATTTTCTTTGATAAAACTACAAACAACCTCGGAAGTGGCATGTTTGACAGGTATGGCTTCCACCCACTTGGTGAAGTAATCTATTGTTGTAAGGACATAACTATGTCCGGCACTCGATTGGGGATTGAGTGCACCAATAAAATCAATTCCCCGCTACTTGAATGGTTCATCGACAACAACCGGCCTAAGGGGAAAACTAGCCAACTTGGGCTTGTCGATGAACTGCTAGCAAGGTTCACACTTTGCTACCTAGGTGGCTGTATCTTGGAAAAGCGTCGTCCAATAGTACCTAGCCCGGATGCTCTTGTGTGTTGTCACAGAAGAGGAGAAATGGCCTCCACAGGCTGAATTATGAAAACTTTCAAGTAACTTCACCTGCTGTGGCTTGTCGACACACCGCAAGAAGACACCATATATCCCGCGTTTGTATAAACTGTCATCCCAGATGACATATTTGGCTCCTCTAAGCTTTATAGTGTGCTTCTCCTTCGTAGTTAGGTGAGCTGGGCATTTGTCGTAGGTGAGGAAGAAAGCAATATCAGAATACCACTCATCGTTGGTTGTGACAAATAGAACCCTGGGTAGAGAATCAGATTTCTCCGGCTGGCTTTGTACTTCATTGTTACAATCATCCTTTTCCTCAGGGTTTTCTGAATCTTTGTTTTCAGCCATAAGTTGACATAAGCGTTTGCCTCTTACCAACTTGGTTGGTTTTATATCTAAATCGTACTCCTGGACCTTTGCAATCCAATTTCCGCGCAAGCTTCCTAACTCATGTTGAGTTAGAATTGATTTGACTACCGTGTTAGGGACCAGCACCACTGTATGAGAATTTAAAATGTAATACCTGAAGTTTTTGACCGCTTTGACAACGGCAAAGGCGTGCTTTTCCAATTGAGACATTTTTAATTCGTGAGGCTTGAGGGGAGAGCTCATGAACACAATCGGAGATTCAACATCCTCAGAATTCTTTTGCATCAAGATGGCAGACACAGTATGCTTAGATGCATAACTATACATGATAAAATCCTTGGAGAAGTCAGGACATACCAGGACTGGTGTGTGAGCGACGGAAGCTTTTATCTCTTCGAATGACCTTTTCCCTTCCTTGCTCCACTGGAATGTTGGTGACCCTTTCATCATGTCCAACATATGACGATTCTTTTTAGCAAAGTTGGGAACAAAGCACCTAAGAAAATTCACCTTTCCAAAGAAAGAGTGAACGCCGGTCTTACTCGTAGGCAGAGTAAGGCTCTGAATAGCCTTAACTCTTTCAGTATCTATCTTCATTCCTTCTTTGCTAACAACATGCCCTAGCAAATTTCCTTCTGTGACTCCAAAAACAGACTTTTTTAGGTTTAGGGAAATCCCATGCTCTCGGCATCTGGCCAATACTTGCTCTAGGTGATCACAATGATCACTCCGTTGTTTAGAGAACACATTCAAGTCATCTAGATAAACCACAATGACCTTCCCCATCATACCTTTGAATGCTAGGTCCATGGCCCGCTGAAAATTGGCACCAGCATTAATCAGACCAAAACGCATCCTGCTATAGGAAAACATACCCCAGGGAGTAGTGAATGTTGTTTTAAATTGATCTTCAGGTGAGACTTCAATCTGATTGTAGCCCGAAAAACCATCAAGCATGGACAACATTTCTGATCCAATTACTGCTTGCAGAACTTGATCCATTATAGGAAGTGGGTAGTTGTCTTTCAAGGAAGCTTGATTCAAATTTAGAAAATCTACGCATATGCGTATCTCCTTGTTCTTCTTGCATACTGGCACGATGTTTGGTACCCAAGTACTATGATGGATAGGAAAGATGATTCTCGCATCCAGCATTTTCTGAATTTTAGCCTGGATAGTACCTGAGATCTTAGGGTTATAATGCCTCTGCTTCTGGCGAAAGGCTTTGACGTCTTCTTTCAACGGGATGTCATGCAGGACATCCTTTGGCTTAAAATACTTTAGATCAGTGTAGGACCATGCCAATACATCCATGTATTTCTTCATTAGTTTGACAAACTTCCACTTCTCTTCGAGTGTGCAACATTTTCCAATGTTCACGAATTACGGGATTGTTCTACCGAACCTAAATTGACCGGTTCGGTTTCTGGGGAGGAGCCCGTACATCTTGCCTTTTCTTTTTTACAAAATGGTCATGCCTGTCGAACAACCATTCCAGAGAAACCAGGCCCTTCAGAATTTTATTTCCTTTGAGCTGACATATGCCATCATTCCCTTCGGATTCATCCTTTTGATCGGTGACTGATTCACGGCACATAGAAGTGGATCCTTCAAAATGTAATCCTTTGAAATTTTCCACCTTTTCTAGAAAGGCAATGAGTTGATTGTCATCGTTGAATACTTGCCAATGCTGAGAATTGTCTGGCACACTTGGGCGGAAAACCATCTCAATGGTGTATTTGTCTATTTTCAAACCTGGGTGTGGGAGCATGAGGGATGCTGAAATGGCCAATGAATCAACCATGTCATTCTGAGCTCTTGGAATGGATTCTATTGAAAAAGCGTCAAATTCTTCAATGCTATCCCACACCACATTACAGTAGTGCCTGAGCCTCTCATTCTTCACTTGATATATCCTTTTAACTTGATTCACAACTAGCTCTGCATCACCTTGTACTTTCAAATTTTTGATCCCTCTCTCTCTTGTGGCCTGCATGCTGAGTAACAGAGATTCATACTCAACAGTGTTATTTGTGTTGAAAAATTGTAACTTAAAAGAAAGAGGAATAATTTCTTCCTCGGGAGATATTAGCACGGCTCCGGCGCCACATCCACTGGTTACGCAGCCGCCATCAAACTGCAAAGTCTAGATCTTATTAAGATCTTCTTCTTAGACGAGAACAACCATTTTGTCAGACTCGGTAGACAAGAAATAGTTCCCCATCCCTGATGATTCGAAAAGAATTTGAGCTTTGGGGTCCTCAGAGTTAGTAACCAAGTAGTTCTTTTGTGATTCTGGCTCCAAATTCTGCATTATACCTTTGACGGGGATCCTTTCCTTGGACCAGTCCATATGAATCTCCCCACCAACCTCACTATAAAAACTTCTTCCCAGAAAAATTCCGTAGGCTGCTGGAATGTCGGCAACAAGGACGGTCATCTTTACTCTTTTCTCTGGGAACGCCGCAAATGCAAACTACGCATCTTTGATTTGACCAATCAATGGCACCTGCTTGGTTTCCAAAGAATAACATCTACCAAAAGGCTTGGTAAGGGTGAGGCCCAAAGCATGGGCAACTTTTGCCAGCATGACGTTATCAAAAACTCCAGAATCAATTATGCAGTTACTCAACTTATGACCATTGATTAGGAGGGAGAGAAAGAAAGGTTCTATATTTCCTGATGCAGATGTTGAGGCAACGTTTATGTGAGATGCAGGAGGAGTGGAAAGGATTCCTTTTGGGGAGACCTGGGGAGTTATGACAGCTTGAATTTGAATATACTTAGTCAATCTCATCAGCTATTCGGGATTTTACTGAAGATACTCAGCTTCAAACATTTGAATCTTAGTCTTTTTAGCATGATCTATGATATCAAATGCGGCCAAGGGTTACGTTAGTGAAGGAATGAGTCCCTCACTTCGTGATGGTAGGGTAGGATTACTGGTCTTTATGGGAATAGAAGAAGGCTGATTTGGAGGAGAAATGGGGGGAAAAGATTTCGTTGTAAAAGACTTAACAGGGAGTTGAGTAGGAAGAGGATTACCTCTTTTAGCAATAGTTGGAGGCGTGTTTGACACGGCCTTCTCCTTCTGCACATGGGCAGTGACCTCTGCTTCTTTTCCTTGTGAGCGGGTAAAAACAACATATGATTGTCCACTTGCATATCCTTGGGTACCCTCCTCTTCATCAGATTCTTCCTCCTCAAATTCTATATACCAAATAGTAGAGTCGCCAGTCGGCTCACCAGCGTCTTGATCATCTTCACCTTGAGACGAAGGTTCTTCATAATCTTATTCCTCTTCTTCAATTTCGGCTAAGGCGTTAACCGGAGGAGCCTCAAGCGCCAACCGCAGAGCAGTTGTAGATAAGCGCGACCTTTGTGAAACATTGTTGGGAATGAAATTCCTCTGTGGGATATCCCGGTATGATGAACCGGGAGAAGCTTGGGCTAACTGCTTGTTTAATGCAAGTAAGTCGTTCGCCATCTTTTCAAATGCCAGATCAGACGAAGTAGTGGGGGAAGGGCCCAAAGATTTAGGCTTAGAGGATTCCCTTTTCAATTTTCCAGATATTATCAAATTATCTTCAATTCAGATGGCAGTGGCTTGGGCGAGAATCAAGGTAGCCACTTGCTCTTGCAGGAGTAAGAAACTTACTTTCGAACTCATAGCATTCACGAAGAAACACTTTTGATTTTCTGGTGTTGGAAGCATGGCGACAGGGACGCAGTTGATTAATGCATTGAACCTGGCGATAAAATTGTGCATGGTCTCATTGGCCTCCTTCTTCAGGTGAGTGATATGTGATAACAATGCAAATGCATATTCCAAAGGCTTATACCTGTCTTCAAAAGCATCCCGCAAAGTGGCCCAACTGGTAATAGACCTGGCCAGTAAATGCTGAAACCATTCTGCTGTGGACCCTTGTAAAGTTTCCAAAAAAAGGTGAATCGACACATCTTCATGGGTTACATCTAGGATACTGCATGACATGATGAATGCAGATATGTGTGAATCTGTGCTTTGGTTCCCGCTCCCGTCAAATTTGGAAAAATTCTTTTAGTTTCCATGAGGGAGTGTGTGAACTAGATGTGGTAAAGCCAGGGGGCCCATAGCATTTCCCCATGGTACCGCCATCTAGACAGCTAGAAAAAGAACACAGGCTGGAAACACAGTTCCACTGAGCAGTAAGGCGCTATAAAGGGATGTGGAGGCTCCTTGTGAAAATCGGTTCTTCCGTGGGGGTGAGGCACTTCTGGCTTACCGATCAGCTAAACTTAGTGATGAAAAGCGCACTGGTGTTATACTGAAATTGTGCCTTTGAAGCAGATCGAAAGTAGGATTGACTTCTCCATGAGCTCGCCTGCTGCGCGTAAATGACTCACCCACCAGTGTACCTTCCAGATTTTCAATGTTGTGGCGCAGATTTAAAATTTCTTTTTGGTTGTACTTGCTAATTTTTTGGTTTTTCTGACAAAAACCAGCAGCATGTACTTTTCTAAATATTTAAATTTTATCCCTCATTTGAAAACCGATTGCGGTTTAATGGTAAATAACACCGAGGATAAAATGACAGTGAAGATTAGTAAGATGATTTTTGGATCTAAAGTTGACTTTTTCAAAGAGTTCGAAAATTTTGTTAAACAGTCAAAAACTCAGATCTACGGAAAAATACATATTTTTATAAAAACTCAGCGAACTAAAGATCTCCAACTAGGCCAGATCTATGGATCTTAGAAGAAAATTTTCAATTTGGAGCACTTTTGCAAAATTTTGGATTTTTGACAAAAAGTTAGAGTTTGCAAACAGATAGTGATTTTTCTGATTTTTAAGTGATTTTCTATCATACCACTTTCATAGATCTGATAGATCTGTTCGTCCCCAGCGGAGTCGCCAAAAATTTTTTGCTCAAAAATCTGTCGCTTGGGCAGATTTATGGATAGACGAGGGAACAGTGTGCGGGGCATAGCCCCTCTTTGAGTCAGCAAAGCGAAACTGGTTTATTGCTATTCTACCAGCAGGAATCTATGCAAGTCTCACAATATTCTGCCTTCGGGGGTTTGGGATCTCATCCCAGTAGGGTGTTTCTGACTGCGGAAAGAAAGGAATGAAAAAGAGGATGAAGAAAGATCAAGTCCGGAGAAAGAAAAGAAATGAATTCCAAAGTAGAAAGGTCAGAGGGTTTATGTTTTGGGATTGGTAGTAAACAGAGCCAAACCTACTTGCATAAACGAATAAAGCAATACTGATGAATAAATGACAATAAAACAGAAGCAGATCCAACAGAATAAACACACAGATCTGACATAAGAAAGATCTAATGCAAATAACACATGTATTCAGCACAAAGTCTAAATATTGTATTAATATTTCCTTCTGTTACAAAAAGCTCAAAATCTTTTCTTCTCACTTCTATTTTTCATCTGAAAGATATCCACCACACAAATACAACAAGTATTTGAGTATTTATAGAAGAAGGAGAAGAAGGAAGGCAAAAAGGAACCAACCACCTATTTACATAAAATATACAAAATATCTCAAAGTCATGTTGACTTTTGACAACTTGATGGATGACATCATCCCATTGTGCAACATGGATGATGTCATCATTTGTGCCAACATACTTTAGACATTTTACAAAAAGAAAGTTGAAGGAGAGAGAGAGAAGAGAAATAATTCATTCATCATCGTCATCCTGTGGCTGAAAGGGGGTGTCTTGCTTCTGCTGCTGCTCAGGTGACGAGATGTGGAATTGGGCACTGTATTCCATAAACTTGCTGATCATGGGCTCTAGTTGATCTTGGGAAGGATCTTTGTGTCGTTGAGTTCCTCTGAAAATTCACTGCGATGAATGACTTGTGGCCACCGAGTCACTACTTTTTTGTTCTTCAGATAAACTTCATTCATCAGCTGCATGCACTGATCTTCATTGTCGTCCCAGGCCTTGATGCAATCTTGTTGGCTGACAGCCACAAAGTGGTGGGCAGTGAGGTTAATTATAACCTCACCCTTCTCACCATGGACACATCTTATGTCTTTGTTGTAGCATTGGGCTACCACCATCATAAATTCATTGTTTACGGCACTGACTGGGATCCCACCAGCAAGGTGCAGGGCACTGCCTATCAGCTTGTCCATCCATGGACTTCTCGTGACCCTTTAGGTTCTGGCCAAGAATTCCTCCATATCAATATGACCCAGCTCTGAGTCTCTGATGTCTAGGTCACACTCTGCTTGGGACTCAGGCATTCTGACCCTCTGATACTTATACTTCATTTCTTCTTCTGTGAGCTTGGCCTTGCCTTTAGATTTGATAGGTTTCTTGCTTGATGTTGACATATGTTCTTTTGAACTTACTTGCTGATCTGTAACAATAAGAAGTGAAACCCAACACAAGAAAGCCATGTCAGCTGTCTGATTTTCCATTGAAATGTTGACAGAAGAAAGAGTTAGCAATTTAAAGGCCTCAGGGTGCAGGGTGCATGAATACTGTAGGCTATAGGGCTAAATAGTAAGGCACACAGGGAAGGGATGCTGCAAGGGGTAAATCAGTGCCAAAGGGTGCATGGCGCATGGATACTGCATGTTGCATTTTGTTGTTGTAAGAACAAGCGCGTCTGCACCATATGTATGTATTTTATAACGGGCGCATGGAAATAGTGTGTTACACAGGTATAGGATGTGCCAAAGGGGGCAGGTTTTGTGCATGTTACATCATATTTTTGTACGCCAAAGGGAACCTGGCGCAGCACATGAAGGGTCTGCATGACATGATGTTATTACAGTGAAGGACGCGCCTGCACCGTTTGAAGCTTTGCACTTGGCACGGATAATTTCTATGTTGCACACATGTAGGGTGCACCACAGGGCGTAGGTTTTAGCAATGCAACAAATGAATTTTGTGCGTCATGAGGGGGTGCGAGGAAAGTGTTTGTAAAAAACTAAGGCAGTGCGCCTTGAGGGCGCAACTTTTCACGATGCAGCAGGCAGGGAATGTGCACCATTGGCGCAGTTGCTCTTTGTGTAACAGGGGCGAGAGATGCGCCATTGGCGCAACTGTTCTTCATGTTGCAGGGTGTGCCAATGCGCTAAAGGAGAAGAAAAATATAGTTTTATTTTCAAGCATTAGTTCTCTCTCTGAGGGGTTTCTATGTGGTTAAGCTTCCTTTTGCAGGGTCGTTTGGGGTGATAGAAATGGCTCCAAACAAAGGGTTCCAAGCTAATATTTCAGGACAGAGCTTCCTCTACCAACAGATCTGGAAAGAGGGGGAAGATCATGTGGAAAGACAGCAGGGGGGCAAGTTCATGATTTCATTCTTTTCAATCCAATTCATACCCACAAGCACCCAAAAACCACAAACACGAAGCACAAAAGAAAGAGGACCTCTTACCCGGATATTTATATCAAATAAATGTACAAATGGGTCCACAAAGTAATTCAAAAGTGACAGGGCTGGTGCGCAGACAGGTACAGAGAAAATCACGTGATTTGCGTTGGTGATAATGACAGCGCAGACGCGCCTATTTATATGCAAGGAAGCAATAAATGCGCCACCAACTTTTCAAGTGGCGCACCAAAAGAGCTGTCGACACAAGAAAACATGCACCCTTTGGTGCACCAAAACGCTTGCCAACATGATAATATGTGTGCCCTTAGCACGCCGAAATTGGTGTCGACAGAGGAATATGTGCGCCCTTAGCGCACCAAAAAGGGGCGCAACAAAAGATATGTTGACAGGAAGGCGCACGCGCCTTGGCGCATGCAGGAAAGACTCAACATAGAGAGGCGCACCAAAACACCTGTTGACACAAGAAAACATGTGCCAAAGGCTTTAAAGGGGGCGCATGAACATTTGATGTTGCATAGTCATTATATGCGCCCGCCCAAAAAGACCAAAAACGGCTAAGTTCGGAAAACTAGATTTCCCGGAAAGGGATTTTTCAACGTTCCAAACACAAGGAATCCCTGACGAGGAATCGGAACAAAATTTTAGTATGGTTATCCATAAAATTGCCCTTGCCAATTTTACGGGATAACACAACTTTCCTTCTGTGACTCCAAAAACAGACTTTTTCAGGTTCAGGGAAATCCCATGCTCTCGGCATCTGGCCAATACTTGCTCCAGGTGATCACAATGATCACTTCGTTTTTTAGAGAACACAGTTAAGTCATCTAGATAAACCACAATGACCTTCCCCATCATACCTTTGAATGCAAGGTCCATGGCCCGCTGAAAAGTAGCGCCAGCATTGGTTAGGCCGAAAGGCATCCTGCTGTAGGCAAACGTACCCTAGGGAGTAATGAATGATGTTTTAAATTGATCTTCAGGAAAGACTTCAATCTGATTGTAGCCCAAAAAACATCAAGCATGGACAGCATTTCTGATCCAGTTATCACTTGTAGAACTTGATCCATTATAGGAAGTGGGTAGTTGTCTTTTAAGGAAGCCTGGTTCAAGTTTCGAAAATCTATGCATATGCGTATTCATCGTTTTTCTTGCACACTGGCACAGTTTTTGCTAACCAAGTACTATGATGGATAGGAAAGATGATTCTCGCATCCAGCATTTTCTGAATTTCAGCATGGATAGTACCTGAGATCTTAGGGTTATAATGCCTCTACTTTTGGTGAAAGGCTTTGACGTCTTCTTTCAACGGGATGTCATGCTGAATGTCCTTTGGCTTAAAAGACTTTAGATCAGCATAGGACCATGCCAATACATCCATGTATTTCTTCAACAGTTTGACAAACTTCCGCTTCTCTTCAGGTGTGCATCAATTTCCAATGTTCATGAATTGTGGATGCTCCACAGAACCTAAATTAACCGGCTCGGTTTCTGGGGATGTGCCAGCATCATCTCACCTTTTATTTTTTACAAAACGGTCATGCCTGTCGAAAAAACGCTCCAGAGAAACTAGGCCCTTCGGAATTTTATTTCCTTTGAGCTGAAAAATGTCATCGTTCCCCTCGGATTCATCCTTTTGATCAGTGACTGATTCGCGGCACATAGAAGTGGATCCTTCAAAATGCAATTCTTTGAAATTTTCTGCCTTTTCTAGAAAGGTGATGAGTTGATTGTCATCATTGAATACTTACCAATGCTGAGAATTGTCTGGCACACTTGGGCGGAAAACCATCTCAATGGTGTATTTTTCTGTTTTCAAACCTGGGTGGGGGAGCATGAGGGATGCTGAAATGGCCAATGAATCGATCATGTCATTCTGAGTTCTTGGAATGGATTCTATTGAAAAAGCATCAAATTCTTCAATGTTGTCCCACACCGCATTACGGTAGTGCTTGAGCCTCTCATTCTTCACTTGATATATCCTTTTAACTTGATTCACGACTAGCTCTGCATCACCTTGTGCTTTTAGATTTTTGATCCCTCTCTCTCTTGCAGCCTGCATGCCGAGTAACAGAGATTCATACTCAGCAGTGTTGTTTGTGTTGAAAAACTGCAACTTAAAAGAGAGGAATAATTTCTTCCTCGGGAGATATTAGCACGGCTCCGGCGCCACATCCACTGGTTGTGCAGCTGCCATCAAACTACAAGGTCCAGACCTTGTTAAGATATTCTTCTTGGACGAGAACAACCATTTTGTAGGACTCGGTAGACAAGAAATAGTTCCCCATCCCTGATGATTCAAAAATAATTTGAGCTTTGGGGTCCTCAGAGTTAGTAACCAAGTACTTTTGTGATTCTGGCTCCAAAGTCTGCATTACACCTTTGACAGGGATTCTAGCCTTGGACCAGTCCATATGAATTTCTCCTCCAACCTCACTACAAAAACTCCTTCCCAGCAGTATTCCATAGGCTGCTGGAATATCGGCAACAAGGACAGTCATTTTTACTCTTTTCTCTGGGAATTCCGCGAATGCGAATTGCGCGTCTTTGATTTGACCAATCAACGGAACCTGCTTGGTTTCCAAGGAATAACATCTGCCAAAAGGCTTGGTAAGGGTGAGGCCCAGAGCATGAGCAACTTTTGCTAGCATGACATTATCAGAAGCCCCAAAATCAATTATGCAGTTACTTAACTTGTGTCCATTGATTAGGAGGGAGAGGTAGAAAGGTTCTATCTTACCTGATGCGGATGTTGAAGCAACATTTATGTGGGATGTAGGAGGAGTGGAAAGGATTCCTTTCGTGGGAACCTAGGGAGATATGACAGCTTGACTTTGAATATACTTAGTCAATCTTACAAGCTGATCGGGGTTTGACTGAAGATACTCAGCTTCAGACATTTAGATCTTAGTCTTTTTAGCATGATTTATGATATCAAATGTGGCCAAAGGTTGCGCTAGTGAAGGAATGAGTCCCTCACTTCGCGATGATAGGGTAGGATTACTGGTCTTGATAGGAATATGAGAGGGCTAGTTTGGAGGAGATATAGGAGCAAAAGCTCTCTTTGAAAAAGACCTATTGACAGGCTGAGTGGGTAGGGGATTACCTCTCTTTGTAATGGTTGGGGGAACGGATGATGCAGTCTTCTCTTTCTGCATATTGGCAGCAACCTCAGCTTCTTTTCCTTGCAAGCGGGTGAAAATAGCGTATGACTGTCCGCTTGCATATCCCTGGGTACCTTCTTCATCATCGGATTCCTCCTCATCAAATTCCATATACCCGATAGTAGAGTCGCCAGTCGGCTCACCGACATCTTGATCATCTTCGCCTTGGGATGAAGGTTCTTCGTAATTTTGTTCCTCTTCTTCTTCAATTTCAACTAGAGCATTGACCGGAGGAGCCTCAAGTGCTAACCGCGGAGTGGTTGCGGGCAACTGCGGCCTATGTGGGATGCTGTTAGGAGTGAATTTTCTTCGTGGAACATCCCGGTATGAGGAACTGGGGAAGCTTGGGCTAGCTGCTTCTTTAATGTGATCAAGTCATTTTCCATTTTTTGGAATGCTGGATCGGATGAAGTGGCAGGGGAAGGGCTCAAAGCTTTGGGCTTGGATGGTTCCCTTTTTAATTCGCCGGATATGAGCAAGTTGTCTTCAATCCGTATGGAAGCAGCTTGGGCAAGAGGCAAGGTAGTTATTTGTTCATGTAGAAGCAAAAAAATTATTTTTGAGCTCATTGCATTCACAAAGAAACACTTTTGATTTTCTAGTGTTGGCAACATGGCAGCAGGCACACGGTTGATTAATGCATTGAACCTGGCAATAAAATCATGCATGGTCTCATTGGCCTCCTTCTTCAGGTGAGTAATCTGTGATAATAATGCAAATGCATCTTTTGAAGGCTTATACCTATCTTCAAAAGCATCCCGCAAGGTGGCCCAATTGGTAATAGACCCGGCTGGCAAATGCTGAAACCATTCTACCGCGGGCCCTTGGAGGGTCTCCAAAAAGAGGCAAACTGACACATCTTCGTGGGTCACATCAAGGATACTGCATGACATGATGAATGCATATATGTGTGAATCTGTGCTTTGGTTTCCGCTCCCATCAAATTTGGGAAAATTCTTTCGATTTCCGTGAGGGAGCGCATGAACTGGATGTGGTAATGTGAGAGGGCCCATAGCATTTCCCCATGGCACTGCCATTTGAAAGGCTAGAAAAAGAACACGGGCTGGAAGTGCGGTTCTGCTGAGTAATAAAGCACTGCAAAGGGATGTGGATGTTCCTTGTGAAAACCGGTCCTTTCGCGGAGGTGAGGTACTTCTGGCTGACCAATCAGTTGAACTTAGTGATGAAAAGTGTGCCGGTGTTATACTGAAGTTGTGCCTTTGAAGCAGATAAAAAGTAGGATCGACTTCCCCATGAGCTCTCCTGCTACAAGTAAATGGTTCACCCACCAGCGTACCTTCTAGATCTGTGATGTTGTGGAGCAGATTTAAAATTTCTTTTTGGTCGTACTTGCTGATTTCCTGTTTTTTCGACAAAAACCAGCAGCATGTACTTTTTTGAATATTTAAATTTTATCCCTCTTTTGAAAACCGATTGCGGTTTAATGAAAAAGAAAAATGAGGATAAAATGAAAGTAAAGCTTAGTAAGCTGATTTTCAGATCTAAAGTTAACTTTTTCAAAGAGTTTGAAAATTTCGGCAAACATTCAAAAACTCAGATCTACGGAAAAATACATATTTTTATAAAAACTCAATGAACTAAAGGTCTCCAACTAGGCCAGATCTATGGATCTCAGAAGAAAATTTTCGATTTAGAGCACTTTTGCAAAAAAATTAGATTTTTAACAAAAGTTAAAGTTTGCAAACAGATAGTGATTTTTCAGATTTTTACTAATTTTCTATCATACCACCATCACAGATCAGATAGATTTGTTCGATCCCCAGCGGAGTCACCAAAAACTGTTGGTTCGAAAATTTGTCGCTTGGGCAGATTTATGGATAGACGAGTCAACAGTGTGCAGGGCATAGCCCCTCTTTGAGTCAACAAAGTGAAACTGGTTTATTACTATTCTACAAGCAGGAATCTGTGCAATTCTCACAATATTCTGCCTTCGGGGGTTGGGATCTCATCCCAGTAGGGTTATTTCTGACTGCGGAAAGAAAGGAATGGAAGAGAGGATGAAGAAAGATCAGATCCGAAGAAAGAAAAGAAATGAATTCCAAAGAAGAAAGGTCAGAGGGTTTATGTTTTGGGATTGGTAGTAAACAGAGCCAAACCTACTTACATAAACGAACAAAGCAATACTGGTGAATAAATGACAATAAAACAGAAGTAGATCCAACAGGATAAACACACAAATCTGACGTAAGAAAGATCTAATGCAAATAACACATGTATTCAACACAAAGTCTAAATATTGTATTAATATTTCCTTCTGTTACAAAAAGCTCAAAGTCTTTTCTTCTGACTTATATTTTTCATCTGAAAAGTATCCACCCCCACAATACAACAAGTATTTTTGCATTTATAGAAGAAGGAGAAGAAGGAAGGCAAAAAGGAACCAACCACCTATTTACAAAATATCTACAAAATATCTCAAAGTCATGTTGACTTTTAACAACTTGATGGATGACATCATCCCATGGTGCAATATGGATGATGTCATCATTCATGCCAAGATGCCTTAGATATTTACAAAAAGAAATTCGAAGAAGAGAGAGATTATTCATCGTCGTCATCCCGCGGCTGAAAGGGGATATCCTGCTGCTGCTGCTCGGGTGACAAGATGTGGAATTGGGCACGGTATTCCATGAAATTACTGATCATAGGCTCTAATTGATCCTGGGAAGGATCCTTGTGTCACTCACTGATCACCTCGCAAGTCTCCCGCTCGTCTATGAGCTTCTCTAGGAGTTTAGAATATTCTTTCTCTGCTTCTGTTAGGAATCTGATGAAGTCCTAACATGCCAGCAGATTATTGATGGACTCTGCATCAAAAGTGACCTCTGGCCCCAGCCCTTGCAAAACGATCTCCTTGAAAATCTGAATGGTTTCATCAACCTTCCTTAAGGCAAAAGAAGGAGTAAGCAACCCTGGGGAAATGTTGAGAACGATCTGTTCCATTTGGTGCATTGCGTCCAGGGCTTCTTCTTTTACCTTATCGATCTTTTCAAGGACGAATTCTAGTTGATCCATCCGGTAATCCAGAGTGGAAAGGACTTTATTGAGGGCCCTGGGGTGACCGAAAATGCCGAACTTGACCAGATCTTCGACTGAACAGTTGAACATTCGTTGAAAGGTCTCATGCTGCAGCATATCATGGTCCAGCTCTTCTGATATGGGTCCCACCAATGCCTGGAGCTCTTTATTCACCTTGTTGATGTTCAGATACAAATCGGTGAACTTGGAGATTACTCTTTCACTGTCTTTGAGGATCTGGCTCCTCCAGGTGGAAACTGCCATACCCTGCTCGTCGATCTTTGCATATTCATCAATTTTATCCTGACTCAGAGACTCAGGAGTTTCGGCAGTAGTTGTGGGAGGTGCACTGCCCATCTTCTGTAAGGCATGGAGCAGATGTTTATTTTTCTCTTTTAGTATCCTTTTCTCTTCTTTTGCCTCTTGAAGCTTCTTGCAGAGGGCGTCAACTGTAGATAGGGCCTCTCCCTGAAGGCTTTCAGAAGACATCCCCATTGTGACTTGAGTCACTGTGTAATCTGTCGAGGACAGATCCTTTTTATCCTTCAGAGGATTGGGGTATGCGATCTCCATTACCCTCTCTCCCGAAGCACTCTGAGAGAAGCGTGTGATGGGCTTCTTCTTCTTTGCCCCTTTTGACAGGATTACGGAGAAGTCCATCGGAGCGATGGGAACTTTCCTTTTCTGCTGACTCAGGTGCTGGGAGATCCAAGCTGGACTTATGGGAGAAGGGCCAGAAACAGAGAAGGGGGCACCCGAAGGAGTAGAAGGGAAAAACGTGGAGACACTTGGAGGTGGCATAAAGAGGGAGGCATAGGAAGCGCTCACGGGAGGAATAGATACTGCATGAGAGGAAGACATAGGAAGAGAGGGGAACTCAGAGATGAGGGAAGAAATGGAGGGGGACAGGTCCGCGAGAGAAGAGAAGATGGACGAAGAAGCAGGAGGAACAGTAGAAGAAGGGGGAGAGGACACGACCAAAGGAATGGTCGCTTGAGTCACTTGAGGAGGGGAAGGAGGAGAAGGAGAAGGAACAGAAGGGACCTCAGTTGTTGCAGCAGTGGCCACATCCTGAGTGGATATGCCTATTGGAACATCTTCCGCCACTTCTTCTTCTGTGCTTTTCAGGATTTCAACCCGTTCTTGTGAAGCAGAAGGAGGACTTTCTGGAGCTTCCTCTTGGGTGGAACTAGATTCACCCTCTTTACCTTTACCCTTGCCTTTTGGCTGTTATTTTGATCGAGGAGGTGCGTTACCCAACGGAGAGGTTGTGAAATCAACCCTGAGGTAGATGAGTCCATTCATTCGGCACCAATGCTCTATTCTGCGCAGAGTTTCCTTGACTCTCTCCTCAATTGTTTGAGGTGTTTTGGTTCTATCAATCAACGCAAAAGGCCAATCGTCCCCACCTGTGTCAAGATACACTTGATCCACTTCCTGCTCAGTAGTTTGGTAGCCTTTGGGGACGATGGCCACCCCGTACTAGATGATTTCTGCTAAGGCCAAACGAGAATGGTCCTTCCTCCTGAGCTCAACCTCATGATATATATCGATGTAGATATCTTCGATCTGAGGGATATGGATCGGATCGAGCTTGGCCCTAGGCAGACAATTTCTCGGGTCGAAGGTGGGCCTTGCTGGGAAATTATGTTTCAGATTCAGCAGCTCCAGCTCTGCAAACATGTCTTTTGCCTTGTGGTGAGTGAGACATGTATACCTACCCACTGTGAGGGGGAAAGGAGTTCCACCCTTCTTTCTCTTGAGGCATTTCTCATGGTAGGTGATTAGCTGTCTTGACAGCTCTAGCAGAATCAATTTGGGACCAGCATACCTTGGTAGTTTAGTTGGTTCCCCCAAGAAGTTAGCCGCCCTTAGATAAGTGAATGTGGGGAATTGAGTAAACAAGGCCCCCCATTTCTTCGTGGCTACCATGATGCTCTTGATCGTGCGACCATGAGTCATATTCAGCCTCAAGAGGTAGATGATGCCGTAGAAGAAGGCATCGTTGATCTTTGTAAATTAGGGGATGATATTTTCCAGCTTTAGTTCTGGATAATATTCATAGATTTTAACCTGGGGCCAAACCCTGCACCGCATCAGAGCTGGGTAGTCCCTTTCTGAAGCTGCAGCGTAAACAACATAGGAATTCATGTAGAACCTCCCTATTGTGGTAAGTTGTTGCAACTGCTATGATATTGTGCTGCTTATGATTTCTGCCCACTCAAAGCGTTGATCGGGCACATTTTTGTTCATTGTTTCCAAATACCGCAGCATCCATTTGTGAAAATAATGGGCGTCAGGAAGCCCAAAGACTCTGCTCAGGAATGTAATGGTGTCATTGAGTTCCTCTGAGAAGTCACTGCGATGAATGACCTGTGGCCACCGAGTCACCACCTTTTTATTTTTCAGATATACCTCGTTCATCAGCTGCATGCACTGATCTTCATTGTCGTCCCAGGCTTTGATGCAGTCTTCCCAGCTTACGGCCACAAAGTGCCGGGGTGGTGAGGGATGCCGAGCATTATTTCAAAATGGCGGCAGTGAGGTTGATTATAACCTCGCCCTTCTCATTTATGGACACATCTTGTGTCTTTGTTGTAGCATCGGGCTACCACCATCATAAATTCATTATTAACGGCACTGACTGGGATTCCCCCAGCAAAATGCAGGGCACTGCCTATCAATTTTTCCATCCATGGACTTCGTGTGACCTTCCTGAGTTCTGGTCCAGAACTCCTCCATATCAATGTGTCCAAGCTCTGAGTCTCTGATATCTAGGTCACACTCTGCCTGGGACTCGGGCATTCTGACCCTCTGATATTTATACTTCATTTCTTCTTCTGTGAGCTTGGCCTTGCCTTTAGATTTGATAGGTTTCTTGCTTGATGTTGACATATGTTCTTCTGAACTTAGTTGCTAATCTGCAACAATAAGAAGTGAAACCCAATTGAAGAAAGTCATGTCAGCTGTTTGATTTTCCATTGAAATGTTGACAGAAGAAAGAGTTAGCAATTTAAAGGCCTCAGGGCGCAGGGCGCATGAATACTGCAGGTTGCAGGGTTAAATAGTAAGGCACACAGGAAAGGGATGCTGCAGGGGAGAAATCAGCGCCAAAGGGCACATGGCGCATGGATACTGCAGATTACATTCTTTGTTGTTGTAAGCACAAGTGCGCCTGCGCCATATGTATGCATTTTATAAGGGCACATGGATTCTTTATGTTACACGGGAACAAGATGCGCCCATGGTGCATATAATTTTTATGTTGCATGGAACTTTGGTGTCCCAGAGGCGCATATAAGGTTTGTGTAACATATGCTTTTAGTGTGCTAAAGAGAACTTGGCGCGGCGCATGGAAGTTATGCATAACATGATGTTGTTGCAATTAGGGATGCGCCTGCGCCGTTTAAAGCTTTGCACTTGGCACAGATTTGACTGGTGTTGCACAGACGCAGGGTGCGCCAAAGGGCACAGGTTTTAAACGATGCAACAAATGAGTTTGGTGCGCCATGAGGGGGTGTGAGGAAAGTGTTTGCAACAAACTAAGGAAGTGTGCCTTGAGGGCGCAACTTTTCATGATGTAGCAGGCAGGGAATGTGCGCCATTGGCGCGGCTGCTCTTTGTGTAACAGGGGTGATTGGTGCAGATGCACCAATGCCAAAGGAGAAGAAAAATACAGTTTCTTTTTAGGCTTCAGTTCTTTCTCTGAGGGGTTTCATATGTGGTTAAGCTCCTTTTGAGAGGGTCGTTTGGGTGATGAAGGGGCTTTAAACAAAGGGTTTCAAGCCATCATTTCAGGACAGAGTTTCCTCTACCAGCAGATCTGGAAAGAGGGGGAAGAACATGTGGAAGAATGGAAAAGACAGCAAGGGGGGGGGGGGGGGGGGGGGCAAGTTCATGATTTCAGTCTTTCCAATCTACTCCATACCAACAAGCAGCCAAAAACCACAAACACAAAGTGCACAAAAGATAGAGGACCTCTTACCAGGATAAATAGTGGAGAAGTGTGCAAACGGGTCCACGAAAAGATTCAAAAGCGACAGGGCTGGTGCGCTGACAGGTACAGAGAAAAATAATCACGTGATTGTGTTGGATGATAATGATAGCGCAGACGCGCCTATTTATAGGAGAGGTAACAATAAATGCGCCACCAAATTTTCAAGTGGCGCACCAAAAGAGCTGTCGACATAAGAAAACATGCACCCTTTGGCGCACCAAAACACTTTGCCAACACAGAAAATAGGCGCGCCTTGGCGCACCGAAAGTGGTGTCAACAGAGGAATATGTGTGCCCTTGGCGCACCAAAAAGTGGCATAACAAATGTTCTGTTGACAGGAAGGCGCATGCACCTTGGCGCATGCAAGGAAGACTCAACATAGTGAGGCGCACCAAAATGCCTGTTGACACGAGAAAGCATGCGCCAAAGGTTTTCAAGGGGGCGCATCAAAAGTTTATGTTGCATAGTCATTATGTGCGCCCGACCAAAAAAGACCAAAAAAGGCTAAGTTCAGAAAACTAGATTTCCCGGGAAGGGATTTTGCAACGTTTCGAACGCAAGGGATCCCTGACGAGGGACCGGAACAAAATTTTGGTAAGGTTATCCATAAAATTGCCCTTGCCAATTTTACGGGATAACAGGTCCTTTTGTTTACAAGAGGTGAAAGGAATGACGGTGTCATGGCCTTGCTCGTAAAGACCAAAGCCAAAACCCTTCCAAGCATAATGATGTAGGAAGGTATGGGCAAAATGCTAATTGGTTAATGAGGGAAGGGTGGTGCTGAATGGTAGGGTTGGAGTTGGTGGTTTAGGTGTGTAGGTGGCAGTGTCAATTCCTCCATAGGTCAGGTTAGTGCAAAGATGAGAGGGTCCATAGGTGAGAACCTTGCTAATGCAGGGGTCATAATGGGGGTGTTGTTGAAGGTTTCTGTACTCTTGCGGGGTACGGAGGGTATCAATGTTATAGAGGTGGTACTCCCCCAATGTCAGGCATTGAAAAACACCTTCTAGTGGACTAGTTTCCGAAATGTTGGTGGTGGGGATGGATGTCTCGCCAGGGGTTTGAGATGAGCAAGATGCGGGTCGCCGAGTAGGAGGTGATTCTGAGGGGGTTGTTGTAGCGGTGGTAATGGGTGATGTAGGGGTTAGAGAAGGAGTGGTAGAGGTGATGGTAGGTGAAGAAGAGGTGGTAGCAGGGGTGGTAATAGGCATGAGGATGTCATTGGGTCGATATAACATGTTGCAGGTCTTGAATGGTGAAGGGTCAGCCTGTATGGTGAAGCTGCATCCTTCATGTTCAAATTTGAGACAATGATGGAGGGTAGAGGGAACACATCCCATGGCACAAATCTAGGGAGAGCCAAGTAACATGTTGTATTGGAACTCCCCTTCTAGGACGTAGAAGAGTTCGGGGACGCTACGGGGACCAACATGAATGTGTAAGATTACCATCCCCAAGGTGGGGGTTATGACATCATTGAAGGAGCGTAACATAATTGGGTCTTTATGCATGCAATTAATGGGAATGCACATTTGATTGAACACATGAGATGAGATGATATTGATACTAGCTCCACCATCAATCATAATACACCAGACACATACATTGTCGACACAGGTAGAGATGAACAGGGTGGGATCCCAATCCTCTGTTTGGTGAGGTGCGATCTCATCATCAGAGAAGGTGAGGGCAGCCACCTGAGATGAGGTAGTGGGTGTCGAGGTGGAAGGTGAAGAAATAAGGGAGGCCACGTGGTGTGGTGTGATAATGGATGCAACGGGGGTGAGGTCATTACGTGGAACCTCAATGGATTGCAGAACTTCAATAAGGGCCTGGCAATGAGATTCAGAAGTTTAGATGAGGTCGTACAATGAAATTTTGAGTGGAGATTGATGAAGTTGTTTGATCATGGCATGATGGGCTCTCCCATTGGAAACAAGGAAGGCGGGTCCACAAATAGTGATTTTAGGTGCGGGCGTAGGTGTGATGTGGGTTAGTGGTGTGGTAGTAGGTTCATATATCCTAGTTTTTCCTTTATCCCGTTGATCCCGAGTGGCGATCCGAACCATATAGATTTCAAATATTGGTGGCGGGTAGGAAGGGTATGATGTGTGGGGTAACGAGGATCTAGCTGGTAATGGTATAGGTGAGGGCGTTATGGTGTCAGGAGGGACTAGTTCTGTGTCTACCAGATCATCCTCTATGAAGAGCTGGAGCATGAGTGTTTTAAGGGCTTAACAATCCTCCACACTATGTTCGGGTGCTCGATGATAGGCACAAATCTGAGAGTCGTCAAACCATTTTGTTTTGGTTTGAGTGGGTCGTATGGTTGGATGGGTGGTAAGATGATGTGGGCCGAGGCGAGTAGGTTAGCCAGGATAGTCACATAGGATCCTGCCATTGGGTCACTGCATACGGTGGGTATGGTCCTAGGTGAGTCACTTCGTAGTGAGTTAGAGGAGGGTGCCATTGATTTCAATGTGGGGGTGATTAGGGTAGTTTGGGTATGTTTTTCTTTGGGTGAGGGTGTGGGTCACATCTTGTTTGGTAAGGAGGTGGTGGATAATTTGGTCTTGGATTTAGGCATTGTTTTGGGAGGTGGGGTAATTGGAAATTTGGAACGGTGGTGTGAAGTTGAGGGTAGTGCTGAGGGTGGTAGAGGACGGGTTATCAAAGGTGAGAGTAGTGTCACTATGGAGGTAGTGGTGATAGATGGTAGCGGTGGTTGGCGTTGCCTAATAGGTAAAGGAAACTTTGTAGGGTTGGGTAGAATCGGAGGTAGTGGTAGATGGGTGCGTTGGTGATTCTTGGCTATATTGTGTATAGCCAATTCAGTCGCCAGGTTAGACAGGTGTGGGTCCAAGAGTGAGGGTAGTGGTGAAGGCAATGAAGAGGGTGAAGGTGATGCCAGTTTTGACGTCTGAGGTGGTTGGTGTTTGGGTTTTGGTAGGGGTGTGTTCTTGGTGAAGGGATGAGCGAAGGTGGTTAGATCAAGCTTGATTGTTGGGTGAGAGAGGATGGATGGGGATCGGACCCCCAGTATACGAGAGATGACCTGGGAGGTAGATGAGGAAGGTACGGAGAGTGATGAGGTGGGAGGTGAAGACAAAGAAGGTACGTGGATGGTTAGGGGTAGTGTGGGAGGTGTTGCAGTCACCTTGGTGGGTAGGGCAGGTATAGATGTTGCCACTATTATAGAGTAAATAGTGGGTGAGTCGATAGGTGGGGTCTGCATTTGTGTGGAGATGGGGATTCGAAGGCATTCCCGAAGCAATGAGTGATCAACATACTCCAGATAGTCTATCGAATGCGGTGATGAAGAGAGGAAGGGAATGAGGGTGGATTTGGTGGTAATCCCGGTAAATGGAATGGTTATCTGTGACACAGGGAAGCTCTCTATGTTTGATGTAGTGGGAAGGAGAGATGAGAGGAGATCATGCAATGTTGTAGATGAGGGTAGCGGGTCGGTTGGTATCGTCATGGGTTCTTCGTCACGATGAGGTGCAGGTGAGATAGATGAAGAAGGGGGAGGCACTCTTGACTCCTAAATGTGTGGTGAGTTAGGGGGAGGGGGAGGTACTTCTGACTCCTTGGTGAGTATGGCAGTAGGTGTCGATGGCGGTTCATCGACTATGAGAGTAGGGGGGTCTGAGACAAGACCTGGTAGGGTGAGCATGGTTTCCAATGAAGAAGTATTTGTTTTCACTAGATTAACTTGTGGTGG
Source organism: Taxus chinensis (assembly GCA_019776745.2). Classification (NCBI taxonomy): domain Eukaryota; kingdom Viridiplantae; phylum Streptophyta; class Pinopsida; order Cupressales; family Taxaceae; genus Taxus; species Taxus chinensis. The sequence continues at coordinate 88,937,526 of CM034147.1, read as the reverse complement.
TAATGGTGAGGAGGATGGAGATGTCAGTACAGGTAAAAGTGTGTGTTCACAAGGTTCTTCTATAGGCGTGGTCGGGGGTATGGTGTGATTGGTGTGGGTAAGACATCAAAGTTGGCGTGAACCTCACTGATAGTGTCACTATCGACGAAAGGATGGTTCTATTAGGTGGTGGGCGTATGATTTGGGAACGATTTTTCAAAAATGTGCAGGTTTTGGTTTGCGGATGGGGTTGTCCAGAATGAAATCTCCTTTATCCAACATTTCTTGAACAATGTTTTTAAAGGTGATGTAGTTGTTGGTTTTGTGCCCACAGACATGATGGTAGTCACAAATTTCATTCTCTTTGTACCATGCGGGTATGGAGTGGGCAAGATCAAAATTGGGATGTGGTTTCATGGTCGGAAGGATGATAGCCCCTACATTCAGAAGTTTTTTTCAAAATGGTAGGGTATGGTTCAGCGAGGGGTGTATACTTATTTTGTTCATTTTTGAAAAGGAACGTTTGCACCGGTGAGAGGCTAGGCCGCGGTTTCAGTAGGTTAGACGGGTGAGGTGGGCGAGCGTTCAGAATCACCACGTGGGTAGAGCCTTTAGGCCTAGGAGGGTTGGGGGGAGTGTTTAACGATGTTTTGGTAGTGGAAGAGGGTTCTTGTGGTTTAAACGGGGTGCTTTTCCTGCACAACTGAATCTGTTTCTCTTTAAGGGCTCAGATTTTGAGTTTCTGGTCCATGGTGAACACTCCATTAAAGGTATGAAACGTTTGTATTTGGAGGGTAGAGGAAATGTAGTGAGCACAAGCTCGTGTAAACAATTCTATGAGTTCAGTCTGTGGTAAGGGGAATGTGAGTTGGTTGACAAGGCTGCACCAACGAGCAACAAAGTCTATGATTGACTCATCATCGTATTGACGCGTAGTGTACAAGTTGATCATGGGGACTTTCTTGGTTACATTGATGGAGAAATGGTCAAGAAAAGCTTGGGCCACTTGGTTGAAAGAGAAGATAGAGTGCTTAGGTAGAGCACTATAGATGTCAAGGGCTGGTCCGTTAAGGGACATGTGAAATGTTCACAATAGCAAAGCATCATCATGAGCAATGAGGTATCACATGTACTTAAAAGACCTTTTGTTGCAAATCAGCAACACCCCTGGATGTTGATCAGATTTCTAGTTTGACACTTTGAACATCCAGTGTGATTGCACAACATTGAATCTTTTCCCCAAGTGTGGGACTTGTAAAAATGAGAAAAGAATCTCCAGATTAGAGATTGGTTCCTCAACTCCTCTGATCAGGTGTATTACTTGCAAGCTACAGAGGGTTTGAATTCAAGATCCTACTCTAAATTCCAAAGGGGACAGAGATAAAGAATGCAAAAAACTGAAACTAGTGCTAATAAGGTGATGTACCAAAGGAGTGGTGAGAATATTTTACTTCTGCAGATTGACACAAATCATAGAAATGCAACAAAACTCCATGCACAAACTGATAAACTATAATAGAAGGTTAGAAATGAATCAAACAACACAAACAGAGGATTAAAACTCATTCACAAAGCCTACATTGTCATTTCCATTACCAAAACACACGCATTACAACATTTGAGAGGCAAAAAATAGGTTGCAGTCTTGGAAAGGTCTGATATTCCACAAAATTACTTCGAAGGTGAAAGAGGGAGCCTGCAAATACATGAAAAATGTTCCACCCTTCAAAAATGAGCCAAATCTAGCTTTTACAATGCTAGAAATGACCCCAGGAGAGATAAACGCGGGAAAACATGGGAGAGCTTCAACCACTAACCAAAAATGCAATAAAACAGTATGGGCATCCTTACAGGTCCATCCTCTGACATTTTTTACCATGATGGGAGAGAATGCGAGCCATTCTTCATTAAAAATAGTGGTTGAAACGTCATTTCTGTCCATTACCACATGTTAGAGGCTTTTTTCAATTTTCTCTCTCCAAACTCCATCAAAATACAAAAATGAGCTCGAAATCTTGTAGAAAATTTCACCATATTTCCATTGATATAAAGAACGCAAATAACTAAGCTCTGGATCAAAAGATATGGCCGTTTGAAATTTTAGGGCAAAACAGGGCCAAAACGGATTGGCAGGTGAAAATTTTCAAATTTTCCACGTTTTGCATTTGGGAAAATTTCCCAAAAAATCCCCGTGCTCCGCCATTCCAAGTGCCATGTGGCACGTGCTGATTGGGCACAGACATCTCCTTTTAAATTTTCCATCGTTGTTTGACCATTTTTCCTCGTTGGACACGTGGCAAAACCCCATTGGATGCAGGCTTTTCCCTTCGAATTTTTCCTACTAACTTGTCTTGAATTTTTTGCCACCACATGGACACGTGGCATGATCTCATTGGCTCACACTTAGGAGGTGGACTTTTCCTCTTGATATTTCCTTCATTTTCTTTGGGAAAATTTCCCAAATTTTCCCCGCCTTCTGCCTGTCCGAGACACATGGCAGCATCCCATTCGACGCGGGCCCTTGGGGAAAACATTTTTCTTTTCATTTTAGCCTTTGGGAAAAATTCCCAATCTCCCCCCGCGCTCCACCATTCCGGCCCCCGGGGACACGTGGTGCAATCTGAATGGTTAGCGGGTTGACGGTCCAATATTTCTCCTTTCCTCCCACCCAAACACTTCGCCAAAATTTAAAGTTTCTCTCCAAGGCCCGTTGTTCTTCAGGCACGTGGCATGAGGCCATTGGATGCGGACTTTGTAGGAAAACTTTGACTTTGTGCCTTCACAAAATATTTCACCAAAATTTTAAGTCCACCTCTGCGCTCCGCCATTCTGGGGACTGAGGACACATGGCGCAATGTGGTTGGGCACGGGCCTTCTCTGGAGATTTTTTCATGGCGCTAACACTTAGTCATTTTTTCAGTTTTTCCCCCTTGGACACGTGGCACAATCCAATTCGTCGGTGGGCCTGCGGGGTAAATTATTCCCTTTGAAAACTTACCAAATCACTTGGTAAAATTTCTAAGTTTACTTCTTCCCTCCACTAGTCCCGAGGACACGTGGCATGATATTACTAGCTGCGGGCCTTCCAGGGGAAATTTCCCACAAAAACTCTGCCGAGCCATATCTTCAAAAATACATGGAGTTAGAAGGAAAACTTTACCTTTCTAGAAAGCTGAGAAAGAGCTCTATCCAATGGTGTCATTTCCAAAGGGTTTTGAGTGCTTGAAAAGCAAAAATTATGACTGAGGCACAAGAGAGGGAAGAATGAAGGGAGTTAGCCAAAAAATGTGCAAGGGGAACATTGTAGATAACAATTTTGGTGACTCAGAGGGGTCATCTACCTGCTGGATGAAGTTACCAGTTGCCTAAAGAAATCCATTGGGAATAGAGTCATTAAATTCTCTACTTGGTACTCCAACTGATTAGAACAATACAAGGAGGAAGATGGAGGGTGGCACATCACCTAATTAGAGCAAGGCCTGCAAAACACATTTCCTGAAACAGCAAGCTTGTGCCAAAGCACTTAGGGAAAGCAAAGCTAATCTACAACAAGACAATGTGCATAAGCACTTGGAGGAATGGACACCTAATCTAATATGTACAAGGTGGAGAACTTCCCTTTAGTAGCAATGCTTCAGATGGATTCCATTGACTGGAATCTGCAATTCTTCACCATCCAATGAAGACAATTGGAAAGCATTGTTGTCCTTACACTTTGTGACCACATATGGACCACTCCAAATGGCATGAAATTTTGAATGTTTTCCCGGTTTTGCTATGTTTACATCCCATTTTAACACTAGATCTCCAACTTGGAAAGATTTATCCTTGGCCTTCCTATCAAAGGTCTTTTTGACCAAAGCTTGATCTTTCTCCATTGCTTGGGATGCTTGATTTCTGATTTCTTGGAGCTCCATCAATTCTGCATATCTAACCTCCACGGGATCAAACTCCAACAAATCCAACTATTTCATGAGTTCTAACATTGGAAACTCGAGTGACATGGGAAAAATTGTCTCTCTTCCATAAACAAGCCTGAATGGAGAATTACCTGTAGATCTGTTGGGAGTTATCCTATCAGCCCATAAGGCTGATTTCAATTTGGTATGCCAAGACCTCTGATTTTCATCAAGAGTCCTCCTAATGATCCTTAACAAATTCTTGTTTGTAGATTCAGCTTGGCCATTACCTTGAGGGTAATAGTTTGATGAAGTACTTAGGTAGATCCCATTCTTGACAACCCATTCATTCACCTTGGACCCAATGAATGCCAATGCATTATCTGATATTATTGTAGTAGGTATGCCAAATCTGGTTGCTATTCCCTCATATAAATCTAAGATGCTAGATTCATTTGCTTCCTTGAGTGCTACTACTTCAATCCACTTGGTGAAGTAATATGTTGCTGTTAAAATCCATTTGTGCCCTTGGCTTGAATTGGGATTAATGACCCGAATGAATTCCAAACCCCATTGCATGAATGGCTAGTCAACTGAAATTGGATGCAATGGAAGGGCAGCTAGCCTCTCTTTACCTGTGAAGAATACACAATTCTTGCACCTCTTGATCCATGCATAACAATCACTGAAAATCTTGGGCCAATAGTAGTCAGCCCTCCCTCATGATCTTTAGAGCTGTCACTCTTGGTGCAAAGTGACCACCATCTGATCCACCATGGAACTCTTCCAACACCCTATGAATCTGATTTGTACCAATGCATCTCAGCAGCACTCCATTCACATCCTTTCTGAACAAAACACCATCAACAAGGGCATATGGGACAGCCTGCAATCTGAAGTGTCTTCTTTTGGTCTTGTTCATCTCTGGAGGGCATAGACCTATGCTTAGGAAGTGCATTATGTCTTGGGTCCAGCAAGGAGTAAGGACACCATGATTTTCCTTTTGAGTGTTTCCTTGCTCATGGCTTTCTTGCAATTCCAAAATAGCCTCCTTCTCATTGCATGCTTCCTTGTGTTTGTTCAAGACCAGCTGCTCACACAATCCTTTTCCTCTAACCAACTTGGTGACTTTGATCTCAATGTCATAATCCACGACACGAGTAATCCAACCTGCCCTCTTTTCATTTAGGTCTTTGTTGAGGAGGAAGTCCTTAACTCCCACATGAGAAACCAACAATTGAACCTTGTTGTTTGAAACTAGATGCTTGAATTTCTTCAAGCTCCTGATTACTGCAAGAACATGCTTCTCAATGAAAGAATATCTCACCTCATAGTCCTCCAGGCTTTGGCTGAAGAAAGAAATTGGCTGCTCATCATTTTTTTTGTTCTGCTGTACCAAAATTGAAGAAATATTATCTTCACCCCCAAATGCATAGAGGATGAAATCCTTAGAGAAATATGGGTTAATGAGAGTTGGGGCTTGAGAGATGGCTTCTTTGATTGCTTCAAAACTTTCCTTTCCTTTTGCCTTCCATTTGAAATCCATGCTTTTTATCAAAATCTTGGTGATAGGCTTGACTAGGGATGCAAAATTTGGGACAAACCTCCAAACAAAATTTATTCTCCCCAAGAAACTTTGAAGGGCCTTCTTGTGGCTTGGCAATGGTAGTGCTTTTATGGATTCAACTCTTTCTGGATCAATTGCTAATCCTGCTTTGGAGACAATGTGGCCAAAGAGCTTTCCTTCATGGGCTAGAAAAATACACTTTTTAGGATTCAACGATACTCCAAATCTTCTGCACCTTTGGAACACTTGTCTCAAATGAAAGAGATGGTCTGTTGCATTTTTTGAAAAAACAGTGATATCATTAAGATATATCAGCACCATGTTGTTAATCAAATCCTTGAATGCCATGTCCATTTCTCTTTGGAAGGTAGCTCCGGCGTTGGACAGCCCAAATGGCATTTTCCTGTATGCATAAGTTCCCCATTTGGTTGTAAAGGTTGTCTTGAACTGATCTTCTTCTCTCACCATAATCTGATTGTACCCTGAATAGCCATCAAGTAGTGAAAACCTCTCAGAGCTAGCAAAAACTTGTAAAATCTGCTCCATGGAAGGAAGTGGATAATGATCCTTGAGAGATGCTCTATTCAAATCTCTGAAGTCAACACACAATCTGATTTCCCCACTCTTCTTTCTAACTGGACCCAAGGTGGCCACTCAACTAGAATGCTTGATAGGGAATATGATTCTTGACTCTATCAACTTATTCAATTCTTTTCTCATGAGAGGCTCCATGTGTGGATTGAATGGTCTTTGTTTTTGCTTGATGGGCTTAGTACTTGGATCCAATTCAATGGTATGTTGAGATAACTTGGGATTGAAACCCTTCAAATATTCATATCTCCAAGCAAACACATCAAGGAATCCTTGAAAAAACTATATGAACTCATACCTTTCTTGTTCAGTTGTTATCTTACCAATTTGCAGTGATTTACCTTCTTCCACCAAGATGGACACTGAATCTTCTCCCTTGACTTGGATGTTTGCTTTCTCTTTCCTAAACTGATCATTAGGATTGAAGATGGACTCCAAAGTAATAAGTCCCTTTGGTAGTTTGTTGGTTCTCAGTTGTACCACTTGGTCACCATACTGCTGTTCCAACTTTTCCTTATTTTTAGCTGAGAACTTAGCCTCTTCTTGCAAGAAATGGATGATTTGTTGATCATTTTCAAACACTTGCCAACTTACATTGTTGTTTGGCACTGAAGGCCTTACAATCACATGGATTTTTGGTTGTACCTTGTCTTTTTGGATGCTTTCAACTACGTCAAAGGCTACTCCAACTACTGCAATCCTGTCAGTAGCTTGGTTCCCTTTTCTAGGAATGGATTTTATGCCAAAGCCCTCAAAATCTTCAATGAAGTCTCACACCCTATTTTTGTAACACCTGAGCAGATCATTGTTAATAGGATGTTGCCCCTTAACTTGGATGACAATCAACTCACTGTCACCAAAGACTTGCAAGTTCTTTATTCCTCTCTTGATTGACCAATGCAATCCTTGTATCAAAGCTTCATATTCAGCAGTGTTATTAGAGCATGTAAATTGAAATCTAAAAGCTGAATAATACTTAACTCCTTGAGGTGAAACAAGCATATCTCCCCTCCTGTACCTTGTCTACTCCTTGATCCATCAAAAAACAACTGCCATACCTCATTGTCATCATTTTGGTTTGGCTTGGTGATGCTAGGAATAGGTTGATTTTCTTCATGCATGCAATAGACTCCTAGCTCAGATTCTTCTATTTCTTGATAAGGATCAAAAACATGCACCTTGTTTTCCCACTCATCAAGATTCATATCTGGGATACTTCCAACCTTGGTGTCAGATTCATCAGTGCTTGGATAATATTCTTGATCAAACACTGAACAATTGGTATTGATTTGGCTTAGAGTGTAAGGCTCAATGTGAAAGTTTGCAATAGGTTCAGATATGATTGTGGCCTTGGTTCCATATCTTGTTCTGAACAACATGTGGGACCAATTAGTAGATAAGTAACCTCCAATCTTGGTTGTGAAATCCCTTGAAAAACATAGGGCAAAGAGTGGTGGAAGATCTATTACTAAGACATCTTGCAAAACAGCAATGTTGGGGCATGCATGCAAAGTAAGACTCAAGTTATTTATCACTCCAACTATTGTTACTGCTGTCCCATCCAATTGCACTACCCATTTAGATATGACTTCATATTGAAGCCCTAACTGATCAACTATTTGCTATGGCATTACTGAACTACTTGCTCTGGAATCAATCATGCAATTATGTACTAATTGGTTTCCAGTGATCAATGAAACATAGAATGGAGGGGGCTTCAACATTTTACCTTGCTATCCTCCATGATTCCCCTCAGGATGGGTAGCATTTGTGAGCACCTTCTCTTGCATTTGGACTTGCTGATTTGAAGTTGACTAGTCCTTTATGGCAGCTTGTAGCAAATCACTTTAGCCTGGGATGGATAGTGATTCCCACATTGATATGTTTACAAATTTTCTTCTTCATCTGATCAATGATGTTGAATGGAGATGAAGCATCTCTTTACTATCCCTTGGCCTGCACATTCATTCCTTGCATATGGGTAGCAACAACTGGCAATTGAGTTGGCCTAGGAGCTATTTTAGGCAGCCCTTGTGTGTTTGGAACTGCATTTTGTTTGCCAATAATTTGTGGAGTGATAGAATATTATGGATTACTCGGAGCCAATGGCTTTTCTTCACCCAAATTTCTATTTTTTGACCTTGTGTTGGCTTCAACACCTTGGGGAATTGTTTGATTCATGCCACAAAAATCTTCTACCTACTAGTTTACAAGTGTGACATCATTTGGAGCTGATTGTTACTGGACTGTTTCTGGTTGTTGGTTATTTTCTTGACTACCTTCACCCTCCACACCAGTTGTAGTCACCACTAACGCTTAATTTAAGGCATCATTGAAGCACATAGACTGGTTGTGAGTTTCACTGCATGGGAAATACCAATCATACTCTTGAGCTATGTTGTTTTACACTGGCACTAATGCCTTAGAGGAAGATGTAGCATTGGGATTATAGGGCTGAAATGGTCCGTTGGCAGGAGGTCTTGCTTGGTTTAAATTTGCAGCTGGATTGGGTGGTCTTTGAGGTTGGTATGGCTACCTGTTAGGATGAGCTTGAGGCTGGAAAGAAGGCCTAAAACCTTGGGCTTGCTACCTCTTGAGTGTAGCCAGCTCATTACCTAAATTTTGCAATTGCTTCCTGACTTCTTGAAGTTCATTTGAGGCATTAGAAGATGAAGTAGAAGCTTCACTTGAATTCTGATTTCTAGGAGTGGGAATAGAAGCTAAATTAGGCACTTGACTAGTACTTGGGCTTTCTAAACTTGGGTATAATGGCATTGGAGGCCTAGGAGCTAGCTTGCCATCTGGAATCAAACAATTTTCAGCTCTAATGGCAATGCTATAAGCAACAGGGATAGTTGTGCCTCCCATGGATTGAATTAACATAGAAATATCAGAATTTAAAGCTTTAAGGTAATATAGAAAAGCACCTTCTACTGCTGGCCTTACTGCCACTGGAATTCTATCCCAAGTCATTTGAAACTTGAAGTTGAAGTCAGTTAGCTGCTCATTGGGAGCTCTCTTAATGGTTGTCAACTGTTCCAGAAGGGACAAGTTATCTCCCTTCTCTCCAAACTACTCATGGAGGGCTATACATAGCTGGTTCCAATTTTGGATAAAACCTAAGGCAAGACTCCTAAACCATTACAAAGCTTTCCCTTTGAATGAAGATGCCAGAAGTTTAATAGCAACTTGTATCTCATTAATCTCATCGATTGTACAAATATTAGTAATATCCTTAACATGATCACCAGGAGTGGTCTGATTTTCTCCAGTAAAGTATGGAATGTTCTTCAATGCTGCAACTGGGATTAGATTTTGTGCATTGAGAGCAAGTGGGTTGCTACCAGTGAAATTGACATAGGGGTTGTTTTGTGCCATTTTGATTGGCCTTAGAACCCTTGTTGATTGAATGAAAGGCCTACCAGGTGGAGGAGTTGATAGAGTTCTGTTTGGTGGAGATGGAGACCTTTGAATTCTCCTCCATCTTTACCTTCTTCTTGGAGATAATTGCAGATACTCAAACAACACCTCTTCTTCTCTAACTCTTGACCTTGTGGTGATTCCTCTCATGAGTTTTTAGGTCTGCACTGCTAAAACCAGCTGATTCTTCTTCCTTGGAGTCGTTAGATGTGTAATTTAGGGCTCTTTTAAGCAAGAAACTTACAACAAATGCACATCAATTTGTTACAATGAGGATGAAGACCTCTAAGGTCCAACTGGGCATGCCAAAACTATTGTTACAAATCATCAGCACCCCTGAATGTTGATCAGATTTCTAGTTTAACACTTTGAACATCCAGTGTGATTGCACAACATTGAATCTTTTCCCCAAGTGTGGGACTTGTAAAAATGAGAAAAAAATCTCTAGATTAGAGGTTGGTTCCTCAACTCCTCTAATCAAGTGTATTACTTGCAAGCTACATAGGGTTTGAATTCAAGATCCTACTCTAAATTCCAAAGGGGAAAGAGATAGAGAATGTAAAAAACTGAAACTAGTGCTAATAAGGTGATGCACCAAAGGAGTGGCAAGAATTTTTTACTTCTGTAGATTGACACAAATCATAGAAATGCATCAAAACTCCATGCACAAACCGATAAACTGTAGCGGAAGGTTAGAAATGAATCAAACAACACAAACAGAGGATTAACAAACAGAGGATTAAAACTCATTCACAGAGCCTACATTATCATTTCCATTACCAAAACACATGCATTACAACATCTGAGAGGAAAAAAATAGGTTACAGTCTTAGAAAAGGTCTGATATTCCACAAAATCACTTCCAAGGTGAAAGAGGTAGCCTGCAAATACATGAAAAATGTTCCACCCTTCAAAAATGAGCCAAATCTGGCTTTTACAATGCCAAAAATGACCCCAAGAGAGAGAAACACGGGAAAACATGGGAGAGCTTCAACCACCAACCAAAAATGCAATAAAATAGCATGGGCATCCTTACAGGTCCATCCCCTAACATTTTTTACCATGCTGGGAGAGAATGCGAGCCATTCTTCATTAAAAATGGTGGTTGAAATGTCATTTTTGTCCATTACCACATGCCAGAGGTGTTTTTCAATTTTCTCTCTCCAAACTCCATAAAAATACAAAAATGATCCCAGAATCTTGTAGAGAATTTCACTAGATTTCCATTGATATAAAGAACGTGAAAAACCGAGCTCTGGATTGAAAGATATGGCCATTTGAAATTTTAGGGAAAAACAGGGCCAACACGGATTGGCAGGTGAAAATTTTGAAATTTTCCACTTTTTGCATTTGGGAAAATTTCCCAAAAATCCCTGCACTCCACCGTTCCAGGTGCCACATGGCACGTACTGATTGGGCGCGGGCATCTCCTTTTAAATTTTCCATCGTTGTTTGACCATTTTTCCTCATTGGACACGTGGCAAAACCCCATTGGATGCGGGCTTTTCCCTTCGAATTTTTCCTGTGGACTTGTCTTGAATTTTTTTCCGCCACATGGACATGTGGCATGATCTCATTGGCTTGCGCTTAGGGGGCGGACTTTTCCTCTTGATATTTCCTTCATTTTCTTTGGGATAATTTCCCAAATTTTCCTCGCCTTCTGCCGGTCTGAGACACGTGGCAGCATCCCATTCGACGTGGGCCCTTGGGGAAAACATTTTTCTTTTCATTTTAGGCTTTGGGAAAAAATCCCAATCTCCCCCCGCGCACCACCGTTCCGGCCCCTGGGTACACGTGGCGCAATCTGACTGGTTAGCAAGTTGATGGGCCAATATTTCTCCTTTCCTCCCACCCAAACACTTCGCCAAAATTTTAAGTTTCTCTCCGCAGCCCGCTGTTCTTCAAACACATGGCATGAGGCCACTGGATGCGGACTTTGCGGGAAAACTTTGACTTTACGCCTTCACAAAATATTTCACCAAAATTTTAAGTTCAACTCCACACTACGCCGTTCCGGGGACTGAGGACACGTGGCGCAATGTGGTTGGGCGTGGGCCTTCTTGGAAGATTTTTTCATGGCGCCAACACTTAGTCATTTTTTCAGTTTTTTCCCCCTTGGACACGTGGCACGATCCAATTCGCTGGTGATCCTGCAGGGCTAATTATTCCCTTTGAAAATTTTCTGAATCACTTGGTAAAATTTCCAAGTTTACCTCCACCCTCCGCCAGTCCTGACGACACGTGGCATGATATTACTGGCTGCGGGCCTTCCAGGGGAAAATTTCCCACAAAAAATCTGCTAAGCCATAACATCAAAAATACATGGAGTTAGGAGGAAAACTTTACCTTTCTGGAAAGCTGAGAAAGAGTTATATCCAATGGTGCCATTTCCAGATGGTTTTGAGTGCCTGAAAAGCAAAAATTATGACTAAGGCACAAGAGAGGGAAGAATGAAGGGAGTTAGCCACAAAATGTGCAAGCATGTTGGATAACAAGACCTTAGATGTTGTTGTGGGTCTTCTTTGCTATGGAATCGGTTGAATTTAGGAATTTTCCAGTGCGAGAGGTATGGATGAATAGGGACGGAGAAATGAATAGGTTCATTGCAAATCTCTTCATAGGTGAGGGATGTTCGTGAACCGGCAAATGATGCTTCAAGCGTTTGCATCTTTTCCATCATCATCTTAAGAAGGTCAGGGGTAGGTTGTGATGAATGTTGGTTTCCTATAGGAGGGGTAAGAAGGTATGAAGAATACGAGGTAGAAGGCATCGCGGTATACGATGAAGATACGTATGAAAACTGTGGAGGTATGTGTGAGGAGAAGGAGGAGGAGGGGTAGTATGTGGAGTAAGAAGTAGACGCTACGGGCAGAGGTTGAATGTGTGTGCATACAGGAGGGGTCAGGGTGACCACCCTAGTCGTGATAGGCGAAAGTGATTGAGGAATGGATAGGACCAAATTATGGAGGGGGCATAGTTGGTCGATACTGGCGAGGGTTGCGATCGAATAGGTATGTAGGCATTGGAAGGCATAGGAGGTGAAGATGTCATAGGTGTAGTGAATGTTATATAGGACGTGGACACCACCACGGTAGGATCGAGCTACGACACCACTTGTGAGAGGGGAGTGGCGGGGAGATCCAAGCTAGAGGTAGCTAGTACGACGGTGGGTGCAAGAGTAGGAGGAATGGACACGGGCATACCATAGATTGGATGGCCCGAAGAATATCGAGTGGATGAGTGAGCAAGATAGTGTTGTAGTGCAGCAGGATTCTGATCTAAGAACCATGCAAAGTCTGAGTCACCTGTACTAACAAAAATGGGGAAAACGAGATCCATAGGGGATAATACTAAAGGCGGTGATGGAGTAGGTGGAAGAGGCTGAAGACTAGCATGAAACACGAGTGCGTTGGCCTAATTGCGTGTCAAAACCATGTAGAGAGGGGCAGACTAGGTAGTACTGTATTTTACATATAATATAGAAAGCAGCAGAGATGAAGAGAATGGGTACTATGGGGGTGTGTCGGGTGGATGTGTTAGCTAAGAACCAAGATAGTCTAACCAACACCGGTTATGTATGACCGATGCCGGTTGGGGTTAACCATTGCCAGTTACTGAGAAATAAGAATGTTTTATCAAACTAAGACAACAGAGGGAGTATTATCAAGAGGGAAGGCTCTGTGACAACTGTGTGACAGAAAATAGAGTATCCAGAATGTTTCAAGAGCTGTTATAGAAAAGAAACATAGATGAAAGGTATTTTGGAAAGGTCAGCCCAAAATAAAAAAGACCAGTTTCGATAGGGTATAACCGATGGTGGTCAGGGGATAACCAACGACGATTGCTGGACTGACACCGATTACTATGAAATTAGAACAGTAATGAAGAAAAGAGGGTTGTGAATTATATTTGGAGATGGAATCATACCTAGAATTTTGAGAATGATGAAAAACAAGTCCTAAGCACACTCAGAGGGAGTCGGAATACACCAACTATGATGGGGAGCGTGCAAAGGGGAAATAAGAAAATGAAGAACGAGTCCTCAGACCTCAAAATGCAAGACAAGTAGAAACACTAAGAAAATATGTGATCTTAAGAGTGACTTTTTCTATTATATTTGTTCAGCTTACACTATTTAAGGACTGACACATGAATTGTAGAACATAGTTTTTGGTTAGGATGGCTTCCTAGGAATAAGGAAATCTAAAGGTGATGTTTCAGGTTTGTTATGGTGGGGGAAGGCTTCGCACATATTCATTCCAAATCAAGACCATATTATGTGGCAATGATATCGAAATGGTTAAGAACATTGTGAAGGGTATCCTAAATCTTCTTCTAAAATAAGGGGATTTAGAAATGGGCATGGGATGAGTTCATCTATTTGGGGATTCACCCACTAAATATATCCTAGGGTCAATGAATGTGTTATTTTCTACTATTATATTTGATCTTCCTCTAGAACCTACTTCACCTTTGTTTTTGGATCTATTTCATATATTTCCATATATATGTAAAAACTATTATGTACATGTATGTGTCTTCTTTTTTTTCAAGCCCTAACACTCCTTTGAACTAAAAATGGGGTTAGTATGATTTGAATTGGAAAAGATTCATCTTACCCCCACTGATATATGAGTGTTGCACTAGCACCGATATATTGAAGTGGGATTAAGCCACTCATAGTTCTCCAAGTCTTATGATGGAGAAAATGTGAATAAAGATGGATCCCTAATTCATCCCTCAACACTTTACATTGATGATTGGTTTGAATTTAGTGCATATTTATGATCTAGGACAACAAGATAGATATATTCATATTTGAGTATCTCTATTGTAATTGCTCTAAGAGAGAATTGTTTCAATGTCTGGCTCAATGTCCTTCTTAGAGGTACTTTAGATATGGGATCCCTAGACGCCCCTAATATTTAAAGGGTGCACCTAATATGAGTGATTTCCCTCTCAACCAACCTTAAGTCAACTAGGGTAACTAATATAATTGTTACAAGTACAAGGGATAATTTCTTTGGCCATGGGACAAATTCTTCGTTTGAATCTTTCCTAACCCCACAAACCCATTTAGGCTTAAGATGGAACTACTTATGAGACTTGATATTTTTGTAGATAGTTTGAAGATGTGTTTTGTATAAAGTGCAATGATTCTTGAAGTGTTTAGCTAAAAAACAAGTCATGACCTGGTGGACACAGAGTGTAGTATAGAGAAGAAAGCTTTAAGTTTATTCAATAAATAGGCAAACCTGATAATGTTGGTGTAAGCTAAGAAAAATACACTACTAATAAGGAAGTAAAATATCAATAATCATACCTTCTCCTTCGCGTTCCGTAGCAAACCTCAGAATGGGCTAGGAAACTTGGATTGAGCCCTGATTTTGTGATATGTAGGTGTTTTTCTTCAAGACGGAGCAAGGCCTTCCTGTAACAATGATCCTCTTACTTTGCACTGGATGGGAAAAAGGATTATGAGGCTATTTTGGCATTAGGACGAGGCAAAAGGATGTTCTTTGCTCAAAGGATGCAAGAACTTAGATATGGCATGAAAGCTTATTCTCCGTGTCCTTAGAGGGGAGGGGTAAGGTTGTATTTATAGCCTGAGGGAGTGATTAGCTTAAATTAATTTAAGTAATCATGGTTTGAAAATGTGGGCAAGATTAAGTGGGTGGTTTGAAAATGTGGGCAAGATTAGGTGGATGGTTTGAAAATGTGGGCAAGATTAGGTGGATGGTTTGAAAATGTGGGCAATATTAGGTGAGTGGGGGCCACGAAGAATGGGTGAGGATTTGAATTATATTTTTAATTCATAAGTGGAGGATTTTAGGTGAGTGGGGACCACGAATGGTGGGTGAGGATTTGAATTTGAATTTTTAATTCAATAGTGGAAAAACATGGAGAATAATGACATGTTGTGAGGATTAGATTATTTTTAGATTTGGAAATGGATAATTAATCAAATTATATTTGATTAATTCGAAGTGTATTTTTGTGGGAAATGAGGAAGGGAAATTAATTGATTTAGGATAGATGTGAAATTGGGGTGTCTACATTTGCCCCTCTTTGGAAGGGTACTATGAAAGTAGTGTCCTTTCAAAGAAAGTAGACGGTATGGGGGAAGAATTCAATCTACTTTTTAAAAGGTAGAGTGAATGTTTGTTGGGGAGAATAGAAAGTTGTGAGTGACGGATGTCATGGTATCCTCCAAGACAAAAATGTCATGAGAAGATGTGATTATGGATAGATGTGGTGATGCCCCCTCTAGAGGATTGACGAGAATGAAATATACGACAGAACTCTCGAAAAGAAGGGAAATGGATTTGGTGGAGAAGAGGACGATAATGGAGTGGAAGAGACTGGAATGACCGCACGACGCAAATGGAGAAAGGATTCAATCGACCTTGAATGCTAGGTGTGAGGGGGTGTGGGAAAGAGAAAAGGGAATGGATAGGGTTGGGGGTTGATTATGAGAAGAGTAAGGGAGATAGGGGAGGGGAAAAAAAAAGGAATGAAAGAGGTAGAAATAAGAGAGAGGGATGATAGGGGAAGAAGGGTAATATGGGTATAAGTGGCGGAGGAGTCAAAATGAGAAGTGAGAATGAATGGATCAAATACATGGTGATCATGGTGGGGGAGAAGGAGCTGCTGGATAGTGAATGCTACTTGAGAAAGATCGTCAAGTAGGATTCGCAAACTGCAACGGTGATCAAGTAGGATTCGCAAACTGGAGAATGCATTAGTATGGGTGAATGGATGGGGTGCAAAGTAAGATGTTGATCATGCAGGAAGATACTCACGTGACGAAAAGCATCTTAATTTTAATATAGCACATAACAGGATGCATCGTGATATAAAAGATCAGGATGACTAGACTGTAATATGCGTGATAGCATAGACAGGGGCCATCAAAAAGGTTTGATGCCCCAGTACGATATGCAAATGGAAGAGAGCATAGACAGAGGCCATCAAGAAAGTATGATGCCCCAGTACGACATGTAATCAGATAACATAAGAATATTACAGAGAACACCGGGATATATAAAATCAAGATGCCCCCTGTAATATATCAAGATACAAGAAAGCAATTAATAATTTGCCACTAATAATGCAACACAAGAACTAGTAAACATGTCCCTAACGTGTTCCACAGTGATGATTGATTAGATGTGCCCCCAAGCAGAGGTACAATGGATTGGGCCAGTCTCCTCAAACAAGGAAACAATGAGAGCCGGATTTTCCCCAAGCGAGGATTCACGCGAGGAGAAGTGGTTTGAAATTGGTAGTCATAAGGTGGTTGGACCATTCGTTTGGGATAATAGTTCAAAGGATGAACTGTGTTACTTATTGAGTTTTTACAATTTTGTGGATGTTTTTGGTCTTTTGAAAATTTTACAAATGTTTTTTGTATTTTGGATATTTTCTAATGTTTTTGTTTTTGGATTTTTTGATTTTCTAATGTTTGTTTTTGAATTTTATATATATATATATATATATATATTTTGGATTTTCTAATGTTTTTGAATTTTTATGATGTTTACACTGTGTTTGGATTTTTGACGATTTTCAAATGTTTTTGGATTTTTGGATTTTTACACTGTTTTTTGGATTTTTGACGATTTTCAAATGTTTTTGAATTTTTGACGATTTTCAAATGTTTTTGGATTTTTGACGATTTTCAAATGTTTTTGGATTTTTGACGATTATCAAATGTTTTTAGATTTTTTTTTACGATTTTCAAATGTTTTTTGATTTTTACATTGTGATTGACAATTTATGGACCAGAGTGCAGACTTATTTTTGAGAGACGATGTACCATGTTCCGCATTGTAACTTATGCTCAAAATAACATAAATTCACTTTCCATTGGCATGATATGGTGGTGATGATATGATGAAAAGAATTCCAACTCCATTCTTGACTCCACACAACTAGTAAGATGTGTGGGCTCATCACCAAGAATCAAGAAGGACGTAGGAGGTAGATAATGAATATAGAGACAAATGCTAACAACAATCCCTTTAGGAAATTGTGACTCCATTCTTCATAATGGTACTAAACCAGTTTTAAAAATAGCTTTCACTTTATGAGTCACATGCTAGACTTAGACAGTTATGTGGCCTACTGATTGATAAGATATGAGGTTAAGGGATAGTTCTCTCTTCACTTAGGCATCTAAATTACGTGTTTGAGGATTCTATAATTTGTAAGCACTATAAGATTTTGTATTTTTGAAATGACTCCCTATGCCTTGCCCCATGCTACTAGTGAGAAGCAAGGGCTCATCACCAAAGGCAAAATATAGGCGAGTGAATTTCTTTTTAGTCCTTTTTTTATTTTTTTGGATTTGTTTTATTTTATTATTATTTTTGAATATTTTGCAATGTTTTTATGCTTGTATGAGAATGACCCTCTACACTTTGCCCCATGCCACTTGTAAGAGGCAAGGATTCATCACCGAAGACAAGACGTAGACGAGTAAGGGCACCTTCCTCCATTCCCAGTCTCACACTACTAGTAAGAAGTGTGGGCTCAACACCAAAGACTATGAAGGACGAAAGATGTGACAATGAATTATTCATAAGTTATTGAATTGATGGATTTTTTTACAATAGTGCTTTGTATTTGGGAAGAAACATCTGCCCCCAATCTCAGCCCCACACGACTAGTAGGATGCGAGGGTTCAACACCGAAGACTGAGATGGACGACCAAACGAACTGGGTAACGAAATTTAGAGCTTTGTTATGAAAGAGAGAATGTATTAGAAGGGGATATATTACCATCAGTAAGCTTCTAGGTATGACCATAGAGGAAAGCGACTGAAAATGGAAGAAGTATGACGTTCACAAACTTAATAGGATTTATACTAGCACTTGTCTCATGATGATAAATATAAAGATATGATTTTGATAAAGAAAATATCCGCCAATGGAAATGAATAGATTTATTCGGAGATAACCACGACAAAAGGAACAATGTACACATTTTTGTTTCCTGGAATATAGAGTTATTTCAAGAATAAAATTTCTTTGAATGGAATGCATTCATGGGTTTTTCAAGGACTTGGCCTGTGTCAATGGCCAAGTTATAAGCTCCAAACCCAAAATTATCTATGATTTCGTTGGGCTCAAATTTGTCTTGTTTGTCTCGTTCTTTGGGTGTGTTCTTTCGATTTTCTTTCAGAATGAAATGATTGACCTTAAATTTTCTAGGTTTGAATTTTTTATGGTAGTTATGCCGTAGCCGATTTTGATATACTTGAAGATGATCTAGGGTATTAAGTTGTTTTTCATCAAGAAGCTCGAGTTCATTAAGGCGTGACTGTTGATAATAATCTTTATTGATTACATCTTTGGAGGATATTATGAAGGATGAAAATTCAACCTTGACATGTAAAAATAGCTTCCCAACCATAAATAAAGTAAAAGGGAGTGGCTCCAATAGGTGTGTGATAAGATGTGCGATAAGCCCAAAGAGTGGGATAGATTTGGTTAAGCCAATAGCTTCCATGTGTGTTGACAATGATGGTTTGTGTTATTTGGTTTTTTGTTTTTATTTGTCTATTAATTGATTGTTTTGAGGATAGATTCACAATGAAAGATGGAAAAGGTTGTGTAAAGATATTCCTGGGTATAAGTACCTCGTAGAATGGATGCACGTAGAAGTCTTGACAGGTGAGACTAATTAGTGATGAGATGCCTGCAAGATCGATAGTTGAAAGCATGATGGACACGATGGGTTGCATTGGTGAAAGTGTCCAAACTCGATGTGGTTGTGTTTCGACAAAAATGATAGAGATGTTAGGCATAATAGCCAATATTGGAAGAATAGAATCAAACTTAATGGTACCTGTTGATGGAACCTTGTCTGTAGTGTCTACAATAATATCAAGGTTTGAAAGGGAGTCTTGAAATGAGATCAAGGTCTCGTTAGATGTTGGAAGAATGTTGTCACCCAAAACAGGTTCAATATATGTTTGGGCTGAAAGAGAGTCTTGAAATAAGTTCAAGTGCTCAGTAGATGTTGGAAGAATGTTGTTGTCCAAAACAGGTTCAATGTATGTTTGAACTAATGGAAGGAAATTTGAAGAAGATATGGATTGGTTTGGAATTAGAGAGTCTTGACTATTGTCGTCATGATCTCGTGGAATTTTAGTATATATAGGAGTTTCGACAGTAGTCAGCTCTTCATGGAAAGTTGTGGTATTGGATGTGTCGTTGGTTGCAAGAGCATTGTCATCAAGTTCTACAGAGATGACGTCGTCGTCAATTAAGTCTTGGACGTAATTCTTAAATCGTACACATTTATCTATGTGATGACCATCAATGCGATGAAAGTCACAGTATGTGTTAGGTTTGTACCAGCATGGCTTAGCTTCCCCTTTGACAAAGGGTTTTGTAATTGGATATTTTATCAGTTTAGCCTCTTTTAATTGATGAAAAACACTAGAGAGACTTTCTCCAAGGGGGGTAAACTGACGTTGGACTTTACGTGAACTGATTTCTTCGTGAGGTTGTATGATCGGATTTTTGGGTGATCGCTCACTGATTTGGGTAGCCATATGAGAGAGTTGTGTTGTCATCTTATTAATTTGTTCTAATAGCTCATTGTGTGATGTTTTTCGTGAATTATTCATGTTTGAAAGAGAGGGAGAACGAAGAAATGTGCGATGAAAAAATCAACCTATTGATTATGATCTTTATTTTGGCTCAATCGAGTTTTAACAAGTAAGTCTATAAGGAGAAGGCTTAAAAAAAGCTACTCGGGATACAAGTGGGATATAACTCAAACAAGCTATGATGAATATCTTGATTGTTTTGGATTAAACAAGCTTAGCAGACGAAAATGTAAGGAGTACACTCAAACAAGGTACTCAATACAAGTGGGATGTAGCTCAAACAAGCTATGATGAATATGTTGATTGGTTTGGCTTTAACAAGCTCTGGATTTTTGATAGGAAGAGTAACTCAAACAAGTGACTCAACACAGTTGTGAACTCAAAATGAGTTTTGAAGGGATTTGTGTCGGATGGGATTTTGTGAAACTCGACAGCTGATGAAATAATGAGTGAACTCAAACAAGTCACTCAATGTCATTTTGATATAGCTTGAAACAAGCTAGAAAGAATGTTCTGACAATTGATGAGATAAGGAGTGAACGCAAGTCACTCAATATCTATTGGATATAGCTGAAGACAAGCTATGACAGATGTATTATTGGCTAAAGTGAGCTAATGAAATTGGTGTGATGTTTTGGTCTATGTTGTTGGATTGTTTGGATGTTTTCGCTTGGTATTGAATTGGTCGAGAACTGATTTTTTTATGGAACACAACTAGGGTCTGAACTTTTACAATGAACACATTGATATCAGCCAAGTTTTATGATAAAAACAATGCTAAACTATTTTGTTTACAAACAGCAAGCAGTCATGTGTATCAAATTATTTTGGCTGAAGAGGTAGATCCTTCGGGAATGATCATTGTTTCATGCAATCATACAAGTATGCTATGAAATGGTGGATGCAGGCTCTTATTACTCCAAGAAGATGCGTCCTCCGATATACCCTAGTCCTGATATACCTAATTCTGTACGGGGACAGAATTGGTACGGGGAACCCTTAGAGCACTGGAGGAGACTCACCAATTCTTACTTGCCTGTTTCGGAGTGAATCACCACGTCCAGAACAGGTTTTGTGAAAAGGTGGAAGGTGATGGAGGGATGAATGTGTATGGTGTCCTTATAACTCCCCGAAGATTTACAGGGACGATGCCCAGGCTTCGTTGTTACAGCTATTTAGGCGTGACTCGCATGCGCTGCACGACAGCATTACCTGTAAGTGAAGAGCAGCGGCGAGGTAAATACCGAACGCTGTGATAAGACTAGGTCTCAAAGTGCAATGCAGATGCAAATGCTGTTGGTGCGTGGTAGTCAAGTCCACGTCACCGATGTAGCTTTGGTGGTGATGAAATCCACCTTGTCTACGTGTAAAAATAATATGATAAAGTGATTAAACGCAGGGTTCTTTCCAACTTGAAATAAATCACTAGCAGAAAATAATTGCGTACCTGAGCGTACTTTTTTTTTTTTTGTTTCAGCAATTGTCTTTGAATGGTGGTATTTTTGCGGGATTTTTGTTGTTTTTGTTTTTGACAATATTCCAGCAACGTGGTTCTACAGAAAACAAATTAGTAGTTATCCTGCAAATGAAATGTTAGAAAAGTGATCGTGGTTGTTTTTGATTTGCCAGATCGTGCAAAGGCGCAGGAAAAGAGCATACACAACCAACGACCAAACAAATATTAAGAATATGAGAAAGGAAAATAATTATTAAAATGACAGTTGAAAAACAAAGCTAGGGGATCCTGCAATGTTAGAACAAGAAACTAAAAAAATTGTGACTGTTTCTGATTTTCTAGATCGCTTGAAGGCGCAAGAAAAGAGCATACGCGGATACAATTGAAATAGTTTTTTTTTTTTAAAATAAATATTAATAATTATTGCAATTAATCATGATTACGAAATAATGATAATGATTATGTTCACAAAAAAGAAAAATGATGAAAGAAGAGGGTGAAAACGTTACCGAGAAGTGTTTTCGCGGAAAATTTAAATGTAAGGCAAAAAATTAAAAATAAAAATTATTTTCTAAAGCTTGAGTGGCCTCACGTTTCTGATTTCCAAGATCACTTTTGAAGTGCGAGGAAAGAGCATACGTGTGAGGATGTTTCGTGAAATAAAAATTAAAAAATAAAAATAAATAAAATTATAATTTTGTTGTTTTTTTTGCAAAAAAGACAGGTGTTAGAAGAAATGAAACCAAATTTTTTTTGTAAGTCTAAATCTAAAAATTATTTTTACATTGCATAGATCTTTTCAATACCTTTCTGTGAAAAAAAAAATGAAGTCATTCCGAGTTCGGGAGCAAAAGTTATGGCTTCCGGAAGATGGGCTACGAGAACGCTCTGAATGAAAATTTTAAACGTGAGAAAAACGTCCCGGGAGCTGGTTTTTTTTATTTTCTGACTTCTATACTTCACCTGAGAAGCTAAAATTTGGACAGCAAGGTTAAAAAATAAAAATAAACAGAAAGAAAGAGTTAGATCATAAAATGATTGACTAAAATAAAAGAAAGAAAAAAATAGTAAATGATTAACTTCCTACAAAACAGTTATTTTAGCAAAAGGAAATAAATAAATATATTTTCTGGATTGGTTTTCCCATGACACTAATATGATAAACTAATGATTAGTGCTTCTGTTTCTATAGATTACGAGTGAATAGAAAAATCAGAACTACTAAACACCAAGCACCGAGGAGATCAAAGACAGGATGAGCTGCATAGTTTCATTGTTGCTATAACCTGCAGATACACCACAAGACACCACACAACAAAGACACTAACCAAAGCGTGAAGGTTAACCAAAGAAGACCATAAGGAATAGAAAAGGAAATAATAATGAACAATAATAAACAAAGAACGGATAAAACCATTAATTGGGAAATTAATGGTAACAGATCGAAAGTAACCGGGCGTGCCAGAATGTAAACTATGAAAAATACACTACTAATAAGGAAGTAAAATATCAATAATCATACCTTCTCCTTCGCGTTCCGTAGCAAACCTCAGAATGGGCTAGGAAACTTGGATTGAGCCCTGATTTTGTGATATGTAGGTGCTTTTCTTCAAGACGGAGCAAGGCCTTCCTGTAACAATGATCCTCTTACTTTGCACTGGATGGGAAAAAGGATTATGAGGCTATTTTGGCATTAGGACGAGGCAAAAGGATGTTCTTTGCTCAAAGGATGCAAGAACTTAGATATGGCATGAAAGCTTATTCTCCGTGTCCTTAGAGGGGAGGGGTAAGGTTGTATTTATAGCCTGAGGGAGTGATTAGCTTAAATTAATTTAAGTAATTGGTTTGAAGTAATCATGGGTGGTTTGAAAATGTGGGCAAGATTAGGTGGATGGTTTGAAAATGTGGGCAAGATTAGGTGGATGGTTTGAAAATGTGGGCAATATTAGGTGAGTGGGGGCCACGAAGAATGGGTGAGGATTTGAATTATATTTTTAATTCATAAGTGGAGGATTTTAGGTGAGTGGGGACCACGAATGGTGGGTGAGGATTTGAATTTGAATTTTTAATTCAATAGTGGAAAAACATGGAGAATAATGACATGTTGTGAGGATTAGATTATTTTTAGATTTGGAAATGGATAATTAATCAAATTATATTTGATTAATTCGAAGTGTATTTTTGTGGGAAATGAGGAAGGGAAATTAATTGATTTAGGATAGATGTGAAATTGGAGTGTCTACAGTTGGGATAAATGCCAAAATATTATTACCAAGTGTCATAGATCTAAATTTTGGGTACTATACCAATGACACTTTTGATGGTGTCTTCATATTTTAGGGTAATCTATAGTTCCTCGGTGATGACCATGTTCATTTTTTCTTTATTTCTCCTTTCAAATTCAAACCACCTTCACCAATAATAAAAATATGGTATTGGAAGCCCTCCCAAGACATTTAGAAAATAACTTTGATCGAATTGCACTTCCTCTTCATCCAAATCGAGTTGAACTAAACCACTCTACGCTATGACTGATTAAACCAAATTGGAAAAAATTAAATCTTCACTAAACACCTCATTTGGTGTTAGTACTAGCAACTACCCACAAATCAATTTATCTTAACCATCCACCAAATCAATAATCAAGATGTCATCAGGAACAAAAATAAAATTGTATTGGAAAGAAGAGTAGCCTAACTTGGACTCTCAACTTTGTATGTCTTTAAAATATCACATAATGTTGCATCAATAACCATACCAACTCTAGAACAAGAGGCTTGTTCTTCACTTGAGATTATTAAAATCTGAATACCCTTTCTTGCTTTTGATTTTAAGTCTTCCATTATGTTTCTCTAATCATTCTATCCTTATTTCCCCCCTGAACTTGGATAGCTTTATAATTGTTTATTGGTTATATGCAACATCCATGAAATATTGTGTTTTGGATTTTGGGTAAGTTTGTATTTGATATTACTTTTTTGCCTAATGGAGTCTAGATAGCCTTCGACATTATTCATATGATCACATTCGCAAAACTCAAAATCGTTGAAAGTATTCTTGAATATATCATCTCCTCTTCTATCCAACATAGTCAATTGATTAAATACATGCTCTCTATTTGTCATTGGAAAATTAGGGATAGTGGTTTGATTCCTTTGTTTTAGGATTCATATGACACTAGTAGACAATTGGTAGGAAATATCCATGGTCACTACTTTGTCTGAGACATAAGAACTGTGTTATTTTGAAAATAAAATAAAATACTTAACTTATAAATAGTCTTACTCATTGCAGAGAAAATTTTAGGGCACTCTGTGTTATAGATGGCTCGACCTATACTATTAGTAAAAAACTCATTACAAATGAGTAGGTAATTAGAATAGTGTAAATGGTCATACAACACATTACAAACAACATGAATGGGTTTTTGGTCTAGTGGAGACCAAGGATTAAACAAATTTTAACTAAAATTCAACGTCAAGCAAATATAATCGATTAAATATGATGCCATGTGAAAGTCTCCACTTCTCGTACGCTCCTTAAAACTTCAAAGCAAATAGAAAGAGATCAATTCACACCAATTCATAGATTTTCCCTCTTCCAACAAATTACATAGTAATGACACCCAAGTCACATCCATATGATCGAAACTACTACTTCCAAACAACCAGTTCAACAAAACCATGGATTCTTTGATTGGTATTTTGAATAAACACACTAAATATGACATGTCAACTTTAGTTTTTCCACGAATTCTCATTTTTGGCCCAACTTCTCAAATACTTTATGAATAGTATACTTAGTATGTGCATATTCTTTGCTAAAATTAATAACCTTGTCCAATTATCTCAACATTCAGCAAATAGCAAAATTAGAGAAATCAACAACCACCTTCCCACCCTATGCACATAATTTCCCATTTTTTTCCTCACAATAATGACATATATCCATTATTAACTGCCAAAATGTAAAAACATTTGGTTTACCTATAGTTATGTACAAGTACGAGCTTCTAATATTTCATATATGTTTGTTCTCTTCACTAAGGCATCTTCCTCACCATGTGGTTCCTTGGTATCTATGAAGAAATAATGCAAATCAGTGTAATTCTACTTGCTACACATTCTTGACATGAAAACCATGTCTCACAACTCTTTTACAAAGACCACATCTATGTTTTGCTTGTTTCCGTTATCAAAAATATGAACTTAGGCCTAATTCAATTTATTTGGCTTTGTTCCTTTCCATTGTAACTTTAACGACGTTCTTTTTCAAAATACGAAGTGTGGCAACAACAAAATGACTATTTACTTGCGATGATATCACATATTTCATTTCCAAATATTGTGTCTTCAATCAATTTGTTTCATTAATTGGACACAATTATTCTCAAGTTTCTCCCCTTCATTCCCCCACTACACTAAATGACAGTGACTCAACCATAAAAAAAAAAGTTTAAACAATGAGAAAAGGGCGACTGCTCAAGATACATGCAAGGGCATACATGACATCATATTATTTTATAGATGAGGAAGGAAGCTCCAATCTTTGCACTTGGGTGATATCTCTTTGGCCGATGCCAAGAGGTGTTAACATGTGGACCAAGTTGGTCCCTTGGATAAAAACTTCAAACATCTAAACTTGATCTAACTAATGCAAGTTTTAATAGTCCTAAATAAATATTAAATAATAAAATCAAACCAAATTGAACATAATTATTTTAATGTTGCTCCGCTTCATTTCCCCATAACATTAAATAATCATCAATCAACCCAAAAAAAACAGTAAGTTTAATTAATTAGAAAATAACTACATTTCGAGATTTGTGAAGGGACGTGGCATCATCCCATTTCACACAAAACAAAGGACTTTGTAATTTAGGCACTCAAATGATCCCTTTGTGTTTGGGGCTATAGGATGTTAACATGTGGACCAGGTTGGTCCCTCGGCTTAAGGCTTAAAATGACTAAACACAATTTAATTAACCCATGGTTTAGAATCCAAAATGAAATAAAACCGACACAATTATGAGCTATATCGTAGCTACACGATCCTTCTGCAAATGTCACTAGGGATGATGTTATAAAATACATCACAACTCCAACAAAAGTATTACCACACAATGTTAGTCTATTCCACAAACAAGTAAATACAAACTGAGACCAAAATGACTTTCGCAAACTCAGATTTTCTTTACCATGTTTTAATAAAAGACATTAAAACAAGTTTTCCAAGAAAACTATATGTATAAACCAATTAAAAACAAAAACAAAAACAAACCAAAAATTAATTACTTTAAAGATAAAACATTTCACATCAAATTTGTTTTAAAACGTACCTAAAAAACAATCATCAACAACTTTGTGTTGGAAAAATATTCATTTTCTAAAAAAACTTTGAATTTCAATAAAACAATCTTAGATAATAATTTTCATTTTTAGAGTTCAAAATCAATTACCCCAAGTTACTTTTGAGATTTTAACTCCCACATCTAATGTGTCACGCAACTATAGGCTATTTGGTTTTTTTTCCTAAAGTGAACATTTTCGCACTAAATTCCTTCCTTACCACGTATAGATTCATGTCAAGGTAGATATATTTGCATTGGTTCATGAAGTAATAGTAAGCCATTACCTCGCAAACATTTACCTGCACTAAATTTACTCTGTCACCAAACAAGTGTGTGTCATACATAACATATAAGGTTTTTCAGAGCTCATTTGCAAATAGGTGTATTTAATATATCTTAGCCCTTTCTAGAACATACCGCATAAAATAGACCGTGCATATATCATGGCACAAGTGTGTGTGTTCAATTGGTTTTTAAACAAATTTAAGTCTGTATTAAAAAATCATTACTCCCTTGTCTTTCATTTTTTAATCCTCTTTCTAAAAAGGTTTGTTTTTACTGGATAGTTTCAAGTTTCTGTAATCATTGCGTAACCAAAGATATCATTTAATATTAAACACTTTCCGAAAAAAATGATGAGTATATGTAATCACAACTCGGTACAATGTTCCAGTTAACACTTTTTTTTTTGGTTGTTTCTAGGAAAAGGTTTTATAACATGGTTCCAATAAGGTTTTGGCACTTTTCAAACTTGTGTATTTTTTTTTTTATTTTGAATTTTCAATGTCTCATTTAAAAAAACATAAATATAATTATAGACTTAAAAAGTGGACATTTCATTACAAATTTGGTAAATAATATTTTTTTTACTAAGCATCTATAGAGTGTCGTATAATTGGGCACTGGATTACATAGTTTGATGACATCTTTGTCTAAGTTTTGGAGGGTACATAGATCCAACAATGTAAAGTAAGCAAACAAACAAAACCAATGATCACCTTCAGCTAAGCAGCTACAGTAATTACGGGTAAGGGACATCCACAACAGCTACAGGTAAGGGGCATCCACGCTGTTAAAATCACCCAGGGCACAATCCTGACCTCAACCATTTGACTCTCCGTATCGGGTATCTCCAGGCCTTGCACTCAACAAGAGTTGATCCCTAGTGGGGTTCATTAAAACCCATACATCAACACCAATAGACCAAGGGCCCTTCGACTTTTTATTGGATTTTGAATGTCCCACTCAAAAAAAAACATGAATAATAAACATAAGTGGGAAAAAATCCCTCAGCCCCTTCAATCAATCCAATACCTTAAGTTTTGTGTAGAGTCTGCCTGATCATCAGAAATATCAATCCTAAACATGCTCACTATCAGAGAAACATTGGATAGTTGCATCTTGACCTTACATAATGCAAAAACATCATTCTTGAGAGAAACATATTCAAGAGTAATGCATCCCTGTTCCTCTTTATCTTAAAATTCAGTAGCATACAACTTAATGACTCACCATACGTCTCTGTTAGTCGCATGTTGGCAATAATATATAAGCAAGGGGTGTGAAGACTTATGGTTTAGAACAATCATCCCTGTTTCTCTTTATCTTAAATTTCAGTAGCATACAACTTGATGACTCGCCATACATCTCTGTTAGTCGCATGTTGGCAATAATATACAAGCAAGGGGTGTGAAGACTTATGGTTTAGAACAATCATCAATTTTCGGTTTTGTGTATGTTGATTTCAGTGGAAAATTGGATTGGATCAACACCTAAGTAAAATTTAAATCCATGTTGATGAATTGTACATTGGAGGTGTCCAAGTTGATTACAAATCAGGTAGTATCGTAACAGGTTTTATTTCTGATTTGTGCCAACATCACTAATTTGGACACACACAGGTATGGTATCATAACAGGTTTTTCCTTCTGACTTGTGTAAACATCACTAGTTTGGAAACATACAAGAAGTATGGTATCATTTTCACTCTACTTTTAAAAATTTAGAAAAATACATAAACCCAATGGCATCAATTATTGAAGCTCAAACATTTCAGTTTTACTATTTTCTAGACAGGTTTATTTAACTCAAGTTTTCTTAACTGAACACTTGACAAATCTATCACCCAAAACCACCAATACTCAAGATTCTAGGATGTATTTTCACCCAACTCCGTGTGTGTATTATCTGTTTCCACATTTACTAGTCAGGATCTGAGATGGCAGAGAATGTTTTGCCCTTCAAATCGTCACTGGTTTTGTAAAGTTGAAACTGATGGTGGCTTCTAACAACACAACAAATCCATATCTTTCAGTGCCACGCCAGCATAGTTATATGCAAGAATTTTGAGACACGGTCCTAGAAAAAACTGCAACAAGAATATTGCAATACATATACAAATCTATAAAATGATTGAAGAACTCCTAACTTGGACTTAAAAACTAATTAGACATTGCCAAGTAAGAGCACAAATATATAGTAAATGAAAGTGGGAATACCCAACTCAAAATATTCTCTAAAGAAGATTCCTTATGCACATGTTAAGGTCAAGAACCATATAAAGGCAAAATTGCAATATAAACAAAGAAACAAACGATATAAATAAATGACTAAGAGCAAAAAGATATGGTGGATGACAGTGGGAATCCTTAACTCAAAATACTCTACAAAGAAGATTCCTTATGCACATGTAAGGTCAAGAATCTTATGAAAGGACACACTGCAAAAGAAACAAAGAAAACAAATTGTATAGATTATATAAATAAGTCAAATCCTCTTCAAAGTGCAGTCATCATTCACTGAAGAATAACAAAACTATACTAACTAAAATACAAAATAATTGACCAAAAGAATTAAAATGTATTCTAGGAAAGACATATAAAAATGCATAAAGGATAAAAGAACACCTTGCTCCAGGAAAAACAATATTGTTAAAAACTTACAAAAAAAGAGATTTCTGATTATACTCTTGCTGGCCCAGAGACATGCTTGCTATAAGTCCATTGTTTTGCATGAATCCATTTTGCCTTCTGACCATTTTGCCTTCCTCTTAAGGTGCCTGAAGTTATATGAAAGACCAACATTGTTTTTAGTAGTCCAAAGTGGATTACTTTGAAACACAGTCACTCGTACAAAAATTGTAGATAAAGACTGTGTCTGAACAGGTCCTACCTGCCTATCAAAATTTGGAGAGCCGCAGCTCTATTTTTATTTCGATCTTATATGCCCGATGGGCCAATTGAATATAGCAACTAAGGAGCTAAAAAGAATTATATGATCATTTATATGGATAGATTTATCTTGCTTCAAATGTGACAGTAATCAAATCTTTGTTTGCCTGTAATTTTTCAGACCACTCTTGTGACCATATATACAATCTGGAGAGCTGCCCTGCCACATACCTCATATCTGGTCTCTTTAACAGATCAGAATCCACACAAGAAGCAGCCAGCCTCGCAACCCTCTCTGCGCAATCCACAGGGAAAGAATCTTTAAGCCTTGGATCAACCCAAGACCTTAATTTTCCTGCCCTCTCTGCCTGATCATCAGAGAGAAATAACTTATTCACAAAGTCTATCAAAGAAACCCTCTCTAGTTGCCTGTTGGCCTTACTCAAATATCTCACAGGTTCATGCCCTGACATAAGTTCCAACAGAATCACCCCAAAAGCAAAAACATCATTCTTCTGAGATACAATCCCAGTACTAACATATTCTGGAGCCATGTACCCCTGTGTCCCTGTTATCTTCATGCTCTTGGATCTCTTATGCAATTTTATGCCCTGTTCAGGCTTACCTGTACTTTCTTCTTCTTCTGTAATTTCTCCGGATACTGCTTTCTGTTTTGATGAATCATTAACTTCATGGTTATCATCTATTTCATATTCCCCAGCCAAATAAGAGGCACCGACATGGCATATCCTTGCCTTATAACCAGGCTCTGTGATAATTATGCTGGTGGATTTCACATAGTTATGCACATAGTCCACTTTGGTGTCATGGTGCATGTATTCCAGGGCCTGTGCCACATCTGTGGCAATTTGCATTCTTGAGATCCAGCTGTTCAAGACTGTGAATCCAGGCATTCTGATGTTCCTCAGGCAATCTGCCAGACTGGATCCCTGCACATACTCATAGGCTAGGTAAACATGTTCCCCCTCACAGCAGCCACCCATAAGTTTTACTATATTGGCATGGTGGGCATTGCAGATTTGTCTGAGTCCTGACCTAAAATCCCTGATTTTTTTCAGCTTCCTGACCGTGATGGCCACTGTTTTCCCCCTCAGATCAGCCTTATAAACTGAGGATTTCCCAACCCTTCCAGAAGTGAATTGGGCCGTGGCCTCTGTGATCTCCTTGAATCTGTAAATAATTGGGTTGTCAGGAAGAACCGAGTCAGTGAGACTTGCAAGGGAGTATCCACTGCTTGTGGAGGCTTTGGAAAAGTTACTACTGGAAATCCCAGTAAGATCTGTGCTTCTGCTGGGAGTAGGGACAAAATCATCTGAGGATCTAGGTTTACTGCGGGATTTTGCAGGCTTAGGCTTTGGCTGTGGCTCTTGAACCTTGTGCAATTTGAGCTTCTTGCACATAGTTCTATCCTTCCTTCATTTTCCAGGATACACTCTAGTTTTTACAATTACTTTGGATTACTGGACGCAGCCTAAAAACAAAACCATCATACCAAGAAAACCAATTTTGATGAACACGGGTATTGTAGAAAACTTCATACCTGGTCATATGGGACTTCAATGTCCATGTCCAACCCTTTTCACTCGCAATCCCTGTGCAAACTTTCTGCCTGAAGAACCCCAAATCACATGATGCAGAACCCAACTCAAACACCCACATCAGAAATTTGTACCCAACATAATATCTGTCGTCAGCCTCCATGTATTCTCATGCATTCGGTTGTTTTCCTTGATAGAAAACTTCTTCTGCTTTCCCATACCATGTAATGTGAATCAGGATGGTAATTCTAGGAAACAAAAGCCTCGCCTTAAAAATGTCCGGTTTTCCAAGCCTCCAAGGACAAATCACACCTTGAAACCATGTACAATGGAGAATATTTGTTTTGGGTGTGAATAAACAAGGGATTGGGAGCTTTGGAATCATGATCACAGGAATGACTTCGTCACAGAAGTCCCACACGTTACTCCTCTAATCTAAATAAAATGGTTTTTGCGTAGGTGAGATGTTTTGTATTTAATAAACCAAAGCTTGTTATAGTCACATAATAAGTCTACTCACCATGTGAACAGAAGGGCGAAAGTGTTTTCCATAATGGACATGCGGGACAAAATTTTGAAAATCTATCAATTTTTCAAATGTATGCTCGGAAAAAGTCTACTCAATGATAGTGGATATGATGGTGTAAAAATGTGTTAGGTCAGTATCTTAACCATCATCAAGATAAATCTGAAGAGATATCAATAAAATTTGAAGTTATTTTTTTTTTTTTCTAAAATGTATATTTTAAATAAACAAGCACAATAAATGGGTTGTAGTTTGATAGTATGTATAATAGCGTAGTTAGGTGTTTTTTAGCTTGATAGTGCATATGATGATATAAAAAAGTGTCATGTATAGACTCACCATAATATATATTTTTAATCAAATGTATCAAATGGGTTGTTCTCTCATAGTGTGTTATAAATCTCAAAAGATACCAATAAATTTGAGGATAAATTTTACTTAATTGGATATCCCTTAATCTTAGACAACTAAGTCTAAGAATTATGTCACAGAGGAGTTCGATTAAGAAAAGGCATCTGTGTAGCGGCGAGGAGGATCTGTGCAGTGACCGTGAGAGATACAACAGCGAGGAGACGCGGCGAGGGCGGGCCGAGGTTGATACAGGCGAGGATCGTGACAGGCGAGGAGACGCGGATCATGACAGGCACTGCGAGGGTTTGAGATTACAGTGTTGCGGGCCCGCGTCGGGGGCAGTGTTGCTGCGGACAGAGCTACGTGGAGGGTTGCATGGGGGGCTGCGTCAGGACTGCGTGGAGGTCAGGGTTGCAGACAGGGCTGCGTCAGAGTTGAGACAAGGAGGGTTGTGAGTGGAGGACATTGTTGCGGGCCAGGGCTTCGAGTGGAAGACAGAGTTTGTGGGCCAGGGCTGAGAATATTCGGGACTCAAAGGTCAATCTGGGTAAAATCGTATTTGATAAGTCACTTTCTCAGGTAGACCCACCACCCCTTTTTATTCTTTGCAGCACTCTTAGTATATTTCCGTCGAATCTAGTTCCAACGAGGCAGGCAAACCATGATTAAACACGAGGGTTTCAAAGATAATCCAAATATGGTACCACAGAGTTCTATTATCCCAGAAACTCATACAGCAATAGAAAACAAAATTTGGGGAAAGGTAGAAATTTTCCAAAATCATACAGCGGGTACAGCTAAAAAGCTGGTATATGTGAATGCAAAACAGTACAAAGGGATCCTACGGCGTAGACAGGCAAAAAAACTAAGAAGAACTTAGAAGAAAAATCTCACACTAATTCTACCGAAGACAACAAACAACAAAGAGAATTTTTGTTTCAGAGAACATAAAATGGAAGAAAAACAATCAAGTGCGAAGGATAATAAAAAGGATCCAAAGCTGAACAAAAACCGACAGAACTGCAACATACAAGGAGGAAAGGGAAGACGCAGTCCAGGGCTCTAAATACCTATACAGTCCTACTTCGACCCCTCTTTTGTGGTCTTCAGAATTATATGTGAAGGAACTCATGAACATGAAGGAAAGGCTTGAATGAAATTTTAGAAAACCAGAAAATTGCAAAGAAAAACAGTGAGAAGAAAGAACTCACAGAAGTCAGATACAAGTTAGAAAGAGAAAATAAAATCCTCAAAGAACAGGTTCTAAATCTCCAAAACCTCATGGAAAGAGGGCAACAAGAGTTAACTATGCTAAAACAAGATCTGGGGACATATGAAAACAGGGGGAGAAAAAAGACCCGAAACATTAAAAGGAAAGGAAACAATTCAAATGGATGAGATTCAATCAGCAATTAAAGACATGGAAATAAAAGAAAATCAACTAAAGGATCGGATAGAAGAAGCCAGAACTTGGTCTCAATTAGTAAGTGGATCGTCAAATGAATAAAAGCAAGTCATAGAGAAACACATCAAAACACAGATAAAAGAAGAGAAAGATCAACAAGACAGAGCAGTGAATTTTATTATCAAGGGTTTAAAAGATTTTGGTGAAAAAGAAAGAACTGACATATTGACAAGAGACTTTCTTAAAGATGAACTGAAGTGGACAGGCTACATACAACAAGCAAAACAGGATTAGCAGGAGAACAGAGGGAGGAAAGGACCGGCACGTGCGAGTGTGGTCATGAGAAAAATAGAAGACAAGCATGCTATCCTAAAAAACAGGGGATTTCTTAGAGGCACACACATATATCTAGATGAAGATTTGACTTTCACACAACAAGAAGATCGAAGGAAAGAATGGGAGAAAGTGAGAAAAGCAAGGGAAGCAGGAAAATGGGCACAAATGAGAAATGGGAAAGCTCAAATCAGCGAACATTTTGCAAACAGAAAATAGGAATTAGGGGCCCCACGGGAATCCATGCACATAGTAAGCTGGAATTGCAGAGGTTATCCATGGAGAAGAGGACCGGGTTTGGGGCCCATAGCAGAAGGGAAAGATATTATTATTCTTACAGAAACACATGAGCATGAAGGCTGCAAGGTTCCGGAATTTGAAGGTTACAAGAAAATTTCAGTGTGGAACGAAGGGAATGAAACAGGTAAAGGCCACGGCGGGTATCACAGTATTAATCAGGGAAATATGGATCAGCAGATGTCAAAGTGGAAAAAGAAGATCCAAATAAGCAATACATATGGCTGAAAATAACAGATGACAAGACAACAATCAGATTAGCTGCATGTTACTTTGCGCCGAAAGGTTCTAAGACATATAAGAGAAGGAATCTGGATAGTGAAGACCCATACGCTTCAATAAAAAAAGACATTTCTATTTTCAGTGCATCTGGAGAAATAATTCTATTGGGTGATTTCAATGCGAGGACTGCAAATAACCAATCTCTCCAGTTGACTAGCTTGGAAGGAGGTGAAGACAATCCGTTGTGGCTTAAAGAAGAAGAGAACAAGCTTTGGGATAGATTATCTCAAGACGGTAGTGGAGGGGTGTCGCATTTTGGAGTTGAGCTTCTAGGCTTATGTAGCTTATACAACATGGTTATTTGCAATGGCATGAGGGCTTGGCCCGGATCAGGCAATATTACTTGTAAAACATACAATGGTCAAAGTGTTGTGGACTATGTAATTTGTTCTCAAAGTTTTATCTCCACGATTCTTGAGTTTAAAATCGGAGATTGTCCTATCGAATTAAAATCAGACCACAGTCCTCTCTTGATAAAGCTTGGGGCCGTCTTCAATCAGCAACAAAGGAATCAGGCTCAGCACATGCAAAAGACATTCCAAAAACAAGGAAAAATCATTCTCAATAAAGAAAACCAAGAAATATTTGCTGCAGCCCTTAAGCAGCAATTTCAGATAACGAGAAAAGAGATAGAGAACATGACATACAAAGGAATGAGTGGTTATATACGGAGTAATCTGTTGATATCCTTGATCCAGAAGGCTCTAAGTTTTTGTAAGAGATCTAAACCTAGAAAAGGAGCGGCAAATACTTTTCCGACAAACCCATGGTATGAT
The DNA here is from genome assembly GCA_019776745.2 of Taxus chinensis. NCBI lineage: Eukaryota > Viridiplantae > Streptophyta > Pinopsida > Cupressales > Taxaceae > Taxus > Taxus chinensis. The sequence goes on along the minus strand of CM034147.1, from coordinate 88,901,943 downwards.
GAAGAGTGTAAAATTGCCAAGAGAGCTTTGAAAGAAAGTGGGATGAACAAAGAAAATAAAAAGACTTATGAGAGATTGATACAACACAAAAAAGAAAGTTATGTGTGCAAGAGAAGGACAGAATTAATTTCTCTTGCAAAGTACAACCCCAAAGGTTTTTGGAAGGAGCTACAACAAAAGAAAAAATACGCAGAAAATAACATCACAGGTGAACAATGGTTAGATTATGCAAAGAACCTTTATGAGCGTCCTCAACAAAAAGATATTCCTCCCATAATCGAGACTTCGATTAAGCTTTTCTCGACAGAAGACATCAGGCAGGGCATCAAGAATCTAGCAAGTGGTAAAGCTCAAGACATCGATGGTCTACAAGCTGAATTTCTAAAATGGGGAGTTGAGGTCCTCGCGCCGCACATAAGAAAAATATTCAATGATGTCAACCAGAATGGCTTCCCGACAGAATGGACGACTAGCGTTGTCATCCCTCTATTTAAAAGTGGTGACATTAATAACCCGTCTAATTATCGCACCATTATGATCAACCCTCTTCTCGGTAAACTCTTTGGAGGCATGATAGAACGGAGAATCAGCAGTTGGGCCGAAAGAGAGGATAAAAGAGCAAAAGGGCAAGCGGGTTTTCGGCCTAAACATTCAACAATTGACCATTGTATTACTCTCAGACATTTGATTGAGAAGGTTTGGGACACGCAAGGAGAAGAAGCTTTTTGTTGTTTTGTTGATTTCAGGAAAGCTTTCGACACAGTGCCCAGAAAGAAACTTTGGGACAGGATGGAGGAGCTTGGGATTCCAGATGAATTTAGAGCAGCAGTTCATAAATTGTATGAGCAGGTCCGAGCTAAAATCAGAACCAGAGAAGGTATGTCCGAATGTTTCGGCAGTGACATCGGTGTCAAGCAAGGTTGCCCTCTTTCTCCCACCTTATTTGGGCTATACATTGATAAGCTTGAAGAATGGTTAAACAAAACTGAAGGAGGAGGTATTCAGTTAGCTAGTTACGTGGTGAAGTTACTTCTTTATGCTGACGACCTTATCCTAATTTCAAAAACAGCTCAAGGTTTGAGGGAACAACTTAAAGCGCTAGAGCTCTTCTGTCAAGAAGTTGGGATGCAAGTGAACACTAGCAAAACAAAAATCATGATTTTCTCCTTGAAAAGGAAGGAAAGACAAGATACTTTTCTTTTTGAAGGGAGTCCTTTGGAAATAGTCAATGAATACAAGTATCTTGGGATTGACTTTCACCACAAACTTAGCTGGGAGACTTGTAAAGCAAAAAGGATACAGGGAGGTTGGAAAGCATCCTATCTACTTCAAAACAGGTGTAGGAAAGCTGAACTTTGGGACTGGAAAACTAAGAAAACCCTTTTTGGACTGTTGGTCACTCCGGTGGTTCTTTATGGCTGCGAAGTTTGGGGAAGTAGCATGTCAAATCACGGGTGGAGACAGATAGAGAGAATCCAGAAACATCTAATCACAAGCACCCTTAAAGTCAAATCAACTGTTCCTTATGAGATCTTATTGGCGGAAGCGGGTACTTTCTCGTTGGAAGCTTCGGCAATGTCTCGGATGATAAGCTATTTGAAAAAAGTTGCAAGCATGGACAATCTTCGCTGGCCCAAAATAGTTGTGGACTATACTTTGGAACGCAGAAAGAAAACTTGGATGAATCAAAATTTTAAATGGATGAACAAATGGGACATCAACTTCCAAGAATGCCCTAATAGCAACAGGGAAATAAAAAAATATGTGACAGAAAAGTTCAGGACTGCCATGTGGACAGGTCAGATTGGTCGAAAGAAAGCACATTATGTCAGAGAATTCAATACCAATAGGGAACATGATGAAAAAGCTTATCTAGGAACAGATATCAGGGGTAAAGCAAGGATTCTAGTGGCTCAGTTAAGGGCTGGATCGCATCATCTTCGATGCGAAACTGGTAGATGGACTATTCCAAAGGAAGATTGGGAAAGGAGAATTTGTCTTTTCTGCAGCAAAGGGGTAGTCGAGACAGAATGGCATTTCGTTATGGAGTGTTCAGCTTATGATGATATTCGTATTCAGTATGAAAACAACTTGAAAGTGGACAGACTAGAGGAACTCTTCAAAGGAACAAAGCTTCAAGCGACCGCGGGGTTCATCTTCAAGATTCACAGCCGAAGAGCGGATATTGAAAGGAGTCTGAAATATGATTAAAGTCTCAATTTTTGTGGTCCCATAGACTCTTTAGTCTCGTGGACGTTATTAAAATCTTTCATTTCATTTCACATGTACAAGTTTTGTATTCAATCAAAAAAATAAAAATAAACAAGGGCCACATAGTAGCTTATTATTCATGAAGATATTGTAGTTGAAATTGAGTATGTTTGTATTCAATGGATGTTTATAATTGTCATTCTTAAAAAAAGGGTCTATTGTGAGATAGTGTTTTGTAGTTATCATTATTCAAACTACAAATCGATATATGTTTGTAATTATATACTATTCTCTTACAACATCATTAGTTGCCACTCTTTATGTAAAGTTTTGTTCAATATTTAAAACATCAAATTATATTAATTATTAAAAAGTATATTCTTAAAATACATATAAGAATTACCTAATTAATTTATATGATATTAATTAATTTGTTTATGTGTTTATATGACAAAGTTATCCCCTATTAAGTGTTAGTGTAAGTTTAATTCACTAATTTAGTTATAAATTTATATTGTAAGATTTTAATATGATATCAACAAAATGTACTAAAATAAAACTTTTAAAGTTATTGAATTAATTTTTAAATGGTGAACATTACAATTTTTAAAATAATATATTAATTTTGACTTTTTGACTCGATAGAAGTTACAACAATTTGATAGTAATAAAAAAATATACAATTATATATCATTGTCTATATTGGAATAGAATAACACCTTATCTTATAATATTAAGGCTTTCACTTCTGAACTTGCCGTAAATGAGGGAGGAAAAACACAAGGAATATTGTTGAATATGAGAGTTATCTTTGGACTTGTCATGCAAGGAATATAATATGGTGTATAAATATAGCGAGGGCATATGATATTGAAGTGGGTTGGATAAGGTGGGACGGCAAACATCTTCCATCCATTTATTATTTAAATTGATTATATTAGGGATAAATAGGGTACTCTTAATTTGATTACAAATCATTTTAAATACAAAACAATAATAATATTTAATAGATGGTTTTCCAGTTCGAAAGAAGGGCATTTATGCAAGGTTTGGTATTTAGTTTGTAATAATGTTCATGAAATTTGTTGAGGTTTAAATTTGGGAATACACATTTAAAAGCGACAAAAACCTCATTTACAAACGTAAATTTGATTTGAGCAAATGATTAGAAATACCGAGACAATTGCAGAGATCAATCTTGTGGATTACATATATGTCTTGAAATCATTTGATAACTATATTTTTTTAGCGGAGGGGGATTAAGGCTTAGGTAGGTAGATTACACAACTGCTTAGGGCACCAATATTTGGAAGTCGTCAATTTATTTTATTTTATCATGATTTTTATGAAGAGCATATCTATTTACTAACCATATATTCTAGTACCACTTAGTGGCCACCCTTACACACCAATTTGATTCTCTTCGTGAAAAATTAAAATAATTTTAAATAATTATATTAATATTATAATAGTTAGCTAACCCTGAAACCTAGGAAAATGCTTTTGTTGTTAAATTTAATTCATACGTTTGTATTTTTAATACTCTGTATTGTTTTGAAGTCTTGCAAATTATTTTCATATGAGAGCTCAAGAATGGTGAATATGTGTGGAATTTGAGAAAAAAAAGTTGGGAAAGATATTAATAAAAGAGAATTATCATAGACTCTATGGTAGATAATTAGCCAAGGAATTTAGGCAGTGGAAGTTACAAAGAAATTTATTACTAAGTTTTTCTTAGATGGTAGAGGCATAACATAACAAGTAATCCAATATTTATTTATGTTTTAATTAATTTTTCTACTATAGTTATTTTTATAGAACGCGTTAGCTCCAATATTATATGGGGTACTCAAAATCCTTAATTCGGCCATGTTTCTTAGTTTAGTTATTTTTCTCCATTTCTATGATTTTCATGTTGTGACATGTGTATGTTAAAAAAGGAAAAAAAAATCTTTTTTATGCACGAGCATCTAAGTATGATATGTAATCATGTATGAACAAAAAAATGTAGCGTGTCATAATAAATTTGTTGGCGTGTTTTTATTGTTATGTTGTGGAATTTTGTTCTTAAGGGTATTTAGTAAACATTAGAGTTCTAACATACTCCAATGATTAACTCGTATCAATTGGTAAACATGATTTAAATTAAGTATCCCTAGTTTGGTGATGAAACCAAATGTTGTTATAGGGGAAATTACAAAGTTGACTATTTGCATTAGTAGGTGGTTGTAATATTGTATTAGTAGTTCTATGACTATCACTTTGTCCACAAATTTAATTTTACCCATGCCACTTGCATACTAAGAGTAACAACCGAAATATTTTGGTTTGTTCATCTCAAGAATTTCAAGAAACATTTAGAAGGCAAAATACCTCTAAGAGTATAGACAAAGGAATCAATTTATTATGATTCTGGTGTGCGGGTTCACTAACGCCTCGAGGTTTGGTGTAACGGTTTGTAATATTTGGTATCAAAGAAACCACCTAGGTTTGAGTACCGACACGGTTCGCTACGCTAACATTGCAGTGTTCACCCGAGGCTCGTATAGGGGTGGGCGTGGTTCTGCTATACGGGTGCAAATCTAGCCCGAGGTTTTGGATATGAAGTATGGTGGGATGTTATGATTCTAGTGTGCTGATTCACTAACACCTCAAGGTTTTGGTGTAATGGATTGTAACACAATTCATGGTTCTTAGAGGGAGAAATGGATATTAATTGTAGTAAGGATATCATTGGAGGAATTATTTTTGTTCTTGTAAAACGTTATATCAGAGAGATGATTTTATAAGTTTATGTAATTTCTTCAACAAATTTTCTACATTCAAGTATCATTCATTGGCCTCTAGTTTTGACTCCATCTATGTGTGTTTACACCCTTATTAGATTATGTGAAATCTAAAAAATAGTGAATTAGGTACACAAAAGGATGTAAAGAGGAGTGATAGGAAGTTATTCCGATTAATTAACGTAACCATTAATCATATAATATCAGAACAACACATTCAATATTCAAACGATATACTACAAACTTGAAAGCACAAGCGAATAAGTGCACCTAACTGATTATAGATGATTATAGGAGTGCACAATGCTAAAACAGGAAGATATGGACCTAGTGATGCTTCATTTTGGAAATTGTGACTAGAAGTTTCTCTAGGATAGGAACGTATGTAAGGTTTTGACCCTCCTGTACGGTCTTGGACCTACTTGGTTTCTGGCTCTGTAACTTCCCCAGATTGTTGCTTGCTTGGAAATGTCTATTGTTGTTAGACCCTAGTTGTTGGTCACACTGCAAAGCTCTTTGAATATTCTAAACATTATTTCACACCTTGGCCATGTATGGGAAACCCTATAAAACAAACAATAGTTGGGTTGTGAGCACCCATGTGCATGACCGATGTTGGCACTACTTTGAAGAAGCCTCAAACCATACATCGTAAACTACTTAACATGTGACACCTGAATGAATGCAACTAGATTTGGAAACATATTTGACAATGCTTGAATTGAGTTTGAATCTTACTAAAATACTTGGAGAAGGGATGTTTGAGAGCTTGTGGGTGAGAGAGATTGGTGTCTTGACCTGGTAAAAAGCTTTAGACTTGTAGCTCGATTGTTTCCTTAATGATTTTTGATGTTCCTTTGCAAGATTTAGGGATCCTTGGGTGGCTTTTGTAAGTGTTGGAAGTGAGTCTCTCAATGTAGTACCATAGGATTTATAGGATTGTAAATAAGGTAGTGTTAGCTTGTTTGTATAGGGTTCTAAAGATGAATTATCAAAGAAATGATGACCTAGAGGGATGAAAGGATCCATCAGAGAAATTGAAGTTGAAAGAAAAGATGGAGGATATCTTGATGCAAAATAGTATAGATAGTTTAGGACATGTTGGTGAAATAATATGTTGTGTTCCAAATTATGAGTTTCCACCAATGTTCATGGGGATGTGCCCCTCCTTATTTTGTATGGGGAGGCTCCCATTATTGAATGTAAACTATCACAATTCTATCTAATTGATGTGGGGGTGGATAGTAGGTAGGGGATCACACAAGAACATTTCATCGAACATATGGAAAATTTATTTTATATGGTACAAGGGATGAATTTACAGTGGTGAGGGATGAAGGTGAGGAATTAGGAAAGAGAGGGTTATTGTTGTGAGTAGGTAATAATAGAGTTCACACATAATAACTATAGTAGTTCAACATTCAATTTGAGGAAAGCAACAATGTAGGCCACTAACAAGACCAAAAAACCACATACACAAAGTTCTTTAGTTTCATCGGTCAAGGATACCAAGTTCCTTCTTGGTTATTCAAGATCATTATGCTTTCAGAGTTGTAGAATAAAGAGAAAAGAGGTAAACATGAGAAAAGTAAATGGAAGAAATGCATCTTTTATTTCTTGTGTAGTGGTGATACAAAGATTCACAATCTACAACAATCCACAAATGTCACATGATTTTAAAAAATTAATGTTTTTTTTTCTAAACCCTAGATAGCTATTTCAGAGTCATAGTGATAAATAGAGCAGTAAAGTACATGAAGTGACACAAGCAATAAGAAAAGTAAATGAAACCCTAAGTGCAATGGAGAGTTAGAATACTTAGTTGAGTTCACAATATTTGTAGCCTTTTATTTCACCTAACTGCTTTGCGCGTTGACACCTCAATCAAAGAGATATGAATGCTCACCCGAAGTGTGCACAGTTACTAGATCCCTCCTTTTTATTTTCTTGACAAGATGTTAGCATACATATCCATAATAACTATCAACTATTCAAGTATAAATCATTACACACATGTTTGCATGGGAATACATATAACAAGAAAGCATAACAAATAAGATAACTATCAATATCAATTGCACCATTAATTCACCATAATCAGACATGGCAATAATCATAATCCATCCTCCATAATACATTATATTAAATTCTTACATAAACAAAGTTGAATACATGTTGATTAATGTACCAATACACTTGGAACATATGCAAACATCAAATCCTAGATCATACAGACTCCCCGAACTGATAACTAAGGACTGGTAGCAAAATAATGGCGTATAACATATATATAGGGATGGAGACTTTCCCTTCACCGCCTATGCATTCTCCTAATATTAGGCATGCCCAAATTAGCCAACATGCATTACATCCAAAAATAGCCACAAGGCATATATGATTTTTACATTAATCCTAATAATAGATTATCCTAAATATAGCTCTTACGTTAATCCTATTATTAGATTTCCTTTTGCAAGTCCATCATGTAATCTCTGCATGTGATTTTTCTAGCTTTTAATCCTTTACGTGCATCCCAAGCCAACCCGATGAATTTTATAATTGAACCTTGCTTGGAAGCCAATCTCCTGCCATTCTTCTATTTCTAGCCCATGTTTAGAAAATTTGGCTAAGTCCTGGATTAAAATGCTTATGCACAAACCTTTGTGTGCTATCCCATACCACATGTGCATGCCCCTTTGTGCCTGCCTTGTGTGTGCCCTAGATCCTCGCGTGTGGCATATACTTAGTCAATTTATCCTATAACAATATTCACGACACTTTGTGAAGGTGGAAGACTGGTAAAACTGAAACATAGGAGGTTGTACCTAAACCCAAAAAAAATCAGGAATGCAGGAGAATCCTGGACCAGGGCACTTGGAGTAGTACTATGGCACCTGGAGTAGTATTGTCCGTCTTTGGGCACAAGGGTCTACACAAGAGATCAAAAATGAATTTCGCAGGGTTGGTGAGTTGTCATAATCCTTCACTATCTGTCGCTATAATGTCACACACTGATCATCGATGTCGCTGATGACATGTAATAAAGATATCACCTGCAAAACCCCAAAAGACATCAAAACCTGATAAGAAAAATATGCAAATGGGGAGTCAGACTAACCCCAGAGGTCACCTGACTGAGTGAACTTACGATCCGGATGTTGTACTACATTGTAGACTCCATGTAGTTCTGCATGTGTGTGTGGAGAATTGTGCCCTAGGTGGCTCTTGTGTGTGACACACATGATATAGATAAATAACTAGATGTAAAAGATGTAAATATATGTGTGAATGAAAAAATGAACTTTCCCTCCTATGCGTGTATGTAGAATAACCAACCCTTGTCCCTTGGATGGTGCTAGATGGATGCAATTATGATCTTAGATGCCTTGTGGATGCAACCTTAGGTGGTGATAAGAGATGTTTAGAGCTTGGTCCCTTAATTTGATCCCATATCATTGCATTTATATGATTCCCTTGCTTGAATTTTGTAATTGATCACTAAAAGGATGGCCCCTAAGAGATAAGGATGCCAAACAGATAGAAAGGACCTAAAAGGGGTGATTAAGATACAAAGAGGTCTAGGGTGCCCAAAGGGGATGAGGGTGCCTATGAAATGGCGTCCTAGCTGGGTGCTGGTGTCCAGAGCTAGAAAAGGTGAAGTATTGAAGGTCAAACTGGGTAGTAGGGTGTGATAGGCCAAGAAAGAGACCAGAAAGGAACCTAATAAGATAAATATAGTGATCAATTAGTACTTTTCTCCCTTATGAAACATATGAATGCAATGTATGTGATTAGGACCTAGAAATGTACCCAAGTGCGTTATTTAGTGTCTACACCACATAAAAGAGTAAATTTCAAGATCCTTTAGAATGGAGAAGCCATTCCAATTTATAACCTTGTCAATTGTATTTTCATCTACCCACACATGACTCTTCATGTTCCTATCCCATTTGTGATCTTTCAACTACCCTTACAAGAGAAAAAATAAGTACATCTCTTATAATTTAAGAGTGTACTTTCACATTTTATAAATATTGTCACTTAAGTAAATAAGACAAAATACCATGATTACTTACAATGAAGAATTATAAAGGGGGAACAAGAGGAGAAGAGAAAGGGATTTTCTGATCTAATGATGATGAAGAACTTGTTAATCTGAGGCATGGTGTCATAACCTCCTCCTTCTGCAAGATACATAGACAACTTGTACCACCAAATGAGTGTTTAAAAACACTGTTATGTGACCTTCTGATGAACACATGCATCACTTATGATGGTTCCTCCTTGATCCATGGTGAGAGCGAGGATCACTCTCTTATGCCTTAGGCTTTCAAAATTGACTTTGATGATCACAAATCAGCTCCATGATGTTTAAAGCCCTTGATGACTGAACACACTATCAGGTTCTTAATTGAGTGTTTATGAACATTGTTATGCCAATGCCAAAAAATTAAGCGTGGATGGTTTCTCATTATTAAATACATGGTTCCCCAAGTGAATATCAATTATCTAACTTTCTCAATACAAGAGTATCTCTAGAATGAAATTAGATTGGGGGATGCTTGCATACCTTTCATAGGGTGAGCTCTTGATCCTTGCGTAGAATGACTTGAATTCTAGGGTGCTTTGACTGGTTCATTCAGAACACTTATCTCACTTCAATCAGCTTATCGCGCTCAACTCAACCAACTCACCGAGCTCAACTCAATCGGCTCAACTTAGCCAGCTCACTGAGTTGAACTCAACCAACTCACTCAACTCACCCAACTCAACTCAACCAGCTTACCAAGCTCAAATAGCTCACCAAAGAGATGATGGTGGGTCAATACTTGATGATTATTTATCTTGATTTTAAATGGATTCCTTGGTTATTTTCATATTACACAATGTCCCTAACTTTCACCCAATGCACCTTGTTATGTCCCTCTCTCACCTTGACACAATTATGACTAGGGTAATTCTTTAGGATATTTGTGAAGGATGAAATTTCTCATTTGAGATGTGGGATAACCTTACAATAATTTGAGGATAGAAAAAATCAACAATATGAGTGAAAAGAGAACCAACTGCATCTTTCTGCATTAAAAACTGAGACTTTTTATTTTTGACAAGTTGAACCATGAGCTGTTGTTTTTGGCAATTTTGCCATGTTTTCACTCCTTGCTGTTTCTTACTTGTCTAGAGGAAAAAAAATGTCAATAATTCACCTTATTTGATCACTTAATATTTTTAGTCATGCCCCACCCTCGACACATCCTATTTTTAGTAAATTCATTGTGGGTGTCAGATGACAACAAAAACGGTCTTAAAATTCTAGGTTTTATTCCAAGATTCTCTGCTCTAAATTTTGGATGATTACTTCATCTGATTGAGTAGGAAAATTATTTTTTCATCACAAAGGGAAGAATATTGAGGAAAAATAAGTCCTCCATATCTCTAAAAACCAACAACTTTATCATGTAAAAATTGGTTCAGATAAAACTATATTTTTTGAAGATCCTTTGCTTCCTTTGCTCCGAGTTTCAGATGATTTCACCCGTCGGATCTTTGGGGAATTTAAAAATTATTCAAAAAGGGTATAATTCTGATGAAAAAATACATTCCTCAATATCCCCCAAAAATAGGGACTTCATGGCACAAAAACTAGCTGACGTTAAACTAGATTTTTCAGGGATTGTTTCCTCCAATTTTCAAGTGATTCCGTCTATCAAATCTCTTAGAAGTGAAGATGGAACTCACCATAATTTTGTTTCTATTTCATGGAAGCCATTAATGGATTCTTGGATATTTTTCAAGTGAATCAATGGATAATGGATGAATGAAGCCAAAAATTTAGTCAAAAAATGAGTTTTCATGACTTTCTTACCCTCCTATCCTAGTTAACTGTAACTTGACCGCGAGTAAGAGAAAGCATGGTGGGTTGAAACTAGGGTCAAATGGATTGGAATGGGAAAATCATTCTTTCCCCTTTGTACCTTTGGGAATGGGGACAATAATTTCAATAAAATGTGCCTCAAGGAGATGGTGACAAGTGGCGTAGTGTGGTGGAATGAGAGGGAGATGGATAAAACCTTGTTCAAGCACTCAAGGGATGAACTTCGGGGGAATGAGGAACCTTGAGAGGGGATAGAGAGGGGAATTTTTTTTGTCCCCTATGTCCCCTTGGGAATTGGGACAAGAGGGACAAAAAAATTCACCTCAACTTGGAGGTGGCAAGTGTCCCATCTTAAAAATGACTAATTGCAAGAAACACACCTACAAGAGACACAACTTGAAGAGATGATTGTCGAAGCTCCAGGAGGTATTTTCTGATGAAGTATTATATAATTTTGACTCCCAAGAGAATTATAATAAAATAATGGGTTTCAAGACCCAATTAGGCTCTCATCATCTAAATTTTGCCCCTTTTTATTCTGGACAACATGGCGTGTCTGCAAAAACTAAGCTTCCACGAGAAGCCATTAAGTATTGTGAGAGATTTTATGATTTCAAAATGTAGAGGATCCTTTAATATTTCAAATTCCTATTTTTTTAATTTCTAATTTATTACAAAACTCCTGGAATCCTCTGTGGAAGATCATGTACTGATTTTTACTGCATGCTCCTTACACCTGAAAACCCTACTTTGACTGCAATTGTTCCTGAATATCCAAAACTTCCCTAAATATTCTCAAATAAATTCCAACATGTTCATATCTATTCAATACCACTTTTTTATGAGTGTGAGCTTTCATATCCTTCCTAGAGAGTACGAAAATTCCCTGGAATGACTAGAATTAGCCTTTCTATGCCTACTGAGAAACTAGCCATTTGAAGCACTTCAATGAATAAGGTGAATGAACTTGATACCATGCTTCAAGAACCTGTACAAGATTATTCAACATAATCAGAGTACCTATATGGTTAGGGTGGGTGTGAAACAACATACAAATTGACTAAAAGAGTTTTTTGAGAAGACTCAAGAGAAAACATTTCAAATTTGGGTCAATTTTTCATGCTTGAAAGTTTGAATTTTTCATCCTACAAATTTACATGACAATAACAAGATCTATCTTGGGGACTTATTCTAGATCGAGTGTAATAAGGAAAAGACAAGAAGGAACTCCAAAATCTCAAGAAACCACATGGACCGGTACCTTATCCTTTAGGCCATACAAAGTCACCACAAAAATACACAAAAAAACTTCCTTTATTGAACACACACACAAAACAAGAAATGAACAAACAACAGGAAAATGGAAACATGAAACGATATGGGAAACACATAACACAAGGGAAAAATAAAACGAGAAGGGAAACATCCTAAATCACCTATGTACATGTGGGAGATAACCCACTTTCATTGAACAACTAATTTAGACTGAGTGCTTGTTATCCAATTTCACCCCCTGGGTGAAATTAAACAATAGAGTAGGCCTATGCTAATGAACCTCTCATCCGGTCCAGATCTTGTAGTTAGAATTTAGTGTTTAGGGGAGCATCCGAGTCTTTAGGAAGATTGAGAATTCACAAGAGGGAATTTTCCTCTTCTTGGTCTTGCTTAAATTCAGAATTTCACTCAATTTGGAATATGAGGCCCACCTTACAATCAAATGGAAAATTATGACAATCTCAACATCTCACTCAGTCTCAGTGTATCTGAGATGGTATATGAATGTATTAGGATTTATTTGGGCTCTAGGGAGTTGAAGTGATTTGATGATTCCACCATCTCGTGCATGAGAACACCTTGGCTCACTAAGTTATGCATTATAGAGGGGTATCAAACTATAAAACGGAAGGGGACAAAGTTCATTGAAATAAAACCAAGCTACTCCAATCATAAAGAGAAGGCTGCAGTGAGACTGAGTTGCATAGTGCATTTAGAGATTGAGGTACATTATAATAGGGACCGAGTTGTGCAAGATTTTGATCAAATTTGAAGGGAGTTAGGATTTTGGTGGAGAAACGAGCCATTTTCAATGACCAAGTTCTACATAGCTGGAATTGAGCCATGATTAAAGAAGAGATCAAACTATATTTCAATTCTAAGCTGTATATGAAGAAATGAGCTCATGTCTTTGAGGCCTAGCTACTAGAGCATAAATCAAGAAAATAGAGGCTCTTTTCGGTGTACACCAACTCGAGCACAAGACATTACTTTCAAGCAATGAACCGAGCCATTCTATGAGGCTGGACCAGTTGGAGATCTTAGTGAGGAGTAGTCTAATTACCACACCACCAAGCTACTATGGGAGCATCATTGTTTCAAGGATAAGTTTATTCAATGATCACAAGTTGCCCTCCATTCTTGCTAAACCGATCGCATTAATTTCATGATTTCAATGATCTGAGCTATTTATTACGAGCCCAAGTTTCATGAGAACTAGTTGGTGTGAAAGGCAAGTTATAGTTACCAATAAATGGTAAATGAGATGAGTGACCTTTGGTAGAGTTATGTGGATAAGGCAGAGAAAAGTGGCTTAGAGGGCCCAGTTGAGTTAGGTTGGGGGTACGTGAAAATGCCGATTCATCCGTAGTGAACGCAATGCAAGTATGGTAGAGGTGAATGGCCCAGATAGCCCATGGGCTTGGCATGTCAAAGAAACCCAAAATTGCTAAAGTGCATGAGGATACAATTGTGTGTGGGTGAAGTAGGAGTCAACAACTTGCCTGACTAGCTTGGCCAACGACAGAGTGGGAAGAGCAATATGGGCACGAGCTGAGCTAGGAGCCCATTTTGTGGGCGATAGGGGTTGGGGTGGCACTAACATCTCGAAATCGAGGATATTAGTTCACCGAAGGGGTTGAGAAGATAAAATACAAGGTGATGGTTCTAAGTGGGATCACCGTTTAGGTATCTAACTCAGCATTTGATGACGAGTCCACGTAGCGCCATGTGGAGGAAAGGCTCGATGAAATATGAAACAAATCGTCACATTGAAGGGAAATCCATTAGTCAACCCACTAAGTAGATAGAGGAGCTTGGAAATTTGGAGGGAAGGTAGTCAGTTCTGGTGCCAATGCAAAGCCCAAGGAGGTGAGAGTCAGCTCGGCGAGTCAGTGTTGAGTTGGCCATTATTTTTAATATTTAAATATTGAACATCCACCCCATTACAACAATGATGGAAATATGATAAGGGGCCCACACACTTTAAATGTCCTGAGAATTTTAAATTATATAGAGAACATTATAAGGAGAAGAAAAATATTAAAAAATGATCTTTCCAGTAGGTATTTAATTCACAGTCCTGTGTAATACAAGAGAAGTTTGGCAATCCCAAAATAACTCCCTCTGCTCAGAAGCTTATATCTTGAGCAATTCTCAATGAAATAACACAAATGAGTACTCGTTGGAATCATGGCTCTGAGACTGACACACAAAAACCAATAAATTCAGAAATTGATGTAGATTTGATGGTGAAGTTTCTAGAAAATGATCTCAGTTCAAAGAGACATTTGGAAAGTGGTTGAGAAGTTTGTTTAATGGGCATGACCATCATTCTTTCTCTGGTGCAAGCCATGGGACAACATGGGGAGACTTTTATACGTAAATTACCATCAATTGCACTAATTTATTATTACTTACAAGTGGCTAAACCCTAGATTTTAGGATTTCATTCTCTCTTTCTTCTAAATTCTATAAATTTTAATCTTGGGCTCATTTGTAAGAGAGTCGGTCATTTTTCTCCTGCTCCCATCTCTCTTTCTTCTCTGTTAGGGTTGAATGTGGAGCTTAAACCTCATTTCTAATCTTGTAATGGAATTTTCTTTCCTCTTTCCCGCTAATGATGTATTGTGTATATTTTAATGGAGCAATAAACTATGTTTTGTGATGCTTTTGTCCATCCTTCACATATTTTGTTGTCTCTACTTTCCTCTCTTCATTATAGGGTATACTATGCATATTCCTTGATGTTTATTACAAGTTTTGAGAGCTGTGTTTGATGGGTTTGAAGTGGTGTTCTGTGTGAATCTCATCTCTCTTCTATGGTGCATTCTTTACACCCTCTCTATTGGTCACCTCTCTCCATTTCAAGCATTTGGATTCTTGGCTAACAATCTCCTTTTCTAGTGTATCACCGCTCTTAGTGTAGGTTTTAATTTCATGAAATCTCTCTCCCTGGTCCCTTGGTAATGGTTATATTAGGATTAGGATTATTTTTCTTACTTGCATTAGGTATAGTTAGTGGCAGGTAGTCTAGGAGCAAGAACCAACCTTTTATGGAGGGTCATCTCAAGCTCGCAAGTTCCACAACTTGAGAGACGATCCAATGTTACAAAAAATAGACAAAATGCCCCATTCAATCAAACTCAGGCCATTCAGGGGATGCTATAATTTGGTGATAACATTGCTTACCCATAAATGAGTATCATTGAATGTGTTTCTTCTGCAAATCCATTGACATGCTCACTAAAATATGAACCCCTCCTCCTCTTCTTGAGAAATCTAGCATGATTGCTATTCCAATTGATTATCCACTCATTAAATTGATTTCCTATGTTGTTTTGGAAAATTATTTCCATATTCTCATTGACTCTTAGGTTCATTCCGATTGCTGATATTCAATTTATGTTGTGGAGAAGAGTCTTGATCACACTTGGATTACTATTTTCATACAAACACATTTTTTCTTCATTGTCTATCTTCTTCATGACTACCGTTTCCACAAGTTGGTTTTCAATAGATGATTTGAAATTTTCAACATTTTCACTAGCCTCTTGATGTTCCCTGTTTCTCAATTAGAACAAGAAAAATTATTTCACATACCCTGGCTCTATCTCAACATGCTACCCTATACCATGTGGCATGTACATTGCTTCATTCTCTTGAAAAGAGAATGAGATCAAGGTTGGGTACACAACATGAAAAATTTCATCTTCTTCATCTTGTTCATCATGAGATTTAAAATCCACCCTCATAGTGAAATCATATTTCTCTTGAGTAGGGTGAACATTAAGAGATTCAAGTACAATCTTCTTCATACATCCCATGTCAAGAAAGTTCTTGTTTTGAACAGAATCAGCCTTGAGACAATGCACTATTCCATCTATCCATTTTTCGTCGAGAATGTTTCCATATTCATAAAAAGTAAATGAGCATAACATTGGAGATGAAATATTTACATTATCAATTTCCCAATCTTGACCACTGAGCACCAAGAAGTCCATTTTTGTGATGAAATCATCATCTCCTTGAATAAGTTTAGATTCAAGAGGTTGAAAAATATTTTTATTCTCTTTTCTTTTGTCATTCTCTTCCAATGAGAAGGAGAAGTTTTCATATTCAAAAGAACATTCATTAAATGAAAACTCATGTTGAACGTTGGGAACATAGATGGAAATATTGAACTCGACTATCAAGAAGTTGCTGAGAATCACTCCTTCTTGATCCACATTACTCATGACTTTGAGATTGATTTTTTACAAGTCAAGATTCTCATAACCATTGTTGACATTTAGTGAAGAAACTTCATTAATGATCTCATCCCATGGGAGGAACATACTCTCAAATTTTGATTTCATCAAGTCATCATGATGTTCTTTGATTGGACTTGTCATGCTTGGAAATTATTCCACCATAATGGGTAGCTTAAGATCATCCTCAAAATTCATGAAAAAGTTGTAAGAATTGGAATTTTAACATGGGATATCCACCCTTGGGTCATTTGGTATTTTGATAGTATACTTCATCTTCCTAGTGGGAAGATTTTATTAAATTTATTGTTGACCAGAATGATAACATGTGGCCAATCTAGCTGCATATCTCTACCAACATCTCAATAGAAGCTTAGGCCCAAAAACATAGCATATGAGGCAGACATGTTCTCTACAAGTATTCTCATTGTGATTTTCTTGTTAGGTAAGTCTGTAATTTTTACCTCTGCATATTTGATCTTTCTAATGAGAGGTACTTATTTCATTTCCATGGAGAGTTAGTGGCTAAAGATAGGAGAGAGAGAGAGAGAGACCAAGAGATTTAGAAAATTTTGTAGACATGACATTTTCTGAAGCACCAAAGTCAATGATGAAATTATTGAGTCTGTACCCATTGACCAAAAATGATATGTAGAAAGGTTTTATCCTCCTAGAGATGGAGTGTACAGAAGTGAGACAGTTTAGAGATGGAGTAGATTGAGATACATGAGGTAGTTCTTTGGTGGTGGATTTTGTAGAACATGAAATGAAACTACTTCCTTTGATATGTTGAAAGAGCCTATCCAATTGCTTGGGATAAGTTTTCAAGTACTCATACACATAAATTTGGACTTTGGATTTTTTTCAATGATTAATGAAATCAGAGGATGAGGAAGTGGTAGGCACATAAGGGATCATGATAGCCTTGACAAGGATGTTATCAGGATCCACAAACACTGATTTTTCAAGGGAAGTTGAGGGATACTTACTTGAAGAGGCTCACGGATTATTGGTTGAAGTAGTCTCATGATTCTTCTTAGCTAACATTGTAGAAGAAGAATTTGATGATCCTCCTTTCATTGTCTTTTTTCATGGAGTCACCACTTGAGGATTAAATTTCTTATCTTGGGAAGCATAGATCCTACCTCCTCCTTTTATGATTGAGTTAATACTGCATATGAGTAATGAACATAACAGTGGGATTAAATAATTTACATTTCCAATTTCCCCAATCTTGACCGAGCACCAAAGTCCATTTTTGTGATGAAATCATCATCTCCTTGAATAATTTAGATTCAAGAGGTTGAAAAATATGTTTATTTCTCTTTTCTTTTGTCATTCTCTTCCAATAAAGGAGAATTTCATATTCCAAAGACATTCATAATGAAAACTCAGGTTGAACTTGAGGCACATAGATGAAATATTGAACTCGAACTATCAGAAGTTGCTGAAATCACTCCTCTTGATCCACATTACTCATTACTTTGACTTGATTTTTTACAAGTCACCGGATGTCTCATAACCATTGTTGACATTTATTGAGAAACTTTCATTAATGAATCTCATCCCATGGGAGGGCCATGCTCTCAAATTTTGATTTCATCAATCCATGATGTCGTGATTGGACTTGTCAGCTTGGAAATTATTCCACCATAATGGTACTAAAAAGAATCATCCTCAAAATCATGAAAAGGTGTAGAATTGGATTTTAACATGGGTATCCACCCTTGGGTCATTTGGTATTTTGATAGGTACTTCATCTTCCTAGTGGGAAAGGTTATTAAATTTATTGGTGAGCAGAAGGATAACTGTGCCAATCTACTGCAGATCTCACCAACTCTCAAGAAGCTTAGGCCCAAAACAAGATAGCATCTGAGGCAGACAGGTTCTCTACAAGTATGCTCATTGTGCTTTTCTTGTTAGGTAAGTCCTGTAATTTTTTACCTCTGCATATTTGTCTTTCTAATGAGAGGTACTTATGCGTGTCCAGGAGAGTTAGTGGCTAGAGATAGAGAGAAGAGAAGAGACCCAAGAGATTTAGACAATTTTGTAACATGAACCATTTTCTGAAGCACCAAGGCAATGAGAAAGTATTGAGCCTGTTAACCCATTGACCAAAATAATGGAAAGGTTTTATCCTCCGTAGAGATGGCGTGTACAAATGAGGCGTTTAAGATGGAGTCGATTGAGATATCCGAGGTATTCTTGGTGGTGGATTTTGTAGAACAAGAAAGGAAACTACTTCCTTGATATGTTGAAAGAGCCTATCCAAGCTTTGGGATAAGGTTTTCAATACTCATACACATAAATTTGGATTTGGATTTTTTTTTCAAGATTAATGAAATCAGAGGATGAGGAAAAGTGGTAGGCACATTAGGGATCATGATAGCCTTGACAAGGGATGTTATCAGGATCACAAACACTGATTTTTCAGGGGAAGTTGAGCGGGATATTTACTTGAAGCGGCTTCACGGATATTGGTTGTTTGTGAAGATCTCATGATTCTTCGTAGCTAACATTGTAGAAGAAGAATTTGATGATCATCCTCTTCATGTCTTTTTTCATGGAGTCACCACTTGAGGATTAAATTTCTTATCTTGGGAAGCATAGATCCTACCTCCTCCTTTTATGATTGAGTTAATACTGCATATGAGTAGCTATTTATGGATTATTTTAAATATTCATCAAACATGCATTCAAAATATATGATTTGAACACATTATTATTCTCCTTCATCTTTGTTTTATGATTCAAAAATTTATTCTCCTTCATCTTCATTGGTCTTACATATTGCACTGACCAATGGAGCTTCCAAGGAAAGCCTTCGGGGTGCTCCTGCAATTTGATTCATGTTCCAATTTGGATGAGATGTTCATTGGGAAACTCCCTTATTAAACATTATCAGGTCATTGACAAAATGTTTCAACAATTGATTAGCTCTATCATCTTTGGAACCCTGGGCCTTATCCTTTGTTGAAGGATTCTTGATCTATCTTGAAAAGATGAGGTCATCTTCCACCTTGAAAATTTTTTCTTGAGTATTGTCGAAATCTCTTGGTTGAACTATTTATAGAAAGAAACTCACTTTAGGAAATTAAGAATTCATGAAGAAATTTTTTAGATTATCTGTAATAGGATGGGAAATGACAAGAATCTTGTTGTGCCCCTGAAATATCAAATAAGTCCAAAAAGTGTGCATAGGTGCGAGAGGTTGTAAAAAGCATGCAAGATAAGGTGCGAAGGGAAGGGTTCAAGAGGGCTTTTGGTAGACCAGTACGACAAGAAAAATAAACCCAGTGGAAAAGGTTCTTAGTCCTAGCGATTAGGGTGGCCTAGAGGAATATGCCTGGATAGAAGCTGATAGAAGGAATCATGGAAAGGAAGTGGTGAGTCAGGCCTGGAGGAGATTCACTCATGGAGAGGACCACTTTTTCAGAAAACTTGAAACAATCTGAGGCCAGAGAAGAATGAGTGGTAGTTCAGGAAGGCTTATATAACAAGTGACTGCAGGAAGCAAAAAGAAAGAGGAGATGCAAAGTGAATAGAGGGTGGAGAGCTCTACAAAAATACTGCAAGGAATCTATAGATGGGTAAAGAGGTGTAGGAAAGGATTGTATCAAGGGTTTTTGGAGTTATTAAATGTTCTTTTGAGAGACTAGCTAGTATTGAATATAGTTTTTAATGCATGATTGCGGTATGCCCTTTGTGACATTTTTGTAATTTACGGGGCCTAATGAATGTAATGAGGTACCCATTTATGGGAATCTGAACATTAATGGTTCTGATGCATTACTTCCTTCTTCATAGCTATTTTTAATTTATGTTTATGAACGAAGTATGAATGCTTGTACTACTTCAATCTGTTAATATCTTTTATGTCTGGAATGACTGTAAGGATCTAGAAGCCGTTCTAAGTTCTATGGTGCTTGTATGTTGTATTTCCTCTAAAATATCTTAAAATCTAATCATAGATGATGTTTCCCACTAAACTCACATAAAAGAGAGACTCAGAACCTATGCATGCCTTGGGTGACCACCCAATGCCTGCTGGGTGATAAGCCGACATGCATGGGATTTCTTTCCTTTGTGATGGGTGTAAAAATGACTACATATTTGTTCCATTGCCGGGACCTTTTTTCAAAAAGTTTGTAGCGGGAAATGACATTACATCATGATATGTGTAATGAGTAATGATAGAGAGTTTAACTTTGGAAAGTGTTGAATCATGGTTCAAGATCATGGAGGATGAATTTTATCAGAGATTCAGCACTGGATCTGAGTTTAATGCACATAGATGGGTAAAAGAGAACCTCTACCATGATTTGTATGAATTTTTTTTTTCTGTTGCTTCCCAATAGAATTGTATGAATGGATCTTAGCATATTCATCTAGATCAAGCTAGTATTATAGATCACGCACGTGGACCAAAGAAGAATACCAGAGGCTGCAGGATACATATCTGACGTGGACTCATGCTGTGGATCATTGGTGGAAGGGTGTGTTGGATAGCTACACTCCGGAGTACTCTATTATAGACATTCTTGTCTATAAGTTGCTGAGTTTGAATTTCTACGGGAGCCTAGAGGATCATTTCTATGTGTTATCCATTTGGAAATGAATATCTTGATTGTTACCTTGAGTTTAGAGGCATTTCCAACGGCCGGCTAAACCATTCTGAGGGTTAGGCGAGGAAGCTAGGGTGGAGGAAGATGGAAGATATTACGACAGAGAAATAAAGGGAGGAGAGATGGCTCAAGTATAGTGAAGCATGTGAAAGGGAGATTGCTAGACAACGTGAGGTTGTAAGTGTGATGGATCTATGGAGGTAGACATTGTGGGAAGGAGTTGAGGTTCACACGGAGGACGTGGAACCTGAGTAGTTTGTGCTACCCCATCTTGGAAAGTGCGTAAGAGAGACCCCTTCAGATTGTTACTTTCTCCTAAGCATTCAAGTGTTGATATGTGATTTCTCGTAAAAGGATGTGTTCCTCGATTCAGGAATCATGCTTGATATGTACCGAATTTCTTGCAGATTGCAGATCCTGACTGAGTCAAAATATAAATAGACTCTTTTATTTATTTCATTTTGTGTCTGAATATTAATCTGATCACGGAATGAATTATAGAGATATTCATCTATAATATCTAGACTTGGATCAGTAGAATTGATCCAAGTAATGCTTTAAATCTGTTGTGATAAAATTTTATATCACAGACCTTGAACAGGTTGCAAGATAAGGAAGCATTTAATAAGCTGGTCAGGAGTATGACTCAGGCTGATCTTGAGAAATGAAACGGTTCCCGATATCAAAGTATATCTGGAAGGTCTTGATTGTAGACCAGGTAATAATTCGTGGACATACAATTCTGCAATGAGAACAGGAGCTAACTCTATTCTAGAAGTATGGTACAGGTCTTTCCGAGTTTCAGGACAAGGACCAAACTGAATTATTAAGGGTTAGTAACCTAAAACTAAAACCTAACCTAGGGGTTAGATTATTGTTAGTCTAACCTAGACCTAGGCTATTTGTTAATATCCTAAGTTAGTATCTTTGTGCAAATTTGTTAGTATGGGTATTACCCTAAACTCTAACCTAAGATACTAACCTAACTTGGAGGAGATTATGAAGGGGACTATGAAGGGTGGCGGACCATGGGCGGTGTTTTCCATGGCAATAAATGTAAGGGATAAGGATGAGGGACAGGTCATGGTGGAGGCTAAAGTGGCGGCTAATCTGTGCAGACTTGGCAATTGCTAAGTTTGGAAATGGACTTGAGTTTTTAGTTGGACTGTCGCCAATTCTGGCGGTCGGTGGGAGTAGAGTTTAAGCGGGAAAATTGGTTTAATGGCATTCAATACTCTCGGAAGTCGAGCTCGGAACTCGCGAGAAGGCATGCAAGTGGAAATTTGGTGGTTTGTTTGGCTTGTCGCGATTTTTGGTCTTCTCTCTCTCTCTGCTTGTTTACTGGATCTTCGCACCAGTTCTCTTTGAGTTGCATGGCAAGTATGAACTGCCATAGCTCTTTCTCTGTCGTGGAAGATATATTTGCGATGAAGACAGCGAAATTTTGTTGGTCGCTTCATCGTGGAAAAAGAAAAGGAAGTTTGAGCTCTTCCTGTGGTCTGCTTCGGAAGTTTGATCAAAATACAGGCATGCTAGGCCCTAACCTTTAAATATCTTGCTGTTTTTTCAAGTGCTTTCATTAAAACAACTCTGTTCAAATGTTCTGTGAAGATTGGATGAATTTTCTATGAGATCTAGTTTGATTTTTAGCACTGTATCTCGTCTGGTTCGATTTTTCAATTTCTTCTTGATGGGTGTTTGTTTAAATCGAACTTCGACTCTATTTATTTGAGTATTCATTCTGGCTTATACATGTGTGGTATTTATTCTAAAGTTTGAATGTTCGGCCTGTTTGGCGTGAGCCCTTAGAATATACCTGTGTGTAGTATAAGACCACTGTATGTCTTGATTCGTGGTCGCTGTTTCTTGTTATAGAAACTGTATGAATGATTTGAAAGAATACTGTAAGAATGTTTAGTATTATCGCTTCTTTGGGTACTCGGTCGTGGGATTTGTTGACAACGACTAATGATACTTTCGGGTTTCATTTTGTTTTCAATTTTTGGCTTGGAACAGGTAACTGTAGGGTTACCATAGTCTTTTCGACCTAGCGGAAGTTGTTTTCCTTGTTATTAGGTTAGCGGGATTACTTGTGCACTGTGTACAATATAAATACGCCTGTACTTTGTTGTATCGACTCAGTGGAGTCGATGATTGAATCGTATTGCTTTCTATTGCTGGGAATGTAGATTCATCCACAAGTTTTGTGCTTGGATTTTTGTAAAAGCCTGATAAGATGAAACAGGGCTTTTGGCTACTGTTATTTGAAGTAATTAAAGGATAAAGACTTCCTGTATATGCACTTTCCCTTTCTATGTGAAAGCTGTTCGAAAGTTCGAAGCGGCTCAGTTGCTTTCCTTGCTAGAAATGGATATTCGATTTGCTTCGCTTGTTTCATTCTGAATGTTAGCCATGAATAGCATATATGGATTTATCAATCAATGTCATTGTACGTTGCTGTAGGGTTCAGTGGTTATGCGTGCAAACCTTTAACAGTCACTGTGTGAATATATAGATTATGCTATTACGACTTGGACGACTCTGAGGAGTCGATTGAATGATTCATTTTATTCATGAGCCGATTAAAGTTAAGTTGTTGGTATTTTAAGTGCCGGCGACTCAATGGAATAACATGTACTTCGATCTTGTTATTGAGATTGGAATTCCTTCGTGTTTTGGGATTCTGAGGTTCAGATTCTTAGGTAGGCATGTACGTCTTCGACCTGTGCAAATTAGTGTAAAATGATTGACAGAGAGTAATTTGTTGTCTGATTCTTGTTATGCTTCGTTGACTAATGTCAGTATGAATTCATATGCATTTGCTTGAATTGTTACCTCCGTTTGAATCCTTGGAATTCTGGAAAGGTAACTAATACTTCTGTCTCTTTCTGAGCTTGACCTTGGACACTGTCTTGTCACTTTTTGAGGTCCTTGTGTATGGATGACCGTTTCGTGTTCTGACCTTGTTTGGGTAAGTCGCGAACATCACTCCAAGACTTGCATGCGGCAAGGTAAGGATCGTTTGGTTGAATTCCTTTCTTTTACTTCAGTCCGATTTTGACCGAGCAAGAATATGTATGCTATGTTCTTTTCCAATCAACCTGTCCGATTTGACTGTGCGTGATTTGGAAATATCGTGTGGGCAACATAGCATAGTCCATTGGAAACCTTCGATTTCTTGATGCAATAAGGTTGTTGTTTTTAGCGATACGCTTGTAGTTTCTTGTTTTCAACTTGTGTCAAGCCTTACTGTATAAAAGGAATTAGCATTGGGCTTAGGATTGATTCATGATTTGTGGATGTGTTGGTTGCTGTACAAGAGTTTGCTGTGTTTCTGTTTCTTGATTAAACAGTGATCTTGCTTGCGGCTTGTCTAACTTGTTCATTTATATACTGGTTGAATGTTTTCATATGTGAAGGCAGTACAGTGATGAACTTATGTGAAAGGAAGCATGAATGGTTTGGTTCTTTCTCTTCCTTTATTTAATATTATTGATAATTGACTATCAGTGGGAAATTGTTGTAACATATTGGTGGAATCCCGAATTGTTATGTTATTTCCTTTTTGGAGAATGAAACAATCTGACCAATGTTGTGATTTTGGATTTAATGATTGTTGTGTGCGTTCGTTCCTTGTTTCTTAATATTTGATGGAATATTAGAAAATGATTAAGACTATTTGTAACAATGATAGAGTTACATATTTGTAATCATTCTGTATTACAAGGGCATAGTCTGATTATGTTTACTTATGTGAATATCTGATCTCATTTAAACAGGGTGTTTAATGAAAACAATTGATGGATTGCAATTGTTTTAAAAGTTAGTGCTTATCATGCTCAGTTCATTGAACTGACTCATGTCGACTATTTTTGCAGATGGTTGCCGTATGAGGTAAAAGCAATGCAGATCTGATAGGCTGATCAGATTGTTTATTTGATTTATAAGGAATTACAGCTTGATTTTATAGATGTACTATATGAGAAAAGATGTTTCTTTTCCGTTAGCATTATATCAAGTATGTTGTTGCATAAAATGTAATTGTATAAGTTTGAAAGGAATGAAAATAAGTGTTTGATACTTATGTGTTGTATTCTATTCTGAAAGATGACCTTCTTCGGTATATGTAACGAAGGGGCATTGTTATCTTTGTATAATATGGATGCTTTCGAGATTGATAATGAAAGCTTGTAAGTAATAAGACTAAATTCTTATGAGTATTTAGTAGTTCTAATTTGATCTAGCAAAAGCAATATTAGAATTAAATGATTGTCTCTCTAAAAGATAGGTTAAAATTGAGCCTAAAAGAGAGAACGCTAAACTAAATGGATTGAATTACTAATCCCTAGTCCTAAGCATAACAGGACAATAGTAAATTGGATTCTTAATCATTTATATCTTTAAACAAAAAAAAAAGTATGATATAAATTCAGTTAAGAGAACTGATAGGCAATCAAATGGAGTTCAGAAGGCAATCTCAAGCATAGGTTATGAGATATTGTTCCATTCTGTCGTTTTAGAATCAGGTGTATTCTGATGACTTCTTGATAAAAGCTTGACCGTAATACCTCTACCAAGTAATGAGTCTTTTAGAGGAGGGTCGTCTTAAGACGAAGAATCCAGGGATCGGAAAGGCTAACCTCAGGGTAAACGTCTTTAAAGTAATTTGTACTCAAGTGCTTAACGCATATTGACGAGTAGATCTTTTCGAGGCGGATTTAAAGGATGACGGCACAAGACAACTGCAGGGTTGTACCTCCGAGAAGATTAGGATCTTCTCGAAGTTACAACAATGCAGGTGACTTCTGACGACACCCTTTGCATTGATCGCTAAGATTTACATTTGTGACTGGACTAGTTACTCAGGGATTAATTAGGAACGTGGTCAGGTTGTAAGGCTGCCTAGGAGGTTCGGGGTATCTTGACACATTGGTCTAACTGTAAGGTTAAACCAGTATGTCACCGTATCCCTAACCCTCTGGATATCCCTATAACGTTATCACCTTGTTAATCTATCTCCGAGTGATTAAGTCGTGAAAGGAAGGACTGACAGTAGTCAGTTTAAGACATTCTATATAACATATGAATGGGGTGAAGGACGTATTCCAGATTGACGAGTATGCCGTTAAGGAATACGAGACATGAACAGTATGTTTCAAATCTTTGGCCAAAGTATCGCAAGCTGCTGATTGCGTTGTCCTAATTCACCTAGTCTAAGGGATGAGATGCCGATGAATAATGGTAACAATTATTCAGTTAGGTTCCTTGGACAGAGCATTCTGAATCCCAGATTAGGGAAGAGAACCGCAAGAGTATTGTGTTAAATAAAAACACTAACTCTTTTTACTCATGAATAGATCGGTAGATTACCGAGTCATGGAATGAATAGATCGGAGGTATTCCGAGTCATTGCAGCTGCATATGGTTGTCTGTTATATAAATGGTTATTTGAATTGTGAGTTCTAAATTATGTATTTAGAACCAGTATGCAATTATAAAAAAAAAAAAAATTTGACTTGTTCTATTGTCTAAAATGAGGATGTTACATCTTGGTATCAGAGCTGAAGGTTGCAGCTCTTGGACCTATTGAGTCCATAATCTGATAAAAACCTGAATTTTCTTGTAACAGAAAATGGTTAGAACAAGGGGAAACGTTGCGAGTAATGCTCCACCTGAAGGAGGAGCGGCAACAACCCAGAAACTGGATGAGATCCTTGCTGCCCTGTTGGACACAAGAGATCGCTTGGCTGTACTTGAACAGCAGGTGACGGGGAATGAGGAGGATGAAGAAGCTGATAATAATAATCAGCAACCCCCTGAGGACAACCCCGACACGGGTGTTGATGTTAATACTGTGAATGCACCTGTGCAACCAGAAAATAAAAAGGCCAGATTGGCAGCAGAACTCACTAATGATATCAAAAGGATAAGTCCACCTAAGTATGATGGCACCACATTAGGAGATGGAGCTGAGAACTGGCTCAGCGAAATGGAGAAGTACTTTGCTATAAGGAACTTCTCAGAAGAAACCAAGGCTATATGGGGAGCCTATCAGCTTTCTCACGAAGCGTCTTCGTGGTGGGATAGCCGGAAAGCTGAGCTAAACATTGATGAGACCAATATTACTTGGGATCAATTTAAAGGCTATTTTAGGCAACGGTGGCTGCCACAACTTTTCTATGATCAGAAAATGACAGAATTCCAGAACTTAGTTCAAGGGAAGTTGACAGTAACTGAATTCTGGGAGCGGTTTACAAAACTCCTTAAGTATGTACCGCAATATCAAACTGACGAAAAGTTCAGGATACGGAAATTTATCATGGGATTGAATCCTGTGATAGGGGGAGAGGTCGATGTTCACAGTCCAACCACTATGGAAGGAGTTGTTGAAAAGGCCATAAGGCAAGAACAGAAATTAAAGGCTATTTCTGCTCATAAGGAGGAAGTGCGGAAGAAGACAGCAAACCCTTCTTCAACCTCTCTTGCACCCAGAAAAGGACCGTGGAAAAAGTTTGGAAACAGGAGTAAGTTTCCAGGGGATAACAATAAGAAAGCAGCAGTAAATAAGCCTGCTGGAAATGTAAGGGATAATTTTGTTAAAAATTATAATAATGGACAGAAGTCCTATGGAGGACAGCGTGACAATTACAAGGCTGGAGGTAATGCTGAGCCTAAGAAGGGACCTATAGGAGGCTGCTACACTTGTGGTAAAGATCATTACGCAAATCAATGTCCTTTGAAAAAGGATGATCGTAATCAGCAGCATAAGATACATGCTGCAGTAGCAGACAAGCAAGCTGAAAAGCAAGCAACACCTATAGAAGTTCCGGGTAAGTTATTTGGCATACCTGTCTCTATTCTTTTTGATACAGGAGCTACTGAATGTTTTATTTCTAATAAACTTGCTTCTAAACTTAAAAGAAAAGCTGGGAAAATGGATAAATCTTGGACTGTAGAGTATGGTAATAATTCTGCTCATACAGTAAGTATGTGTCTCTTTGGAGCAGTCCTTGATTTACCTAATTTCTCCACGGAAGTTGATCTCTACGTTGCACCCTTAGGGTCATATGACATTATTATTGGTGTCAATTGGTTATCTGACCATAAAGCAAAGGTAGATTGCTATGAGAAGAACATAAAATGTTTAGATGATCAGCTGGAATCAGCAGAGATTCAAGGTGTGAAACGAGAAATTTCAGTTAGAAAACTGTCAGCTATGCAGCTTAAAAAGGCTAAGAATAAAGGATGTACCCTTTATGCAGTAAAGATATCTGAATCTTCAGAAGAAGATAGTGATTTCATGAAGCAAATTCCACTGTTACAAAGTTTCAGGGATGTTTTTCCTGAGGAATTACCAGGGTTACCACCCAAGAGAGAATTTGATTTTACTATTGAAATCAAGCCTGGAACTGAACCTATTTCCAAGGCGCCTTATCGGATGACTACTACTGAGTTAGTCGAGCTTAAGGCACAATTACAAGAGCTTTTGTCAAAAGGATTGATTAGACCAAGTGTTTCACCTTGGGGAGCACCTGTGATATTTGTGAAGAAAAAGGATGGAACACTGAGGCTGTGTATTGATTATCGGATGTTGAACAAAGCAACGATCAAGAACCGATATCCACTTCCTAGGATCGATGATCTGTTTGATCAGATGCGTGGAGCAGCGGTTTATTCTAAGATAGACCTTCGATCTGGTTATCATCAGCTGAGAATTAAAGAGGAAGATATTCATAAAACAGCTTTCCGAACAAGGTACGGACATTATGAATTCACAGTTCTAGCCTTTGGGTTAACTAATGCACCTGCAGCCTTTATGAATTTAATGAACAATATTTTTCAAGAATACCTGGACAAGTTTGTACTTGTATTCTTGGACGATATTCTCATTTATTCTAAGAGCGTTGAGGAGCACAATGAGCATTTGAAGATAGTATTGGGAATTTTGAGAAAGAGAAAGTTGTATGGTAAGTTATCCAAATGTTCTTTCTATGATTCTGAAGTTCGCTATTTGGGTCACGTCATAAGTAAAGAAGGAATCGCTGTAGATCCTTCAAAAATAACGGCAATAACTGAATGGCCTGCACCAAAGAATGTGCATGAAGTGAGAAGCTTCATGGGTCTTGCTGGTTACTATAGAAAATTTGTAAAGGATTTTTCTAAGGTAGCTGCACCAATAACTTCATTGCAGAAGAAGGATAAGAAATTCATGTGGAATGACAAGTGCGAAGCGGCTTTCAAAAGTCTGAAAGACCAGTTGACTTCTGCACCTATATTGGCTGTACCAGACCCTAATGGGAATTTTACTGTTGTAACTGATGCTTCTGGGGAAGGTCTTGGAGGTGTTTTGCTGCAAAATGATCAAGTCATTGCTTATGAGAGTAGAAAACTTAAGATTCATGAGCTGAATTATGCCCCTCATGATTTGGAACTTGCTGCCATTGTTCATGCGCTTCAAGTCTGGAGACACTACTTACTAGGGAAACCTTTTGAGTTGAAAACTGATCACTTGGGTCTGAAATATATATTTACTCAGCCCAATCTGAATGCTAGACAAAGAAGGTGGTTAGAATTTTTATCACAATATGACTTTGATATTAGCTATATCAAAGGGAAGGAGAATAGAGTAGCTGATGCTCTAAGTCGTAGGAGGCACATTTCTGCTCTTATAACGTTGAGAACTCAGTTTAAAGACGAGGTAAAAAGTGCCTCAGAATCAGATGCATATTTTCAGCAAGTGAAAGCAGCGCTTGCTGCAGAACCTAAAGATAAAAGGTATGAAGGTTTTCATCTTGATAATGAAGGAATCTTGCGTTATGAAAATAGGGTATATGTACCTGTGCTGAATGATTTGAGAAAGAAGTTGTTAGTTGAATTTCATAATTCACCTTTCTCTGGACACCCGGGTATCACAAAAATGCTAGCTGATTTGAAACAGCAATACTTCTGGAAAGGTATGAAAAAGGATGTGATAAATTTTGTGACTCAGTGCCTGGAATGTCAGCGGGTGAAGGCAGAGCATATGCACCCTGCTGGACTGTTATATCCTCATAGCATACCGCAGTACAAATGGCAAGTAATAACCATGGATTTTGTACAAGGACTACCTATGTCCAGGAATAAACATGATGTTATCCTGGTAGTTGTGGATAAACTGACTAAGGTAGCTCATTTCATCGCTGGAAATCTAAAGGATGATTCACCAGTGCTGGCCAAGAGGTTCGTACACGAAATTTTCAGATTGCATGGTGTACCAGAACTGATTATTTCTGACAGGGATCCTAGAATGACGTCAAGGTTTTGGCAAACGCTTAACGCAGCCCTAGGAACAAAACTAAACTTCAGTTCTGCATATCATCCAGAAACGGATGGGCAGACTGAGAGGGTAAATCAAGTGTTGGAGGACATGTTGCGAATGTATTGCATGGATCAACAGTATAAATGGGAAGAGTATCTCCCATTAGTTGAGTTCGCATACAACAACACTTATCACTCATCTCTTAAGATGGCACCTTTTGAAGCACTTTATGGAAGAAAGTGCAGAACCCCTGTAAGTTGGGACAGTGTAGAGGATAGAGTGGTAATTGGACCAGAGATTCTCACAGAGATGGAACAGCAAGTTAAGCTGATTCGTGAACGATTAAAGGAAGCAGCGGATAGACAGAAGAGCTATGCTGACCTTAAGCGGGTTGATAGAAAGTTTGAGCTTGGTGATAAGGTTTTTCTGCGTGTTAAACCCAGAAAGAGTTCTATAACTTTTGGCAAGGCTGCCAAGTTGTCACCACGATATGTGGGACCTTTCGAAATTATCGAAATAATCAATCCTGTAGCTTATCGTTTAGCATTGCCACCTGCTTTATCTCGTATGCATGATGTTTTCCATATTTCTTTGCTTAAGAAATATGTTTCAGATCTGTCACATGTTTTAAATTGGAATTCCTTGCAGGTCCAAGACCCAGGAATAATCGTGGTTAAACCCACAAGAGTGCTGGAAACTCGCCTGTTGCATTTAAGGAATCGTGATATTCAGCAATGTAAGGTCCAGTGGGACCAGTTTAGCGAAGAAAGTGCAACTTGGGAAAACCTGGAAGAGATGAAAACTGCTTTTCCTTCTCTTTTTGCAACAGAATGAAATCTGTTGATAAAATACTGTTATGAACTTATTGTTTTTAAGTATTTATGAAAGCCAGTTGAAGGCAGACTTTATTCAGGTTGAATAAAAGTGTTGTGACATTGATTTCTGAAACTATTTAATATGGAAGTAGACACATTGTTTGTGTACTAATAAATTGATTGACCTAAAGGTTAAATTTAATATGTAATTCATCGGGACGATGAATCTTTTTAGGAGGGAAGCATGTAACACCCTGAACTGTTGTTACTTTCTCCTAAGCATTCAAGTGTTGATATGTGATTTCTCGTAAAAGGATGTGTTCCTCGATTCAGAAATCATGCTTGATATGTACCGAATTTCTTGCAGATTGCAGATCCTGACTGAGTCAAAATATAAATAGACTCTTTTATTTATTTCATTTTGTGTCTGAATATTAATCTGATCACGGAATGAATTATAGAGATATTCATCTATAATATCTAGACTTGGATCAGTGGAATTGATCCAAGTAATGCTTTAAATCTGTTGTGATAAAATTTTATATCACAGACCTTGAACAGGTTGCAAGATAAGGAAGCATTTAATAAGCTGGTCAGGAGTATGACTCAGGCTGATCTTGAGAAATGAAACGGTTCCCGATATCAAAGTATATCTGGAAGGTCTCGATTGTAGACCAGGTAATAATTCGTGGACATACAATTCTGCAATGAGAACAGGAGCTAACTCTGTTCTAGAAGTATGGTACAGGTCTTTCCGAGTTTCAGGACAAGGACCAAACTGAATTATTAAGGGTTAGTAACCTAAAACTAAAACCTAACCTAGGGGTTAGATTATTGTTAGTCTAACCTAGACCTAGGCTATTTGTTAATATCCTAAGTTAGTATCTTTGTGTAAATTTGTTAGTATGGGTATTACCCTAAACTCTAACCTAAGATACTAACCTAACTTGGAGGAGATTATGAAGGGGACTATGAAGGGTGGCGGACCATGGGCGGTGTTTTCCATGGCAATAAATGTAAGGGATAAGGATGAGGGACAGGTCATGGCGGAGGCTAAAGCGGCGGCTAATCTGTGCAGACTTGGCAATTGCTAAGTTTGGAAATGGACTTGAGTTTTTAGTTGGACTGTCGCCAATTCTGGCGGTCGGTGGGAGTAGAGTTTAAGCGGGAAAATTGGTTTAATGGCATTCAATACTCTCGGAAGTCGAGCTCGGAACTCGCGAGAAGGCATGCAAGCGGAAATTTGGTGGTTTGTTTGGCTTGTCGCGATTTTCGGTCTTCTCTCTCTCTCTGCTTGTTTACTGGATCTTCGCACCAGTTCTCTTCGAGTTGCATGGCAAGTATGAACTGCCATAGCTCTTTCTCTGTCGTGGAAGATATATTTGCGATGAAGACAGCGAAATTTTGTTGGTCGCTTCATCGTGGAAAAAGAAAAGGAAGTTTGAGCTCTTCCTGTGGTCTGCTTCGGAAGTTTGATCAAAATACAGGCATGCTAGGCCCTAACCTTTAAATATCTTGCTGTTTTTCAAGTGCTTTCATTAAAACAACTCTGTTCAAATGTTCTGTGAAGATTGGATGAATTTTCTATGAGATCTAGTTTGATTTTTAGCACTGTATCTCGTCTGGTTCGATTTTTCAATTTCTTCTTGATGGGTGTTTGTTTAAATCGAACTTCGACTCTATTTATTTGAGTATTCATTCTGGCTTATACATGTGTGGTATTTATTCTAAAGTTTGAATGTTCGGCCTGTTTGGCGTGAGCCCTTAGAATATACCTGTGTGTAGTATAAGACCACTGTATGTCTTGATTCGTGGTCGCTGTTTCTTGTTATAGAAACTGTATGAATGATTTGAAAGAATACTGTAAGAATGTTTAGTATTATCGCTTCTTTGGGTACTCGGTCGTGGGATTTGTTGACAACGACTAATGATACTTTCGGGTTTCATTTTGTTTTCAATTTTTGGCTTGGAACAGGTAACTGTAGGGTTACCATAGTCTTTTCGACCTAGCGGAAGTTGTTTTCCTTGTTATTAGGTTAGCAGGATTACTTGTGCACTGTGTACAATATAAATACGCCTGTACTTTGTTGTATCGACTCAGTGGAGTCGATGATTGAATCGTATTGCTTTCTATTGCTGGGAATGTAGATTCATCCACAAGTTTTGTGCTTGGATTTTTGTAAAAGCCTGATAAGATGAAACAGGGCTTTTGGCTACTGTTATTTGAAGTAATTAAAGGATAAAGACTTCCTGTATATGCATTTTCCCTTTCTATGTGAAAGCTGTTCGAAAGTTCGAAGCGGCTCAGTTGCTTTCCTTGCTAGAAATGGATATTCGATTTGCTTCGCTTGTTTCATTCTGAATGTTAGCCATGAATAGCATATATGGATTTATCAATCAATGTCATTGTACGTTGCTGTAGGGTTCAGTGGTTATGCGTGCAAACCTTTAACAGTCACTGTGTGAATATATAGATTATGCTATTACGACTTGGACGACTCTGAGGAGTCGATTGAATGATTCATTTTATTCATGAGCCGATTAAAGTTAAGTTGTTGGTATTTTAAGTGCCGGCGACTCAATGGAATAACATGTACTTCGATCTTGTTATTGAGATTGGAATTCCTTCGTGTTTTGGGATTCTGAGGTTCAGATTCTTAGGTAGGCATGTACGTCTTCGACCTGTGCAAATTAGTGTAAAATGATTGACAGAGAGTAATTTGTTGTCTGATTCTTGTTATGCTTCGTTGACTAATGTCAGTATGAATTCATATGCATTTGCTTGAATTGTTACCTCCGTTTGAATCCTTGGAATTCTGGAAAGGTAACTAATACTTCTGTCTCTTTCTGAGCTTGACCTTGGACACTGTCTTGTCACTTTTTGAGGTCCTTGTGTATGGATGACCGTTTCGTGTTCTGACCTTGTTTGGGTAAGTCGCGAACATCACTCCAAGACTTGCATGCGGCAAGGTAAGGATCGTTTGGTTGAATTCCTTTCTTTTACTTCAGTCCGATTTTGACCGAGCAAGAATATGTATGCTATGTTCTTTTCCAATCAACCTGTCCGATTTGACTGTGCGTGATTTGGAAATATCGTGTGGGCAACATAGCATAGTCCATTGGAAACCTTCGATTTCTTGATGCAATAAGGTTGTTGTTTTTAGCGATACGCTTGTAGTTTCTTGTTTTCAACTTGTGTCAAGCCTTACTGTATAAAAGGAATTAGCATTGGGCTTAGGATTGATTCATGATTTGTGGATGTGTTGGTTGCTGTACAAGAGTTTGCTGTGTTTCTGTTTCTTGATTAAACAGTGATCTTGCTTGCGGCTTGTCTAACTTGTTCATTTATATACTGGTTGAATGTTTTCATATGTGAAGGCAGTACAGTGATGAACTTATGTGAAAGGAAGCATGAATGGTTTGGTTCTTTCTCTTCCTTTATTTAATATTATTGATAATTGACTATCAGTGGGAAATTGTTGTAACATATTGGTGGAATCCCGAATTGTTATGTTATTTCCTTTTTGGAGAATGAAACAATCTGACCAATGTTGTGATTTTGGATTTAATGATTGTTGTGTGCGTTCGTTCCTTGTTTCTTAATATTTGATGGAATATTAGAAAATGATTAAGACTATTTGTAACAATGATAGAGTTACATATTTGTAATCATTCTGTATTACAAGGGCATAGTCTGATTATGTTTACTTATGTGAATATCTGATCTCATTTAAACAGGGTGTTTAATGAAAACAATTGATGGATTGCAATTGTTTTAAAAGTTAGTGCTTATCATGCTCAGTTCATTGAACTGACTCATGTCGACTATTTTTGCAGATGGTTGCCGTATGAGGTAAAAGCAATGCAGATCTGATAGGCTGATCAGATTGTTTATTTGATTTATAAGGAATTACAGCTTGATTTTATAGATGTACTATATGAGAAAAGATGTTTCTTTTCCGTTAGCATTATATCAAGTATGCTGTTGCATAAAATGTAATTGTATAAGTTTGAAAGGAATGAAAATAAGTGTTTGATACTTATGTGTTGTATTCTATTCTGAAAGATGACCTTCTTCGGTATATGTAACGAAGGGGCATTGTTATCTTTGTATAATATGGATGCTTTCGAGATTGATAATGAAAGCTTGTAAGTAATAAGACTAAATTCTTATGAGTATTTAGTAGTTCTAATTTGATCTAGCAAAAGC
Source organism: Taxus chinensis (assembly GCA_019776745.2). Taxonomy (NCBI): domain Eukaryota; kingdom Viridiplantae; phylum Streptophyta; class Pinopsida; order Cupressales; family Taxaceae; genus Taxus; species Taxus chinensis. The sequence goes on along the minus strand of CM034147.1, from coordinate 88,866,601 downwards.
AATATTAGAATTAAATGATTGTCTCTCTAAAAGATAGGTTAAAATTGAGCCTAAAAGAGAGAACGCTAAACTAAATGGATTGAATTACTAATCCCTAGTCCTAAGCATAACAGGACAATAGTAAATTGGATTCTTAATCATTTATATCTTTAAACAAAAAAAAAAGTATGATATAAATTCAGTTAAGAGAACTGATAGGCAATCAAATGGAGTTCAGAAGGCAATCTCAAGCATAGGTTATGAGATATTGTTCCATTCTGTCGTTTTAGAATCAGGTGTATTCTGATGACTTCTTGATAAAAGCTTGACCGTAATACCTCTACCAAGTAATGAGTCTTTTAGAGGAGGGTCGTCTTAAGACGAAGAATCCAGGGATCGGAAAGGCTAACCTCAGGGTAAACGTCTTTAAAGTAATTTGTACTCAAGTGCTTAACGCATATTGACGAGTAGATCTTTTCGAGGCGGATTTAAAGGATGACGGCACAAGACAACTGCAGGGTTGTACCTCCGAGAAGATTAGGATCTTCTCGAAGTTACAACAATGCAGGTGACTTCTGACGACACCCTTTGCATTGATCGCTAAGATTTACATTTGTGACTGGACTAGTTACTCAGGGATTAATTAGGAACGTGGTCAGGTTGTAAGGCTGCCTAGGAGGTTCGGGGTATCTTGACACATTGGTCTAACTGTAAGGTTAAACCAGTATGTCACCGTATCCCTAACCCTCTGGATATCCCTATAACGTTATCACCTTGTTAATCTATCTCCGAGTGATTAAGTCGTGAAAGGAAGGACTGACAGTAGTCAGTTTAAGACATTCTATATAACATATGAATGGGGTGAAGGACGTATTCCAGATTGACGAGTATGCCGTTAAGGAATACGAGACATGAACAGTATGTTTCAAATCTTTGGCCAAAGTATCGCAAGCTGCTGATTGCGTTGTCCTAATTCACCTAGTCTAAGGGATGAGATGCCGATGAATAATGGTAACAATTATTCAGTTAGGTTCCTTGGACAGAGCATTCTGAATCCCAGATTAGGGAAGAGAACCGCAAGAGTATTGTGTTAAATAAAAACACTAACTCTTTTTACTCATGAATAGATCGGTAGATTACCGAGTCATGGAATGAATAGATCGGAGGTATTCCGAGTCATTGCAGCTGCATATGGTTGTCTGTTATATAAATGGTTATTTGAATTGTGAGTTCTAAATTATGTATTTAGAACCAGTATGCAATTATAAAAAAAAAAAAAAATTTGACTTGTTCTATTGTCTAAAATGAGGATTATAAATAAGATGGAATTTAAAGACACAAAGTTCTATAAATAACATCTGCTAGAACACAAAGTTTCTTAACATAACACAGAAAAATGATCTTAACAAAATTAAATGAAAAGCTGGGGACAAAAGAGATCAGATAGACAAAGAATGAAAAGCTGGGGACAAAAGAGATCAGATAGAAAAAGAATGAAAATAAGCCAAGTTTCTTTATGATCTTTATGATCTATTTACACTTTCAGAAAATAAGCCAAGTTCTTCCTCCTTTTCAAAATGGCGTGGAGAGGCCATTATATAGCTTACAAATCAATTACTCTTTGTAACTACTTCTTTTAACTAAAGATTAGTTAAGGATTGCCAATCGCAATACCTTAACTTATTACAATGAATCCGAGAAAAAGAATTAGAAAAGAAGAGAAGAATAAGGAGAAGAAGACAGGTGGTTATGAATGGGAGGGACCCACTGACTTAAAAATTCGCTGCCTGAATCTCTTCAATGCCTCGGCTATGTATTTGCCACGAGGGACTAACGTGTTGGCTATAGACTGAGCCCAAAATCCGAGGCACTTCTCCATTTCCTTATCAAACTCGACATGAATATGATAGTCTTTATTTTCTTCTTCAATGGCAGATTGAAGAGACCAGATCTCCTTCATTTTCTCTTTGGAAATGGAGCTTTCCTTGAATAGATTATCTTTGACAAAAGCTCTAAATTGAGCTTTGATTTCTTGCAGGGAAAGAGGCACACCAGAAGTTTCATCCTGAAGATGACAGTGTATATCTTTGAAAGTAGATACAACCAGTGTCTTGAAAGCCTCACCCTTCTACTAGCTATTCTTCAACTCTCCCAAAGCCTCCTCCAAGACTTTAATCTTCCACTCCACGCTATAAACCCACGACTTTGACAGATTATCCTTTGCATCATAAAAAACCTTATTCGCCAATAAAATATTCTCATCTGTCTGTCCCATGAGACGGAGGTCTACTATGCAACTGCTCCAGAGTTTGAGCTCTTTATCTATGACCCCGATAGTGGAGGAGAGCTTCTGTTGCAAATTGTTCACATTTCTGTGGAGTTTGAAAGCTTCATCGATAAAGTTCAATCCTATAACAAGCATATCTTCCACCATGGCCTCCATAGCTCTGCCATAGACAGAATACTTGTGCATGTCTTTGATACTTTGTACTTCATCTTGGCTCAAAATTATAGGTGGCGGAAGGGTAGTCAATGGGGTAGGGTCCAAAAATTTGTCCTTAGAAAAAAGAGATTTGATAAAACCAGTGAGAATCTAGGCTTGTTCCTCCAACTATTCAATAGTTTGCTGCCCTTTCTCTACCCTCCCAATGACTCTTGTGACCATTTCCTGGAGGTTTTGGATCTCACCTTCATGAGTAGACTCTCCCATAGGAATCCTTGAGAATTCTAGGTCAGAAACCTGTAAGTCCTGCTCTGATTTATCTACTGTAGGCTTAGCAATCTCCAGGAATTGCTGACCCTGAGCATCAGACACTATCCTAGAGGTGATTTTGGCTTTCTTGGCACGAGAAGGAGTAGTGCCTAACAAGGCTGCCACAACATCAAAATTTGGCCCTAAGCTCCGAGAGGAAGATTTCCTCTTTCTACTGTCGAAAAAAGGTTGCACCCATGCAAAAGAGGAAGAGGAAGTAGTAGGAGGGGCAAGAGGACCAAGAGACAGAGAGCTCATGACGCTCAAGGTTTGCACAGCTGTTGTCTCAAGTTGAGATGTGAGTGGGGCGCTTGAGACAATTGCTGCAGAGGAATCAATAGCACTTGGAAGTTCAGTGCTCTGGACTTCCTTATCTTTATCCGTTGGAGCTTGAGGAGCATTTGTAGGAGCTGACACTTCACTCTCTTCACTTTCATTGAGAACAATGATGTTCTCTGGTCCCAAAGGCACTTCTACCTGCTTTCTTTGAGGATCTTTTTCCACATGCTCCTTCTTAACCTCTTTGAATTTCTTCTGGTATACTTGAGTGGATGAAGGAGTGGAAGCTGTAGGTCCTTGCGTTGATGAGGCAGGAGGGGTTCGCTCAGGTGTGTCTGATATGGGAGTTGATGCTTCCCTCCTTGGTGTTGAAACATCCTTAGAGGAGGATTCTCCTGAGTGCCTTCTAAGCTCTCAAACTTTCCTATCAAACCAAACCTTAGTCCTCACTAAGACTGGAGCTAGGATCTCGGCCAGATCATCTTTCTCTTTCTTGTTCCAATCCAAGTCCTCCAAGGGAGTGTGCTTAACCACATTGTCATACTCATATGAGTATAGATCAGAGTTGTCATCCTGGAGTCCTTTAGGAACTTGGTACAAGCCGAGTTCTTGGATCAATTGCAGAGAGAACCTGCCATAGTGCCTCCTTCTAGCCTCAAAATCATCTGCACAGTCAGCCCAATAGTCTTATGTATCTGCCTTATGATGATAGATTATCTTGATGTTCTACTCAATGAAATTCTTCAAGTCGAAGCAAGTTCTTGGCTTGAAGAAATGAACAGTGATGGGAACAAGGGCTCTTTCTATATTCGGTGCGTCCAAGGCTATTTTACAAGTGTAATTTCCCAAAGAGAGGGGAAAGTGCAAACCAGTAATCTTCTTGTCTCTGCAGGTTCTGTGTAATTTGTCTAACTACCTGCATACTTCTATCAAAGCCATCTTATCACTGCAGAACATGGGAAGCCTCAAAGGGGTGCTCTCATAGCCAGCAAGCTTGATAGAGGAGAATTTTATGAATTGGATAAAATAGGCACCGTAGTGCGATATCAGATTCATGGCTTCATCAGAAAACCTTCTAGCAGTGTCACCCTCAAGAAGCCTGACCATGTACATAGTGAAAGCATCATTTACCGTTCATAAATTGTGATTACTGGTCTCTAGGGTGAACTGCGTGCAGTAGGCATATACAGGATCATCCTTGTGGGAATCAATGTAAGAAAAACCAAACCATTGCCTTGATGCCGCCAGAGTATACATTAGGTACGAAGTCATGTAGAACTTCTTCATTTGTTGTACATTGGATAGTTGCTCCACCAAGTTCATGCTGATGATTTCTACCCAGTTGATATTTTGAGTTCCCTTGCACACCATGTTGATGAGCGGGCACATCCAGAAATGGAATTCGTTAGTAGAGGGTAAGCCCATAACCCGAGCCAGTAGGATTATAAAATGCAAAAATTCTTCATTGAAATCATCCCGAAAAAGAGTCTTGGATAGACGAGATGCTCCCTTCTTAGGGTTCTTTAGCCAGGACTTCGCCACCCGAGCCTTGTATTTGTCGCTGTCTTGATTAAACAGGGCCTGTACTTGATTCTGGGAAACAACTATGGCATTATCCATTTATGGAATTCTCAGTGCAGTGCTAATGGCGGCAACGTCCAGTTTGGCGATGAGTTCCCCATGTACGTTGGTCAATTCACTCGAATCAGGGTCGAAGTGAGCTCCGCATGAAAGCACTATATCAGCACATTGCATTGAGATTGGGAAACCTCCAGTAAAATCTAAACCGCTGTCATGAATCATCTGCGCCATTGGTGTAGGGTTTGCATCTGCCATCCTTGCCCAAAAATCATCAAAGTCAAGATGACGAGCTTCATTGTTCCCAATATTGGGAACGACAGATTCCAGTGGCGAGATTTGTTCCTGTCCCTGAAATTTGATCTTCATATTGATAGTAATTCGGAGGGCAGAGCCGCAAACTAAACTCGGGAAGGAATTACAGAGGGAAGGGATACACGCACATAAATTTAGATTGCAAGGGTTTGAGCAAAGGATAGCATGGAAGCAGTGTGAGAAATGCATAGGGGGTTCACTCATTATATAGCTGATTAGGAGAGAGAAAGATAATGAATGCACATTTAATACATACCTACCAATTTGAATAAGCAAGATATTTGGGTAGAGTGGGAAAAATAAGCACGAATGGCACTTGGTTCATTTGGGACATGTGGGACGTGAATGCGTGAAACATGCGGCTCGGCCGATTCGGGCGAAGCGGGGAAAAGACGCACAAATGCCTTTTGGGACATGCGGGACGCAAGTGTGCGAAGTACGTGACTCGGCCGGATCGGATGAAAATGTGACAATGGGTCCGGGCGAACTTGGGACATTTGGGACGTGAAAGCGCGAAGTACGTGGTTCGGGTGATTCGGCCGAAAATGGAACAACTTGCCCAATTGAACTTGGGACATGCGGGACAAAAATGTCTGACAGGCCCGAAAAAGACAAACTTCGGGGAAACCGGCCGATCGGGGAACAGAGGACCCAATTGAACTTGGGACACGTGGGACAAAAATGTCCGACAGGCCCGAAAAACACACAAAATGACCCAAAAACATAGATTTACTGAATTTCTCGACTTTTAACATTGAGTACAACAGAGAAGACACTTAGACTCAAAATTTTAAAATTTTCACTTCCTTAAGAGCAGGGGAATTTTGTGTGGACAACAGCTGGCTCCTTCTGGGGATGACTTGGCATAAATTGAAGGAATGAGACAAGGTAAGAACTTAGACAAACTTGGGGAAGTAGACCAGTACCTTATCCATTGGGCCACGGAGTCAAAAAGCAAACCAATATAGAGGAAAACACACCAAAACGAAAAGGAAAGAAAAACAAAAACGCTGTATAGAATATACAAAGGACTCCCTAATCACCTATGACTTGAACAATTTCAGATACTGCCCACTATAAGGAAGTGGGAGAGGAGAACCATCCATGTAATCAAGATAAAAATAATTCTTACTAGCAAAGTGTCTGATCTTGAAAGGTCTGAGCTAAAGGGAATCAAACTTGCCATGGCTGCCACGAGGTTCATGCCTTTTATCCCATAACAAAACAGTGTCTCCAACTTGGAAATTTCTGAACCTAGCTTTCTTATCAAACAGGACCTTTACCTTCTGCTGGTGAACAAATATCCTATCAGCAACCTCCAATCTGTCCTCATTCAATTTGTGAAGATACATAATTCTCTTATCCAAAGCATCACTGAAACTAGTATCTTCAATGGCCTTTATTAGATGCAAGGCTGGCAGCTCCACTGTTACTGGCAATTGAGATTCTAATCCATATACCACTTGAAAAGGAGACATTCCAATAGCTCTCTTTGGTGTAATCCTGTCTACCCAAAAAGCATCATAGAGCTTCTTGTGCCAGTTTCGTTGAGACTCATTGACTAATTTCCTTATAATAGTCACCAAATTTTTATTAGTGGATTCTGCTTGCCCAGTTCCTTGAGGGTAGTAATCTGAGGAGTGAGCCAAAGAAATGCCATACCCATAGAAAAAATCCATTATCTCGGTTGAAGAGAAATTCAAAGCATTATCTGTTATAATCTTGTTAGGTACACCATACCTTACTAAGATGTTCTCTTTGATGAAGCTGCACACCACTTCCGAAGTAGTACTCTTTACTGGAATAGCTTCTACCCATTTGGTGAAATAATCCGTGGCAGTTAATACATGAGTATGACCAGCACTAGAAGCAGGATTAAGTGTTCCAATGAAGTCCAAACCCCACTGTTGAAAAGGTTCTTCAATTACAACTGGCTTAAGAGGCAAAGAGGCCAATTTAGGTCTACCCATGAAAGTCTGACAAGCCTCACATTTATCAACCCACTTGGATGCATCTCTGAACAAGGAAGGCCAATAATATCCTCCACGAAGTATCTTATGGGCAGTGACCATTGATGAATAGTGCCCTCCACATGCCTGATCATGAAAATCTGAGAGTAACTTTTTCTGCTGTTCCTTGTCCACGCATTTCAAAAATCTTCCATCTAACCCACGTTTGAACAAGGCGTTTTCCCACAACACATATTGCACTGACCTTAGTTTAACAGTCCTCTTTTCTTTGGCAGTTAAATGAGAGGGGCATTCTCCATAGGTGAGAAAATGAGTGATATTAGCATACCATTCATCAACTGAGCTAAGAAACAGAACGGTAGGAAGGCCAACTTTCTCCTCCAGTAACTCATGTCTAGCTCCTTCAGCAATGAGCTCACAAAGGCCTTTTTCATGAACAAGCTTGGTCAGTTTGATGTCAATATCATATTCTTGGACCTTAGCAACCCAGTTCCCTCTCTTGGATCCAAATTCCTGTTGTGTGAGAATTGACTTAACAGTTGTATCTAGAACCAACACCATGGAATGAGAGTTGAGAATGTAAAAATGAAACTGCTTGACAGCTTTAACCACTGCAAAAGCATGTTTTTCCATCATGGTGTATTTTAAATCATGATCTTTCAAAATATAGCTCATGAATGCAATTGGGAGTTCATGCTCATTAGAGTCTTCTTGAGTCAAAACAACAGCCAAGGTATTATCTGTGGCATAGCAATAGATAATAAAATCTTTGCTGAAATCAGGACAGGCTAAAACATGAGTTTTAGCAATAGCTCTTTTAATACCTTCAAAGGATTCCTTTCCTTCAGAAGACCAACCAAACATTTGTTTGCCTTTCATCATTTGGGAAATATTCAAAGTTAACTTTGCAAAATCAGGGATTAACCTTCTTAAAAAATTGATCTTACCAAAGAAAGAGTTCACACCCTTTTTGCTGGTTGGGAGAGGAATTTGCTGGATAGCTTGAACTCACTCAGGATCAATCTTAATACCATCTTTGGAGACGATGTGCCCTAATAATTTCCCCTATGTGACACAAAAGACAGATTTTTTAGGATTCAAAGAAATCCCGTGTTCTCTGCATCTTAGTAGAACTGTCTCCAGGTGGTCAAAATGATCCGCCCTTGTTTTAGAAAACACAGTCAAGTCGTCAAGGTATATGACAATACACTTCCCTTTCAAACTTCCAAAGGCCAGATCCATAGCTCTCTGAAAAGTGGCACCAGCATTAATGAGCCCAAAAGGCATTCTCTTGTAAGCAAAGGTACCCCAAGGAGTGGTGAAAGTTGTTTTGTGTTGATCTGTAGTATCAACCTCTACTTGATTATATCCTGAGAATCCATCAAGCATAGATAACATTTCAGATCCTGTTATTGCTTGTAAGACCTGATCCATCATAGGCAAAGGATAATTATCTTTCAAGGAAGCCTGATTTAGATTCCTGAAATCAACACAAATGCGGATCTCACCATTTTTCTTCCTAACAGGCACAATATTGGCAATCCATGTTGAATGGTGAATGGGAAAAATGATTTTGGCCTTCAACAACTTCTGTATTTCTTGAAAGATGGTGTCAGCTATTTTGGGGTTGTATTGGCTCTGTTTCTGCTTAAAAGGCTTAATTCCAGGCTTGAGAGGAATAAAATGCTACATATCTTTTGGTTTGAAAGATTTTAAATCTTCATAAGAGTAAGAAAGAACATCCTTATACCTCTTTAAAAGATCAATTGCTTTTTTCCTCTCATCTGCTGTGCAACATTTTCCAATGTTCACGAGCTTAGGATCAGTAGAACTCCCAATATTAATTTTTTCACACTCAGATGATTGTTGAGGTCTAGTAGAAGCTCTAGACTTTACATACCTGTCATGTTTATCAAATAGTTCCTCTAAACTCACCAATCCTTTAGGAATCTTGTTTCCTTTGAGTTTGATGCATCCATCCTAATCCATTTCTTCTCCTTGGGTGACTACTTTGTCAAAGGGCACATTTTCACGAGGTAGGTTATCACTTCCTTCAAAATACAGCTGTTCAAAATTACCCTTGAGTTCTAAGAAAGAAAGCAAGTGTTGATCATCATTGAAAACTTGCCAGTTATTTGTATTATCAGGTACACTAGGTCGATGGACCATCTCAATGGTGAACTTATCTTGAGAGAAGTTAGAATGAGGAATCAGTAGTGACCCTGAGACTGCTAGCGAATCAGCCCTGCTATTCTTCTCCCTAGGTATTGCTTCGATGGAGAAAGCATCAAGAAATTCAATGGAATCCCAAACCTGATTCTGGTAATGTTTCAACCTTCCTTTTTTTACCTAGAAAAGGCTTCTAACTTGCTTTACAATCAATTCCGCATCACCACGAGCCAGAAGATTCTTTACACCTTGTTCTTTGGCCACTTGCAGTCCAAGAATGAGAGCCTCATACTCTGCTGTATCATTAGTATTTTCAAACTGCAACTTGAATGAAAAAGGATGAAGGCTTCCTTTAGGTGACACTAGTAAGACACCAGCTCCAGAACCAACTGAGGAACAACTTCCATCAAACTCTAAAATCCAAACACCATTAGGATCTTTAGGTGACACTTTGGGGAGTTGAATTTCATCAGGGGACATAATCATGTAGTTACCATGCCCCATATCCTCATAGAGTATTTGTGCTTTAGGATCATCCTTTTTTGTACAATATACTCAGACTGCTTCTCAGGAAACAACTTCTTCATTTGCCCATTAACAGGTACGAGTGCATGTGACCAATCCATTTGAATTTCTCCACCCACATCCTTACAGAAGTTCCTACTTAGCAACATCTCGTATGAAGGAGGAATATCTACTACTAAGATGGTAGCCAAAACTCTCTTCTCAGGAAAAGCAGCAAAAGCCACTTGTGCATCTTTAATTATTCCAACCAGGGGCACTTCCTTACTCTCCATAGAGTAACAAGATCCATAAGTGCATGTGAGGGTCAAGCCTAAGGCATGAGCTACTTTAACAGGTATCACATTGTCTGAGGCTCTTGAGTCTATGACACAATTACTGAGCCTATGGCTAGCTATAAGAAGTGTTACATAAAATGGTTTGATTTTGTCATTAGGTGAGGTGACAACGGCTACCAAACTAGGCTATGGTGCAGAAGAAGGAGTGGGTAAAAGGCCTTTAGAGGTGGTTTTAGAATGGGAATTGACAAAGTGAATCATTTTAGCAAAAGCTTTGGGATGGGTTTGATAATACTCAGCCTTTGAAATTTGAACCTTAGTCTTTTTCAGGTGATCAATAATATCAAAAGACCCAGAAGTGGACGGGCCATCATCACTTGAGATCCTAGGTTTATCAACTTTAGAGGAAAAAGAAGTAACTTTAATAGCAGGATTGACAGGACTCACCTTTGGTGTAGATGAAATGGGGATAGGAGATCCTCTTTTTGCAATTACAGGGATAGTTGTCGGTTACTCCTTAGATTTCTTGGGGGGTTGCGTCACTTTCTCCCTCTGATTTGTCTGCTCTCGAGTCATGATAGTGAATGATTCACTATTCATGTCCGCTACTACTTCATCATAATCATCTCCATCATCAATGCCCTCAGTGGTGAAGAAATTAACTCAAGATCCCTCAAGTTCATCTACTTCATCATCAACTTCTTCCACAAATTCCTCACAAGCTTCATTATCCTCATCATCATCTGGTTCCTCAACTTCACAGGTTGCATTGACAGGAACTTTAACAGGAGGTCCTTCAAGTGCTAATCTTGTTTGAGAAGCAGGAAAATGATTTCTGGGCTGAAAATTCCTCCTTGGAACGTTTACATAGGGAGCATGCTGAGCCAATTGTTTCTTTATGGCAATGAGATCATTCACAAGTTTTTGAACCAATGGATCAGTATTAGGTCCAGGGGTGGAAGAGGAGGAAGAAGAAGACTTAGATTTGGAAGGGTCTCTCCTCAACTTCCCTGACATGATTAAATCATCTTCGACACTAACATCAAGAGTTTGATCTTCAGCCAATGTTGCGAGATTAGCCCTTCTTAGCGCATAACTAACTTCAGGTGATTGGGCATTTGGGAAGAATTTTTTTTGAATTTGATCAACAGGTCGAGTATTTGGTGGAATTTTATTAATCAACCTGTTGAATCGGGCCACAAATTCTCTCATGGGCTCTTGTGAATCTTTCTTTATCTGAGAGATTTGGGCTAGCAAGGCATGCACATCTTCTGCTGGTTTGAAACGGTTTTCAAACCTAGTTCTCATGGTGTCCCAGGTAGTGATAGCACCAGCTGGAAGGTGATAGAACCAATCAACAGCATTATCTTGTAAAGTCTCAATGAACAGTCTCACGAGACGTCTTCATGTTCAACTCCCAGAACTCCACATGCAACTATGAAGGCTGTGATGTGCTTATTAGGATGCACTTTGCCATCGCCTTTGAATTTAGGGAAGTTCTTCCGGTTACCTCTGGGTAACTCATGCAAAGGCTGAGGAAGAGCAAGGGGCCCAACACGATGACCCCAGGGCAATGGTACCGCCATTCTTGGAAAAATGGCTTGGAGAGGAACTGCAACACCAGTAAGAATCAAAGCTTGAAGATTAGGACTAGCTGGCTTTGAAAGAATACCACCCTTAGGAATTCTATCTTGAACAGGTGGAGTGCTTTTCGAATGAGTCTTTCTATTTCTTGTTGAAGGGAAAGGAAAACCCTGCTGCTCCAAAAGCTGAAACTGAGAATCTTCAATACCAAGGGCCCTTCTCCCTCAAGTAAAACACGGAGTCGCCAGATCAAAGGATGATCAAAAATTACAGAACTGGAATATGATTTTCCCCAGTGGAGTCGCCAAAAACTATTGGTCATCAAATAGGACTTTACGAAGAGCAACATTCAGGGGACAAGAAGTCCCTCCTCTTTAATGGGAGAGGTTCCCTTATTCAGAAATGAACCTATTTACAAATATACAAAACAGATTTTCTGGTTGAACTTGGATATTACGAAAGTGTTTTCTATAAAGATCATCAATTACAAAAGGACTGAGGAATGAGAGTACGAGAATGACCAGAAAGGCAACACTCAGAATTATAGATAACAGAGTAATTCTTTATGTATGTGAAGTTACAGTGAATTGAAACAAGATCATTTGTATCATATAAATAAGATGGAATTTAAAGACACAAAGTTATATAAATAACATCTTCTAGAACACAAAGTTTCTTAACATAACACAAACAAATGATCTTCACAAAATTAAATGAAAAGCTGGGGACAAAAGATATCAGATAGAAAAAGAATGAAAAGCCCTTCTGTATTGATTTCTTTATGATCTATTTACACTTTCAGAAAATAAGCCAAGTTCTTCCTCCTTTTCAAAATGGTGTGGAGAGGCCATTATATAGCTTACAAATCAGTTACTCTTTGTAACTACTTCTTTTAACTAAAGATTAGTTAAGGATTGCCAATCGCAATACCTCAACTTATTACAATGAATCTGAGAAAAATAATTAGAAAAGAAGAGAAGAATAAGGAGAAGAAGACAGGTGGTTATGAATGGGAGGGACCCACTGACTTCAAAATTTGCTGCCTGAATCTCTTCAATGCCTTAGCTATGTCTCTGCCACGAGGGACTGACGTGTTGGCTGTAGACTGAGCCCAAAATCCGAGGCACTTCTCCATTTCCTTATCAAACTCGACATGAGTATGATAGTCTTTATTTGCTTCTTCAATGGCAGATTGAAGAGAGCAGATCTCCTTCATTTTATCTTTGGAAATGGAGATTTCCTTGAATAGATTATCTTTGACAAAAGCTCTAAATTGAGCTTTGATTTCTTGCAGGGAAAGAGGCACACTAGAAGTTTCATCCTGAAGATGACAGTGTATATATTTGAAAGTAGATACAACCAGTGTCTTGAAAGCCTCACCCTTCTGCTAGCTATTCTTCAACTCTCCCAAAGCCTCCTCCAAGACTTTAATCTTCCACTCCACGCTGTAAACCCAGGACTTTGACAGATTATCCTTTGCATCATAAAAAACCTTATTCGCCAATAAAATGTTCTCATCTGTCTGTCCCATGAGACGGAGGTCTACCATGCAACTGCTCCACAGTTTGAGCTCTTTATCTATGACCCCGATAGTGGAGGAGAGCTTCTGTTGCAAATTGTTCACATTTCCGTGGAGTTTGAAATCTTATCGATGAAGTTCAATCCTGCAACAAGCATATCTTCCACCATGGCCTCCATAGCTCTGCCATAGACAGAATACTTGTGCATGTCTTTGATACTCTGTACTTCATCTTGGCTCAAAATTACAGGTGGCGGAAGGGTAGTCAATGGGGTAGGGTCCAAAACTTTGTCCTTAGACAAAAGGTATTTGATAAAACCAGTGAGAATCTGGGCTTGTTCCTCCAACTGTTCAATAGTTTGCTGTCCTTTCTCTACCCTCCCAATAACTCTTGTGACCGTTTCCTGGAGGTTGTGGATCTCACCTTCAGGAGTAGACTCTCCCATAGGAATCCTTGAGAATTCTAGGTCAGAAACCTGTAAGTCCTGCTCTGATTTATCTACTATAGGCTTAACAATCTCCAGGAATTGCTGACCCTGAGCATTAGACACTATCCTAGAGGTGATTTTGGATTTCTTGGCACGAGAAGGAGTAGTGCCTAACAAGGCTGCCACAGCATCAAAATTTGGCCCTGAGCTCCGAGAGGAAGATTTCCTCTTTCTACTGTCGACAAAAGGTTGCACCCATGCAAAAGAGGAAGAGGAAGTATCAGGAGGGGCAAGAGGACCAAGAGACAGAGAGCTCATGATGCTCAAATTTTTCACAGCTGTTGTCTCAAGTTGAGATGTGAGTGGGGCGCTTGAGACAATCGCTGCAGAGGAATCAATAGTACTTGGAAGTTCAGTGCTCTGGACTTCCTTATCTTTATCCGTTGGAGCTTGAGGAGCATTTGTAGGAGCTGACACTTCACTCTCTTCACTTTCATTGAGAACAATGATGTTCTCTGGTCCTAAAGGAACTTCTACCTGCTTTCTTTGAGGATCTTTTTCCACAGGCTCCTTCTTAACCTCTTTGAATTTCTTCTGGTATACTTGAGTGGATGAAGAAGGAGTGGAAGCTGTAGGTCCTTGCATTGATGAGGCAGGAGGGGTTCACACAGGTGTGTCTGATATGGGAGTCGATGCTTCCCTCCTTGTTGTTGAAACATCCTTAGAGGAGGATTCTCCTGAGTGCCTTTTAAGCTCTCAAAATTTCCTATCAAACTAGACCTTAGTCCTCACTAAGACTGGAGCTAGGATCTCAGCCAGATCATCTTTCTCTTTCTTGTTCCAATCCAAGTCCTCCAAGGGAGTGTGCTTAACCACATTGTCATACTCATATGAGTATAGATCAGAGTTGTCATCTTGGAGTCCTTCAGGAACTTGGTACAAGCCGAGTTCTTGGATCAATTGTAGAGAGAACCTGCCATAGTGCCTCCTTCTAGCCTCAAAATCATCTGCACAGTCAGCCCAATAGTCTTCTGTATCTGCCCTATGATGATAGATTATCTTGATGTTCTGCTTAATGAACTTCTTCAAGTCGAAGCAAGTTCTTGGCTTGAAGAAATGAATAGTGATGGGAACCAGAGCTCTTTCTATATTCTGTGCGTTTAGGGCTATTTTACAAGTGTAATTTCCCAAAGAGATGGGAAAGTGCAAACCAGTAATATTCTTGTCTCTGCAGGTTCTGTGTAATTTGTCTAACTGGCTGCATACTTCTATCAAAGCCATCTTATCACTGCAGAACATGGGAAGCCTCAAAGGGGTGCTCTCATAGCCAGTAAGCCTGATGCAGGAGAATTTTTTGAATTGGATAAAATAGGCACCATAGTGTGATATCAGATTCATGGCTTCATCAGAAAACCTTCTAGTAGTGTCACCCTCAAGAAGCCTGACCATGTACATCGTGAAAGCATCATTTACCCTTCGAAAATTGTGATTACTGGTCTCTAGGGTGAACTGTGGGTAGTAGGCATATACAAGATCATACTTGTGGGCATCAATGTAAGAAAAACGAAACCATTGCCTTGATGCCGCCAGAGTATACATCAGGTACGAAGTCATGTAGAACTTCTTCGTTTGCTGTACATTGGACAGCTGCTCTGCTAAGTTCATGTTGATGATTTCCACCCAGTTAATATTTTGAGTTCCCTCGCACACCATGTTGATGAGCGGGCACATCCAGAAATGGAATTCGTTAGTAGAGGGTAAGCCCATAACCTGAGCCAGTAGTATTATAAAATATGACAATTCTTCATTGAAATCATCCCGAAAAAGAGTCTTGGATAGACGAGATGCTCCCTTCTTAGGGTTTTTTTGTAACACTCTGAACTGTTGTTACTTCCTCCTGAGCATTCAAGTGTTGATATATGATTTCTTCTGTAAAAGGATGTGTTCCTTTAATTGTGAAGTCACGCTTGATATGTACTATATCTTCTTTGAAATTGAAGATCTTTGAATGAGTCGAAATAGGATTGGACTCTTTTATTTCTTTCATTTTTACACCTGAGTTTAATCTGATCATATTAAATGAATTGGTTCCCGATATCGTAATATCAGGAAGGTCTTGATCATGGACCAGGTAATAAATTCAGATACATTTATTCCACTAGCCTATTGGCAGTGCAGGAGTGAATCCTGTTCGTGAATGTATGTTTGTAGGTTCTTTTTCTAATCATTTGAAATGTTAGACCTAAACTGGATTTATTAAGGTTAGTAACCTAAAACTAAACTATAACCTAGGGGTTAGATTAGTGTTAATCTAACCTAGGCGTAAGCTATAAGCTAAATGTTCAAAGTTAGTAACCTATTACTATGAAGGTTAGACTAAGTGTTAGCTTAAATCCTAACCTAAGTTACTAACCTAACTATTGAACAAGGAAGAAAGGGGACCTATGAAAGGGTGCGAGCCATGGGCGGAAGTTTCTATGGCATTAAATAGATGGATAAGCATGAAGGACAGGTAAATTGGTAGAAGTTTAAAACGGCTAGCAAGAGCCAATGTGGCAGAGTCGCCAAAGTTAGAAATGGTCTTTGAATTGTTTTTATCCATCGCCAACTATGGCGGTCGGTGGCAATGGAGATTGAGTGGGAAATTTGGAGTAAATGCAATTTATGAACTTGGTCTTCGAGCTCGGGTTTCTCAGGAAGGCATGCAAAATGGAAAACTGGTAGTTTGTTTGGTTTTTCATGCACTCCGGTTTTCCCTCTGTCTGATCACTGGTTCTTCACACCAGTCTACTTGGTGTTGCATGGCAAATATGAGCATAACTAGCTCTTTTCTCTGGCAAGGAAAGTTTATAAGGCATGGAAATAACAAGTTATTGTTGTTGAATCTAACGTGGAAAAAGAGGAGAAGGCACGAGCTCTTTCAGTGGTCTTCTTCAAATTTTTAAGCAAATAACCAGGCATGTTAGGCTCTAACTTTTAAAGATCTTGCTTTCTTTCAAATGATTTCATTAGAACAACTCTATTCAAATGATTTTCGGGTTCAGTTGGTTTTTATGGTAGCCTTGTGTGATTTAGTTGCTGTATTTTCTTAACCGGCTCGATTTTTCGAGTAAACCCTTGATGGGTGTGCTTTTTGTTTCGAATGGATGTATTACCTTGCTGTGTTTTGCATTCCGGTTGGATTTTGAAGAAATGTTGCAAGGAAAATATATGAATTTGGCTCTGTAGGAGTTTAAGAATTGTTTTCTTGTCTGATTCAGACTTAAGTCTATACCTCGCTGTTTCCTCTTGTTGAAACGATTCTGTTGGATTTGTTGAGTGTACAGTATATACGACTTCTCTAAAAGTTTTGTCGTGAGTAATATGTGTTATGATTGCTAAATCTTGTTGGATCTTGCTATAATACTTAAGTTACTTCTGTTTGGGTAACTCGCTGTGTTATTGTATTCGAATGCAACTTTGTAGAAGTTATTCCCCCCCTTGTGTTGTAATTATGGGATTTAACCCGTTGATAGTTTGCAATATATTTGTTTATACTCAAAACGACTCTGTGGAGTTCTTGGAATGGTTCGTATATTATGGTCTTCTGTAGAAGTCATATATGTGAATACTGGTAGTTTGATTCAGTCAAAGTCCTGGAGTAATTGGTAATACGACTTCAGTTGTCTTAATATGAATACTTTCACTTAGCAAAGAATTTCTTGGTACAGACTCAGTTGGTGTACTTTTTATATTTTGTCTTCTACTTAAGCTTAAAACGAATACTGTTGTTTGGATTCAGTTGAAGTCCTTGTTAGGAAACCAATGTTTCTACTTCTGTATAAGTCTGGTTATGAACACTTATTGCTATTGGCTCTGTTGGAACCCTTAATATATATATATATATATATATATATATATATATATCTTGTATTTGGGCTTCTGTAGAAGTTAGATGTGAATGCCATACGTTTCTACTTCTGAAGGAGTTCAGATGTGAACATGGTATGATATTGTTTTGATTGGAATTTTTGGATTGATATATATCATGTATCTTTCTACTTCTGTAGAAGTTTATTTGAAGAGTACCACATGGTTGGAATCCTTGATATGTGACTGGTGTTTCTACTTCTGTGTAAGTCCTGTTATGATTTCAGTCGATACTGATTCAGTGAGAGTCCTTGACAGGTATCTAGTATTTTTAATTTCATTCAAAGATGGGTTATGAATGCTGTTGTTATTATGAATACTAAATGTTATCAACTTTGGTGGAGACATTGAAAATTAATTTATGTTGTAACATCTGTAGGAGTTCTTGCTGTGAGTACTTTTAGTATTCTTGATTTGTTGTCATATGAATTCAACTTCAATTGAAACCTTTAATATAAGTATTGGTTGAATTTGGCACTGTTCGAGCCCATGTTATGTTGTATGTTGGTTCGATTCTCAATTTTTGTCCTTGCTGTGTTTTAGTAGGGATTAAATTGAACTGAATGTTGATTTGAGTTTTGACTCAGTGGGATTGTTCTTGTGTTTGAACATGATTACGTCTTCTGTTAGCATGAAGATCTAGTCTTGAGCTTGACTGAACTAAGGAGTTGTCGACAGCACCTCGATAGGTGATGGCATTGAATATTTTCTTGTTTTTCGCTTCGTATGGAAGGTTATGTGGAGTCTATTTGATAGATTATTCATCACTGTTTTGGCGTGAGAGCTACTATATTGCTAGTAAGCTACAGGAGTTTGTTATATTTAATTTTAACAAAACTGTGGTTCTTCTTGTGGCTCGTCTGACTTATTCGTATACGTATAAGGTGAATGCTTTACTCTCGAGGAGACAGTACAGTCATGAGCTTGTTTGAAGGGAAATATGAATGACTTGTTTTCTTTCTCTTCTGTTGTAAAGTATATGTTGATATTTT
The DNA here is from genome assembly GCA_019776745.2 of Taxus chinensis. Lineage (NCBI taxonomy): Eukaryota > Viridiplantae > Streptophyta > Pinopsida > Cupressales > Taxaceae > Taxus > Taxus chinensis. Next base: position 88,848,327 of record CM034147.1, on the reverse strand, counting down.
TATCTAACCGTTAGAACTGTTTTTAACATATTGATGGAATCATGATTTGTTATGATATTCATTTTACTATGTTAAATGTAATGATCTGTCTGATGTTTACTGTCCTTGGGATTCAGATGGATAGTTGTTTTGGATACTTTCGTTCTTCTTGATCCCTAATATTTTGATGAAATATTTGAAAAGTATCTAGGACTATTCAGTAACGATAATTTGAGTTACGCGTTTATAGTCATGTTATATTACAAAAGCATAGTCTGAAATATGTTTACTTGTTTGGTGAAATGATCTCATTTAAAAAGGTTGTTTAATGAAAATAGTTGGTGGATTGCAATTGTTTTAAGAGTTAGCACTTATCATGCTCAGTTTATTGAACTAACCCATGTTGACAATTTTTGCAGATGGTTGCCGTCAGTGGTAAAAGCACGCAGATCTGATAGGATGTTCAGATTGTTTAATTTGGTTTTATGATGAATTACAACTTGATTCTCTAAATGTACTATATGAGGAAAGATGTTCTTTTTCTGTTGAAATATTGTATCAAGTATGCTGAATGCATAAAATGTATTTGATTAGCTTGAAGGGAATAAAGAGAGATATTTGTTACTTATGTGTTTGTATTCATATCTTGATAGTTTGACCTTCTTCAGTTCAAATGATCTTGAGAGCATTGTTATTATTGTATAATTTGGAGACTTTTGTGATTATCAATGTAAGCTTGCAAGAATAAGTGACTGAATACTTATGATTGTTTAGTAGTTCTATTATGTTCTATCTAAAGCTAAATTGGAATTTAGATCACTGTCTTTCTGGAAGCTAGGGTTAAAATAAACCGGAGCAGGAAGTTAAGCAAGCTGAATAAATTATTACTTCCTAGTCTTGACCTAAGTCAAGACAACGTTTAATTGGATTCTTAATCACTATATCTCGATATTAATAAGTAAGATATAAATTCAATTATGAGAACTGATATAAACCTAAAAAGGGTTTGGTTAGCAATCTCATGTGAGGGATGAGAGTAATTGTCCAATTTCGTTGATATAGAATTATGTATATTCTATGAACTCCTTGATGGGACATCTAGTCTTAATAACTTCTCTTGTGTAATGGGTTTTATTAAGAAAGGTCATTCTTAGGTGAGGAACCCAGGGATCGAGAAAGGCTAACCTTGGGGAACGTCTTTTAGTATAATTTAAACTCAACGTGCGTAACACTTATTAATAAGCAGATCTTTTCGAGGCGGATTTAAAGGTTGATGGCACAAGTCAACTGCAGGGTTGTACCTTCGAGAAGATTAGGATCTTCTCGAAGATACAACAATGCAGGTGACTTATGACGACACCCTTTGCATTGATCATTAAGATTTACACCTTAAACTCAAACAAGTTACTCTGGGACTGATTAGGAATGTGGTCACGTTATAAGGCTGCCTAGGAGACTCGGGGTATCTTGACACACTGGTTTAACTAGGGTTGACCCAATATGTCAGCGTATCCCTAGTCCTCGGGAGCATCCATATAATTTTGTCACCTTACTAATCCATTTCCGAGTGAATAACTTGGGATAGGAGAGACTGACAGAAGTCAGTATAAGACATTCTACATAACATAGGAATGGGGTGAAGGACGTATTCCAGATTGATGAGTATGCCGTTAAGGAATACGAGACATAAGCATTATGTTTCAAATCTTTGGCCAAAGTATCACAAGCTGCTGATTGCGTTTTCCTAAGTCACCTAGTCTAAGGGATGAGATGCCGATGAATAATGGTAACAATTATTCAGATAGGTTCCTTAGACAGAGCATTCTGAATCCCAGATTAGGGAAGAGAACCGCAAGAGTGATGTGTTAAATAAACGCCAGCTCTTAATACACATGAATAGATCGGTAGATTATCGAGTCATGGAATGAATAGATCGGAGGTACTCCAAGTCATTACAGCTACATATGGTTATCTGTTATAAGAATGGTTGCTTGATTTGTGAGTTCTAAATTATGTATTTAGAACCAGGAAGCATAAAAAAATAAAATTTACTTGTTCTAATGTATAAAATGAGGATGTTACATCTTTAGCCAGGACTTCGCCACCCACGCCTTGTATTTGTCACTGTCTTGATTGAACAGGGCCTGTGCTTGATTCTGGGAAACAACTATGGCATTATCCATTTCTAGAATTCTCAGTGCAATGCTAATGGCGGTAGTGTCTAGTTTGGCGATGAGTTCCCCGTGTACGTTGGTCAATTCGCTCGAATCAGGGTCGAAGTGAGCTCCGCATGAAAGCACTGTATCAGTACATTACACTGAGATTGGGAAACCTCTAGCGAAAGCCAAACCACTGTCATGAATCATCTGTGCCATTGGTGTAGGGTTTACATTTGCCATCCTTGCCCAAAAATCACCAAAGTCAAGATGATGAGCTTCACTGTCCCCAATATTGGGAACGACAGACTCTAGTGGCGAGATTTGTTCTTGTCCCTGAAATTTGATCTTCATATTGATAGTAATTCGGAGGGCAGAGCCGCAAACTAAACTCGGGAAGGAATTACAGAGGGAAGGGATACACGCATAGAAATTTAGATTGCAAGGGTTCGAGCAAAGGATATCATGGAAGCAGTGTGAGAAATGCATAGGGGGTTCGCTTGTTATATAGCCGATTAGGAGAGAGAAAGATAATGAATGTGCATTTAATACATACCTACCAATTTGAATAAGCAAGATATTCAGGTAGAGTGGGAAAAATAAGCATGAATGACACTTGGTTCATTTGGGACATGTGGGACGCGAATGCACGAAACACGCGGCTCGGCCGATTTGGGTGAAGCAGGGAAAAGACACACAAATGCCTTTTGGGACATGCGGGACGAAAGTGCGCGAAGTACGCAACTCGGCCGGATAAGATGAAAATGTGACAACGGGTCCAGGTGAATTTGGAACATTTGGGACATGAAAGCATGAAGTACGCGGTTCGGGTGATTTGGTCGAAAATGGAACAACTTGCCCAATTGAACTTGGGACATGTGGGAAAAAAATGTCTGATAGGCCCGAAAAAGAAAAACTTCAGGGAAACCGGCCGATCAGGGAACAGAGGGCCCAATTGAACTTGGGACACGTGGGACAAAAATGTCCGACAGGCCTGAAAAACACACAAAATGACCCAAAAACGTAGATTTACTCAATTTCTTGACTTTTAACATTGAGTAGAATAGAGAAGACACTTAAACTCAAAGTTTTAAAATTTTCACTTCCTTAAGAGCAAGGGAATTTTGAGTGGACAACAATATTCTAGTATTTGAAGGAATTTTTGGACAAGGAGTAAGTACACAAGCCTTCGGTCTCACATTTGGGAGTACACGGGGTACACTAGTGGTAGTGGGGCATTAACATAGATCGTCGGCACACAGTTCAGTGGGACCTTGGAGACACTTAGCATGACCACTACAAGACCTGATGGACTTGGTTGATCTGGAGGGTTAGGAGGAACAGGACCTAGTGGATCTGGAGGGTTAGGAGGAACAAAACCTGGTGGTTTTGGTGGATCTGGTGGCTCAGAAGGCACATGACTTGATGGATCTGGTGGATCTGGTGGTAGAGGAAACACTGGAGGGAACCGAGGCTTTGGCTTAAGAGGAAAAGGGCCCCAACCACCCCCTCAAGTCTTCTTTGAGATGTCTTTACATTTTCTAGATTACAGAGGTATTGAAGATGCTACAGAACATGTTGACAAGTGTTAACTGCTATGGTCCACAAAGGGGATCACAACCCCAGAGCGGAAGGCTAGTCAATTTGCAATGACGTTACAGGGGCGTGCACATAGTTGGTATAGGAAATATGACCCTCATCAAATGGTGGTGGATTATATTGCTTTAAAGAAAACCTTCTTGGTAGAATTCCACATCCATGAGTTTAAATAGAATAGTATCAGTGCCCTGATGGAGATTCAACAGGGAATGGCAGAGAGTGTGCTAGAGTATGATGTGCACTTTAAAACTCTCTTGTCTAAGTTATCATATGATATTCACCCTTCACATCATGCTCAGTGGTTTCTTAGAGGGTTGATCACACCTTTTAGAAGGGCCTTATCTCATAAAACTTTCATAGACCCGCGCAAGGTGTTAGAAGTTGCTCTGCACGCCAAGGCTATTGGAAGTGTTGATATTGGTGTTAGCCCATTTTTGGAGGCTCAAATTGTTGCTATGGCTAAGTAGCTGGAGAATTTGTCTACAAACTCAGCCCATGAGACTTATAGTGGTATATGGTGTACAGATTGTGAAGTAGAGGGGCATGTCAAGGATATTTTCCCCCGGAGGATAGTACGCGTCATGATGGTAGATTGTGAAATTTGTTATAAGGACCACAATGCAAGTAGATGTCCCTTGTTACAATGAAAAATTTGGAAGAATTTGTCTTGCTACTATAATATCTACACATCTACAACCCATGATACTAAGGATTGTAGACTTATTGACCAGATCCATGAGGCCATTGATCATGGGGTGCACCAGACCAGCATTGCCAGTAGTTCTAAAGGTGATGATCGATGCTATGAGGAGGGTGTAAATGGAGGCATGCACAAAAGGGGATTTTGTGGAGGATTTCATGGTCATGGTAACCACAGAGGAGGAAGAAGTGATTTACCATATGGATCTACAGAGCATTACAAATGAAAGTACCTAGACCTATTACAGTGCTCATGGTGCGGGAAGTAACACAAGTATGAGGAGTTCCCTGAGTTGTTTGAGCACATGAATCAACAGCAATGGAAAGACAAGGGCATTGCAATGGTAAACATTAAGAAGATTAACACACAATGGATGCCATGTGTAACACGTGATGCAGGCTTAGAACTTATTTTGGTAAAAACAAGAGCAGAGCCCGTGCACGCAAAGGAAATACTAAGGAAGAGGACTCTGGTTTCAAGAGAAGAAGTGGTGCATGGAAAGTACCCAGATCCTGCTCATCAGAAGGAGGTATATCAAGATACCATGGATGCCATTCAAAGTTTACAGGGATAAATCTAGTGTCTAAAGGAGAAGTTCAGGAGGGAGGAGCACAAAAGGAAGGTCAAGGCACCAAGAGATGACCTAGATGAGGTCAGGGAAGTATGTAAAATGCTAAGGCAAAAGAATATTATTCCCTTGCTAGGAGCATGGTTGAGAGAGAAGGTACCACATGCCAGAGAAGATCACAAGAGGCAGGTCCTACATGAAAACCTTCTCCCTCACAACCTTGACTATGATAGGGAGATCACATTAAATGCAGTCGTGGATGGATGGTTATTGAGTAATATCCTCATTAACATAGGTGCGGAGGTCAATGTTATCATATTGAATGCATGGTATCATATGGGAAGGCCTGCATTATAGCCATCTTTGAATGTGTTGTATATGACAAACAAAATAAAGGCAATGCCCATTGGTGTCCTAAAGGATGCAGCTATCACCATTTAGGGAGCTAAGTTCACTGGGGACTTCAAAGTCTTGGCACTCACCAAGGTAGACAATTTCCTAGCACTACTTGGGTGGCCATGGTGTTATAAGAACAATGCAGATCTTCAGTTCAACAAGGAGTACATCAACTTTGAAAATGAGGAGGAATGAGTCATCATACCCCTTGCTAATGGGAAGTCAACACCCTATAATGAACCTTTGTGAGAAGAGGTCCTGGATAGAATATATGTGTGCTCAATTAAGGATCCAGAGATAATCCATCCTATTGACAGAGTTATCCAGTTTGAGGATACTCAGTCGGTAAGTGACACCACTATTCTAGCATATGATAATTGGGTGTATGGTACCTACGAGTTGATCGGATGACATTTAAGAGGATCAGTGAAAAAGGTGACAAAGACGTGCAAAGTCTGGTGCCTAGGAGGAAAAGAGCTACCTAAGTACTCAGGAGGAGCCTCCCCTGAGGTATTTTTGTAGAAAATTGAAGCTCAGTGGAAGGAGGAAAATGAAAAAAGGGGGATGTTAAGTTACGTCCTACTAGGAACTGCTCCGTGCTGGTGGGCAACACATTGGGAAAATCTATTGGAATGGTGCAAAGTGAGAATTACCTTCTCTGTTCATTTCTCTAAAAGTAATGCACACACCATCACAAAAGACTACCATGGTAAGGAGCCCACCTCTTTCCACATCCAAGCCTGTGAGAGAACCTAGAGGGAAGGTGTGGAAGCTTTGCCGCCATCCCTTTAGGTGCACAAACTGTATTCTACACTGCAGGGTTATGCACGCAAGGTAAATACATTTTGAGACGTGCTGCCAGACAGGGAATTGGAAAGAGCTAGTGGCTGAACTCGTTCAAACATTTGAGTTTCGAAGTACCAAGCCATCAATTGATAAGGCATTATAGGTTGTAAAGTGGTTTACCATGGGGGATAGTGACATGATAGAAGATAGGCTGCTGAACTTGCTTGGTGAACCAAGTTTGGAGACACCCTTTGAAGAAGAGGAAATAGAGGAGGTTCAACTTGAGTGCACGTGTGTGAAGAAGGAGAAAGGCAAGCTTGTATATGTGATTGATGGGGAGGAAGCAAAAATCTTGGATGTTAACCATTCTGTAGGGATGCATGAGGTAGTGGACAATGCTGATACTCACGCGCATGCCTACCATGAACCTTTAAAAAATAAAAAGGTTAACATCAGCTTAGAAGAAGAACCTAAGGAAGCTATGATTGGAGATTACTGGTTAGAGAAAGAAGTCTCTAAGATCATTGATCTTTTGTGTGAATTTGAGGATTTATTCCCATGTGGGTACCATGAGCTCAAAGGTGTCCACTATTCCTTGGGGGAGATGAGGATAAAGCTGTAGGACGGTGCACACCAGGTTAGGAAGAGATGCTACCAGATGAATCCCAATTTGTGTGTGAAGGTAAAGGAAGAGCTAGACAAAATGCTAGCATCTGGGATCATTGAAGCTATTGAAGAATTGGAATGGATAAGTCCAATGGTAATCAAAATCAAGAAGGATGGATAGATTAGGATCTATGTGGATTATAGGGAGCTAAATGCATTTTGTGTCATTGATCCTTTTCCAACCCCCTTCAATGAAGAAATTTTGGAGGGAGTCGCTGGGCATGAAATCTATTCCTTTACGAATGGATTTGCAGCGTACCACCAAGTCTGGATTGCAAAGGAAGACCAGGAGAAGATAACTTTCACCACTGAATGGGGAAGTTTTGCATACATGGTCATGCCCTTTGAGTTGAAGAATGCACCTGTAGTTTTCTCGTGCATAGTGATACATGCTTTCTAGGACTTCATCCATAAATTTCTTCAAGTTTATCTAGATGATTGGATGGTGTATGGACTAGTAAAAGACCATTGTGATAATTTGAGGTTTATGTTTGAGAGGTGTCGGTGTTTGAGGATATCCCTCAACATTAAGAAGTGTGTCTTTGATACCCCCTTTAAAATGTTATTAGGGCATATCATATGTAAGGAGGGCTTGTTAGTAGATCCTGCCAAGATTTCAATTATTGAGGGATTAGGGGAGCCACTAATCAAAGTGAAGTGTGCGGGTTTCTTGGACACGTGGGCTACTATCAGAAGTTCATCAAGGGTATGCCAAGATCATTGTGCCTTTAGAAGAATTTCTTAGACATAAAAGTTCTTTCCATTGGGGAAAGACGCAATAGAAGAAATTCACATTGAAGGCTAGGCTTCTCACCGCGCCTATACTACATTTCCCCTCTTGGAACAAGCCCTTCCATGTTCATGTATATGCCTCTAGAACAACCATTGGGGTAGTGCTTGCACGTCCTAGTGAGGGAATTGTTGATCACCTCCTATGCTTTACAAGTAGGAAGTTGACACTGGCAAAGTAGAATTATACTGCAACCGTGCGCAAAGCATTGTCTATGATCTATGTGCTTCATAAGTTTAGGAAGTATTAGCTGGCAACTCCCTTTATCTTCTACACTAACCACATGGTGTTAAAGTACTTGGTGAACAATCCTGTTCTACAAGGTCACATATGTCAGTGGGTGTTGTTATTTCAAGAGTTTGAGTTCACAGTAGTTGTGAAGCCTAAAAAGAGTAATTGTGGACCTGATCATTTATCAAGAATTGATTCAGGGGGGGATGCACAGAGCATTGAAGAGAATACGCCAGATGCACAACTATTTAGGCTTTGGTGCAAACCCTCAGATTTGGAGGAAATTGCAGTATTTCTAAAGGAAGGTGTGGCACCGGAAGGGATGAAGACATTAGAGAAAAAAAATCTAGCCATACACGCCACGCCCTAAATGTTGATCAGTGGGGACTTATACAAATTAGGGCGTGATGAAGTTTTATGTAGGTGTATACTAGAGCATGAATGCCTCGCCATCATAGAGGAAGCACATGAAGGAAGTGCAGGTGGACATTATGCAGGTGATGCCACCACACGTAAAATATTAATGGTATGATTGTGGTGGGAAAATCTGTATAAGGATTGCAAGGACCATTATAAAGCGTGTGACCACTGTCAGCGCATTGGCAAGCCAGGAAGGAGAGATGAAATGCCTTTTCACCATATTCCTAGTGCTGAACCTTTTGAGAAATGGGAAATAGATTTTGTAGGCCCTATTGCACCATAAGCGCGTAGGACTAGAGTACACTACATAATCACTTGCATGGACTATTTGACAAGGTGGGTAAAGGCAGCCCCAACTAAAGACTGCACATCAACTATAACATCAAGATTTTTGTGGGAGAACATTATCATGAGGTATGGATGCCCTTTAAGTTTAACCAATGATAGGGGTGCACATTTCTTGAATGAGACCATGAGGATCCTATTAGTAGAGTTCATGATGGCTCATCACAAGACTACACCTTATCACCCACAAGCAAATGGAACCACAGAAGCATTTAACAAGATACTGAGTCATACCCTAAAAAATATTTGTGATGTCAGAAGAAAAGATTGGGATGACAAGGTATCAGCCGTATTATGGGCTTATACGACAACTTATAAAAGGATGAACAAAGCCACACCATTTCAATTGGTATTTGGCATGGAATTTGTTCTACCTGTTGAGTTAATGTTACCTTCTCTATGAATAGCACACGCAGGAGGGCTGGATGATGAGCAAGTGCTGAAAGAGATAATTGATGAATTAATGAAGCTGGATGAGAGACGATCACTCATCAGGTGGAGCCAAACAATAGAAAAACAAATCAAAAAGCATGGCATAATCGCCACATTAGGAACAAGAAGTTTGAGGTTGGGCAGATGGTCTTACTATACGATTCTAAGTTTCTGTGCCACCCCAGGAAGTTAAAGGTCCATTGGTTAGGTCCCTATATAATCTCGTACATCCTTGATTTGGGTGTGTTCTAATTACAAGTGCTGGATGGAACGAAATTTCCTAGACACTTCAATGGGAGTAGGTTGAAGCCCTACTATAAATAAGGCTTCTTGGTGTTTGTAAATAAGGTATTTTTTCCCGATAGTTTAGAATATCCTTTATGCATTTCCTTTCTTGTGTTTCCATTTCACATTGTTGTTTTGTTTTACACCTTGGGCACCAGTAACCTTGTTACTTTTTGAAGGTTTTAATTACGCAGAGGACCGCACATCATTTTAGTGTGGGGTGGAGTGATGTGAAGGAAAGCATGGGTAAAGTGCCAAGGAGGATTATGTTGGAAAACCCAGTTGAATGGCCCTGTTTAAAGAGATGTATGAAAGATAAGGTGGAAAAGCATGGTTGGTGTCAAGATAAGGCTACTTTCAGATCCCACGTACAGAGGAGAAAGAAGCACATAAAAAACACAAGGTAGGAAAGAGAAAAATCATGAAAAAAGAAGTGCCTTCGACACTGGTTACGCGCACAGAAGAGTCTCCTGTCAAGATGGATTGGTTGTGCACTAGAAGGTTGGAAGATTGTCTGCACAAGGTTGGGCATGTGAGTTAGGGCGTAAAAGTCAGGATTTGTTTGAAAAATCTGCATTAAACATTAAAAGTATGGTGGTAGGTGAAGTAACATTTAATAATTAAAAATGGGAAAAACTATAAATAGAGGTTCAGACATTTCATTATTCACTTTGTGTATATGAAGAGAAGAGCATTTTAGAACTAGGGTGTCCAGAGTTGATATGTGCAAAGAAAAAATGCAAGAATTTGAGCGTGAGTGACCAGTTTGGATTTACAAACCAGAAAGGAAGTGATTCATGGGCATGGGAAGAGTTGTGGAGAAGCACTGTCTAGTGAAAAGAGATTCCAGTTAGGGTCTGGTATCTAGGGCATGGGTCGGAAAAGAGTTTCTTCGCCAATTTGAGATCTAAACTTGGAAAGGGGTAGTAAAACAAAGCAAGTGAAAGAAGTTGAAGTGTTAACATAAACAATGGCACCCAAGGAACTAGTTGGCATGCCTAAGAAGGGAAAGGGCAAAGACAAGAGCAAGCAACAAGACATTGTCATGGGTACAAATGAAGAGTGGTATGTAGAAATGCAATACCCAAATAGAGTGTTTCTTGGGTGTGAGTAGGAGTCCCATTTAAGAAATATGTTAGTAAATGATTATAATCATCACTCGATCATGATCGAGAAGGAAATGACACTAGAGTTAGTGGACTCGATGAATAAAAGGATAGCAGAGGGTTTTCCCATCTATAATGATGATGTAAAAGTTAATCTGGAGAAGTCAAGATTATTGCAACTCTTTGAGTTGCCCTACTTCGGAAAGCCTGAGTGTCTATATCAATGGCCGATGTTGCACGTGCACGAAGATTACTTCTACTTCACAGGGCACAAGATACACATTACCTCTTAGCTTGTTTCACATATTACAGGCCTCATCTATGAAAAAGCAAGTTTGGAGGACGACCTATGCGACAAGGAGGAAATTAAGGAAACTGTCGCTACTTATGCATACAAAAAGGGGTCAAGGTACTTTGATATCATAGACATCAAGGAACCAGTGATGAAGATGGCCATGCACCTTGTGAAAAATTTACATGGCCAGGTAAACAAGTCTTGGTTGAATGTTTATAAGAGGATTTCAAAAGGCACCATCTACAACTTGTCTACATTCATCGCGGATAAGATTGTGAGTAGTGCGTAGGAAGGTGATAAAATCCTCTTTGGTAATGTCTTGTTAACCATTGTATTCTCAGAGATTGGGTTACCAAATGTAGAGGAAAAATTCGTGTGGGAGTACCCTACTGAAGACCCTTCACCTGTGAAGAGGTTTGAGAAGTACACTTGTGATAGTATGACGACCGTGCACAAGGCATGCTTAGAGAAGTGGTACACATGCTTGAGGAATGCATTTGGGGTGGAATGGAGGGTCCCTGAAATTGCCAATGACCACCAAGGGAGAAGCCAAGTTTGTGGTGTGTTGGTAACCAAATTTTTTCTTTTTTCTTTTTTTATTAAAGGCAAATAGTTTTGAAGGGACTATACCTTGTATACTAAAGGGCTCAAAATCCAGATAGTAAAGATGAGAGAAACAACCCAGAGAAGGGCAAAATAGTCAACCAAGGAGGGCTCAACAGCCAAATATTACAATATAAGTGAAAAAAGGATCTAAATGTACAAAGATCCAAAAATAAGAAGGAAAGATAAAAAAGAAACCAAAAGAGAAACAACATATATAGCTCCGCCAAAAAATAGCATCACAACAACCCGTTACTTGATGGCTCTATCAATCTTGGTCTTGAAATCCTGCAGCGATATGAAGAAGGCAATGGCAGTGGCCTGAGAGGAGTCTTGCAAATTTTTTTCTCCTTTTCAGTCTGAGAAGCATCACAAATTTAACATGAAGCTTGGAGGTAGATAGATCATGATGTATGAAATTTTGTAGCCAGGGATATGATCTAACTGGCACTAAAATTTGTGGAGAGATGGATAACAATTAAATAGGACTTGATCTTGTCCTAATTGTTTAAGTTGTGCCTTTCAACCAAGGTAAGATTGCAGCCTCTGTTTTGTGAAGGAGGTGAAAATATCCTTGTAATGTGTAGATTGTATAGAGATGGCCTTGAGAAAACATGATTAATTTCCCATTATTCAAACTCAACAAAGTTGTCACTACTAAATGATGGAAATGATTTCAAGACAAGGCTAAGGCTAGTAAAGATATGGTATGATCCTGATTTGCTTTGTGCATTTTTGTAAATATATTGTACTCTTTTGTTGACACACAATACAATGCAGGGGTATTATAGGTAGGATTAGTTTGTTTGAATGAATTTTGGGTGGGATTTTAGACAAGACAAACCAAGGTCCACCAGCTTCTTTGAGGATTTCAACAAAATATGGAGAAACTTAACAGTAGAAAGTATCAAAATGGTTAATCATCCCTTCAACCAGGATATGTGCATCAAATGGAGGCCCAGATCTGCACTATTCCACACAATATTTGATCATCTATCAAAAAATATTGAGTTAGAATGGATCAATGAAGCATTTAGCAATAACTATTTAATCATGACCTAAGGTGCACTCAAAGGTTTATAAACAATCTCTGAAATCAAGGAAGGTAAAGTGATTTTAAATTTGTTTATCTCTTTATCAAATGAAAGCTCTTCTGAATCTGAGATTGCAAATGCCACTAAACTATCACAAGAAATGAGACCATTGTATGATCAAGAGATATTTTAAACAAAAGACTACAATAGGAAATAAGAAACACAAATTTGAAATGCATTCTGAAATGTAAGCATTCAAAGATTTTTCCCAGAGACAACACAGAATAACTCAAAAACTGATCAGATTTATTAGTAGGGGAATGTTTTGATAACAATCTCAGAGCTTGTTGATGGATTTACAATTGAAACCAACTTAACATGATTTGAAATATGATACAAAGAGAGTTATATGAGTCTCTCAGGTGGTCACTCAGAGAATTGGCTTCTTACCAAATTTTCCTGTGAAATTTTTAGTTTCCCAGGCTTCTTTTTTAACTCTTCCAACCCTTTGCATGAAAAATTCATGCAATATATAGCATTTTTCCTCCTTCAAGCCTTATTTCCTAAGCAAAAAATATGAAAAAGGATCAAGTTTGTTACAAATATTCCCCATGATTTTCTAAAAGTGGCACTTAACCAATTTTATGAGGAGGAGATGTGGGGTATTCAAAAAAGCAAAATATTACAAATCTTCATCATTCCTTGAAGTGGAAGCACATTTTTCATTCCCCATGAATGTAGACCCCTTTTATTTCATTATTCATCCTTATCCCTCCAAAATTTGACTCTGCAACATTGAATATGATATTTCACGTTTTGCATGAACTAGAGAAAAAAAGCATTAAAAAAGTACCTTAGATCTACAAATTGAATTTTCAAATTGATTCCATTGATCCTTAATGGCCAAAACGACATGAATGCACAAAAAATTTGATCAAAAATGATGAAAAAAACGTATTTTCACACGTCCTGGAGTAAAAATGGCGGCCAAACTAAAAAATGTACAGTTACCATTGATCTTCCTTTATCCTTTAATCTGAGCCCTCCACGTGTCACAATGTGATTGGAAATGGGCTCAGGATCAAATTCTAATAGGGGAATATTACAGCAATGAATGTTAATGATTTGACACTAGAGGGTCTCTACCCATCTGCCCTAAAGATTTGATGCTAAAATGTGGCATAATTTGATTGGATCCGGGGTCAAGATTAAATTGCAACTCTTTGAGTTGCCTCTACTTCGAAAATCCTGAGTGCCTATATCAATGGTTCTCTATGGCTCCGCCCTTGCACAGGACATGTGTCCTCATTTGATTGGCTGCAGGGTAGTGCTATTATTTTGTACTTCAACTCCCTTTCACCAAAGGTAAATTTTCCACATTTCCTCTGCACTCCCACACCTCCTCCTTTTCCCTAAAATTTGTCAGGATGACCTATGCGACCTACGGAGGCAATTAAGGAAACCATGCGCTGCTTATCCAATACAAATAAGGGGTTGAGGTACTTTGAGCAGACCCGCCGAACCATGACCAATTACAAATGACCATGTATGATGAAGATCGTCAGCTACACCTTGATGGGCAAAGTTAAATGGCTAGGATGACCATGGACCCATGGTAAATGCAAGTCCTGGCTTAGAATTTGATTTTTTTGCTAAGGATGGAAAATTTCTAGAAATTGAAACCATCTGATAACTTGTCTTTAAAGCATTTTTGATCATGCCGATAAGATTGTCAAAGGCATGCAAGTGCAAGAATTGGTGATAAAATCGAGCCTCTTTGGTCAGGAAAAATGTGCTGTTAACCCATTGTATTCTTGAAGAATTTAGGGTATTGGATGCAATGAACAAATAAACTGTGGGAGTACTCTTGCTGAAGGGGCACTTCACCTGCAAATGAGGTTTGAGAATTACACCTATATGATGGTCATGCACAAATGTGTGCCTGGAGAACTGGTACATCATCCACCTGAAAAGGGAACACATGTTTTAGGTCATGCAGAGAAAAGGAGGATCCCTTGCAATACGATTGCCAGTGACCACAATAGGAACCAAGCTGAGTTTGTTGTGTACCAACATTTCTTCCTTGGCAGATTTAAATCATATAGATGAGACATGGAGCCCATGGTACAAGCTCCCTTTTTCCTTCACAGCTCAACACTTCCAAGCGGGAGTGAATGGGCTTAAATAATCCAAGAAGTTGAATTTGGACCTTGATAATCTGGACCGGGACCATAGAGAAATGCACAAAGGGTTGGTTTACCCCAACAACCTTGTACATACATGGAGAAGTACATGTCACATGAGGTCAAAATGGTGAGACCCACGACTTTTCCCATTAAAGGAGGGATCGTGGCATGAACATACCTCTGCATAAGACCAAAATTTGAGAAGGGCGTGTATCTAGAGAATGAGGTGTCCATACCTAAGGACCCAACTGACAGGAAGAGACCCACACCCAAATGGGAGGAAAAAGAACCAAAGAAGAAAGTACCAAGTGTAGTGGATACACAGGAAATAGGTACCCCTGGGACAAGCGCCAGAACAAGTATGTATTCTCATAAGAAAAATTCCATAGTCAAAGAGAATACTCTATAACTAGAGGAGTTGTTAGACAAGGATTCATCAGAAGAAGAAGAGACAGAGTCACCTACACTGGAATCCCCAGTTGGGAAGAAGAAGAAGATGATGGAGGAGTCAGATTCTGAGTACACTAAGAGCTTGGGGGCCTACCAGGGTGAAAGGGATGATGATGAGGAAGATGAGCCTGAGGTAAACCAAGAACAACCTGTGTTCAGTGTACATGACTCAGAGGAGGGAGAAGGAGAGAAGAATGAGTACATATTTGCATGGAGAAAGGGCAGCCAGGAGGAGGAAGGTACCTGGGAAAAAGAAGGGAGTGAAGAGGTAAAAAAAGTGGTGGAAAGAGAGGTTGAGAAGATCATTGAGACCTTGGTGGAAGAGGAGTTGGAATGCAACACTGAGCTGGTGATTAATGAGGATAAGGAAGAGAGTGGGGAAAAGGACCACGATAGCACTGGAGGTCCCACTTTAACTATAAATATTCCTAAGGGCACGCGCACGGGAGGAAAGCACGTGGAGGAGGATAGGCCATGGATGGGTTATATTGATGACCCTAATAAAGTTTTGCGCGCACGGTTCTAAAGCATGGTTCTAGCAGAGGAGCTCTTGGAAATGTCATCTTTTTATAAGGAGGCTGCATACCCGTGGACAAGGAATATACTCTCATGGGCATTTGAGTCCCATCTTGATGAGCCAGAATTCGAAGTAAGCCACGGGGCAATAATAACATTTCCGGAATCAAAAGGAGACAACCTAGTGGTGAATGCTCAGTGGCTCTCAGATGAATAAATGTGCAACATGCTCAACAAGGTCTCCATTGAGGTCAAAGCTAGACTCTTTGGACAGAATGATAGATTCAAATTTCTAGAAGATGAAGTGGAGGAGAAAGAGGAAGAGTTAGCTGAGAGGACAAAGGAGATGAGTCAAGAAAAGATAATCAACATGGCCAGTTACAACGTGAGTTAAAGGACAAGAAGGCTAGAGTGCACGAAGTATACAAAAGAGTGGAGTCCATTACAAATGCAATAGTGTTGAAAGCATCCCAACCTAGCGCCTCCCATGCAGAAGTATGGATCTACCCTGGAATTCCTGGAAGACTTAACAAGGATCCTCACCATGGAGAGGTAGTCGCTAGCCTTCTGAATCTGCAAAAGAAGTGGCCACACATTTAGAAAAGGAGGATAAATTGAAATTAGTGGCACTCATAGTTCTAATACAACAAGGTCCTTACTAATGTAAAGATTGCTTCCTAGACTGCTAAGGCCACGTACGACAAATGCGCGGACAAAGACATAATGTGGCAAGCATATTGGTCACTAATGTTGAAGCAGAACTTAAAGAGTTCTACGATAAGAACAAGGGGAACAAAGTGGAGCAAGAAAGGATCCTAGCCGAGGTAGAAAATAAATCAAAAGCTATTGAGGCCTTACGGGGCTCAGTTAAAAACTAGCTAAAGAAACTATACCCACAGATTACATGAAGGATGGATGCGCTAGAGGATATAGGTAAGGAGTTAGAGAAAATTGTTGACACCATGAGCACACAAGGGGATGGGCTGGGTTTTGATCAGGTGAGCGCCTTAGTAGGTGATCTTTTCTAGAGAGCATAGAATGAGGTCGATGCCTAGAACAATCTGGAGGCCGAATTGCAGAAGAACTTCCCTCTCTTATTGCTTTAAGTAGCATCATTCCCCATTCTTCCTTATTTTCCCATTCTTTGTCCCCTTTATTCTTTTTCCAAGACGTTAAGTCTTTGTGTATTTCTTTATTCTTTGAGGAATTTTCTGAGGGCAGAGAACAGGTAAAGTGTGGGGTGATGTTGGGCTCTTGAAATATCAGCTAAGTCCAAAAAGGGCACATATGTGCGCAAGGTTGTCAAAAGCGCAAAAGATAAGGCACATAGGGAAGGGTTAAAGTAGGGTTTTGGTAGAACCTAGGATGCATGCCCACAGAGCAGAATCCAAGACTTAGCCATTTTTGACCTATCAGGCAGGACACAAGAAAAACATGACTCGAGTGGATAAGGTGCCAGCCTGGTAACAGGGTGGCCTAGAAGGAATATGCCCTGCGATAGAAGCTTCTAGAAGGACATCATGGCAAGGAGTGGTGAGCTTAGGCCTGGAGGAGCATGCACCCATGGAGGACCACATTCAGACACTTGGCGATAGATCTGAGGCCACAAAAGAATGAATTGGTAGTTCAAGAAGGCTATATATACAAGTGCCTGCAGAAGCAAAGAGAGATGAAGTGAATAGAGGGTGGAGCTCTGTAGAAATACTGCAAGGACTCTGTTAGCTTGGGTAAATAATCATAGGAAAGGATGTATCAATGGTTTGGGGGTTATAAATTTTCTTTTGAGAGCCTAGCTATATGAATCCAGTTATAATGCATGACTGTGGTCTGCCTTTCTGTGACATTCTGTAATGGGCCTAATGAATGTAATGAGGTTACCAATTTATGTGAATATGAACATTAATGGTTCTGATGCATACATCCTTCTTCATAGCTCTTTTTCATTTATGTTTATGAACTAAGTATGAATGCTTGTACAACTTCCTTTCTGTTTTGGTGTAAGTTCTATAATCTGTTAAGCTCTTTTCTGCCTGGAATGACTGCAAGGATCTAGAAGCCGTTCTGAGCTCTATGGTGCTTGTATGTCTTATTTCCTCTCAATCTCTTAAACTCATGGATCATAGATGATTTTTCCCACTAAACTCACATAAAAGAGAGACTTGGTGCCCGTGCGTGCCTCAGGTGAGTGCCCAGCACCTGCTGGGTGATAGGTTGATGCGCATGGGATTTCTTTCCTTTGTGATGGGTGTAAAAATGACTACAAATCTTGTTGATCAACTTGTTTAATTTTTCCACCAAGTCTCTCATTGACTATTGCGATTATTTATTTATCTGAGTAAGTTGAGCAAGTAGGGAATGAGCATCTTTGATGGTCTTGAATATTTCTTCAAACTTATTTTTCATAATACCCTAATCAACAATTGAGCGTGAAGGAAAATAGTGGAACCAGTTCGCCCTGACATCTTATAATGTTTCCATGAACAACCGCACTACAACATCTACATGTTGTACTTGAAGGATGCCACATGATGTGATGAAGGTTATGATATGATTGTTATGAAATTTCTTTCCATCTATTTAGAACTTTAGAAAGTTATTTCTTGACCCTTTTGGGAGTTCGTGAAGTGGCAACATCAAAGACAACAAACCAGTGTTTTCTCCCCATGGTACAAATGTTTGTGCTTCCATTTCCTCTTCCCATTATTATTATTCTTCTTCTTCTGGCTCTTCTTCTCTTTCTTATTCTTCTTCTTATTCTTTTGGGAATTTAAAATTCAATGGTGGATGATAAATTGGAGAATTAAGAGAATTTGCAAGGTGAGTATCATTGTAGTTTGGATAGGTTTTCCAAGGGTACTACTTGATGAATTTGATGGAGATGAAGCTTGAGAGAAATAATAAGGATCATCTCTTACTTTCTCTTTCCATTTTTGTAAAGTTTTAAAAGTAGGGTCAATGATTCCACCCAATCTATTCAATCTAGTATATCTTCTTTCAACCAGGTTTTCTCAAGTACTTAGGAAGGAAAAAAACTTGAAAAGTGCAGATTTCTCAAAAGGATTGCAACAAGGATGTTGAACATGTATAATATTTTTCAATTGTTTGGTTTCAATGGTTTTAATATCTTCTTTATTTGTATTTTCATATATCTTTTTGGGTGCACAAGGGAAAATATCTCCCCAATGGAGTCACCAAAAAATATTGGTGAAATAATTTGTTGTGTTGAAAATTATGTGTTTCCACCAACACTTAAGGGGATATTCCCCTCCTTCTTGTGTATGGGTATTCTCCCATTATTGAATTTAAACTATCCTAATTCTATCTAGCTAATGTGGGGGTGACTAGTATGCAAAGGATCACATAGGAACGCTTCACTGAACCTATGGAAAAGTTCTTGTATGGGACAAAAGGAAGGAATTTGTAGTGGTGAGGGATGAAGGAGAGGAATTAGGAAAGAGAGAGTTATTTTTGTGAGTATGAAATAATAGAGTTCAAACACAATAACTACAATAGTTCAATATTCAAGTGGAGGGAAAAAATAATGTAGGACACTAGCAAGACCAACAAACCACAGAAAAAAATTCTTTAGGTTCATCGATCAAGGATATCAAGTTCCTTCTTGGTTATTCAAGATCGCTATAATTTAAAAGTTGTAGAATAGAGAGGAAAGAGGAAAACATGTGAAAAGGACATGAAATAAATGCATCTTTTATTTCTTGTGTAGTTGTGATACAAAACTTCACAATTTACAACAATCCACAATAGCCACACAAAAGAGTAACTTTCAAGGTCCTTTTGAATGGAGAAGCCATTCCAATTTATAGCCTTATGAATTATCTTTTCATTTACCCCTCACATGACTCTTCATGTTCCTATCCCACTTGTGACCTTTCAACCGCCCCTATAAGAGATAAATTAAGTACCTCTCTTATAATTTGAGAGAGTACTTTTACATTTTAAAAATATTGTCACTTAAGTAAATAGGAAAAAATATCATCATTATGTATAATGAAGAATTAAAAAGGGGGTAAGAAGAGGAGAAGGGAAAGTGACTGACTGATCAACTGCTGATGAATAAATTGTTGATCTAAGGTATGGTGATCAAAATCTCCTCCTTTTACAAGATGCACAGACACCTCGGAATACCGAATGAGTATTTAGAAACACTTATGATGAACATATACATCACTTATGATGGTTCCTCCTTGATCCATAGTGAGAGTGAGGATTACTATCTTACTCCTTAGACTTTCACAATTGACATTGATGATAAAAAACCTGCTCCACGATGTTTGAACCCCCTGATGTCTGACCACACTACCAAGTACTTAATTGAGTGTTTAAGATAACTGTTATACCAATACCATAAAATGAAGCTTGGATGGTTTCTCATTCTTGTGTACAAGGTTCCCCAAGTGAAGATCACTTATATAAATTTCTCAATACAAGAGTATCTATAGAATGAAATCAGATTCGAGGATGATTGTGTACCTTATACATGAAAGAGTGAACTCTTGATCTTTTGTGTAGAATGGATTGAATGCTTAGGTGATTTGACTAGTTTAGCCAGACCACTTATCTCACTTTAATCGGCTCACTGAGATCAACTCAACCAGCTCAACTTATCTATCTCACCAAGATCAACTCAAGTGGCTCAACTTAACCACCTCACTGAGATCAACTCAAGAAACTCCCTCAGCTCACTTAACTCAAATCAATCAGCTCATTGAGCCCAACTAGATCACCGGAGAGATGATGGTCGATCAATACCTAATTGTTATTTATCTTGAGTTTCAATGGAGTTTTTGGTTCTTTTTACATTTCACAATGTCCCTGAATTTCACTTGTTGCGCCCTGCTATTTCCTGTGTCACTCCTTTACACAATTCTGACCAGGGTGATGCTTCAAGATCTTCATGAAGGATGAATTTTTTTGTTTCAGATGCGTAAAAACATTACAATCATGTAAGTATGGAAAAAATCAATGAGATGAGTGAAAATGGAGCCAATTGATACTGTTTGCATAAAAACTAAGACTTTCTATTTTTGGCAGGCTGGACTAGGACCTGATGTTTTTGGAAATTTTACAATGTTTTCCCTCCCTCATGTTTCTTACATTTATGAAGGACCACATATGTCAATAATTCAACTTATTTGACTATTTAATATTTTTATTCATGCCCCTCTCATCCCCACATGCTTCAGGGTTTTCAGGGCCTCAAGTTTATTGTGGGTGCATTGCTTAGCAGTTGCAAACAAACCGTAGTGCCTACACAACTCTGGGTTTTACTTGCAAGAGTCAGTGCTCCAAATTCGTCTGAGTTACTCTATGGCATCCCCAATAGTAATCAAATGACTCTATTCAGTCACAACTCTCCCAATAGCTCAGGAAGATGACCTTCTCCATAGCTCTTTGAAAAATCAACAACTTCATCATGCAAAAACTTGCCAAGATAAAACTTAGATTCTTCAAGATCCTTCGCATCGAGCTTTAGACTTGTCCTCTAAATAAACTCGCCTGATGCTTGTTGGGAACTCCAACCTACCTCACCGAGTTAACTCGGAATGATGATGACAAATAGCTTCACCACATATACCTGAAAACTCGGTGAGTTTTCTCCAACTCGCCCAAGTACTTGCTCTCCGAGTAAACTAGATTTTTCAGGGACATTTTCCTCCATTTTTCTAATTTTGCCATATTTCCCCCCTTTTCCCATTTATAGCTAAGTGAAGATTGGGTCCTGGAGCATGTTACTTTTACCATTTCAATCACTAAAAATTCAATCAACTGCCCAAATTCCAAATTAATGAAGTTGCTCCAATATTTACAAAATGGGGGTAAAAAATGGATAATGGATGAAGGGTGCTAAATAGTTTTTCAAAAAATGAGTTTTCATGACTTTTTTGCCTTCCTAGCTAATTGCAACTTGACTACGGGTGATAGAAAGCATGGTGGGTTGAAACTAGGGTCAGATGGCTTGGTATAGGGTGAATTTTTCTATACCCTTTGGAATGGAGAAAATAGGTGCAATAAAATTCACCTCAAGGAGATGGTGACACGTGGCACAGTGTGGTGGAATGAGAAGGAAATGGAGAAAACCTTGTTTAAGCACTCATGGGAGGAACTTCAGGCGCATGAGGAACCTTGAGAGGGGATAGAGAGGGGAAATTTTTTGTGTCCTATTTGTCTCCTTGGGAATGGAAATAATAGGGACACAAAAATTCACCCTCATGAGATGATTCCAGGTGGCACAACGTGGATGCAAGATGGGGAAGGTGAGATAGGCTAGGTAGGCCCTCTGGAGTGCTTAACTTGGTCATGTGGAGAACCTGGAGAAAGGTATGAGGAGGGGAATTTTGTGTTCCCTCTATCCCCTTAGGAATTTAGACAAGAGGGACATAAAAATTTTCCTCAACCTGGAGGTGACAAGTGTCCTATCTCAAAAATGACTGACTGCGAGAAACACACTTGCAAGAGAGACAACCTGAAGAGAAGATGTTTGGAGCTCTAGGAGGTATTTTATGATCAAGTATTAGATGATTTTGAATCCCAAGAGAATTATGAGAAAAATGGAATGGGATTTAGAACCCAATTTATATTTAATCATAAAAAAATTCCCCTTTTTATTTTGGACAACAGGGTGTGTTTGCCAAAACTGAGCTTTTATGAGAAGCCATTAGGTCTTGTGAAAGAATTTATGATTTCATCATGTATAATATACTTTAAAATTTCCAATTCCTATTTGTTTTCTTTCTAATTCATTACAGAACTCCAAAAATCCTCTACAAAATATTAGGTATCGATTTCGACTGCATGCTCCTTACATCTGAAAAACCTACTTTCACTGCAACTATTAATATTATCATTGAAAAAAACACCCTTTAATTATTCATCAATGGATATATGAGTAATCAATGTTTTTGGGTAACATGGGATTGTCTCCAAGTTGTGGGACTTTCTACTTGAGACAAACCTCCATAGAATGTTGGTTCCTCTACATAATCCTAATGCTAAACTACTCATATTGCTGGAAATACAACTGTCTAATCTTATTATAAAAATCCAACGGACTAGGGGAAGAGAATGATGCATAAAAAGGGGAAATCCTAAGCTAATAGAGGAGATAAAAATAATAAAAGGGGGAAATACGCTCTTAGATGAGTAGAAATGGGAGGAAAATTAAAGAACAGAGGGAAAACATGAGTGCCATAGTCCAAAACAACATTCAAACTCTCATTTCCATGGGGCACAATAGAAATAAACCTTGTAAAAGGAGAATAAATATGCACAATATACTTGAAAATATATGGAGAGGCAAGATAATGTAATAAACACAAGCTAGGGTAGAAGATAGCCACAAAACATGAATTTTATTACTTCAAAGAGATGCACAACCCATTACAATGAAGGAATAAGGAAAAAAACCATTGAAAATATCCAAATCTAAGGCTTGCAACTCAAAATACACATATAGCACTTGAATGATGATGTACCAACATTCCAAGAGGGTCCAACCTTTACAAATGGGCATCATTTTACCTTATATAGAAAATGGGAAAGAGAGGGGAGGGAAAAATGAAGGAAACTTGAATTTTAACCTTCAACCACCAACATCATGCATTGAATGTCTAAAAATAGGCATGGACACCCTACTAAAGTCATTCCCCTATAATAATTTTCTTGTAAGATAAGGAATGAACACCATACCTCATCAAATTTGGTGGTTGAGATACTTGGAACTACATTGTTTAATGCTGGAATGTTTTCCCTCTGTTTCATCCACCTAACCTCATCAAACTTAAGATTTCTAGTTTCTGTGCTGTAGTACATGATGTGACCTTTCCAATGAGAACAAATTAGTGAAATTTGAAGTTATAGGGAAAAATTTATGGAATTCTAAAGTTCTGTAAATCAGGAGAGTCATAGTAGGGTTTCCTATGGGCTGCAATAGACCAATTTAATGTTATGGTGTTGGGTGCGGATGAACTAGTTGATTGAAAAAAATAAGGGAATGTGGGAGTTGTTCCATTTATTCCAATGATGCCCATTCAAACCAATTTTTTTACACTCCTCTATCTCCCGCTTCACCCGCCACTTAGTTCCTCTTACCTCTTAGTTGACCACATCGGCCAATTAGTTATGTGATGAACTAAAGGCCCATCAGAAATGTTTTATCAGTGCTTAAATTGACTGATCCAGCCGAAATAGTGCCCCCATTTTCTCTCCTCTGTCCCATCAGTGGAGTTACTTATACGGAAAACATAAGGAACACGGGAACAATTCCTTTGGTTCCTATAAAGCCCATTTATCTGACCTCAATGCCCCAAACCCTTATTTTAGATGATACGAAAATGTGAAGAAAATGAGGAATAAAGGAGATTTCCTCATGTTCCTTCAAAGTCCGATTTGGATGATTTACTTGTATTTTGCCAATTTTCAAGGTTTTTGGCTAAGTATGGAAATGAAGGAGCTTAACAAGGAGGAAAGGAGTGTCCCAAACATTGATTCGACACAATTTTCATCAATTTTCTGTATCCAAGTTCAAGATGGAGTTACAAATTATCAAAATATCTTGGGTGTATTTTGGATAACAATTCCCAAACCTCCAAAAGTTCCTTAAATATTCATAAATCAGTTCCAACATATTCATAGCTCTTTGATACCACTTTTGGATGAGTGCGAGATTTCATATCCTTCCCAGAGAGTACACACCTCCCCTAGAATGACTAGAATTATCCTTTCAAGGCCTAATGAGAAACTAGTCATTGGAAGAATTTCAATGAATGAGGTGAATGACCTTGATAACATGCTTTAAGAACCTACACAAGATTATTCAACACAATTGGAGTACATGCAAGGTCAAGTTAGGTGTGACACAATAGAAAAATTTACCACTTAGCCTTTTTTCCATTGCCTCAACTCCTAATCAAAGACCAACTCGAAATAATATAAGAAGAGTGGGACACTGATGAAAAGTTATAGTTCGACTACTTCCTTGATTTTTACCTCAATGTAGCCTTCTCCTAGGCTACCTACCACATGGAAAAATATATTTCTATCCCCCTAGAATTCCATTCATTACTTATAATTATCAATTATAATTTTATCATGATTACCACTTAATTGCAAAAAATGAGTTGACACCCTTCGAGGAAGCTCATTGGCTCTTAGGACCGACCTTTGCCAATAAACTAGTCAAATATTTGTCTGATATCTATTTTGTTTAGTTGTCTTTGCATGCAAGTTCTCTCACTCGTTAGAAGGAATAATCCACATCTCTTTTGCACCCATTCATCTTGACACTGAACTGTTAGTGCATGTATCATTAAACCCTTCTATATTCTGAGTTTTTTTATGTTTTATCATACAATTGACTAAATAAAATTCACCTCAAACATTCTGGCATGCCTGGTGAGATGGTTAATCCCCTTTTTATTATATTTCATATCTTCATGTTTGTTTTCTTTTCAATATCATCTAACCTTATAGCTTGGAGTGACTTACTATCAATTTTTCAAAAACACGTAGATATTAAAATAAAAAGAAAAAGGAATAGAGATCACATGTATGCTTATTTTCCTTTCATTTCTCTTTCAACATCACATTTTTGTATGATATTTTCATCGAAATCGACATTTCCATTGGGATATTAAAGTGAAATTTCATTTCTTCTTTCTTATCTACATTAATTAGGGGTTATAAATTTACATTCACAATCTTCCCTCACACATAACCAAACCACATCTTAAATAAAACTTGCACCTAAACAATTTCTTCCAGGTCTTCCTAGTTGGACTTCATCACTAAGAGGGAATTCGAATCAATGTTTTGGCTGAGTATGAACAAATAGCTGGGAAATATATTTACTAAGCACCTGATATCCTTATCACTATGGGATCTTGAAGTGAGGGGGGATGCAATAAAATGGCACCTCATACCGACACCAACGTAGATTCAGACATCACACAACTTTGGGTATATCAAGGACCATGGCCTTAACACACATGAAATAAGCCTTTTTCTAGTTACCTTTTATCCATTTTTCATTTCAAACATTTCTTAAGGTAATAAAGATAATCAAAATCTTCTGATTGTATAGTTTTTAATTTTTGAAAAAAGCCATCTTTCGTTTCTTTATTATATGTTTGATTATTTCATGGTTCTAACTAGACTACAATCTCGATTTGATAATATCTCAAATATGAAAGATTAACTTTAGTCTCATATTTAAAATATCCCAAGATTGACAAATCCACCCTTAGAAATAGATTTGGTGCCACCACATTCTCTTAGTACTTAATCTGTAATATCAGAAGCACCTTGTCTTGATACTCTACAGTTCTACTCTGTAGTTCTACTCTACAGTTCTTCTAAAGTGACGACCCAGTCTTCATATAACTCGTAGAAACAAATATGATTTCCCTTTCTAGCTACCTTTTCCAAGGGTATATGTATTACTTGTTCCCCCTATCCATACTATTTTCCAACTTCCGAAGTCACGACTTGCAACTACTCCAGAATCCATGATCTTTATTATCAACCCATTATAGAACAAATCTCCCCTTACCCCTCCACTAGTGAGATAGGGATATTAACACCCACTTCATCTCCTCCCATCACTAGTTTTGATATTAACACTATCTCATCACAAGAAACATCCAACCAACAACCTCCTAAGTCATCAAATTCCTCATCAAAATCGTCACTCACACAAAGCCACACTATGAACTCCCCATCCAGGTCTAATTTCACAGCCTCCACTTCTCCTCTTCCACCTCCCATAAGATTAGCTGGTGTTCCCATCACTAAAATCCCTCTTATCACATATCAATTCATTCCACCCCAACAACCCACATCTTCAATCTAAAATCTAGTTATATCTATCCCCACATCTATACCTCATCTCAATAAAATTTCTATTGCTAGTACTCAACCTTTTCACAAAATGAATTCCCTGCCCATATCTTACAATATAACACCATATCTTCTCAATATATAACACAACCATCCTAACCTCTTATTAACACTTTCATTCTTATTCCTTATCAATACATCTATCCCTCACAACCATTAGTATATCATTATACCTATAATATCCCAAAAAGTACCCCTCTTCATCATAATATCCCATTACCTGACAATTTATATAAAAAATCAAGTTCCCATCCGTATAATCAAGCCTTTACCTCTCTTCAAACACACAACCTCAGAATGATCCCATGCATGCATTATTAAGAAAAAAAGCAATCCTTGAAGCAACCACCATGGGACCCAAGAAAAGCCTCTCATATGAAAAAAATTGCAACGATCCTATCCATCCATATGTTCCTTTCAAGGCCTATACTTTACACTGGGAACTCCACAAATTAACTAAGCTTTATAGTGAAGATGACCTACAATAACATATCATATCCTTCCTTTATGAGTGTTGGCTTATTTCCCACAACTAGGACCTTATGTTGAGAATATTTCCTATGTCCTTAGCTGGTCCTGCCCTTGATTGGTACAATAACATACCACAAAATTATCTCTTCTCATTCGTACAACTTGCACATTTGTTTCTAAAGTACTTCTCAATACAAATTTCTCATAATATCTCCATCAATGATCTCTATGCCATTAAAATTTTTGAGGAAGTGTCCTTTACATATTTTGTCATCAGATGGTGAGGGATTATTAACCAACTTTCCTTCTCTCTCCAAAAAACTAAGTTGATTGAGTTGTTTTCTCAATCATGCACCAGTCACATATCATCGAATCTCTAAATCCAATCCTTACAAGAATTTGATAAAGCCTTTACCATTTCTCAGAAACTAGAAAGTTGAGACCTCGAAGATGGTAAAGTGAAACTGTGATCCAAGACACCAAAACCTGAGTCTTCGTTTAAAACTTATTCCAAAAATGATAAATCTAAAGGGTCACAAAACATGTGTTGGAAATAAGGTGTTTTAACCTTGTTTGGTTTATTCATTTAAGATTTTCCTACAGCTGTTTCACATATTTGGCACTCTAAAAAAATATGAGTTGTAAAAATATTCCCATATGATAGTATATCATGGAAGGGATATTTTTAGAGATATTATGACATATTTAAGGGTTAAAAATAGGGGAGAATATTGCTGACGTGGGAGCCTAATTTTAGACTAAAATCTTGCTCTTTAATGCAATCCATCTCATGAGAGGTTTTACAAACCGTAGATGGTTTCATTTATAACCGAAGGTCTATAAATTGAAGGATTGGAGAAGTAATTAGTGTGGTGACTTTTGTAAGTACTATAATGTTGAAATCCTCCTAGAATTGTTTCTGGTGATACTCCTATAAGAAACTTGCTCTGCAATTGTATGTAGTCTTGTTATTATATTTGAAATACATTGAGTGGGATTTTGGAGTGTGGGATTTTTTATCTGAAAGGATTTTCCCCATGTATATCTGGTGTTTGTGTTAATTGTTTATTTTCCTATTATGAATGTGTTGCTAGAATTTCTATGACTATTTTATTAAGTTTAAAGTTTTGCATAATATCTCTCCTCAAGATTAGCGTAGGAAGTTGTTCCACTACTCTAATTTCCTAACAAGTGGTATCAGAGCTTGATCACATTTGGTTTCAGTTGTGGGTTGTTGAGTTTTTTGTGCTAATATGGGTTTGAGTGGGAGCTTGTGCAGAGGATACTTTGTTATCTAGTTGCAGATATTTTTCAAAGGGCGAGCACATCTGGGAGGATTTAGGTAGAGAAGTTTTCTGGCACAAAATTTGAAATGTGGAAATAGAAGATAGAAGATCTATTGGTTAATTGGGATCTATGGGATGCTGTGGATGATAAGGTCCATAGGCATATAGATCTAGTTTTGGCTGCAACATATGATGTAATGGAAAGAAAAGCTAAAGGCCTTATTAGACTATGACTTGTAGATTCTAGCCTGATAAATTTCCATGAAGAATATACTTCGAAGAATATTTGGAAAGAGTTGGGTGAGATATAACAAGCTAAGTCTCTAGTAAAGAATATTTTCTTGAGGAATAAGTTGTATTCCTTGAGAATGGAAGAAGGTGGAAAAATATATGAGGAAACATTTAATACGTTGGTGACTCATTTTACCTCGGGTCGGGTTAAGATGGATGAAGAAGAAAGGTGCCAAACTATGATGGTTTTGTTTCCAGACTCATAGGACAACCTAGTCATGACCATTGGGAGCACTTAAGTCACTCTAAAGATGGAGGATGTTATTGGTTTTGTAATCTCTGAAGAGATGAGAAGGAAGGTCTCTTTGAATGCCAAAGAGGCTTTGATTGTTTGAGGAAGAACAAGAGAATGAGGAAAAGATGAGAAGAAGTGTGGATGTTCCAAGAATAAGGGGAGATCAAAATCCCATGGTAAGTCTAAGGTGATATGCTAGAACTTTGGAAAAGTTGGACACTTCCAAAGGGAATGAAAAGAAGAAAAGAAAAATAAAAATAAAAAGAAGAAGCATGATTTTTATTCCGAGTTAGAAAAGGAAGATGAAGATGCCTTTATTACAGGTTTGGCCACTCGTGCAGGAGATAATGCATGGTTAAAAGACTCAGGTGCATCTTTCCACATGACTCCTAACAAAAACTGGTTTAATAAGTATGAAAACTATGATGGTGGTAAGGTGTATTTGGGTGATAATTCTTTCCTTGAAATTTTTGGTCATGGTAGTATTTAGGTGAAATTTTGTAATGGTAGAATTAGAAGATTTGATGGTGTCTTACATATCCTAGGACTAGTAAGAAATTTATCATCTATTAGCAAGCTAATAGATGTGGGTGTCCATGTATATTTTTTGAAGCAGGTGTTAAAATGGTGAGAGGTGTTATGGTAATAGCAAGAGGAAGTAGATCAGGTACATTTTACCAACTTGATGCATGCATGATTGAGTGCAATAACACTTCGGATAAAACTAAGCCAGAAACTATTTCACTGAAAAAAGTTGATGGTTTCCTCCTTTGTGGATGGTCGTGGATTTTGGGTACCCAAGGGTGATCTGTATACTGAATCAAAATTACCTGCACAGAAGACCATGTTATGGCACCAAAGGCTTGGCCACATTGGAGAGATGGGTTTAAAATCCCTAAAAAATAAGAACCTCATTGAGGGTTTGAATGATTGCAATCTAGAGTTTGATTTCTGTGAGCATTGTATTTATGACAAACAAAATCACATTCAATTTTATTCATCTTCTCATAAGTCTTCACATATCTTGGATCTAATCCATTCAGATGTATTTGGTCCTCTTAAGGTTGCTTCTATTTCTAAATCAGTTTATTATGTTAATTTCCTTAAGGATTTTAGTATAAGAACATGGGTATATTATTTAAAGAGTAACTATGAAACTTTTAGTTGTTTCAAGAAATTTAAGGCTATGGTTGAAACTCAGACTGGGAAGAAAATTAAGTGTTTGAGATTTAATAATGGTGGTGAGTACTATTCTGTAGACTTCGAATTTTTTTTTTACAGATTGCAGGATTAAAACACAAAAGAGAACTTTGTATTCTTTAGAGCTGAATGAATTTGTAGAAAGAGTGAACAAAAATTTGATGGAGAAGGCTAAGAGCATGTTGATTGGAGTTGGTCTAGAAAATAGGTTTTGGGATGAAGTTACCACTATTTTTTATTTGATAAATAGATCTCCCACATCAGAACTTTTTGATAAAACACCATTGGAGGCGTGGTAGGGAAAAAATCCTTTAATTAGACATCTGAGAGTTTTTGGCTGTGAGGCATATGCACATGTGCCTAAGGAGAAGAGAAAAAAGTTGGATTCTAACGCTGTCAAATGTATCTTCATTGGCTACGACTATTTTGTGAAAGGATACAAGCTATGGGACCATGTTGAAAAAAAGGTAATACACTCCAGAAGTGTTATTTTTAGAGAGATTAAATCTTTCCATGTTAATTTTCAGCCAGAACAACATAAAGAAAATGAACAAAAAAATGATGTGGTTCAACTTCCTTCTACACCTGAGAAAGTTGAATCGAGACCCCAAAATAGACAAGAAGTTGAGGAGAGCTCACCAAGCTCTGAATCTTTAGAATAGGAAGAAGAGGAGGAAGAAGTGGAAGAATCTCCACCTCAGCTTGTTTGAAGGTCTTCAAGGAAAAGGCAACCACCTGAAAGGTATGGGTATTCTCATGATGATTGGAAGTCTATATTTGCTTTGAGTACTAACATTGATGAACCGAGATTCGTATAAGAGGATTTGGGTATGAATGATGCAAAGTCCTGGAAAATAACAATGAATGAAGAAATGGAAGCCCTTAAAAACAATGATACATAGGACCTTGTACCATTTCCTAAAGGTCAGAAACCTTTTGGATGTAAATGGGTGTTTAAGAAAAAGGTTGGTTTAGATGGAAATGTTTAAAAGTATAAGACATGGTTGGTTGCAAAAGGTTACTATCAATTTGAGGGTATTGATTATGGTGAGATATTCTCTCATGTTGCTAAAATAACATCCATTCAGTTTTTATTATCTATTGCAACAACTTATGACCTAGAGGTTGAACAAATGGATGTGAAAACTGCTTTCCTTCATGGTGATTTGGAGGAAAAAATCTATATGACACAGTCAGAGAATTACATGGTGGAAGGTAAAAGTAAAATGGTTTATAATTTAAATAAATCCATGTATGTCCTTAAACAAAGTCCTAGGATATAGTACCAGAATTTTGATTCATATGTGTTGAGTTTCGGGTTTTTATGGTCTAAATCTGATCTCTATGTATATTTTAAATCTAATGGTGATTTTTTCCTGGTAATTACTTTATATGTTGATGACATGTTGTTTATTAGGAAAGGAAAAGGTTTGATTGCAGAATTGAAATCTCAACTCTCTACGAAATTTGAAATGAAAGATCTTGGTGCAGTAAAACACATACTTGGGATGGAGATTAGAAGAGATTGTGAGAATAGAAAGCTATGGCTTAGCTAGAGTAAATATGTTTGTTCTATTTTTCAAAGGTTCAACATGTATGATTGTAAACCACTTTGTGTTCCTGTTACTTTAGGAATGAAGCTCTCTATTTCACAATGTCCTTCATCCTCATCAGAGATGGAAGACATGAGTAGAGTGCCTTACTAGAGTGCAGTTGGAAGCTTAATGTATGTTATGGTCTATACAAGACCAAACATTTCCCAAGAAGTGGGAGTTCTTTATCATTTTATGTCTAATCCTAGAAGAGTGCATTGGGATGTAGTTAAGAGGGTCTTCAGATATTTGTGGGGTACATAAAAGTACTCTATATGTTTTCATGGCAGAGGATAGTAGCATTCCCTAGGTATTCATGGTTTTTTGGATTCAAATTGGGCCGGTGATGTTGATAGTAGAAGATCCACCAGTGCATATTTTTTTCTCTTAATGGTTGTGCAATCAGTTGGATGAGCAAGTGACATGTTGTGGTCACTTTGTCCATTACTGAGGCAAAGTACATGACAGCTACTCATGCCTGTAAAGAAGCAATTTGGTTGAAGCATTTGTGTTCAAATATTGAATTGAAATAGGGTATATTTACAATGTATTTTGACAGTCAGAGCACAATCTGCCTTACGAAGAACCTGAATTTTCATGCTAGGACCAAACACATTGATGTTCAATATCACTTCATGAGAAATATGGTCGAGGATGGTAGGGTGAAGTTGGAAAAGGTAGAGATAGTTGTGAATGTTGCAGATGCATTAACTAAGCCAGTGAGCAAAGTGAAATTTAGGTGGTGTTCCGAGTCTATGGGCCTCTCAGCCCATAGTTGTTTATCTATGATGGTATCTTTCCCTTGGCCCTTGCAAGGTATTCAAAAAGTGGGAGATTGTTGGAAATAAGGTGTCTTAACCTTTTTTGGTTTATTCATTTAAGATTTTCCTACATCCGTTTCACATTTTTGGTTCTCTAAAAATAGAAATATGAGTTGTCCAAAGATTTCCATATGATAATATATCATGGAAAGGCTATTTTTAGAGATATTATGACAAATTTTATGACATCTTTAAGGGTCAAAAATAGGGGAGAATATTGTGGACGTGGGAGCCTAATTTTATACCAAAATCTTGCTCTTTAATGCAATCCACCTCATGATAGGTTTTACACATGGTTTTATAAACCGTAGATGGTTTATTGTATAACTGGAGGTCTATAAATTGAAGGCTTGGAGTAGCAATTAGTGTGGTGATTTTTTCAAGTACTGTAATGTTGAAATCCTCCTAGAATTATTTCTGGTGATACTCCTATAAGAAACTTTCTCTGCAAGTGTATGTAATATTGTTATTAGATTTGAAATACATTGAGTGGGATTTTGGAGTGTGGGGTTTTTATCCGAAAGGATTTTCCCCACGTATATCTGGTGTTTATGTTAATTTTTTATTTTCTTGTTAGGAATGTGTTGCTGGAATTTTTGTAACTATTTTATTAAGTTTAAAGTTTTGCATAATATCTCTCCTCAAGAATTATGTTAGAGTAGGTATTTACCTTAGCTCATGTTCACCTATGTACTTTATTTACCTTTATTGTATTTATCCTCACCCACTTATGTGTGTGGATATTTCTTTTATCTTATTTAGATATTAGGAGATATTATCTAGTTGTTAGGTATAGTTCTTTCCTTGTTCTATGGTATTGACTAGTTCTTTCCTTGATCTATGGTATTGACTAGATCCTTGATATCTAGTTCTCTCCTAAATCTATGGTCTTGATTAGTTCTTTGATGACTAGTTATTTCCTTGATTTATGGCTTGATCTACGACCTTGACTGGTTCTTAGATTGTTATTCCTTGCCTATTTAAGCAAGGCCCATTCTCAATGTATTGCATTGAGTTCCATAATAATATATGATATTGCTTCTCATTTGTTTGCAAATGTTTATGTAAATTTATTCTGGTGAATTACTTTCATCTTATTGATCGTGGTGTTTAATTATCATCTATGTTCTTGGCTTGGTATGATCTAGTTATCATTCCTTTTAGATTATCATAGGAAGTTGTTTTGCTACTCTAATTTCCTAACAACATGGTTGTTGTGAAAACTACATCTAAATATTATTCAGAATCTGAATGAAATAAACCTCAACATAATTACACGCCCATAGGTGAGTCCTATAGCATTGTCTATGATAAAATCCTAGCTACTTATATGATTAAACTACCTCCCATTTGACCTATTGACATATGCACATCTAAACCATCATGGTACAAAGAAAATGATTATTGTAAATACCATCAAGTTTGAGGCCATGACATTGACAGGTGTCATTCATTAAGAAAAATCCTTTAGGATCTCATTGAATGAGGTGAGTTTAAACTTGATAACCAAAACACGCTTGTAAATCAAATCTTGTATGTGTTTAAACAACCTTTCCTTAATCATCCCCCATCTAAAAATTAACCCCAATCTAATTCTGTCAACTCCAATTATACTATCAATATTTTTAACGATCTCCCACTTACACCCTTAGTGCCCAATGTTCTACAACTGAAACAACAATCGAATCATGTGACTCCTTGAGTCTCATTACTACCGAGACCATGATTCCTACTACATCACAACACACATAATATATCACATCTTCTTCATGTTCCTCTACTGACTCTTCAATATATCTGAAAAAGAGACCTATTGTTTAAATCTTAAAGAGCTCTTTTGAATATCAAATCACCCAACATCACATCAAAAATGGAAAAAAGACCCGTCGTTGAAATATTAAATATCTCTTTCAAATATCACATCACCCAAAATCACATCAAAAATATTTATAATCCAACTAGATAATCCACAAATAATTAATCCAAAAAATAGAAATCATACCAAATATTTAGCATATAACTTTATCATGAAATACACGGCCCTTGCCCTCCATTTTGGGGACTCATCCTTTTTCAGAATTTGTAATCACTATTATAGAATCTAAGGTTGTTCCTCAAATGGTATATAAATGTGCCACACAAGACATGACCCTAACATCTCAAAAATCTCAAACATCTAAATCATCAAATGATATCCAAATTCCTTCATCACTATCACCATCCCTATCGGGTACAATAGGATACTATATTAGAATCCTTGAGAAGCTTATCTGATCATGCATCATAACATTACCATCTTCTAAGCCATTTATTTCTCGAGGGTGGAATCCCTCTTGGTACAATTATGAGGTGTTTTATGTGTACCATATGATACCAAGACACTTCATTGAGGACTCTAAATATCTTCATGCTATAATTTTAAGCCTTGGTAATAAAAGTATTCTGCTTATATATACAAACCATCCATTCTCTGATCTAGATATAATAAAACCCAAAAATCAATTCAAACCAACTTATCATAATATTAAATCAACCCCTTCTAAATCATCACCCAACACCACATCAACATCTAACAAGAATAAGGATTCTTCCAGTAAATCCCAACTCCATCAGATAGATGTAATCCATATAACCACAAGAGAATGCACACAAGAATCTAAATCCTTGAATAAAAAATGGGCCCAAAGTATCTATCTCCCTCGCTCCTCTTGAATAAAATAACCCATCGTATTCCAAGGGTTAATATTTCCATTCTCTCCACCCCTCACACCTAGTATACTGCATCCATACAAAAATTCATCATCAAACAGTTAAATTAGTCTCTTGCCAAGATGTCTCTCTAAAAAATTGTTCAAAATTCTCCAAAACACCTAAAAGTGATGATTAAGGAAATTAAATCTATCTCAGTACCATTAGATGACCTTTTTCCAACCTTTTCATCACTCTTAAAGTTTCTTCCACTATTACCTTTTATGATTTTGAAATCCCATCCTTAAAACCTGAAGACCATTACCTTCCTCTCTTCGTTACTACCAAATAAATGACACTCTCGTTAATAAGGTTATGATTAATAACAATGCTAATATAAACATCATATCATACCATTCCTACATAACTGTTATCCAATTTTGCACACATGGCAAGATTGGACAGTGGGGTCCTATCATGTTCAAAATGAAAAAATAGTCCCAGGAACCCACCTTCAGTTATTAACGAGATGCAATAATTAAAAATAATTCTTAAATTGCATATGAAGAGATCACCTAGCATTGAAAGGCACCCAGTTTATTTCAACTCAGTGAAGAGTTTGGGGTTGAGTTGATAGAGAATCCAGTGTCAAATTGATAGTCATCTCAGAAATCATCTCAGTAGAGACTCTCAGTTGTAAGAGCTCGACGAGGTCTTGTTAATGCAAAATACAGCTCGTTGAAAATTGACGAATGAAGGGAACTCTATAATAATCTCAGTAGAGATCGATGCAGGCGGAAGTTAAGGCCGAGTCAGGGAGAGTCAAAGTTTGAGCTATCAATAAAGTCTCGATGAATTGGAAAGGTTTGAACACAGGCGGAAGTGAAGGCAGAGATAAGGAGTTTGACTCATCTTCATGACTCGTTCATTTTGGAGATCATGTGTTGAGCTTCTTTTAGGACACATTCTACAGAGCTAGGGTGATTCAAACGCAAGCCAAGGCATCAACAGTTCCATAAAATGAATGGAGATCGTTGTGTAAACAGAGATACATGATGGAGCCCTATCAATGGGACTCATCAAGCATGATGGATAATTAAAGGAAACTCATTTTGTGTGGATGCATTAAAGATGGTTTTTAGGATACAATTGCAGGGCTCATTGATTAATGCAAAACTGGGAGGCCTACTCGAAATAATTTTACAATGGTAAGCTCACAGAGGTAGCAAGAATGCCGGGCCAGGGTATTAGTGAATATAGTATATATATTTTTGCTGACGTTGTTCAGACCTTCCTCGGCTGAGCATTTGGTGAACAGGTAGTTGACATGTTGCAGTATAGCAGAAGTTCTTTTGAGCACTTCCAGCAAGCAGGTCATCCAACGATGTTTTTATCTGTTCAACATCAAATGCATCCTCAAATTCAGGATTTTCCTTCAGGATATTTTTATGAAAATCGATTAAGTGACAGTAAGAGTGTTACCGGGAGACTTGATGAAATTTATTACAAAGATTCTCTATCGAGACCTTACTTGTTTTACAATGAAACTCATGGAAGCGAATCTCATAGAGGTGGAACTGTTTCATATCAGAATATTCATGAGGCACAATTTTCTTTGCAATTATATGAGCATCTTCAACGAGTCACTAGGTTGGCAAGCATAAAGGTTTCTGTTGAAATTATCACACCTTACAAGCTACAGCTGAAATGTTTGCACTGAGAGTTTAATGTTATCCTCAAATCTGATGAAGGAAAACTCGGCAGGAGAAAAAATCGGGAGCACGATCATGGCAGACCGAGTAGGTAATCCCACGCATGGGAAATATTTTACTATCTTGCCAAGGTTGCGTGGTGAAGCTGAGGCCAGGGCCCGTGGATTAATTTGACTGAGCCATTATGTAGAGATTTGGAGCTGGGGGGGGTTTTCATTCAAGCCAAAGAGCTGGAATGCCAAGTGGGTTTTTGTGGATGGCAAGCCAAAGAAGAAATTCCACGCGGGGGAGATTCAGGCAAGCACCGCCAAGTGGAAATATTGGTTTGGTAAACCATGATCAAACTTCCGTGAATGGGAGAAATCGGATCAAACTGCCAAGCGTGGGAAATATTACGATGGATATCCATCATGAGAATTCCGCGCAGCCTGGAGTGGTCCGAGTCATTGTGCGAGTCACCAGGAGAATTAAAGTGGCAGTTGCAAATTGGGCGGCGAGTAATCCTCCAAGCGATAAGGGAGGATGATGGCGAGATGGTTGAAGATGGGTCGACGTTGGAAAAAGTATGTTTCAGGCTCACAAGAAAGAGATGCCTTCTCATGGAATACCATAATTGCAGCTTACAGAAAACATGGGTTTCCTCACGAGGCGTTGATATTGTTTCACTGAATGCAACAAACAGATGTCTGACCTGATCAGTTCACCTTTGCCAGCATACTTCTAGCCTGTGCCACAATAAGAGCTTTGGAACAGGGTATGAACATACATCGAGGAGCCGTGAAGCGAATGAGTCTACAGACGTTCAGGCTCTGATGGTTCGGTGGTCGCGAGACAAACTCCCACGCAACAGGCAGCAGGCATGTTGCAGTACAGTAGAAGCTTTTTTTTTAGCGCTTCCAGCAAGCAGGTTGACCAACTATGTTGTTATCTGTTCAGTATCGAATGGCAGCTACAGGAAACAAATATTCACTGCCGTGTACGATGGATTGGAGTCACGCTATTCAAGGCTTCATAAAATTTTCCTGAATCAGGAGATGAAGGTTTAAAACGGTGCAGAATGAAACGATTCATATTGCTCAGCATTTTTTCTCCTTGAAATGAATTGAATGTGAAGGTCAACTCTGAAATACCTAGTTGGCCGTTTTGTATGCTACATCCTTGTTACTTGTAAATGGTCTCTTTGAGAAACTCTATGGGCAGTAGGCAATATTTATACCCTTCCATTATGTACATCCAATCAGACAATAAAAGTATTCTTTTACCAGGTTCAGAGAAGCTTGTTTTTTACAATGGACGATTATACTGTAGTTTCAAGCTAATTTTATCTAGCTTTATTTCTATTAGCTTTGATCCACGACTAAGGAAGAATTCATATGGTTGTTACCTATACATTTTTCCAAGGTCCTCTTGGTTGCCCTAGTTGTTCAATGTATTTTTTGAAGGGCTTCTTTTATGTGTTGCAGATTGTAACATAAAGGATCTTTTTAGTTTCTGGAAAAATGAGTATATTGTGTAGCTCACAGCTACCTATGCCATACTAAGATCCCAATAGTGGCATAATTGTTGATTGGAGCTGAGATTGCTGAGTGCACTGCCAAAATACCGAAGGGTTCTTTGACCAAAAATCAGTCTTAAGGGTGTCTATCGACATGTTACGGGCATGAGCCTAGGTCATCATCATGGCAGCACTAGGTCTTTATTGATAATGGCATTTTCTCATCGTTTGGAAGGTACAAATTGTGCTTATTATGGAAAAGCCAAAACATTCTTACTACAAGTGTTATATGATGAGGAAGAATCCTGAGCATTGTGGTAAAACCATTCTTTTTAGAAGTATTGGGTTAAGCTCGGTATTCAAGTGAGTTTGAGCCCAGGAAAGGTAAGATCGTTTGTTGGATGAAGAGCTCGGTGACTTCACAGGGAGCTCGTGGTGATGTTTCATGAAGTTTGAACGTGGAATGCATAAATGGCCTCGAGTTAATAGAGGAAAATGATAAGAATCGAGTTTGATAGCTCGCCATTCGAAGGACTCAATGCAAAAGAGCCCGATTACCAAGGCAAGGAAAGAGTTAGTGTGGGGTTCAAAATCGATTGCAACACTGAGTTAGAGGATTCGAAGCTCATCGAGTTTCGCTGTGCAGACTCTATCCATATGGACCCCCCTCCTCTTCAAGTCAAACGGGTCAACGGGGGGGTCCCAACATTATGTTAATTAAATTAATATTTTTATTTAAATATTTTAATAATAATATTTATTATTATTATTTAAATATTTTATTTAAATATTCTTTTAATTAATTGAGAAGACTAGGTCATCAGGCAATTAATGACCCATGATGGAACCTTCTCAGGTGGTTCAACTAACTGTAATAAATACATCATGGGCCTTCATTTTAGGAATGTAATTATGACCATTTCCTCTTCTTTCTCACATATTCTTCTATAAATGTAAGTTGGAAGCTCATTTCAAAGGGTTCCAACAGTTCAGACAAGTTGGACAGTTAGATATCTCAGGCGAGTGTATACTTTTCAAGAATCCTCTCTCTTCTGCAAGTTGTTCTTGTGTGTTGAGAGAACTTTCAAGCCTCCTCTTCAAGACTGTAATGGCAACTATTGCCTCTTCTGAATGTATGATGCATTGTGCATGTTATTGAAGCAATAAAAGTGTGTGTTTTGTGACTAATCTCAGTCCTTTCATCCTTCTATGCTTCTTTGTGCCTTTCTCGTACTTGCAGGTACACTGTGCAAGTTTAAGTTCTATTGCAGGTTCTTGGAGTTCTGTGCTTATCAAGTGGTGAAGTATTGCATGCAGTTGAGTTGTGGTGTCTGTTCACCCTTCTTGAGTTCATCCTTCTTCACTGGGAAACTGGTATATTTCTCAGTCTGATAAAGTTTAACAAAGGGAACGCGTGTCTCTTAGTTTGTGGTATCCTGTACCCTCTCTAAGTTGCAGTAGGTGAAGTTGACCTGTGGTGCACACACCCTCTTCAAATTAACCCTTCCTGAGTCTGAAGACACCCTTTATTTGGTGCATCACCATCCCTAGTATAGTTTCATTTCTGTAAATCTCTTTCCCTAAAACCCCATGAAAATGTTAGCATAGGACTAGATAATCATTTTTGTTACACTAGGAGTAGTACAACACTTAGTTTAGGAAGAGGAAGCTGACCTTCTCCGGAGGTTCACCTTGAGCCCAAGTCCCATAGCTTGAGAGGTGATTGCAAGTGTCCCAATCACACCGAACGTCCTATTCACATCCTGGCCATTCGGAGGGTGCAGTGATTTGGTGAAAATAATAACTATAGTTACCTGACACCATAGTTTCCCAATCACCTACCATGCTACGTGCTTTTAATGACATCATCTTCCCCACACTAGGCATAGTCATTTTACCCATCAAAGTAGGCATTAAAATTATTCATGAGATCTTATATCTCGTATAAGGATATTTATAATATAAAATTATTCTAGGAATCCCTTGGATACATGCCATGCAATGTATCCCATCAAAACTGCATCGATGTTTAAAGTATGAATATGAGGGTAAAACCTTCACGGTCCTTATCGATCCTAATTCTTACAAACCCTGTCACATGACTTATAGGACCAATGATATACTAATTCCACTACAAAATTCTACATCCTCATATCAAAATTTAGTGAGATATTCCATCTCCTCACAAAAAATATTGGATAAATAATACTTTGAAGATGTTATGCAACATCTCTCATTGAGGGAGTATCACCTTTTAGCTCTTATTTAACTCCATATTCCTAAAACATATGGGAGACCTGAAAAAATACAATCTACAAGCCTAATGTAGGAAATTTCATTTCCTTTTTCCCAATTTCTTTCATACATAGTTGGTGTATAGAGGCATTGATTGTCCTTCATCCCATCTTGATGACTGACCACACCTATAACCATTCTCCTTGGACTTCTCGTTCTTGGAAAAAAATCAATTATAATAAACTTACCTCTAATGTTGTGCATGGAAGGGATTTCATATGGTCTGGTATGAGTAGGGTACGCATGACCTACCCTTCAATAATATGAGAAAACCTTACAAAAAATATGGTCTTAGATTCAAAACAAATCCTCTAGATCCATAATCAGCAACAACAAAACCTTTAATACCTTTACTAGATCTACCCTCCGACGACATCAACATCATATCCATCCCTCCTAAGTTTTTTTACTCAATACTATTACATTTGAACCATTAACCTACCAAAATAACAGTAAAAATGAAACCATTTCCTTGACATTACCATAGATGATAGAGGAGGACTCTTCTGTGATTGACATTCTTCATTGCCATGATGATGACACTATCCTAATCTATATGAGATCTAATGACTGTGATATTCAGAAGTCCTTCCCACATGATACATCCAAACTCCTAAACAAATCAACCATGAATGTTAATATTGGAACACTGCAAGAGCCACACATCATCAAAATATGCCAAGCATTAGACCCACATGAACTCCAAGAGTTCACCACCTTTCTATTCAAAAATAGTTAAGATTTTTCATCGTCATATACTGACATGTGAGGTATCGATCTTATCATCATTATCCACAACATTCTTACTATCATGGGTGCTAAGATTATGAAGTAAAATTTTCATAGAATGTATCCCTACATAACACTGCTAGTCAAGGAAGAACATCAACGTATTATTTTAGCCAACTTCATTCTACCTATTGATTATCCGTAATGGGTTTCTAACATCATACACATCACAAAATACAATGGAAAATCATGCATCTGCATGGAATTTTGAGACCTCAACCTTGCTCTACTTAAAGATGATTTTTTCTCCACCCAATTTTGACCATCTCGTCAATTTAATAATAAGCCATGAGATGTTATCCCTTATGGATGGTTTCTATGGTTATAATCAAATTCTTATTTCACCATAAGATAAACTCAAGACATCCTTCATCACCCCATGGGGAGTCTTCTACTATAGAATAATGCCTTCTCGATTGAAAAATGCAAGATCCATATATCAACATGTCATGACTTACATCTTCCATGATCTCATCCATAAGACCTAAAAGGAATGATAACCAGATCATCCTGTAGACACCAAAATTGGGTCAAACTCCCCTTGGTCCCTCGATAAATAACTAACTCGAACAAACTCACCTAACCATGGCCCCTTTCACCCCACTCTAATATTAATTTCATTAAATTAATTCATGATCTCATAATATCTATTATTTAAATATCCTAATTGGATAATTCCCACACCACCACCTCACCTATACACCTCATCTAGCCACCTCACCCTAAGACCTATTCTTAGTATGTTGCCATAACTAACTAAGACATACCTAAACCCTAAATATCAAAGCCTACATTCCCTCTAACCACATTACCGCCTGTTAGAAAGGAATCTTCCATTCTAATCCATGGAAGAAAATGAACGAGATCCATTAAAATCAAGGGGATATTCCCATTTTAGTGAACCTAGGAAATCCTGCCCTAAGACAACGGTCACCCTAAACCACCACCGGTTAACCCGGAACCATCTTCGGTTACCATTTATTCCCAAAATAACCTTATTTCAAGGTTGGCACATTTCTGAGAGTAAGGGATGAAACTAGAGTTGCATGCAAGTAGAACCAGCATTCGTACATGCATCAGAGCATCCAAAACCAGTATCAAAAGCAATCACATAGCCATTTGCATTCACAGAAGCATCTAGGAAAGCACCATCACCACATCAAACTCCATCCATTTGATCACCTAATATTTCCATTCAACCACCTAGCTCGTACAATAGTAAGTATCTTGTTAACCAAAATTCATCTAGTGTCATTTTAGTAGACTCTTTTACTTCTATTATCTGTTTCTACTGGCATTCCCATTCACCCATCATTTCCCTTCATACAAACTTGATCATTCCTTTACCCACACCATTAAATTGCCCATATCCTACTGATAACTACCCCTAAGCACACCTAATACCTACATAGACCTTTGCATTGCCCTCTCCATTTCCATTTAGCCTCAGATATGTCCTCACATCAATATTTTGATAAGTTTCCTCTACCCCCACTATACCGACATCGGTTACCCACAACCACCGATGATTAACTTAAACCAACATTGGTCATACCAGACCGATGTCAGTCTCTATGGTTTTACCCTTAGACCAAGAATAGAGCCTAAAATCTCCACCAAATACCCAAAATAGGCCAGAACCAGACCCTGACCAGTACTAGTACTCTGACAGAGACCATGACCTTCAGATTCAATCATAGCTTAGCATATTGTGAACGAATTTTGTTATTGTAGTCGAATGAGATACCTAAATCATTTTAACTACAGTAGGATTTCCTTTATTGTTAACATTGAATTTTTTAAACAGTAGATTAACAACCTTCTAGAGAGTATCACACTTCCCAAATCTAGCATATGCTAGGTAGTCCACTACATATACTATTTATCTTCTATTTTGTGGTCATTTTTCCTATTTCAGGGAATTCCTCCTAGCCAAAAGGAAGCTCTCACGGTCATATGTGAATCAAGAAGTCATACACGCATAACAACATTCAACCAAATTTAATAGGTATTCCTCCTAGCCCATTTACCCTTATCTATTTCGTCAATATTCAAAGAAACACTCTAAGAATCAGGTGAAACATTTTGGCATGCCTGGTGGGACCCATTCGGGGTTCCTTGCATTTCTTCTTTCCTAGGTGAAAATTTGCATGTTTGTTTCCTTTCTGAAAAGTTCTCACACTAAAATTTCTCCCCTGAAATTCTCTCTTCTTTCTATTTTTCTCAAAGAAATCATGTTTTGGTGCTATAAAAAGAATTCTTCTTTCCTTTCTTGTGTACTACATTAGTGAAATATCATAATTTCTCTTGTTCATCTTCTTGTGTCATCAAATTCAATATTTCGATTTGGGCTTAAAATAAACTTCATTTCATTCTACTTTTATTCATTAGCTCACATTAACTGAGGGCAACCTATATGGTGGAAGTCATTCCTAGTTGATGGTTGAAAAATGAATCGTAGAAAGTACATTTTCTCTCTGTCTGTATCTTCCTAAACCGCACAAATTTAAAAATATACACATTCTTAAACA
Organism: Taxus chinensis; assembly: GCA_019776745.2. NCBI lineage: Eukaryota > Viridiplantae > Streptophyta > Pinopsida > Cupressales > Taxaceae > Taxus > Taxus chinensis. The sequence continues at coordinate 88,804,464 of CM034147.1, read as the reverse complement.
ACATCTTTCTTGGGAATGCCTATCAATGATCACACTGATAAGAGGATTGGCAGGTACTCCCTAACTCGTTACTTCTATCGAGTCATATCTCAGAAGATAACCCATCCCCACCATAACATACTTGAAACATATCCTTGTAGATCTCCTTCTTCGTAGGAAGCCTTCCTCACAAAAAACTCCATTCTAAAGTTCATGAGTCAGTTTCTAAATAGCATAAGTTGAACAAACATAATAGAAAAAGCACTCTTAGGATCATATATTTCTTAGTGTTTCTGCTTGGCTTGCATTCTGAGGTGAGAGGACATGTTCTTCATCTTTTTATTTCCCCTTGCATGCTCCTCATCATAGTTGGTGTATTCCAACTTCATCTAAGTGTGCCTGGAAACTATTTTCATCATTCTAAAAATTCTGGGTTTGATTCCACATTTGATTTTAACTCACAACCATCTTTTCTTCATCTCTATTTCAATTTCACAGTAACTGGTGTCGGTCCAGTGACCATCATCGGTTACCCTTAGACTGTCATCGGTTTTACCCAACCGGCAGCGGTTTACTGTTCTTTTGGTTAACCTCCCCAAAAGGACCCTTGCTTCACCTTACTTGCTATTTAGATTCTTGTAACTCTCATCATCTTCTCTGTACTGATAAAATCCATCAGCATCTTATCTACTTGGTAGATTACTAGCTTTTTGCCTTGTTTTAACAAACTATCCATTTTTCACAGTGACCGACCGTGGTTACCTGTGACCGATGTCGATTTACTCTAACCAGCATCGGTTAGCCTATTCAAATTTCCAGCTGACATTTTATACCTAATCCACCTACCACCACCTATTTTTCCTATCTTTGCTATATTTCTGGGTCATTTATAGAAAGCAGTCCTACCATGTCAGTACTTGTTCACATGGTACTGATGCATAGCTAAGAAAATTCCCTCATATTCCACGCTAGTTGTCAACCACTCCCACCTTGTCCTTCACCACCTTCTATTTTATCATCCCTGGATCATACCCAACCTATCACTATCATCATAGGGGATGAGGAGTTCATATGACTCCTTGACCAGAACCTTGCCACCTTACAATTTTATATTTCCCACTCATCCACTCAAGATGCCTTGGGTCATTTGATGTACAATATGCCCGTATCTATCCCCCCGACACTCATTCCTACTTCTGCGCTAGCCTCTGCTAGCTCCACACTGCCCACACTTGCATTACCCCATTCATTTCTCAGATAGGCCCTATACCTACTATGACTACCACATGTTCTACATCCATTACACTCGCAACATCCACTATACCTTCATCCACCACCCCAAACGCCACCTCATCCATGCATATTGTCTCACATATACCCGTAGCTACACAACCACCCCCAGTGTTGGTGTCCACTACCCCTTTTCAAAACATTGTCCTTTCTATTCCGCAGTCCTTAGCCCCCATCACTACTAGAGTCACCTTGACCCTTCCACCTCCATATATGTACTATCGGTAGCCTCCTGTTTCATTTATCAATCATTCTGGGTATGTACCCCTATCTCACTCCCTCCTTCTCAATCTACCTATATGGAATATCCATATACTAGAATGCCAACTCCATCATATATCCAACACCAACCTCCTTAGACTATAGGAGTACCCATCCATCACCACCTACCCATGACCTAATCAAGTTAATGATGGACAATATGAAAACATTGGAGGCATCAATTTCCAGATCGCCCAACTCTCTCACCTACAAAAAAAATTGCAATGATCCCATCCACACATCCATTCCTATTCATCCATATCACGTACATTGGGAAATGCCTATATTTAACCACTTCAACAGCAAAGAGGACCCACAATAACATTTGTGGTCTTTTAAACATGGGTGTTATCTTATCGCCCATGATGATGCTTTTCTTTTGAGGACCTTTCCCATGTCTCTGACTGGGCCCGCATTAGATTGGTATAGTGGGTTACCTAGACATTCTATCTTCTCATTTAATCAAGTAGCCCAAGCCTTCTTGGATCACTTCTCCATCAATGTTGTTAAGAAGGTTACCATGACTGACTATACTCTATGTGTCAATATGATGATGAGTCTATTGTGGATTTTGTCACTCGTTGGCGTAGCCTAATCAATAAACTCACATTCCAATTACCACAAACCAAGCTCATAGAGATCTTCAATTGGGAATGTGCTAGACATATTTCGCCAACCCTATAGGTCCAGCCTTTCCGAACCTTTGATGAGGCATTTACCATGGCATGAAAGCTAGAGATTTGGGCCATCAAATAAAAGAAAATTCAACTACATAATAAGAATTCAACATTTAAGTAAAATGACACCTCTTCTTCTTCGAAACCACAAAATAATTATTCAAAAGCCAAGGGAACTACTAATGCAGTGGTACTCAAGGCCTGCCCAACTCATCCATCAAATCAGGTTAACCCCTGATCTAATCTTTCTCTTGTCAAGACCTTTTAATTCAGATGAGAACAATGCAACAGCCCATTCGTCCCTCTCAGACCTATAATATACCCAAACGTGTGACACAACTTCCACCCACACCTACAACATTTTTACCACCCATACATCCTATACCATCGATAAATTCTTCACTACCCATGACACTTCAGTATCTTTCCCTCAAACCTCCTTCATGAACCATGCTATCTACCTTCACAACACCTCGATTGTCCCCGTGGGTCTCTCACCCTCTTCCACCATCCATTTTTCCCTCTAGGTATTGTGCACTCAAATCACTTTCACCCAAGAAGGTGCAACCTAAAGGAAAAAATCTACTACTCTCCAATACGGTAGTCAAACCAACCACACACTCTATTACCAGTTCATTTTCCATGCCCCTACCCAAGTAGACACAACCAACACCTAAGACCACACCAACACCTAAAACCATAGCTCGACCCACTTCCCCTCTTGTAAAGACCCTTCTTATACGGTAAGCCGCCCCTACACCTAAACCCACATTCACTTCCCATTATGATTCATATGCGGGATCCTATGCCAAAATTTCAACCAACCTCCTTAAAACTTCTATCATCACATTACCCCTTCTTAGACTTTATGACCCACTCAAGCCCAAACCAAAAGGGTTTGATGAAACATAAATTTACGCCTACCATCATGTGCCAGGACACAATGTATAGAAATGTAAGGCTTTTAAAACCATTCTTTTCTAGTTGTGTCCTCTTAAAGAAAACTTTGATGATGATGACCTTCTCGGTGAGGACCCCATTTCGCCAGCACTATTTTCCGTAGTTCTTCTCACATTTCCTACTCAGTGACCAAAAACTACACCCCCACAACTCTTAGATCCACCCTCGAGATTTGAAATTAACACGGTAGGCATTAGAGAACTTGCTAAACCTCCACCCAAATGTCGGTGTGCCCAACTCATCTTACAAGGTTCCTTCCCGCCACTTGGATTTTTCCCTTCTTATCGCTATACCTTTCATGGCTCACCTACTTAACCTACCTCCCCACCTCAAATCAACATGAGCCACGTTGCTACCAACATACAGAAGGATAAAGGCAAGGAAAAGGCAACTGACCCACCAAAAAACCCTATACCTAACATACAATATGTACCCACACCTAAAATCACTATCCACGGCCCCACATATCCTATTTCTAATGGGGTTACACATCACGTGGTGCCCAAGCAATTACACCAATCCTCCCTCAAGATGTCCCTCTATGAACTCATCCAAACCTCTGAATCCCATCGCCAAGCTCTCATGGAGGTTCTTTAGTTTATTGAGGTTTTACCCAATGACCCTACACCCATGGCCTCCATTATTACACCCCTTCATGTAGCCTCTCTCACCATGTTACCATCTTCATCTACACCTCCACCTACTCACTAGGTAGCCACCCTTAGATTTTCAGATGAAGAGATTGCACCACACCAAACTGATGACCCTGATCTAGCCCTGTTCATATCCATCCACATCAATGATATATGCATACAATGTGTTATGATTGATGGGGGCTCTAGCATTAACATCATCTCCTCACATGCATTCGATCAAATGTGTATACTTGACAATTACATGCATAAACATCCCGTCATGTTGCATTCATTTAATGACGCTATCACCTCTACACTTTGTACCATCATCCTCCATGTTCATGTGGGCCCTCGCACTATTCGAAAATTATTTTACATCTTGGAGAGGGAAATTCAATATAACCTATTGCTCAGTAGACCCTGGATTCATGTCATGGGTTGTGTTCCTTCCACTTTGCACCATTGTGTAAAGTTTGAGCATGAAGGACACACCTATACCATTCCAGCCGACCCATCACCTTTCAAAACCTACAACATGATTTACCCACCCAATGATGTGCTCATACCCATTAAGGCGTCTACCTCCATGACCACTTCCTCTTCACCTACCCCTCCACTCACTAGTGCCGTCACTACCTCAACCACACCTATATCCTCCATTCCTACTGCTACTATGACCTCCATAGCCGACCCGTCTGCCTCTCAATCAGCTAGCTCCACCTCCAATCCAATCTCTGACACATCATCTATCCCAGCTACTCACATATTGACCAACGATCCCTTGAAAGGTGTTTTTTAATGCCTCACTCCGGGGAGTATCACCTATATAATGTCAACACATTTCTTACTCCATAAGAGTATGGAATCCTTCACCAACATCCTCATTACGATCACCGCATCAAAGAGCATCTCCTTTATGGTCCTCCCCACCTTTGCACCAATCTCACCTATGGGGGACTTGATACTACCACTTATACACCTAAAACACCATCACAAACCCACCCATTTTCTGTCGACCTCTAGTCACTCACCAATCACCATTTCATCCACACCTTCCTACACTAATGCACGTGGAAGGGTTTTGGTTTTGGATTTTATGAACAAGGTCATCACACTGTTATTCCATGTAATACTCACAAACATAACGACCGTAGTGGTTTTGGATTTTTTGAACAACTTACCAAGAAGGCCTGCATCAAAATCATTGAGGACATCAACCCTTCTCCACCTTCTTCACCTGTTCCACCTTCACTACCTTCACCGACAGAGTCAATGTGTCCAGAATCGATCCCTCCTCACTTTTTTTTCATAAAAACCATTTCCTTAGGGCCTCTAACTTATCAACGCAAGGGTGAGGCTCCCTCTTCTCTTCCCTTCCTATATCTTGAAATGATCAATGTCGATAAACCTTCGATTAATGTCATTCAATGTTAGGATGATGAATCTATACTCACCTACCTCGGTGCAGAAGATTCATATATTCATCAGTCATTACCATCTAAGATGCAAACCATGTTGAATGAATCGAATATCAAAATTGACATCCATACTTAGGACGACCCCCACATTCTAAAGATTGGCCAATCTTTAGATACTACTGAACAAGAAACCATCACTTCTTTTCTCAAATATCATAACCATGATTTTTCTTGGTCTTATGTAGACATGCCCAATATTGACCCCACCATAGTGGTCCATAATATCATAACCATTCCCAATCCCAAACCCATAAAACAAAAGCTAAGGAAAATGCACCCTCGCATTACTCTTTTGGTCAAAGAAGAACTCCAGTGCCTTCTTTCCATTTCTTTCATATTACCCATAGATTATCCTTGATGGATTTCTAACATTGCCCCTATCACTAAGGTGATAGGGGGAGTCTACATTTGCAAATATTTACGTGACCTCAACCTAGATTTCCTGAAAGATGGCTTTCCTCTACCCGGTATTGACCAACTGATTGACCTTACCGCTGGTCACGAGATGCTATCAGTCATGGATGGTTTCTCAGGTTATAACCAAATCTTGCTTCCTTCGGAGGATCAACACAAAACCACATTCATCACCCCTTGGGGGACCTTCTGCTATCGAGTCATGCCTTTTGGCCTTAAAAAAGCTGGTGCCACATATCAACAAGCTATACATTACATCTTCCATGACTTCATGCACCGTATATTGGAAGATTACGTAGATGACCTCCTTGCCAAATCTAAATGCCACTCTGAGCAGCTCGCTGTCCTAAAAACCATCTTTGACCACCTCATTAAGTATTGTGTTTGCCTTCAGCCCAAGAAATGCGTCTTCGTGGTTCTCTCAGGAAAGCTCCTGGGATTTATTGTCTCCTTACATGGTATACAGGTTGAACCTGCTACGGTCAAGGACATTCTCAAAATGCCTCTGCCCACTAATCTGCGGCATCTCCGTAGCCTACAAGGTAAGTTGCATTCCATTCACCATTTCATTTCACAACTGTCCGATCGGTGTCAACAATTTCATCCTCTTCTCAAGAAGGATGTTTCCTTTAAATGGGATGAGGACTACCATAAAAATTTTGAAGCCTTATAACAATACCTTCTCCAATCACCCATACTCATTCCACCTAAAGATGATCAACCCTTCTACCTATACATCTCAGCTACCGATAATTCCTTGGGGGCCATGCTCGCTCATCGCGATGAACAACATAGGGAGTAGGCAATTTATTACATAAGCTGTACTCTTTTGGACTACGAAACCTAATACACCCATTCAAAAAAACTTTGATTAGCCTTAGTTTTTGTTGCCACTAAACTCTGCCATTACCTACTTAATAAAAAAACCTATATTGTGACCAATATCGACCCATTACACTTCATGTATGCCAAAACTTACCAAAAGCAATGAGCTGCATACTGGCTTGTGCTTCTGGCTAACCTTGACCTCAAATTCACCCATCAAAATCACATCAAGGGCCAAGCTAGAGCTGAGCAATTGGTTGACGCACCTATTTTCGGGGACCAACCCTCTAACTTTGACTTTCTAGATGAGTCTATTGCTACCCTTTCCTTGGACAAACCCACATACGAAATGACACTCTTCTTCAATGGTTCCAAGTGTCAGCATGGGGTGGGGCTCATTTCATTCTCATTCTGCTTGATGGTGAACCCATGCCTTTGTCTTTCAAACTTGATTTTGATTGTAAAAACAATATTGCTGAATTCGAAGCACTCATATTGGGTCTCTAGACTACTTACGTGTTAGATGTCAAGTCCATCAACATATTTGGTGATTCTCAATTGGTCATAAACCAAGTCAATGGTATATACCAGTGTCGTAATGAGATACTTCAAAAGTATAAGCATCATGTGGACATGCTTTTGACCACCTTTAACTGTTACGCCCTTAAAACCGTCCCACACTCTACCAAAAAATTTGTAGATACCATGGTCTACTTGGCTTCTCAGATACCTACTTCGCCCGCTGATTATAAAATATTTGTCACCATACAAAGAATCCAATCACCCTCTTATTTACCTTATGAAGTTTACTCTATTGGAACCACTGCTCCAGACCCGAGTGACCTTTGGTATAAAAAATACTCAGACTATCTTTCCCTCTCCATCTTACCTCCCGACCTCACTCATAATGGACAATGTGCCTTTCTTAAAAGGGTCTCTCATTATGTCATCATGGGTGGCCTCCTCTATAAGCGTGACTTTGATGGTATTCTCTTATGGTGCCTTACAAGTTCTAAAATTCCTTATACCATCAAGGAAGTTCATGATGGCATATGTGGAGGTCACTTCAGTGGCCTTGCTGTTGCTAAGTGTATTTTTTGCCTAGGCTATTACTGGCTGACCCTTAACCATGATTGTTGCGATTATGTTAAGCATTGTGTAAAATTCCAACAACATGCCAATCTTCATCATACACCTAGTCATGCCTTACAGGTCACCCGTGACCTTTGGCCTTTCTCTCAATGGGGTTTGGACCTTGTCAGAGAGATCAATCCCCATTCTTCCTAGAGACATTAATGGATAATCACCACTACCAAATATTACACCAAATGGGTTAAATCCATACCTCTCATTTCCAAAAAAGTTGATAAAATATGTGAGTTCATCAATCATCACATCATCTGTCACTTTGGTGTCCCACATCGTGTCATCACTGATAATGGAAAAAAAATTAAAAAATAAAACCTTGTGGAAAGTTTATGACGCCTTCAGTATTCAACTAAGTTTCTTGTCACCATATTACCCACAAACCAATGGACAAGCTGAATCCACTAATAAAACAATGAACAAAATTCTCATGAAAGTGGTTAACAATACTGGGAAGGACTGACATACACACATTCCTTTTTCCCTGTGGGCATACCGTACTAGTATTCACACTTCCACTGCTATCACTCCCTTTTCTCTGGTATATGGTATAGAGGCTATTTTGCCTCTTGATGTCCAAATTCCTCACTTCACATTTCTCTCCATGACATGCTCAATTATGATGAATTTCACTAGGACCATTTAGTACAACTTGAGTTATTAGAAAAATGTCGTCTTAATGCTCTTGACCATCTTCACGTTTACTAAAAACATATCAAGCATGCCTATGACAAATGTATCCATGAATGAACCTTACAAGTTGGTGACCTTGTCCTAAAAGAAAATAAACATGTAACCAAAGTAGAAAAAAGTAAACGGGGAAAATTTACTCCTAATTGGCTTGGACCATACATCATGACTCATACTTATGGACTAGGTTCTTATCATTTATCTTCACTAGATGGTAAACCTGAACTTGAGCCCCTTAATGCCATGCATCCTCAACCATTCTACTATTGACTTTTAGTCCAACCTCACCTTCTTCCTCTTTTCATGTCCATCCCTTGAGCACTTTTCATTTCCCTCCTTTCACTATGCCACCCCCAATAATTAAACAAGAATCATGTGTGTACCTGTCACTCTCTTATCTTCTCTTAAATATGTGTACCATGGCGCTGCACATGGCATGATTATCATGGATAATTTTTGTTTGCTTTTAGATGAGTTCCCATGGTCATTTCACCTTGCTTTCTGAACAAGAATCTGATTCTTCACCTTAGTCTTGTCCATGAATTAAAATCCCTCACATGGGATACAACTCCTTGAGTCAAACTTCTAATAAAAAGATGACTCCCTCAAAAAAGGACATCTTTATTTCTACATCACTGCTATAAATAGACTACTCCCTCGAAGGAAAAATATGTAAAGCTTGCTTAAAAAAGAAGAAGAAAGAGAATCCGAAGCTTCCCGCATTGATCAACTTCACGAAGACCTCATGGAGTTAATTTTCTCATCCCATATAGACTTCCCGCATTGATTAGTCTATCTCAAATACAAGTCAAAAAATAAAATGTTTTCGTCATGGAATTGCTCATTGTGATCTTGTATCTCTTGTCAAAAAGGCATGCTACTTCATATTATATAACCTAACCATTTTTCACCTTCTTACCATTTGCACCTTCATTTCCTACCATCTCAAGGGACTTGATGGAACCATGACATTTGGTGATTAGGTGGCTATTCTTCACCTTTAGGATAATCAACCATACAATGCCTTTAGGGTCTTACGTTCACCAACCTACCCAAGGTATGACCCACCCATTATGATCCTTACCAATTAGGTCACTTTCTTGCCTCCTCTTATCTTTTAACTTTCTTCAATACGTATTGATTATCTTATACAGGACTAGGTCCTCGATGATTATCTTTGGGTAATTTTCCTCTTTCACCACAATCAACTCAAAATCACCCATACCAATATGCCCAAAATTCACCCATACCTAAAGACCTAGACACAATTATGCCTATAACCTACCAACTCATTCTCATCTTTCCTCACATTCTTCCCTAGTTTATGGGAGAACTACATTAGCTTGAGGTCCCTTTTCACTGAGACTATGTAGGCAGCACTCCAAGGGCATGGGGCCCTTGGAGGCTAGCTCAGCCACTCTCTACCCTAACCAATTCCCCTTTCCTTTTCCTAATCACAATCTACCCTTGTTAGTTTCCTTTTTATATCAATAATTGGAAGTTACATCAATAATTGGAAGTTACATCAAACAAACAACAAATTACTTCACATCTTTATCATCATCATTCATACATTCATTATGTCTACCATTTCTTTACCATTATCATGCATGTTACTATAAAACATCTCAATGTGACTCATATCATCATTAATTGCATAAATTACTAAATTTTAGACTCAACTAATTTTGGCTTACTAGAACTAAACCAACCTAAACTCAATTCATGCCTCAACCAAAACCTACCTCAATCCATGCCAATGACCTGACTCAGTCCATGCCTATGACCTAACTCTATCCATGCCTACAACCAAACCCCTAACTTAATCCATGCCTATTACTTGAATCCACCATGCCTATGACCTAATTCCACCATGCCTAATACACCTATCATCCATCCATATATGCATAACAATTAAATTTTATCAACATATATACATCATCACCAAATCATCCATATAATCATATAAATATGTGTATCCATACAATATACACTAATACCAAATAATTTGCATCTCTAAAAAAATCTCATATAAAACCTCACTATCTTTAGCATGCAGGTCGATATATGATCAAAAATAAAAACAAAACTCTCATATATAGCCTCGCCATCTTCGGCACACAGGCTGGTATATGCTAAAAAATACACAAAATATTGTATACATCCTCACTCTCTTCGGCACGTAGGCCGGTATATATCAAAAATGAATAACTACATCAAAATGAAGAGACATACATTAGGCATCATCCTACCAGATATGATCCATATCGGTCTCTCACGTCTCCTCCTCCCCCTCGGCTCCTTTCTAGCGGCCTGATAACATCTCACCGCCTGATGTGGGTTGTGGCTAGGTCCCTGCTAGTACCTCGCTTGGGGATGGTCTCCATGAACTTGTGGCCTCACCTTGATCCTGTCTCGAGGCTCAATGCCCCCCTATGCTCTCCACATTATGGGTGCGGGATTTGGTCCTCTCACTCGAGGCCTATTGTGCCTTGTAATTTCCATAGGATATAAAATCTATCCTTAGTTCCATCAGCTGGTCCTAATAACATTTGGCCTCACCTAGGGCATCTCACAATCTAGATACGGGTACTGTCTATGGTGGCCCCATCAGACTCTGCCCCTATGCCTATCTTGTGGGACCCTGTCCCACCATTGCCTATGAACTGGTACCTAGTGCTAGTTCCTATGGTGGTGCCATAGGCCTCACACCCTATACATGTATTTGGGCCTATAATGCCACAATATGTGCCTGTGTAGTGGCTAATTGACCTTGCAATCCTGTAACATGCGCTTGTAGGGCGGCCACCTGCTCATCATCGCCATCTCCACCCTAGGCCATCTGGGCATGTAGACTAGCCACCTATGCATGCAAAGTGGCCACCTCTACCTATAAACTTTCTAAATTCCCCTATACCACCCCCAATTGCGTAATTACGGTTGCCACCTACCCCTGTAGGGCATCTCTCTGAACGGTGATGGTGGCTAAATCTGGCTGCCCGAGCCTGGGTGGTATTGCTTGTAAATGACCTGGCCGCCACTATCTATACCTATCAGTCACCTTGGAATCATCAATCCAGTGGTCTATCACCTACTCCTCCTACCCTGTAGGTACTATCGACTATGGTAGTGACAGTGGTCTCTCCACATCATCTCTCTGGTACTGTGGGAAGGGTGGGGTCATGTCTTACGGCAGCGCAAACTGTCGTCTAACCTTGTCTACTAGGATCATCTCATGATCCCCTGCACAGTGCCTGTCAATCCATCTGAGTAGCTGGAAGCCATCTAACTCATCAGCCATCTATCTGTATGAGGGATAACCCACATACGGTCTCCAAATAATGTCCACGCCAGAAAATCCCTCCAGTAACCACCTGTAATATGCTACATCATGAGTAGCCCTGTCTGATCAACACTCTCTAATCATAGGCATCCATCACCTATAAACTAACCACACCAAACCCAGCTCTAATGCATCCACCCGAGGCATACCAATCAGACGAACACACACAATGTGCTCGTAAGCCCAACAATGCAGAATAAATGTGCAACATAAGATGAACCTGCGGAGCTGCCCATATGCCCATAGCTCTCTATATAATTGCACCAGGAATGCTAGCGCCCATGCAAAGTAGGTCTTGTCCATCATCATATCATGTAGCACTCCGATGAGTGATCTTGGGAATCTCCCACCCTCTACATCTGGCAGTGCAAAACATCAGACTGCCTCCATCAATAACACTACTAGTTTTGTCTCCTTTGGATGGGCTAGGTACATCTCTCCATAACTCAGGGTGGCACTATGTAATGTCATCTCCACCAATCCCTCATTGAATACTATCAGCATTAACTCCTTAGATGCCTATGAGGATATTGAGTATACCTGCATCCCCAATATAGGTATCTATGGGATCCTGTACACGTCCTCCAGGGTGATGGTTATCTCCCCCATTGGTAGGTGGAACGTGTTGGTCGCTGAATCCCATCTATCGATGAGGGTGACCATCAAATTTGGCTTTCAGACTACATGTCAGTAGCATCTGACCCCACTCAGGCCCACATCTACCACATGTCACCACTCCTAGACCGTTGTAGCCCCACGAATTGTCAAGAGTAGGGGTGGCACCCTATCTCACATCCTCAGTTGATCTCTTGCCTAAATCTAGAAAAAAATCACATTATTACACCTTAATCATACCCACAATCACTCTCGACACCTCACCTATACTTACCACCCTACCTCTCTTTCCATAGACCTCCTTACCTTCTGTATCACATCTTCTATCTACCCACCCCAACCCTAACCCACTATCATTCACCGTTACCAATTTTTACCCCTTATATATGTTCTGATTTTCCCCACAACATATTCTCTTACCCTTACCTACCTCACCCACCCAACCTAGAGAATTTTTGGTATCGGTCACCTTTTTCATGATCGATACCAGTTCGCTACCACCGACGCTGGTCACTATCACTGTAAAAACCACGACGCCAAAACCCCCCTTCTTCCTGAAAATTCTCTTTCTTTCCCTTCTACCCACCTAATCCTACCTAAATACCACCTCCACCTCTCCCCACCCCTCATTTACCCAACCACCTCTCACCCCATTTCTATTTTACCCAATTTTCCCTCCCATAATTCAAATTCCCTCCCCCCCAAAAAACCCATTTTATTAAACCCCAAACTCTATACCAATATAACTAACAAAAAAAGAAAGTGATTGACTCTTACCTTATCACGCTACTGTCACCAACCAATTTACCCAACCACTTCACTTTATCCTCCTAACCTCATCATTTACTACCTCACCTCATCCTGATTTGGGGACTCATTATTTTACCCATACCTCGGCCCTACCCGTGCTGTGACCTAGTTACTTAGACTTGGAACACTGCTAGTGACCTGTGACCTCATGTGCTCACTATACCTTACAACATTATTACCCTTATTGACTGACATACTGAACTTACCTTGCCTCTTGTCATGATTGTTTATCCTGACCCAACCTTTGGTGTACTGGAACACACCTAAACATTCCTACACCTGACCTGCATTGTGTTTCCTAACCATATCCTATACCTTGGATACCAGAATCACCTCAAACCTTGTTTAGATAAACCTATCGACCTTAGACAATGTAGAGTTTGCATGCTCTTCAACCTAGTACTGTGCTACAGTTTATACGTGTGAGTGCATTTGACTATTACTACCTTTGACCTTGACCCATTACCTGGATTACCCGATTAGACCTTTACCCCTTTTTACCTTTGTTTCCCACCTTCCTCTTCATCACATTCACCTTTTATCAAACCACTCACCGATTCTATCTTCTGTCTCATTAGTTCCTAGTTTAAGGGGGATCACCTTCACCCACACATGGGGCAACCACATCTTATTTTTGTCACCTTCGATTACCAATACAAGCTACATAACAAAAAGGGGAAAAATGCAAACACCAAGATTGGGTCAAAATCCCCTTAGTCCCTCAACAAATAACCAACTCGAACAAACTAACCTAACTATGGCCCCTTTCACCCCACTCTAATATTAATTTAATTAAATTAATTCATGATCTCATACTATCTATTATTTAAATATCCTAATTTAATAATGCCCACACCACCACCTCACCCTAAGACCTATTCTTAGTATGTTGCCATAACTAACTATGACCTACATAAACCCTAAAAATCAAAGCCTACATTCTCTCTAACCACATTCCCACCCATTAGAAAGGAAGCTTCCATTCTAATCCATAAAAGAAAATGAATGAGATCCTAGAAAATTAAAGGGATATGCCCATTTTAGTGAACCTAGGAAATCCTGCTGTAACCGACGCTGGTCACTCTAAACCACCACTGGTCAACCCGGAACCATCATCGGTTACCATTTATTCCCCAAAACAACCTTATTTTGAGGTTGGCACATTTTTGAGAGAAAGGGATGAAACCAGAGCTACATGCAAGCAGAACCAAAATTCGTACATGCATCAGAGCATCCACAGATAATATCAAAAGCAATCATAGATCCATTTGCTTTCATGGAAGCTTCTGGGGAAATTACATCACCACATCAAACTCCATCCATTTGATCACCTGCTATTACCATCCAACCACCCATCTCATACAATAGTATCTCATTAACTAGCATTCATCTGCTGTCATTTTAGTAGGATCTTTATCTTCTATTATCAGTTTCTACTGGCATTCCCATTCACCCATAATTTTCCTTCATAAAAACTTGATTATTCCGTCACCCACACCATTAAACTACCCATATCCTACTAATAACTACCCCTGAGCACACCTAAAACCTACACAGACCTTGTCATTTCCCTCTCCATTTCCATTTAGCCTCAGATCTATCTTCACATCAAGATTTTGATAAGTTTTCTCTACCTCGACCATACCGATGATGGTTACCCACAACTACCTCTGGTTCACTTCAACCAACATCGGTCATACCAGACTGACGTCAGTCTCTATGTTTTTACCCTTAGACCAAGAATAGAGCCTAAAATCTCCACAAAATAACCAAAATAGGCTAGAACCAGACCTTGACCAGTACCAGTACTCTGATAGAGACCTTGACCTTTAGATTCAATCATAGCTTAGCCAGTTGTTAATGAATTTGCTTATTGTAGTCAAATGAGATACCTAAATAATTTTAACTATAGTAGGATTTCATTCATTCTTAACATTGAATTGTTTTAAACAGTGGATTGACAACCTTCTGGGGAGTATCACACTTCCCAAATCTAGCATACGCTAGGTAGTCCACTACATATACTATTTAACTTCTATTTGGTGGTCTTGTTTCCTATTTCAGGTAGTTCCTCCTAGCCAAAAGGAAGCTCTCACGGTCATCCGTGGATCAAGAATTCATACGTGTGCAACAACCTTTAACCAACTTTAACAGGTATTCCTCCTAACCCATTTACCCTTATCTGTTTCATTAATATTCAAAGAAACACTCTAAGAATTAGGTGAAACACATACCAAACCAAGAACAAAAATGCTAATCAAACACCTGTTATCTCGTAAAATTGGCAAGGGTAATTTTACGGATAACCATACCCAAAATTTTGTTTTGGTCCCTTGTCAGGGACCCCTCTGCGTTCAAAACGTTGCAAAACCCTTTCCCGGGAAATCTGGTTTTCCAAACTTAACCATTTTTGGTCTTTTTGGTCAGGTGAACCTAATGTCTATGCAACATAGGGTAAGCATGTGCCCCCTTTATTCCTTTGGCGTACGGTTTGAAGTGTCGACACACATTTTGGTGCACCTCACCATGTTGCGCCTTTCTTGCATGTGCCAAGGTGCATGCACCTTCGTGTCAACAATACTTTTGTTGTGCTGCGTTTTGGTGCACCAAAGGGTGCACTTATTTCCGTGTTGACATCACTTTTGGTGCGCCAAGGGCGCACATAACTTCATGTCGATAGGAGTTTTGATGCGCCACTTCAAAAAGTGGTTGGTGCATTTATTACAACTTTGCCTATATATAGGCACATCCACCCGGTCACTTTCACCAGTCAGAAAACATGTGATTAATCTTTTTCCTCTGCACCTGTCAGCACACCTGTCGTTCTCGTATCGCGTCGTGAACCCAGTTTCACCTCTCACATTATATATATCCCTGGTAAGTGGTCCTTATTTGCTCTCATGTTTTATGTCTTGGTTATTGGCTATTTGTTTGTGGGGTTGGATAGAATGACCTGTGAAACCATGAAACCTCCTTTTGTTGTTTTTGTCCTCCCCCATGCACTTCTCCCTCTTTCTAGATCTACTGGTAAAGAGGACTCTGCCTCTGAAAAAATCGCTAGGTTCTCTTTGTTTTAGCCTGTTCATCATCTAAGGAACCCTGCAGAAGAGGCTTTAACACATGTAACCACTCCAGAGGAAGAACAAAGACTTAAAAAAATGATAAAATACTTTTTTCCTCTTTGGCGTAGTCGCCACCCTTACAACATGAAGTACAGTCATGCCAACGGCACATCCACCATGCCTACTGCATAAAAAACAGTTGTGCCCTCAAAGTGCACTTTCCTTGCTTGCAAAACCCACTAACCCTGCGCCCTCTTGGCGCACCAAACTCATATGTAACATTGTTAAAACTTGCGCTATTGGCACACCTTACATCCATGTAAAGCCAAACTTATTTGCGCCAAGTACAAAAATGTTAATGGCGCAGGCGCATCCCTTATTACAGCAACATCATGTCATGTAGACCTTCCATGCACCGTGCCAAGTTCCCATGTGGCACATGAAAAAATGATGTTACACGCATTAAACCTGTGCCCTTTGGTGCATCCTGTACCCGTGTAACATGAAAAATATCAGCACCCGTTATAAAATGCATATATATGGCGCAAGCACACTTTTGCTTGCAAAAATAGAAAATGTCATCTATAGCGTCCATGCACCCTGTGCCCTTTGGTTCTGATTTGTCCCTTGCAGCACCCCTTTTCTGTGCGCTATACTATTTAACCCTGCAACCTGTAGTGTTCATGCACCCTGCGCCCTGAGGCCTTAAAATTACTAACTCTTCTTTCTGCCAACGCTTTAATGGAAGATCAAATGGATAATATGACTTTCCTACGTTGGGTTTCACTTCTTCTTCTTGTAGATTAGCAACTGAGTTGAGATCTACATATGTCAACATCAAGTAAGAGACCAACCAAGTCTAAGGGAAAATCCAAGCTTACAGAGGAAGAAATGAAGTACAAATATCAGAGGGTTAGGATGCCCGAATCCCAAGCAGAGTGTGACCTGGACATAAGAGACTTAGAACTTGGTCACATTGATATGGAGGATTTCTGGGCCAGAATCTGGAGGGTCATAGGAAGTCCATGGATGGAAAAACTGATAGGCAGTGGCTTGCATTTTGCTGGAGGGATCCCGGTCAGTGCTGTGAACAATGAGTTCATGATGGTAGTAGCCCGCTGCTATAACAAAGACACAAGATGTGTCCAAAATGAGAAGGGTGAGGTCGTGATCAACGTCACTGCCTGAAACTTCGAAATAATGCTCGGCATTACTCACCACCAGAATTTTGTGGCCGTAAGCTAGGAAGATTGCACCAAGGCTTGGGATGATAATGAAGACCAATGCATACAATTAATGAATGAGGTATACCTGAAAAACAAGAAGGTGGTGACCAGATGGCCACAAGTCATTGATCACAGTGATTTCTCAGAGGAACTAAGTGATACAATCACGTTCCTAAGTAGAGTATTTGGGCTTCCTGATGCCCACTACTTTCATAAATGGATGCTGAGATACTTGGAGACAATGAACAAAAATGTGCTAGATCAACGCTTCGAGTGGGAGGAGATCATAAGCAGCACTATATCTGAGAAGCTCCAACAACTTACCATAACGGGGAGGTTCTATATGAACTCCTACGTAGTTTATGCTGCGGCCTCAGAAAGAGATTATCCGGCATTAAGGCGGTGCAGGGTTTGGCCCCAAGTAAAAATATATGAATACTATCCAGAGCTGAAACTGGAGAACAGTATTCCTCAGTTTACAAAGATTAACGATGCCTTCTTCTACGGCATCACTGCCTTTTGAGGCCAAACATGACTCACAGTCGTACAACCAAGAGCATTGTTGCAGCAACAGAGAAATGGGGGGCCTTATTCACTCAATTCCCCACCTTCACTTATTTGAGGGCAGCCAACTTCTTGGGGGAACCAACCAAATTGCCAAGATATGCCGGCCCCTAGCTGATCCTGTTGGAGCTGTCAAGACAGCTCATAACCTACCACTAGAAGTGCTTAAAGAGAAAGAAAGATGAAACTCCTTTCCCCCTCACAGTGGGCAGGTACACTTGTCTTTCTCACCACAAAGCCTGGGATATGTTTACAGAATTGGAGCTGCTAAATCTAAAGCACAACTTCCTGGCAAGGCCCACTTTTGACCCAAGGAATCATCTGCCTAGGGCCAAACTCAATCCGATCCACATTCCATAGATCGAGGATATTTATATTGACCTGTATCATGAGGTCGAGCTTAGGAGGAAAGACCATTCCCGCTTGGCCTTGGCTGAAATCATCCAGTATGGCGTAGCCATCGTCCCAAAAGGTTATCAAACTACTGATCAAGAAGTTGATCAGGTATATCTTGACACGGGTGGGGATGACTGGCCTTTTGCTATAATTGACAGAACCAAAGTGCCTCAGACAATAGAAGAAAGGGTCAAAGAAACTCTGCGAAGAACAGAGCACTGGTGTAGGATGAATGGTCTCATCTACCTCGGAGTTGAGTTCACCACTTCTCCATTGGGCAACGCACCTTCCAGACCAAAATAACTACCAAAGAGAGAAGAGAAAGAAAAGGATGGCGAGTCAAGCTCCACCCAGGAGGAAGCTCCTGAAAGTCCTCCTTCTGCTTCACAAGAACAGGTTATAATCCTGGAAAGCCTAGAGAAAGAAGCAGTGGAAGATGTTCCGATAGGCACATCCACTCAGGATGTTGCCACTACTGTAACTATTGAAGTCCCTTCTATCCCTTCTCCCTCTCCTCCTTCCCCTCCTCAGGTGACCCAAGTGACCATTCTTTTGGTCGTATCCTCTCCCCCATCTTCTGCTATTCCCCCTTCCTCATCGTCCATTTTCTCTTCTCTTGCGGAGCTGTCCCCCACCATTTCTTCCCTCATTTCTCAGCTCCCTTCCATTCCCATGTCTACCTTCCCTGCAGTATCTCTTCCCCCCGTGAGCACTTCCTCGGCCTCCCTCTCAATGCCACTTCCAAGTGTCTCCATGCATTTTCCTTCTAGTACTGTAGCTGCTCCCTTTTCTATTTCCGGTCCCTCTCCCATAAGTCTAGCATGGATCTCTCAGCATCTGAGCCAACAAAAGAGGAAAGTTCCCATTGCACTGATGGACTTTTCCGTTATCCCATCAAAGGGAACCAAGAAGCAAAATCCTATAACCCGCTTCTCTCAGAGTGCGTCAGGAGAGAGAGTAATGGAGATAGCATAACCCAATCCTATATAGGATAAAAAGGATATGTCTTCAATAGATTATACAGTGACCCAAGTCACAATGGGGACATCTTTAGAAAGCCTTCAAGGAGAGGCCCTATCTACACTTGAAGCCCTTTGCAAGAAGCTCCAGGAAGTAAAGGAAGAGAAAAGACTGTTAAAGGAGAAAAATAAACATCTTCTCCACGCCTTGCAGAAAATGGGTAGTGCACCTCCTACAACTGCCGCCAAAACTCCTGAGCCTTTGAGCCAGGATAAGATTAATGAATATGCCAAAATCAGCAAGTAGGGCATGGTAGTTTCCGCTTGGAGGAACCAAATCCTCAAAGAAAGTGAGGGAGTGATCACCAAGTTCACCGGATTATATCAGAATATCAATCGGGTGAACAGAGAGCTCCAGATAATAGCAGAACCCATCTCTGAAAAGCTGGACCATGCCAGGATGCAACATGAGACCTTTCAGAAAATGCTCGACTATTCAGTGGAAGATCTGGTCAAGTTCGGTGTCTTTGGACACCCCAGAGCCCTAAACAAAATCCTTTCTACTCTGGATTACCGGGTCGATCAGCTGGAGTTTGTCCTAGAGAAGATTGACAAAATCAAGGTGGAAGCCCTAGATGTAATGCATCAGATGGAGCAAATTATCTTGAGAATGTCTCTGGGTTTTCTCACTCCTTTCACCTTAAGAAAGGTGGATGAAACTATTCGGATCTTCAAGGAGATCATTTTGCAGGGGCTGGGACCAGAGGTCACTTTCGACGCTGAATCCATCAATAACCTGCTGGCTTATCGTGACTTCATTGGGTACCTGATAGAGGTAGAAAACGATTATTCCAAACTCCCTGAAAAGCTCACAGACGAGTGGGAGACTTACGAGTCTATCAGTGATCGATACAATGATCCTTCCCAGGATCAACTTCAACCCATGATTAGCAAGTTCATGGAATATCATGCCCAGTTCCACATCTCGTCACTTGAGCAGTAGCAAAAGTAGGATACCCCCCTTCAGTCGCGGGATGATGATGAATAGTTTCCTTCTTCCTGACTTTCTCTTTGTAATTATCTAAAGTGTGTTGATGTAAATGATGACATCATCCATGTTGCACCATGGGATGATGTCATCCACAAAGTTGTCAAAAGTCAACAAATGACTTTGGAATCTCTTGTAAGATATTTTTGTAATTAGGTGGTTGGTTTGTTTTTGCCTTCTTTTCTTCTCCCCTTCTATATATACCTGAATACTTGTTATATTCAGGTGTGGATATTTTTTTAGATAAAAAATAGAAGTGAGAAGAAAAGGCTTTGTACTTTTTGTAATAGAAGAAAACATTAATACAAATATTAAGACTTTGTGCTGAATATGTGTGTTATGTGCATATGATCTTTCTTATGTCAGATCTGTGCGTTTATTCTGTTAGATCTATTTCTACTTTTTTGTCATTTATTCATCAATATTACTTTGATCATCTATGCAAGTAGGTTCGGCTCTGTTTACTACCAACCCAAAACATAGATCCTTTGACCTTTCTACTTTGGAATTCATTTCTTTTCTCCCTTCAAATCTGTCTACCTTCCTTTCCTTCCTTCATTCCTTTCTGTTCTTCGTCAGAACTACTCTACTGGGATGAGGTCCCAAACCCCCTAAAGGCAGAATACTATAAGACTTGCATAGGTTCCTAGTGGTAGAATAGCAATAAACCAGTTTCACTTTGTTGTCTCAAAGAGGGGCTATGCCTTGCACACTGTTGGCTCGTCTATCCATAGATGTACTCTCATGACAAATTTTCAAACCAACAACACCACAATCAATAAGTTGAAATTAATTATCCATTATAACTTTACATAAACCTTTGCGAACAAATGAGTAGCAATATCATATATTATTATGGAACTTAATGAAATACAATGATAATAACAATCTAAGAACTAGTCAAGGTCGTAGATAAAGCCATAAATCAAGAAAATAACTAGTCATCAAAGAACTAGTCAAGACCATAGATTTAGGAGATAAATAGACATCAAGGATCTATTCAATACCATAGATCAAGTAAAAAAATAGTCAATACCATAGATCAAAGAAAAAACTATACCTAACAACTAGATAATATCTCCTAATATCTAAATAAGATAAAAGAAATATCCACACACATAAGTGGGTGAGGATAAATATAATAAAGGTAAATAAAGTACTTAGGTGAACATAAGCCAAGGTAAGTACCTACTCTAACACCCCTTCAAGTGAAGCTAGGGGCCAAAATAGAAGTGGCATATCTATAGTATGAGTCCCAACAACTAGGCCTGATGAGGTACTCATGTACAATAACTAGGAAAAAAGACAACACAAGGTACCCAAAACAAGTAACAACAAAGTAAAGAGAGTAAAAACCCACTGCAAGACATCCTAGAAGCTTGGCTCAAAAAAATCATATAGTCCTAAAGAAGTTTGGTGTGCACTATGGTTTAAATCCACTAGTCAATCACAAAACTAAAAAAAAACATACATTGGGATTCACCAGAATAGCTCCATACAAGGAGACTGTCAACGTAGTGATGTCGAAAGTGCAAAAAAAACACCAAACATAATTCAATCATCTGCTGCAAATAGGCGTGCCATGATCCAAGAATAATAACCAAAGAAAAAAGGAAAGGACACAAAATTCAGAGTGTCATGATCCAAGAAAATCAAAGGTAACAAGGCAAGGACACAAAACCTGAAGAAGTAGGATCAACACCACACCCTCCCATACTGCTGAATGGGTGGAGTGATGCTACAAATATGTATGATTTGCCCAAAATCAACTACTCGAACACTGAAAAAAAACACTGGACTTCACCAGAATAAATCCCCCATAAGAGATTCTGTCAACATGGAAAAAGTGTTAAAAATACAGACACAAAATCTCTCAACAAACAAGATAGATACACTACACCTGTTAAATAAAAATTCTCAAAATAAGAAGCATTATAATGCATAAGGTATAGAAAGTGGAGTAAGAGGCCAAATGGTGGAGGAGCCACACCTGTAGAGTCCTCTCAATGAATGCCTATGTTTCCACCACGAGTGATCATATATCCACCCCAAATCAACATGGATGGATGAAGAAGATGCTTGCATACGACTTGGTCCAAAATTCACAATGGGTGCATGCAAAGGTACATCAAAATGTGTGTCAAGTTGATCATTTCTGACAGCTGAAATCTCAAGTTTCTCAAGCCTGAGTGAAGGTGCATAACTCATGTGTTGCTCATGATCCTCAAAAATAGGTGAGCAAACAAAAATAGGATCTCTGTTAATGTGTGATCCCAATGAATTAAATACTCGAAAATCAATGTCATGGCTAGAATTCCACTGAACATGTGGAATAGGGGAAACAATACCCTATGAATTTATGCCAATACCTCCACCAATGAAACCCATAGAACAGAGCATGCAGGAATTGAATGCAGTGGTATGATTCTCAAAAGATTCATGCATATAAGAATAATTAGGATACACAACATGTGTTACTGTAATAGGCATAGATGTGGAAGAGCATGCAGTAACAAGCCTCAGAGGATTAGGAGCATCAAGAGCAGTAACAGGCTCAAAGACTGATAGATCAATGTTAGTGGGTATAAGAGCAAAAAATACAAGTGGACTAGGAGCATGTACATGGCTATCCACAATATGATGGTGATGTTGTAGGCTAGCAAGTGTTTGCTGTAGGGGTGTATTAGTGTATCCTTCTCGTGAATGAGTGTTTGTAGAAGAGAATTTCACTATCTATTTTCTTCCACAATTTTTACAATATCCTCTTGAAGTCCAAACACTTTAGAGAAAAATATATCATTCTCAAAATCTCTGATAGATACAAGAATGCAACTCCCAAAAGTTTAGGATGTTGGGCTCTGCCGAAATTGTGTCTACATTTGATTACAACACTCTATATTTGACACTTTATAATGAGTGTGTGTTATAATATGGCACTTTATAATTATAGTGCAATTATCAAAATAAATATTTTCAATGGAAAGATCATGAAAAAATAAGTACTTTTGACAAAAACGACACTAAAAAATGAGTTACCGATCAAAAGTTACAAGCTTTTCAATATTATGCTCTGCTATTTATTTTAGTTGCCACTAAAACAAAATAAAATTCTCTTGCCTTCACCACAAAAAAATGAAAGGGGGCTGTAGTCAAGAACCTACTAGTAGGAATCATAATATTTAAGCCCTCATTTGACCATACCATATGACCAAGGGCTAAGGATTTCAATGGGTGTTTGCACAACTTACTATTCTAGGGGGTGCTGCTTGTTTTCAAGAAAGTCACATCCAACTACTTCTTTTGGTAACAATTGCTATTTCTAGAGTGTGTCGAAAAATGCTGTACGTCAACAGAAAAAAATCCTAGTAGATCTTGATAAAATATGAAAAACCCAGACATAACTTCCCTACGTCCCTTTCTTTTTGGCACAGATCTCGAGGAGAACCAGTACATTTTTCGCAGCAACAAAAAAACCAAAAAAGTGACTGCCTCCAGAAATGGCTGAGTTTACAGTCAATATTAGGGGTTTCCACCTTCTAGATCCAATGTAAGCCTCTATTTTGCATAAAACAACATGCAACAAAAAAATATGACCAAATCCCAAATATATGAATATACAAAAAATTTATTTTCAAAATAAAACTTACAGAGGGATGTCAATAACAATATCCTCCTATGATACCATAAAAAGAAATGATAACAAGATAGTACCAATCCAAGAACATAGATGCTAATCAAACACCACGGTCTATAAGATGAAATTAATTCACCCGAATAACTTCACATAAACCTTTGCAAAAGAATGAGCATAACTATCATATATTATTATGGAACTCAATGAAATACAATGAGAATAACAATCTAAGAACCAGTCAAGGTCATAGATCAAGCCATAAATCAAGGAAATAACTAGTCAAGACCATAGATTTAGGAGATAACTAGACATCAAATATCTAGTCAATACCATAGATCAAGGAAATAATTATACCAAACAACTAGATAATATCTCCTAATATCTAAATAAGATAAAAGAAATATCCACACACATAAGTGGGTGAGGATAAATGCAATAAAGGTAAATAAAGTACCTAAGTGAACACGAGATAAGGTAAATACCTACTCTAACAAGACCATGGAATACCATGTCAACGGTGTCTTAGGTAAATACAAACACCCAAGAGACCATTTATCTATTATCAATGTGATATTTTCACACCTATTACAATTCCTTCTTCATCTTAATTCTGTTAAGCGTGTCTTCATATTTCTCATAAGAAAACTCAGATTTACTGTGCTTATTCTCAAAATTAAAGTTGATCTCTATAAAGTCAAATATAACATCAAAATTCCCCCTCCATATAATATCAAACAACATCATAGTCTTCCAAGGAATATCTAATCCACCCATCATTATATTTCTCAATTATTAGACCATTGTAAACCTTTCCACCATCTTCTTAGAAATGATGTCCACTTTAAGTGTGATGTTAATTTTCAACAAGCCTTCGATGCTCTCAAACTGTATCTCTTATCACCACCAGTGGTCAAAAATCCATGTGAGGGGACACTTTCTATTTACATATCTACAAATGACCATGCCTTGGGAGCCATGTTTGTGCATCACAACGAATAGAGTAAAGAACACGTCATCTATTACATAAGCTACACCATTTACAAGTATGGAACTCACTATTCAGAAGCTGAAAAGTTATGTTGTTCCTTGTACTTCACAACTTATAAACTTTGTCACTACCTTCTTAATCACAAAACCTACGTTGTCACCAAATTTAACCCATTCAAATTTATACATTCCAAAAATATGACAACAATCGTATCACTAGATGGCTCATGCTCATGATTGCATTTTGCCTCAAATTCATCTCCCAAAAATCCATTATGGGGAAGGTCATTGCAGATCATATCACATAAGATCCCATTCCTACCAATCAATCAACATGTGAATGCTTCCTTAACAAGTCAATTAGCACTCTCGATCATGACAACACCCCCCTTAAGATGACCTTGTTCTTTGACGGTCCAAATACAAGTAGGGGGAGGTGATAAGAAAGTTATAATTCCCCATTGGGCCAAACTTATCCTATTATCATCAAAAATTAAATTCAAATGTAATAAAAACATGGTGGAATATAAAGCTCTTATCATGGGACTTCAAACTACTACCTTCCTCAGTGTACAAATTCTAGACATTTATGGAGACTTACATCTTGTCATAAATCAAATTAAAGGAATATATCAATGTAAACATGAGATATTTCAAAAATACAAAACCATTGTTGAAGATATCCTACAAATATTTGACCATTATGAAATACAAACAATCCCCCGCTCATCTAACAAATTCATAGAAATCATGCCATCACTTGCTACCCTCATCTCATTGTCACCAGAAAATTCCAAATTTTTCATCATCATACAAAAACTCAATCAACCATCTTACACTAGAAACTATCTTCCAAACAACGATCATATAGAAGATGGCCCATATGATACTTGGTACAATCAAACATATGACTATCTTTCCTCTAGAAGAATAACTTTGGATCTGTCTGGAAATATAAAAATATCCTTTCAACAATGTGAATCTTGCTACATCATCCTAGGGGGTATCCTTTACAAATGAGGATTTTACAGCCTCCTCTTCCATTGTCTCAAAACTTTGGGGGCTCATCTAGCCATCCAAGAAGTCCATGATAGTATATGTGGAGGAAATTTCAATGGTTTAGCTATTTCTAAATGCATCGTACACATTGGCTATTAATATCCTATGATTAATCAAGATTTTTGCAATTACATCAAGAAATGTGTCAAATGTCAACAACATTTCAATCTCACACATATCCTTAGTTACACTCTTCAACCTACTTAGGACTGCTGGCCCTTTTCACAATGGGGTGTTTCACGCGGAATGTTTCAGCTTTTTGGGAATAGAGTTGCTTCTATCCTTTCATTCATTTTAGAAACAGATAAGGGTTAGGGCTAGGAGGAATACCTATTGAATGTCGAGATGGTGTGCGTGTACCGTAGAGAGAGATCAGGTTGATTGTGAAGAACTTCTTTTTGTCTTGGAAGGACTACCTGCAAATAAGAATACAAGACCACAAGATTTTGATTAGACAATAAATGAGGGAACTGCCTTGGGCCCAGGAAATATAACACTTCCTTTCGAAGGTGGTCAGTTCCCCTGCTAATATGAATTAATACGAAATATTGTAAAATAACAATTTAATTGCTTCGTTGAAACAGGTAAGGGGAACGGCTGGTTTCTGGTTTTGAGTCACAATAACCGATACCGGTTTCTGCTAACCGATATCGGTAGGGCTATGTTTTAGGGGTTCTTGGTGAGGGGCGGTTGTAGGGTGGTTGTGATGTTTGTAAGGCTAGTAAATGAGTGGGATTAGGTAACGGGGTGATGAGAGGGTAGATGAATGATAGTTAGACGTGATGTGTTGCTGGGTAGTAGATCCAGGAATGGATTAATGACGGCTGTGATTCAAAAGTCTAAGAAATGTTATAAAAGAGGACATGCAAGATACAACTTACTGGTTATTGACAAGGATGCAGGTCCAAGAACTGTGATGACAAAGGAAGAACTCAGGTAGGTTGGCCTGACACCTAGAAGATGAGATATCTCCCTCTCGATGATCAGATGAGTATCACAGGGCTCTGGTTATTCAGTTGCAGTCTTGGGCTTGGTCTCCTTCACTGCAAACTCTTCTTGTCTCTTCACTTGTCTCTTGCTTGGCTCAGTAAATCCAGATTCTCTCGATCGCTTCTGATGATCCTGATTGATCCAAAAATCCTTCGACCTTTGTTTCTGGTTATGGGAGCCCATTTACAGGGAACCGATGGCGGTTACGTAACCGATGGCGGTCGAGTAGGAACCGGTATCGGTCAGGTCAAAGTGGGCTATTTTTAGTAAAATAGCCAACTTTCCCTCCTTTTCTCCCCGAGGGATTAGTTGCGGGCTTGGTCAAGTGACTAGAAGGTCGGTTTTGGGTGCGAGAAAGGGGTCATTAGTCATGGGTGTGGATGTAGACCAAGTTATAGGTCTTAATTAGATTAGTTTAGGGTTAGGCCTAGGTCATGATGAGGTGGCAAAATGAGGTGGCAGGTAAGGTGATGTGGATTTATTAATTATAAGATAATTAATAAATAATTGTGTAAGGTTTAGGTGGTGAGGTTAGGTTGCGAAATGAGATGCGGGTCACAAGGGGTCATAAGACACAAATTTGGTGTCTACATTAGCCCCTTATTGTCGTGTAGTTTGTTTTGTAAAGCTGCACGGACAATAATATGAAGTGGTTTCCCCTGTTAAGGGTATAGGTAATCCCCCTGAAATCTATCACAGATTGAGATAGCGTGAAATCAGGGATAGGGTTGATAAAGGGTAAATGGTGTGGAGATGATGGTGAGGTGGTGAGGCAGGTCTAAAGAAGCAGACGCACGTGGAAATGCATTAGTGCGACTAGGGTACATGATTTGACGAGAAAACCAGCAATGCATAGGCAAAGGTCGATACGTTTATCCCAAACAAGGGTGATATAATCTTGGTATCCAAGGCATTGGAAGTAGCTCCAGGGTATATAACGGGTAAGGTACAGGAACGTTTGGGCATGTTCGGGCTAGTACCAAATGGTTGGTTTGGTTGGGATAAACGTCACGGTCTAAAACTAGGCCAAGTTGGTCGACAGATCAAGTCAAGGACCCTAATCATGCTAAAACATGAACAGGTGAGCTCGAGTGAACAAAAGGTACATGATGGGTGGATAAAAGTGTATGTTGGGTGAGGTATTTAAGTGGTACGGCCTTGGGTTGGGCTGATTGATGAGTGAGGGCCATGGGTCGGGCCAAGTTGGTGGGTTGTGGCCTTGGGTCGGGCCAAATGGTTGGGGTGAGGCCTTGGGTCGGGCCAAATGGTTGGGTTACGGCCTTGGGTTGGGCCAAATGGTTGGGGTGAGGCCTTGGGTCGGGCCAAATGGTTGGGTTGCGGCCTTGGGTTGGGCCAAATGGTTGGGGTAAGGCCTTGGGTCAGGCCAAATGGTTGGGGTGAGGCCTTAGGTTGGGCCAAATGGTTGGGGTGAGGCCTTGGGTCAGGCCAAATGGTTGGGTTGCGGCCTTAGGTTGGGCCAAATGGTTGGGGTGAGGCCTTGGGTCGGGCCAAATTGGTTGGTTACGGCCTTGGGTCAGGCCAAATGGGTTAACAAATGGGTTGCAGCAAAGGTTGATATAGGCGATGTTTGTGAGAAAGGGTGATTAGTAAATAGGGGCATAAATTGGGGGAAAAGTTGGAATAAAACCGATGTCGATTATCTATGACCGATATCGGTTAGGGGACCAATACCATTTCCGTAGGGCATAATAAAACCAATATCAGTTATAGGTCAAAAACCTATAAAAAGATAAATATGGCCTGTCATTGTCACATTTGCAATTTGAAAACTGATTTGAGTTGTCTGAGGTGGATTATTGAGATTGGAGCATTTGTTGGTTGAGGTGGCACTATTTGAGTGGAAGAGTGGGTGAGTAGTGGGCCCTAGTGAGTAGGAGGCAGCAGTTGATTGGTGGAGGACCCAGCAGAGGGGAGTTAGAGCCATGGCACAGCCAGGAGAAGCAGGAGGTGCTGGACCAGCTGGACCACCACCACCCATCCCACCACGATGACGTGTCATCGTATCGGTAGGTTCAAAACCCCTCATTGTGTGGATTTGAGTATATTATGCTGTATTTGGGTTTTGGGTAGGAATGTTATATTTTGATAAAATAATTAATAAATGGAAATGATATGAAAAAAGGAGAGGGTAGATAGGTTAAATAGGCCAAGGCGGCTGGGTGGGTAGGTTTTTAGGGTGTTTGGGTGGGTATAAAGGGAGAAATAGGAAAAAATGGATTTGGGGGGGGGCCGCGCGGGGTTCAGCTCCAGAATTTTACAGCGATCGATGTTGGTCGCTAAGTGACCGACATCGGTCATGAAATTTTTGGTCAACAGAGTTTTGTGAGTGACCAGTGTCGGTCGTATAACGACCGACATCAGTGAAGAGGACCGGTGTCGGTCATAAGTGACCGGTACCGGTCCTTAGGTATTTTTATTTTTGTTGGTTTGGATTTTGTTGTTGGTTTGAATTTTTGGTTGTTGTTTGGGTGTTTTGGAATTATTTGGGTTGTTTGTTTGGGTGTTGTGGTATTGTTTGGGTGTGTTGGTATGGTTTGGGTTGTGGTGGGGGTGTTTTGGTATTGTTTGAGTGTTTTGGTATTGTTTATGTGTTTTGGTATTGTTTGGGTGTGTTGATATGGTTTGGGTTGTGGTGGGGGTGTTTTGGTATTGTTTGAGTGTTTTGGTATTGTTTAGGTGTTTTGGTATTGTTTGGGTGTGTTGATATGGTTTGGGTTGTTGTTTGGGTGTGAAGAGGGAGGGGGATATCATAGAGGTTTTTAGGGTAAGATAGGTGGGTGTAGAGGGTATAAGTAGATGTTGTGATAAAGAGTAGGGATAATGTAGTGAGTTGGTTTTACAGGCACGTCAGCAGCTGACGATGTGGGATAGGATGCCCCCGCTGTTGAGACGGATGTGGCCATACATGTCCGCAGCGCAGTGGGGTATCATGCGCGAGGTGGGACTCGGCGGAGTCCAGCGATACAGAGCGATTGACAGGGATCACAGTTTGATGGTCGCCCTCATCAAGAGATGGGATCTAGCGACCAATGTGTTCCATCTCCCGACTGGAGAGATGACCATCACATTGGAGGATGTGTATTGCATCCTTCGATTACCGATTGATGGAGAGGTAGTCTTTTAGGTTGACGCTGAGACAACCATGGATAGCATCCTACACGTATTCAGGGATGCAGCTGCGCTACTGACATATCACAATGCAAGTATCGCGTATGGGGATATGTACCGAGCCCACCGCCATGAGACACGGCTTGCTGTGCTGATGATGATCGGGATCACCTGCTTCGCCCTCCCAGACTCAGAGGGAGGCCACTTTCCACGGGCACTTATGGGGGTGCTACATGAGATGGTGGAGGAGCACACCTGTTATGCTTGGGCACCAGTATACCTTGTGCAGTTATACCGAGAGCTGTGGGGCTATCGCCGGATGAGGCAATTCAGGATTTGCTCGACGTTTTTGCTACATTGTTGGGCATATGAGCATATCATATGCATTAGACCAGTAGGGCTGCCCCAGCAGCTGGGGCCACAGGTCATCTATAGATACAGCTTTCAGAGGTGGTTAGGGGTCGTGGGCCAGCCACGAGCAATGCTTGTAGGGCGGGACGTCACTTATTACAAACATATGTTAGAGGGCCTAACAGTGGTAGATATTGTATGGAGACTGTATAGAGGTCATCACCCCCGTGGAGGAGCCCGATCACAGCTGCAGTGGATCCAGTATACATTCTGGATAGTGGGACGGAGGCCAGGAGAGTACGAGCGGATACCCCTAGAGAGGGTACGACGACAGCTTGGGCTACGACAGGATGAGCCACCTCCCTTCCCTCAATACTGGAGGGATGATGTAGAGGCTCCACTGCCTGCACCACATCCTATGGACCCAGATTGGGCAGCAGAGAGGCAGGAAGACGATACCGTGGATGACGCCGGCTGTACGGGATCATTTTTAGTATGGTGGGCAGGACAGAGAGCTGCGAGGATAACACAGCCCGCACAGCCAGACTTGGCGGCTGTTAGAGCAGAGTGGGACTAGCTTAGGGGCTAGGTATAGTTATTACAGGGGCAGCTTGCTGCCGCACAGGCACAGATAGGTGTCTTACAGGGGCAGCTAACCCAAGCTCAGGTACAGGCACAGGCGCAGGCACCACCAGCGGCACCGGCACAGGTACAGGTACCACCCCAGCCACAGGCACCACCAGCGGCACCAACACAGGCATGTGGGGCACTGGTATTAGGTGTCAGGGGACCAGTCCCAGCACCTACGATGGCTCGAGATCGTTATATGGAGGCTAGAGCAGAGGCCCGGTACTATCAGGATATTCTTAATGGTACCGGGGCTGATTATCAGCCATATGCGGCACATGGAGCAGAGATCTCTCGGAGCCAGAGATCTCAGGGAGATGCAGCCACAGCCAGTGGGTCTATGATAGGTAGGAGGCGAGAGGTAGCACAAGGACTAGAAGGAAGACAGGCAGAGGGCGGTGGAGAGAGTTGAGGGGTCCCTGCATATTTTTGTATTGGTTCATTGGATATGGGCACCGGTCTGTGAACCGGTTATGTTTATAGAGGCCTGCGTGCCTACATATTAGGTATTCATTTATTCATTCATTCATTTATTGTATATACCGGCCTGCGAGCCGAGTACAGGTTGTACAGTTGATACCGGCCTACGAGCCGAGGATGTTTTTGAGATGAGAGACCAGCCCGCGAGCCGAGTCGAGATTATGGATAGTTATTGCGGCCTGCGTGCCGGCTGTGTATTAGTATGATCTCACAGAGGTCCCTTTGCAGAGTAGATTGTATATTTGAAACTTTGTATATATATAGATATGATGATTTGACCCACTTGTTGTGCGTAAAAATGTGTTAAGTGTTTTGAAAAATGGTTTGCGATATTTAATGTATGATGAGTTTGATTTACATGGTGTTATATATTAATGATGTTGATGTCTTTTGTTGATGGGATGTATGTATGTATATATAAATGATGAGTTTAATTGACATGTTGTGTTTATGAAATGTTTGATGTGTTGTGTTGCTAGTTTGTGAAATTAAACGTATGTAGCTGCTGAATTGGATCCAAATGGTGTATAGATTGATGGTTTTTGATATTGTTTGTTGATGGCTTAGTTGTTTTTGTGATATGGATAGATGATGTTGATGAAATTGTGATGAGATATGGATTTGATGAAAAATTTATAGATAATGGTGTTGTTTATGCAGGAAAAAGGGACGGGCGCCACAAAAATTTGCAAAAACGAAGAAATGGCTTAGGTTTAAGCAACAAGGGGTATATGACCGACATCGGTTGTGTAACTGATGTCGGTATATGTATGACCGATATCAGTTACATAACCGATATCGGTTATGGAAGAATTATTTCCCTAAAAATAGAACTGCTGGGTTGGCAACTTAAGTTCGTATTTTAAGCATTCTTATTTTTAGAGTCATGCAACAAGTTAAATACATGACTGCGACACTTTTTGACTACTGAGATAGGTAATTGCATGAGAGAAATGAGTGATAAGGAGAAAAGAGATAGGGAAAATCAATGTGAGATGAGATTCAGAAGGCAAAACGGTAAGTTAGATTTGAAGAGGGTGGTGAACATGGCAGAATGAGGAGAAGCGTCTAGCAGGCAGGGACGAGAAGGAAGACAAGTGCCATCTCAAGCTGCTGTAGCCCAAGAGGTAAACGTCGTGGTTATAATTTGATTCTTGCATGTTGTGTGAATAGTATGATGGAGATTAAGTAGATAGAGATGAGAAAGAAAAGGTGATAGGCAATGATTCAGGATAGGGTGAATGTGATGGGGAAGGTAGTCAGGAGTGTCGGGTATGTTTGTATGTACAGAGAGGGATAAACGATCAAATTATTGTCATAGGTGGTGTTTTTAGGCAGGGTGTGTAAAGTCGATATTGACCGATATCAGCTTAAGATAACCGGTATCGATTGTGGAATCGATACCGGTTATCTAAAACCGATGCCGGTTAATGCAGGAATTTCCAGAATGTGAGAAAGAACCCTTGGGAATTTGATTTATTGATTGGCTGTGTGTCATTTTGATGTGTGCAGGCGGAGGTAGGGTTCAGGATGAACGATACTGTGCCATCGCTACTATCATGAATCCAAGCGGATGTAACACCAACTGAATGGACATTGATAAATCGTTGGGGTTAAGTGGAATCCGTTATTATTCACGAATCGCACGTAACCATGCTATGTTACAGGCATTGATTGAGAGATGGAATCCAGAAAGGAATACCTTTTATCTGCCAACAGGGGAGATGACAATGACATTGGAAGATGTGTTTCGTATTTTGAGACTCCCAATTACAGGAAGACCAGTATATCAGGCATTGCCTAGCGTAGCACGGGGAGCGATAACAGCAATATTTGGTCCATACGCACAAGATTTGACACAGTGAGTTTTGACATTCACGTATGGTATAATGTATGCAGCGCACCTTGAGGAAACAAGGTTAGCAGTGATATTAATGATAGCGGTTAGATATTATGCGTTACCGAGGGCGGATGGGGGAAGATTTCCAAAAGCATTGATGTGTGTTATTTGGGAAATGATAGAAAGGAACGTGACTTTTACATGGGCACCTGCATATTTGGTGGAGCTATACAGGGGTTTATGGGCGTGTAGACGAAATCACAAGATGACACTGGATTGTTCATTTTTATTACATTGTTGGGCCTATGAGCACATTGTTTGTGTGCGACCCATAGGCCGACCCATCCAGTCAGGAGAGACCGGAGTGCAGAGGTTGGGATTCAGACGATGGGTCCAGACAGAACAAGAGGCAAGATCCCAGGCCGTGACGGGTGACATTAAGTATTATAGGAAGGTATGGGAGATGGTGACGATGGCGGATATCTGTTGGAGGCCTTACGGGAACTATATGGTAACAGAGAACATAGCTGAGGAGTTGAGGGGTGTAGATTAATTGAGGTGGATCACGGGGCACAGGCCAGGTGAGCACGAGAGGATTCCTCTAGATCACGTGCGGTGAAAATTTGGATTTGTGTAGGATATACCCCTGGCTTATAGACCATATATGAGGATCAACGCCGAGGCAGAATTCTCACCTCCCCGGCCAACACCTCCAGAAGGGCCAGAGGAGGTAGCAGCCGATCGTAGGGTGATGGATGCAGGAACGACAAAGGCCTATAGATTATGGTGGGTAGCAGAGCTACGAGGGGTACGTGATCATCCTGACATAGCTATGATTACAACGGAGAGAGATCGTCTACAGAGATTAGTTCATCAGGTCCAAACGCAGGTGAATGAGACAAGAGGATTGTTAGCGCTTGCAGAGTCACAAACGGAGGGACTGGAGGTGAGATACCTCCATGCGAGGGAGCGTATTCGGATGTTACAGGAGAGATTGGTAGATCAGTGGGCGGTACCAATAGCCACGGTACCTTTGAGGACAGAGAGGCCCAGTGAGAGGCTTCGACAATCACGATCATCACCTGGTTCAGGATGAGGCGTGAGGGTCTAAGTAAATTGTATCGAGGTATAAGAATAAATAAAGATGCCGACCTGTGTGTCGATGATATAGAAGATGTATTTGTTTAACATCTAAATAAAATTGAATATGTATGTTGATTTGAGTTATGATAATAATAAAAATGCTTGTGTTTGAACCTTTTTGTGTTTTGAAAAAAAAGGATAAAGAGGAATGTGATTAAATAGAAATACACAAAAATATTTATATTTACCACACATGATAGGTTATGGTAGGGGATGGTCGAGCTAACCTTGGGAGATCCCATGTCTCCGAAGTGCTACCTACATAGCCCTTTGCACAAGGCAAGGAGGGGCCTCAGACCGATGTAGTTCTCCCTTAAGACCAGGGAGAGGTGAATTTAGACAATTTAGGTATGGTTAGGCAATTTGTTGGTTGGTAAAAATATTGATATTGATATTGGTAGGGTAATGTTGTTGGTGTTGGTAATGAATTGGTGATTTTGGAATAGGTAGAAGTGAAGTGAAAGTTAGCCTACCCAAGTGGTAGGGAACCATATCCTGATTAAGATCAACACATAATCCTAGATTCGAGTCAAAGAGGAAAAAGTTACTCTGTAGTTGAAAAGAGCTAAACAAACCACATATTAATGCAGGATGAGTTTGAACCCCTAGGTACTGTGCATAGACGAGAAGTCAATAGGTGAAAAGAGTTGTATGATCACAATATATCGGATATACGTCACATCCCTTGAGTTTAAACAAATGGTGAGGTGAGGTGGATGGTATAGCTGAGGTATGAAGAACTTGTTACAAAGTGAGTGTTCTGACGAAAGAGAACCTACCCTAAATAGACAAGTCCATGACTCAAAAGTTCTTTTGAATGTGGCTTTTATTTTACTGAATATAGACTGATCGATGCGGGAAGTCTACAAGGGATATTGATCGTACTATTCTTGAGGTCTTCACGAAGCTAATCAATGCAAGAAGCTTTTGATAAAGGCTGACTGTGTATAGCTGTCCTTCAAGGGAGAAGTCTATTTATAGTAGCAGATGTGATTTTAGTGCATAGCTGTCCTTCGGGGAAGCAGTCTATATATAATAGCAGAAATAGTTTGGCATATAGCTGTCCTTTGAGGGAGCAGTCTATATATAATTTAGAGAGCCAGATGTCCTTTTGGCGTAAAGCATCTAGTTTGGTAGAAAGTTTGACTCAAGAAAATCCCATAAGCATATAATTAAGAATGTGCCATTTTAATACTTTGAAGTCATGGACTAGACTAAAGAGGGAAGGCATCATTAAGGGGAGGTTGGAATCAAACTATGTGAGCTTTATTTGATTGTAAGATGTAGGAAACAAAGTGTATGTAACGGTAAATGAGCTCAAGGGACGAGTGATAGGTAGATAAGAAGTGATATAACACTAAATTCAATAGTAGAATGGTCGAAGATGCAAGGCATTAAGGGGTTCAGGCT
Source organism: Taxus chinensis (assembly GCA_019776745.2). Taxonomy (NCBI): domain Eukaryota; kingdom Viridiplantae; phylum Streptophyta; class Pinopsida; order Cupressales; family Taxaceae; genus Taxus; species Taxus chinensis. The sequence continues at coordinate 88,768,436 of CM034147.1, read as the reverse complement.
CAGGTTTACCATTAAGCGAAGCTAAACGATAAGTGCCTGATCCATAAGTGTGAGTGATTATGTAAGGCCCAATCCAATTGGGAGAAAATTTTCCACGTTTGCTCTTTTCTAGTTTGGTTACATGTTAATTCTCTTTGAGGACAAGATCACCAACCTTAAAGGTACGCTCATGAATTCGCTTATCATAAGCACGCTTGATGTGTTTTTGGTAGATTTGAAGGTGATCAAGAGCCATAAGATGATGCTCGTCAAGAAGCTCTAATTGGGCTAACCGCTCTTGGCGGAAATCATCATTGGTAAGAATATCCTGAAGAGATATTCTGAGGGAGGGTATTTGTATTTCGAGAGGCAAGACAGCCTCGGTACCATATACCAAAGAAAATGGTGTGGCATTAGTGGAGGTACGAATGCTAGTACGATAAGCCCAAAGGGCAAAGGGAATGTGATCATGCCAGTTTCTTCCGGACTCATTGACAACTTTCATGAGGATTTTGGTTAGGGTTTTATTAGAAGATTCGGCTTGTCCACTCGCTTGTGGATAATAGGGTGATGAGAAACTAAGTTTGATACCAAACTTGTCACAAAGGTCTTGCAACAACCTATTTTTGAAAGATTTTCCATTATCTGTTATCAGGTGATGAGGAACACCAAAACGACAGATAATTTGGTGGTTAATGAACTCTACAATTTTTTCTTTTTTAGTTGAAATAAGCAGAATAGCCTCCACCCATTTTGTGTAATATTCGGTTACTGTGATTATCCATCGGTGATGTTGCGAAGAGGATAGATGAATCTCACCAATAAGGTCTAAACCCCATTGTGAGAAAGGCCAAAGATCTCGGGTGACCTGTAGCGGGTGGCTAGGAGTATGTTGAAGGTTGACATGTTGTTGACACATAACACAATGCTTAACATATTCATAGCAATCATTATTGAGAGTAGGCCAATAATAACCTAGGCGAAGGATTCGTTTGGCCACGGCAAGGCCGCTAAAATGTCCACCACAAATACCGTCATGGACCTGTTGGATGGTATAGGTGACCTCCGCGCCGGTGAGACATCGAAGGAGGATGCCATCAAAGCCATGTTTATAAAGGAGTCCCCCCAGCATGACATAACGAGAAATGCGTTTAAGAAAAGTGCGTTTTCCGATACTAGTAAGGGTAGGTGGGAGAACAGAGGTTGTAAGGCAGTCATGAAATTGGTGATACCAGGTATCCTGCGAATTAGCAGACACATTATTTATCATACAAACAACCGGGGCTGAGTAAGATGGGGCAAAGAGTTGTTGGACCAAGACGAAAATGTCAGAGTTAGTTGATGAAGCTAGAATTTGCGAGGCTAAGCAAGCCATAGTATCCGCAAATTTGTTAGTGGAGTGAGGAATGGTTTGGATAGAATAGTGAGTAAATAAGGCTAGAAGTGAATCCACGTAGTGTTTGTGCTTTTGAAGTTCCTTATTTTTACATTGGTAGATGCCCATAACTTGATTGACTACTAATTGAGAGTCGCCAAAAATATTGATAGATTTGACACCTAAGTGTAACACAACCTGGAGACCCAGAACAAGGGCCTCGTATTCCGCAGTATTATTAGTGCAAGGGAAATTGAGTCAGAATGAGAGAGGCATAGGCTCAACATCGAGAGGAATGAGAACAATGCCGGCTCCTCCGCCGCGTTGGCATTTGGATCCATCGAAGAAGAGGGTCATTGGATACGACTCCTCCCTGAGTGAAAGAGTGGCAATGAGTTCGTCGGGGAAATTAAAATTGGTAAATTGTGCCCAGGGTAGAGGGGCTTCCGCGAGTTGATCTGCGATGGTTTGTCCTTTGATTGATTTCTGGTGGACAAACTCAAGGTCGAGGTCGGCGTGGAGCATGAGCCATCAGGTGATGCGTTGGATTAGATGGAGTTTGGCATACATATAATGGATGGGGTCTGTGTTGGTGATGATGAAAGTTTTGTGATTCAGGAGGTAGTGTCGGAGTTTGGTGGCCATGAATAATAGGGCTAGGCACAACTTTTCTACATGTGTATACCTAGTCTCACAGTCCACCAAAGTATGACTTATATAATAAATGACTTGTTCGTGATTCTCAGAGTCATGATGTGCAAGCATGGCCCCTACAGCGTGGTTGGTGGCGGAAAGGTAAAGGTAGAAAGGGTGGTCATCCTAAGGTGGGATAAGCATGGATGGCTGCAAGAGATAAGCTTTGAGAGCCTCAAAGGCTTGGTGGCACTCTTCGCTCCATTGAAAGTCAATGTCTTTTTTAAGGAGGTAATGAAAAGGTTGACATCAATCCGAGAGTTGGGAGATGAAACGCCGGATAGATTAGAGCTTACCTTGTAAACTACGCAATTGTTTGAGGTTAGTAGGTGGGGGCATTTCTAGGATAGCTTTGACTTTAGATGGGTCGACCTCAATGCCACGCAAAGAGACGATAAAGCCAAGAAGTTTTCCCGAAAGGACACCAAAGACACATTTCTTTGGTTGAAGATGGACATAATATTGTAATAGGCGATCAAAAATAATGGTTAAAACATCGAGATGTTCACTACGATGTTTAGATTTGCCAAGAAGATCATCGACATAGTCTTCAAGGATAGTGTGCATAATGTCATGAAAAATGTAGGTCATAGCCCGCTGATAGGTTACACTAGCATTCTTAAGGCCAAATGGCATTACATGATAACAGAAGGTTCCCCAAGGAGTTATGAAGGCAATTTTATGTTGATCGGCAGGGGCAACCGAAATTTGGTTATATCCTGAAAAGCCATCCATGAGAGAGAGCATCTCATGGCCCACAGTGAGATCAACAAGTTGGTCAATACTAGGTAGGGGGAAGTCATCCTTAGGGAAAGCGAGGTTAAGATCCCAGAAATTGGTGCATATCCGAAGTCCCCCCGTCGCTTTAGTGACAGGTACGATGTTAGAAATCCATTGAGGATAGTCAATAGGTAGGATGAAGGAAACAAAAAGGAGTCGTTAAAGCTCCTCTTTGACCAAGAGGGAAATGCGTGGATGCATTTTTCTCAATTTCTGTTTAATTGGTTTGGAATCAGGTTTCAGGGTAATGTTATGGACAGCAATGTGAGGATCAATTCTTGGCATGTCAGCGTAGGAACAAGCGAAAGCTTGGTTGTGAGTACGGAGAAAGGTAGTAAAGGTGACCTGTTCTGATGCACTAAGGGATTGTCTGATCTTCACAATGTGAGGATCCTCCTCCGTGTGGATGTTGATTTCTATAGTAGACTCATTCAACATGGTTTGAGTTTCAGATGGTAAGGTGCGTTGAATATAAGAGTCATCCACACCAAGGTAAGTGAGGATGGAGTCATCATCCTGGCACTTAACAACGTTAATTGAAGGTGAGTCCTCTTCAATCATGTTTGGATATAGAAGGGGGATAGAAGAGGGGTCCTCATTATCGTGTTGATAAGTGAGAGGACCTAGGAAGATAGCATTTATGAAAAAAAAAAGTTAGGAGGGATAGATTCGGGATCTATCGACTCTGTGGGTGACGAAGGCAAAATGGGTGATGATGGTTCGGTAGGGGTGACGTCGTCATCTTCCAGAAGACAACTGACATGAAGTTCCTTCGGTGTAAGTGTTCCCAGAAATCTAAGACCACTACGATCATTGTGCTTATGAGTAGTGATGGGGATGATCGTATGTCGGCCTTGTTCATAAAGACCAAAACCAAAGCCTTTCCAAGCACAGCGAGTCAAGAAGGTAAGGGTGAAACGACGATTTGTCAGGTATTGGAAATTGGAGTGGAAGGGAACCACACCAAGAGGAGGCTCAGGGGCAACGGAAGATGCATCTGTTTCACACGGAATGTTTCGGCTCTGCATAATAGACTTGCTTCTATCCTATCATTCCTTCGAGAAACAGATAAGGGTTAGGGCTAGGAGGAATACCTGTTGAATGTTGAGATGGTGTGCACGTACCGTAGAGAGAGATCAGATCGACTGTGAAGAACTCCTTTTTGTCGTGGAAGGACTACCTGCAAGTAAGAATACAAGACCACAAGATTTTAATTAGACAACAAATGAGGGATCTGCCTTAGGCCCAGGAAATATAAAAACTTGCTTTCGAAGGTGGTCATTTCCCCTTTTAATACGATTTAACACAAATGATAATATAGAAAGCTATTGCAAAATCACGATTTAGGTATCTCGTTACAAAGCAATAGAAACTAAACTATCAATGATAAAGCGTCACGTTGTTTGTTCGGTTACTGGTCGTTGATATGTTCAGGTTGAGTTATAGGGATAAACCAGGCTGGATTTGGGGTTGTTAGGTGGAAAATAGGCAAGCAAAATGGTTTTGGGGTATAAGTCATAGTGACTGATGGCGGTCACTGAGTAACCGACCACGGTTAGAGAACCGCTGCCGGTATAGGATAATCGACACCGGTAGGGTCAGTAATCTAGTTGGTTCTGGGTGGAGATTGGTTGCAAGGTGATTGTGGGGTTATTGAGATTGGGGGATGGCTGAGGGGAATGATGGGAGGATAGGAAAGACTCAAAGTGTGGTAAAATGGCCTTCTGGGCAATATCAGGGTGTTTGGGTGAAGGTTAAATGTAGTAGTGGCTGGTAGTAGATCTAGGAATAAACTTATGATTACTATTAATCAACAGGCTCAAGAAAATGGTGCTTAGAAACATATAACATACTACTTACTTGCCCCTGATGTAGATGCAAGTTTCAGGACTGTAATGATGAAGACAGGACCCAAGTTGGATGCAATTTCCTCTTCTGATGCTCGGATGAGTGTTACTGGGCTCTAGTTATTCAGTTGCAGTCTTGGGCTTGATGTCCTCTGTAATCTCTTCTTGTTTCTTCACTTGTCTCTACTCGGCCAAGCAAAATATGGATTCTCTCGATGATTTCTCCTTCTCTCCCGATCAAATGAAAATCCAATCCTTGTTTTTGGTTGGAAGTGGTCATTTACGGGGAACTGATGGCAGTTACGCAACCGACGATGGTCGAGTAGGAACCGGTATCGGTCCGGTCAAAGCGGGCTATTTTTGGTAAAATAGCTAGCTTTCCCTCCTTTTCTTTTGAGGGATTGGTAGCGGGCTTGGTCAAGTCATTATGAAGTTGGTTTTAGGTGCGGATGAGGAGTAATTAGTCATAGGTGTGGAATTGGACCAAGTTATAGGTCTTAATTAGGTTAGTTTAGGGTTAAGACTAGGTCACGATGAGGTGGCGACATGAGGTGGCAGGTATGGTGATGTGGATTTATTAATTATAAGGTAATTAATAAATAATTATGTAAGGTTTAGGTGGTGAGGTTAGGTTGCGAAATACGATGTTGTCAATGAGTCCAGAAGAAACTGACATGATCACATTCCCTTTGCCCTTTGGGCTTATCGTACTAGCATTCGTACCTCCACTAATGGCACACCATTTTCTTTGGTATATGGTACCGAGGCTGTCTTGCCTCTCGAAGTACAAATACCCTCCCTCAGAATATCTCTTCAGGATATTCTCACCAACGATGATTTCCGCCAAGAGCGGTTAGCCCAATTAGAGCTTCTTGACGAGCGTCGTCTTACGGCTCTTGATCACCTTCAAATCTACCAAAAACACATCAAGCGTGCTTATGATAAACGGCTTCATGAACATACTTTTAAGGTTGGCGATCTTGTCCTCAAAGAGAATCAACATGTAACCAAACTAGAAAGGAGTAAACGTGGAAAATTTTCTCCTAATTGGATTGGGCCTTACATTATCACTCACACTTATGGATCAGGCACTTATCGTTTAGCTTCACTTAATGGTAAACCTGAGCCTGAGCCCCTTAATGCCTTGCATCTTCGGCCATTCTACTATTGAAATTAGTGTTATATCACTGCTTATCTACCTTACGCTCATCCCTTGAGCTCATTTACCACCGCATACACTTTGTTTCTTACATCTCAAAATCCAATTAAGCTCACATGGTTTGATTATCACCTCCCCTTAAAATATGCCTTCCCCTTTTTAGTCTAGTCCATGACTTCAAAGTATCAAAATGACACATTCTTAATTACACACTTATGGGATTTTCTTGAGTCAAACTTCTTACAAAAAACTAGATGCTTCATGCCCAATGGACATCTAGACCTCTAACGTATATAATAGACTACTCCCTTGAAGGACAACTATATGCCAAACTATTGCTCTTATTATATATAGACTGCTCCCCCGAAGGACAGCTATACATAAACATTGCATCTGCTACTATAAATAGACTGCTCCCTTGAAGGACAACTATACACAGTCAGCCTTATCAGAAGCTTCTTGCATTGATCAGCTTCGTGAAGACCTTAAGAACAACAAAATACATATCCCATGTAGACTTCCCGCATCGATCAGTCTATATCCAGAAAAATAAAAATACAAGCAATACTTCAAAGCACTTTTGAGTCATGGACTTGTCTATTTAGGTTTGGTTTTCTTTTGTCAAAATTATCATCTTATAATAAGTTCTCTGCACCCTCGCCCACATCAACCACCTCACCTCACCATTTGTCAAAGCACCAAAACTCAAGGGACGTGACGTATATCTGATATATTGTGATTATACCACTCTTTTCACCTATCGACTTCTCACCTATGTAAGGTACCTAGGGATTCAAGCTCATCCTACATCAATATGTGGTTTGTTTAGCTCTTCTCAATTATGGGACACTCTTGCCTCTTTTTCTTGGCTCTAAGATTGTGTGTTGACCTTAATCAGGACATGATTCCCTACTGCTTGGGTATGCTAACTTTCGCTTCACCCATACCTACACCCTCGCACCCTCGCCCACATCAACCACCTCACCTCACCATTTGTCAAAGCACCAAAACTCAAGGGACGTGACGTATATCCGATATATTGTGATTATACCACTCTTTTCACCTATCGACTTCTCACCTATGTAAGGTACCTAGGGATTCAAGCTCATCCTACATCAATATGTGGTTTGTTTAGCTCTTCTCAATTATGGGACACTCTTGCCTCTTTTTCTTGGCTCTAAGATTGTGTGTTGACCTTAATCAGGACATGATTCCCTACTGCTTGGGTATGCTAACTTTCGCTTCACCCATACCTACACCAACAACATTACCCTACCAACATCAAATTTTTACTAACCAACAATATTTCCTAACTACAACCAAATTGCCTGAATTCACCTCTCCCTGCTCCTAAGGGAAAACTACATCGGTCTGAGGCCCCTCCTTGCTTTGTGCAATGGGCTATGTAGGAAGCACTTAGGAGACATGGAGTCTCCCAAGGTTAGCTCGACCATCCCCTACCATACCTTATCATGTGTTGTCAATATAAATATTTTTTGTGTATTTCTATTTGCCAACGTTCATCTTTATCCTTTTTCAAACCAAACAAAAAAAACATTTAAAACACAACCATTCTTATTCTTATCATCACTCAAAAGAACATACATATTTAGTTTTATTTTAGATGTTAAACAAATACATCTTCTCTATCGACTCGCAGGCCGGCATCCTTATTTATTCTTATATTCCTATAAAGTTCACTCAGACCCTTGCACCTCCTCCCAAATCAGGTGGTGATCGTGATCGTCGATGCCCCTCAGTGGGCCTCTCCATCCTCAATGGTGCCACTGCCATTGGTTCTTCCCATTGATCCGCCAACATCTCTTGTAACATATGAATACGTCCTCTCGCGTGGAGGAATCTTACCTCCAGTCTCTCCACTCGTAGCTGTGAAGCCTCTAACATTCCCATTGTCTCATTCACCTGTGTTTGAAGCTGGCGAGCCAAATCCTGCAGACGATCTCTCTCCGCTATAATCACAGCTATGTCAGGGCACTCACGTGCACCTTGCAGCTCTTCTACCCACCATACTCTATAGGCCTTTGTCGTTCCCGCATGCATAACCCTACGATCGGCTGCTATCTCTTTTGGCCCTTCTGGAGGTGTCGGCCGGGGAGGTGAGAATGCTGCCTCGGCGTCGATCCTCATGTATGTTCTATATGTCATAGGAATATCCTGAACAAACCCAAATTGTCACCGCACGCGATCTAGAGGAATCCTCTCATACTCGCCCAGCCTATGCCCTGCGATCCACCTCAATCACTCTACACCCCTCAACTCCTCAGCTATGTGCTCTGTCACCATATAGTTTCCGTACGGCCTCCAACAAATATCCACAACAGTCACCATTTCCCATACCTGTCTATAATACTCGATGTCATCTATCACGGCCTAGGATCTCGCTTCTTGTTCTGTCTGGACCCATCGTCTGAATCCCAACCTTTGCACTCCTGTCTCTCCTGACTCAATGGGTCGGCCTATTGGACGTACACAAACAATATGCTCATAGGCCCAACAATTTAATAAGTACGAACAATCCAGTGTCGTCCTGTGTTTTCGCTTGCATGCCCATAAACCCCTATATAACTCTGCTAGATAGGTGGGTGCCATGCAAATGTCACGCTCATTTCTATCATTTCCTAAATAACACTCATCAATGCTTTAGGAAATCTTCCACCTTCCACCCTCGGTAATGCATAATACCCCACTGCTATCATTAATAGCACGGCCAACCTTGTTTCCTCAGGATGTGTTGCATACATTGTACCATATGTAAATGATAAACCTCGCTGTGTCAAATCTCGTGCAGCTGACCCAAATACTGCTGTTATCGCTGCCCACCCCGCGCTGGGCAACGCTTGATACACTGTTTTTCCTATCATTGGGAGTCTCAAAATACGGAACACATCTTCCAAAGTCACTGTCATCTCCCTTGTTGGTAGATAGAAGGTATTCTTTTCTGGATTCCATCTCTCAATCAATGCCTGCAACATAGCATGGTTATGCACGATTCTTGAATAATAGCGGATTCCACTTAACCCCAACCGATTTATCAAAGCCCATTCAGCTAGTGTTACATCCGCTCGGATTCATGACAACAACGCTGGCACAGTATCATTCATCCTTAACCTTGCTTCTGCCTGCATACATCAAAATGACACATAATTACTCAAAAGAACAAATCTCTACGGATTTTTTCTCAAAATCTCGAAACCCTTACAGTAACCGATAGCGGTTATGCATAACCGATACCGGTTGGCTAACCGATACCGGTTACTTATAAACAATACCGGTCACTATCAAAATATACCTACCCTGCTTCAACCATACACCTTCGATATTTATGAAGCCCGTTTACTTCTATTTCTACCTAAAAACATATAGGCCCACCCTGTTTACCTACCCCATAGCACTCATACCATCCCCAACCCTTGCTATCACATTTTCTTTCTCATATCTAACCACTTACACCTCTCTCATCCTATTCAGAAAACATGCAAAAATCAAATTACAACCAAACCATTTACCTCTTGGGTTGTAGCAGTTTGAGGTGGCACTCGTCTTCCCTCTCATCCCTGCCTGCTGAATGCTTCTCCTTGTTCTGCCATGATCACCACCCTTTTCAAATTTGCCTTTCTGACTTCTGAATCTCAGATCACATTCACTTTCCCTATCTCTTTTCCCCTTCTCACTCAAATCTCTCATGCAATTCCCTGTCTCAGTCTTCAAAAAGAGTCGCGTTCGCATATTTAACTTCTTGCATGGCTCTAAAAATAAGAACTTAAGTTGCCAACCCAGCAGTTCTATTTTTAGGAAAACAATTCTTGCATAACTGATATCGGTTACTTAACCGATACCGGTCATATATCTACCGACATCGGTTACATAACCAATATCGGTCAAGTTACCCCTTGTTGCTTAAACCTAAGTCGTCTCTTCATTTTTGGAAATTTTTGTGGCGCCCGTCCCTTTTTCCTGCATGAACAACACCATTATCCATATTTTTCATTAAATCCACATCTCATTACAATTTCATTAACATCATTTCTCTATATTACAAAACAAACAAGCCATTAATAACCAATATCAAAAACCATTACTCTATACACCATTTGGATCCAAATCAACAGCTACAACCATTTAATATTCACACACCAACGACCAAACATACAACATTTCATAATATAATATGTCAATTAATCTCATCATTTATATCTATATACATCCCATCAACAAAAGACATCAACATCATTCATATATAACACCATGTCAATCAAACTCATCATATATCACATAACACAAACCATCGACAAAACATTTAACACTTTTTACGCAAAACATGTGGGTCAAAACATCATATCTATATATATATACAAAGTTTCAAAAATACAATGTGCCCTACATCGGGGCCTCCGTAATCTCATAATATAACAAAGCCGGCACGTAGGCCGCAATAACCATCAATAAACTCAACTAGGCTTGCAGGCCGGTCTCTCATTTCAAAAATATACTCAGCTCGCAGGCCGGTATCAACTGTACAACCCATACTCGGCTCACAGGCCGGTATAATAAATAAATGAATGGATAAATGAATAAATAGGCACGCAGGCCTCTATCAACACAACCGGTTCGTAGACCGGTGCCCATGTCCAATATACAAAATGTGCAGGGACCCCTCAGCTCTCTCCACCTCCCTCTGCCTATCTGCTTGCTGGTCCCTGTCCTACCTCTCGCCTCCTGCCTGTGACAGACCCACTAGCTGTGGCTGCACCTCCCTGAGACCTCTGGCTCCGAGAGGTCTTTGCTCTATGTGCCGCATAGGGCTGATAATCAGCCCCGGTACCATCAAGAATATTCTGATAGTATCGGGCCTCTGCTCTAGCCTCCCTGTAACGCTCTCGAGCCACCATAGGTGCTGGGGCTGGTCCCCTGACACCTACTACCAGTGCCCCCTATGCCTGTGCTGGTGCCGCTGGTGGTACCTGTGGCTGTGGTGGTACTGTTATCTAAAATTCCCCCCAAGGGTAATTTTGATAACATGCATCAGAATATCCAAATCCCAAGAAAATTGATTGATTCAGAGCAAAAATCAGGCTTGCAGGGTCCCTTCAGGTATTTTTCTAACTCCCCTGGCCGAGGAAAAAGGGAACAAGCTCTGAGAAAGTGCGGAGAAGGTTGCAGAAAGCAAGTAGTTCGGGCCAGGAAAATTTGTGAAAATCGGCTAAGTCCCAGTCCAGCACAAGTTGGATCAAATGGGACAAAAGTACGCGAACCACCCGAACCACCCGAAATGAGTCCAGGCGGCCCACTAAGCATTTGGGACAAGTGGGACTAAAGTACGCGGCGGGTGCGAAATGCCGGTTTGACCGAGAGAGAGAATCGGCCGAAATAAGCACAAAGGGGCAGTTCGGGATGAATGGAACAAATGGATGCGAAATGCCCGAATCGGCCGAATCGCGCGAAATGATCACAAGGAGCCCAAAAGCAATTGGGATGCGCGGGACAATAGGGTGTGAACCGGCTGAACCGGCTGAAAAGGGTCAAGTCAGTCCGAAGCAAAGTGGGACAAGCGGGCCAAAAATGCCCGAACCGGCCGAATCGGCCGAAATGAGCACAAAGGGTCCAAAATCAAATGGGACATCCGGGACAAATGGAGGTGAAGTACGCGAAGGAGCCGAGAGCCAATTAGAAGCTGCCATGTGTCCTCACAAGGGAAAAGGTAAAAAAGTCAAAGGGCGAGTTTTCGAGTGCTGATCCGAACCAATGAGAAGCTGCCACGTATCCAAGCGAAAACCCCACATAAAGGGATATGTCGTCGGGTCGTCCAAACTCGACGCACAAAGGAAATCGGGTTTCATAGTCGGGAAAACATGATGGAGAAACATGGCGCAAGAACATGTCGGAAGGGTTGAAAAACCCGACACCTAAGAAATGTGTCGGAGGGGTTGGAAAGCCCGACGCACAAAGAAAATCAGGTTTCATAGTCGGGGAAACAAGTCGGAAAAGCATGGGGCGAAAACATATGTTGAGCCACCTCCCAAACCTGATGCAAATGGAGAGGAGAATCCCAAACCCGACGGGCTGAAGACCTTTCTCATCCAATTAGAGTCTGCCACGTGTCATCTAGGTGGCAATGCGCAGGAAAATATTTTAAAAATCTGTTTTCGCCTGTTCCGTGCCCTAAATCCTCAAATCGTCATATCTTTTGATCCAGAGCTCAGATTTGCATGTTCCTTATATCAACGGAAAGCTAGTGAAATCCTCTACATGATTCTGGGGTTAATCTTGAGTTTTGGTGCAGTCTAGAGAGAGAAAATCGAGAAACGGCTCTGACACGTGGTAATGACAGAAGTGACATTTCAGCAACCAGTTTTAATGCAGCAGACAGCCCGCCATTTTTCCAGGATCCGTCACTTCTACCATGATGAAATGATTTAAAATACGACCTGGAGGTGGTTGGAGGAGATCTGACTTTCCTCTTTCTTCCTTCTCTCATTCTTCCTATATATTGTAAGGAGTGGCAAAATATAAAAGAGAGTTGTTCATTCTTTCTGCTCGGCCCTCCCTTCTTTTCTTCTCTAGGGTTGAAAATGGAGTTCGAACCTCCTCCCTACTCTGTAATGGCTTTTTTTTTTTGCCTTTTACTAATGGAATGATGTTCTGTGCAAACTTATGAAGCAACAAAACGTGTTTTGTGATGCATTTGTCCATCCTTTCTCGTTTTTGCTTGTTTTCTTCTTGCCTCTCTTCATTACAGGTATTTATGCATGTTTGAACGTTCACTGCAGATCTGGAGCTGTGTTCATGGAGTTTTGGGACACTTTCTGTGTGAAATCTATCCTTGGGCCTGTGATGCATCTGTCCATCCTTCCCATTGCTCACCTCTTTTTGTCCCATGGCAGTTTTGATAGATGTTCAACATCCTCCTTCTCTGGTGTATCACCGTTTTAGTGTAGGCTTTTGCTGTTTTTCCCTTCTCTCTCTCTCTCTCTCTCTGTCTCCTTGGCATGGTTAGATTAGGATTAGATTAGCTTTCCTGCACTGGAATAGCTTGTGGCAGGTAGTTTAGGAGTAGGAACCAGCCTTCTCTGGAGATTCCTCTCTCGGTTTTACAAGTCCCACGCTTGGAGAGAGGTTTCCATGTTGTGCAATCACACTGGATGCCTGAACATCAACCTAGAAGCCTGATGTGCGTCCAGGGGTGCTGTGATTTTACACTAACATTTTTGGCACGCCCGGTGGGACCTTAGAGGTCTTTCACTTCGTCTTTTGCAGGTTGATGTGTTGCTGTGAAGATTTCAGCCTTTGGAGGCACTTGCAAACACATCTGGCGACTCCATCTGATCAGCAACCCATTTCTCTGAGCTTGCAGACCCGTTTCCATACATTTTCATCCATCTTTCTTTCCATCCCTTTCATTCTTTTCCATTCCATGAAGTTGTGAAATCATGACTTCATTTCCATCATGGATTTCACATCAACAACAGCAGTATATTCCACCTCCAACATGTTTTACAAATCCTCCAGATCAGCATGCATACTCATATGAACAGCAGTGCCAAAGTCAGTTTGGCTATGGAGCTTTCTAAGAGCAAGGGTGTGCATACAATGAAGACCATCAGATCCAAGATGCTGGTCTGTTGGAGAAAATCCAAAAGATGGAGGAGGGGATGGTGCAGTCCAGGGCTCAGGCATAGATGAGAGCATTTGGAATCAGTTGTGAAGCACCCTGTCCATGGGTGGGACCTTTTCCAAGTCATTACAGCCCTCAGGAGAAGCTTGAATTCATGATTGCAACGCTGCCTTTGCTTGCAAAGTGGATTGAAGAAATAGAAGTGTATGAGAGAAGTATTCAACAACCTTGTCAACAGGTAAACACACCATCTCATGCCCTTTCTTTTCCTCTTTCCCAATCTGTTTCAGTTCAGCAGTGTCAAGTTTCAAACTCTCCATCTGCTGTCCCAAATGTTGAATCCATTTCTCCACCTCTCAGTCTTCCACCACACCTCGATTCTTCTTTCCTTTTTCCTTCCAAACAGTCATCCCCTCCACAAGAGCTAACAGAAACACCCCCTCCTCCAAAGAAACAAGAGGTTTCACCTCCTCCACCACCACAAAAAATTGTCAAATCAGTGGAGTTTCAACCTATCCCTCCTTTTGCATTCCCAATTCCATGTGGGAAAGAAGAAATTGTAAAAATCAGTCATTAAGGACAGCAGGAGGAAGAGCCAAACAGAAAAGAAATGACAGACAGCTTGAAGGTTTGGGCTGCCAAATTTGGGATGACAAGGATCCCCTTGATGGTCAAGCCTAGAGAAGAAGCTAGGGTTGGAGAAAAAATGGTGGTCAGGACTGATTTTGTTGCAGCAGAAGAAGAAGATCTTGCAGCCCCAACTTGTCCTCTAGAGCAGCAGATTGAAGAGTTTGACTTGACAAACTTCATGCTGGAGAAGGAGTTCAATCAAGAGCAAGATTGCCTTCAAACATTGGAGGAAGGAGAAGCTGCTCCAAATCCAAAAGAAGAGGAGCACAATCTAGCTATGGAGGAGAAAAACGTAGATCCAAGGGCTTTGAGCACAAAGCAGGTTACAGAAGAACCTTCAGTTCTTCTTTCCACTTCATCTCTCTCAAGTTCTAGCACTGAAAAGGAGTTTGATCTCTCAAACTCAATATTGGAGAGTGAAGGAAACCATGGTGGTCAAGTTACAGATCAAGAGGACACCATGGAGGAAGTTGAACACGAGCAGCAGGACAGCAATGAGGTAGTTTACCTGTCAGATTTGGAGGACTATTTTGATGGAGAAGAGCCGGTTGAGTTTTCACCATTCTCTCTTTCATCATCCACATTCCAAACACAAGAGTCTGCTGTCATGAAGGAGAGCATTCATTTGCAGCAGCCTGCATCTTATAGCAGCCCTTTGGAACCAAAATTGGAAGATTTAAATCTTCCATGTTCTTCATCGGAGGAAGAGAAAGGGCAGAAGGGTCCTACCATTTCTTCCACGTCATCTATTGAAGTGGGTCTACAAGAAGACTCCATTCTTGGAGTTGAAAATCAGAGCTATGGGCATATCAAACGGATCAGACCTTGCCCAATCAGGTATTTGGCTTCATTGGAGCCAAAGGAGAAGCCACAACCAGTCATGCTTGCTTCTGAGCATGAGGACGAGCTACAAAGTACCAAGGATCAGCTGCCATACCTCTTCAATCCAAATGCAGAGCAACTAAAAGAGGTATTGGATTTTTCAGTTGATACCTTGATGATTTGGATAGAAGACCAGCTTCTTGTTGATTTTCCATCCATCCAAACAGCCATGATCAGTGCCAAATCAATTCCATGGCTGCCAATTTTGAAGAAAGGAAGCTATTTCTCACAACCAGTTGCAGGATTTGTTTAGCTTGCCTTTGCTTCCAGTTAGAGTAGAGTAGTTAGGTTTGATTTCAGCAGAAGAAGTGCTTGTGCACACTCTGCATGTTCCATTTGGGGAATGTATGATTTTCAGTTTTGTACATAGTTTTTGGTGTTGCTGGTTTTGCTCTTGCACATTTCGTTTCAGTGGTTTTTGGTGAGAACAACTCCATGCCCGGTGGGTTTCCAAGTGGCTCAGAGGAGAGATTTTCAAAGTTCAGATCAGTTTTCAGGCTATTACTTATGACTCCATGCCCAATGGATTGCTTCAGGCTACTGGTCTTTTCATCTAGCAGGCAGATGCCCCCGTTGAGTTGCCAAATTGTTATCTAAAATTCCCCCCAGGGTAATTTTGATAACATGCATCAGAATATCCAAATCCCAAGAAAATTGATTGATTCAGAGTAAAAATCAGGCTTGCAGGGTCCCTTCAGGTATTTTTCTAACTCCCCTGGCCGAGGAAAAAGGGAACAAGCTCTGAGAAAGTGCGGAGAAGGTTGCAGAAAGCAAGTAGTTCGGGCCAGGAAAATTTGTGAAAATCGGCTAAGTCCCAGTCCAGCACAAGTTGGATCAAATGGGACAAAAGTACGTGAACCACCCGAACCGCCCGAAATGAGTCCAGGTGGCCCACTAAGCATTTGGGACAAGTGGGACTAAAGTATGCGGTGGGCGCGAAATGCCGGTTTGACCGAGAGAGAGAATCGGCCGAAATAAGCACAAAGGGGCAGTTCGGGACGAATGGAACAAATGGACGTGAAATGCCCGAACCGGCCGAATCGCGCGAAATCATCACAAGGAGCCCAAAAGCAATTGGGATGCGCGGGACAATAGGGTGCGAACCGGCCGAACCGGCCGAAAAGGGTCAAGTCAGTCCGAAGCAAAGTGGGACAAGCGGGCCAAAAATGCCCGAACCGGCCGAATCGACCGAAATGAGCACAAAGGGTCCAAAATCAAATGGGACATCCAGGACAAATGGAGGCGAAGTACGCGAAGGAGCCGAGAGCCAATCAAAAGCTGCCACGTGTCCTCACAAGGGAAAAGGTCAAAAATTCAAAGGGCGAGTTTTCGAGCGCTGATCCGAACCAATGAGAAGCTGCCACGTATCCAAGCGAAAACCCCACACAAAGGGATATGTCGTCGGGTCGTCCAAACCCAACACACAAAGGAAATCGGGTTTCATAGTCGGGAAAACACGATGGAGAAACATGGTGCAAGAACATGTCGGAAGGGTTGAAAAACCCGACACCTAAGAAATGTGTCGGAGGGGTTGGAAAGCCCGACGCACAAAGAAAATCGGGTTTCATAGTCGGGGAAACAAGTCGGAAAAGCATGGGGCGAAAACATATGTTGAGCCACCTCCCAAACCCGATGCAAATGGAGAGGAGAATCCCGAACCCGATGGGCTGAAGACCTTTCTCATCCAATTAGAGTCTGCCACGTGTCATCTAGGTGGCAATGCGCGGGATAATATTTTAAAAATCTGTTTTCGCCTGTTCCGTGCCCTAAATCCTCAAATCATCACATCTTTTGATCCAGAGCTCAGATTTGCATGTTCCTTATATCAACAGAAAGATAGTGAAATCCTCTACATGATTCTGGGGCTAATCTTGAGTTTTGGTGTAGTCTAGAGAGAGAAAATCAAGAAACAGCTCTGACGCGTGGTAATGACAGAAGTGACATTTCAGCGACCAGTTTTAATGCAGCAGACAACCCGCCGTTTTACCAGGATCCGTCGCTTCTACCATGATGAAATGATTTAAAATACGACCTGGAGGTGGTTGGAGGAGATCTGACTTTCCTCTTTCTTCCTTCTCTCATTCTTCCTATATATTGTAAGGAGTGGCAAAATATAAAAGAGAGTTGTTCATTCTTTCTACTCGGCCCTCCCTTCTTTTCTTCTCTAGGGTTGAAAATGGAATGATGTTCTGTGCAAACTTCTGAAGCAACAAAAGTGGTTTTGTGATGCATCTGTCCATCCTTTCTCGTTTTTGCTTGTTTTCTTCTTGCCTCTCTTCATTGCAGGTATTTATGCATGTTTGAACGTTCACTGCAGATCTGGAGCTGTGTTCATGGAGTTTTGGGACACTTTCTGTGTGAAATCTATCCTTGGGCCTGTGATGCATCTGTCCATCCTTCCCATTGCTCACCTCTTTTTGTCCCATGGTAGTTTTGATAGATGTTCAACATCCTCCTTCTCTGGTGTATCACCGTTTTAGTGTAGGCTTTTGCTGTTTTTTCCCTTCTCTCTCTCTCTCTCTCTGTCTCCTTGGCATGGTTAGATTAGGATTAGATTAGCTTGCCTGCAATGGAATAGCTTGTGGCAGGTAGTTTAGGAGCAGGAACCAGCCTTCTCTAGAGATTCCTCTCTCATTTTTACAAGTCCCACACTTGGAGAAAGGTTTCCATGTTGTGCAATCACACTGGATGCTTGAACATCAACCTAGAAGCCTGATGTGTGTCCAGGGGTGCTGTGATTTTGCACTAACAGGTACCTGTACCTATGCCTGGGACTGTGGCTGTGCCGCTGCTGGTGGTGGTACTTGTACCTATTCCTGGGGCTGTGGCTGTGCCACTGCTGGTGGTGGTGCCTATGCCTATACCTGAGCTTGGGCTAGCTACCCTTGTAAAACACCTATCTGTGCCTGTGCAGCAACAAGCTGCCCCTGTAATAAATGTACCTAGCCCCTGAGCTGATCTCGCTCTACTGTCACCACTGCCAAGTCTGGCTGTGCAGGCTGTGCTATCCTCGCTGCTCTC
Organism: Taxus chinensis; assembly: GCA_019776745.2. Lineage (NCBI taxonomy): Eukaryota > Viridiplantae > Streptophyta > Pinopsida > Cupressales > Taxaceae > Taxus > Taxus chinensis. The sequence goes on along the minus strand of CM034147.1, from coordinate 88,750,437 downwards.
TGACCAGCCCACCAAACCATATATGCTCCCGTATAACCAACATCATCTACAGTGTCATCTGCTGGCCTCTCAGCAACCCAATCTGGGTCTAAGGGCTGTGGTGTAGGCAGTGGAGCCTCTACATCATCCCTCCAGTACTGAGGGAAGGGAGGTGGCTCGTCCTGTCGCAACCCCATCTGCCTACGTACCCTCTCTAGGGGTATCATCTCATACTCTCCTGGCCTCTGTCCTGCTATCCAGAAAGTGTACTGGATCAAGCGCAACTGTAATCAGGCTCCTCTGCACGGGTGATGACCTCTATAAGGTCTCCATATGATATCTTCCGCTGTCAGGCCCTCTAATAAATGCCTATAATAAGTAACGTCTCGCCCTGCAAGCACTGCTCGTGTCTGACCCATGACCCCCAACCACCTCTGAAAGCCATATCTATATATGACCTGTGGCCCTGGCTGCTGGGGCAACCCTACTGGTCTAAGGCATATGATGTGCTCATATGCCCAACAATGCAGCAAAAACGTCCAACAAATCCCGAATCACCTCATCCGGCGATAGCCCCACAGCTCTCGATATAACTGTACCAGGTATACTGGTGCCCAAGCATAACAGGTGTGCTCCTCCACCATCTCATGTAGAACCCCCATCAGCGCCCATGGAAAGCGGCCTCCCTCTGAGTCCGGGAGGGCAAAGCAGGTGATCCCGATCATCATCAACATAGCAAGCCGTGTCTCATGGCGATGCACATGGTACATATCCCCATACCCGATGCTCGCGGTGTGATACGTCAATAGCGCGGCTGCATCCCCGAAAACCTATAGGATGTTGTCCATGACAGTCTCTGCGTCCACCTGAAAGACTGCCTCTCCCTCAATCGGCAGTCAAAGGATATGATACACATCCTCCAATGTGATAGTCATCTCCCCAGTCGGGAGATGGAACACATTGGTCGCCGGATCCCATCTCTCGATGAGGGCGAACATCAAACTATGATCCCTATCGATCGCTCTGTTCTGCTGGACTCTGCCGAGTCCCACCTCGCGCATGATACCCCAGTGTGCTACGGATACGTGTGGCCACATCTGTACCAACAGCGGGGGCATCTTGTCCCGCATCGTCAGCTGCTGACGTGCCTACAAAAATAACCCACAGTATTAGCCCTACTCTTTATCACAACATCTACTTATACCCTCTATACCCCTTTTTTTTATCCCCCCGACCACAACCCGACTCCATACCACACGTCTACACCCATCTATCTTCCCCTAAAAACTTCTACGCTATTCCCCCCTCCCCTCTTCACACCCAAACAAACAACCCACACCATACTCAAATGACCCAAACCATGCCCAAATACCTTAACCACATCTAAAAACTTAAAACAACAACACAACCCAAACCATACTGAAAACACCCTACACCATGCCCAAATACCCAAACCACATCCACAAACTCAAAAAACAAAATCACAACCCACACCAACAAATTGAAATAAACCTAAGTCAGGACCGCCCCTATACTGAAACACCCAAACAATACCACAACACCCCCACCCCAACCCAAACCATACCCAACTCACCACCAAAAACTCAAAAACAACAACATAACCTAAACCAACAAAAATAGCTAAAAATCACTAAGAACCGGTACCAGTCACCCATAACCGACCGCGGTCCCCTTCCCACCGATGCCGGTCCACTATCGACTGATGCCGGTCCAACACAAAAACACCCTGCCCCTAAAATTTTGCGATCGATGCCGGTCGCTTAGCGACCGACATCGGTTGTTGTAACTTCTCGTAGCCGAACTCCGCGCGGCCCCCCCCACCTAAATTTTTTCATTTTTCTACCAATTTACCCACCCAAATACCCTAAAAACCTACCCACCCAGCCGCCTTGGCTTATTTCACTTATCTACCCTCTCTCTTTTTCAAATCATTTCCATTTTCTAATTATTTCCTAAAAAAATGTACATTCCTACCCAAACCCCAAATATAGCATAATGCAATAAAATACACACAATGAGGGGTTTCGAACCTACCCGTACGATGACACGTCGTCGTGGAGGGATGGGTGGTGGTGGTCCAGCTGGTCCAGCCCCTCCTACTCCTCCTGGTTGTGCCATGGCTCCAAATGTCCTCTTCTGGGTCCTCCACCAATCAACTGCTGCCTCCTCTTCACTCGGGCCCACTAATAACTACCTCCTCCAGTCAAATAGCGCCACCTCATGCAACTAATGCTCCAATCTTAACTCTCCACGTCAGACAACTCAAATAGATTTCCAAATTGCAAAAGTGACAATGACAGGCCGTATTTTTCTTTTTATAGGTTTTTCGCCCATAACCGATATCGGTTTTATTGTGCCCTAAGGAACCGGTATCGGTACCATAACCGATATCGGTCATATAGAATCAACATTGGTTTTATTCCAAATTGCCCCCAATTTCTGCCCTTATTTACTATTTTCCCTTTTTCACCCACATCGCCTATATCAACCTTTGCTGTAACTATTCTAACCATTTGGCCCGACCCACGGCCGCAACCCAACAACTTGGCCCAACCCAAGGCCTCACCCTAACCATCTGGCCCAACCCAAGGCCTCACCCCAACCATTTGGCCCGACCCAAGGCCGCAACCAACCTATTTGGCCTGACCCAAGGCCGCAACCCAACTATTTGGCCCGACCCAAGGCCACAACCAAACCATCCGGCCCGACCCAAGGCCCCACCCCCAACCATTTGGGCCCGACCCAAGGCCACAACCCAACAACTTGGCCTGACCCAAGGCCTCACCCCCAACCATTTGGCCTGACCCACGGCTGCAACCCAATAACTTGGGCCCGACCCACGGCCCTCACTCATCAATTAGCCCGACCCAAGGCCGTACCACTTAACTACTTCACCCAACATCAACAACATACACTTTTATCCACCCAGTAGCCTTTTGTTCAATCCAACGCACCTGTTCGTGTTTTAGCATCATTAGGGTCCTTGACTTGATCTGTCGACCAAATTTTCCTAAGACCTAGACCGTGACATTTATCTCAACCAAACCAACTATTTGGTACTGCCGAACATGTCTAAACGTTCCTGTACCTTACCTGTTATATACCCTGGAGCTACTTCCTATGCCTTGGATACCAGGATGATATCACCCTTGTTTGGATAAACTATCGACCTTTGCCTATGCATTGCTGGTTTTCTCATCAAATCATGTACCCTAGTCACACTATTACATTTTAACATGCGTCTGCTTCCTTGGACCTACCCCACCCTCTCACCATTATCTCTACACCATTTTCCTTTTATCAACCCTATCCCTAATTTCACGCTACCTCAATCTGTGATAGATTTGAGGGGGATTACCTATACCCTTAACAAGAGTAACCACTTCTTATTATTGTCCGTGCAGCTTTACAAAACAAACTACACGACACTAAGGGGCTAACGTAGACACCAAATTTGTGTCTTACGACCCCTTGTGACCCGCATCACATTTCGCAACCTAACCTCACCACCTAAACCTTACACAATTATTTATTAATTACCTTATAATTAATAAATCCACATCACCATACCTGCCACCTCATGTTGCCACCATCATCGTGACCTAGTCTTAACCCTAAACTAACCTAATTAAGACCTATAACTTGGTCCAATTCCACACCTATGACTAATTACTCCTCATCCACACCTAAAACCAACTTCATAATGACTTGACCAAGCCCGCTACCAATCCCTCAGAAGAAAAGGAGGGAAAGCTTGCTATTTTACCAAAAATAGCCTGCTTTGACCAGACCGATACCGGTTCCTACTCGACCGCCGTCGGTTGCGTAACCACCATCGGTTCCCTGTAAATGACCACTTCCAACCAAAAACAAGGATCGGATTTTCATTTGATTGGGAGAGAAGGAGAAATCATCGAGAGAATCCAAATTTTGCTTGGTCGAGCAGAGACAAGTGAAGAAACAAGAAGAGATTGCAGAGAAGGACATCAAGCCCAAGACTGCAACTGAATAACCAGAGCCCAGTAACACTCATCCGAGCATCAGAAGAGGAAACTGCATCCAACTTGGGTCCTGTCTTCATCATCACAATCCTGAAACTTGCATCTACGTCAGGGGCAAGTAAGTAGTATGTTATATGTTTCTAAGCACCATTTTCTTGAGCCTGTTGATTAATAGTAATCATAAGTTTATTCCTAGATCTACTACCAGCCACTACTGCATTTAACCTTCACCCACACACCCTGATATTTCCCAGAAGGCCATTTTACCACACTCTGAGTCTTCCCTATCCTCCCATCATTCCCCTCAGCCATCCCCCAATCTCAATAACCCCACAATCACCTTGCAACCAATCTCTACCCAGAAGCACCTAGATCACTGACCCTATCGGTGTCGATTATCCTATACCGGCAGTGGTTCTCTAACCGTGGTCGGTTACTCAGTGATCGCCATCGGTCACTATGACTTATGCCCCAAAACCCTTTTGCTCACCTATTTGCCACCTAACAACCCCAAATCTAGCCTGGTTTATCCCTATAACTCAACCTGAACGTATCAACGACCAGTAACCGAACAAACAACGTGACGCTTTATTATTGATAGTTTAGTTTCTATTGCTTTGTAACGAGATACCTAAATCGTGATTTTACAATAGCTTTCTATATTATCATTTGTGTTAAATCGTATTAAAAGGGGAACTGACCACCTTTGAAAGGAAGTTTTTATATTTCCTGGGCCTAAGGCAGATCCCTCATTTGTTGTCTAATTAAAATCTTGTGGTCTTGTATTCTTACTTGCAGGTAGTCCTTCCACGACAAAAAAGAGTTCTTCGCAGTCGATCTGATCTCTCTCTACGGTACGCGCACACCATCTCAACATTCAACATGTATTCGTCCTAGCCCTAACCCTTATCTGTTTCTTGAAGGAATGATAGGATAGAAGCAAGTCTATTCTGCAGAGCCAAAACATTCTGTGTGAAACATTTTGGCACACCCGGGAACCACACCAAGAGGAGGCTCAGGGGAAATCCGCTATTATTCAAGAATCACGCGTAACCATGCTATGTTGCAGGCGTTGATTGAGAGATGGAATCCGGAAAAGAATACCTTCTATCTACCAACAGGGGAGATGACAGTGACTTTGGAAGATGTGTTCCATATTTTGAGACTCCTTATCTATTTTGAAATTGGAGTGGAAGGGAACCACACCAAGAGGAGGCTCAGGGGCAATGGAAGATGCATCGACACCCCCATATGTTAGGATAGTGCGGCAGTGAGGTGATCTGTAGGGGATCACTTCCCCCACACGACGGTCATAGGTAGGATGTGCATGTACCTGTTCGTACTCCTGTGGGGTATGGAAAGAACTAACGTTATATAGGCGATACTCCCCCAGCGTAAGGCGTTGAAAAACATCTACTAAGGGGTTTGCGGTTGGGATGTTAGCTGCGGGAAGGGAAGTGGTTTTTACGACGGTGATTTCTTGGGTTGAAGGTGTAGGTGCTGTTGAAGTGAATGGTAGAGGTGTGGTTGAAGTGGATGGTTGGGTTAAATGAATGGGTGTCTTTATTGGTACAAGCACATCATTAGGGTGATATAACATATTGCAGGTTTTGAAGGGGGGAGGATCAGCTTTTACGGTGTAAGACTTCCCCTCGTACTCAAATTTTATGCATCTATGTAAGGTTGAGGGAACGCATCCCATAGCCCGGATCCAAGGGCAACCTAGCAATATATTGTATTGGAACTCTCCCTCAAGGACATAGAAGAGTTCGGGTAAAGTACGTGTTTCTACATGAATGTTAAGGATCACGGTGCCTAAGGTAGAGGTAATAACATCATTGAATGACCGCAACATGATGGGGTTGGCACACATGTAGCTAGAAGGGATATTCATTTGTTGGAATGCTTTTGAAGAGATGATGTTTAGGATAGCGCCCCCGTCGATCATAACACGACGTACCTGAATGTCCTAGACGTAAGCGGAGATGAAAAGAGTAGGGTCGAGATCTTCTGTACCAAAGTCAACAATTTCGTCTTCGGAGAAACTGACAGCCGCAGCTTGTTGTACAAAGACAGAAGTGGTTGGGGCAGTAGGTTGTTTGGTGAGGGAAGCAACGTGATTGGGTGTTAGTATGGAGGTAACAGGCAGGGTTTCATTAGGTAAGACCTCGATCCCTTGAAGGATTTCAACGAGAGCTTGTCGATGAGATTCAGAAGTCTGAATGAGATCATACAGTGTCATTTTTACAGGTGATTGGTGAAGCTATTTGATCATGGCTCAGTGGGCAACTCCATTAGAGATGGGGTAAGCGGGTCCACGAATAACCACTTTGGGTGGTGGTGCAATCGGGATTGTGGACGGAGAAAGAGATGCCGCAGGTGTGTTTTCTTTCACTTTCCCATTGTTTTTCTGCCCTCGAGTAGCAACACTAATCATATTAATCTCGTGGACCTGAGATGAAGATGGTCGGGATAAACCATGGTCTTCGAGAGGTGGGGTTGTAATAATGATAGATATTGGTGAGGCGGGGACAGGTGGTATAGGAGAGGGAATTGAAGCTAAAGGTCTCTCCCTTCATAAGTTGTCTTTCTTAACCTTTCTATCTGAGAGAGGTGACTGACGAAGGATGGCTTTTAAAGCTTTGCATCCCTCCACATCATGTCCTGGTGTGCAGTGATAAGCGTAGATTTTAGACTCATCATAACCTATAGGTCAAGGTTTAGACGGGTCATAAGGTCTAAGTGGGGGTAGAGAAATGGTCGCATTCTCCACCAACATAGCAAGGATTTTGGCGTAAGATCCTTTGAGTGGGTCAAAATCGGAGGAGGATGAGGGTATTGATTGAGCAGGTTTCGGTAATGTTCGGGCATGGTTGGTTCGTACGGGTGGTGGTTTAGCCAAGGGGTGTTGACACGTGGTTTTAACTAAACGTGGTTTCTTTGGTGCAGGAGCTACGTTTAGCTGGTTAGATGATGAGGCTCCAGATAACGTGGTATCTGGAAACAATGGCGGCAAAAGAGGAGTGACGGAAAACAAGTCCTTTGATGATGAAATTTGTTTAGGGTTGATGGGTGGACAGGATACGTGGGGTGACAGTGTTGATACACCCTTAGATCTCTGTATGGGTGTAGAAGGCATAGGTCGTTTTAAAGAAAACGCAGGAGGTATGATATATTGATGCAAGGTGGAGGGATGAGGTCCCAATATGGAAGGTAGGTGTGACGATGATGGTTTTAATTGTGATAGAGGCACATATTGAGGTTGTCTTCTAAGTGGAGGGGTGGCTTTATTTTTGGATAAATCTAGCCGCTTAGGTGGGTGTGTTAGACTGGGTATTGGCGAGGTCCCAAGTGTAGGGGAATATTTGGTTAGGCTAATAGAGGTGGATGAGATACTTGGTAGAGATGCGGGGGATAGAGATGAGGACATAGGCATTTTGAGTTTCTATAAACACTTCGGGTATATGGTAGAGGTGTCTGTATCGGTCATCTACATTTGAGTAGAATAAGGGGTACTCAAACGTTCCCATAGGACTCGTCTATCTTCCGGAGAGTAACAGTCTTTAGGTGTGAATTGGAGTTTTTGTATGGAAGAAAGGTGGGTTGTGATTCCGGTCCACTGTGGGTGTGATACAGGGGGTAGATGAGGCACTGTATCAATAGGTGTTAAGAGGTCAACCGGTCGTTGAAAAGATTTAGGCGATGAAGAACTAATAGGTAGGAGGGCATATTTGAGAGGATTCGGCATGGTTACAGAATTTGGTGATGTCGGTGCAAGAGGTTTCTCATCTAAGGATGACAAAAGGAGTAGCGAGCCTTCCTCTTATGTAGCAAGAGTGGTAGAAGGAGACGTTTGGGAAATAGATAAGTTAGATAACATCCGTTCACAGTCTTGTAGGGATGTGGTGTAAGAAGACTCCTCTATGAGAAGAGAACTCTAGGCCGTTAACTCTTTCATGGGTAAAGGAATTATTTTGCCTTGGCTTGATGATGGTGAAGGAGGTTCGGGCCCCTGCGTCAGTGAAGAGGCTTGATTCAAAATGTTCTCGATAGAGGCTTTTGGCTGGGAGTCGAAGACTGCATGGATCTCATGAACACTCTCCTCGGCTAAGATATCCTAGTTTATGTTACTATTGGAAGAGTGATTCGGGAATGGTTTGTTGAAGATTTTCAAATTTCGGTTGGCAGGGGCGTTAGGATTATCGAGGGTTATATCCCCTGCATCAACCATTTTCTGCACTATGTTTTTCAACATCTTGCAGTTTTCGTGACTATGTCCCTTTACGCGGTGAAAGTTACAGAAGTCATTTTCTTTGTACCAAGAAGGTATAGCGCGGGTGGAGTCAAATCTGGAGTGAGGTTTAACAGGGGGCAAGGTGATAGCTCCGGCTTTGAGCAATTTTTCCAATATGACGCCATAAGTTTCTCCCAAGGGAGTGTAATTGATGGGCTCTGCTTTATACTTATAGGTGGTTTTTGGCGGGGTATTAGACGGTGGTTGGGATTTGACCATCACCGCGTGCACGGATCCTTTTGATTTCGAAGCAGTCAATGGGTGAGGATTGGTGGTGTTAGGTTTATTGGTGGAATCTGGAGTCCAGAAATTGGGGTTTTTGTTGCGCAACTGCAATTTCTCTTCTTCTAAGGCTTGAATTTCTAGTTTCCGAGCCATGGTAAAGGCCTCGTCAAATGTGCAGAAAGTTTGAATTTGAAGGGTAGGAGAAATGTGCTTAGCGCATGCCCACGTGAAAAGTTCGATAAGTTCAGATTGAGGCAAGGCATATGTAAGTTGGTTGATAAGGCCCCGCCATCGTCCAACAAAATCTGCGATAGATTCGTCTTCAAATTGTCAGATGGCATAGAGGTCGGTGATAGATACTTTCTTGGCAATGTTAATGGAGAAATGATCCAAGAAAGATTGGGCTAGTTGGTTAAAAGAGAAGATTGAGTGCTGGGTTAAATTGCTGTACCACTCCAAGGTGGGTCCTGATAAGGACATGGGAAAGGTGCGGAGTAACAAGGCATCATCATGAGCAATCAAATAACAAGCATGTCTAAATGATCGTAAGTGTTGTTGAGGATCCTCTTTACTATTAAAACGAGTAAATTTCAGCAATTCCCATTGAGGAGGATATGAATGAAGGGGGACAAAAGGGTGAATAGGCTCCCGACAAACTTTCTCGTATGTCAAGGCGCTATGACTTCCCGAAACAGAAGCCTCCAGATTTTGCATTTTGTCCATCATTTGTTTGATGAAATCCGTGGTTGGATGAGATGATGGTGCGGTTGTGGTAAACGGAGGCAAATTGGGCCAAGGGCCTCCGCTAGACAGTGGTGGAGTTAAGTGTTGATAAGGTATGGAGGATGAATATGTTGAGGCGACCGAATAGGGATGTCCCATATAAGATGTTGAGGTCACTGGATACGTGTATGGGAATGAAAAGGTAGGCGGAGCTTGAGAAGGAAAGCTCGTGTGGATAGGTGGCAGAGAGCAAGTCATGAACGGAGCAGCCTGCAAGAGAGATGAGGTAGGGGTAGTCGGCGGTAATGATATGTGGGGTCCAAGATTAACCAACGGAAAGCCAATCTATGTCGTATGAACCTCTGAAGCCGTCGGATTGGGAGACAGGGCTAAAGATGCAGGAAGCAAGGCGGTGTTATCAGGTGGAGTGGGAGCTAAGTGAGCTGCTATACTAATAGGCATGCCAACAAGGAGTTGACCATCAGGCGTACGGTCAAGGGCATGAGACAAATAGTATTGTACAGTGCTAGGATTAGCATCCATAAATTTGGCAAATTCCTTATCTCCTACAGGAATTTTGGGGATCTCACTAGTGTCTGTAGGGTTCCCTATAGAATGTGAAGGGGGTGATTCAGGCAAAGGCACAGATCAGGCATGTGAAACCATGGTGGCAGCTTGCTTCTGAGTGATAATAACCATGGACAGGAGTACCCAGTAGGGTTTCAATCTATCAGGAACAGAAACAGACTCAGAATGGTGAAATTGGTAGGTTGCTGGTTTGTCAGAAACTATAAAAGACAGTAACCGATATTGGTCTGATAACCAATGTCGGTTAGACTATAGCCGACGTCGGTCAGTTAACTGATATCGGTGTAATAAGACTAGTATAAGAAAATATAAGAAGGTACTGACTTGATTGTTAACAAAGCTTAGTACATTTATCAATTGTTCTTAGGTGATGACAGAAGACAGTGTATAACAGAGAAAATAGAACTGAAAACAAACAAGATGCACACGCAAATCCAGAGACTAACCCTAGGGTTAATTTAAATTATCATGGGCTTATGCCTTTAGATGTAAAATGATGTCAAAATCCTAAAAGAATACTGAGAGGAAATGTCAAATTTGTTTTGGCTTATAAGGTTACCTCAATCGGGTGGAGGAATACCGCGGAAAAGGGGGGATGTTTTGAGCTGTTGTGTTAATTATGAAGTGATTTGGTATGTGTTGTGCAGTGAAAGTAAGATTAATTTCCTGTCAATACCGTGGAAATCACCTCCACGTGTACAACCTGTTACTTAGTCTATGTTCACTAGAATTAAAAACAACAAGCAAGAATGTAATGCACGTGTTTTAAACCCAAATCGAAAATGATATTCGATGAAGAAAATAAGATGAATTTCACTAATGCAAAACTAGGAAAGCAAGACAAATTCCTTTACTAAATATAACAAAAAATAGCAACAGCAAGTATGCTCCCTAAATGAAAGCAAACAAGAGAAACAGAAACCCGAAATGGGTCCCACCGGGCATGCCAAAATGTTTCACGCAGAATGTTTCAGCTTTTTGGGAATAGAGTTGCTTCTATCCTTTCATTCCTTTTAGAAACACATAAGGGTTAGGGGTAGGAGGAATACCTGTTGAATGTCGAGATGGTGTGCACGTACCGTAGAGAGAGATCAGGTTGATTGCGAAGAACTCCTTTTTGTCTTGGAAGGACTACCTGCAAATAAGAATACAAGACCACAAGATTTTGACTAGACAATAAATGAGGGAACTGCCTTGGGCCCAGGAAATATAACACTTCCTTTCGAAGGTGGTCAGTTCCCTTGCTAATATGAATTAACATGAAATATTGTAAAATAACAATTTAATTGCTTCGTTGAAATAGGTATGGGGAACAGCTGGTTTCTGGTTTTGAGTCACAACAACCGATACCGGTTTCTGCTAACCGATATCGGTAGGGCTATGTTTTAGGGGTTCTTGGTGAGGGGCGGTTGTAGGGTGGTTGTGATGTTTGTAAGGCTAGTAAATGAGTGGGATTAGGTAACGGGGTGATGAGAGGGTAGATGAATGATAGTTAGATGTGATGTGTTGCTGGGTAGTAGATCCAGGAATGGATTAATGACGGCTGTGATTCAAAAGTATAAGAAATGTTATAAAAGAGGACATGTAAGATACAACTTACTGGTTATTGACGAGGATGCAGGTCCAAGAACTATGATGACAAAGGCAGAGCTTGGGTAGGCTAGCCTGACACCTAGAAGATGAGATATCTCCCTCTCGATGATTAGATGAGTATCACAGGGCTCTGGTTATTCAGTTGCAGTCTTGGACTTGGTCTCCTTCACTGCAAACTCTTCTTGTCTCTTCACTTGTCTCTTGCTTGGCTCAACAAATATGGATTCTCTCGATCGCTTTTGATGATCCTGATTGATCCAAAAATCCTTCGACCTTTGTTTCTTATTATGGGAGCCCATTTACAGGGAACCGATGGCAGTTACGTAACCGACAGCGGTCGAGTAGGAACCGGTATCGGTTAGGTCAAAGTGGGCTATTTTTAGTAAAATAGCCAACTTTCCCTCCTTTTCTCTCGAGGGATTAGTTGCGGGCTTGGTCAAGTGACTAGAAGGTCGGTTTTGGGTGCGAGAAAGGGGTCATTAGTCATGGGTGTGGATGTAGACCAAGTTATAGGTCTTAATTAGATTAGTTTAGGGTTAGGCCTAGGTCATGATGAGGTGGAAAAATGAGGTGGAAGGTAAGGCAATGTGGATTTATTAATTATAAGATAATTAATAAATAATTGTGTAAGGTTTAGGTGGTGAGGTTAGGTTGCGAAATGAGATGCGGGTCACAAGGGGTCATAAGACACAAATTTGGTGTCTACATGGGGAATTGACTTTATTGGTCTAATCAATCCTTTCTCATCACAAGGACACAACTCGATCATCACGGGAACTAAATAATTTACTAAATGGGTGCAAGATATCCCCCTCATTTCTAATAAAGTAGATAAAATCATTGATTTCATCCATCATCACATTATTTTCTACTTTGACATTCCTAAAAATCATCACAGATAATGGTAAGTCCTTTAAATACAATAAACTTTAAAAATTTGTGACACTTATAACATCAAAATTAGTTTTTCATCTCCCTATTATCCACAAGCAAACTGTCAAGAAGAAACATCTAAAAAAACATGTCAATTAATGAAACTTTTAGAATTGACTATAGACCCCAAAGGATGGAAATCAAAAGTAAATAATGTTAAATAAAGATATAGATCACTCCCTCGAAGGAATGCTACCATAAAATAAAACATAAAATCATAGACCACTCCCTCCAAGGATGACTGCTCGATCAAATGCATAATAAGGACTTCCCTTATGGATTAGTCCTCACATCAAAAATGGGCTTCCCATATCGATCAAACCTCATACAAAAAATCAAAAATCAAACTGTTAGAGGAAAAATTTCTGCATTGATCAACTTTTTTTGAATGCAAGCTTCCCGCATTGATCAACTTGTATCAAATACAATGAACCTAGGAAAAAACCTTGGGAACTGTAGACACCTTTATCTAGCTACATAGTTTTAACACTAAAATTACACTTCTTATCCTTTTTTTCTATAATTTGGTTACAATTAGCATCTTTATCACTGATTAACTAATACTCCCGTCCATCTTGGTCAATTAATGACACTTTGTTAATTAGCTACTCCCTCCCTTCATTATGGATGCAAATTATTTATAATCCTATTCTAATAATTGACCAATATCAAATAATTAATCCTCTAAAGGAGAATTTACCCTCTTATTTGGTCATCCCCCTTTTCTAATCCTTTAGAATACAACAATTTCTCTCTAATTAGTTTGTGCAAGCCTAACTTGGTATATTAATCAATCTAGTTGATTAATTTAAAACAAACCCAACTCACTTAAGTTAGATATTCAAATTAACCTTCCCTAATCATACTTAGCCATTTCTAAGCATGTTTATCACTTACTAATCCATAAAGTTATTTTTGTCCCACATTCATGAAGATGAAAGTTTCTCCAATCTGGAAAACTATATAAAGAACCCTTCCCCCTCCCTTATAAGTTTACACCTTTACACCATGTCTTGTAAGACATCTGCATATGATAAGATCATTTCTTAATTAGAAGGCTTATTGATCTAACAATCCTTTTCCATCTTCTACTTGGCAAGAGTAGTAAGAGAATAAAACAAAATGATAATTAAGTCATGTTGTCCTCTCAAAATTCCCCTCTTTTGAAAGTTGAAAAATTTGAAAATTTTGAGTTGGCACTCTTCAGGAATGTTTTAGTGAAGAAGAAAGTTGAAGAGATAGTGGAAATTGCATTTATTGGGGTCATTTTAGTGACTTATGGGTCTGTCAGACATTTCTGTCCCTCATGTCCCAAGTATCGGTGGGCCTTCTGTTCTCTGATCGGCTGATTTCCCTTCCTATCCTTGATTGTCATCTTTATTAGAACTTTTTGGCCCATTTGTCCCAAGTTCACCTAGAATTTATTTTCCTCGATCGCTAGCATCATCCGCATCGGGGTTTTCATGATTTTTCAGCCCATCTATCCCAAGTTCACCTAGGCCTCCTGTTCTTCTATTCCCCGCATCATTCGAATCATCTTTTCATGTCCCTCGTGTTTCTGTGTCCCTGGACAACCTGTGCTCATTTGGACCGCATCCCAAAAATTGTCTTTTCACATCCCTCATGTCCCAAATGTTCCAAAGACTATCTGGGTCAGTTTTTTTCCACTTTTCACCCTTTTGAGTCGATGCAAGGTGTATTAATGCACATTTATTATCTTCTCTCTCCTGAACAGCTATTTAAAGGGACTACACCCTATGCATTTGTCACATTGCTTGCTAACTTTTTCATGCCCGCATCTTTGTAATTGAGTCATTTGTTCATCTTCTTGTATCACTTTGCATTTTCATCATGAATTTGTTCTTTGAAGGTTGTTCCTCTGTGCATTGCAAAAATGAAGATCAAGTTTCAAGGGCATGAACATCTGTCACCTCTAAAGACCTCTGTACCTAATATTAGGGATAATGAAGTTTGACACTTAGAATTTGACAATTTCTAGGGCAGGTTAACATGCGACCACCTTGCTCCTGTGGCCCAAATATTAATGATAGTGGAATTGCATATGCTGCTGGTTTTCCCATCTCCATGTAATGTGTCGATGCCGTGCTCACCTGCGAGGCTCATTTCAATCCAGATACCAAGGATATTGTTAATGTACATGGAGAATTGATTTCCAAACTAGATGCCACCACCATTGCCACTGCCCTATGCATTCCTAAGATAGAAGACTCCATTGTTCTTACTCTTGCTCAAGCTCAGACCCTATTTGATCAAGACATCGAAAAATACAAGGCACAAGTAGCAAATTCATGGTTGAAGTGCCCTAAGTAGGGAGCATCCTGACTCTCCAAAGCATTATTTAGGGTTGATTTATATGAGGAGCTATCAGATTTCATGACTCTTCTCGATCAGATCATGGGGATGCCCTCTACTAATGACTTTCATTTTTGGATGTGCCCATTTACAAACATCATCTGCGAGGGTAAGCAGAACATAAAATGGGCTGAGATTATCTGTATGAACCTGACTAAGCAATTGTCAAATGCTCAGTAGACTAAGAAGTTCTACATGAATTCTTATCTCATGTACACCCTGGAAACATATCGGGAGTGGTTTGGTTTCACTTATATGGAGGGCAAGAAATATGAGCCCATATACTCATACTACCCTCAATTTACCCTCAAGACTAGCAATCACAATTTCAGAAGGGTAAATGATGCTTTCACTATGTACATTATGATACTCTTGGAGGGTAACATAGCCAGGATATTTTCTAATGAGACTATGGCTTTGATAGCCAAGTATGGGGCTTTCTTCATCCAGATCAGAAAATTCTTATACATTAGATTGGCCTATTTTGAAAGCACTCCACTCAAGCTCCACATGTTATGCAATGATAAAATGGCCTTAGTTGAGGTGTGCAAGTAGCCAGATAAACTTCACAGAACCTGCCAAGACAAGAAGATCACTAGTTTTCATTTCCCTATCTCCTTAGGGAATTATACCTGTAAAAGAACTCTAGATGCCCAAAACATAGAAAGAGCTATTGATCCTCTCATTGTCCATTTCTTCAAACCTAGGAATTGTTTTGATCTGAAGATGTTTATTCATCAATACCTCATAATAAATTATCATCATAAACTAGAAACTGAGGATTACTGGGATGATTGTGCTGATGATTTTG
This sequence comes from Taxus chinensis, assembly GCA_019776745.2. Taxonomy (NCBI): domain Eukaryota; kingdom Viridiplantae; phylum Streptophyta; class Pinopsida; order Cupressales; family Taxaceae; genus Taxus; species Taxus chinensis. Next base: position 88,734,896 of record CM034147.1, on the reverse strand, counting down.
AAGCTAGAAGGAGGCATTTCAGTAGAATCTCTCTGCAACAAATTATAGATCTAAATCTCTACCAAGTTTCTGAAGGGCTTAAGGATGATGACGAGGACTTGTAATCCTTTGAATATGAAAGATCAATCAAACACACTCCTTTAGAAACCCTAGATTGGTATGTGAAGGTGAGAGATGATTTGGGTGAGATAATTTCCCCTGATATTGTCAGAACTAATATTTGGTTTGACAAGAAAGTTTGTGAATTCAGGAGGAGACAAGGTAGATCTTCTTTATGAGAAACTTCCACACCTGGGAAGGAAGTACATACACCTAGTACTGAGGTACTTGAGAAAACTCCTCCTTCTTCTTTAATGAAAGAGCCTGAATTATCTACTCCTTCTTCCACTCAAGTATATTAGAAGAAGGTTAAGGAGGTTAAGCAAGAACCAATCATTGAAGAGAATCCTCTGAGGTAGTCAGAGCTTCTAGTTGGGCCAAAGAACATTATTGTTCTAAGTTAGAATGAGGATGATGAAATGCAATACCATGAAGAAGCTCCTGAAATCTCTGTTAGATAAGAAAGAAAAGTTCCAAGGACTGAACCTCCTAGTTTAACAGACTCCTCTGTAAAGGAAGTTCTTGAGGTTCCATGCACTTTGCCACTTGAGGAAACAATAGTTTAGACTTTGAGTGCCATAAGTTAACTTGATATTTGACCTCTTTCTCCCTCCACTTCTTCTTCTACCTTTTCTTGGGTACAACCCTTAGTTGAAAGAAAGAAAAGGAAATCTTCTTCTCATTCAACAGGGATTGATTTTGATGCTATAGGATCTCTACTAGGTACTACCCCTCCTCCTCCAGTAAAGATAGAAAAGATTACTTCTAGATTGGTAACTGATGCTCAAGGCCAGTAGTTCCTAGAGGTTGTAAAGCCCAAGGTTCATAAGGTAGAGAAAGATATTTTGATCTCTGATTTGGAGCTTTCCAGGATCCCAATGGGAGAATCCACTCCTAAGAGTAAAATTCATAACCTTCAGGAAATAGTAACTAAGGTTATCAAACAAGTGGAGAAGGGGAAACCGACCATAGAGTAGTTTGAAGAATAGAATCAAGTTCTGTCCAACTTTATTAGATAATTGTTAACCAAGGATAAAGTTTTGGATCCAACCCAACTGGCTGCTCTCCCACCTCCCATGATTCTCATCCAGGATGAAGTTTAGAGCATCAAAGACATACATAAGTATTCAATTTATGGAAAGGCTGTGGAAGCCCTGGTAGATGATATGACTATAACAAGTTTGAACTTTAGTGTGGAGGCCTTCAAAACCAATGAGAAGGTGATCAATTTGCAGCAGAGACTCTCCTCCTAAATCAAAGCTATGGACAAGGAGATAAAGGTTTGGAGTGGTTATATTATGGATCTCCACCTAATGGGCCAGATTGATGAGAAGATCCTGCTGGTTAACAATGTTTTTGATGATGCAAATAATAACTTGTCAAGGGAATGGATTTTCAGTGTTGAGTGGAAAATAAAGGTTCTTGAAGAAGCATTGGGAGAATTGAGGAATGTATTGCAAAAAGGAGAGTCTTTTAAAACTTGTGTTTCATCTGCCTTCAAAGATATCCACTGCCATCTTCAGGATGAAACTATAGGTGTTCCCTTCTCTCTTTAAGAAATCAAGGCTCATTTCAGAACATTTTTCAAGGACAACTTGTTCAAAGAGGAGTCAATTACTAAAGAGAAGATGAAGGACATTTTTTCTCTCTAGTCTTCTATTGCCAAGGCCAATAAAGAATATCTAGAGCATACCGAGTTTGATAAAGATATGGAGAAATGTCTAGGCACATGGACTCATGCTATTTCCAACACAAAAATTACATGAGGCATAGAGATAGCAGAGGCATTAAAAAGATTCAGGCATCGAATCCTCAAATTAGTGGGCCCCCTCAGCCATAATTGGATGTTTATACTCCTAGCTCTTCATTCTCTTTTCCTACTTTTAGTGCTGAGCACCTTGTAATTTAATTAAGGACTTTATGTTATATATTTCCTTAATTAATAATTTGGTTAAAAGAAATAGCTACCAAGTGTAACCACCTTGTAAGCTATATATTGGGCTCTCCACGCCATTCTAAGGGGCTAGAACTCTGATTATTTTTGAAAGTGTAAAAGTTAAAAAGATATCAATACAAAAGATTTCCCTTCCTTTTTCTATTTACATCTTTTATCCTATCTTGCGTGTCTTAAGTTTATGAATCATTAATCTATTACATTAAGAAAATTTGTGTTCTTATAGATGTCATTTCTAGAACTTTGTGTCTATGAGATAATATCTGGTGGTTTTATGTGAATAATATTGTTCTCTATATCATCCTTGCACAACATTTATAAGGAACTATTTTGGTATCTATATTTCCTGGGGGATGTTGTTATGTTCCTCCTTTTCCTTACTTAATTCTTCAGTTCCTTTGTATTGATAATCTATCTTGGCATTAAAAATTTTTCATGATATTAGAGTTCCTCATCAAAGTTGAAAGTTGTACATTTGTAAATAGTTTTTCCATTTTTTTTCAATAAGGGAATGTCTCCTATTAAAGAGGAGGGACTTTCTGTCCCCTAACTATTGCTTTCATTAAAGGATTAATTTGACAACCAACACTTTTTGGTGACTCCGCTGGGGATTTTTTTCAATGAATTATAGTTTTAAAGAATGATTTCTTGATCATTTATGATCTAGAAACTCTAAGATTTACCCATAGTAGAAAGGATCTTAGAATTGAATATTCTCAATTTCAAATCTTAGAAAAGCAAGGTTTTCCTCTTCCTTCAACAAGAGGAAATAGAATAGCTCATTCTACAAGAACTCCCCTTATTGAAGATAGAGCCCTTGGGCATGGTGACCCTCAAGAGAAACTCAACCCTAATCTTTGTGCTTTGATTCTTCCTAGTTTTTTAGTCCCACTTCAAGAAGTTTTTCCAAGGATGGCAGCTCCATTACCTTGGGGCCAACAGGTTGGACCTCTTGACCTCAACCATTGCATGAGTTACCTATGGTTAGCAGAAAGAACTTTCCCAAGTTCAGAGGTGATGGAAAGGTATATCTTGATGAACACATTTCATCCTTCATAGTTTCATGTGGAGTCCTTAGAGTTAAACATGAGGACGTTTCTATCAGGATTTTTGTGGAGACTTTACAGGACAATACAACATATTGGTTTTATCATCTATCTATTGGGGCCATTACCAATTAGGACACCATGATAACCTGGTTTGAGTATCATTTCAAACTTGCAAAAAGATGTGCATGCCTTGTTATCCCAGATTCCCCAAATCAAGAAGGAACCACAGGAGCCCATGAGAGAATTTGTGGCCAATTTTAATAAGCTGATTAAAAAAATCCCACAAAATACCCAGCCTGTGGATGAGATTCAAAAATGTTTTTCCTAAATGCTCAATTACCTGAGGTAAGATATGCGCTGAGGAGATCCAACGTTGCAACTTTGGATGATCATCAGAGATTAGCCATCAATGTTGAAGATGATCTGATCATGTATGGAAAATTGAAGAGAGATTCTTCCAAATCTAAACTTCTTCTTCCTCTTCCTCTACTCCTAGAGATAATGCAGATCAGTTAGTACAAAAGCTAGCCAATGACCTCATTACCATCAAGAAATAATTGGCTCAACATGCTCCTTATCAAGACATTCCAAGGAAGAACTTCCATCCTAGAAACCATTTTCCTTCTTCTCAAATGAGGTTGGCGATTGAAGGACCACCCATCAAAGTTCCTGTTAATGTAACTTGTGGAATTGAAGAACCTAATGATGAAGAGGTTAATGAAGACTTTGAAGAATTTGAAGAAGAGGTTGAGGAAGAACTTGATGGATCTCAGGTTGATTTCCTCACTACTGAAGGCATGGATGAAGAAGATGATTATGATGAAGTAGTGGCAAAAATGAATAGTGATTCATATGTTGTCATGACTCGGGAGTAGAAAAATAAGAAATAAAAAGTGATATAGCTCTCTAAAAGATCTAAGGAGTATCCCACGACTATTCCAGTGGTTTCCTGAAGAAGATATCCTATTCCCACTGCATCCACGCAAAAGGTGAGTTCTGATAATTCCTCTTCTTCTACTCCTGCTCCTAAAAATCCTTTTTCTTCAGCTCCAAAACCTAACAATCCTAGGGTTCCTAGTGATGAGACCCCGTCCACCTCTAGATCCTTTGATATCATCGATCACCTTAAGAAGACAACAATCTAGATTTCAGAGGCTGAGGTTTATCAAACCCATCTAAAATCCTTTTCCAAAATGGTCCACTTTGTCAATTTCCATTCCAAAGCTTCATCCAACTCTTCTAAAAGTATTTTTCCCACTCCTTCTACACCTCAGTAAAATCTTGTAGCTGTAGTCACCTCCCCTAATGAGAAAATCAAACCATTCTAGGTGACCCTCCTCATAGCTGGCCATAGACTCAATAATTATGTCATAGACTCAGGAGCATCAGATAATGTGATGCCTACCAAAGTAGCTCATGCTTTGGGTCTTACCCTCACATGCCCCATTGGTTCTTTCTATTCTATGGAGAGTAGAGAGGTGCCCCTGGTTGGGAGAATTAAGGATGCACAAGTAGCTTTTGCTACTTTTCCGGAAAAGGTCTTAGCTACTATTCTGGTAACTGATATTCCTCCTTCATATGGCATGATTTTGAGTAGAAATTTCTGTAAGGATGTGGGAGGATATACTCAAATGGATTGGTCCCATGCTCTTATACCAGTCAATGGAAAAATGAAGAAGTTGTTGCGTGAAAAGAAAACTAAATATATTGTGCAAAAGACCGATGATCCTAGGGCACAAATACTTTATGAAGATATTGGGAATGAAAACTGCATTATCATGTCTCTGGATGAGATAGAACGTCCCAAGGAATTGCTTCATGATCCTAATGGTGTTTGGAATTCAAAATTTTATGGAAGTTTCTCTTCAGCTGGTTTTGGAGCTGGTGTGGTATTGATATCTTCAGAGGGAAAAATTATCCTTTCTCATTCAAACTACAGTTTGAAAATATAAACAACATGACAGAATATGAAGCTCTCATTCTTGGTCTGAATGCAACCTAATAAAGAGGCATGAAGAACCTCGTAGCTCATGGAGATGTGGAAATGGTTGTCTAGAAATTCAGATACCTTTTCCAAGTAAAGAATAGAAGATTGAAGCATTATAGGAATTTGGTCTGGGATTCTATTGAATTCTCTGATGCCTTTTCCATTAAAGCAGTGCCGAGGTATAGGAACACTAGGGCTGATCCTCTAGCTATTTTAGGGTCTTTACTGATACCTCATCCTGATTTCTCTCAGGATAAATTCACAATTGAAATGATCCATAGACCAAGTGTGCTAGATAATGAAAGAAACTGGCAAGTTTTCAATGATGACCAACATTTTCTCTCTTTCATGGAGCTTAGAGATAACTTTGATCAATTTTATTTCAAGGGAAGTGGAAATTTTCCTTAGGAGAGTGTCTTTTCAAATGAGGAAGGTGTCAAGGAGGAGATGGATCAAGATGGTTGCATCAAACTAAAAGGTAACAAGATTCCTAAAGGGTTGATAAGTCTAGAGGAATTATTTGACAAAAATGACAGATATGTCATGTCCAAGGCTTCCAAAGGATCTTAGCAGTCTGCTGAGTGTGAAAAGATTAACATTGGGAGTTCTGCCGAACGCAAAATGGTGAACGTTGGAAAGTGCTGCACCTAAGAAGAAAGGAAAAAGGTGGTAAATTTTTTGAATAAGTACGTTGATGTTCTTGCTTACTCCTATGATGATTTGAAATCCTTTCAGCCTAAAGAAATGTAGCATTTCATTCCCCTCAAACTTAGGATTAAACCTTTCAAGAAAAATAAAAGGAAATACAATCCAAATATTGTTGACACTATCTTCCAAGAGATACATAAGTTTTTGAAAGCTAAAATTATCTTCCCCATTCATCATTCAACATGGATTGTAAATATTGTGCCTGTTAGGAAGAAAAATGGTGATATCCGAATCTATTTTGAATTTAGGAACCTAAACCAAGATTATTTGAAGGATAACTACCCCCTACTCATGATGGATCAGGTGTTATAGGATGTCACTAGTTCAGAAATGTTGTCCATGCTTGATGGGTTTTTAGGATATAATCAAGTGGAGGTCAATACTGCAAATCAACATAAAACTACCTTTACCACTCCTTGGGGTAATTTTTCCTACAAGAGGATGCCCTTTGGCCTTATTAATGTGGGTGCCACCTTTCAGAGAGCTATGGATTTGGGCTTTGGGATTTTGAAAGGGAAATGTATTGTCATGTATCTAGATGACCTAACTGTGTTTTCCAAAACCAGAGCAGATCACTTTCAACATCTAGAAGAAATTCTCTTAAAATGCAGAGAACATGACGTCTCTATGAATCCCAAGAAATGTATATTTCATGTCACAGAAGGCAAGCTATTGGGACATGTTGTATCCAAAAAAGGAATAAAGAGTGATCCTGAATGAGTTCAAGCCATTCAACAGATTCCTCTTCCCACAAGTAAAAAGAGAGTGCTTTATTTCTTTGGTAAGATCAACTTCCTGAGAAGATTCATCCCTGATTTTACAAAGTTAACTTTGAACATCTCCTAGATGATGAAAGGAAAGTAGATGTTTGGTTGGTCCCATGAAGGGAAGGAAGCATTTGAAGGCATTAAAAAATCTATTGCTAAGATTCTTGTCCTAACATGTCCAAATTTTTGCAAAGATTTTACTATCTATTGCTACACTATAGAAAGTACCTTGGCCACTGTATTGACTTAGAAAGATTCTGAAGATCATGAAATCCCAATTTCATTCATGAGTTACATTCTAAAAAATCATGACTTAAAGTACACTATGATGGAGAAACATGCTTTTGCAGTAGTTAAAGTTGTTAAGCAGTTTTTATTTTACATTCTTAACTCTCACTCTGTTGTGCTTGTACCTGATACGACTATCAAGTCTATTCTTACATAGTAGGATTTTAGAACCAAGTGAGGAAATTAGGTAGAAAAGGTTTAGGAGTATGATCTCTAAATCACACCAACAAAAATAGTTCAAGGCAAAGGCCTATGTGAACTCATTACCGAAGGAGCTAGTCATGAATTGTTTAAGGATGAGGTTGATGTTCCTATTGTTCTTTTTCTCAGCTTGACTGATGAATGGTATGTTGAAATTACTCACTTCCTCACCTATGGTGAGTGTCCATCTCATTTAACTGCCAAGGAGAAGAGAGATATCAAGTTAAGGTCAACACAGTATGTGTTATGGGAGAATGCTTTGTTAAAACGAGGAGTGGATGGAAGATTCTTGTAGTGTGTTGACAAAGAGCAATAGAAGAAGTTGTTATCAGCCTTTCATGATCAAGCTTGTGGAGTTCATTTCTCATCTACTATTACTACTCACAATATTCTTCGTGTGGGATACTATTGGCCTACTTTGTTTAGAGATGCATCAAAGTGGGTTGAAAAATGTGAAGCTTGTCAAACCTTTGTGGGAAGACCTAAGTTGGCTGCTTTGCCACTTAAGCTAGTTGTGATCGAAGAACCATTTCAACAGTGGGGTTTGGATTTCATTGGAACACTCAACCCATCTTTAAGTGCAGGACATACCCATGTATTGACTACCACAGATTATTTTACAAATTGGGTAGAAGCCATCCTGGTTAAAAGTACTACTTCTGAAGTAGTATGTAATTTTATCAAAGAAAACATCTTAGTAAGGTTTGGAGTACTAAATAAGATCGTGACTTATAATGCTTCTAATTTTTCTTTTGCTAAGATGATGGATTTATGCTATGGATATGTAATTTACCTTGCTCAGTCTTCAGATTACTACCCTAAAGGGAATAGATAGGTAGAATCAACAAACAAAAACTTGGTGGCCATTGTTAGAAAGCTTGTCAATGAATCTCAGAGAAACTGGCATAAGAAGTTATATGATGCTCTTTGGGCATATAGGATTACACCCAGAAGAGCAATTAGGATGTCTCCTTTTCAAGTGGTGTATGGAGTGGAAGCTCAACTACCAGTGATAGTGGAACTACTAGCTTTGCATTTAATGAAAGCTATTGAAGACACTAGTTTCAATGACTCTTTGGAGAAGAGGATCATGTATCTCCATAAGCTAGATGAAGATAGGATGTAGGTTTTTGATAGGATTTCTGCCCATCAGCAGAAGGTGAAATATTTATTTGACAAGAAAACTAGACCAAAATATTTCAAAGTTGGAGACATTGTTTTGTTATGGGACAAAAGGTATGAACCTAGAGGAAGCCATGGTAAGTTTGAATCTCTCTAGCTTGGTCCTTTCAGGATCAGACATTTTGCTAGTGAAAACTCTTTTTATCTTGATTACATGGATGGATCCTATCTCCCACTTCCTTATAGTGGGAAGTACATGAAATTGTTCAAGTCCTAGGTGATAGGAAGTCCTTTGTATATTATGTACAGTGTCTTTGTTTTGTTGTTTCCCTTTTTCTTGTCTTTATGTGTTGCCTTCTGTATTGTTTTGCCTATGACTCTTTTTCCCAATGGATAAGGCATTGGTCTTCTTCCCCAGATTTTTTCTTGAATTCTTGTCTTGCCTTGTTCCAGTAATCTAGTCAAGTCATCCCTAGAAAGATCCAGCTATTTTCCTCTAAAAAGTTCCCTCTTTTGAAAGTTGAAAAATTTGAAAATTTTGAGTTGGCACCCTTCAATAATGTTTTAGTGAAGAAGAAAGTTGAAGAGATAGTGGAAATTACATTTATTGGGGTCATTTTAGTGACTTGTGGGTATGTTGGACATTTTTTTCCCTCATGTCTGTTATCAATGAATCACAGCCCCTATGTTTATACAAGTGCATATACTTGAACTCACGATGTGATTGGATAACATGGGTACTATCTCCAAGTTGTGGGACTTGCTGCTTGAGATAGACCTCCAGAGAAAGCTGGTTCTTGCTCCTAAACTACCTGTCACATTCTACTCTAATGCAAGGGAAAATAACTATTTTAATTTAAATTTCCAAGGGACCACGAAGAGAGAATGCATAAAATGAAATCCTACACTAAAGCTCTGATCCACCAGAAAAGGAGGGTGTGAGAGTAGTCTTCAAATGTGTGAGATACAGAAGCAAAGTGCATGCTAGAAGGGGTGATGACAGTTCTCCATAATATAGTAAAATGCATTCATAACAATATCTCAAACATACACAATGATAATGAATCCCTACAAGAACATAATAATAGATACAATATTATTGTAATCAAGGTTAAAGGGGCAAGAAGAATGCAAGAAAACACAACAGGGAAGATGCATCCAAAAACTTATATTTTATTGCTTCCTGATATGCACAATTCAATCAGTTACAAAAAAAAGGGTCCTAGATCACCATGCAAGGATTCCACAACAAGGGCCTATAACACATCAGCTTCACAAAGAAATTTTGGCAGAGCTTTGTTATCTGAAAATTCCCCTCTTTTACAATGAGCCCAACACTCCCATTTATAGAGAAAATGAGAAGAAAGAGAGAAGGGAAAAAATGGAAATCCTGAAATCTGTCCTTCAACCACTTGTAAGAGACATTAAATGGAATAAAATGATTGTATATTACTTGAGAAAGGCTCCCCATACTATCCCAGGTGCTGCAGTAGAGAAAGAATGATGACCATGCCTCTTAATTACACTCCCAACTGCCAATTAAAACACTGTTATGAACCCAGCCACGTTTTATAAAACATATCTATCGATATCTCATCAAATCTAGAATTTCTTAACTAATGTGCATCAAACCCAAAACCATGATTCCAACAGTACTAATTTTGTGTGATTTCATTGTGAAATACAAAAGTTATGGCCTTCTGAGTGTGGGCAGCTATTTTGGGTCTGGCAGGCATTTTCTGTCATTTGATGGGAATGAGCATTAACTGACTGGAGCTGAGTATGTTTCTTTTATTTAAATATATCTACCCTAATTAAAAATAATAAATCCAATTTTTTTGGTGTAGAGGACGTCGTGCTCATTCTAGAAATTCCAATTTTGTGAAAATCGGAGCTCAAAGTCAAAAGTTATGGCCGTTTGAAGTTCACGGGTCAAACGTTGACTTTTCTTCTTTGCCCTCGGCCGTTTCAGCTTTTCGCGTCTTGTGCATACTTTTGTCCCAGCTGTCCTAGACACATTCTCCCACATCGGCTGATTCAGGATTTCTTGTCTCTCTTTGCGGCTTTTTCACCTTTTCGCGTCCCGCGCGTACTTTTGTCCCGACTGTCCCGGACAAAAATCTCCGAACTGCCCGCGATAGACCGTCTTGCGGAAAATCTACCAATTCACGTCCCATGCGTACTTTTTTCTTGGCTGTCCCAAACCATGTAAAACAAAAGACTTTAAAATTTTCATTGCCTTCGGCTATTTTGGCTTTTCGTGTACTTCGCGTCCCGATGTCCCAAATGTCCCACGGACCGCCTGGTACAAAAATGTCCGACTTAGCCAATTTTCTTTGTATTTCAGCCCCAAACTTGGTACGACGAACCTTGGTACGACTCGCACTAGTACAACCCATGCCCTTCAGACCCAAAATGCTTCAAAATAATCTTGCAACCTTATTTTTTGCATTTTTTCCACTTTTCTAACTCGTTGGGATTTCTTCTTGGATGGGAGAGTTAGAGAGAAGCCGAGGGGGCCCCCAAAACACGATTTTGGGCCTTGAATCAATCTACTTGCTCAGGACTGAATAATTTGATGCATGTTATCAAAATTACCTTGAGGGGTGAATTTCGGATAACAATGTCCCACGTACTGGTGGGCCTTCTACTAATCGATTGGCCGATTTCCCCACAAATTCTTGATTGTCAACTTTATCAGAACTTTTTGGCCCATTTGTCCTAAGTTCACCCGGAATTTATTTTCCTCGATCTCTTGCATCGGCCACATTAGGTTTTTCACACTTTTTCAGCCAATCTATCCTAAGTTCACTTGGGTCTCCTATTCCTCAAAACCCCACATCGACCGCATCGACCGAATCATATTTTCACGTCCCTCACATTTTTGTGTCCCTGGCCTGCCTGTGCTCATTTGGCTCGCATCACTCGAATAAGATTTTTGTATCCCTCATGTCCCAAATGTTCCATGGACTATCTAGCCCAGTTTTTTCCACTTTTCCCACTTTTCACCTTTTTGAGTCAGTTTAAGGTGTATTTAATGCACATTTATGATCTTATCTCTCTTGAACGACTATTTAAAGGGACTACCACCTATGCATTTGTCACATTTATTGCTTGCTTATTCTTGCCCACATCCTTACAATTGAGTTAGTTGTTCATCTTCATGTATCCCTTCACATTTTCATCGTGAATCTATTCTTTGAAGGTCATTCCTCTATGCATTGCAAATATGAAGATCAAGTTTCAAGGGCATGAACATCTCTCGCCTCTAGAGACCTCTGTACCTAATATTGGGGATAGCGAAGTTCGACACTTGGAATTTGACAATATTTGGGGTAGGTTAACATGTGACCACCCTACTCCCATGGCCCAAATTATTAATGAAAATTGAATTACATATGTTGTTGGTTTCCCCATCTCCATGTAATGTGTTGACACCATGATCGCATGCGGGGCTCATTTCAATCTAGATACCAAGGATATTGTTAATGTACATGAAGAATTGACTCCCAAACTAGATGCCACTACCATTTCCACTACCCTATACATTCGTGAGATAGAAGGCTCCATTTTTATTACTCTTGCTCAAGATTAGGCCCTATTTGATCAAGACAATGAAAAATACAAGGCATGAGTAGCAAATTAGAGGTTGAAGTTCCCTAAGAAGGGAGCATCCCGACTCTCCAAAGAATTATCGAGGGTTGATTTAAATGAGGAGCTATTATATTTCATCACTATGCTCACTCGGATCATGTGGATGCCCTCTACCAATGACTTTCATTTTTGGATGTGCCCATTTATAAACATCATCTGTGAGGCTAAGTAGAACATCAACTGGGCTGAGATTATTTGTATGAACCTGACTAAGCAATTGTCAAATGTTTAGTAGACTAAGAAGTTCTACATGAATTCTTATCTCATGTATACCTTGGCAACATCTCAAGAGTGGTTTGGTTTCACTTACATGGAGGGAAAGAAAGATGAGCCCATCTACTCATACTACCCTCAATTTATCCTCAAGACCAGTAATCACAATTTCAGAAAGGTAAATTATGCTTTCACTATGTACATTGTGAGACTCTTGGAGGGTGACATAGCCAGGAGATTTTTTGATGAGGCTATGGCTTTGATAGCCAAGTATGGGGCTTTCTTCATCCAGATCAGAAAATTCTCATACATCATATTGGCCTATTTTGAAAGCACTCTACTCAAGCTCCCCATGTTCTATAATGATAAAATGGCCTTGGTTGAGGTGTGAAAGTAGCTAGATAAACTTCACAGAACCTGCCGGGACAAGAAGATCACTGGTCTTCATTTCCATATCTCCTTAGGGAATTATACCTGTAAAACAACTCTAGATGCCCAAAACATAGAAAGGGCTATTGCTTCTCTCACTATCCATTTCTTCAGACCTAGGACTTATTTTGATATGAAGAATTTTATTGATCAGAACCTTAGAATAACTTATCATCATAAAATAGACACTGAGGATTACTAGGCTGATTGTGTTGATGATTTTGAAGCTAGAAGGAGGAATTTTGGCAGACTCTCTTTGTTGCAGATTATAGATCTCAATCACTACCAAGTTTCTGAATGGCTTAAGGATGATGATGAGCACTTGTAATCCTTTGAATATGAAAGATCAATCAAACACACTCCTTTATAAACCATAGATTGGTACATGAAGGAGAGAGATGATTTGGGTGAGATAATTTCCCATGTTAATGTCAGAACTAAGGTTTGGTTTGATAGGAAAGTTTGTGAGTTCAGGAGGAACTAAGGCAAATCTTCTTCATGAGAAACTTCCACACTTGGGAAGGAAGTACATACACCTAGTACTGAGGTACTTGAGAAAACTCCTCCTTCTTCTTCAATGAAAGAGACTAAATTATCTACTCCTTCCACTCAAAGTATATTAGAAGAAGGCTAAGGAGGCTAAGCAAGAAAAAATCATTAAAGAGACTCCTATGAGGTAGTCAGAGCTTCCAGGTGGGCCAAAGAACATTATTGTTCTAAGTGAGAATGAGGATGATGAAATGTAAGACCCTGAAGAAGCTCCTGAAATAACTGTTGAAGAAGAAAGAGAAGTTCCAAGGACTTAACCTCCTAGTTTAACAGACTCCTCTACAAAGGAAGTTCTTGAGGTTCCATGCACTTCCCCACTGTAGGAAATAGTAGTTCAGAATTTGAGTGCCATGAGTTCACTTGCTCTTGGGCCTCTTGATCCCTCCACTTCTTCTTCTACCTTTTCCTGGGTACAACCCTTAGTTGACAACAAGAAAATGAAGTCTTCATCTCCTTCAACAGGGCCTAATTTTGATGTTGTAGCAGCTCTGCTTGGTACTACCCCTCCTCCTCCAGAAAAGAGAGAAAATATTACTTCAAGATTGGTGACTGATGCTCAAGGCCAGCAGTTCCTACAGGTTACAAATCCCAAGGTTGATAAGGTAGAGCAATATCTTTTGATCTCTGATTTGGAGCTTTCCAAGATCCCAATGGGAGAATCCATTCGTGAGATTGAAATTCATAACCTTTAGGAAAAAATAACTAAGGTTATCAAACGAGTGGAGAAGGGGAAACAAACCATAGAGAAGTTGGAAGAACAGTATTAAGTTCTGTCCAACCTTATTAGATCATTTTTAACCAAGGATAAAGTTTTGGATCCAACCCAACTGGCTGCTCTCCCACCTCCCATAATTCTCAGCCAAGATGAATTTTAGAGCATCAAAGACATACATAAGTATTCGAATTATGGGAATGTTATGGAAGCCATGGTAGATGATATGACTATAGCAGGTTTGAAATTCATTGTGGAGGCCTTCAAAACCAATGAGAATGTGATTAATTTGCATCAAAGACTCTCCTCCTCAATCTAAGCTATGGACAAGGAGTTGAAGGTCTGGAGTGGTTATATTATGTATCTTTACCTAATGGGCCAAACTGATGAGAAGATCCTGTTGGTTAATTTTTTTTTTGATGATGCAAAGAATAAATTGTGAAGGACATTCATTTTTAGTGTTGATTGGAAAAGAAAGGTTCTTGAAGAAGCATTGGGAGAATTGAGGAATGTATGGCAAAAAGGAGAGTCTTTTAAAACTTGTGTTTCATCTGCTTTCAAAGATATCCACTTCCATCTTTAGGATGAATATACAGGTGTTCCCTTCTCTCTTCAATAAATCAAGGTTCAGTTCAGAACATTTTTCAAGGATGTCTTGTTTAAAGAGGATTCAATTACTAAAGAGAAGATGAAGGACATTTTTTCTCTCCAATCTGCTATTGCCAAGGCCAATAAAGAATATTTGGAGCATACCGAGTTTGATAAAGATACAGAGAAATGTCTAGGAACATGGACTCATGCTACTACCAACACAAAAATTCCATGAGGCATGGAGATAGCAGAGGCATTAAAAAGATTCAAGCAACAAATCCTCAAATTGGTGGGCCCCCCTTAGCCATAATTAGATGTTTCTACTCCTAGCTCTTCATTCGCTTCTCCTCCTTTTAGTGCTGAGAATCTTGTAATTTAATTAAGGACTTTATGTTATATATTTCCTTAATTAATCATTTGGTTAAAAGAAACAGTTACCAAGTGTAACCACCTTGTAAGCTATATATTGGGCTCTCCACACCATTCTAAGGGGCTGGAACTCTGATTATTTTTGAAAGTGTAAAAGAGTTAAAAAGCTATCAATACAGAAGATTTCCCTTGCTATTTCTATCTACATCTTTTATCCTATCTTTCCTATCTTAAGTTTATGAATCATTAATCTATTACATTACGGAACTTTGTGTATATGAGATAATATCTATTGGTTTTATGTGAATGATTCTGTTCTCTATATCATCCTTGCACAACATTTATAAGGAACTATTTTTCTATCTATATTTCCTGAGGGATGTTGTTATGTTACTCCTTTTCCTTAATTATTTTGTTCCTTTGTATTGATAATCTATCTTGGCATCAAATCACTTTTATGATATCATAGTTCCTCATCAAAGTTTAAAATTGTACATTTGTAAATAGTTTTGCTGTTTTCTTTCAATGAGGGAACCTTTCCCATTAAAGAGGAGGAACTTTTTGTCCCTTGACTGTTGCTTTCATTAAAGTCCTAATTTGACAACGAACAAGCCATATTGTGAGATATCTTCCTATTCCTTGGATAAATCCTTTGATCACACATGGCTATGTACATATTGCTAAAGGAGGTTTCTACAATCCAAAGCCTATCAGAAACATCAAAGGATGGATTGTATTTCATGTTTTTAATACTAGATGTAATAGTTTGAGCTTTCCCTTTTAATGGATTTATCTTGATGTTTATGTTGAACTATCTTATTTATTAAATCTACTTGGTGTTAGGTTCTATTAATTATCTTAGCTTATTTATCATGCATACATATGGAATGCCTCATGGGACATCCCTTTGCCTCACACACTTTTGTTTATGTTAAGTTTCTTTTTGCATACTAACCCTCTCTTTTCACATATTTTGAATTAACTAATGTTTCTTAGCATATTGTGTTGAGTTTTCATGTGTTTAGTGTCTCTTATAGGTAAGGAGGTAAAGTGATGCTAAAATTAGAGATTTTTGGAAAAACATTTTGTGTTTTTGAAGAATAAAAAACTATATGTGCTATCATTGAGCATGTCTGCGCCAACGTTAAAACTATCTGCATCTATGTTAAATTACCCACGTTACTATTTAAGTTCATATGCTAGTGTTTACTTTGTATACGTCTACATTTGACTTCATGTGCTACCATGCTTCTCATTTGTGCTAGCATTCTCTGTGTTTAACATTCTACTATCTTTCTACGCGTAAAGAATTAATGTGCTACCATTTTCTTTGCACATGTTTTCGTCTACCTAAATGCGCTAGCGTCAATGTTCACGTGCTAGCATTGCTTTTATATGGGTCTGTGTATTATGTTCACCTATGCATTTTTCCTATTTGTGCTAGTGTGTTGCTTCATGTGGTAGCATATGATTCACGCACTAGCATTCAAATTTCACGCACTAACATATTGTGGTATTTTTGGCTCAAATTTTGAGATGTCAAGATTTTGATTTATGCTTACCTACTATTTTCACATGTTTTCAAGAATCTAACTTGCAGGTTTTGATTAAAAAATATGATTTCTAACTTAAAAAGTTTGATTTAGTTTTTTTTTTCATTTTAGTAAGTGGGATCAAATGTTGCATATGATCTTCTCTTGCAATTTCGAGTTAATAAAAAATGAACTTGATCCCCATTTTAAACATTTTTGGTTAACACACACAAAACTAATCATTCAACTTGTCATTTAAAAATATTTTTTTTGAAAGCATTTAATTGTTTTTAGTTACATTTTTCTCATTTCTACTTAGTTGGATTCAATGTTGTGTATGCTCTTCTCTTATGTTTTTGAGTGACCTTGAGAATCAAAAGAAAATTAGATCCTATTTTTGCATGGAAAAAATACCAATCATTTATATGTAGGAACAATCGCTCGTTGAAGAATGAAATCGAGACAAAAAAAATACATTGTGTGCAGGTTGCTAATGATGTGTAAAACCACAATAAGATCAAGATAGAAATACACACCATTCAATCACACTATATAAATTTATAGGTGTGATTGAGAAGGATATTTCCCAATTTATTTAACTATGGGAAATATCTTGGCATAAAACATAAAAATCATTATGAGAATTACCACAGGAACCCGAAAGTAGTCAACACTTTGAGGGAACTGGTTGACAAAATGGGAAGTGACCCATCACCTACTTGAATATAAATTCCCATGAGGAGTGCTAAATGTTTTCTGTATGAGAACTCTTTCATTAATTTGATTGTGGGGTAATTTCCCTTTATCTATGATTTAGTCTACAAAAGTGTACCTCTCTTAGACAAGTTATTAGCAAGTGTTGAGAATAAAAGCCTAAGGATCAATTTGGCATTGAGGCCAACTTGACCATATCCAAATTCATGTTTCAAAGAGATAATACAAATCAAGACTTCCTTGGATTCATAATCTTATTTTTCAAATAAGGTGAGACTCCATTGAAGTTACATGCCGTATGTATTTCATCATGGATCGTACTTATCCAAACTTCCTCGAAGTTAAAACTTTGTTGTTTGAATAAGGAAAAACTATTCTAAAGTACGTCAAGTACTTTTCATCACCACTCATATATTTCCTTATTTATTCTGGCATTATTTGGTCAAAAGAGAACACCTCAAAGTGATGCCAAAATTATGTCCATAACTTTTGCACCCACTTAAAATTGTTTTTAATTAAAAGAAGGATTTAAGTGTTAAAAGTGTGTTAGTACGTATTCATATTTTTGGCGATAGTATCAAACCAACCTTAGGATTTTCACCCCTAGGATAGTTTCCTCTAGTGGTTATTATATTGCTTGTATTGTAACAATCCCTTTTTGATACTTACATGTTGTTTCTTTGAAAATTGATCTAAGTATTAACAATGTATTGTTATGCTGCTCACATTATATCAATCCCTTTTTGGTACTTAGACCTTGTGTTCTTAAAAAATTGATTTGAGTCTTAGAAGTACATTATTACGCTATCCACCTTGGCATATAAATATTTAGATATTCCTTGTTATATATCCCATATACTTAGAGATTTATCACTTTGTATTTGTTAAGCTACCCATTTTATATTGGATTCCTTGTGATGTTTACACACATTAAAACATATTTGTAGAAATATTTGAGAGTCACAACACCTCAAAGTTAGGCAGGCTATAGGAAGTGTGCTTCCAATCCCCTTATAAATCCTATATTTTCCTCTTCTGAAGATGAAAAAGACCTTGTTGACCATAGTGCTAGTGAGTGGGACATACCTCAAAATACCTTTACAGACACCTCCGCTCATGTAGACAACTAATTATTTCAAAACAAGGACCAAGTATTATTGTGTCTTGTTTAGTTAGGGATAGATTTCCCTCTGATTTTGATCCTAATTTCATTTCTCACATGATAGGGAAAAAGAGTAAGGATCCTCATCCTCTTAGAACTGATGAAGACATTTTTAATTGTGAACAGTCCTCCACATCCTCTCATATCAAAGGTCATTAGGGGGACATAGATATGTATCCAACTAGAACCCATCATCATATACCATTTGTTAGGAAAAATATATTTGATAAAGAGGATGAAGTCTCTATACATGAGGAAGTAGAGCGTGAGATTCATAATGAGGACACCACTATAGAATGTCAACTAGAAGCCCTAAGTCAATAGATATGAAAGTTAGCTTCTCATGTCTATTAATATACTAGTAGAGTTTCTATTATTGAAAAACCTAGAGTCACATATGCTAAGAGCTATACTAAAAACCGCGGTGGTGAAGCCTCTAAATCTAACAACATGTATATACCGTCCATGCCATCACACATCCAATTATTTGAAAAAGAATGAAATTCTATGAGGGATGCCTGGTGCAAAGAAAAATTAACAATCATTCATATATCCAACTTCCCAAGAGTTTACAAACTCTACTTCATTCAGTCTCTACATAAGAGGATCCACAATAAGCCTACAAAGGATAAAAAATTGCACGAATGCTAAACATGATACAATATTACCTTGAAATTTTCTTCACCGAGTAATTCCTCATTTGTACCCTTCCTACATCATCATTAATTTCTATTTGAAATACCAATTTCAACTAGTGTTATTTACTTCTTCTTGTGCTTACTTACCACCAAACATGTTAGATTTTTGCTTCACAAATTTCATACACAAGTAATAAATTTATTTTCCTTGACCTCCTTCAGGGTTATCTATTTCCTTAGAAATATTATACACTCTATATAAGGTTAACATAAACATTATCTTGGATAAAAAACTATTCAAACATAAACTTTCACTCAACTAGTTTCCAAATTGCCCTTAAGACCAATGCTTCTGGTATAAGCATGCATGGGGTAAAATAGGACTACTAAAAAAATGTTTTAAAATTCCTTAGGTCTCTCTCAACATTCCCAAGGTGCATGTAAAATCTTATCACCCAACTTCGTTTACTTCTCTTACTTTGTCAGTTTTTGAATTTTAGATCTTGAAGATCCTACTAGCCCTACTCCAATGTAATGTCAGACCTATCTCAATTTCTATGAGGTTTCAAATGACCAATCAACCTTATTCAAGTACCCATTATGGATTTCTTAATATTTTCCATCTTTTAGGAAATTAATCCAAGTATAAACCTTAATTCGTTTGCAAAATGACCCTTACAACTAGGCTTTCCTAACTATGCATAATGCCCTTGAAGGGACTGGTAAGAAAATAACAAAAGTTCACCAATTAAATTCAAAAATTATTATCTCAACAGTTTAAGTACTCCTTCAAAATGATTTATCCAAGTTTTCAAGGCTTAATTTGATGTCTAGAGGGTTATAAGGCATTTTGGCCCAAACCCTAGCTGAGATGACTATATGTGCATGGGGAGGTTAATTAACTCATAAATTTCTTGATTTTCAGATTCAAGGATCATATATTTTCATGAAGTATAATCATATGCCCCCTTTCACTCCTATTCTAGCATAAATGCCTCTAAAAAATGTATTTGTCAGTATTTACTCATTTCCTCTATTGTATACACGTTAGCAGCAAGGAATAAAAATACTCAGGTACACAGTATGAGAAATTTCACTCTTTCACCTATCAAGACCACACTCATGATTAGAATATAGTGTTATAACCTCTCCTTCAAAATCCACATCTTTATACTTTTATAGGAATCTTGAACTTGTTTGAATGAAACACATAGCTACAGTCCATAATTCTTAACTTTTTCTAACATGCATGAAATTAACATAAAGAAGTTATCTCCTGGAGCACATAAGTAACTTCAACCACCAGAATCCAATGCATACACACCTATTTTGACTTGAAGCATACAATTTTACCTTTTTATGGACTATAACAATACTCTTATATAAGTCAAACATTCAATCATGCATAAAAAAATTCAATAAATCTTTTTACACCTAAGTAATTAGTCAAATTACTTGAATTATGAGATTCCACTAAGATGAAAGGGAATATGAGAGTACTAAAAAATAAAACATAGTCAAGTTCATACTTTTTATAGAATACATCACACTGAGATCAACACTAGGGCTCTTTATTACTTCATCCTTACATTACATACAAAATTGGATGTTTTTCACTATCTTGCATTCATTCCTTCATCCTCTACTTTGAGGAATGACTCTTAATCTCCCTTCCACACCTCCATATCCTCAAATAGTTATTTCATTCACATACTACTAACATGTAATTGCTCATTAAGACTAACATTTGTGACTTTTGGACTTCCCTTCACCTTCTAGTTACATAACTTCCAGTTTTACATTATTGTAAGCATATTAATTATGCACTTCACACATAAGGACTCACTTGACATGTCCTGCATCTTAATATGACACTTATAATACCTTGAAAAAAACATGGCAACACATAATGACCTCTAACACACTTGAAACATATTTTACAAGATCATATGCTCATCACATGCCTTTGAAGTTTTAAATTCCCTTTTTTGGAGGGAAAGTACAAAAGGAGGATAATTCAAATTTTCCATCCTCACCACTTGCTTGAAAGGACTCATATGAACCATTAGAAACTCTAAATCCTTCCTAAATCTCATATTAAATCCAAGAAGCATGAATTTTGAAATTAAAGGTATTCTTATGGATGCTCCTGCATCAATGCCCTCATTACTATACAGGAAAATAACCAAGGGCATAACAAGAAAGATTAGTTTGAAGAAATATGCCCTTACGCTTTCAATCGGGAAATTCTACTTACTCATTTTCCACCAAGATTTGATTGCCTTAAATTTGAAAAATATAGGGGAAAATATGATCCTTGTGACTATGTCAAGGAATTCTTTATGGCTTTCCAAAAAGTCACATACAACGATAATTACCTCATTTTCTTATTTCTTAGGAGTCTTGGAGGTCAGACTCTTGAATGGTTTCTCCATCTCTCTAAGGGGTCCGTTACTACCTTTTTACACTCAGACGAGATTGTTTTTGCAAATTTTCATTCAACATGGAAAGTTATGTCACTATGATTGACCTTTGTAACATAAAACAAAGAAATAATGAAAAGTTCACTAGTTTCTTACAATGATGATGGGGGTTAGCTAGTCGTTTCCCTTGGTTTCTCCTAGAAAAACAACTTATTAGAATTTTTGTACCCAACCTACACCCTGAGACATCATTCCACTTGCAAATGCATTGTGTTGACATATTCGAATAGGTCATCGAAAAGGGTATTCAAATAAAAAACGTTTTACTTGCTAAAGGGGTTTTGAAAACCTTCCAATGAGACAACTACGACTCAATAATGAAAAATAAAAATTATTTAACAAGAATAAAAATTTCACAGGAGATGGAATCATTGATCCCAAACATGTAAATATGGTTTAAAACACTCCACATCTAAAATTCATGTGTGGACCATCTAAATCCTTAGTGAAATGTAGAGAATACAATCCACTCACAGAGTCATTATTATCTATCATAAAGAAATTGGATTTGGCCAGTATGGTCACGTACAACACCCTTCACGATGTACCTAAACATCATGGTACAAAGATCATAAATATTGCAAGTATCATCATGTTAAAGGTCACACTATGGATAAATGTATGAAGATTAAAAACTTCATTCAAGATAACCTAGATCAAGGAGACATGGAGCTTGATGCACAAGAAGCCTCTAAAACATCTAAAAAATAGTTGAAAATTTACAAGGAACCATTCTCCAATCATAATAATACATAAAAGAAGCTAGATCAAAGTCATTCCTCTCAAGGAAAGAGTACCAACCATGTTATTGGTAAAAATTCCAATCCCTTTGATTCTCTCATTATCTATGTCCATCCCATCAATACCCACATCCATACCATCAAAATTAAATCATAAGAGTATGTCGTTACAATAATAAGTACTCATCTTATTGTCACAAGACCCCATCTGTCTACTCCTTTGGATGCTCATTACGATCTCCTAGAATAGCTTGAGAATATAACCTCCAATATTTCTATCTTGGACCTTCTCAAGATATCTAATTTTCATAAGGATATGCTCTATAAAGTCCTTCAAGAGTAAAGAGTTCCTTCTGACATTAATTTTTCACACTTCCAAGCCTTGGTCGTGAAAATCACTCCATATGAACATATCTTGTTTAGCCAAAATGAGATTCCATCAGATAATCAAACACACAATTTTCCCTTATATAGAAATGATCATTACTCATACGAAGATCAAAAGGGTGATTATGGACAACAGATCCGGTCTTAACATCTGCACAGTAAAACTTGTGAAACAATTAGGACACACTACAAATGAGGTAGAGTGTGATGAGATCACTATTGAAATGCATATGATAATATAGAGTGATAGTCATTGGGAAACATTACTCTACCTATGGAAGCTGGGCCTATCATGCAAAAAACAAGATATTTAGGTCATTGACTTGGATCTTCCTTAAAATATTCTCTTCGGTCGCCCATGGATCCATTCCATGCAGGATGTTCCTTCCAATTTTCATCTATTTGTCAAGCTTAATTACCAAGGATAAGAACTTACTATTCCTGGAGACACAAAATCCTTTTCCCATTATAGAGCATTAGCTGATTATTATCCGGATACCTATGAAGACTTCCACTGAGTTGGTTGTTGACTTAAAATTAGAAGTCCTATCTTCTTGTATAGATCCAGATACAATTCAACCACATGAAGGTGATACTTCCATCTCTATATCCCCATTTTCTGCATGGGAAATGAAAATCCTTGATACCAGTTGTGGAGAATACGACCTTCAACAATATATGCTAGTTTCCAATATTTTGTTGTCTCCTAAAACACATGGTAGGCCCGAATTCCAACCACAGAGAGATCAAATTCTTGGAACTCTTGACATATTTACTAATGGTGGTTGATTAACTGATGAAATATTAGGAAGTACTTCCACATACCAAACTTCTGATGAATGGATGGCCTCCTGCTATCAATCCCTTAATTATGTCATTCCTAACAAGATGATGTATGCCATGGGATACTAAGGATATAGATGTGACATCAATGAATAAGGCCTACATGAACCTCTTCCAACACACATGAATATGGAAATATATGACATTGGTATTCGACCTTATGGGTCCTCTCCTACCAAATTTGATTCCACCTATTCTGAATGTGAGGATAGTTATTATGGTTACGATAGTGAAACTGAGTCCCTTTGTAGTCTTTACAAAGACGTTACTTCCACAAATTTTTTTCTTGATACAACTATTTATAACCTTATCCCCATCTATCCTTGAAATGAATATTATACATCCATCCCTCATATATTGGGACCAACAATGACACATACCAATTGAAATTTTTCAAAATGAGGAAGCTATTGGATAATTTAGGGAATTCGTGATGATATTCCTATGGAGGATCACAAGAAAGGTTTCTATATTGACCTTGATACCTATGCCTACTTTGGAGAGGAAGCCGATTTTTTTAGTCAACAAAGAGAAAAAAGGTTCAAATAACTTCTAGTAAGTCAAAGAATAAGAAATCAAATTCCTATAGTTAAAATATCTTTGAGGAACTCAAGGATAAGAAATATGCAGAATCCAAGATGGATATTCTTGACAACCATCACATTGGAAAAAATATTGTAGAGACACCTATAGAGGAAGAGTTCAATCTCCCTCCTAATCCTACAAAAATGGAAGATGGTTCTAAGCTGTTATTTGAGGAGACTATTAATGTCAATCTTGGTACAAAAGAGTGTTAGAGTAGGTATTTACCTTAGCTCGTGTTCACCTAGGTACTTTATTTACCTTTATTGTATTTATCCTCACCCACTTATGTGTGTGGATATTTCTTTTATCTTATTTAGATATTAGGAGATATTATCTAGTTGTTAGGTATAGTTTTTTCCTTGATCTATGGTATTGACTAGATCCTTGATGTCTAGTTCTCTCCTAAATCTATGGACTTGACTAGTTCTTTGATGACTAGTTATTTCCCTAATTTATGGATTGATCTATGACCTTGACTGGTTCTTAGATTGTTATTCCTTGCCTATATAAGCAAGGCCCATTCTTAATGTAATGCATTGAGTTCCATAATAATATATGATATTGTTGCTCATTTGTTTGCAAAGGTTTTATGTAAAGATATTCTGGTGAATTTCTTTCATCTTATTGATTGTGGTGTTTTATTAGCATCTATGTTCTTGGCTTGGTACGATCTGGTTATCATTCCTTTCATGGTATCAGAGAAGGAGATTGTTGTTGACATCTGTCTGTAAGTTTTATTTTGCAAATAAATTCATTGTATATTCATATATTTGGGATTTGGTTGTATGTTGTTTCTGAATTAATTTTTATGGAAAATAGAGTCTTCCATTGGATCCAGAAGGTGTGAAAACCCTAAGATCGACTGTAAACTTGGCCATTTTTGCAGACAGTCATTTTTGTGGTTTTTGATTAGTTTTAAATCCTTAGCCTTTGGTCATATGGTATGGTCATATGAGGGCTTAAAGCTTGTGATTCCTACTAGTAGGTGCTTAGCTTCAGCCTCCTTTAATTTTAATTGTGTGGTGAAGGAAACAACAATTTATTTCATTTTAGTGGCAACTAAAATAAATAACAGAGCAAAATATTAAAAAGCTTGTAACTTTTGATCGGTAACTCGGTTTTGAGTGCCATTTTTTGTAAAAGTACTTATTTTTTCATGCTATTTCCATTGGAGTTATTTATTTTTAGACTTGCACTATAATTATAAAGTGCTAAATATGGAGGAGTGTTGTAATCAATTATGGACGCAATTTCGGCTGAGCCCGACGTCCTAAATTTTTGGGAGTTGTAATTTGTACCTATCATGGATTCTGAGAATGATATGCTTTTCTCTAAAGTATGTGGACTTCAAGAGGATATTGTAAAATTTGTGGAAGCAAATAGATCACTCAAGAAGTGAAATTATCTTCTACAGTCAGTCATTCATGATAAGGATATAATATTACACTTCCTGCAGAACAATCTTGCTAGCCTAAAACATCACCATCATATTGTGGACGACCATATCTATGCTCTTAGTCTACTTGTAGCTATTGCTCTTGCACCCACTAACATCGATCTGTCAGTATTTGAGTATGTTCCTGCTCTTGATGCTCATACACATATGAAGCTTATTACCTGCATGCTCTTCCACATCTGTGCCTATTACAGTACCACATGTTGTATATCCTACTTCTGCTCAGCTGTATGGCTTTTTAAAAAAGCATACCACTAAATTCAATTCTTACATGCTCCATTTTATGGGTCTCACTAGTGGAGTCATTGGTAGACATTCACAGGGTATTATTTCCTCTATTCCACATGTTAAGTGGAATTCTTGCCATGACATTGGTTTTTGTGCAGATACTTCATTGGGATCACACATTGACAGAGCTCATTTTTTTGTTTGCTTGACTCTTTCCGAGGATCATGAGAAACTCATGAGTTCTGCACGTTCACTCAGGCTTGAGAAACTTGAGATTTCAGCTATCAGACATGATTAACTTGAGACACATTCTAATGTTCTTTTGCATGCACCCATTGTGCATTTTACACCAAGTCATATGCGGGCATCTTCTTCATCCATCTGTGTTGATTTGGGGTGGATATCTGATCACTCATGGGAGAGACATAGGCATTCATTGAGAGGACTCTACAGGTATGGCTACTCCACCATTCAACCTCTTGTTCCACTTTCTATACCTTCTACATTGTAATGCTTCTTGTTTTGAGCATTTTCTTTAGCAGGTGTAGTGTATCTCTCTTGTTTGTTAAGAGATTTTGTATCTGTATTTTTGACACTTTTGGCATGTTAACATTATCTCTTATGGGGGATCTATTCTGGTGCATTCCAGTGTTAGTTTGTCAATGTTCGAGTAGTTTTTTTGACAATTCATATAGATTTGTAGCGTCACTCCACCCATTCAGCAGTATGGGAGGGTATGGTGTTGATATTGCTTCTTCAGGTTTCGTGTCCTTGCCTTATTACCTTGGTTTTTCTTGGATCGTGACACTCTGGATTTTGTGTCCTTACCTTTTTACTTTGGTTATTATTCTTGGATCATGGCACACCTATTTGCAGTAGTTGATTGAATTATATTTGGTGTTTTTTTGCACTTTCGACATCACTTCATTGACAGTCTCCTTGTATGGCGCTATTTTGGTGGATCCCAGTGTCAGTTGTTTTTGAGTTTTGTGATCGAGTATGGATTTAGACCACAGTGCACACCAAAATTCTTTTAGCATTATACGAGTTTTTTAAGCTGAGCTTCTTGGGATGCCTTGGAGCAGGTTTTTTCTCTCTTTACTTTTTTGTTACTGGTTTTGGGTACCTTGCGGTGTCCCTTTTTTCCCAGTTATTGTACATGAGTACCTCATTAGGCCTAGTTACTAGGACTCATACTATGGACATGCCACATCTATTTTGGCCTTTAGCTTCACTTGAGGGGGGGTGTTACAGTAGGTATTTACCTTAGCTCATGTTCACCTAGGTACTTTATTTACCTTTATTGTATTTATCCTCACTAAATTATGTGTGTGGATATTTCTTTTATCTTATTTAGATATTAGGAGATATTATCTAGTTATTAGGTATAGTTCTTTCCTTGATCTATGGTATTGACTAGATCCTTGATGTCTAGTTCTCTCCTAAATCTATGAACTTGACTAGTTCTTTGATGACTAGTTCTTTCCCTAATTTATGGCTTGATCTACGACCTTGACTGGTTCTTAGATTGTTATTCCTTGACTATATAAGAAAGGCCTATTCTCAATGTATTGCATTGAGTTCCATAATAATATATGATATTGTTGCTCATTTGTTTGCAAAGGTTTTATGTAAAACTATTCTGGCGAATTGCTTTCATCTTATTGATCATGGTGTTTGATTAGCATCTGTGTTCTTGGCTTGGTATGATCTGGTTATCGTTCCTTTCAAAGAGGATCCTAAAACTATCAACTTTGGGCTTTCCTTTTAGCACAGGAGAAAAAAACCTTTACTATTCTCCTTAGAGAAATTGTGGACAAATTTACATGGTCTTATGTAGACATGATAGGCTTGGATTCTTCTTTAGTGGTGCAAAATATAATTGTGCATGAATCTACAAATATTATAAAAAAATTCAAGAAAGATACATCCACACATTAATCTTTTGGTCCAAGAAGAGCTAGAGAAATTATTAGTTGTTTGTTTTATTAGACCTATCGACTATTTAGAGTGGATCTCCAACATACTTCCTATTCTTCGAAAAACCCGTAGGCATCAATATTTGCAAATATTTAAAGGACATTAAAAAATCATGTCCTAGATATGACTTTCCTCTTTCCAACATCGACATGATCATCGATTCTATGGCTAGTCATTAAATTTTATCCCTCATGGATGTATTCTCAGGATATAATCAAATAAATATTACAGAAGAAGATCAATACAAAAATGATTTCACTATCCCTTGGGGTACATTTTGTTATCAAGTCATGCCATTTGGCCTCTAGAATGTAGGTGCAAGGTATCAATGAGCTATGACTATCATATTTTATGACATGTTATATGATATTTTTGATGATATCCTCAGAAAATATAAGACTAGAACATAATATCTAGCGATACTACTTTGTATCCTTTAACTATTAACGTATTCCAAGGTCAGGATCAATCCAAAGAAATGTGTCTTTTGTGTGATTTCATGTAAGCTACTAGGCTTCATAGTTTCTTGAAGAGGAATTGAAGTGGACCCAACAAAGGTCATTGCTATTAAATAAATTCCTCCTCCCAAGATTCTCAAGCAACTACGTAGCTTATAGGGAAAGATCCAAGCCATCTGTAGATTCATCTCCTAGTTCTTAGATAAATTCCATTCCTTCACTGATCTAATTAAGAAAGATCTTTATTTTTACTAGGTACCTAATTGCCAACAATCATTTTCCTTACTCAAGGAATATTTTGCTATCCCGTCTATTCTCATACCTCCTACCCTAGGTGAACCCCTTCTGCTATATACATCCACTACTCAATTTACTATCAATACACTCTTAGCTCAATATGATTTAAATCAGAAAGAGAGAGCCATATATTATCTTAGATGCACATTGATCTCTTATGAGATCAATCATCCAAAAA
The DNA here is from genome assembly GCA_019776745.2 of Taxus chinensis. Taxonomy (NCBI): domain Eukaryota; kingdom Viridiplantae; phylum Streptophyta; class Pinopsida; order Cupressales; family Taxaceae; genus Taxus; species Taxus chinensis. Next base: position 88,706,523 of record CM034147.1, on the reverse strand, counting down.
TTGAAAAACCATGCTTGGTTGGTGTTTTTGCCTTTTAAAAACTTTGTCATTTCCTTATGAATAATGAAACCAAGCATATATCTAAATTTTACCCACTCAAGTATGTTTTATCTAAACATGTGATTATCGGGAGGATGGTCAATTGGATCATATTGTTTAAAAAATTTGATATTGAGTATGTCAATAAGAAAGTAGTCAAAATATAGGTGCTTGCTGATCAACTATCTGAAGCACCACTACTTGGTACAAAACCCATAAGTCTAGATCTACCAATGATTCTATTTTATATATTAAAGAATCTTCCACTTGATAGATATACTTTGATGGGTCATTCAAATTTAATCAATCAGGGGAGGATTTATTCTTATCACCCCATAGGTGATCTTATTCCTCAAGATTTTAGACTTAGTTTTCCATGTACCACCAATATTTACGAGTTTGAATTTATCATTTCATGATTGAAAGTCACTATATGATGGAATATAAGACAAGTTAATTTTATATGTGACTCCCATCTGATCATCAAACAAGTTAATGATGAGTACAAAGTCAAAGATGAGAATCTCATTCCATGTAAATGGATGGCTGACACCTTGAAGGAATAATTTGTTCAAATCACCTTTCAACATTTCCCAAGAGCACAGAACAATTCATCAGATGCCATGGTTAACATTAGATCTTTGCTACGATTATTTCCATATACTAGGGTATTTCAGTTCCTTGTTAATCATTTAATGGTACTAGTCTATGACATGTCAGAATCATGTCTAGTGTGTGAATTTATTAGTCCCTTTCCCCCTGATACATTGACATCTTTAACTATTCAAAATATGGTACCTTCCATCTTGACATATCTCATTCCTAAAAGCAAACCCTTATCCATAGAATAACACATTATACCCTACTTGGGCACACTGTCTATCATCAAGCTATGATGGGACCGTTACATTGTTTAAATTCAGAAGAAGCTATCAATGTAATCAAAGAGGTACATGAAGGAATCTGCGGTGATGACACTAGCAACATGGTCCCCACAAAGAATATTCTGTGTGTCAGATATTATTATCCTACTATGGAGACAAATTGCTATTAGTATGTGAATAAATGTCTAGTATATCATAAACATATTAATCTAATACATGCTCCATCACAATATTTGTAACATATCACTACACCATGGCCGTTTTCAAACTAGGGAATTGATTTCAAAGGAAATCTCACACCAACTTCCTATGATGGCCATAAGCATATTATCACTTCCACTAAATATTTTACTAAATGGGTGAAGTTTTTTCTTCTCACCTATGTCACTGGTGTTCAGATATCTAAGTTCATCATGACCCATATAATATTTTTCTATGGTATCCCTTCTTTCATTGTATCTGATAATGGAAAATCAGTCAAGAAAAAACAAGTGAAGGCACTGTGCCAACACTTTAAAATACATTAGAAGTGGTTTACCCCTTATTACCCTTAAGGTAATGGATAAGATGACGCCTCCAATAAGACTCTTGTTTGGATCATGGAGAAAATGGTTAGTAAAATTGACCATAATTGGTATCTTCAGATCAATCCTTCCCTCTGGACCTACAAGACCTCTATTCGCAAACCTATAAGTGTAACTCTATTTTACCTTATATTTAGAACTTAATCCATTATAACCCTTGAGATTGAGTTTCTCTCTTTGTGAATATCCTTACAAGATTATCTGGATAATGATGAGGATTATATAGTGACTAGGCTAGCAGAGCTAAAACTACTTGATGAAAAATGACTCCATGCATTAGATCATCTCAAAGTGTATTCGAATCAGGTTTTCTATAGTCCCTTGTGAATTTTAGGTGGGAGACCTTATCCTTAAAGAAAATCAGTTCAATACCACTAAGGAACATGAAAATAAATGTAATTTTGAGCCTAACTGGTTAGGGCCATGCATTGTGGTGGCTAAATTTGGTTCTGGTGCTTATCTTGATGGTGATGAACTTCAGGAACCTATGAATGTCATGCATCTCAAAAAATTATATGCCTAAGCATATAGACCTATTAAAAAATCCATAAAATAAAAAAATAAAAAATTACAGAGAATTAAATTCATCTAAGTGTGAAAACCACACAATTGTGGCACTTTGGACAAGTCCTTTGGTATAAACTAGTTTCGAGTGCCACAAGAGGATTATTTTATTCACAAACACCTCATCTTTGGAGCATGGTAAATTTTTCCTAGCTTCTCCATTACTGTTGAGCATGTTCCTCTTGGCATTGATCCAACTAATTCTCTTCTTGCATATATGCATGAGATTCTCCCTTGTGTATTCTCACCCCTTGCTAAGGGAATCTTGGTGCTTGGTTCTTCTTGTACATAGTTTTCGAAAAACTTCAAATATCCAAAAAACATTCACAAAACCCTTGAAAATCCTAAACATTCAAAAGTAAAAAATCTAAATTTAGTGAAAATATAAAAAAACACTAAACATTTGGAAACTATACCACACAACATCTTACTTCAGTGATTTATTGTTTTAGTGCATGACACACTTATGATCTTCCTTCATTAAAAAAGTTGGTTTTCTTGTTATGTCTATCTTCCCTTGTAAATATCATTTCTTGGGGTAGTTTCATAGTGCAATTTTATTTTTTACGAGACTTATGTCTCCTCTATCTATTCCCTTGCATGTATCTTTACTTGGGGAATCATTTTAACCCATGTCATATAACTCAAAATTATTGGAACTGTAGCTGGATAATAAAATATATTAGAGTTTTTGGATCTCTAATGAAAAATAAATGCACGAGAAATTACAAAAATCAAAATAACTAACAATAAGATGTAATATGATCAAGAACTCACAAGGAAAGAATGGATCCAAATCAACTCAATGCTTCATATTCTCCATGAGATAAAACTATACAAGTGATGTAAATATAGGAGGTGAGTGCAACCTCCTCCTACATCAGTGGGTAATAACTCTTAGTAACTGATACTAGATGTAGAGTTGACTCCACATAACTAAAAAGATAGCTCAATAAAGTTGGTATGCTAACTTAACATAATTGCTAAACCCAATAAAGCATATCCCATGAGTGTAGGAAATCTCTAAGTAAATAAAAAAGGAAAATCAATATCCTACACTAACACCCCCCATAATCACAAATTAGGTGGAAAATGAAAAGGAAAGTGGGTTTAGACAACAATGCTTGATGAGGTACCCACGTACAATGAAACTCTCTCATAAAGTTGAGAAAAGGAGAAAACCTAGTGGGAAAATACGCCCAAAAGAGAGACATGAACTAAGTCAAGAAAACTAGAGAAGAAGACGTATTCAGTCTCGATAACTCATCCTAATGAGGTACCCACGTATAATGATCATCCTCTAGAGTAGAGAGAGAAATATGCGAGGAAAAGATCCCCTAAGAAGAGTGTATATGATGTGGTCCTCTGTGTAAAGACTAAAGAGAATCCACCTACACCAAAAAATGTTCCTACCCTTGGGAAGGACAAAAGGGGAGCACTGAAATTCAGCCCACTCCATAAAGGAAGAAGAAGTATGTAATATTATGATCTCTACATCTAGTCTGCAATTAAAAGGAGACACTGGTCTAGAAAATGTGTGAACAAAATAAAATGGTGATACAATTGTAGTATACATGCTAAGAGGGAAAATGGTGGGGGCCCAATAACCCTCACAAAGGGATCCAAAAGAAGAGGTGGATCATGAAACATCTCTAAAATAGTGGAAGTGACAAATGTCCTAAGGTGAGCATTCCTAATGAGAGAGATTAATGGGTCCTCCAGAATGTGTGAGGGCTCAATCAGAGCATATTCCTGTAATGAAGAAATTTGAAAATAGAGAAGTCAGGTCAGGAAGATACTCGTCCCAATGGGGTTTCTCAATGAGAGCAATGTATGACAAGAATGTATTAGCATCACAACATGAAGTAGGAGGAGAAGAATGCTGCAAAGAGCTACTCAAAGTCCAAGATGAAGCAACTCTACACTCAAAGGTAATAACCAGTGTATGTGGAGTGTTATCAACTAATACATCAAGATGTAATGGAGCATGAGAAACAATGGTCATAGATGTATTATAGGAAAGTTATCTAATAGAACACTGCTACAAAGAGTAAATGGAAACATAAACATGGACGCCAATGAGGTCTATGCAAGCAATATTAAGGAGAGTGTGCTCAAAGCTAGATCCTATGGTGAATGGTCAACATGGGACTCATGAGTATAAACAGGTGTAGAAGAAAACTCAAAAATGAAAGGGATGTGGAAAGGGGGAGAATCTATGGAGGCACTAGAGTGGTCTAGGGAAGCGTCACTCTCAAATGGTGAAATAAGATCACCATACACCTGTTGGATAATGGTCTAGGTAGTGAAAGGGAACTTAGTGTGCTTAAATAGACACAATAAATTTCCATAGAAATAATAATACTGAGAAGAACATAGACCCTAACATTTTGGTTAAACCATTCATAATTTTTTAGAAGTTTATCGAGCCAAGGAATGAGACCATGGTGGTAGGGCAGAAAACCATGCATAATGCATTATTTGATAATTCCTTCCTTCCAAAACATAAAATTCCTAGATTTAAGCATAAAAATAGAATGGTGAAATTCTATAATGAAGATAAACCCCCAAAATTATCCCAGATGTCACTTTATAGCTTCGTGGAAAAATTACAAGTCCCCAGTGAGTTTTGCAAGAACCCCCCCGCCCCCCCCAAATTTAGAACTTGATAAAGTAGTGCATTTACAAAAATAAATGAATCCATCATGTAGAGAATGAGAAAACATGCAAGTTTGACTAAAACAATGCTCAAATCCGAGCCATCGATAAAACGTTATAATAAATACAATTTCCCATAAATAATGGCTTATTTAATTAAAATTTTGCAAACTAATTTAAAAAAAGGTTGGAATTGAGTCGAAAAGGGATCATGCATATACTTGTTAGAACTAGGATGAGATGATGAACATCAAGGGATGTTGAGCTCAACCGAAAATGTGTCCTTGGTGTAAGATAATAGAGAAAGTCTTTATGTAAGGGGGGTTGGCCACCTACCAATCCAATCCTTTCCCTCCATATTTGACATGCAAAGAATGGGAATGTAGATAAACATAATAATAAATCCTCTATGATTCTAATGATATTGTTTTTATATATAAAACAATAAAATATAGTGCCTTTTAGAAGAAAAAACAACTAACCCATACTAATTAAAACTAGGCCATTTAAAGGAAACTATAGTTTTCAAAACAACAAGGTGGGTTAGTAGTTAGGATTTTAAAAAAAGGTCAAATAAATCTTCTAGGGCATAGGACTTTGTGAAGGTGAGATAGGGCACAAGACATTCCTTCATGGCCATGAACCAGTCTGTAGGAAAAGCATAGACAAAGAGATTCTACCAGATCAATTTTCTTCCATTAAGAGTTATGTGTTGTCTAGTAAGGACTGAGCTGCGTGCACAAATCAAGGAGAAGGGACCTGTAGGAATAGGGCATGAGATTCAGAGTGATGGAGGACAAAAGATTTGAAAACTAGGACGTCAATCTAAGGAGACATGCCAAAGATAAATCTAAATCCATGCAAATATGGTCACATTTTACAAAAATGCATAGAGATTGATGTTGAGTAGGGTTGCATAACTGTATAAGATGTTATTGGAAGAGAAGTTGAGGGAAAACCAAAACAAGAAATGATAGAACTAATAAATGGAGGAAATGATGAGATGATAAAGTGGATGCCAATTCATGTAGAGTCCATTTTGAGTCACACCAAGACCATATTTCTCTGATCCAAGTAGGGACATTTGACCTGAACTGAGTGAGATTGTGAGAGGGTGACACAGATGAGCTTGAGCTCATGAATGAAGAGTAAGGTGATATAGACACCAATCAAACAAAGTTCAAATATAAGTTTCTAGGAAAGCTGATATGGGTCAAGCCATGTGAATGGAACATGGGTTATGTTAGATTAGATAGATCTCAGACCAAAGAGGTGTCATGTTGGAGTGACTATGGTGAGAAGGATCACACCAAAGAAATAGCCAACAAATGGGAGTCGTCAAGGAAGATCTGATCCCACCAAGACCACCACGAAGACTACATACATAAAACACATAAAAACCAAGGCAACACACAAATTTATCAAAAAAACCCTTATTTTTTTCAGTTGCTTTGGGCAAGTGAGGGATTTTAACAAATCTAGAGGTTTATTTAGAATATTTTTTATAAACCCCTGAAATTTTTGACAACCCTCAACTTATTAAACGGAGTCAGATTTATTTACACATGAATTATTAGTTTTACAAATGAAGTATTCAAAAACTAAAAATAACTCAGATATGTAAAATGTATTACTAGAATCGATCTGTTGACCATCATAAGAGTGCACCAATGAGAAATGTGAGATGTGAATGGTCACAAAGGCAATAATAAGCACGGGGTACATTACAGAAATATGCAAGTTACTGAAGAATAAGATGCAATTTGATCAAGAAATCAAAAGTCAAGAATGGATCCAAATCAACTCAATGCTCCATATTCTCCATGAGATAAAATGATGCAAGTGGTGTAAATATAGGAGATGAATATGTAACCTCCTCCTATAATAAGTGGGGAATAACTCTACACCTAATTGATACTAGAAGTAGAGTTGAATCCATCACATATGCTAATATAGCCATTTAATCAACAGAATTGGTCAAGGGTAGTAATTCATTACTAGTTAAAATAGTGTGGTTAAGTGTAAACCTAACCAAACATATCCCATGGGTGTAGGAAAGCTCCAAGTAAATAAAAAATAACAAGGAAAATGAATATCCTACACTAACAAAACATTGGTATAACTTTCTTACACATTTCTTGTTTAAGTTTATATGTATCTACTTGTTTATTTTTTCCTACTTGTTTACTTTCTCGTATTGCATTGATTTATGTATTTTGCTTTGAGTAAATTCTTTAGCATATAACAAAAATTAGTATTATGGATTTTCATGTCATTTTACCCTTTTTCTATGTGCTTATATCAAATAAATAGATACTTCCAAGCCAGGATGGTACTTTAGCTATGTTGTAATTTTCCCATTCTCCATCTCTCTTATCTTCTAGTCTAATTAAATTTCTATCTATAAAATTATTCCCTCCCCAACCTCCCTTTTTTCTTCTGCACAAAGAGGCTTACGATCTGTTTCTAATAAATCAATTTGAACAATGTCCAACAAATCCAAGTTCAAATTCCATCTGTTGCTATGACCCCTTTTTCTTCTATAGGATCTATTAAGGAAATAATACCTTACAATAAATAATGGTGACCACGTGCACTTACAAACAAAATATTTTGTACTGGTATTATGTAGGGATCACTGATCACATCTCCTACACATATATTCATATTTGGTATATCACCATCTATCCTGCCACTACAGCCTTCTCTTCTCTTCTTTTCGAGTGTCCATTAACCTCTTCTATCACCCCATCAACACTTGAGGGGACATCCTTCATCTAACTAATTTTTCTTCTACTCAATTTAATTTTTTGTAATTGTCTACTATCTTTGAAGTGTCATTTCTTGTGCTACACGACATCAAAGAGGGGAAAATGTAGACACCTAAATCTAGTTGCATCATTTTAACCCTAAAATTACACTTCTTATCCTTTTTTATATCATTTGGTTATAATTAGTGTCTTTCTTGCTGATTAGCTAACAATACCATCCATCTTAGTCAATTAATAACACTTCATTAATTAACTAGTCCCCCCCTTCATTCTGGATGCAAATCAACAATACTTTGTTAGTTATAATCCTATTCTAATTAATTGACTCATATAATTAATTAATCCTCTAAACAAGAACTTACCCTCTTATTGGGTCATTCCCCCTCTCTAATCCTTCAGAATCCATCAACTTCTCTCCAATTGGTATTTGCAAGTCTAACTTGGTCTATTAATTAATCTAAATGATTAATTTAAAACACTCCCAACACACTAAAGTTGGAAGTTATAATTAACCTTCCCTAATCATACTTAACCCTTTCTGAGCATGTTTATCACTTGATAATCCATAAATTTCTTTTTGTCCCACATTCATGAGGATGAAAGTTTCTTCGATTTGGAAAACTATATAAAGAACCCTACCCCCTCCCTTTTAAGTTTACACCTTTACACCATGTCCTTGTAAGACATTTGCAAATGATAAGAGAATTTATCAATTAGAAAGATTATTGTCTAGCAACCCTTTTCCATCTTCTACTTGGCAAGAGAAGTAAGATAAGAACAAAAAAGGCAATTAATCCATATTGGTGAGATCTCTTCCACTTCCTTGGAGAAATCCTTTAATCACAAACAACTATGTACGACTTGCTAAAGGAGGTGTTTACAATCCAAAGCCCATAAAAAATCAAATGATGGCTTGCATTTCATGTTTTTAATATTAGATGCATTAGTTTAAGATTTCCCTTTTAATGAATTTATCTTGATGTTTATGTTTAACTAGCTTAGTTATCGAATCTGATTAACTAAAATTCAATATTCTAGTGTAATCTAATACTATAGAAACGATAAAATAACTGACTAAATGAAGTAATAAAGTACTAAAATAATTCCCAAGCAATCTAAGTAATGAAATGTGAAACCCTAATATGCAAAGAGGGTTAAGAAGGCCTTAGCTGATTCGATGATGTCGCAAGACCATGTCATAGTGGAGATAGGATGAACAGGAGAAGAAAAACTGTCACATAAGAGCCTGAAAAAGTGCAGATCCAAGCTATCTGACTAGACTGGGGCACCTGGAGAGGGATAGAGGTTCCCATGTGCACCTTGGTCTAAGTAAATGCTCTAGAAATCTCCTCTGAGGTGTTAGAAGATTTTTTCATTTGTTTTTTTCTTGTTGCGTGATTGTCATTGCACTTTTCCAGATGTCATCGTAAACCTGCAATGAAGAATCACTTGCAATACACTAAACAAAGCATCAAAACCCTAAAAACATAAATACACATATGAAAGTGTTGGACTTTCCTCAGCTAAAAAATTGATGGAATTATCACTGAGTGTTGTACTACATATTAGACCCAATGTAGTTTTAGGTATATGTGTGAAGATTGTGCCCTAGGTGATCTTGTGTCAGTTGCACTTTGTGAAGTAGCGAGGAAGTAACTAGATATGGAATGTAATAAATATGAACATAGAAACAATAGACTCCCCTCATATGAAGTGTGATGTAGATGAACCAACCTTGTGTCCCTTGTGATAGAGCTATATGGATGCAAATGGAGTTAAAAATTCCTTTTATGGATGCAACCTTAGGTGGAGATAGATAGTGCTTAGTGCTTGGTCCCTCATTATGGTCACATAACTTTATATTCATATGGTTATCTTGATTTAATTTTGTGTAAAACAAAAATACAAGAAGATCAAATGTCTAGATAGTTCCCAAAAAGTGAGAGGATAGTGTAAATACGATCAGGGCTCCCAGAGGAGACTAGGGCACTTGGGGCACCCCTGTCCTGGTTGGGTGCCCCAGCTGAACATAGGAAAAACCCAGTATGAGAGTATAGACTGGGTCAATATGGGTTCAAGATTGAAAGTAACAACAAAATACAATGTAAAATGGCCAAATACATGGGTTAATTATTTATCTTTTCACTTGGGAACCATATGAATAGTAGTTTGAGACCAAGACTAGATAATGACTCAAAGTGTGTGATTTTGTGCCTACATTTGCCCCCACCTAATGTTGGTGAGAAGAATGCTTGGTAACATACAGTAGATAGAGATGAATACATGATATCCATGTATAGTGATGTAGAATGTGTACCGAAGGACTAGACAAAGCGTGGAGTGATAAAAACATGGAGGGTAAAGACTAAAGATGTAAAAGTGTAAAAAAGTGATGAGAGTGGACCTAGGGAAAAAACATGTGTGTAGATGCCAATGTGTGTGGTGTACCTCCATGGTTATTATTGTGTGTATGATGTACCCTTTATGTGTGTGTTGTTGACTACTTGCATCCCATACAGAAAAACCTGTAAAAGAGAAGATGATCAATATTCAAATACACATGTATATATGTAAAAAGTGTGTAAGGAAAATGTAAAAATGAAAAAAGAACATGCGTAAATGATCTGTGATGAGAAAAAAGGTGTAAAAGGGATCCTGTTGATGTCATGCAATTTTTTTGGGTGATCTCACGCCACTAGCTAAAGAAGTGTAGGGAGGAAATTCTGATTTATCCTCTAACCTATAACTACTTCCCGATAAATGAAGAGATCTCTGTATTGTTTTATTTTTTGGGCGATTCGACGCCACTAGCTGAAGTAGTGTAGAGAGGAAGGTTTGTTTTATCCTCTAACCTATAACTTCTCTGCATAAGGATATGGACAATCTGACCTGTAAAATCTATTGTGTATGGAGATCTGGAGATTAATCTAAACCCACTCAATGTGTAACCAACTATGTCATGCAAAAGAATTGAAAACTAAACTGTATCGGTACTTTGTGTAAACCTAACTGATGCCCCCTCTTTAGGGGGCATGCATCATCAAATATAGGAGAATGCAGATCAAAAAAGGACCAATCACGGATACTAAAATTGTGCCTTGTAGGGGGATGGGATGTGTTTGGTAGAAACCAAGGCAAAAAAAAACAAAGTAGTTAGAAAACAAGTGTTAGTACAGACATGCATGTAGAAAACAAGTGTAATCCAAATAGAGAATGTGTAAGCTAGAACATAAGCAAATAATGTAAACACCCAAGAAGACAATGTATGCCTCACAAAGTGGGTTGCAAACATGGGAGACCACTCACGGTGTCACAAGATACTCAAGGCCCCAACGATGGCAAAACAACAAGTGTGCACACAAGAAAAAGGGAAAATTCTGCAAACACGAACAAACATTAGCAAATAGTGTAACAAACAAGTACGGAAGAAAATATCCCTATATGATAAAATATGCACATGAAACACCAATTAGCATGTTAAAAATATTAAACGTATGTCAAAGAATGTGTAAACTAATAAAGTAGTTGTTATCAATTTTCACTCTCTGATGTAAATTTGGATAACAGAGCATGCTTGCAATAGGAGGTTCTCATAATAACATGCTTACTTAAGTGTCCAAGGGGTCCTTGAAGGAGTTGAATGTTGGAAGAGGAAATTTTTTCCTCATCTTGGTATTCATTAAGTCCTAAGTTTTATCTAGTTGGGAGTCTTTCACCTTTTTCTTAGATTGTTTCTTTGAATCGTTGACGAAACATATAGGGTAACGGGCATAGGAGGAATACTTGTTCAAATGTTGGTTGATGGGTTGTTGTGCATGTATGAATTCTGAATCCACAACTAACCATGAGAGCTTCCTTTTGGCTAGGAGGAACTACCTATAATAAAATTAAGACCACCAGAAAGAATTAAACAATATGGGTGGTGAACTGCCTAGCGTGAGCTAGATCCGGGAAGTATGGTACTTCCTAGATGGTTGTCAGTCCACTGTTTTAAAAAAATTAATGCTGAAAAAAAGGTAAATCCTATTGTTATTTTAAAATGATTTAGGTATCTCACTTAAAACACAATAAGAAAATAAATCTAATCTAACAGGCTAAGCTAGAATAGAATCCACAGGTCAAATGGTTGGTTCTGGGTTCTGCAGATTTGATAAAGGTCTCGGGTAGGTCACAAGTGAGTGAGGGTGATGTGAAATTAGGTGGATAGGTATTTGTTTAAGGCTATGTAGGCAAACATAGAGACCGACGTCAGTTAGGGGTGACCGACCGCGGTTAGGTATAACCGTCACCGGTTACTGTGAGATTTGGAAACGTCACAAAATAGGGTTTTCGTCTCCTTTGTGATTGCACAAAAGATTTAGTTGTTTGGGAGGAGGTATTAGGTGATTAGGATAGGTTTTTACAAGGTTTCTATGGGTCTATGGAGGTAAAAAATGTTGGATATGGTCAATAAGGAGCAAGACAAACAATGGGCGATAAAACAATGATGAAATGAAATAACCAGGAAAGTATGATATTATACTTACCTAGATTTTGTTATTGAAGGCTTGTGTGTGATGGATGAAGGTGCTGATGGTGGGTTTGAAGGTTGTAAGTGATTACCAACTGAATAAAATCTTCTACATGGTCTGCATACACACTCCTCTTTTGCTTGGATAGGTTCAAAATGTGGCTAGGATGGCTGTGTAGGAGAAGATGTTCAATCTCCTTCCTTGGATGTCAGTTCTTGCTGGAATTGGCTCTCTGAAGATGTGTTATCTCTTTGAGATGTCATTCTTGCTCGTCAACTTTTGTTTCTTGCTTCTCCAACCTCCTTCTGTCCAAGTTCCAACCTTGAGAAATAAGGTTGTTTTGGGTTAAAAGGGGTAACCGATGGTGATCCGGCTTAACTGGCGACGGTTAGGGGAAACTGACATCGGTCAAGGCGGGATTTCCTAGGTTTACCAAACCTAGGGGAGATCCTCCTAATTTCCTCAGATCTTATGTCGTTATCCCACGGATTCAACTGGGAGCTTCTTGTGAGCATGCGGGAATGTGGTTAGAGGGAGTGTAGGCATTGATTTTTAGGGTTTGGGTAAGTCTTAGTTAGTTATGGTAACTTGCTAAGAATAGGTCTTAAGGTGAGTTAGCTTGATGAGGTGTCTAAGTGAACTATATGTGTAGGTATTATTTAAATAAGATATTTAAATAATAAATATGGTGAGGATAATGAGTTAATTTAATTAAATTAATTAAATTAATACTAGTGAGGTGAAGGGGGCCATGGATAGGTGAAAGTGATGAAGGGTGTTTATATGTCAAGGGATGAAAGGGGAGTGTGACCTAATTTTAGTGTCTACATTTTCCCCCTTTTTGTTGTGTAGCTTGTATTGGTAAGCAACGCTAACAAAAATAAGATGTGGTTGGCCCATGTGAGGGTGAAGGTGATCCCCCTCAAACCAGGAACTGATGAAGTAGTTGGTTGAAGTGGTGAGTGGTTTGATAAAAGGTAAATGTGAGGAAAAGGTAAATGGGTGTAGGGGAAGAGGGTGAAAGGTCTACTTGGGTGATCTAGGTAATGGGTCAGGGTCAAAGGTAGCAAGCATTCAAACGCACGCACACGTATAAACTGCAGCACGCTACTAGGTTGAAGAGTAGGAAAACTCTACATCGTCTAAGGTCGATAGGTTTATCCAAACAAGGGTGAAGTGAATCCAGTATCCAAGGTATAGGATAAGGTCAGGAAACACAACGTAGGTTAGGTGCAGGAACATTTAGGTATGTTCCAGTACACCAAAGGTAGGGTCAGGATAAACAGTCACGGCAATAGGCTAGGTAAGGTCATTAGGTCAACAACACAGGTAACAGTGCCACAAGGTATATCAAACACATGAGGTCAAAGGTCACTAGTGATTGTTCAGGTCCAAATATCGAGATCACGACATGGGTAAGGCTGAGGTAGGGGTAAAATAATAAAGCATCAACAACAGACATGAGGAGGTTGAGGAAGGTGGAGGGCCAAAGGTGAAGGTAAAGTGGTTCAAGTAGGTGTATGGAAGGGAAAAATAAAAGGGAGGTAAGAAAAATGAGGTAAAAGAGAGGGTAATGAGTACGCAGGGTAACCGACATCGGTCGGTATGAACCGATGATGGTGTATGGGAACCGACGGAAGTAGTCTAGGGAAAAATACCAGCAGTGGTCAAGGGTTAATCGACGTCGGTCTGGTCGGGTCGGGTATAAAAAGTGGAAAACCCACGTTTGAAAAGTCATTTGTGCATTGTGAAAAGGAGAAAAGGACAAGAAGAGAGAAAAGAGGAAGAGGACAAAAGAGTACAGCAGAGAGCTTGGTTGGCGAGCCACATAGGTGAGAGTGGGTGAGTGAGAGGTGGGACCACGAGATCAGGTGGCACAATTTGTGTGGCTGAGGATTGGTTAGTCAGTTGAAGATGGAAGAGGTAGGAGAGGGGTTGGGTGGTCCACCCGTACAGTGGCCAGATATACCGCCATGGTGTTGACAGAGGGATGAGGTAAGCTCTACACCATTGCTTAATGATTTGATTGATTAAGTAGGCTAAAATATGGGTTGTAATAAAAATGTGGGGGGAGGTTTTGAATTTTGGATTGGGAGATAAATTGGATATAATTGGGGTGGGGGAGGTTGGAATGTAGGTCAATAGGAGTGGGAAGGGAAGTAGGGAAGGTGTAAGTAGGTTTGGTTGGGTAGTTGGGTTGATTGGGTCAAAATTGAAAAAAATTGGGATGGGGGTTTTGGCACCATTCGGCACCACAGTGACTGGCGGTGGTCATTGGAGGCCGACATTGGTCATGTAGAAGTGGCATCAGTCACGACATAGGTGATCAATGGTGGTTAAAGGTTACCGGTGACAATTATGGGTAACCAGAGTCAATGTGAAAAAAATGAAATGGGGCCAGAAATGGGCAAAAAATGGGTTAGGCAGTGGAAATGGATGGTCAATGAGGAGGGGTAGACATGTAAAGGTTTGGGATAAGAGAGAGGGGAAGGTTGAGGGTGGGTTGGGTAAGGACTAGCATAGAGGGGTTTCGAGAAGAATAGGTGGTTTGGCGGTGAATACAGGGGAAGTTAGGAAGGTGTATTAATACACAGTGGTGGTTGGATGCAGGCCCAAGATGAGCTACAGATGAGGGGCAGGGAGCCACTTATATTGCTAGAGCTACATGGAGTAGGTGAATTTTGAGGAGTGGAGCCACATTGATGATGTTGGCCTGATTGGGATCCACCATTATGGGCAGGTTGTGAGAGAGTAGAGTTTGATTTTTGCACTCATCGAGAGATGGGATTCAGTGACTAACACCTTCCACTTGCTGACAAGAGAGATGACCATCGCCCTAGAGGATATATATAGGATATTGAGATTATCGATTGGTGGAGACCAGGTGTACTCAGTGACATCCAAGGTTGTGGTGAGGTGTATAGATAAGGTATTTGGAGAGAGAGCAGGTGAGTTGCACGTTACCATAGTGCCAGCCTGAGTTACAGAGAGGTATATGTTGCCCATCCTGAGGAGATGCAGGTTGATAGTGTTGATGATGGAGGCAATCAGGTGCTACGCATTACCAGATTCAAAGGGTGGGATATTCCCATAGTCGCTGATGGGTGTCCTTTGGGACATGATGATTGATCATACCACTTTTTCTTGGGCACCGAATTTCTTGGTGTAGTTATATATAGAGTTGTGGGCCTACGGGTGATTGTGGAGATATAGTCTGTGTTGCATTTTCCTTCTGCACTATTGGGCCTATGAGCACATTGTGTGTGTGTGACCGACAGGCCTGCCCCGGGTAGATGCATTTGAGTCGGGAGTCATTCGAGTTGGTTGTAGGTGATGGGTGCCGGAGGGTGGTGTACAAAGATCCCGGGCTGACATACGACAGAGCGTATTATATATAGAGACTGGAGAGCATGTCCAGTGTGGATATAGTCTTGAGACCCTATGCGAGCCTATCCCTCTTATAGAGTGATGTATGCAGAGCTAGAGAGACTACAGTTACAGAGATGGATAGAGGGATGTCCGTGGCAAGAAGCATGAGATGATACCTGTTGAATGAGTGAGGTAATGGTTTAGTTTTGTGTAGGATGTGCCCCTACCCGTTCCCACGGTATAGGAGAGATGAGGTGGAGAGACCTTTGTCTCCACCCCATCTGGCAGAGTCGACAGGGGAGAAGGAGGAGCCCGTGGACCATCGTACACAGATGATGTAGGAATGAAAGATGGCATACAACCAATGGTGGGCTGGTACAAAGGAAGGGTTCAGGTAGGGACAGTTGGGGGGCAGGGGTCACAAGGTACAGGCTGGAGAGGCCAGAGCAGAAGATATAGGTAGAGAGGCGAGAGCCTCAGGAATAGGTATAGGAGGAGTAGCCCGAGATACAGATATTAGTGGATGGTGTAATGATACCACTACATACAGTCTCCAGTGAGCAAGACATAGTCTCACATGTATAGTGCTGAGAGTGTATGTGGCCGGCAGAGCCCAAAGGAGAGAGCTAGAGGACATCTATCGAGTGCACAACGGTCAACATTAGGGTCTGGGTTGTCTAGTGGTAGATCGAGAGTAGCATGTCGCCACTGTAGGTCGGAGGGGATTGTTAACACTACAGAGGAGCCAGATATGTTATAGTAGATGGGAGATAGTATGTCACCTATTTTTGTATTGTTATGGATTTTAGATGTATACCAGCCTGCGAGCTGAAGAGATATTGTAGCTATTTTTGTACATGATACCGGCCTGCAAGCTGAAGACATTTTTGTATTTGATATCGGCCCGCGAGCCGATGATGATTATTTATAGTATATCAATCTACGTGCTGACATTTTTGAGATGATAGCCATGATGAGACATGCATGTTTATTGAGAAACACATTTATGTGATATGAGTGTACATTGTATTGATACACACATGTATATATGACGAGATACATGGTATTCAGGTGATGTTGTTGTGATGTGTATGTGTTTTACTTTATTATGATATGATATTGGTTTATGGCTTGTGTTAGATGAGATATGGATTTGTGACTTAGTATTAGGCATGAGATATGGGTTTTTTGGTTTGACATGGATGGAAATTAGGCATGAGTTAGGAATGATGTCAAGTCAGGTCAGTTTAGGCATGGATTGAGTCAAGTTGGTATAGGCATGGATCGAGTTAGGTTAGTTTAGGCATGGATCGAGTCAAGTCGGTATAGGCATGGATTGATTCAGGTCAGTTTAGGCATGGATTGAGTCAGGTAATAGGCATGGTGGAGTCATTTTGGTAGGCCTGGATGTTCATTTCATTATTTTGATAACAAATGGTAATATAAATGCATGAGATGGTGTAAAATGTGAAAAATACTGGTTATGTATGAAAATGTGAAATAATGTAAGTGGTAAAAGGTCATGTGGTATATGGTATAGATGTCAAGATTTTTGATATGAACAAGAAATCAGGTATAAAGGTGGAGGAAAATGGTTAGGGTGAAAGAATGGCTCGAGCCAAACTTCCAGGGCCCCATGTCCTGGAATTGCTGCCTACATAGTCCTGGTGAAAAGGGACCTCAGACTGATATAGTTCTCTCATAAGCTAGGGAAGAAGATGAAAATGAGTTGTTAGGTTTGTGGTCATGTAGTGGGTTTTGTGTTTAATAGGTCGGAGGTAGTTGATAGTAAAAAATGTTACAGGTTAGGGCCACTATGGCGAAATGGGAGGATAACCCCAAAAGGTAAGCGTTGAGGACCAAGTCCTGTATAAGAAGATCAAAAGGTAAAGAAGAAGAGAAAAGATAAGGGGGGGCAAGAAAGCCACCCGATTGGCAAGGATTAAAACGTATGAAACACATCTATAGATAGGCTAGTGAGCGTAAGACCCTAAAGACATTGTATGATTGAAAATTATAAGAGTGATGACTAGTCACATGATCACCAAATATCATAGGTTGAGCAAGTCCCTTGAGGTATGAAGTTGAAAAGACAAAAGGGTGAGGAGATGCAGGTAATTGGGTCATAAAATGTGAAGTAGAATGCCTTGGGCAATAGAGGCCAAGATCACAATAGGCAAGTCCATGATGAAAAATCTTATTTTTCTTTTTCATTTCTTTTCTTTTGACTTTGTAGATAGACTAATCAATGCGGGAAGTCTATATGGGATGAGTATATGTCTCCTTGAGGTCTACACAAAGCTGATTGATGCAGAGAAGCTTCTGAATTTTTATTTTTGAGAAACAATAGTCCTATTTTTGGAAAAGAAATATGTAGATAGTTGCGAGCTTTTTATAGTTGTCCTTTAAGGGTGCAGTCTACTTATAGCGAAAATTGAGGGTGGAAGATGTCCTTTTGAGGGATTCATATTTTATATTGGAAGTTTGACTCAAGGATTTGATCCCTTATTTTGGAAGATGTCCTTCTGAGGGATTCATCTTCATTTGTTTTGTTTTGGCTTTTAAGTCATGGACGAGACAATAACGAAGCATTTGGTTCTTGTTAAGAAGGAAAAGGTGAGTGAGCCATGGGATCTCATCTAAAAAGAAGAGGAAAATTATCCATGAGAATCATGCCATGTGCAGAGCTGTGGTACACATATTTAAGAAAGGACAAAAGGGGGACAGGTAATCACATGATTCTTGTTTAGTCATTAGGGAGATGAGGTGTGGAAAAGGTAGATGGCGCTCAAGGGACGAGCCTGTAACTAGAGACATAGGGTGAGGTAGGACTATGAGTTCAACAATAGAATGGTCAAAGATGTAATGTGTTAAGGGGTTCACGTTTGGGATTACCCTCAAATGAGGACAAACGATAGGCACCTAATCCATAGGTATGAGTTGCGATGTATGGTCCAAGCCAATTAGGAGTGAATTTTCCGTGTTTGATTTTCTCTTGCTTTGGTTATGTGTTGATTTTCCTTCAAAACCAAGGTCACCAACTTGGAAGGTGCGTTCATGAACATGTTTTTTATAGGCATGCTTGATGCGTTTTTGACAGACTTGGAGGTGATCCAGAGTGTTAAGATGATGTTCATCTAATAACTCTATTTGTGCCAGGTGCGATCCTGATGAAATTCATTATCAATAAGCATGTCATGGAGAGAAATGCAAAGTGAGGGGATCTGGACTTCAAGAGGTAAAACAGCGTTGGTACCATAGACTAGACAAAAGGGTGTAGCCCCAGTGGCAGTGCGAATACTAGTGCGGTATGCCCATAGAGTAAAAGGAATGTGCGTATTCCAATCCTTCCCAATATCATCAACCAATTTCATGAGAATTTTATTGAGGGTTTCATTAGTGGATTCAGCCTGGCCGTTGGTTTGTGGGTAATAAGGTGAGGAGAAACTAAGCTGAATGCCAAAGGTGTCGCAAAGTTTTTGCAGTGTTTTCTTTTTGAATTTTTTTCCAATGTCATTGATGAGACGATGAGGGAGACCAAAGCAACAAATGATGTGATGGTTAATGAATTCACATATTTTCTTAGCTTTCATGGAGATGAGTGGTATGGCTTCCACCCATTTTGTGTAGTATTCGGTAGCGGTTATGATCTATTGATGGCATTGTGAAGAATAAGGATTGATTTCTCTGACAAGATCCAAACCCCATTGAGAGAAGGGCCAAAGGTCCCGAGTGACCTGTCAGGCATGACCAGGTGTATGATGAAGGTTAGAATGTTGTTGGCATTTCAGGCAATATTTGACATAGTTGCAAAAATCATGGTTAAGGGTCAACTAATAATAGCCTAGGTGAAGAATACGCTTAGCAACAACAAGGCCACTAAAGTGACCTCCACATATGCCATCATGAACCTCCTTAATGGTATAAGGAATTTCAAAACTTGTGAGGCATCATAAGATAATACCATCAAAGCCACTTTTATAGAGGATTCCCCCCATAATGATGAAATGAGAGACCTTTTTAAGGAATGTGCATTGTCCGTTACAGGTGAGATCAGGAGGTAAGATGGAGAGAGAAAGGTAGTCGGAGTACTATTTATACCAAAGGTCACTTGAGTTAGGGGTGTCGTTTCTGATTGAGTAAACATCATGAGGTAAATAAGAAGGTGAATGGATTCATTGTACAGTGACAAATATTTTGGAATCAGTAGGGGAAGCAGGTATTTGGGAAGCTAAATAGGCCATAGTATCTACAAATTTGTTGGTTGAACGTGGGATGGTTTGAAGGCTATAACAATCAAAGGTGGTCAAAAGTATGTCTACATGATGTTTATACTTTTGAAGTATCTCGTTACAAAATTGGTACACACCATTAACTTGGTTTATGACCAATTGTGAATCACCAAAGATGTGGATTGATTTGACATCAAGGGCATAGGCGGTCTGGAGACCGAGGATGAGCGCTTCGTACTCAACCATATTTTTGGTGCATTCAAAGTCTAGTTTGAAAGACAAAGGCATGGGTTCTCCATCCAGAGGGATGAGGATAACACCAACTCCACCCCCACGCTGACACTTGGAACCATAGAAGAATAGTGTCATTTGGTAAGGTGGTTCATCCAGGGAAAGGGTAGCAATGGATTCATCGGGGAAGTCAAAATTAGATAGTTGGTCCCCAACAATAGGAAAATCAACTAGTTAGTCAGCAATAGCCTGACCCTTAATGGAATTTTGGTGAATGAATTCAAATTCAAGATCAGCTAAAATCATGAGCCAACGTGTGGCACTTTTATTTTGATAGGGTTTGGTGTACATGAAGTGTAAAGGGTCGGTGTTGGTCACAACATAGGTTTTGTGGTTGAGTAGGTAATGGCGGAGTTTGTTGGCAACGAAAACTAAGGCTAAGAAAACCTTTTCAGGGTGAGTGTATTAGGTTTCATAGTCCAGAAGGGTATGGCTGATATAATAAACCACCCGGTCCCTATGTTGTTCATCACAATGAGCGAGCATAGCCCCTAAGGAGTGATCGGTAACTGATATGTATAGGTAAAAAGGTTGATCATATTTTGGTGGAATGAGTACGGTTGGTTGGAGAAGGTATTGTTTTAAGGCCTTAAAAGCTTTGTGGCAATCGTCATCCCATTTGAAAGAGACATCCTTCTTAAGAAGATGATGAAATGGTTGACAATAGTCAGAGAGTTGGGAAATAAATCAGCAAATGGACTGTAATTTACCTTGCAGGCTACAGAGTTGTTTAAGGTTTGTGGGCAGAGGTATTTCTAGAATGGCCTTGAATTTAGCTAGGTCAAATTCTATACCATGTAAGGAAATGATAAATCCTAGGAGATTTCCTAAGAGAACTGCGAATACGCACTTTTTGGGTTAAAGGTGGACATAATATTCAATTAGACGATCAAAGATAGTTTTGAGGACAGTGAGGTGATCAGCACGGCGTTTAGATTTAGCCAAGAGATCATCCACATAATCTTCCAATATGTGATGCATGATATCATGGAAGATGTAAGTCATAGCACACTGATATGTAGCACTAGTGTTTTTAAGGCCAAAAGGCATGAATCTATAGTAGAAGGTGCCCCAAGGGGTAATGAATACGGTTTTGTGTTGATCTTCTGGGGAAAGAAAATTTTTGTTATAACTTGAGAAACCATCCATGAGTGAGAGCATCTCGTGACTAGTGGTAAGGTCTACCAGTTGATCAATACTGAGCAAGGGAAAGTCATCTTTCGAGCAGGTGAGGTTGAGGTCACAGAAGTTTGTGCAAATGCAGAGTCCTCCTGTTGCTTTAGTGACAGGGATAATGTTAGAAATCCAATGAGGATAATCAATGGCTAAGATGAAGGAAACAAAAAGAAGGCGTTGAAGTTCTTCTTTGATGAGAAGAGCAATGCGAGGGTGCATTTTCCTCCACTTTTGTTTGATAGGTTTGACATCGGGAATGGTTATGAAATTGTGGACCACTATGGTGGGATCAATACCGGGCATGTCCATGTAAGACCAAGTGAAAGTGTGGTTATGAGCTTAGAGAAAGGAAGTGAGGGCTTCTTGTTCAGCAACATATAAAGATTGTCTGATCTTTAGGATGTGTGGGTAGTCCTAAGTATGAATGTTGATCTTGATAGTCGATTCATTCAACATGGTTTGTGTCTTAGAGGGTAATGACTAATGAATATATGAGTCTTCTGCACCAAGGTAGGTGAGTATGGATTCATCATCCTGACATTGAACGATGTTTATGGTTGATGTGTCGTCATTGATCATCTCAGGATAAAGGAATGGGAGAGTGGAAGGGGCCTCACCTTCTCGTTGATAAGTCAAAGGCCCCAAGGAAATGGTGTTTATGAAAAAAAAAGTTAGGAGGGATAGATTCAGGATCCATCGACTCTGTCGATGAGGGTGGTGATGAAGGTGGAGAAGGGCTAGGGTCCTCAATGAATTCAACATGGGCTTGTTTGGTAGAAGGTTTGGGGAAGCCGATACCAATACAGTCATTATATTTACAGGTGGTGCATGGAATAATGGTATGGTGACCCTGCTCATAAAAGCTGAATCCAAAACCCTTCCACGCACAATGGTGTAGGAAGGTGTGGGTGAAATGACGATTGGTAAGTGATTGGAAGTCACTGGAAAATGGGTGGGGTTGTGGAGGTTGTTCAAGTGTGTAGGTGGTAGTATAAATTCCCCCATAGGTGAGACTAGTACGAAGATGAGGAGGACCATAAAGGAGGTTTTCTCCTATATGGTGATCATAGCGAGGGTGTTGGTGAAGGCTTCCATACTCACGCAGAGTAAGGAATGTGTTGATGCTATTTAGGTGGTATTCCCTTAGAGTGAGGTGTTGAAAAACATCTTCTAAGGGATCAGTGATTGGTATGTGGGTAGCTGGTATGGACGATGTGTCGGAGGTCAATGCGGAGGTGGTGTTAACAGATTAGGTAGCTAATGGGTCAGTCATGGAGGAGGTATTTGTGGTGAAAGCAACTTTGTGCATGTATACTTTGCTTAATGATAAATCAAATGAAGCAAGAACTATTACCTAAAATAGTTCTACAATGTAGCTAAAACAAAACATAAACACCATCAAGATAGAGAACTAAGCAAGATCTAAACTAACATTATAACTTTGAAAGCATGAGATCAAAACTATGCATGTTATTTTAACATCTCTACTCTCCTAGATTACCAACAAAATGCATGGACCTATTTAGCTCCAATGGAAATCAACAATTACTTGTTTGATCCTTAAAGAATGCAAGAATAGGAAGCTTAGCTCTTAACAATGGTGACCTCTCAAGAAAACAAAAGGCAAGCTCTTAGTCTATTTTGCTATATGCTTTGCATTTGCTTTCTCAAGAAGTTTAGGTGTAGGTATAAAGGTAGAAGGAGGGCTCCTTATATAGCCCAATGGATAAAGGAAACACTTCATCCATTTGTATGTGGGATAAAGGTAAAACATGATTAGGAATGGATAAGGTTGCTTTATTAAAGGTAACCTTACTTTAGAAGGGTTTAATTTATAATTAGCAAGTCATGGGAGTTGGGGGGTGTTTTAATTAATCAAAGGTGATTAACTAATAGGTAAATGTAAGCTTATAGAAGCTAATCATATGAATATTAGTATGATTTAGGCTATTAGAAGGGGATTAAATCAATTAAATATTGATTTATTGGTTAAATGGAAGGGAAAGCTAATTAATTAATAATAATTAATTAGTCTAGGTAGAAGGGGTGATTTATTAATGGAAGGTCATTAATTAGGGTATTTTTTGGATAGGAAACTTCATTAATTAGCTTAGTGTAATTAATTAATGATGATATGAGGAAAAAAGAATACTTTTGACGATATGTCATTGATTTGTGAGAAAGAGGATAATTAACGTAATTTAAGTATTTAAATTGCTTGGGCATAATTATGGGTGTCTACAACAATGGCTGTACTAGTAGGTGTGGGTGTAGGTGTAGGTGAAGTGGTATTGGTTGTGAAAGTAGACGGCTTAAGTGGTATGAGTACATCGTTGGGTCGGTAAAGCATGTTGTATGTTTTGAAAGGTGATGGGTCAGCTAGAATGGTGTAAGTGTGTCCCTCGTGTTCAAACTTTACACAACGATGCAAAGTGGAGGGAACAAAACTGATGACCCAGATCTAGGGTCTACCAAGAAGCAAGTTATATAGGAATTCCCCCTCTAAAACATAAAACAATTCTGGAATAGTGCAGGGGCCCATGTGAATGTAAATAATGGTAGTGCCTAGTGTGGAGGTGATAGCGTCGTTGAATGAACAAAACATGACCAGATGTTTGTGCATGTAATTGTCAGGTATGCGCATTTGAGAAAATGCATGGGATGAAATGATGTTAATGCTAGTGCCTCTATCAATCATCACACAACATACCCATATGTCATCAATGTGTACAGAGATGAAGAGGGCTGGGTCTGGGTCATCATTTTGGTATGGCGCAATCTCTGCCTCTGAGAAACTAAGGGAGGCCACTTGGTGAACAAGGTGAGGTGAGGATGAAGGTGGTAATTTGGTGAGAGAGGCTACATGATGAGGTGTGATAATGGATGCTACGGGTGTAGGGTCATTGGGTAAAACCTTGATAGATTGAAGAACCTCCATGAGGGCTTGCCGATGGGATTCTAAGGTTTGGATGAGGTCATATAAGGACATTTTGAGGGGTGATTGGTGTAATTGTTTGAGCATGGTGCGATGTGTGATGCCATTAGAAATGGGGTATGTGGGGCCGTAGATAGTTATCTTAGGTATGGGTGTAGATGGTATGTTAGGTAAAGGATTGGTTGGTGGGTCATCTTCCTTTTCTTTACCCTTCTACACACGTGTAGTAACATGTACCATGTTGATTTGAAGGAATTTTTCAAATGGAGAGGGTGTAGGGTAAGTGGTATAATGACATGAAGGGTAACACCCTACAGGAGGAGAAAAGCCTTGTGAGGTCAGATCGGCGCAATGACATTTGGGTGGTGGTGTGGCAAGTTCTCTAATGTGAACCATGTTAATTTCAAATTTTGTGTGTGGTTTTGGGAGCTATGAGGGTGGAGGTTTTGGTTGTTGAGTAAGTAGTGTGGGAATGGGGGTAGGTGAAGTAATATCCTAGTCAAGAAGGTAATCGTCATCAAAGTTGGTTTCGGGTGGACACAATTAGATAAGGATGGTTTTTAAAGCCTTGCACTTCTCCACATCATACCCTGACACACGATGGTATGCACAAATTTTTGGTATCATCAAACCCATTTGGCTTGGGTTTGAGGGGGTTGTAAGGTCAGAGTGACGCTAATGTGATAACATAAGTCTCGAGGAGGTTGGTTAAAATTTTGGCATAGGACCCTGTTAGTGGATCACAATGGGAAGTGAATGTGGGTTTGGGCATAGGTATGGTCGATTATTTGGGAACTATTTTTGGCAGTGTAGGAACACGTCGAGCTATGGGTTTAGGTGCTGGTGTGGTTTGAGGTATTGGTTAGGTTCATTTAGGTATGGGTACAGTAGATGGACAGGTAGGAAGGTGTGGTTTTGTTTTGACTACCTTGTTGTGGGGTAGTGGGGTTTTGTTTTTGGGTTGCATCTTCTTAGGTAAAGGTGATGTGGGTATACAGGGTCTAGAAGGAAAAGTAGATGGAGGAAGAGGGTGAGTTACCCATGGGGATAATGGGGGTGCTATGAAGGTAGATGATGCAGGTCATGCTTGGCGTGTGAGGGACAATGACTGAAGTGTAGTAGGTAGTGAAGTAATGGTTGAAGGTATCAGAGGTATTGGTGGTAAATGGACTAAAAGTGTGAGTATGAGTCATGTTGTGTATTTGGGTAGGTTAGAGATTTGTGAGGTAGGAATGGGTGGTTGTGTTATTGGGTTATGAATGGGTGAGGGGTGCTTGACCATGTTGGGTAGCTGAAGTCTTAAAATAGACGGGACAAGTGCGGGTGTGATTGGTGTGGTAAGGGTATGAGGTTGATGAGTTTGTTTCTTTAGTTTTGGTGTTAGAGTAGGTGTGGTTTTGGAGGATGTAGCTAAATCCAATTTAATAGGTGGATGGGTAAGGCTAGTGGTTGGGGTAACCCTTAATGTGGTAATAGGTTTAGTGGAGGTAAATATTATGGGTATGGGTTTGGGTTTAGGCATAGGTCGGGTTATGGGTATGGTTGTGGTGTGAGTGCTAATGGGTATCGTGGAAGGGGTTGCAACAAAAATGGTTGTATGTGGTTTAATGGGTGGAAATGTGATTGGGTAGATAGTGGAGGTGTCATTGAGGGATCTCTACATTTGTGTTGAGACAGGGAGTAAGAGGCGCCCCCATAACAAAGCCCTATCCACATAATCCAAGTGATTAGCCAAATGTGAGAATGGCGTGTTTGTAGGTGGAGTTGGTGAGGAACTAATGGGAATTCCCATAAAATGAATCTTGGAGATGGGGAATCGGCCGGCTTCAACTTCTGTGGGTAAGAGAGTTGAAAGTAGGTCTGTTGGATGTCAGGTAGCAGATGGAGAATGCTCGCCCAGAGGAAAAGGTATCCCCACCAGGTCTATGATGGGTGAAAGGGATGATGGGAGTTCCTCTATGAGTGGAGGAATAGATAGGTGCTCCTCTGTGGGTGGAGGAGGTAATGGGTGCTCCCTCCATGGGTGGAGGAGTTATGGTAGGTAAAGGTTTGTTAAGTGAAGAAGCTAGGGATGAAATGGTCTCAATGTTAGCAGAAGACTCCTCCATAGGTGATGTAGGAGATGAAGGGTGTTCTTCTATTGGTGAAAGAATAGTGATGGTTGGTTCCAATGTGGAAGGAGGATTTTGGGCTATGATTTCCTCTATAGAAGGAATGTGAGGTAATTGAGATGTGACAGGTACCTCATTAAAGATTGTGTGAACCTCACGATTATATGTATCATGAGTGGATGTCTCACCAGTTTGATTGGATGAAGGGGCATGATTGGGAAATGGTTTTTAAAATATTTTTAGATTTTGGTTAGGGGTGGCGTTAGGATTATCCATAGTCAACACACCTTTCTCAAGCATTTCTTGGACAATATTTTTTAAAAGTGATGTAGTTACCATCACTATGACCCTTTACACAGTGATAGTTACAGAAATCTTGTTCTTTATACCATGCGGGCATGGGGTGAGAAGGGTCAAAACCAGTGTGTGGTTTTATGGGTGGAAAGGTGATGGTGCCAGCTTTGATAAGCTTCTCTAAGATAGAAGAGTAAGGTTCCCCGATTGGGGTATATTTTCACTTCTCTTTTCTGAATCGAAAAGCCTAAACAAGTGATAAATTAGATGAAGGTGTAGTTTGATTAGATGGATGAGCTAGGCCAGCATTGAGTACCACTGTGTTAGTGGTGCCTTTATCCTTTGATTAATTGGTTGGTGGTTTGGAAGAAGAGGTTTCATTCGACTCGAATGCCAAATTCTTATTTCATAATTGGATTTTCTTCTCTTCGATGGCCTGAATCTCTAACTTTCGTGCCATAGTGAATGACTCATCAAATGTTCTAAAAGTTTAGACCTATAAGGTCAGGGAGATATGCTTGGCACAAGCTCTTGTGAAGAGCTAGATGAGTTTAGTTTGTGGTAGTTGAAAGGTAAGTTGATTGATCAGGCTGCACCAGCGAACGACAAAATCTGTGATAGATTCATCCTCATTCTGACGTGTGGAATATAGATCGGTCATGGTAAATTTCTTGGTGATGTTGATGGAAAAATGATCCAAGAAAGCTTTGGGTACCTGATTAAATGAAAATATGGAGTGTTTGGGTAACCCACTATACTAGTCTAATGTAGGTCTAGTGAGGGACATGGGAAAATTTCTCAAAAGTAAGGCATCATCATGAGCAATCAAATAACACCCATGTTTAAATGAGCAAAAATACTATTTTGGGTCTTCGTTACTATTGAAACAATTGAATTTGGGCATTTCCCAATGCACAGGGTATGAATGGATGGGAATGGATGGGTGAATAGTCTCATTGTAAATCTCGTTGTAAGTGAGAGTGTTGCAGGAGCTGGAAACCAATGCCTCCAGTGTCTGCATCTTATCTATAATCAATTTAATTAGGTCATTGGTGGGTTGTGATGATTAGATACCTCCTATAACGTGAGAAGGTTGGTTTTGGGTGTATAATGGGTGGGGCATTCCAGTGTATGGGGCTGCCATGTAAGGTGGCAGAGAAGAAGGAAAGGAAATAGGGGGTACGTACCCGGAATGAATGATAGATGAAATAAGAGGTTGTTGGTAGTATGTATATGGGGGAGGAAGGGTCATGGTTAACCTAGTGGTAATAGAGGCTAATGATTTTGGAATAGAAAGAACTACGTTCTCAAATGGGGTAGAGGTCACCGAAACTGGAGGTGGGAACGTAGCTACAGGTATATGTGAGACATGAGGGATGGATGAGGTTATGTTTGGGGTAATCGTTGAGGATATGGTAGATGTAATGGGTGCTAAAGGGGTAATAGATGCGTAAATCATAGCAGGTATAGGACCTAACTACAAAATGACTGTGGGTAAGGTGGATGTAGGTAGCACGGAGTCAGATGGGGCTGATGTGGAAGTGGGTGCAAGAGTCAGGGGGATAGATATGAGCATGTTGTATATCAACTGACCCAAGGCATCTCAAGTGGATGAATGGGAGAGGCAAAATTGCAAGGCAACAGGATTCTGGTCAAGGAGTCGTGTGAAATCCTCATCTCTGGTAGCAATATTGGTAGGCTGGATGGGATCCATGGTTGGTGATAAAATAGAGGGTGGAGAAGGACTAGGTGGGAGAAGTTGGTGATTGGCGTGGAACACAAGGTCATTTTCTTGTCTTCAGGTTAGTACCATGTGAACCCGTACTGATCAGGTGGGGCTGCTTCTGTGTAAATAATACAAAGAATAATAGAAATAGGTGAATCTGGTGATAAAAAATGGATGAAGAAACAAATGGTGAGTGGAATGTGAAACAGGTTAACCAATGCCAGTTAGGGAAAACCAATGTCGGTCAGGGGTAACTACTATCGGTCACTATAGAAGATGGATAATGAATAAACAATGACGAAGAAGGTAAAATCTGACAAGTATGCCAAATATGGGAATGTGTAAAACATCAATGGAAAAAGTTACAGTGCTAGAAAATGTGGAAAGTGGAAGAAAGTGAAGTAACAATTTTCTTTTGAATAGGTTAGCAAAAGGACCTGGAACTGATGTCAGCTGAGTGTAACCGACGGCGGTTACTATGAGATTGAAACATTGATGAGAAAAATTGGTTGTGAATTAGAAATTGATGTGGAATCAAACCTAGAATTCTGGGAATGATGGTGATATGGCCCAGGCACACTCAGGTGAAGCCGGAATACACTAGCTATGATGGGAAGTATGCAAGGAAATACAAAAATAATGATTGAAAGCTCTCACCTCAAAACACAAATAAAAAAAACACTAAGAAAGAATGTTCCTAGAGTGCCTATTCTATTATGTTTTTTTAGCTTATGCTATTTAGGGATTGACACATGAATTGTGAAATAGAGTTTTTGGTGAGGATGGCTTCCTACAAAGAAGGAGATATAAAGGGTGAGGTTTCAGGTATGTTATGGTGGGGGCGGGCTATGCTTTGAAGTATTACTCGATAGAGCAGTGAGCTAGGTGACCATTGTGCCATGATCGTGTGATCACCTATAGCTTCTTCCAGGTAAGAGGTTGTTTAAGAATGTATGTATTTGAATTTTTTTGTGGTTTGGTAAGAATCAGAGAAAGAGAAAAGGATATAACTTCTTTTCTATGATTTTTTTGTCAACCATTACCTGGTAATGACATCCAACGTATAGGTTTCCCTCAATTAATGTGAGCTAATGAGATAAATCAGAATGCAATGCACTTGTTTTAAACCCAAATCAAAAGTATGATATTTGATGACAAAAATGGATGAATAGGAAGAGGGATGATCTTTCACTAAAATGCAGAAATCATGAAGAGATGATTCCTTTTAAATACACCAAAATAAAATTTTCCTTTAGAGAAAATAGAAAGAAGGAGTGGATTACCAGGGAAGAAAATTAGTGTGTACGCTTTTAGAAGGGAAACAAACACACAATTTTTTCCTAGGAATGAATGAAATGCAAGGAAACCTGAATGGGTCCCACCGAGTGTGCCAAAATGTTTCACCTTTTTCTTAGATTGTTTCTTTGAATCATTGACGAAACAGATAGGGTAACGGGTGTAGGAGGAATACCTATTCAAATTTCGGTTGATGGGTTGTTGCGCACATATGAATTCTGAATCCATAGCTGACCATGAGAGCTTCCTTTTGGCTAGGAGGAACTACGTATAATAAAAGCAAGACCACCAGAAAGACTTAAACAATATGGGCAGTGAATTGCCTAGCGTGAGCTAGATCTGGGACGTATGGTACTTCCTAGACGGTTGTTAGTCCACTATTTTAAACAAATTAATGTTGAAAACAAGGTAAATCCTATTGTTATTTTAAAATGATTTAGGTATCTCACTTAAAACACAATAAGAAAATAGATCTAATCTAACAGGCTAAGCTAGAATAGAATCCATAGGTCAAATGGTTGATCCTGGTTTTGTAGGTCTGATAAAGGTCTTAGATAGGTCATAAGTGAGTGAGGGTGAGGTGAAATTAGGTGGATAGGTATCTGTTTAATGTTGTGTAGGGAAACATAGAGACTGACGTCGGTCAAGGGTGACCGACTGCGGTTAGGTATAACTGGCGCCAATTACTGTGAGATTTGGAAACTTCACAGAATAGGGTTTTGGTCTCCTTTGTGATTACACAAAGGATTTAGTTGGTTAGGAGGAGGTATTAGGTGACTGGGATAGGTTTTTACAAGGTTTTGATGGGTCTATGGAGGTACAAAATGTTGGAGATGGTCAATAAGGAGAAAGATAAACAATGGGTGATAAAACAATGATGAAATGAAATAACCAGGAAAGTATGATATTGTACTTACTTGGATTTCGTTCCTGAAGGCTTGTGTGTGATGGATGGAGGTGCCGATGGTGGTTTTGCAGGTTGCAAAGGATTACCAAATGAAGAAAAGCTTATGCATGGGTTGCATGCACACTCCTCTTTTGCTTGGATAGTTCAAAAGGTGGTTGGGATGGCTGTGTAGGAGAAGATGTTCAATCTGCTTCCTTGGATATCAGTTCTTGCTAAAATTGGCTCTCTAAAGATGCGTTATCTCTCTGAGATGTTGTTCTTGCTTGTCAAATTTCTTGCTTTGTTTGCCAACCTCCTTCTTTCAAGTTCCAACCCTGAGAAATAAGGTTGTTTTAGGTTAAAAGGGGTATCCGACGTCGGTCAAGGTGGGATTTTCTAGGTTTACTAAACTTAGGGAGATCCTCCTGATTTCCTTGGATCTTGTGTCATTATTCCGCGGATTGGACTGGGAGCTTCTATGATCATGCGGGAATGTGGTTAGAGGGAGTGTATGCATTGATTTTTAGGGTTTGGGTAAGTCTTAGCTAGTTATGGTAACTTGCTAAGAATAGGTCTTAAGTTGAGTTAGCTTAGTGAGGTGTCTAGGTGAACTATATGTATAGGTATTATTTAAATAATAAATATACTGAGGATAATGAGTTTATTTAATTAAATTAATTAAATTAATACTAGTGAGGTGAAGGGGGCCATGGCCAGGTGAATGTGATGAAGGGTGCTTATTTGTTGAGGGACCAAAGGGGAGTGTGACCTAATTTTAGTGTTTATAGGGAGATCAATAGTGGGGCCCATCTATGGTACTAAAGGGTAGAATCTAGTGTTTATAAATTCCATAGCGCTATGAAGATCCATCAGGCTCATAACAGGTGGAGGGAGTTCAAGGATTTAAGAAAAGTGCACTATGATCATTATAATGAAGACCGAGCTCACCTAGCTTGATGAAAAATTTATGCCTTGAAGATTCAAGCTCATCAAATGAAGGATCGAGTTGCACATTCGAGTAGGACTAGTTATCTTTTGGAGAGAGCGAGATGGAAACCGAAATCCTACATATTAGAAGACCGAGTGACTAACCTACATATTAGAGCCAAGGTTCTTACAAATTTCACCGAGATATTATGAAAAATCCACACTCATTCAGATACTTAGCTTGTTTTCAAGGATTCGAATAACACGTTGAAGGGTTGATTCAAAATGAGACACATCACAACTGATCAGGTAGAAACTCTCAGCGAACCATGAGTTCATAGGTGATATGGAAGGAATGTAAAAGTTATGAGAGCCAAAAAATTTAGAGAGTAGATGGGAAATATATCATTATGATCCCTGACAATTCAGATCCACACATCTCCAAAATAGGGTCGTGGTCAAAGCTCGGCCTAATGGAGAAAAATGAGCTCGATCAATGAACCATGGAGTAGTGAACAAGACTTAGAAATTGTGGGATAAGCCAGGCATGTTAGTGAGATTTAAGATAAATAGTTATCACTTAGAAAGATAACTCATTGAAGTGAAGTTAGTCAGCTTAGTGATCCGTACGATAGTTATTTGGCAAGATGAGTCCAACGTAGAAATATGAAGCAAGTGCAGAAAATTTTGGCCCAAGTGGCCCATTAGACGAATAAGCCATGAAGACCTGAGGATGCTGCAAGGTTTATGTTGTTGGAGTTCTGGAAAAAGCTGGCCCATGTGCCCCATGGGATACACAGGCTTCTGAGACCCAAATTTTCTGAATAGTGGAAGGTAGGAGGAGCAGAGGTCAATGAACTACATGGCCCAGTCAAATTTTGGGAAAAGATTCATCACAAAGCTACAGGGATTTACGGGCGAGTCAAGTCGAGGTGACATGGAGAGCCTAGGCCATGGAGAGATGAGTTCACTATAGGTAGGTTTTTCTTACAAAGCATTGACACGTGACCTAAGTCAACTAAGGGGAGTTGGTGAATAAATGACTCGATCTGGAAAAATAAGGGGTCCACTGAATTTGGAGGGAGGCTAGGTGGAGCTATAAGGTTATCCAAAAATGTTTTGAGGAGCTCAATATGGAACATAGGTGAATCATCTCAGTGCATCTAAGTGGCATATCATTCTAATTAAAATGGTTCAATGTGAATAGTTAGCCCACCAAACAAATATATGTGTCGAGTTGGTACCAGATGACTCGATGGCGAAGTGGTGTTGGGTGGTGATAGGATGGGGTAATAAGTGGTTCAGAGATCAATTCAAAGGGTTACTTGGCATAGATAAAAGGTAAGTCAGTATTGGTGTCTAAAAAACACAGCCTGAGGAGGTAAGAAACGAGCCAACTTGGTGAGTCATTTTCAAGATAGCACTAATGCACAACATCAAAAGCACACATTCCCCCAACATAGAATGAAGGAGATAAATAAAATGGGGCTCACAAAATTTAAATGCAAAGGCATTAAAATTATGAGGAAACATTGGTGAAGGGGAGAATAATTAAATTGTATTTTCCTAACCAGAATATTAATTCTCAGTCCCATAATAGTGCAGTAAGCCTGACAATCCCAAAGGAGTTGCAGTCACTCAGATGGTCATATCTTGAGAAATTCTCAACAAAATCATGCAAATGAATATTTTTTGGAATCCTGGCCCTGATACCATGTCTTACAAAAATCAAGAAATTCTAGGAATTGATGTAGATTTGGTGAGGAGATTTTTTACAGGAAACATGGGCTAGGTTCATAACAATGATTGTTGGATTTGTGGTTGAGGAGTGTACATTATGATTGGCATGGGCCATCACTCTTTCACTGACTGCAGGTTATTGGAACAACATGGGGATCCTTTTTCAAGAAATATACCATCAATTTCACTTAATTATGACATTGTGTACAAGTGGTTAGAAAAGACAAATCCGGTATTTCACTTCTCTTTCTCTTTCTCAAATTCTCTAAATTAGTAATCTTGGACTCATTTTTAAAGGAGTTGGTCATTTTCTCTCCTGTCCCCCCCTCTCTTCTATCCCTTTCTAGGGTTGAATGTGGAGCTTATGCATCCTTCTCAAGATTTGTAATTTTAATGGCATTCTCTTTCCTCTTTCCCACCAATGATGTATTGTGTGAACTCATGGAGTGAATAAACTATGTTGTTTTGTGATGCATATTCTTGTCCATCCTTCTACGTATGTTATTGTCTTTACTTACCTCTCTTCATTACAGGATATGTTGTACATATCTCTTGATATCTATTCCATAGTTTCATGTAGATTTGTGTTTAATGGGTTTGAAGTTTTGTTTTGTGTGAATCTCATCTTTGGTCTTATGATGCATCTTGTACATCCTATCCATTTCTCAATTCTCTCCACTTAAGGCAGTTGGGATTGTGATTGTAAACCACCTCCATTTTTTGGTATATCACCACTATTAGTGGACGTTTACTTTTCATGTATTCTCTCTTGCTTAGTCCCTTGCAGGGTTAGATTAGGATTAGATACGCTTTTCTTGTAGTAGAGAGTATCTTGTAGCAGGTAGTTTAGGAGCAAGAACCAGACCTTCTCTGGAGGATTTATCTCAAACCCACAAGTCCCACAGCTTGAGAAGATGATCCAATGTTACACAAATTACACTAAATGCTCCACACTCCACTATCATGTCATTTTGGGGGTGTCTGTAATTTCATGCTAACAAGTATGTTATAGGCTCAGTAGAGTAGAACGAACTGAGTTAGAGTTTCATCTTGTAAAAATAGCTATAGTGGAGGTCAATTTCTCAACGAAGAGTGGAATTAGCATGGACAAGTGGCAGAGTAATCTAAAAATATGCAATATAGGACTGTAATTTTAAGAAGACTGAGTGTATTCTTATGGTTTGAATCTCAAGGTATTGCAAGCCTATTCCATGCATAACATACATGAAAACTGGAGATGGTCCAAATAACTCAGGGGGAGAAGAATTGTAGAGAATTTTATGTCCATCCATTTGAGATTCATCTTGGGTATCCACGAAGTTCAGGCTTCAAAGTGCATTAAATGTATTTCTCAGGAATCCAGGGCCTAAATCAATCAAGCCACTTGGAATGTGAATAAATGTAGCAAGCAACCATCATCGGGGGATGCTAGTCCATCTCTGAGCTTACATGAAAAAGTTGGGATCAGATCAAATAAGAGAATGTGACCTCCTATGTGAATATTATGAGGTTGAAGAATCAATATGATTAGGTAGAGCTCCTGAGAGTTAATTGATGCAAATCAGTATGGGCATATGCATGTTTATGCAAGCCAGTGACTAGAACAATAGTATTAGTTTTAATCCAAGGGGTCAGCTTCTAAAGGTAAAGTTGTTTATCTTTGAAAAGTAGGTATTTTATGAATTGGGGCATTGCACGTTTTTTGTTTCATTTATTTAAGGAGATGACAAGAGCAACTGGAAAATAGGTTTCATATGTTTCATTCCATGGGATGTTGACTCAGTTTTCCAATGATGAAGGTTAATTCCCCAACAAAAACCTCAAGTTTGATGGCATTCTAGGAGGTTAACTGGAGCTTGGGGAATAGATTAGGCATGAGTCATGGCTATGAGATTTCTTTAATTTTTTGGAAAAATGTTTTTATGAGGTCAGCACATGGTATCTACCAGTCCTATAGCTTACATATGCCTATGTGTCTACATGCATTCTCCAATATGAATTCAGGTCAACTAGGTTACCCTAGTTGAGGTTAGGTTCCCATTCTTCAAACTTGTAATCTAGCCCTGGTGCAACAAGGAATGAGATACCCTATGTGTGACTCTCCAAATGAAATTTATCAGTCCATAACCAAGCATGGAAACATCCATGGTGTTCCACCTGTAACTGAGGTGTATGGTGAGTATTCATTGTGACCGAGTACTTAGTGTTTTCGATGCAAGTTCATAGGGTCCTTGCGAAGCATGACAATGAAGAAACCAGGCATGTTGGTAGCAAGACAAGTAGACCAATGGATAAGAGATACCAAATGACTTAGGAATAGTTTGGCCTTGATATGTTGGTGAATATGGACAAGTCCCTATAGTATGTTTTATTGATGCTTCATGACATAGAATTCCAAGTCCATTATGACATGGGAATTGAAAGAGGAAAATCCTAGCAAAGAATATTTGACAAGAAACTTGAAGGGGTGGGATGCCAAATTTAATATCAAACAAATACCATTGATGGTTAAACCTTTAAAGGGAGGTGGGGTCCCATATTATTTACATGGTGGAAGCTAATATTTATAGCAGTTAAATAGCTATTATCAATGTTGATGTTGATCAGCAGTCATTGTGCACAAAATGTAATGTCCACAATGGCACTTTATATTCACAAATTATTGATTCATTACTAGTTGCATTAAGAAGGTAAAGTGGACGAGAAAAAATAACTAGCTGAAACCCTAGTTAGGAGCAGCTTGGATAAAGTTGAGTATACCAAGACATACATTTTATTTTTTTACAGTGAATGTGATGATTGTCATTTTGTAACAGGCCAAGAGTCTTCCAACATTCTATAGAAAGCTGCAGTATTAGAGCAAAGTGGTGATTATGCATGGAGCCCCACCTACGATTTTCCTTGCACTATTCTAAAGAGTTCCAATCAAGTGGAAAATATTCTCCAAAGAAGATTAAGGCATGAAATTGCTTACAATATTATTTCCTAGCCCTAGAATCCTCTTCTAATATTGACTTGGAGGATAAGGTTTTAGGTTACATGTTTCATGCTGACGGAATTGCAAAGTTCTCCCTAGGTCGAATGGATAGACTTTTTTTGAGGTCACAACTTGAAGAACAGGAACCTTGTGTTAAAATTGGACATTGAAGAGCTTTTCAGGATGAGTCTAAGAGCTTATTAGAGTTATGTTTTGGTGGAGAAGAGCCTATAGAGATCACCATTCTGGCTGCTCCATCATATTTATTTCGACAACCTACTCCTGAATCTGAGCACATGGTATTAAGGAGAATTTATGATTTAGAGGCTTTGGAGGGTCAAGAAATCATTGAAAGTTGTTTGTACTTTAACAATGTGCTAAGTTTGATCTGATGGAGGAGAAAGTGTTGAAAAAACAACTTATGAGGTAATTGCAATGCTCCAAGAATGAGGGTCCATTAGAACTTGCAAGTGATCATAGTGAGCTACATGTTTAAGTGGAGTTCCACAATGCTTTGTTTTGATTTTATCAAGAATATGTCATCACCTCTTCCATGTGATGCACCAAGTTGGGCTCATTAGTCAGTCTTTTGAGTCCAAGAAGGGATAGAGAAGTCCGATTGTACAGAGATTGGCTTCATTAGGAAGGCATTGCACCTAGAGTTAGAAGGAGTTACAATATGTTGGAGTTCAGAGCAATGGGAAATTCTAGCAAACTAGATGTTGTCCTATAAGATGTTGTGGGGATTTTTTTATGATGATTATATTTGATGAAGCCAAAACAGTTCATGTTTGATTTGTGAAGAATGAAGATAAGCTACATTGGGCCAAGGATCACCCAGTTTTGCTTTTAGTGAAATTGGATTGAGTTACATTTAGAGGCAGGTGATTATGGATGATTTAATGCTTTGATATCACATGGAGAGTTAATAGGAGATAAAGAACCAATTTGTAGCTGATCTCTAAGGCCTTTTATTTCTGCTAAAGTCTCATCAATGGTGCCAAATCTAGCTGAGTTTGCAACCAATTGGTAAGAAAGGGTAGCTTGTTCTCTGGTGACCAGTTGTAAATTTGTTGTGGTGTGAACATATGATTCTTTCATGGGTTGTAACTTTCATATAGTGTAACGCCTTGATTTTTAGTAAGCTATCATGGTAATCACTTTTCATGATGTTGTAATTATAGAAATGAAGATAAATATGTTAAGATATATATTTTAATCTTAAAAGGAATGTGTTACTAATCTGGACCCTTGTTTGTTGTAATTTGTTTACTTGGGATAGAGGTTATTATTGCTTGTGTTTTGCTAAATGTGAGACAACAGAATTGTCGTTATGTTTGATGAACTCTTATCCAATGATTGAAAGCACACCTTGAATCAATTCCATTGATCCAAGGTATGCTGGGGCCTTCTTTGAGATCACTTTGTCGATTTACTTTCTAAATCGAAAAGAACCCTGAAACCAGACTGAAGGTTGATATAAATGTTTTAGCACCTGATTTCAGGTATGAATATCTGGTACCTGTAGATGCCAATGGAAAAGGTTCGATTCCCGAACCACATACAAGTTGTAACGTTGGGCAGCGTAAGACAATAGGAGTCTGGATGCAAGTGACACAGGTATGTGTTGAGCATGGGATGAAACGTCCTGCATTGTGTTGAATGTGAACGCCAGTCTGTAAAACTTACCATTGGAAACTATTAACTTAGATGCTATGGAATTAAGCCTATAACCTACAACCTAAGTTTTATCCTATAGGAGGGTAACTGACTACCCTACATGGATTTTGAAATATAGCATGGGGTCCTAATGATTATGGCAAATCCTTGGTGATTTGCAACCTAGGTGATAATGCAACCTAAAACTAATACTAACCTATATGGAGGGTACCTATGGACCCACACTGAAGAAGCATGGATAAGAAGGGAAGGTTAGGGATTTATTAAGGACAATAAATGATGTCCTTACAAGTTTTCAGGGCCAAGTTTGGCGGGAACAAGAAAAATTTGGAGGCATCCAACTAGCTAAGTGGCTAAAAAGGAATTAGCATGCAAAAATTTGAAAAAGGAAAAAATCGCCAAACCTGAGTCGGCGGTGGCATGAGGAATGAGGAAGAAAGAAATGCATTCAATGCATTAATGGCCTTAGTATTAGTGACCAGCTCACCTTGGAAAGGAGGATAGAGGAAAAATTGTTGGTGATTATTGTGTTCATTTGGGTTTTTAGATTGCTCTGCATTTCTTCCTTGGTTCTATCAAATCTGCTGTTATTTTTGGTTATTGTTGTCTGTTGTTTAGAATAGCCATGGCTATTTTTGAGCTTGAGGAAGTTAGTGAGACTGTTGGGAAAGCCCTGCTGTAGACGTCATGGAGAGAAATAGCTCCTGTGGATGTGGGCATGGTTTTCTTCGAACCACAAAAAGAAATTTTACAGGCATGTTAAGCCCCTTCTCCTTAAACCATTTTGCTTTTGTTTAAACCTCTTCATTAAAAAAACTCTTGCTCTTATGATGGGTGTTTTAGTTAAATGAAATGTTGTTGATTTGAATGAAGTGATTTTCTGGGTTGAGTCATTTTTCCTTTCCTGAACACGACTTGGGTAATTTTTTTGCAAAATGATTAAATGAAATAAGATCTGTTCTTGAGGTGTGAGTTTTTGTTTTGACAATGTTGGGTAATTGTTCTCTTGTACAAAATATGAGTTGGGTTTTTGAATGTATTAGCTATGCATGTCCTTATTTTATGAGTTTTATTCTCTCTTAGTAAAAGTTGGAAGAATAAAAGGATTCGGTAGGACCCATTCTGGTTTGACCTGATCAATGTATCAGTGACGAACAGATTGACTTCTGGGCATACTGTGCATGTGCATTTTTTGGGAAAAAGCATGATGAGTGTTTTCTTACATGAAACAGTTGTGTAAAACGAGTTATCTCTAGTTGCTGTTTTGACATTCTGATAGAATACACTTCACCCGGGATAATAAGATTTCATTGTGTATTATCTGGTCAAACTTGTTGTAGTAACAACAATGATGTGAATATGTTGTTTGTGATTTGTGTGTGCCGTAATTGGTTGTTGAGGAAATAAATCGTTTAAAAACTGAACTTGGTTATTTGATGACTCAGTAGAATGTAACTGTTCCTCTTGTCATATTGACAGGTGTGTGAAAAGTATGAAACATCCCTGGGAAAGTAAGGCTCATTTGTAGCATCTTACCTTGTTGTTCTAATTGGAACTAAACTGGTGTTCTGCTTGCTTGTTCTTGGCATTCATATATGGCTATTTGGAAAGAAGTTTCTTTATCTGATTATGGTGAACAGAAAAGTCAGTCTATAGAATAGACTGGGTAGAGCATATTTATTTGTTATAGACTCTATGTCTTGGAATGAACTCATTTTTAGGATACATATATATTTGTATATATGCAATTTATGGTAGTCTGAAAACCTTTCATTGTTGCTTGCGTTGAAACGAAATATGAAATTGGGATTCTCTCCTTTGCTGTTTGGAAAGTGAATTCTCTCATTATTACAATGAAACCATGATATGTTGTCTGCTGTACACTATTATATGTTGATATATAGACGTGAATGTCTATAGAGTGAAATATTTAAATGGGAATGATTGTGTTTAGAGGTTCTTTTGGTACTGATACTTATGGACCAGATTGTAAATGAACTGCTGGTCAAACTTTTTGGAAAGGTAATTAGTAAGTT
Organism: Taxus chinensis; assembly: GCA_019776745.2. Taxonomy (NCBI): domain Eukaryota; kingdom Viridiplantae; phylum Streptophyta; class Pinopsida; order Cupressales; family Taxaceae; genus Taxus; species Taxus chinensis. Next base: position 88,666,836 of record CM034147.1, on the reverse strand, counting down.
TTTGAATTACTGAAATTATACTTGTTCAGAATGAAATCATACTATTAGATTATGTCTGACACTGAGATAGTGGATATTTGGTTAGACTAATGAGGAAGAGGTAATATGATTATCCTTCTTGATTTTATTCTATTATTTATTTTATTTACTTTCTCTTTTGGACTGTTATCATTGATTGATATCACTGTCTTGGATCTAAATCTCTTAGTACAATTATGATGAAAGGTAAGAGAGTGTTGAATGGATAATTTGAAGTAATGGATCATCTCTTCTCTTCATACAGTTGGAAATCTGTAATTGTTATGGAATGAATTTTTTACTGCCTTAGGAGTAATCGTCTACCTCTAATTGCTGTTTACTTTATTTCTGATTTGAAAGAAGTATTATGTTGTTTGTTGAATTTTGAGAATTAACACCAATGTGTTCATGGTGAATGACTACTTTTCTCTTCTGCATTTGATTGTTTGTACATTAGATGAGTGGTACGAAAGGAAAGTAGTTCTGGTTTGAATTTTTAGTTAAATTCTATCTTTTGAAATTACAACTATTGTAAGGGAAATGGAATTTATAGCATTTACATTAGAATAGCGGTATGTACATATGTGTGTCAGTTCTTATAGATGTTTTAATCTAAAACTATTTAGAGGAAATTACTTTTTGTAGTAATTATATGGGAAAGGATTAGTAAATCTTTCTGTCTGATTGTGATGGTAACTAGTGGATTGGGTTGTTAAGTTGTTCATCCTTATCAGTACTTAATTCATGGATAATGTCCATCTCAACTTTTAAACATTTCATAAAAGCAGGGTTCTTTTATTGAGACAGTTAATTAAGAGCACCTCATTTTAATGATAAGTGCTTAATATGCTCAGTTTGATGAACTGACCCGTGCAAGTAAATTTTGTAGATGGTTTCCTTGAGTAAAAATGAAGACATGTTGTTTTTTGATGCTTCTTCTGAGTAGCTAAGGATGGATCGTATCTGATAGTTTATTGTTCCTCTACGAGGAAATGGGAAAAGAAGAAGTTGTAATCTTTTTTCCTTATGTGTTGTAATGTTGTTTGATATAAACGAAGTTCAGTTGTATGGACTTGTAAATTGTATAGATTTTAAATCTTAAGGATTGAATACAAGGAAAGGTGTGATATTTTAATGGCTGTATCACTTTTAAATTAATTGAATAAGATCAAGATTATAAATTTTATTCATTGAATTTGAATTTATTCAAATGATGGTTGATAGATTTTAAAAAGGACATAATACCTATTCTTTACTTGAATACCATTTTTAAGCTGAAATGTACAAATAATTCATATTGATGTTAATATGGATTTTATATTGACATTGAAAAGAGTTAAGTGAATATGAATTCTTAAACGAATGAGATTCGGAATTATCATATAAGCTAATGAATATAAATAAAATAGGAAGTTGAACCTTGTACTCTGATTTCATTAATATCCTTGATATGTTGATCCAGAGGATAATCGGTACGAGGAATCGTATCTCCTCATATCAAACCTTAATTGAAGTAAGGTTAAAAGTGTATAAATGTATACATTCATTTGGAATTAGGCCTCATTTAAATGGTGTCTAATAAGATGAAATTATGGATTTTAAATTCAGTTGCAAATAAAACTTGGTTAAGTTTAATAAGTTGATCTTACTACGTTAAGCTGTAGTGGACTGTTAGTCTGAATCTTAAGGTAAGAACCACGATGGAAATATGTAATCCATTAGAAAAGAGGAGTAAAGGCATATTAATATTTGAAGACAATATAAGTCTCCCTCTTAGAAATGCAACTGTAACGAGTAGTGACATTAGAAGGATCAACATGGTTGCTAAAAAATTGATCTTAAATATTAAGATTTTAATCCAGTCACACTTATAGCTGGATGTGTATCTCCTTGATGAGAGGATTCCGTAGGACCTTGAGCACACGCCAGATCTACAATATGGTGTCTTCATGAAGGCGGGACCTTCATAACGACACAATGTTGTAGCTAACATGTTAAAACACCCTCTCGAATCAATTCATCAAGTTTACATAAGCTGGGACTAATTTACTTAGATGGGGATAGGAATGTGATCGCACGTATATAGGAGTGACTCTCGGAGGACTAAAGGTAGCTAGACACATGGAGTCACCTAGGGATCGACGCAGTATGTCTGCGTACCTTTAGTTACCATGAGTAACTTCCTATACTCACTCATATTACTAGTTGGGGTTAGAGCTTGACCTTAGACGGAAGGATTGACAGAGATTAGAAAAGACCATTCTAGATAACAGACAAAGTGAGGTGAAGGACATATTACATTGATGTGTATAACATCTAGGAATATGATCATGCAAAGCATGTGAACATCTTTGGCCAAAGTATCGCAAGTTGATGGTTGCGTTGTCCTAATCACCTAGTTTAAGAAGCAGGATGTCAGATGAATATCAGTAACAAATATTTAGATAGGCCTCTTAAATGGATCACTTTGATAACCAAAAATGGTAAAAAGAACCCTCTATACTTATTATACAATGTATGGATTAACATGAAGGATTGGTAAGTCACTGAGTCATGAAATGAGAGATCGCTGAAACTTTGAGATATAAAATGGGAGATCGGTAGTTCTTCAAGTCATTTACAACAGCATATGGTATCTGTTATATGATTGAATGGCATTGAATGTGTGTTCCATATTGAAAATATGTGAACAGAGAACATTGGTTTTAAAAATTAATTGTGTGATCTGAATTACATTAATTGGATAGAGAATAATTATTAAAACTTGGTCATGTGTTTTGAATTACATAATTCAGAACAGAGAACGTTGTATGTAAAAATAAATAAAAATTCCCTTGTTCTAGTGTCTTAAAAATGAGGATGTTACATCTTGGTATTAGAGCTAAAGGTTACAGCTCTTGGACCTAATGAGTCCGTAATTTAATAAGGTTTACATTTTCTTATTGAACAGAAAATGGTTAGAACAAGAGGAAATCCTACGAACAACCCGTTACTAGGTGGAGAAACAGCTACTGCTCAAAAGCTGGATGAAATCCTTTCTACCCTACTGGATACGAGAGATCGTCTAACTGTTTTGGAACAACAATCAATGGGAAATGAGGAGGAGGAAGAAGAAGCTAATATAAATGATCAGCCACCTCCTGTGGACAACACCAATGGAGGGAATCCAGGTGTTGATAATAGTAATGTGAATGCTCCTAATCATCCTGAAAATAAGAGGGAAAGATTAGCAGCTGAACTTACAAATGATATAAAGAGAATAAGTCCTCCAAAGTTTGATGGAACAACACTTGGGGACATGGAGCTGAAAATTGGCTCAGTGAAATGGAGAAGTACTTTGCAATAAGAAACTTCTCCGAGGAGACCAAAGCGATATGGGGAGCATATCAAATTTCTCATGAAGCATCATGATGGTGGGAAAACCGTAAGGTTGAGTTAAATATTGTTGAAACAGACATAACTTGGGATCAATTTAAGGGTTACTTTAGGCAACAGTGGCTGCCTCAACTCTATTTTTGATAGGAAAATGACTGAAATTCAAAACTGGTCACAAAGAAGGCTGACGGTGACAGAATACTGGGAAGGGTTTACTAAACTCCTTAAGTATGTGCCGCAAGTACCAAGCTGATGAGAAGTTCAGAATACGAAATTTCATAATGGGACTAAATCCCATCATTGGTGGCAAAGTGGATGTCCACGGTCCAACCACTATGGAAGGAGTTGTCGAAAAGGCAATAAGACAGGAACAGAAATTGAGAGCAGTATTCTTCTCATAGGGAGGAGATTAGGAAGAAGATTCCCAACTCTTCTTTATCTCTCACACCCAAAAGGGGGCCCTGGAAAAGGTTTGGTGTGCAAAAACAAAATTGTTGTAGCATAACAACAAGAAATTATGTAATGAACAAACCTGTAAATAGTGTGCAGAGCAGCTTCGCAAAAGTTAGTGGTAATGGACAAAAGTCCTATGGAAGCCAGAGTGATAACTTCAAAGCTGGGTAGCAAATTTGAGTGTAGGAAAGGGCCAGTTTGAGGATTGCTTCAACTATGGAAAAGGACCATTACGCGAGTCATTGTCCTCTGAAAAAGGATGATCGCAATTAGTAGCATAGGATACATGCTGTGGTGGCTAACAAACAAGCTGAAAAGTAAGTTACACCCATAGAAGTTCCAGGTAAGTTATTCGGTACACCTGTAGTCATAATTTTTGATACTAGAGCTACTGAATGCTTTATTTCTACTAAACTTATAAAGAAATTAAAAAGAAAAGTATGAACGAATGGATAAGACATGAACAGTGCATTATGGGAATAACATTGTCCATACAGTCGAAATGTACCTTTTTAGGGTAATTCTTGACTTGCCCAGTTTCTCCACCGAAGTTCGACCTGTATGTCACTCCCTTAGGATCATATGATATCATTATTGGAATTAACTGGTTGGCAGAACATAAGGAAAAGTTTGACTGTTATGAAAAATAAATTTTTTGTTTTGATGACCTGCAGGAAGAAGTAGTCATTCAAGGTGTAAAGCATGAGGTTGCAGTTAGGAAACTAACAACTATGCAACTAAAAAGGGCTAAAAATCAAAATTTCCACTTATCAATTTATTTCAATTCAAATCCTAGAAAACTAGTAGTATACCCAAGACAATGTTCAAAAACTTTCCAAAGAGTTCCAGGGATTAACACATCAACCTAGGATAACACGAAGTGTTATCTGTAAACAAGGGAATTGTTTCAATCTAGTAAAGTAGGAAATTTTGACACCCAAGTTTGATTTACAAAGGTGATGGAGACAACTCATTCATGTACCATTAAAGATAAAAAATTTAGTTAAATTAAAACCAGTGAACCTAAGCCATAATGAAAATTATTGGCTTACTAAAAATTGAGTTGGTTTGGAAATAACAATCCATTAAATATTTATTTTTTTAAAAATAAAAAAGAACAGAAAAACACTAACCTGAGATCACCATTTCCAACTAACATTTATTTCTTACAAAACATACATGCACAGATTAGAAGAGAAGGAGTAAACACCCATTCCTAAGGTGAGATTTCACACCCGTTCCAAATGCCCTTTTTTTGGTCAGACATTAGAAATCCCAACACACCCAAAATTGGTTTACATATTGTAATAATATTTTCAAAAACCCACTTTTATCTCGTTCAATCTCCTCAACATAATGCAAACAAAATTTCTCATTTAAATTCATAATTGGTAAACACAATTTGAGCAGTATAAAAGATGAAAATATAAGATACCCATGTTTTATAGTTATAAAATTTACCATTTCTTTTCACAGAAAACAGAGTATAAAAAAAAAACCTCCAAATTCCATGTATTCACTATTTCCTTAAATCCAAACAAAGTTGCGAATATGTATTCATTATAATATTAGATGAAATAAAATGAAAGAGGGGATAAGGAACCGTTCTTGCTTGAACAAGGGTAGAATGGATTTTTTTTTTCTCACTTCTTTGTAGCCACACCTCAGACACAACTTGAAACTAAAAACTTAGATCCCATTTTTGTAACACCCTTAACAGTTGTTATTTTCCCCCTTTTTCATTTCAAGTGTTGACATGTGATTTTACCTTATAAAGATATGTTCTTTTTATTTTTGGAGATCATGCTTGATATGGATAAATCATTTCTGTTCTTAAGATCCTTTGACTAAATTGGAATGGCTTCCTTGAATTCATTTTTCACTTCTTATAGATGAGTTGCAATTTGGTTTAAGAGTTGTAAACTTATCTATTAATCTGAATCATCCTTGGATCAATTTCAGTGATCTAAGGAATTTTTTAAACCTCTTCAGTTAAATGGATGGTAAATTGACATTCCATAATTAAGGGACATGATGGACTGAAATTTGTTATAACAAGTTCTTTAATCTATGTGAACGTGTTTCTATTCAGTTGTATGATGTGCTTGGTTCTTTGGAGATCAATCATGGCAGGACAATGTTGAAGTAAATGAAATACAGCCTATTCATGACATATGAAATATTCGGGTTCCTAAAAATAAAGGATTATCCTACGGAATCCTAAGCTAGATAAGAATATTTTCTACCTAAGCTACGTCGCTTAATAGAATTATTATTCTAACCTAATCTTCCTATTCTAATTTGTTTGGTTAGCATCCTAACCTAAGCTTTGTGCTAAAGGATTATGGAGAGGTTACTAGGCTATTTACATTAATCCAATGTCAAAAACTATTAGGTTGAAAATAGATCTAACCTAAAAGGGAAATTACCTAAGGCTATGTGTTAAGACCTAAGGTGGTAATTTATTGTTGGGGTTATATCCTAAGGTTTCATATTATAAGCTAACCTAAGATCTAACGTAAGCAATTATATCTATCTAAACTAATAGGTATGAAGGGGGAATTGGTGGTCGCATGGCTCTACAGTGACGGTTCCAATGGCATTTAATCTTGAGGATAAGGTTTTAAATGCATAGAGTACTGCCAGTTTTGGCAGAGGCTAGTTGACTTGGCGGAAGCTTATGTGGAAGTGTCACTAAAATGGAATTTCATGTTAATTTTGATTTGGCATCTGCCAGACTTGGAAGGTGGTGGCAAGGAAGGAAAGGTGGGAAAATTAGAATTAATGAAATTTATTGTTTTCAGTTTTTGTGCCCAAACCATTTTGGAAGGCATGCATGCGGGTTTGTTTGGGGTTGTTTCACTTGGCATGTTTCATGATTTTCACTTTGCATGCTCTTTGGTTTTTTGAACTAGCAGTTTGAACTGCACTTAATGGCTATTTTTGAGGTTTTAGACCTATTTTCAGTTCGTGCGATGTATAAGAAGCATTGTGGAAAAAGAATATGGTTGTTCGATCTTTCGTGGAGAAAAGAAGAAGTTGAGAGCTCGGTTAGAGGTTCTCTTCGATTTTGTAGAAGCACTATCAGGCATGATAGGCTCTAATATTTAAGATCTCTTGTTCTCTTCTAAATGTTTTATTAAAACAAGTCTGCTCTTTTGAGATTCTTGGATTGCATATCTTATCTGGTTATTTTCTTTTTGGGTTTAATAAATCTTGTGATCTTGGTTATGAATCCTTGGTAAATGATGTTATAATTGGAAGATTACCTTGTGTTAGTTCTTTAAAAAAAATTGCATGCAAAACGTATTTCTGTAACTCGTATTGTCATTCAGGAACTGGTAATTGAAATGTTCTGTTTAAAATAACCTTCGTTGTCATTTTAATATGGTTTTGAGTTTGAGAACCTTGGGTTCCATTTGATCTTGTTGGAGTATGTGCTTTATTTGATCTTGAGCTTGTATTAAGATTGTTATTTAGTTGAGTTTGTAATCGAGCTCGTATTTTGTCTAGAACTTGTTTTTTGTTTCGTGTTTGATGAGAACTGGTGATGGAGGATTTTATAACTATGGGACTATGTTTGGAATCTTGGATAATTCTGGACCGTTATTAAAGTTTGTATATAGCTCAGTGCTTGTGTTTTATTTCATTATGATGACCTAGATTGTTAATGGCGGTTCATAATGTACATGGTACTTTTATTTTATTAGTCATTTTTGGGTTTGAACTTTGGTGGGAAACCTGAGTTCCATTGGAGCTAGTTTTTGGGCTTCATGTTTTGATATGAATTTGTGGTAGAGCCTCTTGTTGTAAATAACTGGGGTTTGGTATCTTATGTTACACGGGACTATTGATGATACCGTATGTGGCTCTGTACCCATGTTTTTATTTTTGTGAAATTTTGGACTGTCAATGGAGGTTCGTGTTTTAAACCACACTCATATTTTGTTACATGTGTAGTTCTGAAATTTTGTGGAGACTATGTGTCGACTCTGTTATGGTATTTTGAGTTGGGTTTTACTTGTATTAAATGTTTAAAACTTATAACTCTTTTGTTAAACTATTGCTCAAATAAAACTAGGAGAATAGTTGGCTGAGTTGTTAGGAAAATTCTTTGAGATCTTAAATGAGAACATCTTGTCTGATGAACGTATTTGGTAATTATTTTTAGAGAACTGTTTCATCTTTTTTGAGATGGAAATGGTGTTTTATCAGGGGTATTCTTCTCCCCTTTGTTTTGTGGAAACCTGCGTCTTCAGATCTTTTAAAATAAGTTCTGGGTTTCGTTTAAAAGAAGAGTTTATTAATTTAGTGCTCTGAATTGTTATGGAGGGATTACTTGTCTCTGTTAAAATAGTTTTTGTATTATAATACTTATCAAATCAAGGACTAATTACTCTTTTGTAATGTAATATTGAAACCTAACAATGGGATTTCAGTCTTGAGTTTGTTGATACTTCTGAACATGTTATCTTACTGATCTGTTATTTTTCTATCTCTTGTTGGATATAGTAAATACACCTTGTGTCTTTATAAAAGAAAGGAATGTGATTCCTTTCGAACAAAATGTTGTTTTTAGGACTGTTATGCGTATTTCATTCTTAGTTTGGTATAGAATCTCGTGTTCATTGAAGGTAAATAATTGTAAGGAAAATGGCAGTGTGTTTTCCTTTAACTATGAGTTGATTTTGTTCTCTCTCATGGGAACTAGCTTATGAATTTCTAAGTTTGAATTAAAATCGGGGATTCATTTGTTAGTACAATTAAATGAATTATTGTTAGGATCTTTTTCTATTTAAGATCCCTTTCTTTCTATTGTTGGGATAAGTTCATTGGTTGAACTTTTCTGTTATGTTTCTCTTATGAAATGGATATTTCTATATGAGTTGTTTGGTCTACCTTGTTAAATGATGTAGGAAGAGATTAGATGATTTGGTTTTATTAAAAAAATGTAAGCTTGTTTGGAAGACTGTTTGTTTGACAAGGCTTTACTTTTTTTGGTTTGAGATGAGTAAGTTGTGTCACTTACACTCTCTCTTTTTATGGATCCTCCTTGGATAGATTCAAGTAGAGATTAATTCCTGTATGAGTCTACTTTGATTCGTGGACATTGGTTTAGATCTTTAAATGTTAACTTCTATTAAGTGGAAGTAGATTTAGACTTACAGGAAGACTGTTTGAATCTCTATTCCTTCTTGGATTGAATGGGATTCTGTTATGATGAATATATTTAATGTTGAATTTTAAGGTAGTTGTCCTTTAAATGAAACATTTAATTCATGTTATGAATCTATTTCTATCTTTCGGGTGTCTTGTGTTTGTGCATAGTTTGTAATGGTTCTTCTTCTTATTTTTCTTAGGAGTTAGATAAATCAACCTAATGAGAACCATGCTTTAAACCCTTCTTTTGGTTAAAGAAAAAATAAATGTTTTAATCAATTATGATAGAAGTAGGATCAATGAGATGATATAATCTGTTGTTTGTTAAAAGGAAATTGATAGGATCAATTAAACTTTAATTTGTAGGGCAGATGTTGTGGATTATATTATATTCTTCTCTATGAAGTGAATTTTGAGTTATTAATGTACTTCTTATAAGATTGTTGTTAATTATACTGGTATGTATGATATATTAACTGTCTCATTAAAGCAAATTTGTTTTAACGGAACAATTATTGGAATGCACTTCGTTTTAAGACTTGGTGCTTATCATGCTCAGTTCTTTGAACTGACCCGTGCTAGCAATTTTTAAAGATAGACTTTGTAAGTGATAAAAGAAGGTAAAACTTATATCATGCATTGGCTGATTTAAATCTGATTCTTATGAAGAACTTTGATTCATTCTTGAGATTGTATTGAAAAAGGAAAAGTAGTATTCTTTTATAATGAAGATGGTTGTATGCAATATACCTAAATGCATAAGTCTTGTAAATGTATAAGTTTAAAGATGAATTGAATGTTGAGAATTTACTTGCATTGGATGTGTAAATTATCTTATAATTCTATATTGTTGATATTCTCCATATTATTAATATGCTTAATTGGGTATTCTTGGATAAGTTTGATAGTGGGATTTAGAATAATCTTTCTAATTAGGATGCAACTTGCTAAGTTGTAGAATTTGATGATCATATCTAAACAATTCAACATAGTAATATGATGTGGAATGAACATTCAATAAAAACTATAGAATTTGTAAATGATATAAAGGGGTGCTAAACCCTAGCACTTAACCATGTAAAGAAAGACTCTTCATCTCTCATAAGAAAGTAAACAAAAAGGAAGATATGATTCTAATCATTAGACTTCATTTTAATAAAGTCTACTTAGTTACAACCTAGGTGGTTGCTACACTTCCTCAAATGGTTAATTCATAATAAATGGAACTTATGATGTTGTTGTCCTATTTTGGTTGACATCTTATTAAGCCCATTAAATGAACATAAAAGGCAATCTCAAGTTAAGGAAGTTCTTTAACGATCAATTGATTCTGGTATAGAAAAGAACTTAAGGAGTGTTAGATTAGGGTTGGCAAGGTTGCTAAAATCTATTTTTTCTTATAATCCAAATTAATTAAATTATAATAAGCTCCTAGGGGTAGGTAAATATCGAGGAGGTTGTTCTATAGGATGCTGGCACACACCAACTATAGGGATGTACCTTCGAGAAGATTATGATCTTTTCAAGTATACAACAATGCAGTTGACATGTGACAACACCCTTCTGCATTGATAATATAGATCTACAAGCATTGGACTTGAACTTAGTTTATCTCTAGGTCTTTTTAGTAGCATGTTTAAGATAAGGAGTAGCCCTATAAAACTTGGGTTACCTTGGCACACGGGGTTGACTTAGGTTGACCCAATATGCCAATTTACCCTAATTTTTTGTGAGCCTCTCCCTATCATAACATATGTTGTTAACTCAAACTAGGGTTAAACCTTGGGCAAGTGGACTGACGGAAGTCAGTAAAGGAAATTCTAGATAATACTAGAGTGGGGTGAAGGACATACTCTAGATTGACGAGTATGCCGTCAAGGAATAGTAATATGAACAGTATGTTATAAATCTTTTGCCAAAGTATTGCAAGTTGTTGGTTGCATTGTCTTATGTCACCTAGTCTAAGGTTCGTGATGTAGATGAATATTAGTAAAAAAATATTCAGATAGGATCCTTAGATAGATCACTCAATACCCTAAATAGGGAAAGAGAACCAAGTATATGTAGTATATAGAAAAGTATTCAATACTTAATGTTAAACATGAATAGATCGGTAGTTCACCGAGTCATGAAATGAATAGATCGGTAGCACACCGAGTCATTATAGATGCATATGGTTATCTGTTATATGAATGGTTGATAAATAATGTGTGTTCTAAAATTATGTATTTAGAACAGAGAACTTTATTTATGAAAAACATAAAAATAAATTTCCTTGTTTCTAAAGTCTTAAAATGGGAATGTTACATCTTGGTATCAGAGTTGAAGGTTGCAGCTCTTGGACCTATTGTGTCCACAATCTGATTAAACTTAAATTTTCTTGTAATAGAAAATGGTGAGAATAATAGGAAACATTACAAATAACCCTCCACCTGAGGAAGGAGTAGAAACTACCCAGAAACTTGATGAGATCCTTTCTGCCCTGTTGGACACAAGAGATAATTTGGTTGTGCTTGAACAACAAGTAATGGGCAATGAGGAGGATGAAGAAGCTGATAACAATAATCAGCCACCTCCAAGGGACAATGCCAATGTGGGTGTTAGTAATAACAACGTTAACATACCTGAGCAGCCTGAGAAAAAAAGGCTAGACTAGTAGCAAAACTCACTAATGACATAAAAATGATAAGTCCAACCAAGTTTAATGGCACCACATTAGGAGATGGAGCTAAGAATCGGCTCAGTGAAATGGAGAAGTACTTTGAAATAAGGAACTTCTCAGAGGAAATGAAGGCTATATGGGGAGCATATCATATTTCCCTTGAAACATCTTCATGGTGGGACAACCGTAAGGATGAGTTAAATATTGATGAAACTAACATCACTTGGGATCAATTTAAAAATTATTTTAGGCAACATTGGTTCTCATAAAATTATTGTGATCAGAAAATGACTGAATTTCAGAACTTATCTCAAGGAAAGCTAACTAGAACTGAGTAATTGGAGTGATTTACAAAACTCCTTAAGTATGTGCCTCAGTATCAAACTAATGAGAATTTTAGGATATGAAAATTAATTATAGCATTGAATCCCATTATTGGGGGAGAGGTAGATGTTCACATCCTAACCACAATGGAAGGGGTTGTTGAAAAATACATAAGGTAGGAAAATAAATTAAAGGATATTTATGTTCATAAGGAGGAAGTAAGGAAGAAAGTTCTAAACCCCTCTTCAGCTTCTCTTGCACCTAAGAAGGGACCATGGAAGAAATTTGAAATGAAAAGGAAGTTTTCAGCTGATAATAATAAGAAAACAACAACGAATAAGACTGCTAGAAATGCATGAAACAATTTTGCCAAGAATAATATCAATGGATAGAAGTCCTATGGAGGTCAGAATAATAACTTTAAGGCTGGAAATAATTCTAAGTCTAGAAAGGGAACTGTAGGAGGCTGTTATAATTGTGGAAAGGATCATTACGTAAATCAATGTCCTTTGAAGAAGGATGATCGTAATCAGCATCACAAAATACATGCTGCAGTAGCTGACAAGCAAGCAGAAAAGCAAGCTACACCTATAGAAGTTCCTAGTAAGTTATTTGGCATACCTGCAACTATTATTTTTGATATGAGAGCTACTGGATGTTTTATTTCTAGTAAACTTGCTTCGAAACATAAAAGAAAAGTTGGAAAAATGGATAAATCATGGACTGTACATTATGAGAATAATTCTATTCATACAGTTAGTATGTGTCTTTTTGGAGCAGTCCTTGATTTACCTAGCTTTTCCACAGAGGTTGATATTTATGCTAGACCTTTAGGGTCTTATGATGTAATCATAGGTGTTAATTGGTTAGCATAACATAAGGCTAAAGTGGACTATTTTGAAAAATGCATTAGTTGTTTAGACGACCTGCAAAAAACAACAGAGATTCAGGGTGTGAAACATGAGATTTCTGTTAGGAAAATGTAAGCTATGTAACTTAAAAAGGCAAAAAATAAATTATGTAACTTATATGCATAAAATTTTTAGAATCTACAGAGGAAAACAATGATTTCATGGAATGATATCCCCTGTTACAAGACTTCAGCGATGTATTTCTGGAAGAATTTCCAGGTCTTCCACCCAAAGGGAATTTGATTTCACGATTGAGATCAAGCCTAAAACTAAACCTATTTCTAAAGCACTGTATCAAATGACTACTATATAATTAGTAGAGCTTAAGGCTCAATTGCAAGAAATTTTGTCTAAGGGTTTGATTAGACCAAGTGTTTCACCTTGGGGAGCTCCAGTGATCTTTGTGAATAAGAAAGATGGAACACTTAGATTGTGCATTGATTACAAAATGTTAAACAAATAAATAATCAAGAATATATACCCACTTCCTAGAATTGATGATCTATTTGATCAGATGCATGGAGTATTGGTATATTCTAAGATAGATCTTCAATCTGGATATCATCAATTATGGATTAAGGATGAGGATATTCATAAAAAAACTTTCAAAACAAGGTACAAACATTATGAGTTTATGGTTTTACCTTTTGGATTAACTAATGCACCTACGAAATTTATGAATTTAATGAATAATATCTTTTAACAATACTTGGATAAATTTGTGCTAGTATTCTTGGACCTCATATATTCTAAAATCATAGAAGAGCATCATGAGCATTTGAAAATAGTTTTGAAAATGCTGAAAAAGAGATGGTTGTTTGGTAAGCTATCCAAATGTTCTTTCTATGACACAGAATTCCACTATTTGGGTCATGTAATAATTAAGGATGGAATTGCTATAGATCCTTCTAAAATTGTAGCTATAACAGAATGGCCTACACCAAAGAATGTAGATGAAGTTAGAAGCTTCATGGGACTTACTGGCTACTATAGGAAATTTGTAAAAGACTTTTCTAAGATAGTTGCACCAATAAATTCCTTACAAAAGAAAGATAAAAAGTTTGTTTGGAGTGAGAAATGTGAAATTGCATTTAAAACCTTAAAGGAATAGTTAAATTCAACACCTATTCTTGTAGTACCAAATTTTGATGGAGATTTTATGGTGGTAACTGATGCATCCGGTGAAGGTCTAGGAGGTATCTTCTTACAAATTGGTCATGTTATAACATACGAAAGTAGAAAACTTAAGCTACACGAGTTGAATTATGCTCCACATGATTTAGAGCTTGCTACCATTGTTCATGCACTTCAAGTTTGGAGGCATTATCTGCTTGGTAAACCATTTGAGTTGAAAACTGATCATCTTGGGATGAAGTACATTTCCACTCAGCCAAATCTAAATGCAAGATAGTGAAGGTGGTTAGAGTTTTTGTCTCAATATGATTTTGACATAAGTTACATTAAAGGAAAATAAAATAGAGTGGCAGATGCCTTAAGTCATAGGAAGCACATTTATGCTCTTATAACACTTAGAACTCAGTTTAAGGATGAAGTAGAAAGTGTTATGGAATCTGATTCTTATTTTTAACAAGTAAAAGTAGCACTTGCTGCAGATTCTAATGATTCGAGGTATAAATGTTTTCACTTTGATAAAGAAGGAATCTTATGATTTCAAAATAGAGTTTATGTACCTTTGCTTAATGATTTGAGAAAGAAATTGTTAGCTAAATTTCATAATTCACCTTTTTATGGACATCCTGACATTAGAAAGATGATTGCTGATATAAAACAAAAATAAATCTAGAAAGGAATGAAAAAATATGTTATTGATTTTGTGACACATTGCCTTTAATGTCAACATGTTAAGGCGGAACATATGCACCCAGCCGTTTTGTTGTATCCTCATAGCATACCATAGTATAAATGGCAGGTAATAAGCATGGATTTTTCACAAGGGTTACCTATGTCAAGAAATAAACATGATTTTATTTTGGTAGTTATTGATAAACTAACAAAAGTATCTCATTTTAGTGCCGGAAATTTGAAGGATGATTCTCCTGTTTTGGCTAAAAGATTTGTACACAAAATTTTTAGATTACATGGAGTACCTGAATTAATCATATCTAATAGAGATCCTAGAATGAAATCAAGGTTTTGACAAACACTTAATGCAACTCTAGGAACTAAGATAAGTTTTAGTTCTGTGTATCACCCGGAAACGGATGGACAGACTAAAAGAGTAAATCTAGTTTTAGAAGATATGTTATGGATGTATTGTATGGATCAACAGTATAAGTGGGAAGATTATCTTCCATTAGCTGAATTTGTATACAATAATACATATCATGCTTCTCTTAAGATGGCACCTTTCGAGGCACTTTATGGAAGAAAATGCAGAACCCTTGTTAGTTGGGATAACATAGAAGATAGAAAGGTAATTGAACCAGAAATCCTTACGGAAATGGAACAACAAGTTAAAATGATTCGTGAACGCTTGAAAGAAGCAGAAGATAGGCAAAAGAGTTATGTTGACTTAAAGTGGGTTGATAGGAAATTTGAATTTGGTGAGAAGGTTTTTCTTCTGGTTAAACCAAAAAAGAGTTTTATAACTTTTGGCAAGGCTACCAAGTTATCACCTCGTTATGTGGGACCTTTTGAAATAGTTGAAGTAATCAACCATGTAGCTTATCATTTAGCATTACCACCTTCTTTGTCATGAATGCATGATGTTTTGCATATTTCTTTGCTTAATAAATATGTTTCAGATTTATCAAATGTGCTAAATTGGAATTCCTTGCAGGTCCAAGAGCCAGGAATAATCATGGTTAAACCCATTCGAGTGCTGGAAAATCACCAGTTGCATTTAAGAAATCAAGAAATAAGTCAATGTAAGGTCCAGTGGGACCATTTTAACGAAGAGAGTACAACTTGGGAAAATCTAAAGGATAGGAAAATTGGTTTTCCATATCTATTGGAAAAAAATTGATTCTGTGGATTGATAAAAATTTATGATTTTATCTTTATATGAAAATAAGTATGCCAGTTTTGGGAAGATATTTATTTGATTTGAATAAACAACTATTTAATGCTGATTTCTTGAACTATAAGATTTTAATATATTTTGACTTATGGGAAGAGAAGTGAATGAAGTGATTGTCTAGATGTATATTGTTAAAAAAAGGGGTAATCATCAGGACGATGATTCTTTTTAGGAGGGGAGCATGTAGCACCCTTGACAGTTGTTATTTAACCCCTTTTTCATTTCAAGTGTTGACATGTGATTTTACCTTATAAAGACATGTTCTTTTGATTTTTGGAGATCATGCTTGATACAGATAAATCATTTCTATTCTTAAGATCCTTTGACTGAATTGGAATGGCTTCCTTGAATTCATTTTTCACTTCTTATAGGTGAGTTGCAATCTGGTTTAAGAGTTGTAAACTTATCTATTAATCTGACTCATCCTTGGATTAATTTCAGTGATCAAAGGAATGTTTTAAACCTCCTTAGTTGAATGGATGGTAAATTGACATTCCATAATTGAGGGACATGATGGACTAAAATTTGTTATAACAATTTCTTTAATCTGTGTGAACGTGTTTCTATTCAGTTGTATGATGTGCTTAAGTCTTTGGAGATCAATCATGGCAGGACAATGCTGATGTAAATGAAATACAACCTATCCACGGCATATGAAATATTCAGGTTCCTAAAAATAAAGGATTATCCTATGGAATCCTAAGCTAGGTAATAATATTTGCTACCTAAGCTATGTCACTTAATAGAATTCTTATTCTAACCTAAACTTCCTATTCTACTTTGTTTGGTTGGCATCCTAACCTAAGCTTTGTGCTAAAGGATTATGGAGAGGTTACTAGGCTATTTAAATTAATCCAATGTCAAAATCTATAAGGTTGAAAATAGATCTAACCTAAAAGGGAAATTACCTAAGGCTATGTGTTAAGACCTAAGGTGATAATTTATTGTTGGGGTTATATCCTAAGGTTTCATATTATAAGCTAACCTAAGATCTAACTTAAACAATTATATCTATCCTAAACTAATGGCTATGAAGGGGTAATTGGTGGTCGCATGGATCTACGGCGACGGTTCCAATGTCATTTAATCTTGAGGATAAGGTTTTAAATGTATAGAGTACTACCAGTTTTGGCAGAGGCTAGTTGACTTAGCAAACTTATGTGGAAGTGTCACAAAAATGGAATTTCATGTTAATTTTGATTTGGCATTCACCAAACTTGGAAGGTGGTGGCAAGGAAGAATATACGGGAAAATTAGAATTAATTAAATTTATTGTTTTCAGTTTTCATGCCCAAACCATTTTGGAAGGCATGCATATGGGTTTGTTTGGGATTATTTCACTTTGCATGTTTCATGATTTTCACTCTGCATGTTCTTTGGTTTTTCAAACTAGTAGATTGAACTGCACTTAATGGCTATTTTTGAGGTCTTAGACCTATTTTTGGTTCGTGGGATGTATAAGAAGCATTGTGGAAAAAGAATATGGTTGTTCGATCATCCATGGAGAAAATTTGAAGTTGAGAGTTTGGTTAGAGGTTCCCTTTGATTTGGTAGAAGCACCATCAAGCATGATAGGGTTTAATCTTTAAGATCTCTTGTTCTCTTCTAAATGTTTCATTAAAACAAGTCATCTCTTTTGAGATTCGTGGATTGCATATCTTATCTGGTTATTTGCTTGTTGTGTTTAATAAATCTTGTGATCTTGGTTATGAATCCTTGGTAAATGATGTTATAATTATAAACTTACCTTGTGTTAGTTCTTTAAAAAAAAATTACATGCAAAACGTATTTTTGTAACTCAAATTTTCATTTAAGAACTGGTAATTGAAGTGTTCTATTTAAAATAGCCTTCGTTGTTATTTTAATATGGTGCTGAGTTTGAGAGAACCTTGGGTTCCATCTGATCTTGTTGGAGTATGTGCTTTGTTTGATCTTGAGATTGTATTGAGATTGTTATTTAGTTGAGCTTGTAATTGAGCTCGTATTTTTTCTGGAACTTGTTTTTGGTTTCGTGTTTCATGAGAACTAGTTATGGAGGATTTTGTAACTCTGGGACTGTGTTTGGAATCTTGGATAATCCTAGACTGTTGTTGAACTCTGTATATAGCTTGGTGCTTGTGTTTTATTTCATTATGATAATATGGATTGTTAATGGTAGTTCATAATGTACATGGTACTTGTATTTTATTAGTCATTTTTGGGTTTGAACTTTGGTGGGAAACTTGAGTTCCGTTGGAGCTAGTTTTTGGGATTTGTGTTTTAATATGAATTTGTGTTGGAGCCTCTTGTTGTTCTAAACTAGTGTTTGGTATCTTGGGTAACTTGGGATTGTTGATGACGCTGTATGTGGCTCTATACTCGTGTTTTTATTTTTGTGAAATTTTGGACTGTTAATGGTGGTTCATGTTTTACACCGCACTAGTATTTTGTTACTTGTGTAGTTCTCAACTTTTGCGGAGACAACGTGTCAACTCTGTTATGGTATTTTGAGCTGGGTTTTACTTGTATTAAATGTTTAAAACTTATAACTCTATTGTTTAACTATCACTCAAATAAAACTGGGAGAATAGCTGGTTGAGTTGTTAGGAAAACTCTTTGAGATCTTAACTGAGAATGTCTTGTTTGATGGATGTATTTGGTAATTATTTTTAGAGAACTATTTCATCTTTTCTAAGATGCCAATAGCATTTTATCGAGGGTATTCTTCTACCCTTTGTTTTGTACAAAACCCACATCTTCAGATCTTTTAAAATAAGTTCTTGTTTTCGGTTAAAAGAAGAGTTTATTAATTTAGTGCTCTGAATTGTTATGGAGGGATTACTTGTTTCTGTTTAGATAGTATCCTCATTTTAGACAATAGAACAAGTCAATTTTTTTTTTTTGATAATTGCATCCTGGTTCTAAATACATAATTTAGAACTCACAAATCAAATAACCATTCTTATAACAGACAACCATATGCAGCTGTAATGACTCGGAGTACCTCCGATCTATTCATTCCATGACTCGGTAATCTACCGATCTATTCATGAGTAATAAGAGTTGGCGTTTTTATTTAACACTTCACTCTTGCAGTTCTCTTCCCTATTCTGGGATTCAGAATGCTCTGTCCAAGGAACCTAACTGAATAACTGTTACCATTATTCATCGGCATCTCATCCCTTAGACCAGGTGACTTAGGACAACGCAATCAGCAGCTTGCGATACTTTGGCCAAAGATTTGAAACATACTGTTTATGTCTCGTATTCCTTAACGGCATACTCGTCAATCTGGAATACGTCCTTCACCCCATTCCTATGTTATGTAGAATGTCTTATACCGACTTCTGTCAGTCCCTATTATCCCAAGTTAATCACTCGGGAATGGATTAGTAAGGTGACCACGTTATATGGATGCTCCCGAGGACTAGGGATAAGATGACATACTGGGTCAATCCTAATTAAACCAGTGTGTCAAGATACCCCGAGTCTCCTAGGCAGCCATATAATGTGACCACATACCTAATCGGTCCCAAAGTAACTTGTACGAGTTAAAAGTGTAAATCTTAGCGATCAATGCAAAGGGTGTCGTCATAAGTCACCTGCATTGTTGTAACTTCGAAAAGATCCTAATCTTCTCGGAGGTACAACCCTGCAGTTGACTTGTGCCGTCAACCTTTAAATCCGCCTCGAAAAGATCTACTTATTAATATGCGTTACGCACATTGAGTTAAATTACATTAAAAGACGTTCCCCTAAGGTTAGCCTTTCCCGATCCCTGGATTCTTCATCTTAGGATGACCTTCCTCAATAAAACCCATTACACAGTGGAGATATTAAGGCCAAGGTCTCATCAAGGAGTTCTTAGAATATACATAATTCTAAAACAACGGAATCGGTCAATATCTCATAGACTTCACATGAGATTGACATCTGAACCCCATTAGGTTTATATCAGTTTTCATAACTGAATTTACTATCATACTTATTTGTATCAAGATATAAATGATTCAGAATCCAATTAAATGTTGTCCTGTCATAATCAGGACTAGGGATCAATAATTTAGTTCAGTTTGTTTAGCGTTCTGCTTGGGTTTACTTTAACCCTATCTTCCCAAAAAGACAGTGAACTAAATTTCAATTTAGCTTTCGATAGAACATACAAGAACTACTAAACACTCATAAGAATTCAATCACATATTCTTGTAAGATTTCATTGGTATTCACAAAAGTCACCAATTATACAATGATAACAATACTCTCACGACATAAGAACCGGAGAAATACTAACTATCAAGATAGAAATACAATCACATAAGTATCAAATATCCATTTCCATTCCTTTCGGTACTAATCAAATACATTTTATGCATTCAGCATACTTGATACATTACTCAACTGAAAAAGGAACATCTTTCCTTATATGGTACATTTAGAAAATCAAGCGGTAATTCATTATAAAATCAATTTAAACAATCTGATCGTCCTATCAGATCTGCATGCTTTTACCACTTACGGCATCCATCTGCAAAAATTGTCAACATGGGTCAGTTCAATGAACTGAGCATGATAAGCACTAACCTTTAAAACAATTGCAATACATCAATTGTTTTCATTAAACACCCTGTTTAAATGAGATCAAATCATTAAAATGTTAGTGACCAAGAAGACAAATGCATCTAACCAACTATCCATCTGAATCCCAAGGACAGCAACATCAGACGGATTATATATTCAACATAATAAATAAATAACCTTTCATGATTCCATCAGCATGATAGAACAATTCCAAAAGTTAGATAAACAATTATATCAACCTATACTTTATAACAGAAGAGAAATAAATGAATAATACTTATTTCCTTCAGATCTAGCTCATGACTGTACCGTCTTTTCAAGAGCAAGGCATTCACTTAATACACAAGCAAATAAATCAGTCGAGACCATCAACAGCACCACTGTTTTGTTAAAGCTTACAAGAAAGCAACTACAGTACAGTAGCCCTCATGCCAAACAATGGTGTCTATCAACAAGCAGACTCAGTATGTCCTCACGCAAGAAGCGACAGACAAGAAGATATTAAATGCCGTTACCTGTTAAGGTGAAATCGACTACTCCTAAACTCAATCAAGCTCAGAAATGGATATCTATGCACAGAAGACGTAACACGCCAACAATACCTTATGACAACCTTCAACTCATTCAAGTCCTTTCTACACTGTAAGGCTTTTAGACCCAAGGTCGAATTCAAAGGATCTCTTCTGTTATCGCAGTCAACAAGAGACTCGAAATCATTTTAGCAATGACAATTCCCTATGACTATGCAGAGAGATTTTTAAACGAAATCCACGCAACATGCACAGCCACATCTATCTGGAATGTAATCAGAAAGAAAACATAACATAACATAACATAGTCACTTCTGAACGCATCCAGAGTTGAAAGTATGTTATTCACGACCTACTTTATAAAAGCCATAATACATAATGTCAAGTTATTTTAAGAAATCCAACAAAGCCAAAAACATTACATGTTCATACTCAGGCTTATACAGATACAGTGACACAGATTACCAATCAAGGATTTAAAACTAAATCCGTATATCAGTATTCACAATATAGCTTTTACAGAAGCCGATATACAAGATATCTTTCCAAACTCAAGGAACCCAACAGTGTCGAAACAATAGTAACTAAGCAAGCTTAATTTGAGACAGGTACTGTAGTTACCTAGAAAGGATTCCACTGAACCCGAGTAACAGTATATCAAATAAATAATAAACAATGATTCCCAACTGTGCCAACAATGATAAACATTAAAAATCAGGCTTAAACAAATCACTGATTTCGTAACAAGAATTCCAACTGAATCTCTCCAATATTCTCGAACAAGCTTACACAGAAGGAAACGTAACAGTACAACCAGGGAGTCTGTACCAAAATTTATTACAAATAACAGAGGTCGTATGACCTGTTACTTCTTCTAGACTCCAACGAAACTCAAATTACCAATATTCAAAGATATATAAAGCTTCCACAGTGGTCCATAGTGCACGAATCATTCAATGGACTCTACAGAGTCGTTTCAATATAATAAACATATATATATATATATATATATATATAACGGGTTGAATCCCCTTAACCTTCACGAAAGGGAAAAACAACTCCAGTGAGGTCGTAATGAATACTGTAACACAATATGTTACCTCTTCACAATAACTATAAAATTCATAACGAAACCCAACAAAAATCCATAACCACCACTAAATAATAACCACGACATAGCTTACAAAAAGTTCAATTTTAACTGAACAATCAAACAAATGTCCATCAGTATCCCTTCCGACAAGTACCCACAACAAGCAACAACGGCAAGTATCAACAACAAGCATCGACTTCGAGTATAAATCAACAAGCATCACAGTGGCCTGTACCCATCACAAGAACAATTTATGGGCTCTCGCAGAGCAGGCCGAGCATACCTTCTTTTCATATATTTCGCATATAAAAGCCGGAATGCAAAACACAAAGAAATATAGCAACAGTTCGAATATAATAAACACCCATCAAGGGTTAAATTGAAAAGCCAAACCAGCATGAAGATACAGTGTCGAAAATCACACAAGGATACCATAGAAACCATCTATTTCCATAAATCATTTGAACAGAGTTGTTCTAATGAAATCATTTGAAGAAGAGCAAGATTTTTAAAAGTTAGGGCCTAACATGCCTGGATATTTGCTCAAAATTCCGAAGCAGACCACTGAAAGAGCTCGGACTTTCTTTTCCTTTTCCAAGTTAGAGCCACCAACAAAATTTTGCTATTTCCATGACATATATATTTTCCTTGCCAGAGGAAAGAGCTAGATACGCTCATACTCGCCATGCAACACCAAGAAGACTGGTGCGAAGAACCAGTGAACAGGCAGAGGGAAAACCGGAATTCGTGATAAGCCAAACAAACCATTAACTTTCCAATTTGCATGCCTTCTCGCGAAATCCGAGCTCGACTACCGAGCTCATTAATTGCATTTACTCCCAATTTCCCGCTCAAACTCCACTGCCACCGACCGCCATAGTTGGCGATAGACAAGAGAAATTCCAAGACCATTTCCAATTTTGGCGACCTGCCACGTCGGCTCAAGTTAGCCGTTTTAAAACCTCCACCAATTACCTGTCCCTCATGCTTATCCACGCATTTAATAACATAGAAACTACCGCCCATGGTTCGCACCCCTCCATAGGTCCCCTTACATCCTTGTTCAATAGTTAGGTTAGTAACTTAGGTTAGAATTTAGGATAACACCTAGTCTAACTTCTTAGAACATAGATATTAACTTAGAACATTAGCTCTTAGCCTAGGTCTAGGTTAGATTAACACTAACCCCTAGGTTAAGTTTAGTTTTAGGTTACTAACATTTATAATTCCAGTTAGGTCTAACATTTCTTACGCTCAGAAAAAGACCCACAACATGCATTCTCGAACAGGGTTAACTCCTGTACTGCCATTAGGCTACAGAATTATATGTAACTGAATTATTACCTGGTCCGCGATCAAGACCTTCCAGATATATTTAGATATCGGGAACCAATCCTTTTCACACGATCAACCTGAGTTATACTCCGGACTAGCTTATTCAATGCATCTAGACCTTGCAACCTGTTCAAGGTCTGTAATTTTAATTCATCACGAACAAACTTAAAGCAATACTTGGATCAATTCCACTGATCCAAGGCTAGGTATTATAGGTGGATAACTCTATAATTCATTCCGAGATCAGATTAAACTCAGATACAAAATGAAAGAAATAAAAGAGTCCAATCATATTCCGACTCAGTCAAAGATCTGCAATCTGCAAAGAAGATACAGTACATATCAAGCATGATTTCTCAATCAAGGAACACATCCTTTTACAAAGAAACCATATATCAACACTTGAATGCTCAGGAGGAGGTAACAACAGTTCAGGGTGTTACATGCTTCCCTCCTAAAAGATTCATCGTCCCGATGATTACATATTTGATTAACCTTCAGGTCAACCAATTTATCAGTACACAAACAATGTGACTATTTCCAATTTGAATAGTTCCAGAAATCAATGTCACAGCATATTTTATTCAACCTGAATAATGTTTGCCTTCATCTGGCTTTCATAAATACTTAAAAAAAAATAAGTTTAGAAAAGAATGTTTTGTCAACAGATTTCATTCTGTTGAAAAAGAGAAGGAAAAGCAATTTTCATCTCTTCCAGATTTTCCCAAGTTGCACTTTCTTCGTTAAACTGGTCCCACTGGACCTTACATTGCTGTATTTCACGATTTCTTAAATGCAATTGGCGAGTTTCCAGCACTCGTGTGGGTTTAACCACGATTATTCCTGGGTCTTGGACCTGCAAGGAATTCCAATTTAAAACATGTGACAGATCTGAAATGTATTTCTTAAGCAAAGAAATATGGAAAACATCATGCATGCGAGATAAAGCAGGTGGCAATGCTAAACGATAAGCTACAGGATTGATTATTTCGACAATTTCGAAAGGTCCCACGAATCGAGGTGACAACTTGGCAGCCTTGCCAAAAGTTATAGAACTCTTTCTGGGTTTAACACGAAGAAAAACCTTCTCACCAAGCTCAAACCTTTGATCAACCCGCTTAAGGTCAGCATAGCTCTTCTGCCTATCTGCTGCTTCCTTTAATCGTTCACGAATCAGCTTAACTTGCTGTTCCATTTCAGTGAGAATCTCTGGTCCAATTACCACTCTATCCTCAACACTGTCCCAACTAACAGGAGTTCTGCACTTTCTTCCATAAAGTGCTTCAAATGGTGCCATTTTAAGAGATGAGTGATAAGTATTGTTGTATGCAAACTCAACTAATGGAAGATACTCCTCCCATTTATACTGTTGATCCATGCAATACATACGCAACATGTCCTCCAACACTTGATTTACCCTCTCAGTTTGTCCATCCGTTTCCGGATGATATGCAGAACTGAAGTTTAGTTTCGTTCCAAGAGCTGCGTTAAGCGTTTGCCAAAACCTTGACGTCATTCTAGGATCCCTGTCAGATATAATCAATTCTGGTACACCATGCAACCTGAAAATTTCGTGTACGAATCTTTTGGCCAGCACTGGAGAATCATCCTTTAGATTTCCAGCGATGAAATGAGCTACCTTAGTCAGTTTATCTACAACTACCAGGATAACATCATGTTTATTCCTGGACATGGGTAATCCTTGTACAAAATCCATGGTTATTACTTGCCATTTGTACTGCGGTATGCTATGAGGATATAACAGTCCAGCAGGGTGCATATGTTCTGCCTTCACCTGCTGACATTCCAAACAATGAGTCACAAATTCAATGACATCCTTTTTCATACCTTTCCAAAAGTATTGTTGTTTCAAATCAGCAAGCATCTTTGTGATACCCGGGTGTCCAGAGAAAGGTGAATTATGAAATTCAACTAACAACTTCTTTCTCAAATCGTTCAGCATAGGTACATATACCCTGTTTTCATAACGCAAGATTCCTTCATTATCAAAATGAAAACCTTCATACCTTATATCCTTAGGTTCTGCAGCAAGCGCTGCTTTTACTCGTTGAAAGTATGCATCTGATTCTGAGGCACTTTTTACTTCATCTTTAAACTGAGTTCTTAATGTTATAAGAGCAGAAATGTGCCTCCTACGACTTAGAGCATCAGCTACTCTATTCTCCTTCCCTTTGATATAGCTAATATCAAAGTCATATTGTGATAAAAATTCTAACCACCTTCTCTGTCTGGCATTCAGATTAGGCTGAGTGAAAATATATTTCAGTCCTAAGTGATCAGTTTTCAACTCAAAAGGTTTCCCAAGTAAGTAGTGTCTCCAGACTTGAAGTGCATGAACAATAGCAGCAAGTTCCAAATCATGAGGGGCATAATTCAGCTCATGTAACTTAAGTTTTCTACTTTCATATGCTATGACCTGATCATTTTGTAGCAAAACACCTCCAAGGCCTTCCCCAGAAGCATCCGTTACAACTGTAAAACTCCCATTAGGGTCTGGTATAGCTAATATAGGTGCAGAAGTCAACTGGTCTTTCAGACTTTTGAAAGCCGCTTCGCACTTGTCATTCCACATGAATTTCTTATCCTTCTTTTGCAATGAAGTTATTGGTGCAGCTACTTTAGAAAAATCCTTTACAAATTTTCTATAGTAACCAGCAAGACCCATGAAGCTTCTTACTTCATGCACATTCTTTGGTGCAGGCCACTCAGTTATTGCCACTATTTTTGAAGGATCTACAGCAATTCCTTCTTTACTTATGACATGACCCAAATAGTGAACTTCTGAATCAAAGAAAGAACATTTGGATAACTTACCATACAACTTTCTTTTTCTCAGAATTTCCAAAACTATCTTCAAATGCTCATTGTGCTCCTCAACGCTTTTAGAATAAATGAGAATATCGTCCAAGAATACAAGTACAAACTTGTCCAGATATTCTTGAAAAATATTGTTCATTAAGTTCATAAAGGCTGCGGGTGCATTAGTTAATCCAAAGGGTAGAACCGTGAATTCATAATGTCCGTACCTTGTTCGGAAAGCTGTTTTATGAATATCTTCTTCTCTAATCCTTAACTGATGATAGCCAGATCGAAGATCTATCTTAGAATAAACCGCTGCTCCACGCATCTGATCAAATAGATCGTCGATTCTAGGAAGTGGATATCTGTTCTTGATTGTTGCTTTGTTCAACATCCTATAATCAATACACAGCCTTAGTGTTCCATCCTTCTTTTTCACAAATATCACAGGCGCACCCCAAGGTGAAACACTTGGTCTAATCAAACCTTTTGTCAAAAGTTCTTGCAACTGTGCCTTAAGCTCAATTAACTCTGTAGTAGTCATCCTATAAGGTGCTTTGGAAATAGGTTCAGTTCCTGGTTTGATTTCGATGGTGAAGTCAAATTCTCTCTTGGGTGGTAACCCTGGTAATTCCTCAGGAAAAACATCCCTGAAACTTTGTAACAGAGGGAACCGTTTCATGAAATCATCATCTTCTTCTGAAGATTCAGATATCTTTACAGCATAAAGGGTGCATCCTTTATTCTTAGCCTTTTTAAGCTGCATAGCTGACAGTTTCCTAACTGAAATTTCTCGTTTCACACCTTGAATCTCTGCGGTTTCCAGCTGATCATCTAAACACTTTATGTTCTTTTCATAGCAATCTACCTTTTCTTTATGGTCAGCTAACCAATTGACACCAGTGATAATGTCATACAATCCCAAAGGTGTAACATAGAGGTCAACTTCCGTGGAAAAGTTAGGTAAGTCAAGGACTGCCCCAAAAAGACACATACTCACTGTATGAACAGAGTTATTACCATACTGTACAGTCCAAGATTTATCCATTTTCCCAGCTTTTCTTTTAAGTTTAGAAGCAAGTTTATTAGAAATAAAACATTCAGTAGCTCCTGTATCAAAAAGAATAGTGACAGGTATGCCAAATAACTTACCCGGAACTTCTATAGGTGTTACTTGCTTTTCAGCTTGCTTGTCTGCTACTGCAGCATGTATCTTATGCTGCTGATTACGATCATCCTTCTTCAAAGGGCACTGATTTGCGTAGTGATCTTTGCCACAATTGTAGCAGCCTCCTACAGGTCCCTTTTTAGGCTCAAAGTTGCCTCCAGTTTTGTAATTGTCACGTTGTCCTCCATAGGGCTTCTGCCCATTGTTATAATTTTTAGCAAAATTATCCCTTATGTTTCCAGCAGGCTTATTTACTACTGCTTTCTTACTGTTATCTCCTGGAAACTTACTCTTGTTTCCAAACTTTTTCCATGGTCCTTTTCTGGGTGCAAGAGAGGTTGAAGAAGGGTTTGCAGTCTTCTTCCGCACTTCCTCTTTATGAGCAGAAATAGCCTTTAATTTCTGTTCTTGCCTTATGGCCTTTTCAACAACTCCTTCCATAGTGGTTGGACTGTGAACATCGACCTCTCCCCCTATCACGGGATTCAATCCCATGATGAATTTCCATATTCTGAACTTCTCGTCAGTTTGATACTGTGGTACATACTTGAGGAGTTTTGTAAACCGCTCCCAGAATTCAGTTACCATTAGCTTCCCTTGAGCTAAGTTCTGAAATTCCATCATTTTCTGATCATAGAAAAGTTGTGGCAGCCAACGTTGCCTAAAATAGCCTTTAAATTGATCCCAAGTAATATTGGTCTCATCAATGTTTAGTTCAGCTTTACGGCTATCCCACCACGAAGATGCTTCGTGGGAAAGCTGATAGGCTCCCCAAATAGCTTTGGTTTCCTCTGAGAAGTTCCTTATTGCAAAGTACTTCTCCATTTCGCTGAGCCAGTTCTCAGCTCCATCTCCTAATGTGGTGCCATCATACTTAGGTGGGCTTATCCTTTTTATATCATTAGTGAGTTCTGCTGCCAATCTGGCCTTTTTGTTTTCTGGTTGGACAGGTGCATTTACAGCATTAACATCAACACCCATATTGGGGTTGTCCTCAGGAGGTGGCTGATTGTCATTTCCAGCTTCTTCATCCTCCTCATTTCCCATCACCTGCTGTTCAAGTACAGCTAAGCGATCTCTTGTGTCCAACAAGGCAGCAAGGATCTCATCAAGTTTCTGGGTTGTTGCCACTCCTCCTTCAGGTGGAGCATTATTCGCAACGTTCCCCCTTGTTCTAACCATTTTCTGTTACAAGAAAATTCAGGTTTTTATCAGATTATGGACACAATAGGTCCAAGAGCTGCAACCTTCAGCTCTGATACCAAGATGTAACATCCTCATTTTAGACAATAGAACAAGTCAATTTTTTTTTTTTTTGATAATTACATCCTGGTTCTAAATACATAATTTAGAACTCACAAATCAAATAACCATTCTTATAACAGACAACCATATGCAGCTGTAATGACTCAGAGTACCTCCGATCTATTCATTCCATGACTCGGTAATCTACCGATCTATTCATGAGTAATAAGAGTTGGCATTTTTATTTAACACTTCACTCTTGCGGTTCTCTTCCCTATTCTGGGATTCAGAATGCTCTGTCCAAGGAACCTAACTGAATAACTGTTACCATTATTCATCGGCATCTCATCCCTTAGACTAGGTGACTCAGGACAACGCAATCAGCAGCTTGCGATACTTTGGCCAAAGATTTGAAACATACTACTTATGTCTCGTATTCCTTAACGGCATACTCGTCAATCTGGAATACGTCCTTCACCCCATTCCTATGTTATGTAGAATGTCTTATACCGACTTCTGTCAGTCCCTATTATCCCAAGTTAATCACTCGGGAACGGATTAGTAAGGTGACCACGTTATATGGATGCTCCCGAGGACTAGGGATAAGATGACATACTGGGTCAATCCTAATTAAACCAGTGTGTCAAGATACCCCGAGTCTCCTAGGCAGCCATATAATGTGACCACATACCTAATCGGTCCCAAAGTAACTTGTACGAGTTAAAAGTGTAAATCTTAGCGATCAATGCAAAGGATGTCGTCATAAGTCACCTGCATTGTTGTAACTTCAAAAAGATCCTAATCTTCTTAGAGGTACAACCCTGCAGTTGACTTGTGCCGTCAACCTTTAAATCTGCCTCGAAAAGATCTACTTATTAATAAGTGTTACGCACATTGAGTTTAAATTACATTAAAAGACGTTCCCCTAAGGTTAGCCTTTCCCGATCCTTGGATTCTTCATCTTAGGATGACCTTCCTCAATAAAACCCATTACACAGTGGAGTTATTAAGACCAAGGTCTCATCAAGGAGTTCTTAGAATATACATAATTCTAAAACAACGAAATCGGACAATATCTCATAGACTTCACATGAGATTGACATCTGAACCCCATTAGGTTTATATCAGTTCTCATAACTGAATTTACTATCATACTTATTTGTATCAAGATATAAATGATTAAGAATCCAATTAAATGTTGTCCTGTCATAATCAAGACTAGGGATCAATAATTTAGTTCAGTCTTGTTTAGCGTTCTGCTTAGGTTTACTTTAACCCTATCTTCCCAAAAAGACAGTGAACTAAATTTCAATTTAGCTTTCGATAGAACATACAAGAACTACTAAACACTCATAAGAATTCAATCACATATTCTTGTAAGATTTCATTGGTATTCACAAAAGTCACCAATTATACAATGATAACAATACTCTCACGACATAAGAACCGGAGAAATACTAACTATCAAGATAGAAATACAATCACATAAGTATCAAATATCCATTTCCATTCCTTTCGGTACTAATCAAATACATTTTATGCATTCAGCATACTTGATACATTACTCAACTGAAAAAGGAACATCTTTCCTTATATGGTACATTTAGAAAATCAAGCGGTAATTCATTATAAAATCAATTTAAACAATCTGATCGTCCTATCAGATCTGCATGCTTTTACCACTTACGGCATCCATCTGCAAAAATTGTCAACATGGGTCAGTTCAATGAACTGAGCATGATAAGCACTAACCTTTAAAACAATTGCAATACATCAATTGTTTTCATTAAACACCCTGTTTAAATGAGATCAAATCATTAAAACGTTAGTGACCAAGAAGACAAATGCATCTAACCAACTATCCATCTGAATCCCAAGGACAGCAACATCAGACGGATTATATATTCAACATAATAAATAAATAACCTTTCATGATTCCATCAGCATGATAGAACAATTCCAAAAGTTAGATAAACAATTATATCAACCTATACTTTATAACAGAAGAGAAATAAACGAATAATACTTATTTCCTTCAGATCTAGCTCATGACTGTACCGTCTTTTCAAGAGCAAGGCATTCACTTAATACACAAGCAAATAAATCAGTCGAGACCATCAACAGCACCACTGTTTTGTTAAAGCTTACAAGAAAGAAACTACAGTACAGTAGCCCTCATGCCAAACAACGGTGTCTATCAACAAGCAGACTCAGTATGTCCTCACGCAAGAAGCGACAGACAAGAAGATATTAAATGCCGTTACCTGTTAAGGTGAAATCGACTACTCCTAAACTCAATCAAGCTCAGAAATGGATATCTATGCACAGAAGACGTAACACGCCAACAATACCTTATGACAACCTTCAACTCATTCAAGTCCTTTCTACACTGTAAGGCTTTTAGACCCAAGGTCGAATTCAAAGGATCTCTTCTGTTATCGTAGTCAACAAGAGACTCGAAATCATTTTAGCAATGACAATTCCCTATGACTATGCAGAGAGATTTTTAAACGAAATCCACGCAACATGCACAGCCACATCTATCTGGAATGTAATCAGAAAGAAAACATAACATAACATAACATAGTCACTTCTGAACGCATCCAGAGTTGAAAGTATGTTATTCACGACCTACTTTATAAAAGCCATAATACATAATGTCAAGTTATTTTAAGAAATCCAACAAAGCCAAAAACATTACATGTTCATACTCAGGCTTATACAGATACAGTGACACAGATTACCAATCAAGGATTTAAAACTAAATCCGTATATCAGTATTCACAATATAGCTTTTACAGAAGCCGATATACAAGATATCTTTCCAAACTCAAGGAACCCAACAGTGTCGAAACAATAGTAACTAAGCAAGCTTAATTTGAGACAGGTACTGTAGTTACCTAGAAAGGATTCCACTGAACCCGAGTAACAGTATATCAAATAAATAATAAACAATGATTCCCAACTGTGCCAACAATGATAAACATTAAAAATCAGGCTTAAACAAATCACTGATTTCGTAACAAGAATTCCAACTGAATCTCTCCAATATTCTCGAACAAGCTTACACAGAAGGAAACGTAACAGTACAACCAGGGAGTCTGTACCAAAATTTATTACAAATAACAGAGGTCGTATGACCTGTTACTTCTTCTAGACTCCAACAAAACTCAAATTACCAATATTCAAAGATATATAAAGCTTCCACAGTGGTCCATAGTGCACGAATCATTCAATGGACTCTACAGAGTCGTTTCAATATAATAAACATATATATATATATATATATATAAACGGGTTGAATCCCCTTAACCTTCACGAAAGGGAAAAACAACTCCAGTGAGGTCGTAATGAATACTGTAACACAATATGTTACCTCTTCACAATAACTATAAAATTCATAACGAAACCCAACAAAAATCCATAACCACCACTAAATAATAACCACGACATAGCTTACAAAAAGTTCAATTTTAACTGAACAATCAAACAAATGTCCATCAGTATCCCTTCCGACAAGTACCCACAACAAGCAACAACGGCAAGTATCAACAACAAGCATCGACTTCGAGTATAAATCAACAAGCATCACAGTGGCCTGTACCCATCACAAGAACAATTTATGGGCTCTCGCAGAGCAGGCCGAGCATACCTTCTTTTCATATATTTCGCATATAAAAGCCGGAATGCAAAACACAAAGAAATATAGCAACAGTTCGAATATAATAAACACCCATCAAGGGTTAAATTGAAAATCTGAACCAGCATGAAGATACAGTGTCGAAAATCACACAAGGATACCATAGAAACCATCTATTTCCATAAATCATTTGAACAGAGTTGTTCTAATGAAATCATTTGAAGAAGAGCAAGATTTTTAAAAGTTAGGGCCTAACATGCCTGGATATTTGCTCAAAATTCCGAAGCAGACCACTGAAAGAGCTCGGACTTTCTTTTCCTTTTCCAAGTTAGAGCCACCAACAAAATTTTGCTATTTCCATGACATATATATTTTCCTTGCCAGAGGAAAGAGCTAGATACGCTCATACTCGCCATGCAACACCAAGAAGACTGGTGCGAAGAACCAAGTGAATAGGCAGAGGGAAAACCGGAATTCGTGATAAGCCAAACAAACCATTAACTTTCCAATTTGCATGCCTTCTCGCGAAATCCGAGCTCGACTACTGAGCTCATTAATTGCATTTACTCCCAATTTCCCGCTCAAACTCCACTGCCACCGACCGCCATAGTTGGCGATAGACAAGAGAAATTCCAAGACCATTTCCAATTTTGGCGACCTGCCACATCGGCTCAAGTTAGCCATTTTAAAACCTCCACCAATTACCTGTCCCTCATGCTTATCCACGCATTTAATAACATAGAAACTTCCGCCCATGGTTCGCACCCCTCCATAGGTCCCCTTACATCCTTGTTCAATAGTTAGGTTAGTAACTTAGGTTAGAATTTAGGATAACACCTAGTCTAACTTCTTAGAACATAGATATTAACTTAGAACATTAGCTCTTAGCCTAGGTCTAGGTTAGATTAACACTAACCCCTAGGTTAAGTTTAGTTTTAGGTTACTAACATTTATAATTCCAGTTAGGTCTAACATTTCTTACGCTCAGAAAAAGACCCACAACATGCATTCTCGAACAGGGTTAACTCCTGTACTGCCATTAGGCTACAGAATTATATGTAACTGAATTATTACCTGGTCCGCGATCAAGACCTTCCAGATATATTTAGATATCGGGAACCAATCCTTTTCACACGATCAACCTGAGTTATACTCCGGACTAGCTTATTCAATGCATCTAGACCTTGCAACCTGTTCAAGGTCTATAATTTTAATTCATCACGAACAAACTTAAAGCAATACTTGGATCAATTCCACTGATCCAAGGCTAGGTATTATAGGTGGATAACTCTATAATTCATTCCGAGATCAGATTAAACTCAGATACAAAATGAAAGAAATAAAAGAGTCCAATCATATTCCGACTCAGTCAAAGATCTGCAATCTGCAAAGAAGATACAGTACATATCAAGCATGATTTCTCAATCAAGGAACACATCCTTTTACAAAGAAACCATATATCAACACTTGAATGCTCAGGAGGAGGTAACAACAGTTCAGGGTGTTACACAGATCTTTTTCTATTTAAGATCCCTTTCTTTCTATTGTTGGGATAAGTTCATTTGTTGAACTTTTCTGTTATGTTTCTCTTATGAAATGGAGATTTCTATATGAGTTGTTTGGTCTTCCTTGTTCTAATCATTTGTTGAAATGATGTAGGAAGAGATTAGATGATTCAGTTTTGTTTAAAAAAAAATGTAAGCTTGTTTGGAAGACTGTTTGTTTGACAAGGCTTTTCTTTGTTTGGTTTGAGATAGGTAAGTTGTGTCACTTGCACTCTATCTTTTTATGGATCCTCCTTGGATGGATTCGAGTAAAGATTAATTCCTGTATGAGTCTACTTTGATTAGTGGATGTTGGTTTTATATCTTTAAATGTGGAAGTAGATTTAGACTTATAGGTAGACTTTTTGATTCTCTATTCCTTCTTGGATTGAATGGGATTCTGTTCTGATGAATATCTTAAATGTTGAATTTTAAGGTAGTTTTCCTTTAAATGAAACAGTTAATTCATGTTATGAATTTGTTTCTGTCTTTCGGGTGTCTTTTGTTTGGGCATAGTTTGTAATGGTTCTTCTTATTCTTTTTCTTAGGATTTAGATGAATCAACCTAATGAGAACCATGCTTTAAACCCTTCTTTTAGTTAAAGCAAAGATAAATGTTTTAATCAATTATGATAGAAGTAGGATCAATGAGATGATATAATCTATTGTTTGTTAAAAGGAAATTGATAGGATCAATTAAACTTTAATTTGTAGGGCAGATGTTTTGGATTATATTTTGTTCTTCTCTTTGAAGTGAATTTTGAGTTATTAATGTACTTCTTTTAAGATTGTTGTTAATTATATTGGTATGTATGATATATTAACTGTCTCATTAAAGAAAAGTTGTTTTAATGGAACAATTATTAGAATGCACTTTATTTTAAGGCTTAGTGCTTATCATGCTCAGTTCTTTGAACTGACCCATGCTAGCAATTTTCGTAGATGGACTTCGTAAGTGATAAAAGAAGGGAAAACTTATATGATGCATTGGCTGATTTAAATCTGATTCTTATGAAGAACTCTGATTCATTCCTAAGATTGTATTGAAAAAGGAAAAGTAGTATTCTTTTATAATGAAGACGGTTATATGTAGTATACCTAAATGCATAAGTCTTGTAAATGTATAAGTTTAAAGATGAATTGAATGTTGAGAATTTACTTGCATTGGATGTGTAAATTATCTTGTAATTCTATTTTGTTGATATTCTCCATATTATTAATATGCTTAATTGGGTATTCTTGGATAAGTTTGAAAGTGGGATTTAGAATAATCTTTTTAATTAGGATGCAACTTGCTAAGTTGTAGAATTTGATGATCATATCTAAACAATTCAACATAGTAATATGATGTGGAATGAACATTTAATAAAAACTATAGAATTTGCAAATGATATAAAGGGGTGCTAAACCCTAGCATTTAACCATGTAAAGGAAGACTCTTCCTCTCTCATAAGAAAGAAAACAAAAAAGGAAGATATGATTCTAATCATTAGACTTCATTTTAATAAAGTCTACTTAGTTACAACCTAGGTGGTTGATACACTTCCTTGAATGATTAAGTCACAATAAATGGAACTTATGATGTTGTTGTCTTGTTTTGGTTAACAACTTATTAATCCCATTAAATGAACATAAAATAAAATCTTAAGTGAAGGAAGTTCTTTAACAATCAATTGAATCTAGTATAGAAAAGAACTTGAGGAGTGTTGGATTAGGGTTGGCAAGGTTGCTGAAATATTTTTTTTTTTATAATCCAAATTAATTAAATTATAATAAGCTCCTAGGGGTAGGTAAATCTTGAGGAGGCTGTTCTGTAGGATACTGGCACATGCCAACTATAGGGCTATACCTTTGAGAAGATTAGGATCTTCTTGAGGATACAACGATGTAGTTGACATGTGGCAACAACCTTATGCATTGATCCTATAGATATATAAGCATTGGAATTTAACTTAGTTTATCTCTAGGTCTGGTTAGTAGCATGTTTAAGATAAGGAGTAGCCCTCTAAAACTTGGGGTACCTTGGTATACGGGGTTGACTTAGGTTGACCTAGTATGCCAACTTACCCTAAGTTTTTGTGAGCCTCTCCCTATCATAACATATGTTGTTAACTCGAACTAGGGTTAAACCTTCGGCAATTGGACTGACGGAAGTCACTAAAGGACATTCTAGATAATAATAGAGTGGGATGAAGGAAAAATTCTGGATTGACGAATATATCGTCAAGAAATACTAATACGAATAGTATGTTAGAAATCTTTGGCCAAAGTATCGCAAGCTGCTAGTTGTGTTGTCCTATGTCACCTAGCCTAAGGTTTATGATGCAAATGAATATTGGTAACAAATATTCAGATAGGATCCTTAGACAGATCACTCAATACCCTAAATAGGGAAAGAGAAAAAAAAATATGTAGTATACAGAAAAGTATTCAATACTTAATGTTAAACATGAATATATCGGTAGTTCACTGAGTCATGAAATGAATAGATCAGTAGCACACTGAGTCATTATAGATGCATATGGTTATCTGTTATATGAATGGTTGATAAAGAATGTGTGTTCTAAAATTATGTATTTAGAACAGAGAACATTATTTATGAAAATAAATAAACAATTTTATTTCCTTGTTTCTAAAGTCTTAAAATGGGAATGTTACATTTTTTGCACTCCTTGCTCAATGCAATGTTTTTATATAGAAACAAATTTTGAACTTTTATGGCTTTACAACCTTTTGCCTGAATAATCCTCTAGAAATTCGCTAAGCTCTAGATTTTATTGGAAAAAATATCACATGAATCCCTTCGAACTAATAGTGAAGGATGAAGTTACATTCAAGTCAAGGAATTTAATGGATATTAATGAAAAGACATCAATTATTTCCACCATAGTTGCATGGTTACATCTACTATAATTATGAAATTTACAATTTTTTCCTTTGTATGGTCGATTGCATGAGTTCCAGCTCATCACTATTTACAAGCTCTTATTCATAGCTCGAGTTTGAACCAAAATCCATTTAAAATAAAAAACATGATAACTTATAATTGCCATAATTATTCCCTAGTATTATATATATATATATATATATATATATATATATATATAT
This sequence comes from Taxus chinensis, assembly GCA_019776745.2. Classification (NCBI taxonomy): domain Eukaryota; kingdom Viridiplantae; phylum Streptophyta; class Pinopsida; order Cupressales; family Taxaceae; genus Taxus; species Taxus chinensis. The sequence continues at coordinate 88,629,853 of CM034147.1, read as the reverse complement.
ATATATATATATATATATATATATATATATATATAACTCAAGCAGTTTATTTTTAAAGATTCAATAACCCAATGCAAACCACTTGTTAAGATTGGTATAATGGAAGTAAAATCATTAGGCCGTTCTATGTTTTTTAATATGTATAATATAATTACCTAATTAAAGGACCTTAATTATTTTACCCTTTTTAATAAACTTCGCCCACTGAGGATTTGATATTCCATTCCTATCTTTTTATCGATTAAGCCATTAGTGACTAAGTTTAACATTTAAGTTCCAATTAATTTCACAATCCTTTTTATAAGGTATAAACTTAGAATGAGATTTAATTAACACATCATAGTCTAAATATTCATAGCTTTTAAAGATCGTACTCTAGTTTTATTCAAATCTCAGTTACCAGCTAATTATCTTGATCGCATGAATGTTGTTTGTAATTTCAATATTAAATTTTAAATACAAAATCGGGGTTTAAAGTGAACATTATTACAAATACCCAAGTCCCATCACTTTAGTAGGAGTAACATAACACTTCCTACCCTTATTGAGTGCATGGTTGACGTTATACACATAACCTGTTATGGAAAACATGTTGCGGTAAGTGAAGATGCTCATTAGAATCTGAGAGTCACTGCATTAAATCCTTCAACTTAGTTATATAATTCCAAGGAAAAGTTCAACTCCTTTATGATCCTGAACTAAATTTGCGGGGTGTTACAGTTTCCCACACATCGATGATAGTCACATTGAAAGTTATCATTGTAATTTCTCCCTTTTTGTTGCGATGGGGCTAATTAGAGGGGTGGAGGAAGTGTAATAGGATTTATTTCAAGAAGCTATTGTAATATGAGATGTGGGGCCATAGGTAATTTAGTGTATGTACGCTAAGGTTGGTGTGATTGAATATCTTTAGTAGTATCTACCACGTTGATAGTGATTTTTGTGTCAGTTGGTTTAGTAGCGGATGGTTTAAATGTTGAATTATTTTGAAAGTGAGTGGAGGATGATTCTTTCTCCTGATATTTAAGTTTGCATATGGCTAGAAGTTTGGTTTTGTGAAGCTTAAGAGTGTGAAAATTTTGATCAAATAAAGGATATGTCTCAAAGAGCACACTTTCCTAGAGAGGTGGTAGGAGACTCTGGATAAACAAGTCCTGAAGCTTAGAGTCTGAAAACACATTTGACATCTTATCTAAGTATTTATTGTATTGCAAAACATAATTCGCTAAATTTTCATTAGATCCTTGTTTAATTTGTGCTAGTTGGGCATAACTAATATTAGAGCTGATGTTGATGGAGAAGTGAGTGAGAAAAACATCAGAAACATACATGAAATAGACTACCGAATGGACGAGTGCATCATAAAACCAACACATAACATAATCATGGAGATTACAGGGGAAAATTTTAGCCAAAAGGATATGATCATCCAAAAAATCTAGACAAACAACAAGGAATGATTGAAGATGTTCCTGTGGGACACCATGCCCATTGAAAATGGGAAGCTTAGGGGTGAAAATTTTTGGAGGAAGATGGTATATGGAGATAACAAGTGTAAATGGAGTATGTAGCAATAAAGTGGAGTCCAAATATAGATATTCTTGTGAAGTAGCTTGTTGTAATTGATGAATATATTATTGAAGGTCTTGATAGAGGGGGTCAAAGCATACAAGTGTGTCCCACTTTGTGGTCATAAATATTTTAAAATCTGACTAGTAAATAAATAATTAAAAAATACTATAAATTTTTTAAAAATTAAGTAAATTCTGGATGCCCTACACCTTGGTATTTATAGGCTCTTAAAAATGCATGTTTGGCCATTTTATATGTGTTTGGTCATGTTTTGGTTATCAGACATAGTTTAGTGAAAGTACAAAAACTACAAAAAAGTGGGACACAGTTATATGCTTTGACCCAGAGGGTGACTAAGTCTCGAGGGCCAACGAAGGAAACTTACAGTGTGTGAGAGACAAGAGGTGGTGTGAAGTGGTTAGTTGGAGTAGGAACAAAAATAACGATGGTAGAAATGGGTGGTAGACTAGAAGTAGGAGTTTGAGTAAACATGGAAGTGGAGATAGCCATGGAGGTAGTAAGCTCCACCAAATTTGTAGCTTCCTCTCAAGAAACATGTAAGACCCATTCTAAATCGCAAGGTTACTCACCGATATGATTAGTAAGGTATTTTATATGCTCCTCTTGAAAATATCCATAAGAGTCAGCCATGGTAATATGATGATAATATCCATAAACAGAAGGTGGGGTCGAAGGATGGGTTTACTAAAATGATTAACTAAAATAGTGAAATATTCTAGTGTAATCTAATGATACAGGAGAAATAAAATAACTAAATAAATGAAGTAATAAAATACTAAAATAATTGCCAAGAAATATAAGATATAAAATTTGAAACCCTAATGTGAAAATAAGGTTGAGAAGGCCTTGGTTGATTAGATGATCTCATGGAACTGTGTTATAGTTAATACTAGCTAAACAGGAGGATGAAAACCATCACACAGGAGCTTGAAAAAGTGTCGATCTGAGCAATCTGACTGGACTTGGGTGCTTGGAGAGGGATAGGGGTGTTTGTGTGCACCATGGTCTGTGTAAATGCTCCATAAATCTCCTTTAAGGTGTTGCAAGATGTTCTCTTAAGTTTTCTTCCTTTTACGTGAATATCACTACAATTCTCCATATGTCACCATAAACCTATAATGAAGAATCACTTGCAAAACCCCAGACAAAGCATCAAAACCATAAAAATGAAATATGCATATGAAATTTTCAAACTTTCCTCAACTACCAAATTGATGGACTTTTCACTAAGTGTTGCATTACATCTCAAACCCAATATAGTTCTAGGTGTGTGTGTGAAGATTGTGCCCTAGGTGCTCTTGTGCTAGTCACACTTTATGAAGTAGTGAGCAAGTAACTAGATGTAAAATGTAATAAATGTGTGCATGGAAACAATAGAATTATCTCCTATGAAGTGTGATGCAGATGAACTAGCGTTGTGTCCCTTGTGATGGATCTAGATGGATGTAAATGGAGCTATATATGCCTTTGATAGATGCAACCTTAGGTGGAGATAGATAATGCCTAGTTCTTGGTCCCGAAAAGGCCGACCACCAAAAATACAAGAATATTAAATTTTTACAAAGTGCCAAAAAAGTCAGAGGAAAGTGTAAAGAGTATCAATGCACCTAGAGGAGACAAGGGTGATCGGGATACCCCAGTCCTGACTCGGCGCCCCAATCAGAAATAGGAAAAAACACTATGAGAGTACAGACTAGGAAAGTACGGGTGCAAGATTGAATTAGAAAAAAATACAATGAAAAATGGTGAAAGACATGGGTTAATTATTACTCTTTTCACTTGAGAGCCACATGAATAATAGTATGATAATAGGACTAGATAATGACTCAAAGTGCATGATTTTTTGTCTACAAAATCTAGTTGGTGTTAGGTTCTAATAATTAGCTTAGCTTGTTTATCATGCATACATGAACTCTCAAGAATAACTTGTTTCGCTATTGATGTAGCCTAGAATTTTCAAGAAAACACCCTAGTCACGCTGACACATCACTCATCCTAGACTAAGCACTCACCCAAAGTGTGCAAAGATACCAGGTCCCTATTTAGGGTTCTTGTAATAGGATGTTAGCATGATGAAGATAGAAACATATATATTCATAACTAATCCATCATTCTACAATGTATGCTACCCACAGATCTATGAAAGTACGAGTGTTAATAGTAATCATCATTGAATTAATAACATGCATTACTCAGTTACACAGAATGATACTTGGATTCAACCAATATCTACCATCTATCAATAAACATAAAATCTCCTTACAGTACTATCAATTTATATCAAGGCGTGTATGGATATGATACATGCATATACTGATCTCTGTGTTACATGTAATTCCTATCTACTATGCACCTAACCTCATATATTATAGTGGGGACTTGCCTTTCACCACTTAACTATTCCAGAAATAGATTGCATGCTATTAATAGCCACACACCATTTACAATTATAACCACACATGCAAGTGCGCTATCTATATTCCTCTTGTAGTTAAATGAAATGTCAATTCTATTCTTATCTTGTCTCCATACATAGACACTTTGAACTACTTCTCCAAATATAGACAATGCATGGCATGCGTGTCTCTACTTCGTTGGTGTGTTTCGCATGCCATCTTATATAGATCTTCATGCTCAAAATTGGTTAAGTCCCAATATCTAAACTTGCCTTCCATGCATAGGTCCTTCCTGTCCTTCCATGCCTTTGATCTTGGCCTTCTATCCTATGTGGACTCCTTGTGTGATCTTTTCCAAGTATTCTTTGATCAACATTACCCCACACTAATCTCATTGTCATCCCGATAATGGATATCTCTAAAAAATTTAAGTAAAGAATATCAATGAAAGAAGAAGAATTAAGAATGTGGACCAATAAAGAATTCATTTGAGGTTATTTAAGAGAACTCTTCTGTATCAGTTGGTAGCATCAGCTCTGAGTACTCCTCTTTTATTTCGGCCTCCAAGACCTATCATTTAGTGAGTGCTTGTTCTGATTTCTCTGGGATGTCGACAACAATGGATTCCAACTCATCCTGCATAATTTCCCCTTTCTCATTTTGCAGAACCAACACAACACTAGACATAGATGTCATCCTCCCTTCCAAAAGGTCCATCTTCTATGCAATCATCTTTCCAAGCTCTTCCAGCTAAGTCTTATGTGGCTCTTGTGCTGCTGCTAGGGCCTCATGCTTTTGTGTAACCATGGACAACCTTTCTATGTGGCCCAATGTCTCATCTTTCATGGCCTTCTGGACCTCATTTTCCTCTTCCAAGGTCTTAATGTTGATGAGCACCTCTGGAGTTGCACATATATTTAAAGCTTGATCTTCCTTCTTCAAGACTTCTTATAATGCCTGCAACAACCCTTCATAAGATGTGATTTTTCTCATCACTGAGGCATTCTCCTATTTGGCATCTTATTCTGATATTTTTGGCACTTGCACACGTAGAGTTTCATCTTCGAGCACCAAGTACACCAAATTTCCCACATAGTGTAATGCTGAAGGAAATGTTTGTGGTACCTTGTGTTCTAAGTGTGGACTTTCTCTAATTACAGTGTCCCCAATCTCCTCTTTGATGATTATGAACACTTCATTATTCTTCTGTGTGAAGTCCCTTTCCTGAGTTATGTGTGCTATTTCCATGTCCTTCATCTTCAGCTCTTCGCATAGTTCTTTGATTGTGGAAGATTTATCCACATTCCTTCTAGCCACCTCTGTAGAAACTTTCACCAACACATTACTAACCTACTCATTTGACATGGCAGTAGGTTTTAATGTCATGCGTCTAACTTGAGGTGCCTTCTTCAACTTCCTTAAAACACATGACTCTTCACACACATCAAAGTCAGGATCATCCATGTGGGTGTGTATCGACCATGATAGTTGCTTTCTTATGTGCACAGTCACTATATCCTCATCCTTCAATTCCCAGCCAAATAGATCCTTCTGCGCTATTGTTCTCTAGAATCAGGCAAGGATAATATTTCTTGCATCCTCTGTATACCCCATGGTTGGTGGAATGTGCTCCCCACTTTTTCTCCTAGACCTTTGCTGCTTAGGAACTCTAGCCTCCAAATTTGGGACTTGTGTCTCCATGTCCCAAATATCTTTTGTAGCTGTTTCCTCTGGTCTTTCCTCTTCTTCTTCCTTGTCCTTTGATGCCTCATCCTTTTCTTTTGTGTGCTCTAGGAGTGTAGGAGATGTAAGCACACTCTCGTTATAATCTTCCACCTCTTCCTTCAACTTCATCTTTCTCCTTCTCTGTGCGGTCACTTCTTTTTGTGGGGAGAGTTAGGGTGATTTACACATAGTGGCTGGGGTAACACCTTGGGTCCTTGTTCTCCTGAATACTCTTTTAAACCTATGCTCTCCTTTGATCACATTCAATTCCTCTTCATCCCCTTCTTGTGGCTGAGGTTGTTGGATAATGTGCTCAGCTTCACCCTGACGTGTAGGATGTATCCTACCCATATGCTCCAAACCACCATTATATTTGTGCTTTTCCTCCTCATCCTACACTTCGATTTTATCTATGGGATTAGGCACTGGGATATTCTCCATTATATGCTTCCCTTTGGGTAGTGCTAGAAGTATGAACTCACCTTCCACATATTTTTTGTTCTCCATCTTTGACTTCAACTGGAGATACACCAATGCTGCTCCCAAATCTGCTGCAACCAATCTTATTAGCTTGATATTTAGCACCCCAGAAATTATCTTCTCTATATAGGCACTTCTACCAGGATATACATACTTCTTCCGCAATGTATGGTAGTCACAGTCTACCTTATCTGCATTAAAGTTTAGTCTACGCACATCGATAAAAATATGAACAGATTCCTAAAAATACCTTGCAGTGAATATGTAGGGTAACTTGCACCAAAGGCTCTAGAATCCATCCTTCATTGGAAAACATGTGATGTAGAAATGTTGGTATACAGAAAACTGAACCATTTAATTTACTTCATCTGTCATGGCCCCCTTGCATAGGTATTTGCTGAATCTTTCAGCTGGGGATTTTTCTTCATGGGGTATTCCCATATTTTCTCCTTTGGTCCATCTGGTACCCCAATCTCCATGAACATTAGTGATAGTAGAGTAGTCCTAAAGCTGATCTTCCCTCCTGTGCACAATTCTTCGACTATTTTCTTTGCAATATAGCCTACAATGTTGTCGATCATCCCTTCTGACATTTTTTACACCACATGCAACCACATAGTGTTTATCTGTGACCACCACTCCTGATCATTTAAATTGGTAACCAAGTGTGCTGCAACTTGTACAACTAGATAGTTCTTAAATTTGTCTATTTCCATTCTGTACAGACCCTTCAGGTATCCCAACTCCTATTTGGTCTTCAAAATCATGGCTTTATTTGCAAGGTCACTTTTTATATCTTCTCCTATGGTCTTCAGACATGTCACTGATGAAATAATTGCAGAAAAAATTCTAAATCTAAGTCCTGCAAAGTAGAAGAAGTCTTCGTGTACCTTGATCATGAGACACTAGTACAAGGTTTCATACTTCCGAAAATTTGGCAGCTCATATAACTGATATACCCCAATTCTCTTCAAAATTTTCTTACCCGCATCGTCATACACTGGCATGTCATCTGCCATGCGCTTGTTTGTTCTAAAAGTGAGCAAGGAATCGAGCTCCTTTTTGTTCTCCCATCTTGTGATTATATTCACTTACTTTCTTTTTCTAATGGGTGAATCCCAATCTTGGCCAATAATGACTCCTTTTGGGTATTGCATCACCAAAAAATGAATTTCGGGTGCCATCTCTTCTTCCTCGATGACCACCTTCTTCTTTTCTTTTGCTACTGCTACAGATGCCTTCTTTAGTGTCATTTCTACCTTGCTAATGTATCTTATTCAACCCTACAACTCTCCAAATCAAACCCTAGCTTGATTCAATTATGCCCTAGGTGGAAACCTCGTAACCCAACTCTTTCCTATCTTTCTTCTTCTCTCAAACCCTTCACCATTAGAGATGCAAGCTTCTTGTCACACAGATCTGGTTGTCACTCTTGGTTTCACACCAGTCATAACTTAACGCGATCACTCGGCTCTTCTCACCAATACTCTTAGTTGCAATGGAAAAAATGAATCCGCATCCCTTCCTTATATAAAATTTTCAAATTTGATGCATTTATTACTCTTCACCTACTAAATATCCCTTCATTTATTGAAAAAATCCATTCATTTCACAAGGTACATCTTCATGCCTAGCTATAACCTTCTAGCATGCCTTCCTACCCTCTGGTCATAAACTTCTCTCCATCACACGCTCTTGCGCCCAAGTACCTCATCCTTGTACCTTCTCCTGGTAGCTAATAGGGCCTCCAGTTACCTCATGTTATACCATTATTTCATTCATCTCCATCCTTGGTCACTTTTGAGAAGTAATCTTCTTTTGACTTAAAGTACACCTGTAGCAGCTTATTCCTTTCATCTATCAAATCTGAAAGTGTCTTTCTTGGATAACGACAACCACCCCACATTAAGCATATGTGCATAAACATTATTCATATAGTAATTAGCTTCAGGTGAGCAAGCACACCTATTACACAAACAACAACTAAATTGACAAAGCATAGCGACAATGAAGGAAATACATTAAGGAAATACTAAATTATAAACCTAAACTAAATGGAAACACTACCTTATTACAAACACTAGGAATGCTTATTTATAGTAGGGCTTTAGCCTACTCCTATTAAAGTAACCAGGAAGCTGTGATCCATCAAGTGCTTCTAACTGGCATGCACCTGATTCAAGTATAGAAGTGATAACATATGACCCTGACCAATGTACTTTAAGCTTCCTGGATGGTGTAAGAACTTTGAGTCATAAATAAGTACCATTTGTCTAATCAAAAACTTCTTATCCCTTATGTTTCTATCATGCCATGCCTTCTACCTGGCCTTTTCCTGCTTCTGACTCCATCGTGCTATGGCTCAACGATCATCCAATTGAATCATATTTGTAATACATTCTTCTAAAGCCTGTTCATCAGGTAGACCTCTAGCACACACAATGTGCAAAGAAGGTAACATAAATTCTATAGAGAGAACAACTTGCATGCCAAACACCAACTGAAATGGTGTGGCTTTGTTTAATCACTTGTAAGTTGTTCTATATGCCCAAATCATAGATGAAACTTTGGCATCCCAATCCTTTCTTCCAACATCACATATTTTTGTCAAAGTCAAGCCCAAAATTTTGTTGAAAGCCTTAACAGTTCCATTTACCCGAGGATGATAAGATGTAGTTTTATGGTGTGCAACCATAAAATTATCTAATAGGATCCTGATTGTCTCATTCAAAAAGTGTGTACCTCTATCACTTGTCAAGCTTAAAGGACATCCATATCGTGTAAGAACATTCTCCCAAATAAATCTAGCTACTTTATAGTATTTCATTGGGGCTACTTCTGCCCATCATGTAAGATAATTTGGGCAAGTAATGATATAGAGTGATCCAGTCGTGCACGTGGCTCGCGAAACAGGTCCTACAAAATCAATGGCCCATTTCTCAAATGGTTCAGAACTAGTAATTGGTCTCAAAGTCATCTCATCTCTTTGCCCTAGTTTTCCTAGGCATTGAAAATGATCACATGCCTTATAATAATATTTACAGTTTTTATAAAATGTCTCCCACCATAATCTAGTAATTAGGATCTTCCAAGAAGTTACATCACCTACATACTGGCCTCCTACAATACCACCATGAGCCTCTTCCATGATATCCTTGCACTCATGCTGTAACACACAACAGTGTAATACTTCATCTCTACCTAGCTTGTATAGGTCACCATTGATTAACATAAATGGTGCCACACCTACATCAAGATGCTTCTTTTCTAATGCTTTCATTCCTTTTGGTGCCATACCTATTCGTAGAAAGATAACAATCTCTTCTAATTCCATGGGTGCACGTTGTAACCTGTATAACTATGCATCAAGCATTGTTTCTTCAATTGTCTGTGCATCTTCTCCTGAATTGATTCTAGATAGATGGTCTGGTCCATAATTACTTTTCCCTGGCTTCACTACAACCATGAAGTCAAACTCTTGAAACATGAGCACCCATCTACATATGTGCCCCTGTAAGACGGGTTTTTTTACCAAGTACTTCAATGCCATATGATTTGTATAAAACACAAATGGTGTTGCTAACAAGTACTATCAAAATTTGTACAATGCATAGATCATTGACAAAGCTTCGTCCTCTGTAGTTATATAATTCCTTTTAGCAGGAGTCAGCTTCCTACTTGTGAAAAAAATTGGATGATCTATAATACCTTCACCAGGTTGAGCTAGCATAGTGCCAATGGGCACAATAGTCATTTTCTCTTTTAATACCTCAATGTGCATTGCTACAGTTCTCCCCAATAAAATGTACCTTTCCCCTTCAACAATTCTTCTAAAGGTGCAGCAATTTTGGCATACCATTTTAGAAAATTTCTATAATATCCTGTATGACCCAAAAACCCACACACCTCACTTTGACCAGTAGGTGCTTCCAAGCCTAAAATGACTACAACCTTAGCTGGATCAACTAGAAAACCTTCCTTATAGATTATATGTCCTAACAATATCCCAAATGGCGTAGCAAATACACACTTCTTTATATTCAAGGAGATACTCAATTTCCTGCATCATTCAAATATTAAGTATAGATTGTCACAATGATCTTTCACAAGCCCATATATTTTCCAATCATCTAGATAGACTTGTAAGAAGTTATGAGTAAAATCTTTGAATGCCTGAACAACTATGCGTAAAAATACATCAGGTGTATTTTTAAATCCAAAGGACATCATAGTATAGGCAACGCTACCCCATTCAGTAGTAAATTTTGTCTTTTCTTGATCCTCCTGAGTGATTTGAACCTGATGATACCTAGAAAATCCATTTGCGAAAGAATATATTTCACGCCCTACAACTCCTTCTAGTATTTCCTCAGTGAATGGTGTAGGGAAAGGATCTATGACGCATGCAAAATTAATCTCCCTATAGTCCACACATCCTAATCTGTTAGTCCTTGATACTAATCACCATTAGGATAACCCGTTCTGACTCATCAAGGGGCTTGATAATTCCAGATTTCAACATTTTATCAATTTCCTCTTTCACCTTTTCCCACAAATTAGGATTCATCCTATAAGGCCTCTTCCTAACTGGCCCTGCACCATCCTTAAGTTTGAGCTTCATTTCTCCAAGTGATCCATGTACGCCTTTAAGTTCCTAATATCCTTGAGGGAACAAGTCTTGAAAATCCCTGAGTAACTCGATGATCTTTGCTACCTCCGAGTCTGACCAGTAGTCTCTAATGATGGCCTCCTTAGGCTCAGCCTCTGAACCTATATTCACCTTCTTTGTCTTCATGGGTTCATGGTAGGCATGCGTATCCTTGTCTGCACTATCTAAGACCTCGTGTACCCCATGTGAATGTTCAATATCTAGGTTCTCAACATCCTCGTCATCCATGATGTAGACCATCTTTCCTTTCTCTTTCTCTAGGTAAGCACGCTCAAGTAGTTTGGAGTCTATTTTTTCATCCTTCTGAAAACATGTACCAAACTTTGTCTCACTGAATAATTCCTGAATATGCTCTTCTACTTTTACACTATCTCGAATAGTTAATCACTTGATAAATTATAATGCCTCTGCTATAGGAGGTTTATTCGAGAAGTAGTCAAATGTCTAGATCATACCTATAACCAACTCTTACCAGTTCCTAGTTTCTCTATGTAGTTCTATATATACATACCAAATGCGTGTGCATCCTAGGAGTGTGGAATACAATCTATGCACCTAGAGTGAAGGTGGTAATGCTTCCTGTCCTATTTTCCAGAGTCTCTCACACTACTGAATGTCATCCTAAATAGGTTGATCATCACGATAACTACATATTTGCATAGGTGCATTGTTCCTTATAAACTTGGTAGAAAAAGCTATGCCAATCTCTTCCCATTTTTATAAGATTATCTCTGTGGACTACCCACCAGCACACTGTTGTCTCATACAATGTATACACTAACATATCTCTCCTTACAATTGGATCTACCAACTGCGTTTCCATGGTATTTAGAAAGGTAGAAAGAGTTGGTGTCCTTGTATACAAAGGTATTGTGCTTCCTATCCTTCGAATTGAGTGAAATCTATTCATGCACGCAACCACATTTTTCACCTCATGCCCTACCAGCTCATATGTACCATGAGCCCAATTGTCACAAGTAATACTCATAGTATGACTAATAGAATGAGAAACCTCCCACTGTAGAATGCCCTCTTTTGATGGCTTGTTGACCTCTGGGTCCTGAATAGTGCGTACATAGACTCTGTTCAAATCCTCCTCACTTAGAGGCTCAACATATGGCATAGAATTCCCATCTGTCAAGGTTATTACAACCATTTCCTCCTTGTTTTCAAAGTTGATATATCCCTTATTGAATCTCAAGTTAGCATTATTTTCATAACACCAAGGGTATCCAAGCAATGCTAGAAAATTGTCTACTTCTGCAAGTACTAATACCTCAAAATCCCCAGTGAACTTGGCCCCTTGTATAGTTATAGATGCATATTTTAACACTCCTATGGGAGTGGCCTTACTCCAATTTGCCATGAATAACACATTAGATGATGGAAGCAATGGAGGCCTCCACATCTGTACCTATGCATCTAATGTCAACACATTTACTTCCACACCTATATCAATCAATATGTTGCTCAACAACCACCCACCCACGATAGCATTTAGAGTAATATCTTTGTCATAGTCAATGATATTAGGGAGAAGATTCACATGTAGAATATATCACCCAGTCTCGATACTTGTGCGTGAAGTGTTCCCCTTTAACTAACTTCCCAATAGTGGAATAATGTTCTCCTGGTGCAAGATCTTACACACCTCCCACAGATCATTGATTTTAGTTTGAACTGTCTCCAAGGCTTTCTTATACTCCTTTAGGTACTGTATCTCACCCTGAATATTCCTTAGAAATTCCATGGTATCCTGGTAAACTTCCTTCTAATGAGCAGGATCTGGGTACCTTGCATGCAAAACCTCCTCCTTAGTGATCATAGGTTTTTGGTGCAATGCCTCTCACACGCGTGTAGCTTCACCATGTGTATTAAACTTCACTGTCAATTCCTTAGGTCCCTTTATTATCATGGGCATCCATTGGTCTTCTACCATGCGTTGGATTCTAACCATTCAGTTGCCTTTGTTTTCTTACTTATGCTACTTTCTCAGATGCTCATATAGGTCCAAGAACTCTTTATAGCTATGGTTCTTCCCATAGAAAGAACATGCATTATTCTAAGGACATTCATTCCTGTAGTGGTTAGGAGATCCACACGTATAACATGTTCCACAAGGAAACTCTCCTCTTCCTCCATCTTGTCCTCATCCTCCATATCCACCACAATATCCATGTTCCCTTCCACGACCTCCTTCAAAATGCCCCTCATTCATGTCATAGTGCATTTGATTATGATCCAAATCCTGGTGCTCATTCCTACCCTTAGAATTATCTGTTATGCCTGTCTGTTGTATTCCAATGTCTATGGAATCTTGGATCTGACCAATCAACCGACAATCCTTAGTATCATGGGTGGTGGACTTGCAAATCTTACAAAACTTCCTTATTGCACATTTTAATAGAGGATAGTGGCTAGCATCATGATTCAAATGGAAAATTTCATAGTCCAATAGTACTGAGCATATAGATCTCTGGGGGAAACTATCCCTGGTGTGACCTTCCACTTCACAATTTATATAGCAAATTCTTGAACACATTTCATGGGATGAATTTGCTGACAACTTCTCTAACTACTTAGCCATTGCTATGATCTATGCCTCTAGGAATGGACTGACTCTAGTGTCAATGCTCCCAAATGCCTCAGTGTGAAAAGTTACTTCCAGTGCTTCACATAGATCCGTGTATGTATTATGTGATAGTTCCCTCTTAAAAGGTGTAATAAATCCTCCAGGGAACCATTACGCATGCTGGCTAGTGTGGATATCATAAGACAACTTAGAAAGAAGTGTCTTAAAATGAGCATCTTACTCACGTACACTTGCAGTAGTGCCTTGCTTGATATCTTTGAGTGCACTTATACTCTTTTGCTCAAACTCGGGGATATGGAACTCTTTTAAGAAAGCATCCCTCAGTGCTACATAATCTACACAAGTTTGATCAGGGTCAAACTTCCTATACCAGCTGTGTGCATGCCCTTGCAATGTAGTATCAAATTAACTTGGCTTTCACTTAGCAACTATGATCCCTTTAGCGCGCTACAAGATTTCACACATATGCACATGTTTGGTAGCATCCTTTATACCTTTATACTCTGAGAGATGAAAAGACATCTCCATATAGATATTTTGTGGTTGCAGCGAACCTTGACCACCTAACCTGGAACCTCCTATGTTCCCTCTACCTCCAGAACCACCACATCCACTAAAACTAGAACCACCTATACCTCCTGATCCACCACCTGTAGTTGGAATAGGGCCTATAGATGTACTCCCCTATGATAGTAGTACTATATAGAACCCCTACAGTCTGTGAAGTTGTTTCACTTCCAGAGGTGAGTCCAGTATTTAGTGTGCTTACATTTTGTGTGGATGACATGCCCAAGAATGATCCTCTAAATAGCATTGAAGCCATCTGTCCTGCTATTGATATACTTGATCCCTGACTTACTCCTACTTCCCTACTTCCCAATTTAGTTTACTGGTTACTTGTTGTATTAGATACTGACAAGCAAAGCACAAAGGCTAGGTCACCAGGTGGATTAAGATGTGCACCTGCAGCCCACATAGTCTCTACTGGCACAATTTCATGTGAGGCTAAGAAGGGGTCTCTGTCATTCTTTCCAAGATGGGGGAGTTCCTGATGTTCTGGCTCCATGTCTTCTACGTGAGCCATAAATCCCTCACGAGCCATCTCTCTCCTCAATGCCATACTTTCTACAATGGAATGCTGCTTCTCTATTTCCTTCTCACGCACCTCATTATACTTAATCCACCTTTCCTCCCTCTACTTTTCTACCGCTAGGTCCACCATCTTAATACCAAACCTGTTCCTATCTTCGCACATGGTGAAGTTTAGCTAGCCATTGGTTTACTTTCCAGGTTCAAGGTTACCATTAAGATCTTGATCACTATTGGAGTATCGTGGAAATATGTCCCTCTTGGATACCATAAAACCTTGAATTCAGATACCTCTAGGCATGAGTACATAGAAATTGAATATTTCAGAATATAACTTATTATAACACTACGAAACCATGTATCCACTGTGTGAGTCCAGATAAGGTCAGCATCATAAAGGGCCTGAAATTATTCTTGTGTCTAGACAAGTGTGTGATACATCCCATTCCACTGAGATGCATAAGCATTAAGCCACTCATATAGTTCTACTAGAAAGAGAGTAAAAAATCTCTCATATAAATTGTCATACAAGTTCTGTTTGACCTAAGTACTTGTGTTAAAATCAGATCCGCTGTTGAACCGTTATGTATATTCTTCCTCCATATCATGTATTCATTCCTCAATACTTGCTATAGTTACCCAGTACGTCTTCATCGTGAACCATTTTGAAAACAAATAAAAAAAGGTCCTGACAATGGAACCAATGATGAAGCCTAAAATTTTCAAGATAACACCCTAGTCGCACTAACACATCACTCATCCTAGACTGAGTGCTCACCCAAAGCACACAAAGGTACCAAGTCCCTCTTTATGGTTGCTGTAATAGGATGTTAGCATGATGAAGATAGAAACATATATATTCATAACTAATCCATCATTCTACAATGTATGCTACCCACAGATCTATGAAAGAACAAGCATTAACAATAATCATCATTGAATTAATAACATGAACTACTCAATTACACATAATGATACTTAGATTCAGCCAATATCTTCCATCTATTAATAATCATAGAAGCTCCTTACAATACTATCAATTTATATCAAGGCATGTATAGATCTGATACACACATATACTGCTCTCTGTGTTACATGTAATTCCTCTCTACTATGTACCTAACCTCATATATATAGGGTGGGGAATTCCCTTCACCACTTAACTATTCTAGAAATAGGTAACATGCTATTGATAGCCAAACACCATTTAAAATTATAGCCACACATGCAACTTTTCTATCTATAGTCCTCTTGCAGTTAATTGAAGTGTCAATTCTATTCTTAGCTTGTCTCCATGCATAGACACTTTAAACTACTTCTCCAAATATAGACAATTCATGGCATGTGTGTCTCTGCTTCATTGGTGTGTTCCACATGCCATCTTCTAAATATAGATCTTCATGCTCAAAATCGGTTAAGTCTCAACATCTAAACTTTCCTTCCACGTGTGGGGCCTTCTTATCCTTCAGTGCCTTTGATCTTGGCCTTCTATCCCATGTAGAATCCTTGTGTGATCTTTGCCAAGTATTCTTTGATCAACACCTATATATTCTACACCCAAAACCTTTCTCCCATCGAAAGAAGATAAAACCCAACTATGTCATATTTATCCATGATCATAGTATGACTAACCATTGTGAGGCATATGTTAAGATCTAGTATTGGACCGTATGTGTAGTATCATACATGTACATCAATTTACCATTAATGTTTCCAAAATAATAAAGAAAAAATCAATTCACAATAAGATACATTAACCATTATACAAGTTCATAAATCATATAACAAGATTACCAATTTTCATGAAAACGTATAAAATTATCAAAATTATATATCAACACACACATCTATAACCATAAATAATACATCTCAAATCAAAACATATCATCCATTAAATCATCATGAATCATATTTAAATCAATGAAATTTCAATCATAATCATAACACAAAATACAACCGAATGAGAAATCATATATATTAACAAAGGTTTTTACATCATTAAGGGGCCTGAGAACCTTGTATATATAGAATATATATCTATACATCAATAAGGGATTCAAAAGATCCTCATACATAAAAATCATATGTACATAAACTACTGAGTGAACTAAATGTTTTTCAAATGAACAATCCCTCCTATGTTTCTCCCATGAGATCCACTTGGCCCTCTATCTAGTCCACCATATAGACCTTGTGGTTTCTGGCCCACAATCACAGCACTACTCGATGGATCCACCTATCCCCATGCCAAAAACATTGTATATCGAGGCTCGTCTAGTAGCCTCCATCATATTATATCCTCATAATACCATATCTCATCACATAGATCTTGGTAGTTGGCCATTCTCATATGACTAAGAGGTTCCATCTAACTACTAGTTTGAGACTTAGTATCCTATAGCTTAGATCTTGAAATTGATAGATCTATCACACTGTAGGAATTTTGTAAGGCTTCTCTATTCTGTCAGTATCTATCTCTGTCAGCTCTTTCCCAAGTAAGATTTGTATATAAAGTGGTGAGTTACTGACTCATCCCATTAGTCTCCCTAATCACTTTGTCTCTCTTGGCCATAAAATTATCCTTCTCAACCAATAATGTGGCCTTTTTGGCCCCTAAAATCTATATAGTTTCCCTAATACTTCCACTCTATCCTCATTTCCACCACCACCACACTTAGTCTCACCTCCACCATCTTGAGGTGTAGCCTCTACATGATCCCAAACCCACCTCTCAAAACTATCCACATGCCCCTATCACCATTCTACATATGCCTTAGTCACCCTGGAATCATCATACACCACCACTACTCCCTATCCATCAACCCTCACCCCCAACCCTCCTTATCTTCCATATCCACTACATCCTAAACAACTAGTAATGCTACATCAATCTTAGCCTCATCTCTCTTGTAGACCACTACTACCTTTAGCACATCCAATATTAAACCAAACTACCATATAATATGGATAAATTGGATCAGATCCCATTGATTCTCCCATCATCTTCATACCCACCTATCTTGTTGTTGTTCCCTCAATTCCCCCTCTATACTAGGCCATACTAGCAAACTTGTATACAAACTCCTAATAATGTCGCTACCCTAAAGACTGGCTAGAATTTATTTGTAATAAACATCATCTTGGATAGGCCCTATAACTATGAAATCCTATCTCCATCTCATGAAACCAACAAGATGTTTTGATGTTGCCCATAAAGCCTAAGGAATGCCTTGCAGCTGATCTATAGAAATATGCTCGTACGCTGAACATTCTATAAAAAATGATACATCTACTCCAAATATTTGTCTCATACTCTAGGACCACATCTCCCTGTACACCTAAGATAACAAAGTAAGGGCCTAAGAAAACACTATCATATGAATCAACATATCTATAACCACCCCTATCAACATCCATGAAAATTACCCTCTGGATTAATCTGGTAAGGTGTAAATGATCCCTATCATCATCATAGTCACCAATGCCTCACCCTCCTCCTCATCATTGTATAATTCCCCATATGAAAAATCCCTTGAAGTGCATACCACATCTCCCCCGTCATCACCATAAAATTTATGCATCACCGCACCCTAACTGACCTCTTCAATCACATAAAACTTCTCACCTTGTATTGGTAAGCACAATATTTGGTGCACATCCTCTAAATTGAACTTCATTTCTCTAGTAGGAAACTAAAATGTTCCTGTCACAGGGTCCCATCTCTCAAATAGTGCCAAATATAAAACCATGTCCCTGTGGATACACCTATAGTGATGTATCCCACCCAATCCAACTACCCTCAAATGAGCCCAATTATCATATGAAAATAGAGCTAGGACATTATCAAGAATCTTCAGGATCATGTCCCATGTGGTCAACCTCTCACAGGTGTTCATCCAACAACAAACCAATCCAAAATTAATCCAAAATCCATTAAAATAAATCCAAGCCCATCAACCAATAAAAAATAAACATCACAACTTCTTACAACTTACTAGTGACTCTAACTGAATCACTATTGACCCCATAAAAAATCATCAATGAGCACTAAATCACTATTAATTTCATACGAAATCGCTAGTGGTTTCTAAGCACCTCCAATTTTTTAGAAAAACATAAAAAACAAAATAAAAATCTTAAAGTATATCACCTACCTCAACACATGTTAGCTACCGTCACCTCTGCACACTTCCAGCTGCCTCTATCTCAATCAAATTAGTAAAAAATAATCCAATTAGTGTTTTAAGGTTTCTCAAGGTTATCAAATTGCAAATGACCAAATGAGCCTTGAATAAAATTTTTATACCAAAATTGTTCTGTGCACCTAATCACCAGTGAATAGGCTAATCAGTGACGATTTCTGTCAAATTGCTAGTGATTGTTACCTTCAGCCAAAACATCAATAAAATGGCCCCTGATCCTTGTTAAACCATCATTTTCATCGTTCATTAAAAAAATTGTATTAGGACCGAGTTTTAATTAATCTAATAAATAATGTTAAATAAACATTACAAACTACATTATAATAAACAGATTTACACAAAGACACTAGATTTTAACCTAAAAAAACCTCAATGGGTTAAAAATCCATGTTTGAAGAATTTTGCATTAAAGAGAAACATTACATAGTATATCAACTCCTTTCCTCACTCCCACTCCATGTTTTTAACCCAACGTGAATCTAATTCTCTTGGATTCACCAGTAAAGACCTATGACCATATTTACAATGATCTTGTCACATGAATCTTTTGACCCCATGGGTCATTTAAATATCAAGTGATGGCATGTTACTTCTTATGAAGCACCTGGTTTAATAAAATTTATTTAATAAAACCAATTAGCCATAAACAACATAGTTTATATTAAATAATTCAGAATATAAATATTCTAAATTATTTAATTATAAACTAAGGTTTATAAAAAACACTTAATATTATGTTCTAACACTCCCCCTTAATATTAAGCGGGGAACCATATGCCAACATTACCTGTTTGTACAACAAGATTTAAAAATCCATAAACCATTAGTGAAGGTTTAGAATAGCATATAAATTTTGAAGGAATTATAACACCTTCATCATGTTCAACTTACCTTTTGGTATAAAAGGATTTGGAATCCATAAATTAGAAATATGATTTAGGCTAAGCATGATTTGCAAGACTACATCCCACGGTTTCTCATGGAAAAATTCTTAAAACTACATCTCTAGGATCCTTTTATAACACAAGGAGCTCCTTTACAAATAAATGCAACACATTGGACTCTACATCATAAACTCTATCAGTTTACAAAGATCATAAAGATATATTTAAAATTTTTTGTATCAGAGAAAAAGTATAAAGGAGTCGTCAACTGGGCGACCATTAGGAGGTAAATCCCCCTTAATGGAAAATATGAAATGCCAAGAATTGCACAAAACATTTTGTATTTTTACAACACACAATGGCTCCTAAACATAACTGTAACTTGATCTTTAGACAAGTAGTACTAGAGATCTATATCACTGCAGATAACTTTCTCTCAGATAAAGTGCAAATAGATCTTGATATGCATTATTCTCTGATGTTGAACTAGATTATTTAGCAAGAGTAATAAAAATATGGCCATCACATAGAAGAGGAATACTTCCTTTAACTTCCATGTGTATCACTTCCAGAAACCAGTTTAGCCACATGGATTCTTCACTACTTCCATTACACTTCTATATTATTCCTCAGTAGAAGAAAAGGAGATTGTTGGTTGCTTTTTGTTGTTCTAAGTAATAGTACATGTACCAAAAAACTTGAACACAAATCCAATTGTATATATAACATAACATCAACATGGTTAAATTCATAATATCCATATAGAAATCATAACAAACATAATATACATCATTATTGATTTCACTTTTAACCATCTCTAAAATTTAAACACTAGTTGTATAAAAACTAACATAACAATATGCTTAATAACTATCCACGTTAAAATATGTTGATTTTTTTACAACATATTACTCTTGTAAAATATATATTAAATACAATCGGTATTAAACGTCTCCAACACAAACATAAAGGTTTCCCCAAGTGTCATTTGATATACATATAATAATATTTTAGAAATCATTTTTTAAGAAATGTTTTATCAAAAACATATATATATATATATATATATATATATATATATATATATATATATATATATCCATGATCTATTATAAGTCTTTTAAAAAAAAATGAGATAAGTCTGATAGACAACATATCTAAATAGATAATCAAATCATATAAGAATAATCACATCATTTACTAAAAAATATGATCCACTAATTGTGGACACATCTCATGGATTTATGTGAAGTTTGCTTCAAACAATGACTGAGTAAGGGTTTTTGGTGATAGCTTACCATGTAAGCACCCTTTGCAAATTTAATCCATGTTATACATGATCCTAAAGAGATGATATCAGAATTACGAAATTAAAAAGGGAACTATGGTTCTATTTTTGAATGAACTAACAAAACAAACAAAGAAAAATCGTAGATCACATATAAGCTATTTTGTGTATGTTTCAGTTATAGTTACTTCTAGTTTATTTTTGATAAACCATTTGAGTTAACTATGAAAAAGAAACTTAAATTTAGTAAAATGTTCTCAAATAAACATATAATTTTCATTTAGAGGTGATATATGTAGTTTATATAAATACTACATTAGCTATATGATTATATTCTTCATTTTCATTTTGATTTTCATCTTATTTATTCCATTTTTTATTTTTTAAATTTGACTTGTTTTTCGATTTAAAATCTTCTTCATTATGGTCAAAATTACCATAGTTATAACATTTTTCATCTAAACTAACTTTTAATTTTTGTGGTTTCTTGAATTTACTAGGAGGTTTAAAAGTTGATTTTTGATTCTTGTTGAACCTAGAAGGTTTACTTTTTGATTTTTGAGCGAGAATTTCCTGAGTGACATTTTCTTTTGAATCAAAGTTTGTCAAAAATTTCTCTTCCTAGATCAGAAGAGCACTTAGAGTTTGCAAATTAGGTATATCTTACTCAGTTTGATATTTATAATTCAATATTGAAATGAAATTCCTAAATCTTTCACATATATTCAACTAAATAATAAAGTACAATAATTTATCATTAATTAAATTACAGTTGCATCCATCTAACTGAGACTTGATATTCTTCATTTTTACTAGAAAGTTAATTACTTTTTCATTTCCCTTTAAGGAAATTTTCATAAGTTCTAAAATCAATTTAATGATTTTGATACTTGCGTAGCTTCATGCATTGATTCTAGTTGTGTCCAAGCCTCACTCAGAATTTAATGATTCTCGATATGAAGGAGGAGATCATCCTGCATGTTTTAAAAAATAATGGACATAACTTCATGTACCTTTTTTTTATACAACAACATTGTCTGCAGTTGTTTTTCTTCTAGTCAGAGCCTTCTCAGTTCCATTCACAACTGCCCATAGTTTGCGAGCCATAAATTTTGCCTTTAATCAAATATTCTAAATACTGTAATTATTCCCATTCAATATTTGAGATTTATCACTCTTAACATGATTAGACCCCATTTTCACATAAATAAATTTAAATAATTAAGAACAATGGGGATTAAAACAATCAAGGTTAAAAACTCACCGTATTGTTGTTTAAGCCTCGTAATTGATATTTGATGAATTTACATTGAAAAAGAATGTCCTATCAATAAAAGGATGTATTTGATTGACTTGCATTACATATTACTTAATTTTAAAAAAACAAGAGAAATAACAAATTAAAAAAACAATATATTAAAAATTAGAACATTTCTCCTTTATATGAGTAGTGTCTTAGTCAAATTGATCGAGTCCAAAGGCTAACTTGAATGGGATGAGTTACTTCTTACTGAGCCTTTGTCGAGCTAATTTATATTTAACAAACTTATTAATAATGCCATATGAGATATACCAATTCCATTTTTCTAATACATTGAATTTAGACTGTCTCGTGGTTGAGCCATATCATATATAAGACCGAGCCAACAATGACTAGACGAGTCTACTTGAGTTTTTGGTTCAAGTTGTTTCACCATTTTCTTTAATTTTTTGATGAAATAGATAAGGGTGTGGGCCAAGGAGGAATACCTGTAGTGAAAGTTGATTTGAAGGTTGTTGTGCGTGTTCTGACTTCTTGATCTAATGGTCACTATGAGAGACTATTTTTGGCTAGTAGGAACTACCTGAAATACACAAAAAGACCACAAAAGAGGATTAAATAATATTTGTCAGTGGGCTGCCAGGCGTGTGCTAGATTCAGGAAGTGTTATACTTCCTTGGTGGTAGTCAACCCACTATTTAATACAATTTAATGTAAGAAATAATGTAAGTAAATATAATCCTACTATAATTGATATGATCTAGGCATCTCATCCAAATACAATAAGAAAATCTAACATAATAGAATATGCTATGATCAGATTTGGAGGTGGGGTAGTTGGTCATGGTTCTAGTACTGGTTAGGGTCAGGTTCTAGGTCACTTAGGTTGCTTGGGTGAAGATTCTTATGTTTTTTATTGATAGGATGGCCAAATACAAAGATCGAAATCAGTCAGATATAACCGATGAAGGTTTAGGGGGATTTGATGACAGTCATGGGTAACCAGCGTCAGCACAGTTTGGGATGATAGGAAATCAATAAGATCTGATGGTGGAAATTGGTTTGAGGTTAGATAGAGATGAAAAGGGGAATGGTGAGGTCTGTGAGGATCTTAGGAACACTCAAAGATGTAAAAAAGGTCATGTATAGATGATGTAATGGTATGGTGGTGTAGGGTTGATTTTGTAGGAAGGTGAATGGTGGAGAGTGGAGATGCTAGTATAAAATCATAACAGAGATGACAAAAACCTTTAAAAATAGAATAAGGATGGAATGGCCTAGGTGATAAATGCACTTACTGATGTTGTAGGTCCAATGATTGGGTGGTGATGATGATTGGTTGGTGGGATGGAGCTTGGTGTTGCGGCAGTGCTTCCTGGAATGCTACCATGAGAGTGATACGTTTGGATCTGTCTTGATCCTGACTATGGCTACATGTATGTGTGAAAGATCTCTCATTCTTTCTTGCATATAAATCTCCACTTGCTCCAAAACTCGAGAGTGTCTGTAATCTCCAAACAAGGTTTCCAAAATGAATAAATGGTAATTGACGATTTCGGGTTGATCGGTGTTGGTTTTTAAATGATCGGTATCGGTTAAGGTGGGGTTCCCTAGGTATACTAAAAATTACAGATCTTAGCCATCATTTAGGCCAAGTCTATCCATTTATCATGGATCAAAATGAATGTTATCTTTTAATGAGTGGGAATGTGGTTAGAATAATAATAGGCATTGATTTTTAGGTTTGAACTAAGTCTTAGTTAGTTATGGTGAGTGGATAGATACTAAAAATAGGTTTATAATGAGGTGTCTAGGTGAGGTGAAAATTAGTTTAATTAAGAAAATTAAATAATGAATATTGTGAGGATGGGTATTAATTTAATTAAAGTGATTAAATTAATATCAATGTGTGATGTAGGGGTCATGGATAGGTAAAAGTGTCTAAGTTAGCTATTCTAAAGGGGACCAATGGGAGTGTGACCCAATTTTGGTGTCTACATTTTTCCCCTTTTTGTTGCGTAACTTGTATTGGTAAACGAAACTAAAAAAAAAGGAAGTGATTGCCCCATGTGTGGGGTGAAGGTGATCCCCCTCAAACTAAGCACTGATGAGGTGTAAGACAGAATCAATGAGTGGGTTAATAAAGTTGTAGGTGGGGAAAGTTTTGAATATTGAGGGAAAGGGTGATAGTCAATTCAGGTAATGGGTAGTAGGTCGTGGTCAAAATCAGGTCATGGGTAATGGAAATCAAATGCATGAACACATATAGAATGCAACACGGTACTAGGTTGAAAAGATTGCAAACTCTACATCATCCAAGGTCGATAGGTTTATCCAAACAAGGGTGAAGTGATTCAGGTATCCAAGGTATAGGATATGGTCGAGAAACAAAATGTAGGTTAGGTGTAGAAATTTTTAGGTATGATCTAGTACACCAAAGGTTTTTAAGAGATA
This sequence comes from Taxus chinensis, assembly GCA_019776745.2. Lineage (NCBI taxonomy): Eukaryota > Viridiplantae > Streptophyta > Pinopsida > Cupressales > Taxaceae > Taxus > Taxus chinensis. The sequence goes on along the minus strand of CM034147.1, from coordinate 88,605,219 downwards.
AACAACACAACAATAGGCAAGGTATGGTTGTTAGGCTAAAACAACATAGGTAACAATATCACAAGGTATAGTGAGTACATAAGGTCAATGGTTACACCAATTAGGGAAAGTTCAGGTAAATAAGTCATGGCATGGGTAAGGCTAAGGTATAGGTAAAATAACATCTCTTAAGACATAGTAAAGGAAATTTAGGGGTAGGTTGGGCTTGTAGATATGTTTCAACGGGTGGCTGGAATGATAAAAAAGTGGGTGAGCATGAGTAGTGATAGGTGAAAAGGGAGCGAGGTAAGGGAAACTAGTTGGAAGTGTGACCGACGCCAGTTACATATTGACTGATGATGGTTGACTAGGGCACCAAAATGACCGATGTCGGTCATAGCAAATTGGGATTAAAAAGGAAAATTCCACTTTTTATGGAATCATTTGTCATTTTCCAATATTAGAAAATGATAGAGGAGTGGTGGAGGAGTGGAAAGTGATGGAGCAAGATAGAGAGTTGAGTTTGTGAGATTTGAAGTGGGTGATTGATCATTCGATAGGCGGGTCCACGAGATTGATGTGATCGATTTGATTGGGTGGAGGTGAAGAGGGAATATAGTGATGACAGAGGCATGAGAGGGATTAGGTGGAAAACTAGTGTAGTGTCCTGACATGCCACCACGTAGATAATGTCATGATGAGGTAGGATTCCATCCCCTTTTATGTGTGGTAGGTAAATTTGTTTGTAGAAATTGGGTTAGGGTAAAATGGGTTTTTGGGGGGAAAATTAAATTTAAATTGGGGGGAAAATGGATGAAATAGGAATGGGGGAAGGTTGATGTAGGGTAAGAAGGAGTAGGGTTGGGGTGAAGGGAGATTTGAGGAGGGAAGGGTAGGTAGGGAGGGTAGAATATGGAATTTTTTAGAGAAAACGGGTAGGGTTTTGCCAATTTTGTCTCCGTGACAGTGACCGATGTCAATTAAGGGTTGGCCGGCGTCAGTGGGAGTTAGCTAGAATTGGTCATAGATGAGGTGACCGATGCTATTTTTTTATTGACTGTTGCAAGTCACTAAGAACCAATTCCAATCAACATTTAGAGGAAAATGGGCTAGCAAATGAGAGGCAGTGGGTAGGGGAGATAAGTCATGCGATAGGAAGATATTGTTGATGGAAAATAGCTTGGGTAAGAGGTGTGAATAGATATGGTTTGAGCTATGGAAAATAGAGGAGGAAGAGAAGGGTAGGCTTGTAGGGTTTGGGTGGGGAGATAGGTCATGAGTAGGAAAGGTCTTGGGAATAGGTTGGGTGGGTAAGGGTGAAGTCAGAGTATGGTCGAGGTCTAATGATGTTATGATTTTTTGGATGCATGTGAGGGATTAGTTACAGATGTGGTATAGGTTACCACATTTTTTATTAGTGGTAAGAGGGAGCATGACAACTGAGGAGTGTATCCATGTGGCAGAGGTCAACCTGATTGGGGTCAGACACCACCGGAATGTAGTCCAGGATCTGATTTTGATTTGTCGCCCTCATCAATAGATGGGATTCAAAGACCAACACATTTTGTTTGCCAACAGGTGAGATTACCGTCACCTTGGAGGATGTTTATAGTATCCTACCGTTTTCGATAGTAGGGATGCATGTGTATTCCATTTCCTTAGAGGCATCTAAGGAGTTTATGTTGACAATGTTTGCTGAGGGACTAGTAAATTTGAGGTTCCATAGCACTGACATGAGTTATAGAGATATGTACTAGGCCCATCCAGAGGAGATGGGGTTAGTGGTGCTGATGATGGAGGTATTTTATTGTTTTACCCTACCAAATGTGGAGGGTGGGAGATTCCCACAGGTACTAATGGGGGTTCTTCATGACATGATGGAGGAAAGGACCTGATTTACGTGGGAACAAACATTCTTGGTGCAGTTATACAGATAGTTATGGGCCTATGGGTGGTTACGGCAGTTTATCCTGTGTTACATGTTCCTACTACACAGTTAGGCATATGAATGCATCTTGTGTGTGTGTGTGTGTGTGTGTGTGTGTGTGTGTGTGTGTCTAGTGGGCATGCCCCAAACTGATGCATTTGAGGTGGGCTTGGTTTGGGTGGGGTACAGGTGAAAGGTACTTGCTATTGGATATCACCATGTTATGAGGGCTACACACAATGTGGCATATTATAGGCATGCACTAGAGGGGTTGTCTGGTGTGAACATCATTTGGAGGCCATATGTGGGCTTCCCATCATATAGGAAGATGGCTGAGGAGCTACAAGAGCCATAGTTTCTTTGATGGATAGAGGGGAACTATGCAGGAGAGAAAAAGATGATACTTGTTGAGAGGGTCAGACGATAGTTTCAGTTACCGCAGGATGTATCTCCACCATTTCCACAGTATAGAAGGGATGACATGGAGATGCCTATGCCTCTACCGCAATCGACGGTGCCTATAGACCTAGAGGAGTAGGTGGTAGACCAGTGGATAGATGATGCTAGGGTTATAGATAGGTACAAACAATGGTGGGAAGCACAACTATAGGTAGTACTATCGAGACCAGGGAAACCTGCATTAGCGACTATCACATTTTAAAGGGACACTCCACTAGGGTAGGTAACTACCCTGGTGACATAGTTGGGGAGAGTGCAGGAGTAGTTGATAGGGTCAGAGGCATAGGTGGCCACACTACAGGCACAAGTACTAGCCCTTTAGGCCTAGGTTACATAGGGACAGGTACCCACATAGGGTGGGGATGGAGATGGGGTACATGTGGCCACCCTACATGCATAGGTAGTAGGTTTGCAAGGCCAGTTGGTCATTGCACATGTGTAGATTATGGCCCTTTAGGATTAGGTACATGCACATGCACCTACATAGGGTCAGGTATAGGGTCCCATTTTACAGGTTGGGCTGGGACATGGTCTATGGTATAGGTACAGGGTTAGAGGCCGATGGCACCAATGCAGATAGTACCCATGGCTAGGTTCAGGGATGCGGTGAGGTGAGATATTATCAAGATCATGTGATGGTTATAGGGATAGATTTCCCTACATATGCAAAGTATAGAGCATAACATGCCTCGAGTGAGAGGACCAGGTCTTGCACTCACAGTTTGGAGAGTACATGGGGTGGTGAGCCCCAAGATAGGGTCAAGGTGAGGCCACTAGTTCATGGAGGCCATCTCTAGGTGAGGTACTAGTAGATGTTAGGCCAAGACCCATGGAGGGTGGTGAGATACTAGTGGGACACCGCATGGGAGAAGAGGAGGAGGAGACAGGTGAGACAAGAATAGAGGATATCCGATGGGGGATGTCTGATAGTTACACATACTTCTATTTTTGTGTATTTATGGTATATACTGGCCTCCGCGCTGAATAGAGTGAGGTTGTATACGAGAGTTTTGAGATTTTTAATCATATACCAACATGCGTGCCAAAGATGGTGAGGATATATCTGAACGATTTGAGATATTTGTATTTATTTATATATGTGTACATATGTATGTATATATAGACTTTCTCATTTATATAGATGATGATATTTATAGTATGGATGGTGTAATTGTTTTAATTTCCATTATTATTTATGTATGTGATGGAAACTAGGTGAATTTGGCAAGATTGAGTTGAGGTCTTGTAGGCATGATTGAGTCTAAGTCATTTTTAGGTATGGTTGGGTTTAGGTCAGTTAGGCATGTTGGAGTTAGGTCGTAGGCATGATGGAGTTAGGTTATAGGCATGATGGAGTTAGGTTATGATTTTTAATGTCCAAGTCAATGGTAATATGGGAAATAAATGATGATGTATATGCATGTTATGGTTTAAGTTTCCAAATATTTTCTATATTGGAAATGTGAAAATGAATAACGAATAATGTGATGATGCGGTAAAAATGTTTATCAATTGTTGCTTGTTTGGTTTAATTTTCAATTGTTGATATAAAATGGAAACAAACTAAGGTAGGATGTGAGTAGGGAAATGAAGGGGAAAATAGGTTAGCGTGAAGATTGGCTAAACTAACCTTCAAGGGCCCCATGCCCTTGAAGTGTTGCCTACATAGCCCCAATGAAAAGGGTCCTCAAGCCGATGTAGTTCTCCGAGAAGCTAGGGAAAAATATGATGAATTAGGGGGATGGGTTAGTGAATTTTAGGCATGATTGAGTTAGGTCATAGGCATGGTTGAATTTAGGTCATAGGCATGGTTGAGTTTAGGTCATAGGTATGGTTGAGTCATTTTAAAATTTAGGCGTTGATGATTTGGTCCTGTAGAGGATAATCAATAAGTAATGAGGAAGGTGAATGGTAAGAGGTGGTAAAAGAGCCACTTAATTAAAAAGAACCCTAATGAGTATACCATACCCAAGATGGGCTTATGAACGTAAGACCCTAATGGCGTTGCATAATTCAAGACCTAACATCCACTCTAGACTTGAAATAAATATTGATTGTCTTATTCCATGGGATTTAAGTCCACCAAAGCCAATTTAAGAGAGTTTTCCTAGAAAGATGATATGTTTCATCTATTGATGGATTTTAATACGCCATGTGTCTCCATCCTTGGTCGTAAACTGTCCTTCATTGATCATTGATTCATGACTTTGACCTCTATTTTGGACTCGAAAGAAAAATTGACTTTGGCTTATTCTGGGGGTTGGTATCCACCATAATCCTTTGGCAGGGATATTGCCCAGAACGATGATACATGTCACCTGCCAACCATTACTTTTAGCACCATTACATGTCATCATCACTTGACATGTGGCCTTTTACCAAATCCTTGACCCGAAAGATTCTTCAAAATAGATAAATTTGTGAACTTGAGGTCCAAAAAAGGATTTGAAACTGAGAAGCACTAGAATGAAGACATATAGATTGTTGTTTGTTAGGTTTAGGAGGTGAAAACAAATTACATGTTTAAGAACATATCGATAGGGATTGAGGCAGAGTCATTATAGTAGTAGGTTATTTTGAATTCCTTGGAGGGGAAAAGGATAAATAAGATCCCTATTTTTATGAAAACTCATCTCCCCCTTCATTTAATAACATTAAATAATGCACACATGAACTTCATAGAGCATGGAAAAAATATTATAAACCCATACCTGGTCTTTATAAGAAGTTTTCCATGTGTAAGAATACAGAGCGTGTAGTGCCCACTTCCCTTTGACACTTTAAGATACTAATTTCGATAATATTAATCATATTATGGACACTACTATGTTTTGTTTTTAGGATGATGGTTAGATGTTAGATCATGGATCAGTATTGATCTGGATTCAGTTATTATGCTTTATGATTACTAGAGACATTTGCTATATGTGGTTGATGATATACTGTTGTGACATGGACATATTATTGATGTTGATTTGGACTTATGATATTAGATATTTTGAGTAGATCGAGTATGGTAGATTTTGATGATGATATAGTTGATTTATTTAATTAAAAATGATAATGTTGAATTATTGATATTGTTGTGATCTGTGTGTTTAGATGATTTTGAGATATTTTTTATATCATTTTTGGATGTTTTGATATGGCCATGAGGCTGAAGGAGGTATTTACATTTTACAGGTTAAAAATCACAACAATGTCGGGGGACTAGAGACTAACCATATTGAAATTTTGGGTGAAATCAACAAGGTCACCATGGCAACTGCGTTGTGTGTTGTGTATTGTGTTTTTATAGGAATTTACATGGGGGGGGATGGATTTCCATTATATGTGACCATGGGATATGTGTTTTATTTATGTGTTCCTTTTTATTATTGTTGTATGTATTTTTATTTGTAATGTGTTCCTCTTTTTTTAATTAATTTAAATGTGATAGTTTTAATGTGAGAGTCATATAGTTAAACTTTATTTAAATTTAATTGGGACATGGATTGTAATTAATAAATTTGTTGATTTTAAATAACAATGTTGGAAGAGTGTGTAAGTTAACATGTAATAATGTGTAAGAAATATGTACGAGCATGTAAGGCAGATTTTGGAATGTTAAACACTTCATCTCCTTAGGAATTCGAAATTGTCCTTGGAGACCAAATTTGGAGGCTTGTGGGACAAGTTAAACTTGTCCCACACCTCTTAAAATGATCCACCAACAATACCTATGGTTTGGAGGTTAAATGTAGGCATTTATAATGCATTTTGAAGTGACAATATGTAAGATTTAATTGTACTTCCCTTACATGTTTTTCATTTGGTCCTTTTGGAGTATGGGTCATTTTGGAGTGTGTAAGTCATTTTGTCATTTTTATTTATTGTGTTTTGGTGAGGATGTTGAATTTTCTCTTGGGGTTGAGGAAGAATGATGTGGCATCCCACAAGGATCCACATCATCCTCTCCTCTTCCCTCTCCTTTAAATTCAAAGATTCTTGCTCTTTTGAGGTTGTTGAAACTTTGTTATTTTCCTCTTGGGGGCACATTTTTTAGGTGTCGTTTCTTTTGGAGCTTGTTTGAGAAAGATCTTGGAGTCTTTTTGCATGTTTATACTTTGCTGGTTTTGGACTGCACTTTGACATTGTGGAAAGCTTGTGAGCTTGGAAAAAACTCCATTATGGAGAGGTAGGCATATTGAGCTATGTTTTAAATGTTTTCCTTCTCTTGCATGCATTTTTGAATGGTTTTTGTGTTTGCATTCTTGGCTGGTTGGGTAGAATGCTTAGGGTATGGTGTAGGAGAAGGCTATGGGGATTTCATATGTGGGGCATAAGGGATTGTCAATGTCACTGTTTTATTGAGAAGGGAGTTTTGGTTTGGGATCCACCTTGGAAAAGAAACTGCTTGCATTTCTTACTCTTGGGGGGGCATAAGGGTTAAACTTGGGGGAGCATAAGGAGGGGTTGGGAGATAGAAGGTTTATGGGTCTGATATGTTTATTAGTGGTATGCATTTTAGTGGATGCCCAATTCCAAATTGGGAGGCATAAGGAGCTCCCCATAGTTCTTGCTCTTGTTGGCTTGCTTGATCAAGTCTATGTATTGTGTGTATGTTTTCAAATGTAGTTGGGAACTGCTATCTTGTTTGGACTGTGTATTTTATTGTGTGTAGGCAACGTGAAGAATGTTGCTTGTTATTGTAGAAGCCATTGTTGTCATGAGTTGTCTCTCATTCTTTATTTCAATATGGTTGGGGCTTGGGGGCCAATGAGGAAGGACGGCTTCTCCCTTCTCATTGGATGTCTTGACTTGGTGGAGAGCATTGCCTTTCCCCCTTCCTTGTTGTGATAAAAAAAGAAATGATGGAGAAACTAGCATGTTGTTGTTTGGAGAAAGAAGAAATTTACAGTTTGATAGTCCCTTTCTTTTGAGCAAAGTCAATGTAACCTTTCCCACCTTTAGTGGATGAGATGTATAGTAATTGTAATGTGAAGTTATTGCATTGTAGATGGAAGTTGAATTTGAATTGAGAAATGTAAAGAAGAATTATACTTGTTCTCTGTTTTTAGAAAGGAAATGTAAAGGATATTATAAGCATTGTATTTTGTATTTTGTAATGAAATTGGAAGAGTGATAAGTTGTAAAACTATTATTGAAACATGAATAAAGGATGGAATTAGTTTTCGAAATTGTAATGTATACTGGATTTGAAATTGCTGTCAAGAGAATGAGATTTTTGTTTTGGAAAGGAATAAGAAACAATGTTGTATACTTTATGTATTGTATTTGAAAACAAATGAAAAAGGAAAGTTGTAATGTTGTATTTGATGAAAAATGAAAGGATGCATTTCTTTCTCAAAATGTATTGCACATTTTATTTGAATTATTGTTCAAATTTAATTGTTGTTTGAAGAAGAAAAGAAAGAAAGAATGCATGGGAAGGAAAGACAGTATTGTTCTCTTTTGAAAAATGCATATTTGAATTGAATTCTGAACTGAATTTAATGTAGAAATGAATGGTTGTTTGATAAGCAATTGTATTTTATGAAATTAGGAATCATATGCACATTCAAAAGACAAATTGCTAAATCAATTTAAAAGAAACAACTCACTATTTTAAAACTTAAATTTTGCAATGCACATTTTAATTAAAATGAGCAGTTCAAACTTATACTCAACAATAAGTTATGAAACCTTGAGATTCATACTTAGGAATACCTAAGGAACTCAAATTCACTATAATAGTTACAAAAGAACCTCCAAAACTTAATGAATTTCGAATGGATACTTACACAGTCATTTTTTTGTCTATTGCCGAAAAAATGAAACCTTGAACAAATTGGATAAATTGACTTCCCTAAAACACTCTAAACCCTCCCTAGACTGATCCTCCATGTTTGTTTGACATGTTGAGTGAAGGAGGAGTTCTAATTTTATCAAATTAATAAGTTAGAAATTGCCAATTTGCCAGACAAAAGCCTGTAGATTTATTTCATAAAATTTACCCTATAAACTTCATCAAATTTTAAAATTGATTACTCTTGTGAAAATAGGACATCGAAAGATTTCTGAAAAGTCCTTTTTTTCCCAAATCTGAACTCCCTATCAAAATTTATGGCCATTTGAAGTTTTACTTCAAATTGACATTCAAAGTGTAATAAAATTTAATTTAACCTTAGAAAAAAATTAAATTTTAATTTTTGGAAAAAATTCTCAAAAAGTCCATGGCCCCTTCATCCCATAACCAATTGGGGCCTACCATGTGGCACCCTAGGAGGGGTAGACCAATTTTTTTAAAACTTATCCCCATCAAAAATTTTCACCTTGGGAAAATTTTCCCATTTTGCCCCGCAACTCCTCTGGCCCGCAGCCAATCACATGCTACCACGTGGCACGGTAGATAGGCGGACTCCTTGAAAATTTTAAACTTATCTTTTAAAATTTTGACTTTGGAAAATTTCCACTTTTTCCTCTGCCGGCCCACAACCAATCAGAGGATGACACGTGTCCTCACAGGGCAGCGGTAGAAGTGCGATAACATTTTGCCCCTTAAAAGTTTTGAAATTTTTTGGGAAAATTTTAACTTTTCCCTCTCCCAACCCGCAACCAATCAGAGGGCACCACATGTCCCCTTGTGGCTACAGAGGAGGCGTGGGTTCTTTTAAACCTTTTTGCTTTTTAAAATTTTTTGGGAAAAATTGACGTTTTGGCCCTGCCATCCCGTAACCAATCACAGGACGCTACGTGACATTTTGACGACGACAGAGGAGGGAAGGAAAAGTTTCCTTTGGAAAATTTGGTTTTGGCTTTGGGAAAAATTCCCAAGTTTTTCCTGCAGCTCACATATCAGACCTCAGCGGGAGCATGGAGTTATTTTCTCCATTGAGATTTTAACTCCAAAAATCTCAATTTCCCTTTTTTCTCTGCTGGTCTGCTCCTCCCTGCGACCAATAAGATTTTGACACATGGCAGGGGTTTTCTCCTTGGTGGAGGCATGCGACAATTTTTTCTCTTGGGATTTTGGCCTAAAATCTCCATTTTCACGAATGCTCCACCGAACCACATTTTTCCACGCCACGTGTCCCCCTTCCTAAGCCGGTGGACTCCCCAAGGGAAAATTTCCCCCCTAAACTTCGCCGGCCCATATCTTGTAAATTATGAGCAGTTAGGAGGACTTTTTTATATGGTTGGAAAGGTGAGAAAATTTCCTATCTATTGCAAATGGTTTAGGGAAATTTTGGAAGCATTAATTATTAGGAAAATCTAGTTGAAACTATGAGCCTGTTATAGAGTGGGTATGGGGGTATATTTCTCCCTGAAACCAACTAGAATGTCTAACCCTAAAATTTGAACCTTGTGAGCTTGATATTAGTTAATAAAGGAAATTTGTGTTTTGGTAAATGTGTTTGTTTCGGAACCTGGCAGTGGAAAATTGTTGTTTGGCAACTTGGTTGTGTTCACTTCTAATAAAAAAAAATTATCCTATAATTTTATAGCTAACCTTAGGTTGTTTCTTGGGTCTCAAGTGGTTGTTTGAATGGGCACTACAGAGTCCCTTTCTCATGAGAATAAGAAAACATAAAAAAAAAACATGTCATAGAGGCAAGGGGGTTAAACAAATATAAATAACCAGAAAAATTCCCAACCACCCAGCCGTCATGTGATTGGTAAAAAAATTTACCCACTCGCTTTGATACCATAGTAGGACCAAGTTTTAATTAATCTAATAAATAATGTTAAATAAAAATTAGAAAATACATTATTATAAACATGTGAAATAAATAGATTTACACAGAGACATCATATTTTAACGTGGAAAATTCCAATGGGGTAAAAATCCATGGATGGAGAGTTTTCCATTAAAGAGAAACACTACACAGTCCATCAACTCCTTTCCTCACTCCTGCTCCATGTTTTTAACCCAACGTGAATCCAATTCCCTTGGATTCACCTGTGATGACCTATGAGCATATTTACAATGGTCATGCCATATGAATCATTTGACCCCTTTAAATATTAAGTGATATGATGTGATTCCTTGTGAAGCATTCAGTTTAATAAAATGGAATTAATAAAACCAATTAACCATAAATATCATAGTTTATATTAAATAAGTTAGAATATAAGTATTCTAAATTATTTAACTATAAACTAAGGTTTATAAGAACAATTAATATTATGTTCTAAAAACTTACACATTTTTCAAGTGTGTGCTTCCTTTTTAGGGCACCGAGACCCTTTAACATTAAAATCGATCAATCTGTACATGCCTATCTGTACTAAATCTATTTTAGATTTCACATCCATTAGGGAAATGTTTTTGCAAAATAACCCCTGATTATTATGGAAACTTACATGCCCATTCTGGCTCTATAATTCCAATATTGCAGGTTGTGTGCAGTCTGGTTGTTCCCTTCACACTATTTTCATGGTCATAGATTATTCTGGATGACCTTGCATGATCCTCTTATGTCATATTCCTTCCACCTTCCTTGTCATTCTTCTATATTCTTAAATTTTCCCTTGCACACACACCTTCCTTCTCAGTCACTCCACACTATTGGTGTGCACCCTTTGACCCACCTTTTATTCTAGCCAAGTCCCCTACATACTTCTTCCATGTACCCCTTTATTTTCCTGCTGTCGTGTATCACCCATTAAAACGCCGCGACCCACTTGTATACTTGTATCCTTATATAGATATGTACCCTCCTTCTCTTCTATCCATGTTCCACTTGGGCCTTGTTTGCTACATCCTCGCGTCTCTTAATCTCTTGCACACTTTGCACATTATTCTTCTCTAATCACCTATGTAATATAAAAACTTGTCAGAGTTGAGCGAGTCACATGCAACCAATCAAAACACTCTAAAAGGGTGCTAAATATTTACAACAAACCAATACATGTTAAATGGAAGAAACAAAAAAAATTGAATAGTTTCTTAATCCTTTAGCCAATCAGAGTGTGCCATGTGTCATTACATGTCTAGTATACACTGTAACATTCAGATAATCATAATTTTTACTATAGATATCAGATTCATGTACTTTTGGTCTTAATAGAAAGATGCTAACGTGGGCTACACAATGAACCATTCAAAATTAGATTTTGGTAGGTAAGGAGGGAAACATGTCTTAGGCCATTAATTCATAGATTTTATTAATTTAACTAGCTATACTTGATTTTATTTTCCCTCCTTCCTTCTTCCACAAGCAAAATAGACATAGGGAAGAAGATCCAACATCCTTTTAGGTGGATTTACAGGCAATTAGTTCTTGCTATTAGTAGTTGAACTTTTGAATTTAAATTTGCCTCTTATTTCTATTCCTCTTCTCTCCAGCTATAAATTGTAGAGCATTACTCATTGTAAAAATTTGGACTCATTTAGTTTGCAAGGGTATTATTTAGGTATTTCCTTTCATTTTGAGTTACAAGCCTTTAGATCTGGTTCTTTGCATGTGGATACTCACTTCTTCCCCCATTGTCATGGATTATGCATCTTTTAGTAGCAATAAAAGTTTGTTTTATGAATGTACTCTACCTTAGCTCATTTTATTGCATCTTCTTACCTTTCCCTTTATGTTGATGGTTTTTTGTGCATTCTCAAGTCCCTTGCAGGCCCCTTCTCCATTATACTCCAAAAAAATGGATGTATAAGTGTGTTTCACAGTGTGGAACATGTGTCTTCCCTCCCTACACACATTTCTCTTCATTTTTTCTCAAATCTGATCATTTTCACCCCCTCTTTCTAGTGTTATTAACTCCCTTTAGTATAAATTTTCCTTTTTATGCACCTCTTTCTCACCCTAGTCCATTGGAATCTTAGAGTAGTGATAGGTATCTACATTTCCCTTCATAGAAGTAGACTTAGAGTGTTGTTTACCTTGTAACATGCCTTACCATAAATATCACTGTGAAAATTCCTTGCGCATGAAAGCTTACATGATTCAAGCTGCGAACCTTCCACTAGTGCATGAGAATAAAAAAATCAAGAAGTTCTAGAAGTTCTTGAGGCCAACCTTATGTTCTTTGGTGCTGAACACTTATATGCAATCAATCAAGCTATGGATAGTCTAAGTAGATTGCGATCCCAAGTTGATGATAACAAAAGATACAAGAAGAGAATTCTTGAGTTTGGCGCACAACCTTCCACTCATGCCATACAAATTAATCCTCAAAAGTAAAGAGATGCAACTCATTTTCAAGCATAAAAGGATTCTAATACACCCAAAAATCATGGCCCACAATTTTTGGTGTAATAGGTTCCGCATAATGTTTCAATAGAAGTGGCGTGCACTCCTCCTTTGGTAGGTCAAGCCTCTTTCTAAGCTAAGGCCCCTGCCTTTGCATGTAAAAAATCAAGAAAAGATTATTTGTGCCTTAAATGTAAAATTCGATGGGAATTCCATTCAACATTGTGGACCAAATGAAAAATACAAATGTAAATTTCACAATGTGGGATTCCATGGCCATTCCATCTCAGCATGACCTGTTACATAAAGCTTTGGTGCAAATTCTATACACTGATCCAGGTGTCAAGAGACTTCATGTTGCTGTTAATATCTATCAAGCACAAGGTTGTCAAAACCACACCTTTCTATATGTCCTTCATTATAGGAAAACATCTTGTTCAAAATTGTATGATTGACTAAGGTGCTAGTACTCTTGTTATGCCGAAGAAAACTGCTGATGTCTTAGGTCTCAAGTACAAATCTATGTCTACTAAAGTATTCTTACAACTTGATGGCTCAACTGTCACCACTCTAGGATTCATCAAGGATATTGAGTTAACCCTCAATACATGTTATTAACCATAACTCAAGATATTTCAATTATTGACCTACCTCCTTTATTTTACCTCTTCCTATCAAGGGATTTCACTGCCAAGGTTGGTGGCTACTTATCTTCCAATTGGTATCATATGTTATGAAGAAGAAGGTATGGTACTAGGTTTACCATATAATATGAACCTATTTTCTCTTATCATATTGGGTTATATGACCCATCCCCTCTCTAAGATAACTACCTAATCTAAGAAGGCTAAGAACAAGTTTCAGTTTTAGAAGAGCAACCTATTCCTCCCTCATACCTAATTTATTACTAGATGAATGAGCCATGAAGTGATAAAAATTAAATCCTTATGATGAAGCCTTTAAATCCTTTGAAAATGAACTTGGTACTTACTTTATCCTTGAAGAAGAAGTCGTGTTTCCTAGCGTGCTTAAACAAAATGAAGAAAAGGCGAGGCTGTGGAATTTATACTTTCATGGCTCCTGAAGTAAAAATGACATAGGTACATGAGTTGTTATCATTTTCCCCAAGGATGATAAATTTATCTTTAAACACAGGTTGTATTTTACATGCTGCAACAATGTAGAAAAATATGAAGTGTTGGTGTATGGTCTTATAATTGCTGAAAATAAAAGGGTTAAGGCACTGCAATTTTTTTGGGACACAAAATTGGTCATCCAACAAGCCACATACAAGTGTACAAAAAGGAATAAGATTCTAAATGATTATAAACATAGATTTTGGGGCCGCTAGAGACATTTGATGCTCTAAATCTATAGGTGGTGCCAAGAAAGATGAAAAAAAAACATATCATATGGCCGCACTTAGTTCACAATTCTCACCTAATGAGGATTTTATCAAAGGAAAAGTGAAACATGTTAAAATGGTGATCAGGCTATCCATCCCTGAAAATGTAATAAGATGGAAAGTGTTTGAAAATGACACACAAATTGGATGGTTCATTAATAATGAAGTTGGGTTTTCTTCAAGAATGCATGATAACTTGTATGACAACTATGGTGACCAAGTGATCCAGCTAAATACAAAAAAGTTTCCTAAAGAGCTGGTGACCTTAAAAAAAAATTCAGCCCCGATGATGAGTTCAAGGGTGAAGAAAAATATATACATGTAGCACAAGAAGAATGTAATCCAGTAAATATTGTGCATGAAAAAGAGTTTCTTCTCAACAAAGATTGTGTGCATGTTGAGAAGAATGCCTTCATCTCTCTGTGTCAGAAATGCAATGACATATTCTCATGGGATTAAGAAGATCTCAAAGGATTTGATCCAAGTGTTTCTCAACACTGTATTGACCTTGATCCTAGTATGAAGACCATTATAAAAAAGAAAAGGCCCATCAATATGAAGATAGAGCTCCTCACGAGGAAATAGTAGTCTACAATCATTAATGTGAAGATAATATCCCCATCAAGAATTCTACTTTGGCTGCAAATCTTGTTCCATTACATAATAATAATGGTGAAATATGAATATATGTTGATTTCAAAGATTTTAATAAGGCATCATTAAAGGATCACTATCCTTTTCCTTCTATGGAGTAGATTTTGGAAACTATGGCTGGTTTGCAAAGGCTTTCCATGCTTGATGGGTATTCTAGTTTCAATCAGATCATGGTTAAGGAAGAGGATCAATTCAAAATACCATTTACAATGAAATGGGGAACATATGCATATTAGAATATTCCATTTGGTCTGTCAAATGTATGAACAAAATTTCAACTAGCTATGTACATTGCCTTCAAAGGATATATCAATGAGTTCATCCTATTTTATTTGGATGAGATAGTTGTTTTCTCAAAGCAGGGCACGGATCATATGGCACATCTATAAAAATTATTTGAGATATGTAGATAATTTGGGGTATATATTAACCCCAAGAAGAGTAAATTTTCTATGGTGCAAGGAAAGATTTTGGACCACATGGTTTCAAAGAATGACATTACCGTTAATCCTGAGTGCGTTTCTACTCTCTCTTTACTGGCACATAAGAAGGCCTTGAA
This sequence comes from Taxus chinensis, assembly GCA_019776745.2. Taxonomy (NCBI): domain Eukaryota; kingdom Viridiplantae; phylum Streptophyta; class Pinopsida; order Cupressales; family Taxaceae; genus Taxus; species Taxus chinensis. Next base: position 88,590,052 of record CM034147.1, on the reverse strand, counting down.
ATCATTCCTGGGAAATTATTTATTTAGGAGATTCATTCCTAAATTTTTAGGATTGGTTAGTCCCAGTACCCTTATACTCAAGAAATATACAGTATTCAAGTGGAAAACAGAAGGAAAAGAGAGCTTCAACAAAATCAATAAAGAAATTTCTTGTACATCAAAAATCATCAATCTAAATTGTTCAAAGGATTTCATCCTTTATTCTTATAAAGCTGATGTGAGTGTTTCTGCCACCTTGACACACGAAAATGAACAAGGATTGGAGCATCCTGTGGCTTTCTTCAGTCAGAAACTGAAGGAATATGAGTTGAAACATAGTCACACGGAGAAACATTTCTTCACCATCATGTATGCCTTAAATAAGTTTAAAAGTATGCTTGGCACCAATCATTTTAAGGTGCTAGTTTCATACTCAGGTGTGAGAGACTTCATCATGGGAGTAGAAATCAACAAGAAAAGAGTAAGATGGGTGACCAAAATCATGGAGTTTTATGTGACCATCAAAGCCACTAAGCTTGTCAGAGGCAACATGCTCCGTAAGCAACTTGTAAAAGATGCATAATTTGAACCTGAGACTTCATTATTTTTAAATGAAGAGCATTCATGCATAGAACTTGAGTAGAATGATGATATTAACAAGTGCAACTGGATGGTAGAGATGGTAACATTCCTTTCCTTTGGTGCATACCCTCCTGGTATAAAAAAATCAAGGAGGTGACATTGGAGGTTGAATTCCATTGCATATGCATTGATTATTAGCCTTCTCTTAAGAAGAAATCTTGATGGCATGGTACTGAGGTGTATTGATGGAGTGCAAGTTGATAAAGTGTTAGTATAATTTAACTATGGATTCTCTAGTGGAAACTTCTCTTCCAAAGAAAAAATGATGAAGATCATCAAGGTAGGAAAAATTTGGCCTACCATGTTTGTAAATGTGCATAGATGGGTCATGAAATGTAAATAATTCCCTTTCTTTATAAGAAAGAATAAATTGGCAGTGCTTCCCCTCTAACCAATCCAAATAGATCAGCCTTTTACACAATGGGGTCTAGATTTCATAGGAATGATAAATCCTCCCTCGAGTGCTAGCCATAAGTGGGTATTAACAACAACAAAATACTTCACCAGATGGATATAAGATGTCATGCTCAAGGAATAAATCAAGTCAGTTAGCTTTGAATTTATCAAATGAATTTTAACAAGGTTTGGCATTCCTCATACCATTATATTTGATAATGAAAAATTATTCCTTGGTACAAGTATTTTTTATTGGGCTCTTGGTCTTGGTATCTATTTAAAGAATTTTTCGCACTTTTACCCTCAAGGTAATGGCTTGGAAAAGTCTAATAGTAAGAACTTGATCAGAATCATGAAATAGACAATGGAAATCAACCAGAGGTACTGACACACTAAGGTTTCACACGTGCTCTAGGAAGATAAAATTACAGTGAAAAAGGAAATAGGTACTTCACCTTGAAAATTAGCTTATGGAAAGGAAGCTATACTTCCTTTGTCTCTTGAATTTCCTTCATTAGAGCTTACCCAAAAACTGGATTTTCAAGGTGTAGATTATAGAGAAATAAGAATGGTAGAGATGGTTAATCTTAAAGAATCAGAAAACTCTGCCATGATCAAGTTAGAAAAACATAAAAAATCGATGAAGAAGTGATTTGATAGAAAGGATAGACCTCGAGCTTTCAACTTTGGTGATCTATTCTTAAAATGGGATGCCGACAGAGCTAAACTTGGGTGGAATTCAAAGTTTGATGCACTTTGGAGTGGCCCATACATTATCAGTTCTTACAAGGAGGCTAACTCTTTTGAGTTGTCTCACCTTGATCAAGACACACTACCGATCCCAGTTAATGGAATTTATCTCAAGCACTTTCATTGAGTCATTTGCATCATTTTATATATTAGTGTAGTTTTAATTCATCCAACTATGTAGTGCGTGCATCATTCTATTTGTATATAGTAATTTCCTCCCTTGCGCTTCATACATATGCTCTTTATTTATTCTAGGATATTAGTTTGGTTCAAAATTATACCAATAGTTTTTAACAATTTGTGGTAGTAGTTGAATACAAAGTTCAGACAGTGCTTAAAGTGACTTCAGGGGTAGTTCTTTAAGTTATAGAACAAAATTTCATGTTTTCATACCGAATCTATGCCCAATGGATACTCCAAGGATACTCATATCGTTCATCTAGCAAGAAGATGGCCTTGAAAGTCTCCATACTATTGTCCAAAATAACCTCTAGTTATTATGGTAACTTACATCCCCATTCTAGCTCTGTAATTCCAATATTGTAGGTTGAGTGCACTCTGGTTGTTCCCTTGGCACTATTTTATAGGTCACAAATTCTTCTGTGCACTCTTGTGTGCTCCTCTTCTCTTGTGTGCCTTCAACCTTCACTTTTATTTTTTTATCTTCTTACATTTTACCTTGCACACACTCCTTGTTCCCCCGCCTTCCTTCTTGGTCACTGCACACTACTGGCGCACACCCTCTGACCTTCCTTCTAATCTGCCTAAGTCCCGTGCATGTTTTTTCCATATGTCCCTTTCCTTTCATGCTTTCATGCATTCCCCATTTGGATGTCCTACCTCATTTTCACACTTGTATGCTTCTATAGATATGTACCCTACTTCTCTTTCGTTCGTGTTCCCCTCACGCCTTTTCTACTACATCCTCATGCCTCTTTCTCTTGCACGCTCTTTGCACATTCTTCCACACCAAACACCTATGCCACATGGTAGCCTGTTAGAATTGAGTGAGTCACACACAACCTATCAAAGCATACCGATAGGGTGATGAATCCTTGCAAAAAACCAATACACGACACATGGTAGAAATGACTAAACAAATGAATAGTTTTGCTGATCCTTTAGGTAATCAGAGTGAGCCATATGTCATTGCATGTCTAGTGTGTATTATAAAAATTAGATCATCATAAATTTTTCTACATAGATCATATTCATGCGCTTTTGGTATTGTTGGAAATATGATGATGTGGGCTACACGATGGACCATTCAAAATCAGATATTTGCGGGATTTGGTAGGTAAGAAGTAAAGAAACACATATCAGCTCGTTAATGTATAGATTCAATTAAATCAACTACCCAAATTTTATTTTATTTTATTTTCTATACTTCCATCTTCCACAAGAAAAAAATACATAGGCAGGTGGATATGACATCCTTGTAGGTAGATTTGTAGGCAGTTATTACTTGCTATTGGTAGTTAAAATTTTGAATCTGAATTTCTCTTGTATTTCTCTTCCTCTTCTCTCCTTCTTCTTATATAAAGTGTAGAGCATTTATCATTGTTAAAGGTTAGAATCCTTTAGTTAAAAAGGGAATAATTTAGGTATTTCCTTGAATTTTGAGATGAATTCCTTTAGATTGGGTTCTTTGCATGTGGATATTCACTTCTTCCACCATTGTAATCAATTGTGCACATTTAAGAAGTAGTAGAAGTTTGTTTTATGGCTATAATCTTCCATAGCTTGTTTTATTGCATCTTCTTGCCTTTCCCTTTACATTGATGGTTTGTTGTGCATTATCAAGTCCCTTTTCCATTGTGCTCCATGAAAATGGAAGAATAAGTGTGTTTCAGACTGTGGCATGCATGTGTGTCCCTCATGTGCACATTTCTCTTCATTTGTTATCAAAGATGCTCATGTTTACCCCCATCTTTTTGGTGCTATCACCTCCATTTAGTTTAGATTTCCCTTTTCATGCATCTCCTTCTCACCCTAGTGCTTTGGAATATTAGAGTAGTAATAGGTAAGTTTCATTTCCCTTCATAAGATTAGTTTTATTAGTAAAAATGGGTAGAGGAACCAACCTTCTTCAAAGGTCTATCTCAAGAGTGCAAGATACCACAACTTGGAGACAGTCACATGTTGCCTCAAATCCCTAGTTCATCTTGATTAGGGATGGGTGTAATTTTGAGCTCTAACAAAAACCTTTTTTCTTGCCATTGTTAAGTCATACATATATAGGTCAAGAATGCATTGGTTTCCCTATCATTTGAATTTTAAAGTCATGTAAGCCCACCATTGTGGCAACATCCTTTATCAAACATGTGTCTCCCGATACATTGTTGATACCATACACATCCAGTATATTTTACCAAAATTGATCCCTATGATTTATAAATCTATAGCTTGCGAACCCCTTAGTTCACCTATCACTTGAATATTTTGTTGCAAAAGTCCACCTTTGTCGTATTTTTTTTTCATGTCTAGTCTTAGGGTATGTTAAATAAAAACACACCATCATATAAACCTATCTCATCTAACAACATTTTAAAACTCATGATCATTACACTTCATTGCAACGACTCCTAGTTTGAGGGGGGACCACCTATCTAACATAAAATCAAATCATTCCATTTTTTTTGTCTAGCATCTTGCTTATCATAAGCCACTTGAGAAAAGGTGTAAATGTAGATAATTTTTTCCTAACTACACCCCTCATGGTCCCATTTTGAAAATCCTAACACCCATTTCAATATCCTAAACCATGAAATACCTTTGTGAAATACAATTTTACCCCTCGTAAAACTCATTTTCCTATCCAAAACATCCCTAACCGCCCTTAACCCATCTAAGCCCAATTTTATCATAGTTATCCAACATCCTAAAAACCTCCCCAACCATTTACTAGTGAGACCAAACTAATTCTCATCTATTGCACAAAATACCATTACTCCTTCTCTTCTAAAGTGGATTTATATAGTCTTAAGAACTAGAGAGATCATTTAAGATAAAAATTAGAAAATATATTTGATCTATTTTGTAATAGTCCATTGCAATTTGAATGTTTTCATTTCCTAACATTTATTTTAAATTAGAGTGTAGTACTTGTATATGAGTAGGTCATTTGAAATCTAAATCAATTTATAACACTTTGGACTATTCTCTAGAATGTGCTACAACAAGTGCATGAATCACATGGTCAAGCACAAGACTCACAAAGCCAAGAGTGTAATACTCAAAAAGATAAGAGCACAAGACTCACACATCCTAGAGTACAAGAGTCACAGATCACAAGACTCATACATTGCAAAGTGTAGGACCCGCAGGTAATAGAGTTCCTGTTGATCAAAGAATACTTGTCAAAGATCACACAAGGACTCTGAGCGGGATAAAAGGCCTGGAACTAAGGGTGCAAAAGGATAGGAAGGACCCATGTGCGGAAGACAAGCTCAAATTTAAGGACTTAGCTGATTTTGAGCATGAAGACCTATTTTTAGAATATGGCGTGTAGAACACACCAACGATGCAAAGACGTGCGCGCCATGCATTGTCTATCTTTGGAGGGGCAGATCAAAGCATTTTACATGGAGACGATCTCAAAATAGGATTAACACTTCAGTTAACTGCAAGAGGACTATAGATAGCACACTTGCATGTGTGGCTATGCCTGTAAATGATGTTCGGCTATCAATATCATGCAGCCTATTTATGGAATGGATAAGTGGTGTAAGTCCCCACCATATATAAATGATGTTAAGTACATAGTAGAGGTGTGTGTGCAAGTGTAACAGAGAATATACAAAGTTTGTATATGTATGTGTGATATATGCATATGAATGAATTATTGTATCAGATCCATACGCACATTGGTATAGATTGACAATACTATAAGGAGCTTTTCTATTTATTAATAGATGGAATATATTGGTTGGATCTAAGTGTCATTCTATGTGTAGTTGAGTATTGCATGTTATTAATTCAATCATGATTATTGTTTAAGATTTTTCTTTCATAGATCTGAGGGTAGAATGCATTATAGAATTATGGATTAGTTATAAATCTATATGTTTCTTCCTTCATCATGCTAACATCCTACTATAGTAACCCTAAAGAGGGACCTGGTACCTTTGTGTGCTTTGGGTGAGTGCTCAGTCAAGGTTGAGTGATGTGCCAATACAAATAGGGTGTTATCTGGTGAATTCTAGGCTGCATCAATGCCAAAATTATAGGCTAGAGTATAGGACTCGCACAATGTAGGACTCACACATCATAGTGTATAGGACTCATAGTAAACAATCTCTAACAGAAGCTGTAGATCTCAAAAAGAGAAACTAAGAGATGTTGTTTTTCCTCTCATTGCTGTGTACAAAAATATATCCTTTTTTTACACAAAAATAATGGTTCTGAAGATATCAAATTTTTAATGAAGAGGTTTTCAAGCACACGACTCACACAAGTAGTATTGGATTCACTCTAACTAAAATTGTAAATCTCCAAATTAGAAAATGAAAGAGGTTTTTCTTCCTCTTATCTCTAGGAGGAACAAACTCTCTCCATTTTTACACAATAATAATGGTTATGAAGATATCAACATTTGAAGGAGTTTTTCAAGTGCAAGACTCGCACAAGTAGCATTGGATTCGATTTAACTAAAATTACAGACCTCCAAATAAGAAACCAAAATATAATTTTGTTCCTCTTGTTTCTAATAGAAAATTACACTCTCCATTTTTACAAAACAACAATAATTGAGGGGATATCTTCATTTGAAGTTTCAACATAATAAGGTTGAAGGAAAGTAAATAAGTTAAAAAAATATGTTTAGTAAAACTATGATATCTCCTTTATTTATCAATGAAAATAAGAATTTCAAAATGTTTTGGAAACCTTACAACAAGAAGAATAAAACCCAAAAATGTATGAAAATATTATTCAAATTAAATTCATAGTAACAATCAAAACATTAGAGATGAGAATATGGTGGGACAATTTTCATGTTGAAAGATTCAATCATGCAAGAACAGACTTGGCAAATGGAAAGAAGTAGTTAAGTGCATGTAAAAGAGGTAGTTTAATCTAGAGTTGTAATATTTGATTAATTATCTATTATGTTTGTCTCATTGTCAAGTATAAGAGGTAGTTAAGTACAAGTGGAAGAGGTAATTAAATCTAGAGTTGTAGTGTTTGATTAAATATCTCCCACCTTTGTCTCCTTGTAAAGTATAAGAAGTAGTTAAATATGGAGTTGCAGTGTTTGAATAAATTCCTTCCACATTTCTCTCATTATAAAGTGGAAGATGTAGTCAAGTCTTACCAAAGATTATAGGTAGGTAGTTATATAATCTTGGAGTATTGGCCAAGATATTAGTTATAAATATATCTCCAAAGCACTTGATGCAATAATGGTAGAATATAGATGATTGTTGTAACATCAATTTTTATTAATAATGGATGCTTTACCCATCTGCAATGAAATATATTTGATAAAATTTTCTATGCTTTCATATCTATAGAGTTGGAGTCCTTTGAAGCTAAAAAAATTGGAAAAGATATGACTTTATTTAGTATTCTCTCTAACATTTATAGAAATCAAGGTTGAGCAACACTAAGAAAGAATGGATGAATTTGAAATATGGTCCAGGTATATTCTATCATTTTATTCACAGATAAAGTTATTAATTGTTTTGATTACATATAACTCCAGTTCCAAGAACCTATCCAAAAGTGAAATATTTTTTCTTCAATAATACTTGTAGTAGAAGATGAGATAAATTAGATGTTGAAAAAATTAGAAAAAAAACTAGCCATGCAAGAAGCAAAATGTGGGGGAGAAGAAGATACAAGTCTACAAATATATTTCAAAACTACAAGTGAAAAGGGTTTTGAAAAATTTTCACCAATAAGAAGCGTAAGTATAAGAAAAATGTTTAAGGTAAGAGGCTAGATACATGAGGAATACCAAGAGGTAGAAGAAGGTTGCGTACCATTGTACAAGATCAAGCCAATTGTGAAGAGTTCCTTTTTATCTGGGAAGGACTACCTAAGAAACAAAACAAGACTACAAGATAACATTAATAATATAGGTCGGTGGATTGCCTAGCAGAAGCTAGATCTAGGAAGTGGGGTGCTTCCTAAAAGGATGTCAATCCACATTCAAAAACAACTTAATTTAGATAAATAACATGAAAGAGGAAATTATATTATAATTATATGATTTAGGTTTCTCAAACAAGTACAATAAGCTAGATATAATCTAATAAAGACTATAAGAATTAATCTAAAAAGGGCAGTTAGTTGTCAGGGCCTGTAATTGTAGCATAGGTTATTAGGGAGATTTGGGTGAAGTTTTGGATGGTTTTGAGAGGTTTTTGGTGAGGTTATAGGCTTTCTGGTATAGGAAAAAATATCAGGTACAAAGACCGATACCAGTTGGGTAAACGACATCAGTAATTGGTTATAGCCGATATATATTGGCTAACCATGGTAGGGGAAATTGGGTGCCAATGTAGAAATATGGTTGTTTGGGGTTCTATGTGATTTCACATAGTGTTGAATAGGTTTAGGTAGGGTAGTAGGATTTAGGTGAAGACTCAACAAGGGTGAGATATGTGATTGGGGAGGAAAAAGGATTCAGGATGGTAGGGTATCAGGTAGATGGGTGTAGGGAGGTATACAGAGGAGAAGTAGTCTGTACGATAAAAAAATAAAGGATTTTAATACCATAAGATAATGAAACTCAACAAAAGGATTAGAATATTTATCTGGAGATTGAAGGTTGATGAGTGATGGTTGTTGGTAGGTACTTGTAGAATAAACAGGTCCAGATCCACTACAGCAACAATGAAGGCTTGGTGCTTCCCTATGTTAATGATCTAAGGATCTGGAGCAACAAGAGGATTTCTAATGAATAATGTGGGTGTTCAAGTACCATGTTGGTCATTAGAATATTTTTTGAATGCTTGGATGTGAGAGCTAAGAATTCCAGAACTCAAAAACCCAAGATGGAAGAATTCAGGAAAAGAATTGAATTTATTATTTAAAGAAATCGATGGTGGTTAGGTGACCAGTGCTGACTGATTAATAACCGGCATCGGTTACGTAGAAAAGTTCCTATTTTTTACAAAAATAACCTTTTATCTCCCTTTTTGGCATTGGTCAAGATTTTTTATGGATTAGGAGTCTAGGTTGGCGCTAAATGAAGCCGGAAATTGGTAGGAGGGAGGATAAGTAATGCATGTTAGGGGTAGAATGAGTCTTAGTTAGTTAAGGGGAGTGGTGACTTAGTCTAGGTTAATAAATAGGGTTAGAATCGGTCCATGGTGAGGTGGAGGGGTGAGGGAATTATTAACTTAATATGTGTAGTTAAATTATTAATAATGTGTGAAGGGATCATGGTAAGGGGTATGTTAGTCTAAGGGGGATTAGAGGGTTATGACCAAATTTTGGGTGTCTACATTTTCCCCTTTTTGTTGTGTGCCTCATAATAATGAGTAGAAATGACAAAAATGAGAAGTAAGTTGCCCTAGTTAAGGGTAGAGATAATCCCCCTCAAAACAGGAATTGATGTAGTGGGAGGTAGAATAAGTGATGGGTCTGATAATGTAGTAGGTGATGAAAAATGAGGTGAGGTGAAGGTATAGGAAATGGTGATAATAAGGTGAAGGAAATAAAATACATGCACATGCTTAGAATGCAACATGGCATAAGGTTGAAGGAAACATAAACTCTAACTCGTCATTGGTCGATGGTTTATCCAAATAAGGGTGATGTGGTCTAGGTATCCAAGGTATAGGAAGTGCTCCTGGAAACACAACAGGTCAATGTGTAGGAATGAGTATAGGTGTGTTCCAAAACACTAAAAGGTTTGGTTTGGTTGAGATAAACACTACGTAATAAGGCAAGGTAAGGTTGGGGGTCAAAACAACATAGGTTGTATTATTGCACGGTGGAGTGAGTAAGCGAGTTCAATTTTCAAATAGTCAGGGTTGTGTCGACAAGGGTACATAGGTGAGGTAAACGTGCCCAAAAGTATCCTTAGAGAGTTGGTGAGGTGGTGTGGCTTGTGGATGGTTCTATAGGGATGTTTTAGGGCTGGGGAAATAAGGAAAATAGACCTCGTAGCAAAGAGTAGGTGAAAATGAGGTTGGTGGGTTATTGGTAAGGTAAATGATTCTGGTTCGTGGAGTACCGATACCAGTTTGTGTCACCAATTTTGGTCAACTAGGGCATGACTAGACCAATGTTAGTGTCCAAGAAAACAATTTAAAACAGAAAATCTGCCCAAAAGTGAGTTATTTGTGTAATTTGTGAGGTTGAAAATGATTAATGGAGTATGTTTTTTGTCAGGAAAATGACAGAGAGTTCCATTATACTGATTTGGCAAGAGATTAGTGGTTAGAGGAGTGGGTTTGGGGGGCTTAGTTGTAGCTAGCTAAGTGGATTTTGGAGAGGTAGTTGACATGGTGGAGGATGGAGAAGGCTTGGGGGGAATCTAGTGTAGGCTCCAGAGGTCCCAGCACGGAGGTGCCAATGAGTAGAGGTAAGATTCAACCCTATTTTGTGGGTTTTGTGAAGAATAGGGTAGGAAAATAGAAATTTTATTTTGTTGAAATTTTATGAAAATGGGGTGAAATTGGGCCGTGGGAGGGTGAAATTAGTTTAATTAGGGGTTAAAATGAACATTGGGGTAATTTGGGTAAGTGTGGGAGGGTAAAATTGGTATTTTTTTGAATTTTTGGGATTGGGGGTCATGGGGGTTCGACTTTGGGGCCGAACTAGTAACTGACGCTAGTCGGTTATTAACCAGTGTTGGTGGTCGAACCAACGATGATGAGAAATTGGGACCACCATCACTAGGGTGAATGATGCCGGTTAGGTAGGGTAGGAGTAAGATTTTAGAAAAAATAGGGTTTTGGGATGGAAAAGGCATAATTAACTGAGATGTGGTGTCCAAGTTATGTCTAAGGTAGGTGTAGTCTTAGCAATGTATCTGAATGAAAGTGGAATAGAGGTTTTAGGTAAATGTTGATGTGGTAGGATGAGTTCGGGAGGGGTGGGGAAGGGTAAGTTAAATAGGTGAAATATAAGTACAAGTAGATGGTCTAGGTAAATAAATCTAGGAAATAGGTTAATTCGAGTAATAAATAGGTAGTTGAAAGGGTAAATACGTAACTCATGTGAATGTTAGTGATGTAGGTGAGGTAACTAACAATGAGGGACCAACTGCTACCCTTGTTAGTACAAATGAGGCCTACCATTTTGGAGGAGAAGTGGTAACATATGTGGGTAGTGGGGCTAGGCACCGTTAGGAGGTAGATGTGGATTTCTATAGATCACACCATGATGGTAGCCCTCATCGATAGATGGGATCTGACTATCGACACTTTTAATTTATCGACATGAGAGATGACCATCACACTAGAGGACATTTACAAGATTCTATGGTTTCTGATTATTGAGGAGCCATTATATTAGGTCTCATCTTTAGATGCGGTGGATCACATAGATATGGTGTTTGGGCCAGCTATGGTAGAGTTGTCATATCATATTGCCAATATCAGTTACAATGAGATGTATATGGTGTACCCTCAAGAGAATGGAATGGAAGTGTTGATGATGGCTAGGGTCGATTTTTTCACCCTCCCAGATTTAGAGAGTGGGATGATTCCACAAGATTTGATGGGAGTTCTAGAGGATATGGTGTTTGATAGGGTGTGCTTTAGATGGGCACTAACTTACTTGGTGCAGTTATATAGGGAGCTGTAGGTGTACAAGAGTATATGGTGATAAAATCTTTGTTGCACATATTTGTTACACTATATAGGTGGTGGATATGGGTTGGAGAGCAAGCGAGGGTTAATGGTGTGACTCGTGATGTGGCATATTATCAGAGGGTACTGACCAATTTGTCCCCAATTGATATTTTATGGACACCATACCTCACATATCGAGATTTTACCAGCATGGAGGAGGAGCTGGAGGATTTACAGATTCTTCAATGGAGTGAGGGGTGCAAGGTAGGAGAGCACTAGTGCATACTTTTAGAGTGGGTTAGACGTCAGTTTGGCTTATAACATGATGTGCCTTTTCCACTCCCATAGTATCGTCGAGAGGATGTGTAGATGCCACTACCTCTCCCACAACTGACAGATGTAGCAAGATTGGAGGAGTAGATAGCCAATGACATGATATATGATGCGAGGTGCACATCAAGGTATAGGATATTACGGGATGCATAATTAAAGGCAACACCATCCAGGCAAGGACTGAATTATTTGGCCATAAGAATTAGTGAGTGGGATAGGCTACATAGGTAGGTTCCAACACTACAGGCATAGGTTACTAGTTTACAGGCATTGGTAGTCACACTACAGGTGCATTTAGTGGCAGCACAAGCACATGCTGGAGATGGGGGGAAGCTTACAACATTGTAGGCCCAGGTGACTACCTTACATGCACATGTGGCCTCATTACAGGCATAGTTGACAGTGACACAAGTACATGTGTGTGATGTGGGACACATGGCTGCCCCTCCTTCACCTCCAAGGGCATATGATAGAGACCATTCACAGGGATAAGGTACATCAGGATAGGTGTAGGCACCAAGATAGGGTCCATGACCTCATGTACAGGGACATGCACCACTATTTTTAGGACAAGGTCCATAGACAGGTCTTAGAGAGATGACACCTCCATAGGTGATATCTATGGAAAAACATAGAGAGGTCGTGGCAGAGGCCATATATTATGAGGATCAAATTATAGAGAGTAGTATCAAATTTTTCAGCTATGCCATGTATAGAGTCCAATAGGAAGCCAATGAGAGGTCCAATTCACGGACCTGTAGTGTTAGTAGTTTAGGGAGCCACCAGTCTCATGGGTAGGGCCAGTGATAGGTTACTAGTTCATGGAGATAGAGGTTAGGTGAGGGGACAAGAGAGTGGAAAAGGTACCAGGCCCTCTCAAGGATGATATACAGATAGAGATGTTTAGTTTTTATTTTTGACTTATATATACTGGCCTTTGTGCCGAAGAGGTGAGATGTACATGAGATTTTTTGAAATACTTATTTATATCTATATATACAGTATATTGACATACATAATTTCCAATATATAGATGATGACACATATTTATGTTATGGGTGATGTTTATTTCCATTGCATTGTTATTATGGGAACTAGTTGTAGTCATGGTTGATGTTATGGTTTTTAATTTCCAGTTCATTGATATTATAGAAACTAGTTGTGTAGGCATGGTTTGGTTTGATTTCCAAGTTATTGATGTTATGGAAACTAAATGTATAGGCATGGTTTGGTTTAATTTCCAAGTTATTGCTATTATGGAAACTAAATGATAAGAATGGTGTGGTTTAATTTCCAAGTTATTGATGCTATGGAAACTAGATATGTAGGCATGGTTTGGTTTAATTTTCAAGTATTTGATGTTATGGAAACTAGATGTGTAGGAATGGTTTGGTTTAATTTCCATGTTATTGATATTATGGAAACTAGAGATGTAGGCATGGTTGATGTTATGGAAACTAGATATAGGCATGTTTTGGTTTAATTTCCAAGTTATTGATGTTATGGAAACTAGATGATAGGCATGGTTTGGATTAATTTACAAGTTATTGATGTTATGGAAACTAGATAATAGGCATGGTTTGGTTTAATTTACATTGTGATTGATATTATGGAAATGTGAGAAAGATGAGGTAGTAGGGTAAACTAGTGGTGAAACAATGAAAAATGGTACAAAATAGTGGCCGAGCTAACCTCTGATGACCCCATCTCTTCAAAGTGCTACCTACATAGCCCTTGAAAAAGGCCCCCCAGGATGATGTAGTTATCCCTTAGGATAGGGAAGAATGAGATTCTTGATGGGTAGGTTGGGTAAGGAAAAATGGTCTTGGTAAGGGGAGGTGGAAAAATAGGCAAGGTCAAATGTTGAGCCGAAAATAAAAAGAGAAATTGGTTAAATTTGGTGATAGGTATGGGTATGGTGTTATTTTTGGTTTTGATTTTTATTTGGTATTGGTGTGGGTGAAATGAGAATAAGATCAAGATATTCAATTATGATGGTCTCGTCCCATTGAAGAATAAAAAAATAGTCAGAGGGGAACCGAAAAGAAGAAAAATTCTCCATAGTTTGAAAGGACCATAACAGGCATACCAAAGATATGATTATGAACATAAACCCCTTTAGACATTGCAGGACTGATAGGTATATGGGTGAAATAATTTGCATGATCACAAAGTGTTGCATTAGCGCCACATCTCTTGAGTAGATAGGAGAGGATAAAAGAGGGTAAGATGGAGTGGTTTGTTTAGTGTAACCTTGTTGTGGGACAACATGCTCCTTCTGTAAGATACCCAAAACTAAAATAGGAAAGTCCATGACCAAAAGTTTATATTTTTCTTTGTGTTGTCTTTCTTTTGTTCTTTCTTTTTTGCATGTATCAATTGTTTGATGTGGGAAGTCTATATTGGGATAAATAGTAGTGTCTCCTTGAGGTCTTTATGAAGCTAATCAATGCAGGAAGATCTACGATAATTTTTGTTTTAAAAAATATAGATTAGTCTTATTTTTGGATAGACTAAGTACAGTAAATGGCTGGATTTTTATAGTTGTCCTTCGAGGGAGTTGTCTACTTATAGCAGCAATAGAGAGACATAGATGTTCATTTGAGGGAATCATCTACTTGTGAGAAGTTTGACTCAAGGAGGAGAATTTTTTTAATCCCAATTTTTTTATTGCTTTGGAGTCGTAGTCAGGGATAAGACTATAAAGGAGTTAAGGCCTCTTTTAAGAAGGAAAAGCCATAACACGATGAAGGTTAGCTATGAAGAAGGATTTCAAGTGATGAATGACTATGGGATCCCATCCTGAGAAGGACAAAAAGTATTCATGAGAATCATGCCATGAGTAGATTTTTGGTACTCATATTCAAGATAATACTGAATGGTGATGGATAATCACACAATTCTAGTTTAGTCATTGGTCCTTAAAAAGAGGTAGGTGGAAGGAGAGGTTTTCTCAAGGGAGGAGCATATAAGAGACATAAATTCATGTAGTACTTTATTCAATAATAGAATGGTCAAAGATGCAAGGCATTAAGGGGCTTAGGTTCTATTTTACCTTCAAGAGAAGATAAAGGATAAGCTCTTGATCCATAGGTATGGGTGAAAATATAAGGTCTGAACCAATTATGAGAAAACTTGCCTCATTTACTTTTCTCCATTTTGGTTACATGTTAAATTTCCTTCAGGAAAAGATCACCAATCTTGAAGGTTTGTTCGTGAATGCATTTTTCGTAAGTAGGATTAAGGAATTTTTGGTAGATTTGGGGGTGGTCTAGAAATTTTAAACAACATTTGTCCAATATCTCAAGTTGTGCCAAACGTTCTTGGTGAAAATAATCATTAGAGAGCATATCTTTGAGTGAGATACGAAGATATGTTATTTGGACTTTGAGAGTTAGGATGAATTATTTACCGTAGACCAAAGAGAAAGGTGTGGCATCGATAAAGGTGTGAATACTAGTATGATAAGCCCATAAGGTGAAAGAAATTTGCGTGTGACAATCCTTACCAGTTTCATCGACCACTTTCATAAGAATTTGGTTGAGATTTTTGTTAGAAGATTTGGCTTGACCATTTTCTTTTGGGTAATATGGTGAAGAGAAACTGAGTTGAATGCCAAAGTTGTCACATAGTTTAGGTAGGGTTTTGTTTTTGAATTTTTTTCCATTGTCAATGATGAGGTGATGAGGAAGACCAAAGTGAAAAATGATATGGTGGTTGATAAATTCAATTATTTTCTCATATTTGGTAGAAATGAGAAGGATGGATTTCACCCATTTGGTATAATATTCAATCATTGTGATGACCAACGATGACATTATGAGGAATGAGGGTTAATATCTACAATGAGATCCAAACCCTATTGAGAAATGGGCCAAAATTATTTGGTGAATTATAAGGTGTGACTAGGAGTATGATGAAGGTTAACATACTACTAACACTTCACACAACAGCTGACATAGTCACAACAATCTAGGTTAAGGGTTGTCTAGTAATAGCCAAGTTAAAGGATACATTTTGTGATAATGAGGCCACTAAAATGTCCCCCACAAATCCCATCATGAATCTATTTGATGGTATATGGGATTTTAGAATTAGTGAGGCACCATAGGAGGATACCTTCAAATCTATGTTTCTAGAGAAGACCACCCATGATGAATATTGTCACCAAATCAATGTACCCTCCAAATGGCCAGGATGTGAATAGGATGTTCAGTGTGATTGGGACACATGCGATCACCGCTCAAGCTATGGGACTTGGGCTCAAAGTGAACCTCTAGAGAAGGCCGGCTTCCTCTTCCTAAACTAAGTGTTGTACTACTCCTAGTGTAACAAAAATGATTATCTAATCCTATGCTAACATCTTCATGGGGTTTTAGGGAAAGAGATTTACAGAAATGAAACTATACTAGGGATGGTGATGTACCAAATAAAGGGTGTTTCCAAACTCAGGAAGGGTTAATTTGAAGACGGTGTGTGCATCACAGGTCAACTTCACCTACTGCAACTTAGAGAGGGTACAAGATACCAAAAACTAAGAGATATGCGTTCCCTTTTTTAAACCTTATCAGACTAAGAAATATAATAGTTTCCCAGTGAAGAAGGATGAACTCAAGAAGGGTGAATAGACACCACAACTCAACTGCATGCAATACTCCACCATTCGTTAAGCACAGAACTCCAAGAACCTATGATAGAAACTTAAACTTACACAATGTACCTGTAAGTACGAGAAAGGCACAAAGAAGCATAGAAGGATGAAAGGACAAAGATTAGTTACAAAACACACACTTTTATTGCTTCAATAACATGCACAATGCATCATACATTCAGAAGAGGCAATAATTGCCATTATAATCTTGAAGAGGAGGCTTGAAATTTCTCTCAACACACAAGTACAACTTGCAAAAGAGAGAGGACTCTTGAAAAGCATACACTCACCTAAGATATCTAGTTTTCCAACTTGTTTGAATTATTGGAACCCTTTGAAATGATCTTCCAACTTACATTTATAGAAGAATATGTGAGAAAGAAGAGGAAATGTCATAATTACATTCCTAAATTGAAGGTCTATGATGTATTTATTACAGTTAGTTGAACTACCTAAGAAGGTTCCATCATGGGTCATTAATTGCCTGATGACCAAGTCTTCTCAATTAATTAAAATAATATTTAAATAATAATAATAAATATTATTATTAAAAATATTTAACTAAAAATATTAAATTAATCAACATAATGTCGAGACCCCCTCATTGACCCATTTGACTTGAAGAGGATGGGGTTCCATATGAATATGTCAAAAAAATCCCAACTCAATGGTTGGATTGCCGAGCCAACTCACCGAGTTGGACATGAGCTCCACCACCCTTCTATTCACCACCACATCGAGCTGATAACTGAGCTCCATTCACCAAAATCCTTTTCCAACTTGCTACTCGCATTGAGCTTGAACCATGACTCCTTCAAACAAAATTGATTGAGCTCTTATAGCTTAGAATTCTACCTTCTTGGGTCTGGCTCCTTGAGCTCCTAACCTAGCTCGATGGACACATTAATATATCAACTCATTGAGCTTTCTTCAGAGCTCAACTGGACTATATTTTCTTTGTACTCACAATGACTCATCGATGCCAAATCAATGATCGCTAGCCCACTAAAATGAGTTAAATGCCAATCCTCTTGCTTAATCTACTGAGCTCTAATGTGTGAGTTCACTGCCAAACTTTGAAATAGATCCATAGTGACGTCCCACTTGAAAATGAATCTATTTGATTCTAGATTGGATTTTGAATCTGTGAATGCTTCACCCAAAAGAACCTCACAGCTAACTTGCATGTTCTTTGCTGAGTCATTTTCTTGTCAATCCCTGAATGATCTTTCCCTCGCACTCATCTCATAATGTGCATCGTGTCTCAACTTATGCAAAGCTCACCATTATCAGGCATGTATTTCATTTGAGAATCTTTCAAATGTTCACTTATTACCAATCATACCATGTTGATCCATACCCACCTTTTAAATGACTGTACTTAGCCTACCCTATAGCCCATCGAGTCTAGGAAAAGTCTCGTTGCTTGTGCACCGAATGCTTGGCCGAGGAATGTTTGAACAATGCCAGTGAAAATATATATACAATATTCACTAACTCTTTGAGCTCCATTATTTGAATACCCTGGCCCAACATTCTTTCTACCTCTGCAACGATGGAAATCAACGTCCTTTTATGAGCTCTGAGTGAAACTTCACCATATGCATGCTCTTATTAGTCAAGATACCTTATTCACATGACCTATGCAACATATTTACCATGAACTCAAAGCCATATGATATCATGAATCTTCTGCACCCCTTGGTCTATAGAGCTCGATCTAAAACGAGCCTGTAGATATCATTTAAACTTAAAACAACTCAATCGAGCCCTTTCTTGAATCACTCGATGCTACACACTTATGTCAGCTCGTATCATCTCCTCCTCTCGTGTGCATAAACTCATCATGACATTGTATTCAACCTGCTTACCTATTGGCTTACTTACTGAGCTCCTTGCAGTCTTCAATGCATCGATCTCCATATGGATAGCTTCTACATGATTTTGAACCATCGAGGAATTTACTTCGGCATTCGTTCTAAATGACTGAGCTCACTCGATGATTCCTATTTAGAAATAATACATCCTCACAACCCCTTTCAATTATGCTTTGATATATGTCCATACCCTATTCCAAAGCTCTTATTATGGCACAGGCTAGAAGTATGCTAGCAAAGGTGAACTAACTAGGTCAGACATCTATTTATTGCATTCAGTGAAATAGTGTCAATGCCTCGTGAGGAAACCCATGTCTTCTGTAAGCTGTAATTATGGTATTCCATGAGAAGATATCTCTTTCTGTCATGTCATCAAACATGCTACAAGCATCCACCAAACTCCTTGTGAAAGAGTATTCCTGGAAATGTAGGTATTCAATAGTTGAATATATGTAGATGGGTTTACAGGGGTGTTGTGTGTGGTAAGCAAAATGTGTAGAGCCTCCTTTAAATGACCTTCTATACATAACGCTGTGAGATTGGGATTGAAAGTGGATTACATTAGCACTGGTATTGTATTAAAGTGTGGGAAATGTCAATTTAATTATGCCACTATGACAATGAACCACTGTAAGCATCCTCAGAAGTGATAACATGACTAAGTTCTGAACCTTTTGACTGCTTGTTATTCACCTCCACATTGAATGGGTCTTTGTTACATTGATCTTCCCCAACCGATTTTCCTATTTACTTGGTCCTTGATTAAGTTTTACTTGTTGAGTCCTTAAGCATGCACCAGATGGCTTAACTAATAATTTGGCTATCTTCACGAGAACGTTCTCATTTACCACTCCAACGTGTTTTGACTCGCCTGGTATAAATAAACTCAAATTCTTCTCTACGCAGAAACCTCGTGATAGCTTGTCATTGCAAAGTTTCCACCATGGAAATTGGGATGAATTTATCCCATATGCGGGAATACCAACTTGGCCTGCCATCATCAAATTTCCAACCTTGGAAATATAGTGAAATGTTTATCATGTGCGAGATTACCTGCTCAATTTACCATCATCATGCTTCCAATTTTTTGATAGTAGACTCAATCTTCTCCTACGCTTAGAATTTTTTTGATGGCTTGACATCACATCATTTCCCTTGGCAATCCTCACCTTATTTTCCACGTCTAGGATTGGAGTGCAGGGTTTCGACATTATTTGGCCATATTTCATTTTGGACAAATGACTATTGATTTCCACTTTTCCACTTAGCGTGAGGAAACATCATTCTCTCGGTGCAAAAATTTGAACTGTAGCTTGTAAGGTGTGATAATTCCAACAGAAACCTTTATGCCTGCCAACTTAGTGACTCGTTGAAGATGCTCATATAATTACGAATAAAATTGTGCTTCATGAATATTCTGATATGAAATAGATCCACCTCTATGATATTCACTTCCATGAGTTACATCGTAAAACTAGTAAGGTCTCGATATAGAATCTCTGTAATAAATTTCATCGGGTCTCCTGGTAACACTCTCACTATCACTTAATCGATTTTGATAAAAAATATCTCAAAGGAAAATCCCAAATTTGAGGATGCATTCGATATTAAACAGATAACAACATAGTTGGACAACTTGTTTGTTGGAAGCACTCAAAAAGGCTTCTACTATAGTGTAACATTCCTATTGCCTGTGCACCGAATGCTCGGCCGAGGAAGGTCTGAACACCGTTATACTTCACAGCTCTTTTTAAGATGTCGGTTTGACTCAATTTTACATTGGTATTCTATGATTCTTATATTATCTTCCTAGGTCGATAAAATTCCTTCCATTACGTAATTACAAACCTGATATTCAATGATGTTAAACCTCCCATATATACATAATCTCATATCATCTCGGTCAAACAAGATAATTCTCCCAAGTGGTTGGTCGAGCACTGTCTAATGGATTAGACCTAGCCTCATGTTAACTTAGCTTTCCTTGACTGTGCCTTCATATCTTTTTGCATCGATCTATACTGAGATCCTTATAGAGTTCCTTTCATTCGTCAATTTTCAACTAGCTATATTTTTTATTAACAAGATCTCATCGAGCTCTTACAACTGAGAGACTCTACCGAGATGATTTCCGAGATGACTATCAATTTGACACTGGGTTTTTTATCAAATTGACCCTGAACTCTTTATTGAATTGAGATCAATTGGGTGCCTTTCGATGCTAGGTGATCTCTCATATGTAATTTAAGAATTATTTTTAATTATTGTATCTCGATAATGACTGGAGGTGGGTTCCTAGGATTATTATTTCATTTTGAACGTGATAGGACCCCGTTGTCCAATATTTCCATGTGTGAAAAATTAGATAACAATGACATAACAAGAAATAATTTTTAGGAAGGCTCGTCATACATTATAAGTGAGATCTGAAGGTAGGATTGAAAGAAAAAGGTAGTTAGCAAAGTTCTTATACCAAATGTCACATGGGTTAGTATTGATGCGCCCCAAAAAATTAATGCCATGAATAATATAATAAGGTGACTGCAACCATTATACGTTGATAAATATTTTTGAGACTGAAGGTGAGGTGGGTATTTGAGAGGAAAGAAAAGCCATGGTATCCATAAATTTGTTAATGGATCATGGAGTTGCTTGAATGAGGTAGTGGTCAAAAGTAGGTGGACATGATGTCTATACTTTTTAAGATCATCATTATGAAACTAATATAAACCATTGATTTGGTTCACAACTATTTAAGAGTCACCAAATATATTAATAGATTTAACATCAAGGGAAATGATTTTTTTAAGACCTAACATAAGCACTATGTTATTAGTGTAGTCAAAGTCTAGTTTAAAGGATTGTGGCATGGGATCACTATAAAGAGGAATGGGGATAGAGGAATGAAGATGGCCCTTGAACCTCCCCCATGGTGACATTTGGATCCATCAAATAATAATGTCATTTGATAGACAATATTATCAAGGGAGAGGGTGGAGATAGACTCGTCAGGAAAATAAAATTTTTATGATTGATTTAAAGAAAGAGGAGGATTTTCTAGTTCATCCGAGATGGTTTTTCCTTTGACAGAATTTTGATGAATGAACTCCAACTCGAGATTTGTAAGAAGCATGAGCTAACACACAAAGCGTTGATGTTGGTAAAGTTTGGCATACATGTAATGTAGAGGGTTGATGTTAGTAATGAAAAATGTTTCATGGTTTAGAAGGTATTGGAAAAGTTTGGTCACCACAAAGACTAAGGATAAGAAAATATTTTTAGAGTGTGTGTATCTAATTTCGTATTCTATAAGAGTAATACTTATGTAAAAAACCACTTGTTCCCTGTGTTTCTCATCACGATGAGCAAGTATTGCACCCAAGGAATAGTTGGTAGTAGAAATATAAAGGTAAAAAGGTTGGTCATATTTAGGAGGGATGAGAACAGGTGGCTGAAGAAGGTAGTGATTCAATGCATCGAAGGCTTTGTGACACTCATCATTCTAATGGAAAGGGACATCCTTTTTAAGGAGGTGGTGAAATGGCTATCAAAAGTCTGAAAGTTGAGAGATGAAGACAAAAATAGATTGCAATTTTCCTTGCAAGCTAGGAAGATGAAAAAGGTTAGTAGGTTGAGGTATGACAAGAATATCCTTGATCTTAGTGGGATCAAATTCGATACCCTATGGAGAGACAATTAAACCAAGGAGCTTACCTAAGAGAACTGTAAAAATGCACTTCTTTCATTGAAGGCAAATCAATTATTGGATAAGATGGTCAAAGATAATTTTGAGAATGTTCAGGTTTTTAGTGTGATGCTTGGACTTACCAAGAAGGTCATCAACGTAGTCTTCCAAAATGTCATGTATGATATCATGGAAGATGTAAGTCATAGCGTGTTGATAGGTAGCACCAACATTTTTCAATCCAAAAGGCATGACATGATAATAGAAGGTCCCTTAAGGGGTGATTTTGGTGGTTTTGTGTTGATCTTTTGGAACAACTAATATCTGATTATATCTCAAAAAATCGTCCATAAGAGATAACATCTCATGGCTGGCTATAAGATAAACTAATTGTTTAATGATTGGTAAAGGAAAGTCATCTTTTGGAAAGGCAAGGTTTAGGTCTCAAAATTTAGTACAGATATGAAGTACCTCAATTGATTTTTTGGTAGGAACAATGTTAGAGATCCATTCTAGATAGTCAATGGGTAGGATGAAGGAAACATAAAGAAGGTGATGAAGTTTTTCTTTCACAAGAAGAGCAATGAGATGATGCATTTTATACAATTTCTGTTTCAAGGGTTTGGCATCAGGGATAGTTATAATATTGTGGAGCATGATATTAGGGTCAATACCTGACATATCACTATAGGACCAAGAAAATTTGGTATTGTGGTTGCGAAGAAACGAGGTGAATGATTATTGTTCTATGGAGTCTAAAGATTGGACGATCTTTTGAATTCGTGGGTCATCCTGAGTGTGAATGTTTATTTCTATGGTAGATTCATTTAACATGGTTTACATGTCAGAGGGTAATGACCTTTAAATATAATAATCCTCCGCAACTAGATATGTTATAATAGAATCATCATCTTGACATTGAATGATGTTTATAGAAGGTGTTTCATTTTCAATCATGTCAGAATAAATAAGAGGATTAGAAGAGGGAGCCTCACCATCAATTTGATAGGTAAGAGGCCCTAATGAAATGGTGTTAACAAAAAAAAAATTAGGAGGGATGGATTTAGGATCTATAGACTATGTGGGAGAAGGTGGTGCGATAGGTGAGAAAGATGAGGAAGGATGTTCATGTTTGATGAGGGTGATGCAGGCCTTTTTAAAAGGAGGATACAAAGGAAATCTAAGACCAAAATGGTCTTTGTGTTTATTATGGGTACATGGTATGATGGTGTGATGACCTTATTTGTAACAACCAAAGCCGAAGCCTTTCTAGGTGCAATAGTGAAGAAAAGTGAGGGTGAAGCTACATTTGGTGAGGTAGGAGAAGTTGGATGAGAAAGGTATGGTTTGGAAGGGAGGTTCAATAGAATAATAAGAAGTGTCAAGCCCTTCATAGGTTAGATTGGTGTGAAGGTGAGGAGGTTCATATGGTATGACCTCTCCTATACAATGGTTGTAACGTAGGTGTTGGTGTAGTTTTCCATAAACCTGAGGAGTAAGGAATGTGTCAATGCTAAGGAGGTAGTATTCTCCATGTGAAAGGTGTTGAAAAAAACGTACCAAGGGGTCTGAAATTGGTACTTGAGTAGCCAATATTTAGGAGTTGTGTCAAGCCTGAGAAGATGGGGCATCAGTAGAAGGTGGAATAAGAGTGTCAGCAGGTAGGATAGATGAGGAAGTTGAAGTGGTAGATGTGGTAGGTGTGGTAGATGTGGTAGAGGTGGTTGATGTGGTACCTACCTTAATTGGGATTAAGACATCATTTGGATGGTACATCATATTGAAAGTTTTGAAAGGGGAAAAATCTTCCTGAATGGTGTAAGTTTCCCCTTCATACTCAAATATGATGCAAGATTGAAGAGTAGAAGGGACACAAGCTATTACATGAATCCAAGGTCAACCTAGTAACATGTTATATTGGAACTATCCTTTGAGAATGTAGAAGAGTTTGGGAATGGTTCACAGACCCATGCAAATGTGGAGGATGACAATGCTGAGGGTAGTGGTCATGACATCATTAAAGGATCAAAACATAATGGGGTTGCTAGACATGCAATTAGTGGGTATGCCCTTTTTTTGTAGGCATGAGAGGAAATGATATTGATGTCAGTGCCCCCATAAATCATGATGTATTTAACACGAATATCATTGATGTAGGAGGAGATGAAAAGAGGAGGATTTGGATCATTGTGGTGTGAAGGAAAAATCTCTGATTTGGAGAAATTGATGGAATTAATTTGATAAGGAGAAATGAGGGCAGCGATAGGTGAAATGTCATTGGGTGGAACCTCAATTGATTTCAAGATCTCAACGAGGGCCTGATGATGAGAATCAAAGGTCAGAATCAAGTCAAATAAAGAAATCTTCAATGGGGACTAGTGAAGTTATTTGATCATTGAACAATGCATAGCCCTAGAAGAAGTAGGTGGTGCTATCCCACCAAGGATGACTATCTTAGCGGGAGGTGTAGGTGAAATTGTGGGTGAAAGTGAACTAGAAGGGTTACCAAATTTCTATTTTCCCTTATCTTTCATGTGGTGTGAATGAGTGTTAACACACACCATTTTAATTTTAAAGTCAGGAAGAGGAAAAGATGGTTTTGTAGTAACGGGATTAGAAAAATTAGAATCCTCCTTTAAAATATCATTCTATTCAAAGAGACCATTAGAATTACAAAAATGAAGGATAATTTTTTTAAAGGGCCGTACAACTCTTGACATTATCCCTTGGTGAGCGATGATAGGCACAAATTTTTGTATCATCAAACCCTAATGGTTTAAGTTTGAGAGGTTCATAAGGTTTGATATGCGGGAGAGATATGGCATATATCTCCAATAACTGAGCGAGGATTTTAGCATAAGATCCTACCAAAATATCATAGTGAGAAGTCAGGGTTGGTTTATGTGACCTTCATGAAGAGGGTGAGGTGAGTGACCATGCTGGTATAACTACCTTTTTGGTAGGTACTGAAGGTTGAGGCTTAGGTTATGCCTTCTTGGTTAAAGGCAAAGGAACAACATGGTAGCATGAAGGATACTTAAAAGGTGTAGATATCAAAGTAAGCCAAAGTGAAAGTGGGGGTGTTGGAAAAAGTGAAGGTAAAGGTATCGAAACAAGTGTGGGAAGAATAGGAGGTAAAGGCATAGGTCATGATTGTTATGATTTAGATTTACCATAGTGAAGAGGTAGGTTAAACAAGGTGGAAGGATGTGGGCCAAAAATTGATGGCAAAGGTGAAGGTGAGTGGGAAATCATGAGAGATACCAGAGTGCAAGCGCTAAAATTTTGGGTCTTCCTTTTAGGAGTTGAAATGGATTTTGTAATGGGTGGGGATGAAGTTGACAAGTCTAGCTTCACAGGGGGATGTTATAGACTTGACACCAATAAGATCCCTAAGGTGGTTTTAGGTTTTGGTGCAGAGAAAGGATTGAGTTAAAGTAGGGCTGATGGAGGAGGGAATAGAACCATAGGCTCAGATGCAATAATATTAAACATTTTGAGTACCTTGGGGTAGATGGTTGAGGTATTTGGGGATAACATCTATATTTGGGTGGAAAATTGGAGTCTAAGGTTCCCTAGAGGGTATATTAATTAACATACTCCGTGTGATCAACCAAACAAGATAATGGTTTTGGTTTAGATGAAGAGGATGACGTGCTACTACTGATCCCTATGATGAGTTCTATGGTTTTTGAGATAGGGAAGGTCTTCTCTTCAGATTCAGAAGGTAAGAGAAAGTTAAGAAGAGCGATGGGATTTGTAAGGTATTTTGGTGAGGTATCACAAATAAAGCAGGTAGGTAAGATAAAATCCTCAATGGGTAGAGGGTGAAGAAAAGTGGATTAAATAGACAAGGTTAGCTCCTCTATGGGTTGAGGAGAAGGCAAGGTAGGTGATGTAGGTTCCTCTGTGGGAATAGAAGCTGATAATTAAGGTTCCCTTTTGGATAAATGAAGAAGTGAGTTGGGTTCCTTTGTGGGTAAAATAACTTGTAGGATGGGATCCTTTGTGAGTAGGGGAGTTGGCGCGAGAATTTCCTCAATGGATGCTAGGAGGAATCTCGATAGAAGGATTAGACATTGGGGTAAAGATTGCATGTAACATATAGACATTGGTTTCATCTTTAGAGGTCTTACCAACATGATTTTATGAAGGGGCATGGTTTGGAAATGGTTTTCAAAAAATGTACAAATTTGCATTGGTAGGTGTGTTAGGGTTATTGAGGACAAGATCACTGTTATCTAACATTCCTTGGATGATGTTTTTGAAATTTTTGCAATTCATGTCACTATGGCCTCTCATGTGGTGGTAATTACAAAAATATTTCTCCTTATACCAGGTTGGTGTGGGGTGAGAAGGATAAAAAATAGTATGTGGTTTGATATGAGGTAGAGTGATGGCTCTTGCTTCAAAACACTTGTCCAATAAATAAGGATATGGCTATCTGATGGGAGTGTAACTCCTCTGTTCATATTTGTATTGAAAAATCTGAACAGATGAAATATTGGTAGGAGGTTTGGGTTGATTTGATGGATGAGAAGGGAAATCCTTTGAAACCATCGCATTGGCAGATCTTTTGGACTTGGAATAGTTGTTAGGTGGCTTAGAAGAAGAGTCTTTGGATTTGAAGGCAACATTCTTATTACACAGTTTAAGCTTCTATTCTTCAAGAGCATGGATCTCAAGATTTCTAGCCATAGTGAAGTCCTTGTAAAATATGTGAAATGTTTGAACTTGAAGAGTTAGGGAAATGTGTCTGACACATGCCCTATTAAACAACTCTATAAGTTTAGACTTCGGTAGAGAGAAGGAGATTTGATTGATCAGGCCCCACCAATGTGCAATGAAATCAATAATAGATGTTAGTGCAAAATCACAGCACCCCTGGATGCAGATCAGGCTTTTAGGTTGATCACTTAGGCATCCAGTGTGATTGCACAACATGGAAACCTCTCTCCAAGTGTGGGACTTGTGAAACTGAGAGAGGAATTTCCAGAGAAGGCTAGTTCCTGCTCCTAAACTACCTGCCACAAGCTATTCCAGTGCAGGCAAGCTAATCTAATCCTAATCTAACCATACCAAGGAGACAGAGAGAGAGAGAGAAGGGAAAAACAATAAAATCCTACACTAAAATGGTGATACACCAGAGAAGGAGAATGTTGGACATCTATCAAAACTACCATGGGACAAAGAGAGGTGAGCAATGGGAAGGATGGACATATGCATCACAGGCCCAAGGATAGATTTCACACAGAAAATGTCCCAAAACTCCATGAACACAGCTCCAAACCTAGAATGAACATTCGAACATGCACAGATACCTGCAATGAAGAGAGGCAAGAAGAGAACAAGTGAAAACGAGCAAGGATGGACAGATGCATCACAAAACATGTTTTGTTGCTCCTGAAGTTTGCACAGAACATCATTCCATTAATAAGAGGAAAAAACGCAATTACAGAGCAAGGGAGGAGGCTCGAACTCCATTTCTAACCCTAGAGAAGAAAAGAAGGGAGGGCAGAGTAGAAAAGATGAACCACTTTTTTTTTAGCCAAATCTAGCTTTTTTACATTGCATGGGTCGAGCCCAGGAGAGAGAAAACATAGGAAAACGTGCCAGCCCATTCCTCATTGAATGCCAATGCATTAAATCAGCATGGAGGACCTTACCAACCCATACCCTGCCATCCTTGACTGATTTGGAGGAGAATATGACCCATTTGTATTAATTTGGCTGCTGAAATGTCACTTCTGGCCGTGCAGAAGAAGAATGCGACCCATGTGCATTAAACTGGTTGTTGAAACGTCACTTCTGGCCATTACCACACGTCAGAGCTGTTTCTCGATTTTCTCCCTCCAAACTACACCAAAACTCGAGATTAGCCCCAGAATCATGTAGAGGATTTCACTAGCTTTCCATTGATGTCAAGAACGTACAAATCCGAGCTCTGGGTCAAAAGATATGGGGATCTGAAGATTTAGGGCACGAAACAGACCAAGACGGATTTTGAAATATTTCCCGTGCTTCGCCACCTAGATGACACGTGGCACACATTGATTGGTCGCGTGATTCTCTCTCCTCTTCCTTTTGGTGGGCTTTCTTTTGAAATTTCCTTGTGGTCCCCTTAAACTTGGACACGTGGCGCTATTTCATTGGTTCGGATCAGTGCTCGAAAACTCATCCTTTGACTTTTTGACCTTTTCCCCTGTGACACGTGTCATGATTTGATTGATCGACGGGTCCGCCGGCTCTTTCGCGCCCTTCACGTATTTTTGTCCCGGATGTCCCAGTGCTCCTTGTGCTGATTTCGGTCGAACCGGCTGGTTCGCGTCCAGATGTCCAAAATGTCCCTGTGCTTTCGAACCGTCTATTCTCATTTCGGCCGAACCGGCCGGTTCAGGTCCTTCGCGTACTCTTGTCCCGAACTGTCCCGCTCAGCAGTTAGTCATTTTTCTTCCTCTTTCGATCGGATCGGCTTCTCGCGCCCGCCACGTACTTCTGGCCCAATTGTCCCAAATGCTTAGCGGGCTTCCTGGAGGCTTTTCAGCCGATCCACGTCTTTCTGTCCCACATGTCCCAAAGGTGACCTTGAGCAGGACTTAGCCAATTTTCATGATTTTTTCTGGATCAACCTACTTTCCTTTCTGTAACTTTTTCACATTTTCTTAGAGCTTTCTCCCTCCTTCTTCGGCCAGGGGAGTTAGAAAAATATCTGAGAGAACCTCAGAAACATGATGTTTGCTCTGAATCAATAAATTTTCCTGGGACTTGAATATTCTGATGTATGTTATCAAAATTACCCTGGGGGGTGAATTTTGGATAACAGTTTTGGCGACTTAGCGGGGTCATCTACTTGCTAGATGAAAAGACCAGTTTCCTGAAGCAATCCATTGGGCATGGAGTCATAAGCAAGCCTGAAAACTGATCTGAACTTTGAAAACTTCCCTCTGAGACACTTGAATCCCACTGGACATGGAGTTGTTCTCACCAAAAGGCCACTGAAATGAACTATGCAAGAGCAAAACTAGCAACACCAAAAACTATGTACAGAACTGAAAATCATACATGCCCCAAATGGAACATGCAGAGTGTGCACAAGCACTTCTTCTACTGAAAGAAAACCTAGCTACTCTATTCTAACTGGAAGCAAAGGCAAGCTAAACAAACCCTACAACTGGTTGTGAGAAATAGCTTCCTTTCTTCAAAATTGGCAGCCATGCAATTGATTTGGCACTGATCATGGCTGTTTGGATGGATGGAAAATCAACAAGAAGTTGGTATTCTATCCAAATCATCAAGGTATCAACTGAAAACAAATCCAATACCTCTTTTAGTTGTTCTGCATTTGGATTGGAGAGGTATGGCAGCTGATCCTTGGTACTTTGTAGCTCATCCTCATGCTCTGAAGCAAGCATGACTGGTTGTGGCTTCTCCTTTGGCTCCAATGAAGCTAAATACCTGATTGGGCAAGGTCTGATCCGTTTGATATGCCCATAGCTCTGATTTTTAACTCCAAGAATGGAGTCTTCTTGTAGACCCACCTGAATGGATGATGTGAAAGAAATGGTGGAATCCTTCTGTCCTTTCTCTTCCTCCAATGAAGAACAGGGAAGATTAGAATCTTCCAATTTTGATTCCAAAGATCTACTATAAGATGCAGGCTACTGCAAATGAAAGCTCTCCTTCATGGCAGCAGGCTCTGGTGTTTGGGATGTGGGTGATGAAAGAGAGAAAGGTGAAAGCTCAACCGGCTCATCTCCATCAAAACAGTCCTCCAAATCTGACAGGTAACTGCCTCATTGTTGTCCTGCTGCTCGTTTTCAACTTCCTCCATGGTGTCCTCTTGATCTGCAACTTGACCACCATGGTTTCCTTCACTCTCCAATATTGAGTTTGAGAGATCAAACTCTTCTTCAGTACTAGAACTTGAGAGAGATGAAGTGGGAAGAAGAATTGAAGGTTCTCCTGTAGCCTGCTTTGTGCTCAAAGCCCTTGGATCTGCACTTTTCTCCTCCACAGCTAGATTGTGCTCCTCTTCTTTTGGATTTGGAGCAGCTTCTCCTTCCTCTACTACCTGAAGAGAATCTTGCTCTTGATAAAACTCTTCCTCTAGCATGAAGTTTGTCAAGTCAAACTCTTCATTCTGCTGCTCTAGAGGACAAGTTGGGACTGCAAGACCTTCTTCTTCTGCTGCAACAGAATCAGTCCTGACCACCATTTGTTCAACCTTAGCCTCTTCTGTAGGTTTAACCATCAAGGGGATATTTTTCATCCCAAACTTGGAAGCCCAAACCTTCAAGCTGTCTGTCATTTCTTTTCTTTTTGGATCTTCCTCTTGTTGTCCTTGATGACTGATTTTTTCAATTTCTTCTTCCCCACATGGAATTGGGGATGCAAGAGGAGGGATAGGTTGAAACTCAACTGATTTGAAATTTTTTTGTGGTGGTGGAGGAGGTGAAACCTCTTGTTTCTTTGGAGGAGGGGGTATTTCTGTTAGCTCTTGTGGAGGGGATGACTGTTTGGAAGGGAAAAGGAAAGAAGAATTAAGATGGGGTGGAAGACTAGGGGATGGAGGGATGGATTCAACACTTGGGACAGCAGATGGAGGGTTTGAAACTTGACACTGCTGAAATGAAACAAATTGGGAAAGAGGAAAAGAAAAGGCATGAGAAGATGTGCTTACCCGTTGACAAGGTTGTTGAATACTTCTCTCATACACCTCTATTTCTTCAATCCACTTTGCAAGCAAAGGTAGCATTGCAATCATGAAGTCAAGCTTCTCCTGAGGGCTGTAATGCCTTGGAAAAGGTCCCACCCATGGACAGGGTGCTCCACAACCGATTCCAAAAGCTTTCATTTGTGCTTGAGTCCTGGACTGCACCATCCCCACCTCCATCTTTTGGATTTTCTCCAACAGACCAGCATCTTGGATCTGATGGTCTTCATTGTATGCATACTCTTGCTCTTGGAAATCTCCATAGCCAAACTGACTTTGGCACTGCTGCTCATATGAGTATGCATGTTGATCTCGAAGATTTGTAAAATGTGTTGGACGTGGAATATACTGCTGTTGTTGATGTGAATTCCATGATGGAAATGAAGTCATGATTGCACAACTTCATGGAATGGAAAAGAATGAAAGGGATGGAAAGAAGATGGATGAAAATGGATGGAAACGGGTCTGCAAGCTCAGAGAAATGGGTTGGTGATCAGATGGAGTTGCCAGATGTGTTTGTAAGTGCCTCCAAAGGCTGAAATCTTCACAGGAACACACCAACCTGCAAAAGATGAAGTGAAAGACCTCTAAGGTCCCACCAGGCGTGCCAAAACTGTTAGTGCAAAATCACAGCACCCCTGGATGCAGATCAGGCTTCTAGGTTGATCACTCAGGAATCCAGTGTGATTGCACAACATGGAAACCTCTCTTTAAGCGTGGGACTTGTGAAACCAAGAGAGGAATCTCTAGAGAAGGCTGGTTCTTGCTCCTAAACTACCTACCACAAGCTATTCCAGTGCAGGCAAGCTAATCTAATCCTAATCTAACCATGCCAAGGAGATAGAGAGAGAGAGAGAAGGGAAAAAACAGCAAAAGCCTACGCTAAAACGGTGATACACCAGAGAAGGAGAATGTTGGACATCTATCAAAACTGCCATGGGACAAAGAGAGGTGAGCAATGGGAAGGATGGACAGATGCATCATAGGCCCAAGGATAGATTTCACACAGAAAATGTCCCAAAACTCCATGAACATAGCTCCAAACCTGCATTGAACATTCGAACATGCACAGATACTAGCAGTGAAGAGAGGCAAAAATAGAACAAGTGAAAAGGAGCAAGGATGGACAGATGCATCACAAAACACGTTTTTTTGCTCCTGAAGTTTACACAGAACATCATTCCATTAATAAGAGGCAAAAACACCATTACAGAGCAAGGGAGGAGGCTCGAACTCCATTTTCAACCCTAGAGAAGAAAAGAAGGGAGGGCAGAGCAGAAAAGATGAACCACTTTTTTTTTAGCCAAATCTGGATTTTTTACATTGCATGGGTCGAGCCCAGGAGAGAGAAAATGTAGGAAAACGTGCCAGCCCATTCCTCATTGAATGCTAATGCATTAAATCAGCATGGAGGACCTTACCAACCCATACCCTGCCATCCTTGACCGATTTGGAGGAGAATGCGACCCATTTGTATTAATTTGGCCACTGAAATGTCACTTCTGGCCGTGCAGAAGAAGAATGCGACCCATGTGCATTAAACTAGTTGTTGAAACATCGCTTCTAGCCATTACCACATGTCAGAGCCATTTCTTGATTTTCTCCCTCTAGACTGCACAAAAACTCAAGATTAGCCCTAGAATCATGTAGAGGATTTCACTAGCTTTCCATTGATGTCAAGAATGTACAAATCTGAGCTCTGGGTCAAAAGATATGGCGATCTGAAGATTTAGGGCACGAAACAGACCAAGACGGATTTTGAAATATTTCCCGCGCTTCGCCACCTGGATGACACGTGGCATGCATTGATTGGTCACGTGATTCTCTCTCCTCTGCCTTTCGGCGGGCTTTCTTTTGAAATTTCTTTATGGGCCCCTTAAACTTTGACATGTGGCGCTATTTCATTGGTTCGGATCAGTGCTCGAAAACTTGCCCTTTGACTTTTTGACCTTTTCCCCTGTGACACGTGTCATGATCTGATTGGTCGACGGGTCCACCGGCTCTTTCGTGCCCTTCGCATCTTTTTGTCCCAGATGTCCCAGTGCTCCTTGTGCTGATTTCGGCCAAACCGGCCGTTTCGCATCCAAATGTCCCAAATGTCCCTGTGCTTTCGAACCATCTGTTCTCATTTCGGCCGAACCAGCCGGTTCGGGTCCTTCACGTACTCTTGTCCCGAACTGTCCCGCTCAGAAGTTAGTCATTTTTCTTCCTTTTTCGGCCGGATTGGCTTCTCGCGACCGCCGCGTACTTCTGGCCCGATTGTCCCAAATGCTTAGCGGGCCACCTAGAGGCTTTTCGGCCGATCCGCATCTTTCTGTCCCACACGTCCCAAAGGTGACCTTGAGCAGGACTTAGCCAATTTTCATGATTTTTTCTGGATCAACCTACTTACCTTTCTACAACTTTTTCACATTTTCTCAGAGCTTGCTCCCTCCTTCTTCGGCTAGGGGAGTTAGAAAAATATCTGAGAGAACCTCAGAAACATGATGCTTGCTCTGAATCAATCAATTTGCCTGGGACTTGAATATTCTGATGTATGTTATCAACATTACCCTGGGGGGTGAATTTTGGATAACAATAGACTCATCATCATATTAGAAAATAGAGTATAGATCTATCATAGAGACATTCGTAGAGATATTGATTAAGAAGTGATCAAGGAAGGTCTAGGCCAATTGGTTAAAGGAAGAGAATCAGTGCTTTGGAAAATCACTATACCAATCTAGGGAGGGTCCTGATAAGGACATGGGAAATTTTCAAAGGAGCAAGGTATTGTTGTGGCCTACCAAATAACAAATGTGTTTTAATGAACATACTTGCTATTGGGGGTCCTCCTTACTATTAAAATGGTTGAATTTGGAAAACTCCCATTAAATGGGATAAGGATGAATAGGTATGGATGAGTGAATGGGGTCATTGCAAATATCATCATAGGTTAGGACGTTACAAGATCCAGAAATGGAGGACCTGAGTGTTTGAAATTTATCCATCATCATCTTATTGAGATCTATAGTGGGATTTTATTGAGGATACCCCCCTGAGGTATACAGGGGTGGATAAGATAAGTGATTCATGGAAAACAATCCATTATGTTGTGGTGTTGAGTAATTGAATTGAGATATAGGCATATAAGTAGTGGTAGAAGAGTAGGTAAAATACCTTGAATATGAAGTGGAGGTGATATGATGTGTTTGAAGTAAGGTGTAGGTGGGAGGAAATTATGTAAAGATCCTCATGACAACAGGTGGATGAGTTTGGGTATAGAAACAACCAAATTATGAAAGGGGGTAAAAGATGTCAATGCAACTAGCAGTTGCATAGGAATGGGTACAAAATATATTGATGATGACACAATAGGGTCAGTAGATGTAGGTACTACAGATGTTATAGGGATAATAGGTGTCATGGGGATGGTAGATGCTAAAGGGATGGAAAATATCAAAGGTGTAGAGGCCACTTGTTAAGTAGGTGGTTGTGAGACAGAAGTGGGTAATGCTAGAGTAGTTTGGGTAGCTACATTAGAAATTTTGGATATGGTAGAGGTGGTAGAAATGGGGAGCATGGAGATAGGCATTCCATAAAGAGGCTACCCCGATGAGTCACAAGTAGAAGAATAAGTGAGGTAGTGTTGTAAGGCCTTGGTGTTGTGATCAAGGAATCAAGTGAATTCCTCATCACCCTCGGGTATGATCACATGTGAATTAGGGCCCATTAGTGAAGAAATAGAAGGAAACAAGGGGTATTAGGTAATAATATACAACTCATGAGAAAATAAAGATCTTGTGCCTTTTGGTAAGTACAAACCATATGAAAGGTAGAAAACAGGGACCTTGGGTTCTGCAGAAGTGACAAAAACTCAAAAACAAATTTTTGAAAGAATTTTTTTAGGTGAAAATAGATTTTTATTTTTTTATAGAAATTCAAAAACACAAAGACCAATAGCAGTTAGTGAACTAGTGGCGGTTAGATTAAATGAATGATATTAGTTGCTAAACTAATGTTGGTAGGAAGGTAACCGGTGTCGATTACTGTGAAAATGAAGAAATTTGAAAATTTTGAGTTAGATTTGGTCAAAAGAAGTCAAGAAATAGGATTTGTGTATTAAATCTAATCTAATACACTCAAAAAATCAGAATTAACTAGTTTTGATGATTGAGTGAGAAAAATAAAGAAAATTTATGAAGTATGTACTCACACCTCAAACAACATAAGACAAGAAAGAAAGGTCGAAAATCCACAAGAAAAAACTAGCTAACACGTTATCCTAAGAATAATATTTTAGTGTTGTGATGGCTTAAGCCTTAGGAATGACTATGAATATATAGAAGGGAATGGATGCAAGGTACCTAAAAGCAAGCTATGGATGGTTTTATGATTTTTTTGGCTGGGTTGTTATCGATATAACTTTCAGTATGTGAGGTTTGAGATCTGACATGAAAATCTAGCTAGAACACTGGTCAGGGCCCACTATCAATAGTTTTTTAAATCCTTGATAGCTTCTTCCTGGGATTTGGGGAATGTTTAAGAAGTTTTTTATTTGTTTAATTGATTTGGAAAAGAATTGTGTGCAATAGTGATCTCTGCTTTATTTCCCAATCCTTAATAAGTCATGACCTCCATTATATTGGATTGTTACTTAAACTATGTGAGTTAAAATGGAAACATACAAGGATGAAATGCAAGATTTTTAAGCCCAAATCGAGAAATGAAATTGGATGAGAACAATGATGAATAGGAAAAGAATATGTCTTTTCACTAATGCATGCAAGAGGAAATAAAGAAGGGTTTATTTTAATTTTTACAAAAGGAAAGGTATCTTTTAGAGAAATAGAAGAAGGAGAATATTATCAGAGAATAAATTTAATGAATATTTTCTAAAAATAAAACACAGAAATATGCAATCCTATATGAATAAACTAACCCAAAAAGATGAGGGTGCCAAAAATTTTGACCAATAAAAAGAGTACGTATAAGAAAAATGTTTAAGGTAAGAGCTTGGGTATGTGAGGAATACCTGGAGGTTGAAGAAGGTTGCACACTATCATAGAAGATAAAGCCAATTGTGAAGAGATCATTTTTTTCTAGGAAGGACTACCTGAGAAACAAAAAATACCATAAGATAACATTAGTAATATAGGTTGGTGGACTGCCCAGTAGGAGCTAGATTTGAGAAGCATGGTGCTTCCTAGAAGTTTTTCAATCCACATTCAAATATAACTTAATGCAGAGAAATAACATGAAAGAGGAAATCTTATTATAATGATATGATTTAGGTTTCTCACTAAAGTACAATAAGTTAGATCTAATCTAACAAATAATATAAGAATTAATCTTAAAATGGAAGTTAGTTGTTGTTGGACCCTAAAATATTGGCTAAGTACCAAGAGGTGCGTGTGAAAATTACTAGTGAGAAGAAGGGAACTCAAGGGAAAGTGCACAGGACCCGTTAAAGAAGGGTTTTAGTGAAACCAAGGTGCGTGCGAGAGGCAGAACATGGGTTTAAAGGACTTATCCATATTTGGCATTCAAGAAGAACTTGAGGAAAAGTGTGAGGACCTGAATAGGAGTGATAAGTGGATAAGGTGCCACCCTGGAGCCTTAGAGGCCAAGAGAAGGATATTCCATGCAAGGAATATTCCTAGAGACATCATTCCAGAGAGTGGAGGGTTTTCAAAGGGATACGAATTCACCTATGAAGGACCACATGGACACTTAGCATGTGATATTCTCATAATAGAATTCATGGCAGTGGTCGATGATCCTATTTAAAGAGATGCTTGGGACAGGAGTAGGAGATACATATAGAAATATATGGGGCATGAAGGGAATGCATAGAGAATGCAAAGAAAGAGGAGGGTAACAAAGTGCTGCAATAATTCTAGGGTTTAGAGTACTTAGTGTTAGAGGGTTGTAAGGGATACCATAAGCATATGTATGGGTACTGGGATCTATAATAAGGGATAGAATGAGGAAGATTACAGTTAGGATCTCATATAAAAGAGGTTTGCAGGAGTTAAGTCTCATTCATTTAATATATATGGTTTGAGATGGCCCCCTTTTAACTATAATGTGGCTACCATAACTCTTTTAAATCAATATATATATATATGGGTTTGTTTTTTACATCTTGTTTATGGGTGTAAACCCTCATTCTATATGAATTATCATGGCCTAGATGTGGTTTATTATACTTCTTATAAAATTTTTTAGCTTCTATGATTTATTAATGTATAGATCTATTAGTTGCATCTTCTACCTTTTTAAGTAAGTGAATGTACTTCTATTTCTCAAAATAAACCTCCATTAATGGTCGAACGTTCTCAAAAAGTTGACACAAAAGAGGGGCTTGGCACCCACACATGCCTTGGGTGAATTTCTAGTGTCCGTTGGGTGATAGGTCGATGTGCTCGGGGTTAGAAAGAAGTATTAAGGGTAAAATAAATGACTATATATTAGTTCTGTTACTGGGACCTTTTTTCGAATTTATTGTGAGAATGGTGCATGATGACAGAGCATTTGATCTTGGAAAATGTTGAAGCATAGTTTAAAATCATGAAGGATGATTTTTCTCAAAGATTTAATATTGGACCTGTCGACACTAAAATTTTCCTCCGTAATTTCTATTTCATTAATGTATGTATTAGGAATAGGATATTGTTAAGTATAATTAGTAGTAGCGTCTGATAGAAGATAACGATGCCATCAATATGGTGCTGCCAATAATGTGGAGTACGGTAACAGTCAAAGTACAATAGGAATGTTGTAAAAAAGTAAATATTTGTCGTAAGTGGTCCGGTAATGTTAAAATGTCAAAGTTTGGGTAATTAGAGAAGTAGGGTCTACATGATTAGGAATTAGAAATATTATATTGGTAATAAAGACAAGGAGTGAGGTCATAAATATTTTGTGTATTTTATTTGTAAAAAGTCTAAAAATGTGGAACCCATGTAAAATGATAAGGTTTATCTTATCTTAACAGATAAGCTTACATGTACAGATAAGAGTTAAGGTATGGAATATGATTCGTCAGAGTGGATTTCTTATCCTATCTTAGAGATAAGATGGATAAGCCTGGAAGTTCTATAAATAGAGAGGCCACCCCCTTCATTTAGCATAGAAGGAAGTAGTGAGAAATATTGTAGGAAGTGTGTGAAGGAAGCCATCAGTTTAAAGGTGTGTTGAAGAAGCCATTAAGAGGTGCAATTGTAAAGTTTCTCCCATAGTCTTGGTGTAAGGTAAGTGAAGTCAATAACACTTGAAGTACCTCATGGGTGAGATTGTAACAATTTCATGTTAATATTATAATTTATTTTTGATATTTCAGATTTGTCATCATTCTGGCTTATCATAGTCGATGGTATTCTTGTGTTATGTTGTTGTTTTGTTTCCAGATTACATCCACCAAACTAAAGGTTGTGCATTAGTAAATAATCATAGCACGAGGAGTTCCCGGTGAAGAATTATCATAGTGCCGGATTGGTGATGACATTTTGGTTCCTTTGGTGGGACCATTCCTCGTTGGTGGATTTTCTGGAGAGATATTCCCACTAAGTCAAAAATCAATTGGAGGGTAACCTTTTTTTTACTGTGCATAGTAGTTACCATGGTAAAGTCATTTTTACCATGAATAGTAGTTACCATGATAAAGTCATTTTTGCTGTGAATAGTATTTATCATAGTAAAGTCACTTTTTACCGTGAATAGTATTTACCGCAGTAACTTCACTTTTTACCGTGAATAGTGTTTACCACAGTAACTTCAGTTTTTACCAGCAGAAGTCAAGTGTTTACCACAGTAAAGTCAGTTTTTACCGCAGTCATTTCAAGTTTTACCATAGTTTACCGTGTAAAGTCACTTTCTATATAGTGATTCCAATTATTTGTGCACATAAGTCTTGTTGATTGTACTTGTGGGTTGGTATTTCACGGTGGTTACTTTTGAAAATGGGAAAGATTCCTATTTTTTCAGCTCAATCTAATGAAGATGCTTCTTCTTTCATTCAAGAGTTTAAACGATCTTGTATTTGTAATGGCCTTATAAGAAGGGAACAATGGACTGAATTTTTTCCTACCTTTTTGGATGGTTCAACACTTAGGTGGTTTGAAACACTAGGTGATAATGTGAAAAATTCATGGGATTTATTAACTGAAAGTTTTCTTGAAGAATTTGGTGAACAACAGAAATATGCAGATCTCATGATCGAGATCACAAAGCTATCCCAAGGAGAGAAGGAGAAGATAAGGGATTATCATGCTCGTGTTCTAGAGCTAAGGAGGAAGCTCGATGCCCAGATCCGGAAGGAAGGACTAGCGGATGGGTTGATGAATGGCATGGATAATCTCCTCTGTAAGCACTTCATTCTTGGGATGAAGCCAGAGATCAGACAACGAGTGAAGTATGACCACCCAGCTACCATTGAACAAGCAAAGGAGATTGCAAGAAGGCAAGAAGAAAGCATGGAAGAGGAGCCCAAAGAAATTGTTGCTAAAGTAGAGCCTACACCAGCACCTTTGGTCCAGAATCCACAACCACTCCCGGTGAGCACAAATATTTCTCCTAGTACATCTACTGAGTATGAAGATCTGCTCAAAAAGATGGGTCAGTTAACTATTAATCTTCTTTAAGGAAAGGAATTTAGTTCTCAGGGAGGAGATAGAGGTCCAAAAAGAAATATTTCTGAAGTTATTTGTTATGGTTGTTATAAAAAGGGTCATTATAAGTATAATTGTCCAGATAGAGCTTCTACATCTGGTAAAGGAGATAATGATAAAGGAAAAGCACCTGTGAATTCTTTTGATGTAGTAGATAAGAGCAGAAATAATGAAGTAGATGTGTTTGTAACAAAAAGAAAGAAAGAAAAAGATAATCAAGATGGAAATGATCCTAAGAAGATGAAAGAAGAAACTAGTAAGAAACATAGGAGAAGAAAGTTGGGTGTGTAGGATTTTCTGATTTCACAGGGGCAAGGACCATACTCCATCTTGGAAGATCTGTCCAAAAGGCTTGCAAATATTACATATGGTCAACTCTTGGCTATGTCTTCTGAGAAGAGGCGGGAGTTATGAGGTGGACTCAATGCTCGAAGAAGGAAGGAGGTTGAGGTCCCTGTTTTGGAGGCAGAGGCAGATCCCTATGCTCCACAAGCTAAGGTATTATGTAATGGTATTTCAATTCATGATGTCTTAGTTGATGGAGGTGCTACAGTTAATGTAATGACCGAGTCTGTAATGAATATGTTGGGTTTAAAAATTGATCACCCTTCAACACTTATGTTAAGGTCATTAAATAAAGGAAAAACTAAACCAGAAGGTGTAGTTTCAAATGTGGCAATATCTGTTATGGGTGTGGTATGTGTTGTAGACTTTCAGGTGATGAAAAATGGTACTGTTGTGTACCCAATGCTGCTGGGAATACCATGGCTAAGGAGAGTTCATGCAAGAAACTATTGGAATGAAGGTTTCATGACACTTGGACGTGGTAGAGAGAGGGTGAAGATAAATGTGATCCCTCGACATCATAAGGTAGAACCTATGGATTCAAGTGATGAAACTGATGATTGGACATCCTCTGATTACTCTAGTACTAGTGAAGTGGACATTGAAGATGAAGAAAGCGAGGTGGATGTTTCAGTCATGGATATCCTTCTAGTCACACCAACTCATGACCCCATAAAATTATCTAAAGAATAATTTGATGATCGTCTCCAACAAATAAAGATTGGTGATGCTGTGATGGAGAGTGAGAAGGAATCCTACCTCCAGCTCTTTCGAAGGTACATACACCTATTCACTTTTGATTATAAGGAACTCCATCAAGTAAGTTGGGTAGAACATTGTATTGAGCTGGTAGATGGTGCTAAGCCCATAAAGCAACTGCCATATAGAATGAATCCTAATTTTTCCAATACTGTAAAAGAAGAAATAGATAAGTTGCTTGATGCAGGATTCATATTTGCTGTGGAGAATTCAGAATGGGTTTCTCCCATTGTGATCTTAATAAAAAAGAATGGGAAGCTACGCATTTGTGTTGATTACAGGAAGCTCAATAAGGCAACAAAGAAGGATCATTACCCTCTTCCATTTTCAGATCAGATCTTGGATGAAGTAGCTGGCCAGGAGTGCTATAATTTTGTTGATGGATATAACGGCTACAACCAAGTTCGTATAGCAGAGAAAGATCAGCTGAAGACCATGTTCACCACTCCTTGGGGAACGTTTGCTTATAGAGTTATGCCTTTTGGGTTGTGTAATGCTCCAACAACATTCCAATGTTTGATGAATAGGGTGTTCAAACCCTACATTGGGACCTTCATCAAAGTATTTATGGATGATTTTTGCATCAATGGGAGCAAGTTGGACCACCTACACCAGATGGAGACAACATTTCAAAGGTTAGATGAAGCACAAGCCTCATTAAACCCTACAAAGTGTGTCTTTGGATGTTCTAAAGGTGTTTTGTTAGGGCATGTTGTATCCAAAGATGGTATTGGTACTGATCCTGATAAAGTTTCAAAAATCAAAGATTTACCATTTAGGCCATGTGGGTTACTATAGAAGGTTCATCAAGAATTTCTCAAAGATTGCACAGCCACTAACCTAGTTCTTGAAGAAGGATGTTACTTATGAACCAGGAAATAAGGTGCATGAAGCTTTTAGACAATTGAAGGAAGCCCTGGTGTCTTCACTTGTTTTGAAGAATCCAAATTGGAGCAAGCCATTCATTGTGTACACTGATGCCTCAGATACAGCACTAGGAAGTACTTTGAGCCAAAAGGATGAAAATGGGAATGAACATCCAATTTACTTTGGGAGCAGACAAATGAATAGTGCTGAGGTAAATTATACTGTAACTGAAAAAGAGGCTCTGGATATCATTTTTGCTGTAAAGAAGTTTAGAAATTACTTGCTAGGGCAAAAATTTCTAGTTGTAACAGATCATCAGGCTCTAAAATATATTGTAAATAAGCCTAACCCATCAGGGAGGATAGCAAGATGGATAATTTTGCTACAAGAATTTGAATTTGATATTATAGATAGGCCAGGAAAGAAGCATGTCATTGCAGATGCACTCTCTCAAGCCTATGATGGTTTAGGATCATCTTGTGATGATGATGATTTCCCCGATGCAGCATTGTTATCCCTTGACACAATCCCTAGTGAATACATAGATATTTAGAATTATCTGAATGAATTCAAGTTTCCTGATGGTGCCAATGCAAAGACTAAGAGAAAGATTACTCAAGCCAGTCATCCATATTCTATTCTGCATGGAGTATTATTTCGAATAGGACCTGATGGACAGTACAAGAGGGCAGTTGGACGAGATCAAGGGAAGGAACTGCTAGAGGAATTCCACAATGGTACATGTGGAGGGCACTTCTCTAGACAACTTACAGCAAGAAGGATCTTGGATGCAGGTTATCACTGGCCCACTCTTTTTAAAGATTGTTATAATTATTGTAAGACATGTGATATTTGTCAAACACATGGTAACCGTAAGACTTCATCAGCTCCATTATGTCCTATTCTTCCCCTTGGTCCCTTTGAAAAGTGGGGAATAGACATTGTAGGTCCACTTCCAACTACATCACGCCAAAATAAGTATATTGTAGTTGCCACAGATTATTTAACCAAGTGGGTTGAAGCTAGGCCATTGAAAACAACTTCCATGGATGAAGTGGCAAGGTTCATGTATGAACGCATTGTCACAAGATTTGGTTGTCCACTAGAAATTGTAACAGATCAAGGAAGCCACTTCATTAATGAGGTGGTAGAAGCCATAGTCAATAAGTTTTCTATTAAGCACAGGAAGACAACAACATACAAGCCAAGCACAAATGGACAGGTGGAACGAACAAATTTTGTGTTGTGTCAAATTCTAGCAAAAGATGCAGCCTTGCAGGTACATAAATAGGATAGAAGGATTCATGCAGCATTGTGGGCATATAGGGCAACATCAAATTCAGCAACATGATACTCCCCATTTCAGTTGGCCTATGGCATTGATCTAGTTCTTCCTATTGAGTTTGATATTCCCACTATGAGAGTTATGAAAAATGAAAGGATGGATGAAAGTGATTCAGTAAAAGAAAGGCTGGTACATCTTCATTTGTTGGAGGAAATGAGAGAAATAGCAAAGGATACAAGCCATAAGAAGAAAATGAAACAGAAGGAATACTTTGATCAAAAGATCCGGTGGTCTCCATTTCATGTGAATGACTTGGTTCTAGTA
Source organism: Taxus chinensis (assembly GCA_019776745.2). Taxonomy (NCBI): domain Eukaryota; kingdom Viridiplantae; phylum Streptophyta; class Pinopsida; order Cupressales; family Taxaceae; genus Taxus; species Taxus chinensis. The sequence goes on along the minus strand of CM034147.1, from coordinate 88,547,043 downwards.
TATGATTCCAGATACAAAAAAAGAAGACAAAGAAAATTTCTTCCAAAATGGATGGGGCCCTACAAAATAGCAGCTGTGCATGAAAATGGTACGTACCGACTGGAGGAATTGGATGACACTCCCATTACAAATGGGTCAACCACGACAAGTTGAAGATTTTCCAAGCACTAGAATAGTCTACTCCGAGGACGGAGTAGAAGCTAGGAAGGGGGAAGATGTCGACACTAAAATTTTCCTCCGTAATTTCTATTTCATTAATGTATGTATTAGGAATAGGATGTTGTTAAGTATAATTAGTAGTAGCGTCCGATAGAAGATAACGATGCCGTCAGTACGGTGCCACCAATAATGTGGAGTACGGTAACAGTCAAAGTACAATAGGAATGTTGTAAAAAAGTAAATATTTGTCGTAAGTGGTCCGGTAATGTTAAAATGTCAAAGTTTGGGTAATTAGAGAAGTAGGGTCTACATGATTAGGAATTAGAAATATTATATTGGTAATAAAGACAAGGAGTGAGGTCATAAATATTTTGTGTATTTTATTTGTAAAAATTCTAAAAATGTGGAACCCATGTAAAATGATAAGGTTTATCTTATCTTAATAGATAAGCTTACATGTACAGATAAGAGTTAAGGTATGGAATATGATTTGTCAAAGTGGATTTCTTATCCTATCTTAGATATAAGATGGATAAGCCTGGAAGTTCTATAAATAGAGAGGCCACCCCCCTCATTTAGCATAGAAGGAAGTAGTGAGAAATATTGTAGGAAGTGTGCGAAGGAAGCCATTAGTTTAAAGGTGTGTTGAAGAAGCCATTAAGAGGTGTAATTGTAAAGTTTCTCCCATAGTCTTGGTGAAAGGCAAGTGAAGTCAATAACACTTGAAGTACCTCATGGGTGAGATTGTAACAGTTTCATGTTAATATTATAATTTATTTTGATATTTCAGATTTGTCATCATTCTGGCTTATCATAGTCGATGGTATTCTTGTGTTATGTTGTTGTTTTGTTTCCAGATTACATCCACCAAACTAAAGGCTGTGCATTAGTAAATAATCATAGCACGAGGAGTTCCCAGTGAGGAATTATCATAGTGCCAGATTGGTGATGACAGACCTGAGTTTGAGGCATGTAAATGGGTAGAAGAACATTTGTATCATAAGCTAGATGAGACCTTATTTTGTTTGTTTCTAGTGGATTTTTAATGGCTCTCGGCATATGCATCTACATCAAGTTGGTACTATAGACCTTGTGTATGGACCCAAGATGAGTATCAAAGGCTACATGATGATGATATGATTTAAACGCATGTTGTTGATCATTGGTGGAGTAGACTATTGACAAGTTACACCTTGGAGTACACTATTTCTACTTATTCTTGTCCAGAGATTACTGAGTTTGAGTTCTTGATGGATCCAAGAGGATCATTCTTGCATGCTATCCCTTTATCTATAAATATCCTGATTATCACACTGAGTTTGGAAGCATTTTTGATGGCTGGATAATCTTCTTCTGAGTGTTGGGTGAGGAAGATAGAGTGGAGGAAGATGGCAGATGTTGCTGATGAAAAGGAGAGGGAAGAGAGATGACTCAAGTATAATAAATCTCAAGAAAGGGAGTTAGATAGATAACACAATGTTACACAAGTGATGGATTTAAGGAGGAAGAAATTGTGGGAATAAATTGAGTTTCATGAGGAGGACATGGGGCCTAAGCATTTTTTGCTAACCCATCTTGGCAAGTGTGGGAGAGAGACCCCTTTAGCTTTTGATGAGAGCTCATCACTTGGAGAAAGGAGAGCCATCAGGGTGCATCTGAATCCAAATAGTTACCAAGCCTTGGAACTTAGTTTTCTAAATCCAAAGATAAGTATTACTAACCTAGTTGGTATTGGTGGAAGTAACCAATCAACACCTAGGCGGTATAATTTTCCATTTGGTACATCTATGGCTGCATAATCATTCCCAGTGTTTGGAGGTATATTTTCTAGATAGACATTTGGGCATAGTACGAGTACAAAAACCTTAGGTATTGCATCTGAAAGTGGCATGGGACACACATCTAGTAGCATTGCAATATCATAGACTGTTGGCACGTAATTTAGCGCAATAGTAGGAATGCAAGGCACAACAACTTTAGGACCTTTGGAAGGTGGATCTGGTGGGTCGGGAAGATTTGAAGGATCTTGTGGGTTAGGATGGATAGGCACTAGCGGATCTAGTGGATCTGGTTGTGGAGGAAACACCAGAGGGAATCTAGGTTTTGGATCAGGCTGAAAAGGGACTCAACCACCTCAGTAAATGTTTTTTAAGATGTCTTTACATCTGTAGGATTACAAAGGTGTTGAGGATGCTATAGAACATGAACATAAATATGATTTACTATGGCGTGTGAAGGGGATCACCACCCAAGAATGGAAGGAAAGTCAGTTTTCATTAACATTAAAAGAGCACATGCATAATTGGTATCAGAAGTATAACCCCCACCAGAAAGTAGTAGATTATACCACGCTGAGTAATGCCTTCTTAGCTGAATTCCATATTCCCGAGTTTGAAAATAAGAGCATTATCATGATGAAGGAGATTCAACAAGGAATGAAAAAGAGTGTGTGGGAGTATGACACACATTTTAAGAGTCTCTTATCAAAATTTTCTTATGATATTCATCCTTCTCAGCATGCTCAATGGTTTGTTGGAGGGTTGATAACACCTTATAGGAGAACGATGTCGCATAAGAATTTAATAGACCCGCATGAGGCCTTGGAGGATGCCCTACATGCTAAGCCTATGGGAAGCATGGATACAAGTGTTAGTCCTTTTCTTGAAGCTTATATTTATGCAATGGAAAAGCAGCTAGAGAAGCTATCTACAAACTCGGCCCATAAAACTTGCAGTGGCATATGGTGCATGGATTGTGAGGTAGAGGAACATATAAAAGACATTTGTCCTCAGAGATTAGTATGAACCATGATGGTAGACTGTGATATTTTCCATGGAGATCATGATGTAAGTAGGTGTTTGCTATTGTAACATGCGATCCGTAAGAATGTGTCTCGTTGTTGCAATCTTTGCACCTCTAATATTCATAACACCAAGGATGGTAGATTAATTGATCAGATTATGATGACATTAATATTAGTGTGTGTTAGACCAATGCTACAAAAAATACCAAGGATGATGGTCATCACTATGAAGGAAACATGGATGGAGGAGCTCATGGAAGAGTCTTTTACAGAGGATTTAGAGGCCCTGGCAATCATGGAGATAGAAGAGGTTAATTCCCTCACGGAACTTGTTATAACTATAGATCCATAGAGCATTTCAAGCATAAATTTCCTAACTTTATATAGTTCTCATGGTGTGGGAAGAAGCATAGGTATGAGGATTACCTGAAGATATTTGAACACATGAGTCAGTAACATTGGAAAGATAAGGGTGTTAGGATGGTAAGCATTAAGAAATTAGACTCATAGTGGATGCCAAGGGTGACGTGTGAGTAATAATTAGAACCTATACTAGTGAAAACACGAACTAAGGATGCACGCATTGGGGAAATACCAAAATAGAGACAACTGATTATAAGAGAAGAGGCGGTGTATGTGAAGTATATGGACCCTATCCATCAGAAGGAATTCTATCAAGAGACCATGCACACAATCAGGAGTCTTCAAGGGGAAATTCATTTTCTAATGGAGCAATCTAGGAAAATAGAGTAGAAAAAAGTGTTGAGGTCCCTCATTCAAATATAGATGATTTTACAGAGGTGTGTAAGATGTTGTGCCAATAGGATATGTTTCCTCTGTTAGGAGAATGTGTTAGGGATAATTTACCAAGTGCTAGAGTAGAGCGCGAGAGGCTAGTTTTACATGCTAACTTTCCTCCCCACAACCTCAACTATGATAAAGATATTACCTTGAATGCAATTGTTGATGGATGGATCCTAAGTAATATTTTGATAGACATGGGTACAGAAGTTAATGTTCACATCTTGGACACCTGGAATCAAATGAGAAGGCCCCCACTACAATCATATTCAAATGTGTTGTATATGGCTAATAAGACAAAGGAAATGCCCAATGGTATTTTAAAAGATACTTCTATCACTATCCAAGGGGTGAAATTCATTGGGGAGTTCAAAGTCTTAGCTCTTGCCGAGGTAGAAAACTTTCTAGCATTACTTGGGTGCCCTTGATGCTATAAGAAAAATGCTAAATTAAAGGGGTATACAATTTTTGAGAACAAATAGGAACATGTTATGATTCCTTTGATGGATGAGAAGTCAGTTCCCTATATTGAGCCTTTAGGAGAAGAATACCTAGACAAAATTTACATGCGCACTATATGGGACCCTAAGGTTGTGCAAACAACAAATGAGAGCATTATTCAGTGGGAAGACACTTAATATATAAGTGATAAAAATAATGTGGCATGTGAAAATTAGGTGCATGGGACATATGAGTTATTCAGAAGGAAGTTAAGAGGATCTATGATGAGAGTGGCAAAGACACGCTAAGTTAAGCACCTAAGACGAAATAAGTTGCCAAGTTATTCTGGGGGAGCTAACCCTGATGTTTTCCTACGAGAAGTGGAGATCAAGTGGAGTTGTGAGATTGAAAGGAGAAATATGCTTAGCTATACCTTGCTCGGGACTGCAAAATATTGGTGGGTGACCCATTGTAATAATATTCTACAGTGGTAAAAATTAAGAATCACATTCTATGTTATATTTTTCCAGAGCAATACACCTACTATCATACAAGATTATCATGGGAAAGAACCCACCGCGTTTCATATACAAGCATGTGAGAAGGACTAGATTAAAGGTGTAGAAGCCTTACCACCTTATTTATGGGTGCACAAGCTATAATCCACCTTACACGACCACAAAAATGCATGGTACATTCACTCATAGATGTGCCATCAGATAGGAAACTAGTAGGAGTTGACAGCTAACCTCCTTTAAGCTTTCAAATATCGAATTACTAAGCCATCGGTGGATGAGGCATGCAGGTTGTTAAGTGCCTAACTATGGGAGATAGTGCTATGGCAGAGGATATAATACTAGAATTATTTGATGAACCTGGCTTAGAAGCATTATTTGATGAGGAAGAATAAGAGGAGATATAACTTTAGCGCACATGCATGGAAAAAGAGAAAGAAAAATTGGTCTATGTGATCATTGGTGTAGAAGTGGAAAATTTGGATGTTAACCATACTACAGCTACATGTGAAGTTATGGATAGTGCTGATGAGAAAACATCCACCTACTATGAACCCCTGTAAACCAAGAATGTTAACATTGGTTCGAAGGCAGAACCTAATGAGGCTACTATTGGAGATTACTTGATAGAAAAGGAGGTTTCGAAGATTATCGATCTGTTGTGTAAATTTTAGGATTTTTTCCCACACAGGTACCATGAGAATAAAGGATTTCATAACTCCTTGGGAGAAATGAAGATCAAGCTAAAGGAGGGAGTGAACCCAACTCAGAAGAGACCTTATCGAGTGAATCCAAATCTACGCATCAAAGTCAAGGAGGAGATTGATAAAATGATTCCATCAGGCATCATTAAGGTTGTTGAAGAATAATAATGGATAATTCTTATGGTAATTAACATTAATACGGATGGAATGATAAGGATTTGTGTTGCTTATGGGGATTTGAATGCGGTATGTGTTATTGACCCTTTTCTAACCCCCTTCACTGAGGAGATCCTAGAAGGAGTAGCTAGGTGTGAGATCTATTCTTTCATAGATGGATTCTTAGGATATCATTAGGTTAGAATTGCAAAGGAGGACCAAGAAAAAGACAAATTTCACCACTAAATGGGGAAGATTTTCCTATATACTCATTCCTTTTGGACTGAAGAATGCACCTATTGTATTTTCACACATTGTGGTGCAGGCATTTCAGGACTTCATCCATAATTTTCTTCAGGTCTACCTTGATGATTGGATGGTAATTGGATTAGTGAGGGATCATTATGACAATCTGAGGTTGATGTTTGAAATATCTCAAAAATTGAGGATATTCCTTAACATTAAGAAATGTGTTTTTGCTACCCCATCTGGAACCCTTTTAGGGCATATCATATACAAGGAAGGCTTGTTGGTGAATCCTGCCAAAGTTTCCGTTATTGTGGGATTGGGGGAACCTACCATCTAAAGTGTAGTGCATGGATACCTTGGACATACAGGGTATTAAAGGAAATTTTTTAAAATAAAAAAGTACATTTCACTAGGGAGAGGTGCAACAAATGACGTTTGATACATTGAAGAATAAGCTTATCACTACACCCATATTATGCTTTCCTTCTTGGGATAAGCCATTATGTACATGTTAATTCTTTAAAAGTGGTGACTGGGGCAATCTTAGCACTACTAAGAGAGAGAATGTTTGACCACCCCTTGTGCTTTGCTAGTAGGAAGATAACCGCACTAGAACTGAACTATACTACTACTGAGTGTGAAGTATTGTCAATGATTTGTGTGCTACAAAAATTCAGGTAGTATTTTTTGACAATAGCCTTTATATTCTACATGAACCACATGGCATTGAAGTACTTGGTAAAAAATCCCATTTTACAAGGGTGCAAATGTAGGTGAGTCATGTTGTTTCAAGAGTTTGAGTTTACGGTTGTTGTGAAACCGGGTAAGAGTAATTTGGGACCTGACCATTTATCAAGGATTGACTTAGGGGAGGATGCATAGAGCATGGAGGATATAATGACAGATGTAAAACTATTTATATTGTGGCACACACCCTCTGACCTAGAAGATATTATTTTGTTTCTCAAGATGGGTGTGGCACCGGAGGGAATGAAGACTTTGGAAAGAAAGCATTTAGCCATACGCGCCGCACCCTACATGTTAATTAGTAGAGAATTATACAAGCTAGGCCATAATGAGGTTTTGTGTCAGTGCATGTTAGAGCATGAATGTTTTGCAATCATGGAGGAAGAACATGGTGGAATTGTAGAAGGAAACTATGTAGGGAATGCAACCACACGCAAGATCCTTCTAGCAGGTTTTTTTGGGAAATGATTTACAAGGATTGTATTGAGTATTACAAGGTCTGTGAACACTGCCAACACCTTGGTAAACTAGGTAAAAGAGTTAAAATTCCATTAAGACTGATTACTAGTGTAGAACCATTCAAGAAGTGGGCAATTGACTTTATAGGCCCTATTTCCCCAGCCACACGAAGGAAAGGTTTACATTATATCATTACATACACAGATTATCTTACAAGGCGGATAGAAGCGGTTCCTACAAGGGATTGCATAGCGGTAAGAATAGCTAGGTCCTTGTGGGAAAACATAATCAATTGATATGGATACCCGTTGAGTTTAACATTTGATAGGGGTATTCATTTCTTGAATGAGACAGTTAGGATCTTATTGGAAGAATTATTGGTAGCCCACCACAAGACTACCCCTTATCACCCACAAGCTAATGGGACTGCTAAGGCATTTTAAAAAAATTGAATCACACGTTAAACAAGATTTTTGATGTGGGAAGAAAGTATTGGGATGATAAATTTTCTATTGTGTTATGGTCAACCAGACTAGTTATAAAAGACTAAACAAGGCCACACCTTTTCAATTGGTGTTTGGCACAAACATGGTGTTACCTATTGAATTCATGTTACCATCATTGTGTATAGTGTGCATAGGAGGATTAGATGATGAAAAGGTGCTTGAGGAGAGAATTGATAAGTTAATGTAGTTAGATGAGAGGCGAGCCATTGCTTGATGGAGTTAGCAAACAAAAAAACCAGGAAGAAGGCATGACATGATAGACACATCAAGAACAAACAATTTGAGGTTGGGTAGATGGTTCTATTGTATGATTCTAGGTTTGTACGCCAAGCTGGGAAATTCAAAATCCATTGGATGGGCCCATACATTATATCCTATATGTTTGATTCAGGAACTTTCCAGTTACAAGAGTTGGATAGAACATAGATACCAAGCCATTTCAATGGGAGTAGGCTGAAGCCCTACTATAAATAAGTCTTCTTTATGTTTATAAATATGGTAGTATTTGTAGTTAGCCTAGGATTTCCTTTAATGCATTTTCCATCTTTATGTTCCATTTATCGTTACTTGTTCCCTTTCTTTTTGTTTTTTGTGTGTGTGTGTGTTGTGAGCCGGTAGCCACTTGCTATATCAAAGGTTTTCTATGCGCAGAGGACCGAACATCTATTTTTGTGTGGGGTGAAGTGATGGGACAAGTAATAGAATTTGGTATTGGAAGTTATGTTTTGATGGCCTGGTATGAAGGATCAAAAGTGCATAGATTGGAAGAGCACACATAGAAAAGTAGAACATGATGGGTTTGGTGTGAGAAAGGATTTACAAAAGCCACATACAAGGGTGATAAGTGTAGGAACAACATGAGGTAGGTGATCCCAAAAATTAAGATAAGGGAAGAAGAGGTGCCTTCAGCACTAAAAGCACATGTGTAAGGGTCTTCAATCGATAAGGGTTTGTGCATGCTAGAAGGTTGTAGAATTTTTCATGCAAGATTGGGTGTGGGGGTAAAAGAACTAAAGGTTGGAATTAGGAAAAAAATACCTTTATTACAAAAGTACGTTGGTAGGTGGCATGGAATTTATTGTGGAAAAAATAAAAAGCTATAAGTAGAAGGTTAGGGTGCATTATTGTTTACCTTTTATTTGTGTTATCGAAGATATCTCATGAACTAGGGCATCCTTGAAGAAACATTATGTCAAAAAGGGTTGTGAATATTTACGTGCATAACTAGTTTGATTAGTGAACCATAGTGGAAACAAATGACATAAGCATGAGCATAGAAGGTCCTGTGAGAGGATCCCATAGGTGTTATGCCATCTTGTGGAAAAGGGATTTTTCTAGGTTAAGGTTGCGTAGTTAGGGCACAAGATTGAAGGAATTTTTGTAAAGGAGTGGAGCCAAAAAGTTGAGCAGATCAGGGATCAGGAGAAAGGAAGAAATTTTAAGGACTCGATGAAGAAATGGCACCAAAGAAAGTAACAAATTTTTTAATGAATAAGGGAAAGGGAAAGGGTAAACAAGCTATCTCCATTGGTTTCAATGAAGAATGGTACGTGAAGATGCAATATCCAGATGCCATATTACTTGGTAAGGAATGGGTATCACATGTTAGAAAGATGTTTGAGAATGACTACATCCATTGAATAAGAACTACAGAGAATGAGATGGCTTTAGAACTAGTTTTCCCTATAGATAAGAGGAAACTCGATGGAATTCCTATATAAGATGATGAGGTAAAGGTGAAAATGGAGAAGGTCGGGTTATTGTAACTCTATGAGTTTCCCTATTTCAGAAAACTTAAGAAACTATACGAATGGTTAATGTCACACATGAATGAAGACTGCTTCTACTTCGAAAGATGAAGGATGTGAATAACTCCCCAGATGATTTCTAAGTTTACTAGTCTTATCTATGAAGGAGAATCATTAGATGATGAATTGGATGATAAAGAGGCCATTAAGAAGATAGTTGAAGCCTATGCCTATAAGAAGAGTTTCCACTACTTTGATATTTCTATAATTTATGCCCTTGTAATGAGGATGTCCATGTGCTTGGTCACAAAGCTGAATGGACAGGAGAGATGGACATAGATCAACAAGGCTTGGTTGAATGTTTTCCGTAAGATCTCAAAGGGGACCATCTATAACATACCGATTTTCATAGTAGCATAAATCAACAACACAATGCCCGATGGAGAGAAGATCATGTTTGGTAATGTCCTCCTTACCATTTTATTTTTAGAGATTAGAGTGCCCAATGGGCCAGATAAATTTGTTTGGGAGTACCCAGATGAGAATGCCTCCCCCGCTAAAATATTTGAGCAATACACTGGTGACACCATGATGACCACCCATAAGGTGCACATAGAAAAATGGTATAAGAGGATGTGCGATGTATTTGGTGCTAAATGGAGAATATATAAGAAGTTACCTACTTTACTGTAAGGTGAGACTGAATTCATAGTATACTAACATTTTTGTATTGGCATGTTTACTCTGATAGATGGTGCCAAGGGTCTTTGATGCAAATTTTTGTTCTCCTTCAAAACACAATACTTCCATACTTCCAGGCTGAGGTTAATCGATTCAAAGAGGACAGGAAGATAAGGTTTGACCTCATTATGATAGAATGAGATTACCGTCAGTTGCACAAAAAATTGATATATCCCAAGAAGCATGCCTATGTGGAGAATTATGTCTCACATGACATACATATGTTCAAACTAGTAACATTTCCTATTGCTGGGAGGACCGCATCAAGGGTATACCTACATATAAGGACCAAGTATGAGAAAATCACGTACATTAAAAATTATGTCTCTATCCTAGAAGAACCCATCGTAAGGAAGAAGGTTGTGCCAAGGAAAAGGGAGAGAGAGGTGGCTCCTAAGAAAAATACACCAAACACACATATAATGCAGTATGTACGCACTAACACCTAGGCATGGAGGAAGAATTCTCCTATATAAAAACAAGATAAGACACCTAAGGTAGAGGCGCTAGAGTAAGAGAAGTCCCCTGAAAAAGAAGAATCACCAGTGAGAAAGGAGTCACATAGGGTAGAAGAAAAATAAAACTTTCCTATATTGGAATCACCAGTTCGAAAGAAGATAAGAGTAACAGAAAAGAAAAAATTAGAAGAAAAAAAGAGCATGGAGGCCAAAAAGAGTGATGAGGGTGATGACAAGCCCAATGAGGCTTAGAATAATCTTGTGTATGATATACACGAGTAAGAGGAAGAGGGAAATTAAGATAAGGATGAGGATGAAGGAGGCACTCATGAAAAAGTGGGGAGCAAGGAAGTAAACATGAAGGATCAAAAGACTCAAAGCCTAAGGAGCAGATAGAGGACGTTGTGGAGAGGGAGGTAGTAGGCATTATAAAGGAATTAATGGATTAGAAGGTGGAGCACTACACCGAGGAAGTATTAAAGGAGACAGAGGATAATGTGAGTGTTGGGAAGGAGTTTAGAAGTATTAGCAGAGACCCTAGATTAGTAGTAAGCTTCCCAAAGGCAACATGCATAGGTGGAAAGGTAATAGTAGTGGCACATGAACAATAAATGACTTATATTAATGATCCAAACAAGGTATTGTGTGCACATTTCCAAAGTACATTTCCTACAAACCAACTCCTTGCATCATCTTATTTTGATGAAGAGGATACATACCTAGGAAAATTCTATCTTGGAATTTTGAGTCCCATGTTGATGAACCCAAATTAGAGGTCAATCGAGATGCATTGATGAAGATAATAGATTCTAAGGGAGTACAACCTCTAGTGAATGCCCAATAGTTGTCTGATGAGTAAGTTTGCAATGATCTCAACAAAGTATCAGTGGAGGTAGAAGCAAGACTCTTCGGCAAAAATTAAATAATAAGGGTCTTAGAGGAAGAGCTTGAGAAGAATAATGAGGAGATCATTGAGTGGGATGAAGAGATTAAATAAAAAGAGTTTATTAGTGCATAGTTAAGAAATGAACTAAGAGATGAAAAGGAAAAGGAGTGTGAGATCCATAAGAAGATAGATGCCATTTCAGATTCCATAATCTTAAAGCACCCATACTTGGACCCACCTAAGAAGAAATATGAGTCAACCATACACTTCTTGGAAGACTTAACCCACATCCTCACCATGGAAAGGAGGCCATTAAGATTTGATTCGGTGGAAGAGGTGATAGCGTGCTAGAAGGAGGAATAAAAACTAAATATTGGGGAGACAGTTACTCAGTATTTTTAGCTCCTCACTGCTATAAATATTGTCATGCAAATGGCTGAGGATTTATATGAAAATTGCACTGATAGAGAATGGGTAGTGAGCATATTGGTTGCTACACATGAAGTGGATATAAAGGAATTTAAAGAAAAGAAAAAAAGGCAATATGGTGGAGCATGATAAGATTCTGTCCAAGGTTGAGAAAAATTTGGAAGAAATCAAAACCTTGCAGGGTTTGATTAAGAATCAATTTAAGGATATATATTCCCAGGTCACTCACAAAATGGACATGCTAGGAAATCTTAGCAAGAAACTAGAAGGCATTGTAGATACACTGAGTGCTAAGAGAAATGAATTGAGTTTTGATTAATTAAGCGCTCTAGTAGGTGACCTACTTTAATAGGCATGGGGTGAGGTAGATGCATGGGAGAATATTTAGGAAACCATGAAGAAGGAATTCCCAATCCTCCTACAATAGTAGAAGATTCTTCTATTATTTTGTTCTTTATATAGATTGTCCCAATTCCACTATTATTTATTGTTGATGCAAAATCACAACACCCCTGGATGCAGATCAGGTTTCTAGGTTGATCACTTTGGCATCCAGTGTGATTGCATAACATTAAATCCTTTCTCCAAGTGTGGGACTTGAAAAATAAGAAAGAATTCTCCAGAGAAGGCTGGTTCCTATTCCTCTGTTCAGATGCACACGAAATATGCAGAGGGTTTTCTCAAAACCTAATCTAATCTGCTAAGGAGACAAGGTAAGAGGATATATAAAATAAATCTAAGCTAGTAGAGGTGATGTACCGAGGAATGAAGAACACCTATTTTTCCAGTGAACACAGACCATTTGAATGTGATATAAGATCATGCACAGATGACAAAACCTACAGTGAAAGACCAGGAGGATGTAAAAGTGAACACAGAGAGGGCTGAGAATCATCCACAGACATGCATTACTTGCTCTAAAGATTGATACAATACACTACAGAATGCCATGAGGCAGAATAGTATTACAGTTCAAATGAGAGGTTCAAACTCCACAAATTTTCCTGAGGAGAAGAAGGGAGAGGCAAAACAGAAAAATGTTCGACCTCTGAAAAGAATCTCCTCTTTACAATATATAGAAAGAATCAGAGAGGGAAGAGAGAGAGGAAAGCCAAATCTACCCCAACCACCTCCAGGTTGCATTCCATTCATCTCATTATGGTAGAAGCGGCGGATCCTGGCAAAACGGCGAGCTGTCTAACAGAAGCGGCGAACTGTCTGCTGCATTAAAGTTGTTTGTTGAAGCATTACTTCTGCTGTTATTTCATGCCTGAGGCGTTTCTTTATTTTCTCACTCCAAACTGAACCAAAATGCAATATTGACCCCAGAATCATGTAGAGAATTTTACCAGCTTTCCATTGATATAAAGAACGTGCCAATCCGAGCTCTAGATCAAAAGTTATGGTGATATGAAGATTTAGGGCAAAAACAGGCCAAAACGTGTTTTGAAATCTTTCCTGTGCTCTGCCACCTGGATGACACGTGGCACGTGCTGATTGGATGAGCAATTCTCTCTCCTCTTCATTTCATGGGCTTTCCTTTTGAAATTTCCTTGTGGGCCCCTTAAACTTGGACATGTGGCGCTATTTCATTGGTTCGGGTCAGTGCTCGAAACCTCGCTCTTTGACTTTTGGACTATCTCCCTTGTGACACGTGTCGTGATTTGATTGGTCCGTGGGTTTGCCGGCTTTTCGCGCCCTTCACATCTTTATGTCCTGGATGTCCCAAACTGTTTGGGACAAAAACCTCCGATCCGCCTGAAATGGGCTTCCTCGTCCCTCATTTGCCGATGACACATGGCACAATCTGATTGGCTCTCGGATTTTTCGGCTATCTGCATCCCTCGCGTCCCTGTGGCCCAAATGTCCCAGTACGAACTTTCTTTGTTTCAGCTGAACCAGCCGGTTCGCGTCCATTTGTCCCAAATGTCCCAGTGCTTTGTGGGACAAATTCTTTCGATTCACCCGATCCGGCCGATTCGCGTACTTCTGGCCCAGATGTCCCTTTTGCTTCCGAACTGTTTATTCTCATTTCGGCCGATCCAGCCGGTTCGCGTACTTTGCGTACTTGTGTCCCGTTTGTCCCGGATGAAGACTTGGGAAAATTTTTTCTTCTTTTGGCCAATTCGGGCATTTCACGTCCCGCGCGTACCTGTGGCCCAGATGTCCCTTTGCTTCACGGGCCGCCTGGAGGCTTTTCGGCCGATCCGCGCCTAGATGTCCCAAATGTCCCGACTGCTCCTAGGACTAGGACTTAGCCATTTTTCGTGATTTTTCCTGTTTCAATCTACTTGCCTGGAACTGCAAAACTCTGATGCATGTTATCGAAATTTACCCTGGGGGGGTGAAATTTTGACAACAGTTTTGACGACTCAACGGGGTCACCTGCCTGCTAGGTAGAAGATCAGTGGCCTTTTAGCGATCCATTGGGCATGGAGTTATAAGCAATAACCTGAAACGAGCCTGATACTGCAACTTCTTCTCTAGCAACACTTTGAACTGTAAAAAACAACCTGAGAGCAGCAAAACCTATGCCAAAGCACTTAGGGAAATAGAAACCTAACTACCACAGGACAATGTGCATACGCACTTAGAGGAATTAAAAAAAGAAATCCAAACTAATATTTACAAGGGCAAACCTTTTCTTTTTTAGTAGTAATGTTTAAGATAGATTCCGTTAACCAGAATCGGAAGTTCCTCTCCATCCAATGCAGACAATTGGAAGGCATTACTATTTTTGCATCCCGTGACCATGTAGTGACCACTCCAGATGGCATCAAACTTGGAATGCCTTCCTAGTTTTGCCTGATCTGCATCCCATTTCAGAACTAGGTCCCCTTCCTGGAAGGTCCTTGCTCTTGCTCTCTTATCAAACCATCTTTTTACTAAGGCCTGATCCTTTTCAATCGTCTAAATTGCATGTTCTCTGATTTCTTCTAATTCCATCAATTCTGCATACCTAACCTCCATTGGTTTGAACTCAGATAACTCAAACTGCTTCATGAGCTCCAAGGCTGGCAATTCTAATCATATAGGCAATACTGCCTCCTTCCCATAGACCAACTTGTAGGGAGAATTACCTGTAGACCTCTTTGGTGTTATCCTGTCAGCCCATAACACTGATTTTAGCCTTGTATGCCATGTTCTTTGATTTTCATCCAGAGTCCTTCTGATGATTTTTAGCAAATTCTTGTTTGTGGACTCTGCCTGTCCATTACCCTGCGGGTAATAATTTGAAGAGGTGCTCAAATAGATTCCATTCTTGACAGCCCATTCTGTAATTTTTGAACCTATGAATGCGAATGCATTATCTGATATGATGGTGGCCGGCACACTGAACCTGGTTGCTATTTCTTTATAAAAGTCTAGTATGTTAGACTCACTTGCCTCTTTGAGCGCTACTGCTTCGGTCCACTTGGTGAAATAGTCTGTCGCTGTAAGAATCCACTTGTGGCCTTGACTCGAATTGGGATTGATGACTCCAATGAAGTCTAATCCCCATTGCATGAATGGATGATCTACTGAAATTGGACAAAGGGGCAGTGCTGCTAACCTTCCTTTCCCTGTGAAGAATGCACATTTCTTGCATTTCTTAATCCATGAGTAGCAATCATTGAATACAGTAGGCCAATAGTAACCAGCTTTCATGATTTTGAGAGCTGTTACTCATGGGGTGAAATGGCCTCCTGCCTCCCTGTCATGGAACTCGTGTAAGATCCTCTCAACCTGACCTGTCCCAATGCATCTTAATAGAACACCGTTGATGTCTTTTTTAAACAAAACACCATCAACAAGAACATATGGAACTGCTTGTAATCTGAAGTACCTTCTTTTTGCTTTTCTCATTTCTAGAGGGCACATTCCCGTTTGTAGGAAATGTATCATATTCTGAGTCCAACAGGGAGTGGACACATCATCATTTTCCTGTTTTTGATCATCTTGTAATAGCAGGACAGCGTCTTCTTCATCTTCTGGGTTGTCTGGTTGTTTGGAAGCGAGCTGCTCACACAAACCTTTGCCTCTTACTAGCTTGGTGATCTTGATCTCAATGTCATACTCCATGACACGGGTGATCCATCCTACCCTTTTCTCATTCAAATCCTTGTTGAGGAGGAAGTCCTTAACCCCAGCATGTGAGACTAGCAACTGGACCTTGTTGTTTGAGACTAAATGATTGAATTTCTTCAAGCTTCTGATTACTGTAAGCACATGCTTTTCAATAAAATATTACCTCACTTCGCAGTCATCTAGGCTCTGGCTGAAGAAGGCAATCGGTTGTTCATCATTATCTTTGTTCTGCTATACCAGAATAGCAGAAATAGTGTCATCACCTCTAAATGCATAGAGGATGAAATCCTTGGAAAAGTCTGGGTTGATGAGAGTGGGTGCTTGGGAGATGGCTTCTTTGATTGCTTCAAAACTCTCCTTGCCTTCTGCCATCCACTTGAAAGCCATGCTTTTCCTTAACATTTTGGTGATGGACTTGACAAGGGCTGCAAAATTTGGGACAAACCTCCGAACAAAGTTTATCCTTCCCAGGAAACTCTGAAGGGCTTTCTTGTGGCTTGGCAATGGTAGTGCTCTTATGGCTTCAACCCTCTATGGATCAATTGCTAATCCTTCCTTGGAGACAATATGGCCAAGGAGCTTCCCTTCATGTGCAAGAAAGATGCACTTCTTAGGATTCAAAGACACTCTGAACTTTCTACACCTCTGAAACACTTGCCTGAGGTGAAAGAAATGGTCTGCTGCATTCTTTGAGAAGATAGTAATATCATCTAGGTATATCAGCACTATCTTGTTGATCAAGCCTTTGAATGCCATATCCATAGCTTGCTGGAATGTTGCTCCAGCATTCGACAGTCCAAATGGCATCTTCTTGTAAGCATATGTGCCCCATTTGGTTGTGAAGGCTGTCTTGAACTGGTCTTCCTCCTTCACCATAATCTGATTGAAGCCTGAGTAACCATCAAGTAGTGAAAACCTTTCTGAACCAGCTACGACCTGCAATATTTGCTCCATGGAAGGGAGTGGATAATGGTCCTTGAGAGAGGCTCTATTCAAATCTCTGAAGTCAACACACAACGTGATCTCTCCACTCTTCTTCCTAACTAGAACTAAGTTGGCAACCCAACTAGAATGCTTGATTGGGAATATGATTCTTGACTCAATCAGCTTGTCCAATTCTTTCCTGATGAGAGGCTCCATGTGTGGATTGACTGGTCTCTGTTTCTGCCTAACAGGCTTAGTATTTGGATCCAATTCGATGGTATGCTGAGCTAAGTTGGGATTGAAACCTTTCAAGTCTTCATAGCTCCAAGCAAACACGCCAGGGAATTCTTGATATAGCTGTATAAACTCACACCTTTCTTGCTCAGTTGTCATCTTTCCAATTTGCAATGGCTTATTCTCTTCTACCAAGATGGATACCGAATCTTCTTTCTTGACCTAAATTTTTGCTTTCTCCTTTCTAAACTGATCATTGGGGTTAAAAATGGACTCCAAAGTGATAAGTCCCTTGGGCAGCTTGTCAGTTCTCGGCTATATCACTTGGTCACCATATTGTTGTTCCAACTTTTCTTGATTCTTAGCTGAGAACTCAACTTCTTCTTGCAAGAAATGGATGATTTGATGGTCATTCTCAAATACTTGCCAACTGACATCGTTATCCGGCACTGAAGGCCTCACAATCACGTGGATGTTTGGCTGTACCTTGTCTTGTTGAATGTTTTCTACAATGTCAAAGGCTGCCCCTATTGCTGTAAGCCTATCAGCAGCTTGATTCTCTTTCCTAGGAATGGCTTTAATGCCGAAACCCTCAAAATCTTCCATGAGGTCCCACACCCTGTTCTTGTAGCACCTGAGTAGATCATTTTTGGCTGCATGTTGTCCCTTGACCTGATTTACAATCAATTCACTATCCCCAAAGACTTGCAAGTTCTTTATTTTTTTCTTGATTGCCCAATGCATCCCTTGCACCAAGGCTTCATATTCAGCAGTGTTATTGGAGCATGCAAATTGAAATCTAAAAGCTGAATAGTACTTTACTCCTTGAGGTGAAACAAGCATGGCTCCACCTCCTACACCTTTTCTACTCCTTGATCCATCAAAAAACAGCTGCCATACCTCATTGTCATCCTTGTGGTTTTGCTTGGTGATGCTAGGAATAGGTTGACTTTCTTTGTGTATACAATAGACTCCTAGCTCAGATTCTTCTATTCCTTGATAAGGATCAAAAGCATGCACCTTGTTTGCCCATTCATCAAGATTCAAATATGGGATACTTCCAACCTTAGTGTCAGCTTCATCAGTGCTAGGGTGATCTTCTTGATCAAATGCTGAGCAATTGACATTAATCTGACTTGGAGTGTAGGGCTCAATATGGAAGTTTGTAATAGGTTCAGATCTGATTGTGGCCTTAGTTCCATAACTTGTCGTGAATAGCATGTGAGGCCAATCAGCGGACAAATATCCCCCAATCTTGGCAGTAAAGTCCCTTGACAAACATAGGGAAAAGAGTGGTGGAAGGTCTATGACTAACACATCTTGTAAAACAACAACATTTGGACATGCGTGCAAGGTAAGACTCAAATTTCTAATCACTCCAACTGTTGCTATTGCTGTCCCATCCAACTGCACTACCCCTTTGGATGTTGTTTCATACTGAAGCCCTAGCTGATCAGCTATTTGTTTGGGCATGACAGAGCTACTTGCTCCAGAATCAATCATGCAATTATGCACTAGCTGATTTCCAATGATTAATGAAACATAGAAAGGAGGGCGTTTCAACATCTTACCTTGTTGTCCTCCATGATTTCCTTCAGATTGGGTAGCATTTGTAAGCACTTTGTCTTGCATCTGCTGATTCGAAGCTGGCCAGTCCTTCATGGCAGCTTACAGCAGATCTCTTTGGCCTGGGATGCATAGGGATTCCCACATAGATATATTGACATTTGTCTTCTTCATCAGATCAATGATACTGAATGGTGATGAAGGATCTCTCTGTTGTCCCTTGGTTTGCACATTTACTCCCTGTATGTGGGCAGCAACAGCTGGCATTTGAGTTAGCCTAGGGGCTGTTCTTGGCTGCCCTTGTGCATTTGAAACGGGATTCTGCTTGCCAATCATTTGTGGAGCCGTGGAAGGTTGTGGATTGGCTGGGGCTAATGGTTGCTCTTCACCCAAATTTCTCCTTTTTGACTTTGTGTTTGCTACAACACCTTGAGAAACTACCTGGTTCATGCCACAAAAATCCTCTGCTTGCCAATTTACCAATGTGGTGTCATTTGGGGCTGATTGCTGTTGGAATGTTTCTTGTTGTTGGCTGTTTTCTTGACTGTTCTCACCCTCCACACCAGTAGTTGTTACCATTAAAGCTTGAGTCAAAGAACCATTGAAGCACATGGATTGATTATGAGGCTCATTACATGGAAAACACCAATCATACTCCTGGGCAATGTTGTTTTGTGCTAGTACTAATGCCCTAGAGGCAGATATGGCATTTGGATTATAGGGCTGGAATGGTCTATTGACAGGATGCCTTGTTTGATTCATATTTGCAGCTGGATTAGGTGTCCTTTGAGGCTGATATGGCTGCCTATTAGGTTGAGCTTGAGGCTGATATGAAGGTCTAAAACCTTGAGCTTGCTGTCTTTTGAGAGTGACCAGCTCATTACCTAGATTTTACAATTGCTTCATGACCTCTTGAAGCTCATTTGGGGCACTTGGAGATGAAGTGGAAGCTTCATTTGAACTCTGATTTCTAGGAGTGGGAATAGGAGCTAAGACAGGTGCTTGACTAGCACTTGGGCTCTCTAAACTTGGATATAATGGCATTGGAGGCCTAGGAGCCAATTTACCAGCTTGGATAAGATAGTTTTCAGCTCTAATGGCAATGCTATAAGCAGCAGGTAAGGTTGTGCCTCCCATAGATTGAATTAATATAGAAATATCAGAATTCAAAGCTTTAAGATAGTATAGAAAAGCACCTTCTGCTGTTGGCCTGACTGCCACTGGAATCCTATCCCAAGACCTTTGAAATCTGAAGTTGAAATCAGTCAGCTACTCGTTGGGGGCTCTCTTGATAGTTGTCAATTGTTCTAGTAGAGACAAATTGTCTCCCTTTTCTCCAAACTACTCATGAAGTGCAATACACAGCTGATTCCAGTTTGTGATAGAGCCAGCTCTAAGGCTCCTAAACCATTGCAATGCTTTCCCCTTGAATGAAGATGCCAGCAATTTGACAGCTACATCCATTTCATTTATCTCATGGATTACACAGACATTAGCAATGTATTTTACATGATCACCAAGAGTGGTATGATTTTCTCCAGTAAAAAATGGAATGTTCTTCAATGCTGCAATTAGAACTGGATTCTGTGCATTGAGGGCGAGTGAGCTGCTGCCAGTGAAATTGATAAAGGGATTTAGTGGTTGCGCCATTCTGATTGGTCGAAGGACTCTTGAATACTGAATGAAAGGCCGAGCAGGTGGAGGAGTTGAGAGAGTTCTGTTTGGTGGAGATGGAGACCTTTGAATCCTTCTTCCTCTTTGCCTTCTTCTTGGAGATAATTGCAGGTATTCAAACAACACTTCTTCTTCTCCAACTCTTGACCTTGTGATTCTTCTCATAAGCTCTCCCTGGCACTGATGAAACCAGTTGATCTTCCTTTTGGAGTCGCCAGATATGTGAATAATAGCTCTTTTCAAGCAAGAAAATTACAGCAGATGCATATCAACTTTGCTGCAATAAAAATGAGACCTCTAGGTCCCACCGGGTGTGCCAAAACTGTTGATGCAAAATCACAGCACCCCTGGATGTAGATCAGGTTTCTAGGTTGATCACTTTGGCATCCAGTGTGATTGCATAACATTGAATCCTTTCTCCAAGTGTGGGACTTGAAAAATGAGAAAGAATTCTCCAGAGAAGGATGGTTTCTATTCCTCTGTTCAGATGCACATGAAATATGCAGAGGGTTTTCTCAAAACCTAATCTAATCTGCCAAGGAGACAAGGTAAGAGGATGCATAAAATAAATCTAAGCTAATAGAGGTGATGCACCGAGGAATGAAGAACACCTATTTTTCCAGTGAACACAGACCATTTGAATGTGATATAAGATCATGCACAGATGAGAAACCCTGCAGTGAAAGACTAGGAGGATGCAAAAATGAACACAGAGAGGGTTGAGAATCATCCACAGACATGCATTACTTGCTCCAAATATTGATACAATACACTACAGAATGCCATGAGGTAGAATAGTATTACAGTTCAAATGAGAGGTTCGAACTCCACAAATTCACCTGAGGAGAAGAAGGGAGAGGCAAAATAGAAAAATGTTCGACCTCTGAAAAGAAGCTCCTCTTTAAAATATATAGAAAGAATCAGAGAGGGAAGAGAGAGAGGAAAGCCAAATCTACCCCAACCACCTCCAGGTTGCATTCCATTCATCTCATTATGGCAGAAGCGGCAGATCCTGGCAAAAACGGCGGGCTGTCTAACAGAAGCGGCAAACTGTCTGCTGCATTAAAGTTGTTTGTTGAAGCATTACTTCTGCTGTTATTTCATGCCAGAGGCGTTTCTTTATTTTCTCACTCCAAAATGAACCAAAATGCAAGATTGACCCCGGAATCGTGTAGAGAATTTTACCAGCTTTCCATTGATATAAAGAACGTGCCAATCTGAGCTCTGGATTGAAAGTTATGGTGATCTGAAGATTTAGGGCAAAAACAGGCCAAAATGTGTTTTGAAATCTTTCCCGCGCTCTACCACCTGGATGACATGTGGCACGTGCTGATTGGACAAGTAATTCTCTCTCCTCTGCCTTTTGTGGGATTTCCTTTTAAAATTTCCTTATGGGCCCGTTAAACTTGGACATGTGGCGCTATTTCATTGGTTCGGGTCAGTGCTCGAAACCTCGCCCTTTGACTTTTGGACTATCTCCCTTGTGACACGTGTCGTGATTTGATTGGTCCGTGGGTTTGCCGGATTTTCATGCCCTTCGCATCTTTATGTCCCGGATGTCCCAAACTGTTTGGGACAAAAACCTCTGATCTGCCCTGAAATGGGCTTCCTCATCCCTCATTTGCCGATGACACGTGGCACAATCTGATTGGCTCTCGACTTTTTCGGCTATCCGCATCCCTCACGTCCCTGTGGTCCAGATGTCCCAGTACGAACTTTCTTTGTTTCGGTCGAACTGGCCAGTTTGCATCCATTTGTCCCAAATGTCCCAGTGCTTCGTGGGACAAATTCTTCCGGTTCGCCCGATCCGGCCGATTTGCGTACTTCTGGCCCAGATGTCCCTTTTGCTTCCAGACTATTTGTTCTCATTTCGGCCGATCCAGCTAGTTCACGTACTTTGTGTACTTGTGTCCCATTTGTCCCAGATGAAGACTTGGGCAAATTTTTTCTTCTTTCGGCTGATTCGGGCATTTCACGTCCCGCGCATACCTGTGGCCCAAATGTCCCTTTGCTTCACGGGCCGCCTAGAGGCTTTTCGCCCGATCCGCGCCTAGATGTCCCAAATGTCCCGACTGCTCCTAGGACTAGGACTTAGCCATTTTTCGTGATTTTTCCTGTTTCAATCTACTTACCTGGAACTGCAAAACTCTGATGCATGTTATCGAAATTTACCCTGGGGGGGTGAAATTTTGACAACATTTATTCTTAGAAGAAGCAAGTTGTTTTTGAGGATGTAGAACACGTGTAATGTGGGGTGATGTTGGACCCTAAATTATTAGCTAAGTACCAAGAGGCACACGCACAAGAATAGTGAGAAGAAAGGTGCTTAGGGGAAAGCATGTAGGAAAAATGGGTTTAAGAAGGGTTTTAGTGAAACTAGGGCATGTGCGAGAGGAAAAACATGGGTTTAAAGGACTTAGCCATATTTGACATTCTAGAGGCACTTGAGGAAAAGCGTGAGGACTTGACTAGGTGTGATAACTGGATAAGGTGCTAGCCTTGATCTTTGGAGGCCAAGAAAATGATATTCCATGCAGGGAATATTCCTAGAGACATCATTACAGAGAGTGGAGGGTTTACAAAGTGATAAGCATTCACCTATGAAGGACCAGATTGAAACTTGACATGTGATCTTCTCATGTCAAAAGTCATGGCGGTGGTCGATGATCCTATTTAAATATATGTTTGGGTTAAGAGAAAGATATATATATATATATACATGGGGCACGAAGGGAATACAAAGAGAATGCATAGAGAACACAGAGAAAGAGAAGGAGGGTAACGAAGTGTTGGAGTAATGCTAAGGTGTAGAGTACTTAGTGCTAGAGGGTTGTAAGGGATACTATAAACATATGTATGGTAATGGGATCTATAATAAGGGATAGATTGAGGAAGAGTATAGTTAGGATCTCATATCAAAGAGGTCTGCAGGAGTTAAGTCTTTGTCATTTAATATATATGGTCTGAGATGGCTCCCTTTTGACTATAATGTGGCTACCAGAACTCTTTTAAATTAATATATGTTGGGTTCATTTTTTACATCTTGTTTATGGTTGTAAACCCTCATGCTATATGACCTATCATGGATTAGATATAGTTTATTATAATTCTTATAATGTCATTTATCTTATATGATGTATTAATGTGTAGATATGTTAGTTGCATCTTTTACCTTTTAATTAAATGAATGTAATTCTATTTTTGCAAATAATCCTATATTAATGGAAAAACCTTCTCACAAAGCTCACACAAAAGAGGGGCTCATTACCTATGGGTTCCTCAGGTGAGCACCTCGTGTCCACTAGGTGATAGGTCGATGCGCTTGGGGTTAGAAACAAGTATTAAGGGTAAAATAAATGACTGCATCTGTCTGGGCCTCAGGTTTAGCAGAGGGTATTAGGGAGATCTGGGTGAAGTATTAGTTGGTTTTGAGAGGTTTTGGGTGAAGTTATAGGATTTCTAACTTGGGAAAAAATATTAGGTACCGAGACTTATACCGGTGTGGTAACAGATGTTGGTAACTGGTTATAGCTAGTATCGGTTGGCTAATCGATCATGGTAGGGGAAATTAGGTGCCAAGTTATAAATAGGGTTATTTGGGGTTATCTGTGATTTCAAAGAGTGTTGGAAATGCTTAGTTACAATAGTAGGATTTATGTGAAGACTCAACAAGGGTGAGATAGGTGATTGGATATGGAAAAGGGATTAGGCTGGTAGGGTATCGGGTAGATGGGTGTAAGGATATATAAGGGGTAGAAGCATCTTGTATGATAACAAAATAAAGGATTTTAATACCAGAAACTAATGAAAATTAAAAACTAGATTAGAATACTTATCTGGAGATTGAAGGTTGATGAATGATGGTTGTTTGTAGGTGCTTGGAGAAGAAATAGGTCTAGATCCACTGCAAAAACAATGAAGGATTGATGCTTCCATGTGTGAATGATCTGAGGATCTTGAGCAATAAGCAAATTATTGATGAGGAATGTGGGTGCTCAGGTACTGTATTGGTCATCAAAATCCCATTTGAATTCCTAGATGCAAGAGCTGATAATTACAGAACTCAAAAGACAAGATGAAGGAACCTAATAAAATGGTTTGAATTTATTATTTAAATAAACTGATGGTGGTTAGGTGACCAATGATGGATGAGGAATAACCGACGTCAGTTAGAAAGAAAAGGTCTTATTTTTCCAAAATAACATTTTCTCTCCATTTTTAGCATTGGCATAGTTTTTATGGACTAGGAGTCCGAGATGACATTAATTGAAGCAATAAATTGGTAGGAGGGATAATAGGTAATGAATTTTAGGGTTATAATGATTACTAGTTAGTTAAGGGGAGTGGTGACGTAGTCTAGGTTAATAAATAGGCATGAATGGGTCCATGGTGAGGTAGATAGGTGAGGTGGAGGGTTGAGGGAATTTTTAACTTATTATGGGTAATTAAATTAATAATAATGTGTGAAGGGGTCATGGTAAGGGTTATGTTATTCAAAGGGTGCCTAGAGGGTTGCGACCCAATTTTGGGTGTCTATAGAAAATAAAAAGAAAAGAAACATACTTATTTTGTCAAAAATAATAAAATGACTAGTCTTGTACAAAAAGAGAAGAAAAAAAAGAGGACTCAAAATCAAAATATGCATTGAAATAAAAAATATGCATGAAGATAAGTGTGGGGGATTGATGAGACCAAACTAAGTCTTATCTATTGCACAAAATAACATTATTCCATCTCTTATAAAGTGGATTTATATGTAGTCTCAAGAACTAGATAACTTATTTCAGAGAAAATGTATAATATATATTTGTTCTATTTTTGAAAATTCAATTGCAACATGAATATTTTCATATCTTAAAATTTCTTGTAAATTAGAGTGCAATATTATGTATGAGTAGGTCATTTGAAAATATCTGAAAGATAAATCAATTTATAAAACTTTTGATTATTCTATAGAATGTGTTATAAAAAGTACATGACTCACATAGCCAAAGTGTAGGACTTAAAATTCCAAGAGCAAAATACTCACAAAGATAAGAGCGTAGGACTCGTATGTCATAGTACATAGGAATCATAGAAAATAATCTCTAACAAAAGTTAAAGATCTCAAAAATAGAAACTAAGCTAGGTTTTTGTTCCTCTAATTTCTATTAGTAAAACCCTCTCTCCATTTTTACAAAAAAAATGGTTATGAAGATATCAACATTTGAATGAGGAGGTCTTCAAGCACATGACACACACAAGGAGCATTAGATTCACTCTAACTATAATTTCAGATCTCCAAATGAGAAATTGAAAGTGGTTTTTGTTCCTATTATTTCTAGGAGGAAAAATATCTCTCTTTTTTTACACAACAATGATGGTTATGAAGATATCAACATTTGAAGGAGGAGGTTTTCAAGCACATGACTCATACAAGTAACACCAGATTCGTTCTAACTAAAATTGTAGACCTCTAAATGAGAAAATGAAAGAGTTTTTTGTTCCTCTTATTATTATTAGGAAAAATATCTCTCCGTTTTTACATAGAAAAAATAATTGAGGAGATATATTCATTTTAATTTTCAATAGAATAAGGTTAAAGAAAATTAAATAAGACAAAAAGAAAAGGTTCAATAAAAAATTGATATCTCCCTTACTTCTCAATGAAAATAACACTTTCAAAATATTTTGGAAATATTTCAACAAGGAACACAAAACCTAGAAAAGGTTTGAAAATATTCTTACAATAAAATTCACAATAATGATTAGAAAATTAGGTATGACAATATGGCATGAAAAATATCATGTTGAAAGATTCAATCTTGTAAGAGAAAACTTGGAAAATGTAGAGAAGTATTTAAGTGCATGTGGAAGAGGTAGTTCAGTCTAGAGTTATAATATTTGATTAATTCTCTTCCACATTTGTCTTCTTGTTAACTGGAAGAAGTAATTAAGTGCAAGTGGAAGAGGGAGTTCAATCTATAGTTGTAGTGTTTGATTAAATCTCTTCCACATTTGTCTCCTTGTCAAGTGGAACAAGTAATTAAATGTGAGTGGAAGAATTAGTTAAATTTGGAGTTGTAGTATATGAAAATTTCCTCCCACATTTATCTCATTGTAAAGTGGAATATGTTTTCAAGTCTTTCCCAAGATTATAAGTAGGTATTTATATAATCTTGGAGCATTTTCCAAGGGATGAGTTATAAATATCTCTCCAAAACACTCAATGCAATAGAGATAGAAGATGGATGATTTTTGTAACATCATTTCTAATTATTAAACTCAGTTCAAGTATTTTGGCATAAGCTTATTTTTATTTTTTCTAACCCAACTCTGAGGGAAGAGAAAGGGCCCACTCTTACCCAATGAATATGGTTTATTATTATTTTTAGAATAGTTCATAATTTTTGTTTAAGTTAGATTATTTAAATCAACATTGTGTGTTTAATTTTATTTTGTTTGTGAAGCTTCACTTTCATTTGTTTACTGTCATTTATTTATTTCAGTTATTTATTTTAGTTTGTTAGATTATATTTTATTTTAGTTATTTATTTCAGTTTGTTATTTTAGATTCAATTTTAGTTATTGAAATTCATTTCAAGCATTTTCAATTCTAGAGAAACAAATTGTAAAATCATTGTTTCCTTTAGCACCTTTTGCAGTTATCCTTGGATGCCACCTGGTTTTGAAATTATTTAAGATTAAATGATGAGGACTGCAATGAACCTCATAAAAAACCTAAGAAACCTTATTTAGAAGTGGTTAAAACCACTTCCAAGCGGGTTTACCTACTTTTCCCTGATCTTGAACAGAATTACTGGCGATTATAAAATCATCGCTAAACCTCCTTCAAACATATCTGAAGCATTTACAATGAATCTTTGTTCCACTCCAAACCTAGACGACATCAACACCAAAATTTTGACATCCTCAGTAACTCTATCAAGTGCTTGTATCATCCAGAAATCTTTATAAGGCTTCTTCATCTCTATCCACTTGTTTACATAGCCATTGTAAGTTATCTACGTTCATTTACATAATAAAACTCTATAAGCCTTATCTATTAGTATAAATTGGTCATTAAATAAACTATTTTACAACTAACAAACATTTTATTAAGGAATTAACCTTTGTCTCAGTAATCACCAATGATTATGTATGAATTGTTAGTGATTCTACCAAAATTATAGTAATTTCTATCATTTTATCATATTTATATACTTTCAGTAACTATACCATTTTGTTTCTATCTAGTCATCTTGTTTTTCAAGATATGTCTCCCTACAGAGGACAATACTAGGTGAATCACATCATATAACCAAAATTTACAATCTTCCCATTATCTAGAAACCCTTCGTTTGGGAGAAGTTAGTCATTTCACATGATCTTAACCATTATGTCATCTCCTTGACACATGAAATTGATAACAATGAATACTAAATAGAAATCATATAAGAAGACTAGGATGATGCTGAATAGTTCTCGTTCAACTACTTCCTCGACTTTGAGCTCGCTATAGCCATTTCCTAGGTGACCTAACACATGGAATAAGATCTCTCTATCCCAAGAGAACAATTTTCATTCCTTTTACTTATCAATAATCATTTTATCATCATTACCACTTAATTTTCAAAACCAAGTTGAAACCCTTTGAGAAATCCCCTTGGTTCCTGGGATTCACCTTTGTTGAGAAACTCCTCAAATCATTTTCTAATATCTATTTTGTTTAGTTTTATTAACATGTAGGTTCTATCACTCATTGGAAGGAAGAATCTGCATCTCTTTTTCATCCATTCATCCCAACACTACATTTTCGGTGCATGTATCATTAAATCATGTTGTCTTGTGAGTTTGTGGTGTTTTATCATATAAATGAATGACCAAAATTCACTGCAAACATGTCTCTTTAGTAAGAAACCCAAGATCAAAATAAGTAAGTCCATGATGAAAAATTCATATTTTTCTTTTTGAATTTGTTTTGTATAGACTGATCGATGCAGGAAGTGTATGTGGGATGAGTAGATTATCATCTTGAGGTCTTCATGAAGCTAATTTATGTGGGAAGCTTCAGAATATTTTTATTTTATTTTATTTTTGTAGGAATAGTCTTCATTTTGTAATAGACTATGTATAGTTGTCCTTCAAGGGAGAAATCTATTTATAGTAGCAAAATATAAAGATTATATGTCCTTTTTGAGGGAGTCACCTTTTTGTAATAAGTTTAACTCAAGGAGTTTTGAATTTGAAAATCCTGTATATTGCTTTTGAATTTTGTTTTTGGAATTTTAAGTCATGGACAAGACTATAGAGAAGTATAGGCTTCTTTTATGAAGACAAAACCATAGCAAAAAGGGGTTAGCTATGAAATAAAGGTTTTAAGTGACGAATGACCATGGGATTTCATCCTGAAAAGGATGAAAATCATCCATGAGAATCATTCCATGAGTAGAGCCATGGTGCTCATATTTTATATAAGGTTAAATGGTGATGGGTAATCACATGATTTTTGTTTAGTCATTGATCCTTAAAATAGGTAATTTGAAGGTGAAAGGTGCTCAAGGGATAAGTGCTTAATAGACATAAGGTAATCTAGGACTTGATTCAATAATAGAATGGTTGGAGATGCAAGGCATTGAGGGGATCATATTCAGGTTTTACTTCAAGTGAAGAAAAATGATAAGCACCAGATCCATAGGTATGAGTAACAATATAGGGTCCAAGATAATTAGGAGCAAATTTTCCTCGTTTAATTTTCTACACTTTTGTTACATGTTGATTTTACTATAGGACAAGGTCACCAACCTGGAAGGTTCATTCATGGACACATTTTTCATAGGCATGTTTGATACATTTTTGGTAGATTTGGAGCTGATCGAGAGCATTAATAATAAGTTCGTTTAATAACTCAAGTTGTGCCAAATGATCCTAGAGAAAATCATCATCTATGAGCATATATTTGAGTGAGATATAAAGATGGTATTTGGATTTTGAGAGGTAGGACAGCCTCTGTACTGTAGACCAAATAGAAAGGTGTGGTGGCATTTGAGGTGTGAATACTAGTACAATAAGACCATAAGGAAAAAGGAATGCGCATGTTTCAATCCTTTCTAGTATCTTCAAATACTTTCATAAGAATTTTATTTAAGGTTTTGTGGATTGATTCTACTTGGCCATTTATTTTAAGATAATAAGGTGAAGAAAAATTGAGCTGAATTCCTAAGGCATCACATAATTTCCATAGGGTTTTGTTTTTGAATTTATTTCCATTATCATTGATAAGGCAGTGAGGGACACCAAAGAGACAAAATATGTTATGATTAATTAATTCACAAATTTTCACAGCTTTTATAGAAATAAGAGGTACGACCTCCACCCATTTAGTGTAATACTCAGTAGCAGTAATAATCAATTGAAGACATTGGGAAGAATGAGGGTTTATCTCTCCGATAAGATCCAAACCCCATTGAGATAAAGGAAAAAGGTCTCGTGTGACCTATAAGGCATGACTAGGGGTTTGATGAAGATTAGCATGTTGTTGAGACTTCACACAACACTTGGCATACTCACAACAATCACGGTTTAGGGTTGGACAATAATATCCCATGTACAAGATTCACTTAGGGATAGCTAAGCCACTAAAGTGACCCCCACAAACACCATCGTGAACTTCCTTGATGGTGTAGGGAATTTCTGAACTTGTAAGACATCATAAGAGGATAGTGTCGACACCAAACTTGGGTCACACTCCCCTTGGTCCCTCGAAAAATAACCAACTTGAACACACTCACCTAACCATGGCCCATTTTTACCTAGTCTAATATTAATTTTATTAAATGAATTCATGATCTCATAATATTTATTATTTAAATATACTAAATTGGATAATGCCCACACCACCACCTCACCTATACACCCCACCTAGCCAAATCACCCTAAGACCTATTCTTAGTATGTTTCCATAACTAACTAAGACCTATCTCAACCCTAAAAACTAAAGTCTACATTCCCTCTAACCACATTCCCTCCTATTATAAAGGAAGCTTCCATTCTAATCCATGGAATAAAATGAATGAGATCCAAGAAAATCAAGGGGATCTTCCCAATTTAGAAAACCTATGAAATCCTGCCTTAACCGACGCCAGTTACCCTAAACTACCACCGGTCAACCTAGAACCATTTTTCGGTTACCATTTATTTCCTAAAACAACCTTATTTCAAGGTTGGCACATTTTCTAAGAGTAAGAGACAAAACTAGAGCTTCATGCAAGCAGAACCATCATTCGTACATGCATCAGCGCATCCACAACCAACATCAAAAGCAATCACAGAGTCATTTGCATTCACAGGAGCATCATGGGAAGCATCATCACCACACCCAATTTCTTCCATTTGATCACCTGTCATTGCCATATAGCCATCAAGCTCGTATAACAATAATTATCTTGTTAACAACATTCATATGTTATCATCTTAGTAGAATCTTTTACTTCTATTATTAGTTTCTACTTGCATTCTCATTGACCCGCCATTTGCCTTCATAGAAACTTGATCATTCCTTCACCCACACCATTAAACTTACCATATCCTACTGACAACTACCCCTAAGCACACCTAATACCTACATAGACATTTTCATTGCCCTCTCCATTTCCATTTAACCTCATATATGTCACCACACCAAGATTTTGATAAGTTTCCTCTACCCCAACCATACTGACATCGGTTACCCACAACCGGAACCAGTTCACTTAAATGGGCATCGTTCTCTGTTTTTTACTCTTAGACCAAGAACAGAACCTAAAATCCCCACCAAATACCCAAAACATCCCATAACCAGACCTTGACCAATACCAGTACCCTGTCAGAGACCTTGACCTTCAGATTCAATCATAGCTTAGCCTGTTGTGAACAAATTTGCTTATTGTAGTCAAATGAGATACCTAAATCATTTTAACTACAGTAGGTTTTATTTATTGTTAACATTGAATTGTTTTAAATAGTAGATTGAAAGCCTTTTAATGAGTATCACACTTCCTAGATCTAGCATACGCTAGGCAGTCCACTGCATATACAGTTTAATTTCTATTTCATGGTCTTGTTTTCTATTTCAGGTAGTTCCTCCTAGCCAAAAAGAAGCTCTCACGATCATTTTTGGATCAAGAATTCATACAAACTCAACAACCCTTGACCAACTTTAACAAGTATTCCTCCTAGCCCATTTACCCTTATCTGTTTCATTAATATTCAAAGAAATGCTCTAAGAATCAAGTGAAACATTTTGGCACGCCCGGTGGGACCCATTCGAGGTTCCTTGCATTTCTTCATTCCTAAGTGAAAATTTAAATGTTTGTTTCCTTTCTAAAAGGTTCTCACACTAAAATTTCTCCCCATGAATCTTCTCTTCTTTCTATTTGTCTCAAATCAATCATGTTTTGGTTCTATAAAAATAATATTTCTTTCCTTTCATTAGTATCGCATTAGTGAAAGAGCATCCCTTCTCCTATTCACCTCTTTGTGTCATCGAATTCAACATTTCGGTTTGGGCTTAAAATTAAATACATTTTATTATTTTTTTCTGCATTAGCTCACATTAAATGAGGGCAACCTATATGTTAGAAGTCATGCCCAGCTGATGGTTGACAAATGAATCGTAGAAAGAACATTTTCTCTCTCTCTAAGTCTTACCAAACTGCACCAATTG
The DNA here is from genome assembly GCA_019776745.2 of Taxus chinensis. Lineage (NCBI taxonomy): Eukaryota > Viridiplantae > Streptophyta > Pinopsida > Cupressales > Taxaceae > Taxus > Taxus chinensis. The sequence goes on along the minus strand of CM034147.1, from coordinate 88,515,092 downwards.
AAATATACACATATTTCTTAAACAACATCTTTCCTGGGAATTCCTATCAACGATCACATTGATTAGAGGATTAGCAGGTACTCCCCAACTCATTACTTGTGTCAAGTCATATCTCAAAAAATGGCCCACCCCCACCATAACATACCTAAAACCTCTCCTTGTAGATCTCCTTCTTCGTAGATGTTGGTGCCCATTTAATCCTCTATTATAGTGCCATCTTTCCCCTTTGGTTTGCATTCGCTAAAATGTTTTTCTTTGAGTTTGGTGGTTTGCAAACTTCCCCATTCAGATTGAATGCATTGAAAATCTCATAAACTTATTATTTTTCCCCAACTTGAAAGAAATATACATGCATGCCCTGTTTTATACCCTAGTTTTCCAAATCTACGGGCCTCTATCTTTTTTTCAACTTTTACAGGCCTTTAGAACTTGTGGTTATTCGTTTCATGTGTATTTTCCCTAAAAAATCTATTCCTATGGTCAAAAATTTCCTTTAATCATTTCCCATTTCTTTTTTGACAAAAAAATCCTTCACACACAAAGAAAAATCAAATTCGGGCATCCCTGTCAAATTCTATGTTTTTAATAGTTATACAGGTGCCATTTTCCCATCAAAATTAATCCCAAACATCTCCTCATACGTGGATTTTTTTTTTTGGACGAGATTCAGCAGGTTTATTTGAAAACTTAACATTTTTTAGTTTTGGGCAAAATTTCAATATTTCCCCCATAGCTCCGCAGGTCCCAGAGGAGGGACACGTGTCACATGTAGAATGAAGATAGATGGGTAGGAGACTTAGAAGTTTTTACCTTTTTGGTAAAAAGGGAGAAAGTTTGAGGAAAGGGCTACAGGTCCACAATGGAGTGAAGGGAGACACGTGGTGGCTTCAGGTCACAGATCAGGTTGACGGGTCACCAGGAGCAAAAGGGAAATTGTACCCCTTTTGTAAAAATAGTCAGGGTGAAAATTTGAAACGCTGGCCTACGAATGAAGCACAAGGAGACACGTGGTGGGTGTAAAAATAAGTGTGGGCCTATGATAAAGTATAGGGAGACACATGGCAGGGAAGAAATCAAAGGCACGGGCCTGCGGAGGCAAAGTGGGAAATTTTCCCTTGGCAAAAAAGGGGTGTTAAAATGAGAATTGAGCCCGCAAATCCTCAATGATAGAGGAGGTGACACATGTCAAGAGCAGAGATGGATGCGTGGACCCACAGGGAAAAAAGTGAAAAATTTCCAAATTTCCAAAAAAGGTGGAAATGTGCAAAATTTAGCCGCAGTCTCAATGGGACCCAACATATGCCACATGTCAGCACCAAATTTCAAGGGCAGAGAGGCGGAGAAAAAAATTCAAAATTTTACATTTTTCCAAAGATGTTAAAAAGTCAAAAAATGATCCCAAATCCATTCCCAATCATATTTTGACACGTGGAGGGATCAGATTGAAGGAAAAAGGGAAAATCAACAGTAACTGTGCATTTTTAATTTTGGCCGGCATTTTTGCTCCAGGAAGTGTGGAAATGCAAATTTTGCATCATTTTTCATCAATTTTTTTGTAAATTCATGTCATCTGTGCCTGCAAGGACCAATGTAAGTGGTTTTAGTGATCAATTTGCATATTTGAGGTGTTTTTGAAATAATTTTTGCCCCAGCCCATCCAAAACGTGAAATATCAAATCAAGAGGTTGTAGAATCAAATTTTGGAGGCATAAGGATCAAATAATGAAATAAAAGGGGTTTTCATGCCTGGAGAATGAAAAACATGACTCCACAATGGATAATGATGAAGGATTTGTAATGATTCACCTTTTTTGAAACACCTGGAAACTTTGGTTGCAAATTTGTTAAATGTCCCTATCTGCGAATCATGTTGGAATTTTGTAACAAACTTGATGCTAGGAATATTCTTTTCTTGGGAAAAAAGGATCAAATGTAATTGAAAATTTATATAATGAATGTTCTTTGACATACAAAAGGTCAGAGAAACTTAGAATTTCACGAGAAAATTTGGGAAGAATCCCATTCTCTGAGAAACCACCTGAGAACCATTTCTAATTCCTTTTTGCATCAGATTTGTATCATGTTGAGTTGGTTTTAATTGTAAATCCATCAAAAAGCTCTGAAATTGTTCTTATAACATTCCCTTGTTGATAAATTTGGTCATTCTAGATTATTTTGTGTTATCTCTTGGCAAAATTTGCACGCACTTATGTTTCAGAATTTTTTCAATTTGTGTTTCTTGCTCATGTTGTAGTCTTGTGCCTAAAATCTCTCTTGATCATACATGGTCTCATTTTTTGTTGATAGTTTAGTGGAATTTTCAACCTCACATTCAGAACAGATTTCATCTGATAAAGAGATAAACAAATTTAAAATCACTTTACCTTCCTTGAATTTAGAGATTGTTTGTAAACCTTTTGATGCACCTTAGGTCATGATAAAATAGAGATTTCTGGATGCTTTGTTGGTTCATCTACTTCAATATTTTGTGGCAAGTTGTCAAAGATTGTGTGGAAGAGTGTAGATCTAGGCCTCCATTTGGTACACATATCTTGGTTGAAGGAGTACCTTAACCCTTTTGAACCATTCTGTTGTTTAGGTCTTACAAATTTCTTGCAAAGGTACTCAAAGAATTTTGTAAATTTTTTTTAGTCTTGTCTAATATCTCCCACCAAAAATTTATTCAGAACAACTAATCCTACCCCATACTACCCATGCATTGCATTGTGTGTCAACAAAATAATTCAATCCATCAAAAAATATGCACAAAGTAAATCAGGATCATATAATGTCTTCATTAACCCTTGCCTTATAGTGAAAATATCTCCATAATCTAGGAGTGATAACTTGTGAAAGTCAAATTTGGAGTGTTGATCATATTTTCCCAAGGCCCTTTCCATACTATTTACACAAATTTAGGGATATCTTCATCTCCTTCACCATTTGAGGGTTACAAAATAGGTCCTCTTACCTTGGTTGAAAGGCAAGACCTAAAACAGTTAGGACAAGATCAAGTCCTATTTGAGTGCCACCCATCTCTCCACAAACCTGAGTGCCAGTTAGATCACATCCTCGACTACAAAATTACACACATCATGATCTATCTGACTTCAAGCTTCATTTCATATCTCTGATGTTGTTCATACTTAAAAGGAGAAAAAAATTGGGTACCAACACAAGTGGCGCCATTATCAGGGATGAATAATGCAGTATCCACACTAATTTGTCAATCTGGAGTTTCATTGAGAGATTGATTTGTTGATTCACTACCATTCCATATCTATTTATCCCGTTAGAAACACTTAGTGGCACCATTTCCAGGGACATTATTCAGTCTTTCAGATCCCTGGTAATACTTCTTATGTGATTTATGTGCAATTACAAATCTGAGTATCATCTTCTAATCAGATTTATAAGGCTAGAATGAAGGATAGAGTTCTGGGTTTGATATTTTCTTAGTTCAATTTGATCCATGTGCATACATATTTTAGATATTTGAATGCATGTAAAACCCTAGTAATGTCCCTTGCAAATTTTGCATGCACATACATTATTGAAGCATCATTTTATAATCATATTTTTTAAGGATTAAGTGAAGATATAAGTTTTGCCTGCAATTTTATCAGTTTCTAGCAGTTGTTACACTTCATTTGCATTTTTGATCAATAAATTCAAAGAAAGGAAGGTCTAACCTATAAAGTTTGGCAATATTTTCAGTGCTGATAGGTATTTGACAAACTATTTTAGTGTATTTGCACAACTAGGGTGAAAATCCTTAGTGAAGACTCCATGTTGTTTTGATCTTGATAAATACCAGTGTCTTAAGCTTTTTATCATTCTTTTGTGTTGATAATCTCTGCAAAACTAGAAGGAATAAGATATCTCTTCATTAGAGAATCTGCTAAGAAGTTGTTTTTAGATTCAAGGAACTCATATTTAGAAGGGAGAAGAGTTTGAAAGGTTGTTAAAGGTCAAACATAAGGTAAAGGTATATCCATTGGTGACAGAGATCAGCCTTTGGTAGAGTATTATCACTCTTCTTCCAATGATTTTGATTCAAACAAACCTCTCATAAACTTGTTTACTTTAACTAGTGAAGGTCCTTCTACTATACTTGGTGATTTCCTTCTTCAATCTATACCTCTGTGTTTCAATTCAAATAAAAATTTCCAAGAAAATCAGCACTTAGAGAATACCAGTCTTGTGAACCAAATTCTTGAGCCCCAAAGACCTTGCACTCCTCATCAACTTGTGTCACCCCCAAGATCACCTCCACCAAACAATATGGCTCAGCCTAGACCTCCATTTTTTGTTAACACCTTTAGTCCTATAGAATTTAAAGGAATATATGGTTACCAAAATGTTGTCCCACAAGATGCCAGAAATAGGTTGCCAAAATTCTAACGTAACAATGCTATAACTTGTGATCATCATCTCAAACTTTTTGTTAACATGACGAAGGATTTTGAAATATAGTTTGAATATGTGTATATTAAATTGTTCAATCATACGCTAGAAGAGGATGCTAAGGATTGGTACAAGGCTCTACCTGATAATTCTATTGATTCATGGACTAAAATGAAGAATGCATTTAGGTTGTAATATGGTGACAAGACTGATCCTAGATTTCTCTTTTCTAAATTTGAAAATATCAAGAATAATCCCAATGAATCAATTCATGACTTCAACACAGGGTTTAAAAAAACTTTGAGAAGGTTTTCAGTTAATTTTAGGCCTTGTGATGAGTCTTGTTTAATCAAATATGTAGATGCATTTGATAAAAAGACAGCCTACTACTTAATATATAAGAACCCTACCAATCTAAGACAAGCTTTCACCATGGCACTTCAAATTGAAAACAATATCAAAGCAATTGGGAAACCTCTCAAGAGAGATGGTGTAAAGTTGATAAAACCTAAAAAACCTCAAGCTATCAAGGGTGTCTATTTGGAGGATGTTGTGAAGACTTTGGCAGGGGTTGTCAAAGAGATCTCCTACAAGTTGGCAAGAGCTGAGAAGGGAATTGGGTAGAATTCACAAGGTCAACAAAAAGTACAAAGCCATTACATATTTTCCCATCATCCTAGGGGTGATCAGAGATCTGATGATAGAGGAAAAGGACCCATGGGATTTGCAAATATACATCCTCAAGAACATGAAGGAAGAGTGTTACTGGATTCCCTAAGTATTAGGGTTGGTGATGTTGAGGAAGTTGTTGACATTGATTGGTGTGATAGGTGTTTTCTACCCCATCCTCCATGTGAAGTGGTCTAGCAAGATGGTGAATCTAATAATGATGATGGTACTGATGATAATATCTACATGGTGGGTTGTTCTTCAAGCTCACAAGGAGGAGCAACATCTACTAAAGTGAAAAGTGCAAGGACAGCTGTAACCTTTTGGGATTGCATCAAATGGGTAAAAGTATTTCTTCCCCCTCATACTTTTTGAAGTTTATGTAGTGCATGATTTTGAAATTCCTAACAATGAATTTGAATACTTAAGAGATTTTATGATTAAGAAGTATGATGGTGGTATCCCTTTGGAGGAAGATAGACAATTGTTGATGATAGTCCTCCTCATGCCCAAGCTGCCAAGAATTCCTTGCCATCTAATGAATCTTCTTGTCTCCTTTCCAATGTTACTTTGAAAAAGAGTGTTCCATATGACATAACCTAAGTATTGAGCCAAATCAAAGTGAGTGTTCTAATCATTGAGTTGGTTAGGATTCCTAAACATAAGAAGAGAGCATTTGAGTACTTGGGATTGAAGGAGGAGAAGACTACTCCAGGAAGAAATGTAAATGTTGTTGAAACTCCTCAAATCATTGCTGACCTTGAAACACCACCAGCAATAGAGTATTTTTGAGAGACACCTAAGGTATATTTGGGGACATCCTTGGTTGATTCCCAATTAAATGTTGATCCATTCTTCACAACTCTGATCATAAAGGATAGGCTACTTCACAATTATATGTTTGATTCTGATGCATCATGTAATTTCATACCTCTAGAATTCATGAATGGGTTTGATATCAAAGTGACAGTAGCCTATGGAAAGTGTACTGCCATCACTCAAGAGAAGTTCTAGTAGTTAGTTGTGTGAAGGGTTTGGTTGTGCAAATTGCATCTTATCCCGAGAGGAAATTAAAATTGGATGTTGTGATTGTCAATTGCCCTGATAAATGGGTTATGTTATTGTCAAGAAAGTGGGCTGCAAGTGTTGGAGGGAGTGTCCAAATGGATATGTATTTTGCTACCATTCCCATTGAGGGCATCCTTGTCAAGCTCTATGGAGAGAAGAAAATGTTGCATCTACTTGAGGATCCAAACAATGCTTCCTATGAGGTGTTGTTTACTGATGTTAATGCTGATAATCTTATTGAGTTTTCTGATCGTAAAGAACACAAGATGGATTAGTAAAAGTTCCTTGATCAAGTAAGTTCTCCTTGTACCTTGCTATTTGATGGAGCTTGCTCCAAATTTGGAAATGGTGCTGGTATAATTTTGATTTCTCCTAGCTTGGGTGAATTTGTTTTTTCCTTCAATCTTAATTTTGAATGTACTCAAAACATCGTTGAGTATGAAGCCTTGTTATTGGATATGATAATTACATGGAAGTATGGTGTCAAGGACATCATTGCAAAGGGAGATTCAGAGTTGGTTGTCAAGCAAATAAGAAAACTATATGCTACAAAAAATCAGCACATGAAATAGTATAAGCATGCAGTTTAGGATCTAATTGAGATGTTTGATTCTTTCAGTACTGTGCATCATGAAAAAAATTTGAATGTTTTTGCTTACAAGTTGGTAATGTTGGGGTCTAGATTTGGAGATTGCACCATTTAACCTTATTGTGAGTATGATGTTGAAGTGTTAACTAGGCCAATTATCCCTGACAACATCAAGCATTGGCAAGTGTTTAATGATGATGCTCAAGTGTAAAGGTTCTTACCAAATAAAGGTGAGCTTTTATTTTAATGATGATGCTCAAGTGTAAAGGTTATTACAAAATAAAGGTGACTTTTTATATCAGAATATTGATTGGGAACCAATGGTATGTATGACCAAAGGAAGAGAGACATTTTTTGAAAAGGATATTATCCAATTGAAAACTAACACAATTCCTAGAGGTCTTGTTGCTCTTGAGTCAAATTTTAGCAATGTTGATTATATCATCAATAGAAACATGTCTACCTCAAGGGATGTGGAAGAGCATGACTTGGGAACTAATGATAAATCAAGAAAATTTTGGTTGGGCAGTAATTTAAGCAATGAAGAAAAACAATCCTACCTCCAATTGTTAAAACAAAATCAAGACTGTCTTGCTCGGTCATATTCAGAGCTGAAAGCATATAGAGAAGACTTTTTCCAAGATGAGATCCCTCTTGAGAAAGGTTCCAAACCATTTAGATAGAAGCAAAGGCCAATTAATCCACTCCTCTCCATGAAAATGCAAGATGAATTGAAGAAACTGAAGAAACTAATAATGCAAACCTTGTGCCAGTCAAAAAGAAGAATGCAGATATCATAATTTGTGTAAACTTCATAAATTTTAATAGAGTTTCATTGAAAGACAATTATCCTTTGCCAAACATGGAGAACATGTTGCAGTTAGTGACTGGATTTGAATTTTTTTCTACCTTAGATGGTTTCTCTGGCTACAATCAAGTTGTTGTCAAGGAGTCAAAAAGATTTAAAACTACCTTTACCACTCTTTGGGGAACATATGTCTATGTAAAAATGCCTTTTGGTCTTATGAATGTTGGAGCTACTTTCAAAAGAGAAATGGATGTTGCTTTTGTTGGTTACATAAATGACTTCATTGCAGTTTATCAAGATGATGTGACTGTGTTTTCAAGGAGTAGAGAAGATCACTTACATCACTTGGATAGAATGTTGGTTAGATGTAGAGATTTTGGAATCTATCTCAATACAAAGAAGTATCATTTTGGAGTGCAAAAGGCCAAGTTGCTTGGTAATATTTTTTCAAAGGCTGGCATCATAATTGACCCTGAGAGAGTAGAAGTAATCAGCAAGGTTCCAATTCCAAAAACAAAGAAGGGTATCCAATCTTTCTTTGGGCAGATTAATTTCATTAGAAGGTTTGTGTCCAATTTTGCTAAATTTAATTTGCCTATCACATGCATGTTAAAGAAAGACCAAGTTATCAAGTGGGAGGAAGCTACTATTTAATATTTTGAAGGAATCAAAGAAGCACTTAAACATGCACCTATCTTAGTAGCCCTGAATTACAAGAAGCCTTTCCAAATCTTCTCCTTTTCTTCTAAAAATATTATTGCATCTAATTTTCTCCAAAAGGATGAAGATGGAGCTGAGAGGCCTATTTCCTTCTTTATAAAGGCTTTACAAGCTGCTGAGTTAAAGTATACAATCATGGAAAAACAATCATTTTCCTTGGTGAAGCAACAAAGGTTTTTAGGCCTTATATCTTAAGTTCAAAAGTTATTGCTTATGTTCCCCAAACCATGGTAAAATACATCTTATTAGAGATGGAGATTTCAAGTAAAAGATGTAGATGGGTGAACAAACTGTAGGAGTATGACATGGATAGTCATACCAAAAAGTTAGTAAGAGGTTTGTGTCTTGCTAAGCTCATGGCTGAGAGCAACTTGCAGACTGTGGAAGTGAATGAGGTAGAGGAAGAAAGGACATATGTTCTTGATAAATTGGTAAGTTCTGAGTGGTACAAGGATATAATATTTTACCTCAGACACCTGTACTGCCCTGATCATTTAAACAAAAATCAGAAAAGAGCCCTCATGCTGGCTTCTCAAAAATACATCATCACTGACTTTGGGCTTGCTAGGAAGAACCCTAAAGGTGTCCTCTTGAAATTTGTAACTGAAGATGAAGCTCCCAAAGTAATTTCTGATTTCCATGGGGGAGTTTATGGAGGACACTTTTCTGGAAGGGTTACAGCACACAAAGTTTTGAGAGCTAGTTATTGGTGGCCTACTCTCTTCAAATATGTAACCATGCTAATTAGAAAATGTGAAAGCTGCCAGTGTTTCTCTAGAAGAATGAAAGCTTCAGGCTCCCTTCCTTTGCAGCTTGTATAAATTGAAGCTCCTTTCAAACAATGGGGGATGGACTTCATTGGTGAGATCTCAGAACTTTCTAGTGCTGGACATAAGTGGATCCTTATAGCCACAAATTACTTCACTAAGTGGGTAGAAGAAATCCCCACCAAGAAAGTAACACACCAAGTTGTTATGGATTTCTTGTTGAATAATATCATATGCAGATTTGGTGTGCCAGTCAAAATTGTGGCTGATAATGCCATGTGTTTCAGAGCTAAACCTTTGATGGTAATGTGTAAGGAGTATGGAACCAATCTAAATTATTCTTCAAAATATAACCCCCAAGGGAATGGACAGGTTGCATCCAGCAATAAGAACTTATTGAAGATCATTAGGAGGACCTTGGAGTTGAACAAGAGAAAATTGGGTGAACAACTGAAATTTGTAGTTTGGGCTGATAGAATCACTGCCAAGAGAGCTACTAGTAAGAGTTCATTTGAGTTTGTTTATTGAAATCAATCTTTGCTTCCCTTACATCTGTAATTATCTTCTTTTCAGTTTGTTTAACAACTTGAAGATCAAGAGGTCAACCCATATGAAGCAAGGATTAATTAGATTGTAGAGCTAGATGAAGAGAGAAGAGCATCCCACCAAAGGCATGTCATATTTAGAGAGAAGTTGAAAAGGTTGTTTGACAAGAAGGCCACTCCTAAGGCCTTCAATATTGGAGATCTGGTTTTGCTGTGGGATAGTAAAAATGAAGATAAATGTAAACATAGAAAATTTGATGCATTGTGGATGGGCCCTTACTCCATTGATATCAGAATTGATGAGAATAGTTTTTTTCTCAAGGACTTAGATTGGGAATTGCTTGAACTTCCTATTAATGGAAGGAATCTGAAGAATTTCTTGGATTAATCCCCAAATTTGAGGTATGCACCAACTTTTACAGTGTATAGTGTTTGGCTTTTGCTCTGTTTTTAGTGTTTTGGTGGTTCTTGGTTTTCCTTGGTGTGTGGCAGCCATTTTTGTCAGTTTCTTAGCTAGTTTTTTATGGCTTTGGCTCTTGACTCCATTTTCCTAATGGATTATTTTGGCACTTGGTCTACTTATTGTTCTTGTGGCACTAACTGGGAGTGCTCATCCCTAAGCAGGAGCTGATGTTGGTGCCCATTTTAACCCTCTGTTATATTTCCATCTTTCCCCTTTGGTTTACATGCTCTAAAATGTTTTTCTTTGAGTTTGGTGGTCTGCAAACCTCCCCATCCAGATTGAATTCCTTGAAACTCTCATAAGCCTATTCTTTTTCCCCAACTTGAAAGAAATATACATGTATGCCCTTTTTTGTGCCCTAGTTTTCCAAATCTACGGGCTTCTGTCATTTCTTCCACTTTTCCCAGCATTTTGAGCTCATGGTTGTTTGTTTCATGCATATTTTCCCTAAAAAATCTATTCCCATGGTCAAAAATTGCCTTCAATCAATTCCCATTTATTTTTTTACCAAACAATCCTTCACCCACGAAAAAAAAATCAAATTTGGGCATCCCTGTCAAATTCTTTGTTTTTTTACGGTTATACGAGTGTCATTTTCCTGTCAAAATTAATCCCAAACATCTCCTCATACATGGCCATTTTTGGTTGGAAGAGATTCAACGAGTTTCTTTGAAAACTTAATGTTTTTTAGTTTTGGGAAAAATTTCAATATTTCCCCCGCAGCTCCGCAGGTCCTAGAGGGATACGTGTCACATGCAGAATGAAGGCAGATGGGCGAGGGACTTAGAAGGTTTTACCTTTTTGGTGAAAAGGAAGAGAGGTTGACGAAAGGGCCGTAGGTTTGCAATGGAGTGAAGGGAGACACATGGAAACTTTAGGGCACAGAGCAGGTCGACGGGTCACCGAAAGCAAAAGGGAAATTGTTCCCTTTTTGTAAAACAAGTCAGGGTGAAAATTTGAAGCACTGGCCAGTGAATGAAGCACACGGAGACACATAGCAGGTGTAGAAAGACCTGTAGGATGTCAGAGGAAAAAGGGAATTTTCTCCCTTTTATCAAAAATGAGTTAAAGTAAAAAATTAACCGTAGCTCTGCCATGAAGTAGAGGGAGACACGTTGTAGGGAAGAAATCAGAGGAATGGGCCCACGAAGTCAAAGTGGGAAATTTTCCCTTGGCGAAAAAGGGGTGTTAAAATGAGAATTGAGCCCACAAATCCTTAGCGATAGAGAAGGTGACACATGTCAACAGTAGAGATCGAGGCACGGGCCCATGAGGAAAAAAGTGAAAAATTTCCAAATTTCCAAAAAAGGTGGAAATGTGCAAAATTTAGCCACAATCTCAATGGGACCCACCATATGCCACGTGTCAGCACCAAATTTCAAGGGCAAAGGGGCAGAGAAAAAAATTCAAAATTTTACATTTTTCCAAAGATGTTAAAAAGTCAAAAAATAATCCCAAATCCATTCCCAATCGTATTTTGACATGTGGAGGGCTCATAGTGAAGAAAAAAGGGAAAATCAATGGTAACTGTGCATTTTTAATTTTGGCCTCCATTTTTGCTCCAAGAAGTGTGGAAATGTGAATTTTGCATCATTTTTCATCAATTTTTTTGTAAATTCATGTCGTTTGTGCCTTCAAGGACCAATGCAAGTGGTTTTAGCGATCAATTTGTAGATTTGAGGTGTTTTTGAAATAATTTTTGCCCCAGCCCATCCAAAACGTGAAATATCAAATCAAGAGGTCGTAGAATCAAATTTTGGAGGGATAAGGATCAAATAATGAAATAAAAGGGGTTTGCATGCTTGGAGAATGAAAAAAGTGACTCCACAATGGATAATGATGAAGGATTTGTAATGATTCACCTTTTTTTGAAACACCTGACAACTTTTGTTGCAAATTTGTTAAATGTCCCTATCTGCAAATCATGTTGGAATTTTGTAACAAACTTGATGCTAGGAATATTCTTTTCTTGGGAAAGAAGGATCAAATGTAATTGAAAATTTATATAATGCATGTTCTTTGACATGTAAAAGGTCAGAGAAACTTAGAATTTCACAAGAAAATATGGGAAGAAGCCCATTCTCTTATAAACCACCTGAGAACCATTTCTAATTCCTTTTTGCATCATATTTGTATCATGTTTAGTTGGTTTTGGTTGTAAAGCCATCAACAAGCTCTGGAATTGTTATTATAATATTCCCCTGCTGATAAATTTGGTCATTCTAGATTTTTTTTGTTTTCTCTTGGCAAAATTTTCATGCACTTATGTATCAAAATGTTTTCAATTTGTGTTTCTTTCTCCTGTTGTAATCTTATGTCTAAAATATCTCTTGATCATACATGGTCTCATTTCTTGTTGATAGTTTAGTGGAATTTACAATCTCACATTGAGAAGAGATTTCATCTGATAAAGAGATAAACAAATTTAAAATCACATTACCTTCCTTGAATTTAGAGATTGTTTGTAAACCTTTCGGTGCACCTTCGGTCATGATAAAATAGAAATTTCTGGATGCTTTATTGGTTCATCTACTTCAAGCTTTTGTGTCATGTTGTCAAATATTGTGTGGAAGAGTGCAGATATGGGCCTCCATTTGGTGCACATATCCTGGTTAAAGGAGTACCTTAACCCTTTTAAGCATTCTGTTGTTTAGGTCTTACAAATTTCTTGCAAAGTTCCTCAAAGAATTTGGCAAATTTTGGTTAGTATAGTCTAATATTTCCCACCAAAAATTCATTCAGAACAACTAATCATACCCCATACTACTCCTGCATTGCATTATGTGTCAACAAAAGAATTAAATCCATCTACAAAAATGCACAAAGAAAATCAGAATCATACAATGTCTTCAGTAATCGTTGCCTTGCATTGAAAATATCTCCATAATCTGGAAGTGACAACTTGTGAAAGTCAGATTTGGAGTGTTGATCATATTTTCACAAGGCCCTTTCCATACTATTTGTAAAAATTGAGGGATATCTTCATCTCCTTCACCATTTGAGGGTTACAAAATAGGTCCTCTTACCTTACTTTAAAGGCACAACCTAAAACATTTAGGACAATATCAATTCATATTTGAGTACCACCGATCTCTCCACAAACCTGAGTGCCAGTTAGATCACATCCCTGGCTACAAAATGACACACATCATGATCTATCTAAATTTAAGATTCATGCCATATCTCTGATGTTTCTCAGACTGAAAAGGAGAAAAAATTTGGGTACCAATAGTAGGAAGCCTTCCTCACAAAAAAATATATTCTACAGTTCATGAGTTAGTCCTTAATAGCATAAGTTAAACAAACATAATAGAAAAATCACTCTTAGGATCATATTTTTATTAGTATTTCTACTTGGCTTGCATTTTGTGGTGAGAGGACACATTCTTCATCTGTTTATTTCTCCTTGCATGCTCCTCATCATAGTTGGTGTATACTAGCTTCATCTGAGTGTGCCTAGAACCTATTTTCATCATTCTTTGAAATTTGGGCTTGATTCCAAATTTGATTTTAACTCATAACCACCTTTTCTTCATTTATGTTTCAATTTCATAGTAACCAGTGTTGGTCCAATGACCATCATCAGTTACCCTCTAACCATCATCATTTATACCCAACCGGCATCGGTTTACTATTCTTTTGGTTATCCTGCTCAAAAGGACACCTATTTCATTTTCTTTGTTATTCAGAGTCTATGTAACTCTCATCATCTTCTTTGTCTTGATAAAATCCATTTTCATCTTATCTACCTAGTAGATTATTAACATTTGGCCTTGTTTTGATATACTATCAATTTTTCATAATGACCGACTACGGTAACTTGTGACTGACATCGGTTTACCCTAACCGGCATTGGATAGCCTATTCATATTTCTAGCAGACATTTTATACCTAATCCACCTAACACCACCCATTTTTCCTATCTTTGTTATAGTTCTGTGTCATTCACAGAAAGCAGTCCTACCACGTCAATACTTTTTCACATGGTGCTGACGCGTAGCCAATAAAATTCCCTCATATTCCACACTAGTTGTCAACCACTCCCACCAAGTCCTTCACCAATTTCTATTTTATCACCCATGGATCCTACCCAACCTATCACTATCACCACAGGGGACAAGGAGTTCGCATGACTCCTTGACCAGAACCTTGCTGCCTTACAGTTATATCTTTCCCACTCATCCACTCGAGATTCCTTGGGTTAGTTGATATACAAAATGCCCATATCTATCCCCCTGACACTCACTCCTACTTCTACACCAGCCTCTGCTAGCTCCATGCTTCCCACATCTACCTTACCTCCAATCATTTCTCAAATAGGCCCTATAACTACTATGATCACCCATTTGCCATGTCTATTGCACCTGCAACCTCCACTATACCTCCGTCCACCACCCAAGAACATAACCTCATCCACACCTATTGTCTCACATATACCCATAGCTACACAACCACCCCCAGTGTCGGTGACCATTACCCCTTTTCAAAACATTTTCCTTTCTATTCCCCAGTCCTTATCCCCCATTACTACTAGAGTCACCTCGACCCTTCAACCTCCATATACGTAATATCAATAACCTCTTGTTTCATCTATCAGTCATGATGGGTAAATACCCCCTATCTCATTCCCTCCTTCTCAATCTACCTATACGGTAGTGCCATGTACTGGAATGTCACCCCCATCATATTCTAATACCAACCCTCTTACACTACAAGAGGAACCCATCCATCGCCACCTACCAATGACCTAATCAATTTAATGATGGAAAAGATGCAGACACTGGAGGCATTGGTTTCTGGCACACGTAACTCTCTCACCTATGATGAAATTTGCAATGAGCCCATACGCCCACCTATTCCTATTCATCCATATCCTATACATTGGGAAATTCCTAAATTTAACAACTTCAATATCAAATAGAACCCGCAACAGCAATTGCAGTCTTTCAAACATGGTTGTTATCTGATCACCCATGATGATGCTTTGCTTTTGAGGACCTTTCCCATGTCTCTCACCGAACCCGCATTAGATTGGTATAGTGGGTTACCTAGACATTCTATATTCTCATTTAATCAGGTAGCCCAAGCCTTCTTGGATCACTTCTCCATTAACATTTTTAATAAGGTTACCACGACTGACCTCTACTCCATACGTCAATATGACGATGAGTCTATCACAGATTTTGTCGCTTGTTGGCATAGCCTGATTAATCAACTCACATTCCAATTACCACAAACTGAGCTCATAGAACTCTTCACTCAGGCTTGTGCTAGACATATTTTGCCAACCCTTCAGGTCCATAATTTTTAACCTTCGATGAGGCATTCACCATGGCACAAAAGCTATAGATTAGGGCCATCGATGAAAAAAAATTCAACTACGCAATAAGAATTCAGCATTTAAGTCAAATGATACATCTTCTTCTTTGAAACCATAGAATAATTATTCAAAAGCTAAGGGAACCGCTAACGCAGTGGTACTGAAGGCCAGCCAATCTCATCCATCAAATCAGGCTAACCCCTCATCTAATATTTCTCCTATCCAGACCTTTCAATTCAGACAAGAACAATGGAAATACACCCCAATTGAGGAGCCTTATTCTTCTATCTTATAAAATGTCATTAAATTTGGGTCCATCACCCTTCCTCCCATAAAACCACACACTGGTTTTTATCCTACTCGCCCCACACCCACATGGTACAAAGAGCATGAATTTTGTAACTATCATCAGGTAAAAGGTCATAGTGATGGCAATTACATCACTTTCAAGAACATTGTCTAGGAAGTGCTCGAGAATGGTGAGTTAGTCTTGGATAATCCTAACGCACCTGCCAATCAAATCCTGCATATCTTCAAGAAACCATTTCCTAATCACACCCCTTCTTCTGATCAAATTGGACAGACCTCCACCAATGATAGCCATACCCGTGAGGTCCATGCTATTTTCAGTGACATACCAATTGCTTCCCAATTACCTCATATTCCTTCCATAGAGGAAATCCTAGCCCGAAGTCTTCCACCTACACATGAACCCAATTCACCTATTCCTCCACCCATAGAGGAACACCCTTCATCTCCCCCCTCACTTGTGAAGGAGCCTTATGTTAATATCGAGACTGCTTCACCTTTGCCTTCTCCACCTAGAAAGTTGGTACCAATAGTACCTCTCTAACCAATGGGAGACACTTGTTTATCTCCTCCACCCACAAAGGAGCACCCGTAATCTCCTCCACATATCAAAGATCTAGTAGAAATTTGATTGCCTCTAGGTGACCATTCTCCATCAGCTACCCAAGATCCTTCAGACTTACTTTCAGCTCTCTTACCCACAGAGGCTGAAGCTAGTGAATTCCCCATTTCTAAGACACATTTTACGAGAATATTCATTATATACACATCAACCCCACTCATTGCAGTGTCGTTCTGATTCTTATCTAACTACATAGATTATATGGATAGAGCCTTACTTTGGGGGCGTCTTCTACTTCCTGTCTCAACATAAATGCAAATGTCTCTTACTGACACTTCCACTATCTATCCAAAAATATTTGGCTGATCAAACCAAACATAACCACAATTATCACAAATTCTCCCACGATACCACTCATGGCTCAACTCACACCTCTACCCATAACTCAAAATGCTTCTACACCCAAACCTATGCCTACATCATCTTTCTGTCCTAAACCTATTACTACCTTAGGAGTCATCCTAATGGCTACCCTTACTCATCCACCCATCAAATTATATTTATCTACATCCTCCAAAACTAACACCAAACTTAATCTGGCCCCAAAAAGAAGAACCAATCCCCTAGATTATGTACCTCAACCTCGTTGATCACACCTTCATCACCTTCACCCCTTCCATCCATCTTAAGACCTCACCCTTCTAGCCTAGTTAAGAAACCTCCACCCTTAGGTAACTTAAAAATGTAACATCACATTCTTCCCTTAAAGACATCTAACATACCCAAGTGCTCGACACAACTTCCACCTAGACCTGTAACATTTTCAGCACCCATACCTCCAATAGCATTGATAAATTCTTCACTACGCATGACACTTCAATCTCTTTCCCTCACACCTCCTGCACAACCCATGCCATCTACCTTCACAGCACCTCAGTTATCCCTGTGGGTAACTCACCCTCTTCCACCATCTGCTTTCCCCTCTAGATATCATGCACCTATATCACCTTTACCCAAGAAGGTGCAGCCTAAAGGAAAAAATCCACTACCCTCCAATAAGGTAGTCAAACCAACCACACACTCTATTTCTAGTTCATCTACCATGCCCCTACCTAAGTAGACATAATCAACACACCTAAGACCACACTAGCACCTAAAACCATAGCTTGACCCACTCCCCCTCTTGCAAATACCCTTCCTATATAGTCAGCCACACCTACACCCAAACCCATATTCACTTCCCATTGTGATCCACTAGTGGGATCCTATGCCAAAATTTTAACCAGTCTCCTTGAAACTTATGTCATCACATTACCCCCTCTTAGACCTTACGACCCACTCAAGTCCAAAGTAAAAGGGTTTGACGAAACCAAAATTTGTGCCTACCATCATGTGCCAGGACACGATGTAGAGAACTGTAAGGCTTTGAAAACCATTCTTATCTAGTTGTGTCCTCCCGAAGAAAACTTTGACGATGATGACCTTCTCGATGAGGACCCCATTTCATTAGCACCAGTTTCCACAATTCTTCCTTCATTACCTACTCAGTGACCAAGACCTCCACCCCCACAACTCTTAGAACCACATCTGAAATTTGAAATTAACATGGTGCATATCAGAGAACTTGCCAAACATCCACCCAAATGTAGGTGTGCTCAACTCATCTCACAAGGTTCCTTCCTACCACTTTGCTTTTTCCCTTCCTATCACTATACCTTTCATGGCTCACATACTTCACCTACCTCCCCACCTTAGATCAATATGATCCACGTTGCTACCCACACATAGAAGGATAAAAGAAAGGAAAAGGTAACCGAGCCACTAACCAACCCTATACCCAACATACCATTTGCACCCACAGCTAAAGTCACTATCTGTGGCCCCACATATCCTATTTCTAATGGGGTTACACATCATGCCATGCTCAAACAACTACACAAATCCTCCCTCAAAATTTACCTATATGACCTCATCCAAACCTCTAAATCCCATCGTCAAGCTCTCATGGAGGTTCTTCAATCTATTGAGGTCTTACCCAATGATCCTACACCTGTAGCCTCCATCATCACACCTCATCATGTAGTCTCTCTTACCAAATTACCATTTTCTTCTACACCTCTAGCCACTCCCCAAGTAGCCATCCTCAGCTTTTCAAATGAAGAGATCACACCTATAACACCCTTGACAGTTGTTATTTTCCTCTTTTGCGTTTCAAGTGTTGACATGTGATTTTCCTTATAAATATATGTTCTTTTTATTGTTGGAGATCATGCTTGATATGGACAAATTATTTCTATTCTTGATATCATTTGACTGAATTGGAATGGCTTCTTTGAATCCATTTTTCACTTCTTTTAGATGAATTGTAATCTGGTTTAAGAGTTGTAAATTTATCTATTAATCTAACTCATCCATGGATCAATTTTAGTGATCTAAGGAATGTTTTAAATCTGCTCTGTTGAATGAATGGTAAGTTGACATTCCATGAATTAAGAGACATATTGACTGAACTTTATTGTTACAAGTTCTTTGATTTTTGTGTGAACGTATTTCCATTTAGTTGAATGTTGTGCTTGGGTCCTTGTAGATCAATCATGGCAGGACATTGCTGATGAACATGAAAATATAGCCTGTTCACAGCATAGGAAGGATTCGGGATCCTAAAAAGGATTATCCTATGGAATCCTAAGCTAGGTAAGAATATTTAATACCTAAGATATGACACTTAATAGAATTATTATTCTAACTTCTACTTTGTTGGTTGATTGGCATCCTAACCTAAGCTCTATGCTAAAGGATATGGAAAGGTTACTAGGCTATTAAAATTAACCTAGAACCTAATACTATAAGGTTTTATGATGATCTAACCTAATGCCTAAAACTATTATGTTGTGAATTAATCTAACCTATGTGGAAACTACCTAAGGCTATGTGTTAAGACCTATGGTGGAAATTTGTTGTTAGGGTTATATCCTAAGGTATGCATTATAAACTACCTAAGATCTAACCTAAGCAATTTGATCTATCCTAAACTAATGGGTATGAAAGGGGAATTAGGTGGTCGCATGCATTAAGGGCGACGGTTCCTATGGCATTTATGTTATTGATAAGGTTTTTAATGCATAGGGTACTGCCAGTTTTTGCAGGGGCTAGTGACTTGGCAGAGGCTTATGTGGAAGTATCACTAAAATAGAATTTCATGTTAAATTTTATTTGGAAATTGCTAGACTTGGAAGTCGGTGGCATGGAAGGATAGGTGGGAAAATTGGAATTAACGAAACTTATTGTTTTCAGTTTTCATGCACAAACCATCTTGGTAAGCATGCAAGCGGGTTTGTCTGGGTTGTTTAACTTTGCATGTTTCACAATTTTCACTCTACATGCTCTCTAGTTTTTCGAACCATTAGATTGAACTGCACTTAATGGCTATTTTTGAAGTCATAGACCTATTTTCAGTTCGTGGGATGTATAAGAGACAATGTGGAAAATGAATATGGTTGTGTTGATCTTTCATGGAGAAGAGGAGAAGTTATGAGCTTGGCTAGAGATCTCCTTTGATTTGGCAGAAGCACTATCAGGCATGATAGGCTATAATCTTTAAGATCTCTTGCTTTATTCTAAATGTTTCATTAAAATGATTCTGTTCTTTTGAGATTTTGGGCTTGCATGTTTTATCTGGTTACTTGTTTACTAGGTTTTTACAATCTCTTTTATCTTGGATATGAATCCATGGCAAAAATAATGTTGGTTTAAAACTATCTTTGTCATATTTTAATAGTGATACATGAATGCGAAGCTTGTATTAGTAGCTCTATTTTCCATTTCTGAAATTTGTATTTGAGGTTGTTATGTTATAACTTACCTTCATTGCATTATATGGATTCTAAACTATATGGGAACCTTGAGTTCCTTCTAATCTTGTTGGAGTTTACGTTTTGCTTGAGATTGTAATCGAGCTTGTATTTGGTTTGGATCTTGTTCTTGGTTTCGTGTTTGATGAAAGTTGGTGATGGAGGTTCTTGTTGCTCTGACCTATGTTTGGGAATCTTGGGTAACTCGAGACTGTTGTTGAAGCCCGTATGTGGCTCTGTACTCATGTTTTATTCTTGTGAAAATATAGACTATTAATGGAGGTTCATGTTTTACACTATACTCATATTTTGTTACTTGTATAGTTCTAAACTCTTGTTGAAGCTCGTGTTTCATTTTGAGATGGTATTAGGACTTCTTGTTTAAAGTATAAACTGGAATGGGAACTTCATGTTGCCCTAAACCTGTGATTAGAGACTTGTGTAGCCCTGAACTTTTGTTGAAACTTCATGTTCGAATCTATTCAGGTATTTTGAGTTGGGTTTTACTTGTATTGAAATTTTAAAACTTATAACTCCTTTGTTGAACTATTACTCAAAGAAAACTGGGAGAATAGTGGCTGAGTTGTTGGGTAAACTCTTGAGATCTTAACTGAAAACGTCTTTGTTTGATGAATGGATTTGGTAATTCCTTTTTTGAGAACTTTTTCATCTTTTCTGAGATGGTAATGGCGTTTTATCAGGGGTATTCTTTTCCCCTCCTTTTTGAGGAAACCCGCGTCTTCAGATATTTTAAAATAAGCTCTAGGTTTCGTTTAAAAGAAGAGTTTATTACTTTAGTGCTATGAATTATTATCGTGGGATCACTTTGTCTATGTTCAGATTGTTTTTGTATTTAGTACTTATTGAATCAAGAACTAATTACTCTTTTGTAATGCAATATTGAAACCTGACAATGGGATTTCAATCTTTGAGTTCGTTGATACTCTAAACATGTATAGCTTATTGATCGGTTTGTTTTTCTATTTCTTGTTGGATATAGTAAATAAACCTTGTATCTTTTTAAAAAAAAGGAATGTGAATCATTTGGAACATAATGTTGTTTTTAGGACTTTTATGTGTATTTCATTTTGAGATTAGAACTAAAACTTTTGTTTATTGAAGGTAAAGAATTGTAAGAAAAATGGCAATGTGCTTTCTTCTTACTATGAGTCAATTTTTTTCTCTCCTGGGAACTAGATTATGAATTTCTATGTTTGAATTAAAAGTGGAAATTCATTTGTTAGTACAATAAAATGAATTATTGATTGGATCATTTTCTAATTAAGATCCCTTTCTTTCTATTGCTGGGATAAGTTCATTGGTTGAACTTTTCTGTTTTGATTCTCTTATGAAATAGAGATTTCTTTATGAGTTGTTTGGTCTTCCTTGTTCAAATCATTTGTAGAAATGATGTAGGAAGATTTTAGATTATTTGGTTTAATTGAACTGAAAATGTAAGCTTGTTTGGCAGACTGTTTGTTTGACAAGGATGTGATTTTTTTGGTTTGTGATGAGTAAGTTTTTTCTCTTGCACTCTATATTTTTATGGATCCTCCTTGGATGGACTTGAGTGGAGATTAACTCCTGTATAAGTATACCTTGATTTGTGAATGTTGGCTTCTGATCTTTAAATGTTAACTTCTAACATGTGGAAGTAGATTTAGACTTGCAGGTAGACTGTTTGATTCCCTATTCCTTATTAGATTAAAATGGGATTATGTTTTGATGAATATCTTGAATGTGGAATTTTAAGGTAGTTGTCCTTTAAATGAAACTGTTAATTCATGTATGAATTTGTTTCAATTTTTCAGATGTCTTGTGTTTGAGCATAGTTTGT
Source organism: Taxus chinensis (assembly GCA_019776745.2). Taxonomy (NCBI): domain Eukaryota; kingdom Viridiplantae; phylum Streptophyta; class Pinopsida; order Cupressales; family Taxaceae; genus Taxus; species Taxus chinensis. The sequence goes on along the minus strand of CM034147.1, from coordinate 88,493,177 downwards.
AATGGTTCTTCTTTTTCTTTTGCCTAGGAGTTAGATGAATCATCCTAATAAGAATCATGCTTTAAACCATTATTTTGGTTAAAGCAAAGATAAATGTTGTATTCTATTATGATAGAATTGGGAACAATGAGATGATATGATTTGTTGTTTGCTAAAAGATAATTGATAGGATCAATTAAACTTAAATTTTGTAAGGCAGATATAGTATATTATATTCCATTCTTCTCTTGGAAGTAAATTCAATTGGTTAAATGTACTTCTTTCTGTTTTCTATTACTTATATTGATATTTATGATGTAATAATTGTCTCATTAAAGAAGAGTTGTTTTAATGGAAAAAATTATTAGAATGCACTTCGTTTTAAGGCTTAGTGCTTATCATGCTCAGTTCATTGAATTGACCCATGCTAACAATTTTTACAGATGGACTTTGTAAGTGATAAATGAAGGCAAAACTTATATGATGCATTGGCTGAATTAAAGCTGGTTCCTTGTGAAGAATTCTAATTCATTCTTGAGATTGTATTGAAAAGGGAAATGTAGTATTCTTTTATAATGAATACGGTTGTTATGCAGTATAAAAAATGCATAAGTCTTGTAAATGTATAATTTATAAGATAAATTGAAAGTTGAGAGTTTACCTACAGTGGTTGTGTAAATTATTTTGTACTTGTATAGATGAGATGGATTCTATCTTGTTGATATTATTTTATGTTAATTGGTTATCTTTTCATAAGTTGGATAGAGGGATTTAGTTCAATCTCCCTACTTGTGATGCAGCTTGTTAAGTTGCAGTTTATGATAGTCGTTATCCAAACTATATAACATAGTAATGTAACGTGTGATGAACATACATTAAGAAAATGTGGACATTGGGTAGGATAAGCCCTAACACGTAACATGTAGAGAAAGAATATTTCTCTTTATTAATGGATTATAAACCAAAAAGGTTTGCAAGTATGACTATAATTTATTATACTTCATTTTGTATGAAGTCTACCTTATATTGGATATATTCTGGCATTAAAATTTCTAAAAATTTATTGTACTTTTTAAATAAGACATATTATAATGATGCACAGTTACGGTTAATTGACAGTTTAACTATGTGATTAATTATTAAAAGAGACTATGAAAATAACGAAGTTCTTAGTGGGCTAAATGAAGAAAATTTAGGAAGAACCTATTGAGCATTGGATTAGGGTTTGGCAAGTTTGTTGTAATCATGTTTTAATCCAAACTAATAATGTATTAATAATCTCCTCAGGGGTATGTACATCTCGATGAGGTAATTTTTGTAGGATATTGGCACATGCCAACTGCAGGGCTGTACTTTTGAGAGGGCTTAGGTCTTCTCGAGAATACAGCTTTTTAGTTGACATGTGGCATCACCCTTCCACATTGATCATCTAGATCTACACAAATATGGAACTCAGACTTGAACCTAGTTTCTCTCTATGTTTGGATAGGAGCATATTTAGGATAGGAATTAGCTTCCAAAGGCTTAGGGTACGTTTTCACATTCGGATGACTTAGGTCAAACGAGTATGCCCATCTACCCTAAGCCTTTGTGAGCATATTCCTATAATAGGTTATGTTTCTAACTAGGGCTAGGGTAAAACCTGGAACAAGTGGACTGACGGTAGTCAATGAAGACCAATCATGATAATAGAAGAGTGAGGTGAAGGACGTATTGCAAAATGACGAGTATGCCATCTAGGAATAGTGACATACACAATATGTTATACATCTTTGGCCAAAGTATCACAAACTACTAGTTGCATTGTCCTATGTCACCAAGTTTAAAACAATGTGATATCAGATGAATATTGGTAGCAGATATTCAGATATGTTTTTTAAACAGATCACTCAGTACCCGGTGTATGGTAGGATGAAAAAGTATACGAAGTATACAATATGTACTCAATACATAAGATAACATAAATAGATCGGTGAATCACCAAGTCATTATAGTTACATATGTTTATCCATTGAATTTTATTGGCATGGAATGTTTGTTCTAAATATAGATTTATTTAGATCAGTGAACATTATTAAAAAAAAAAATTATCTTGATTCTAAAGTCTTAAAATGGGAATGTTAGAGCACCGCACCAAACTGATGACCTAGATCTAACCCTTTTCATCTCCATCAACATCGATGATATACGTGTATGATGTGTTATGATTGATGTGGGTGCTAGAATCAATATCATCTCCTCCCATGTGTTTGACCAAATGCACATACCTGACAATTACATGCATAAACATCTCATCATGTTGCAATCATTTAATGATGCTATATCCTCTACACTTGGCACTATCATCCTCCATGTTCGTGTGGGCTCCCACACTATTCTAGAGTTATTTTACATTTTGGAGGGGGATTTTCAATATAACCTGTTGCTTAGTAGACCTTGGATTCATGTTATGGGTTGCGTTCCTTCCACTCTACATCATTGTGTGAAGTTTGAGCATGAAGGGCACACTTAAATCATTCCAGCTGACCCATCACCTTTCAAAACCTGCAACATGCTTTACTGACCCAATGACATGCTCATACCCATTAAAGCTTCTTCATCCATGACCACTTCCTCTTCACCTCCAACTCTTCCCACCAGTTCCATCGCTACCTCCATCGCACCAATATCTTGAAATCCCTACTGCCACCACAACTTCCACTGCTGACCCATCATCCTCCCAATCAGCTAGCTCCACCTCTAATCTGACCTCTAACACATCGTCTATCTCATCCACTCACATATCAACCACTAATCCCTTGGAAGGTGTTTTTCAATACCTCACTCTATGGGAGTACCACCTAAATAGTGTCAACACATTCCTTACTCCACAAGAGTGTGGAAGTTTTCACCAGCACCCTCACTATGATCACCACATAGGAGAGCATCTCCTTTATGGTCCTCCCCACCTTCACACCAATCTCACCTATGGGGGACTTGATACTACCACTTATAAACTTGAACCACAATAAAAAACCCACCCATTTTCTACCAACCTCTAGTCACTCACCAATCACCATTTTGCCCACACCTTCCTACACCGATGTGCATGGAAGGGTTTTGGTATCGTATTTTATGAGCAAGGCCATCATATTGTTATTTCATGTACTACCCACAAACATAATGACCGTAGTGGTATCATCTTTGTTGAACCACCTAACAAGAAGGCCCACATTGAACTCATTGAGGATATCGACCCTTCTCCACCTTCTTCACTTGCTCCACCTTCTTCACCACCATCACCACCCTCACCGATGGAGTTGATGGATCTAGAATCCATTCCTCCTAACCTTTTTTTTTGTAAACACCATTTCCTTGGGGTCTCTAACTTATCAACGTGAGGGTGAGGCTCCTTCTTCTCTTCCCTTCCTGTATCCTGAAATGATTGATGACAATATACTTTCCATTAATGTTGTTCAATGTCAGGATGATGAATCTATACTCACCTACCTCGGTGCAGAAGACTCATATATTCATTAGTTGTTAGCATTTGAGACGCAAACCATGTTGAACTAATCGACTATGGAAATCAACATCCATACTCAGAATGACCTGTACATTCTACAGATTGGCCAATCTTTAGATACTACAGAATAAGAAGCCATCACTTCTTTTCTCAAAGATCATAACCATGATTTTGCTTGGTCTTATGTAGACATTCCTGGTATTGACCCCACCATAGTGGTCCACAATATCTTAACAATTCCTGATGTTAAACACATAAAATAAAAGTTGAGGAAACTACACCCTCGCATTGCTCTTCTGGTCAAAGAACTCCAACGCCTTCTTTCTGTTTCCTTCATCTTACCGATAGATTATCCTCAATGGATTTATAACATTGTCCCTGTCACTAAGGCAACTGGGAGACTTCACATTTTCACAAATTTCCATGACCTCAACCTAGCTTACCTGAAAAATGACTTTCCTCTACCTGGTATTGACCAACTAGTTGACCTTACCACTGGTCAGAAGATGCTATCACTCATGGATGGTTTCTCGGGTTATAACCAAATCTTTCTTGCCCTGTAGGATCAACACAAAATTGCATTCATCACCCCTTAGGGGACCTTTTGCTATCGAGTGATGCCTTTTGGCCTTAAAAATGTTGGTGCCACATACCAGGGGGCTATGACTTACATCTTCCATGACATCATGCACCGTATATTGGAAGATTGTGTAGATGATCTCCTAGCCAAATCTTAATGCCGCTCTGAGCACCTCACCATCCTAAAAACCATCTTTGACCACCTCATTAAGTATTATGTTCACCTTCAGCCTAAGAAATTCATCTTCATGGTTCTCTTGGGTAAGCTCCTAGGATTTATTATCTCCTTACATGGTATAGTGGTTGATCCTACCAAAGTCAAGGCTATTCTTAAAATTCCTCCACACACTAATCTGTTGTAGCTCCATAGCCTGTAGATAATTTCTAGTCCCTTCGATGTTTCATTTCGCAATTGTCCATTTCATTTCACCACCTTCTCAAAAAGGATGTTTCCTTTAAATTGGATGAGGACTGCCATTAAGCTTTTGACGCCTTAAAACAATACCTACTCCAACCACCCGTACTCAATCCACCTAAAGATGATCAACCCTTATACCTATACATCTCAACTACTGATCACTCCTTGGGGGCCATGCTCACTCATCGTGATGAAAAACACAGAGATCAGGTGGTTTATTACATAAGTTGTACTCTTTTAGACTACAAACCTGATACACCCATGCCTAAAAACTTCTCTTAGCCTTAGTTTTTGTTGCCACCAAACTCCTCCATTATTTACTTAACCAAAAAACCTATGTTTTGACCAACATTGACCCCTTATACTTCATGTACACCAAACCTTACCAAAATCAATGAGCTACACGTTGGCTTATGCTTCTGGCCGATCTCAACCACAAATTCACCCATCAAAATTCCATCACAGGTCAGGCTATCACTGACCAATTGGCTGATACACCTATTTATAGGCACCAACCCTCAAACTTTGACTTTCTAGATGAGTCTATTGCTACCTTTTCCTTTGATGAACCCACGTACCAAATGACACTCTTCTTCAATGGTTCCAAGTATCAGTGTGGGGGTGGGGCTGGTGTTATCCTCATTCTGCTTGATGGTGAACCCATGCCTTTGTATTTCAAACTTGATTTTGATTGTATAAACAATATTGTTGAATACAAAGCACTCGTATTGGGTCTTTAGACTACCTATGCTTTAGATTTTAAGTCAATCAACATCTTTGGTGATTCTCAATTGGTCATAAACCAAGTCAATGGTATATACCAATGTCATAATGAGATACTTCAAAAGTATAAGCATCATGTGGACATACTTTTGACCACCTTCAACTGTTACACCCTTTAAACTGTTCCCCATTCTACCAATAAATTTTCACATACCATGGCTTGCTAGGATTCTTAGATATCCACTTCACCTGTTGAATCTAAAATATTTGTCACCATAACTCCAATCACCCTCTTATTTTCCTTAAAAAGTTTAATCTATCAAAACCACTACTCCCGACCTGAGTGACCTTTGGTATAAACAAGACTCATACTATCTTTCTCTCTACATATTACCTCCCGACCTCACCCGTAATGGACAATACACCTTTCTTAAAAATGTCTCTTACAGTGCCTTACAAGTTCTGAAATTCCTTATACCATTAAGGAAGTTCATGATGGCATATGTGGAGGTCAATTCAGTGGCCTTGCTATTGCCAAGCGTATTATTTTCCTAGGCTATTATTGGCCGACCCTTAACCATTATTGTTGTGACTATGTTAAGCGTTGTGTAAAATGCCAACAACATGCTAATCTTCATCATACACCCAATCATGCCTTATAAGTCACCCATGACCTTTGGCCCTTCTCTCAATGGGGTTTAGATATTTTCAGAGAGATAAATCCCCATTCTTCCCAAAAACATCAATAGATAATCATTGCTACCAAATATTACACCAAATGGGTTAAATCCATACCTCTCATCTCCACAAAAGCTGAAAAAGTATGTGAGTTCATCAATCATCACATCATTTGTTACTTTGGTGTCCCACATTTCCTTATCACTGATAATGGAAAAAAATTCAAAAACAAAACCCTACGGAAAATTTGCAATGCCTTTGGTATTTAGCTAAGTTTCTCATCCCCATATTACCCACAAACCAACAGCCTAGCTGAATCCACTAATAACACCCTAAACAAAATTCTTATGAAAGTGGTTAACAATACTGAGAAGGATTGGCATACCCACATTCCTTTCACCCTGTGGGCATATCGCACTAGTATTTTCACTTCCACTATTGCAACACCCTTTTCTCTAGTATACGGTACAGAGGCTATTCTACCTCTTGAAGTCTAGATTACCTCACTCCACATTTCTCTCCATGACATGCTCAATGATGATGACTTTCGCCAAGACTATTTAGCACATCTAGAGTTATTAGATAAATGTCATCTTAATTCTCTTGACCATCTTCAATTTTACCAAAAATATATCAAGTGTGCCTATGAAAAATGTGTCCATGAACAAACCTTCCAATTCGGTGACCTTGTCCTAAAATAAAATCAACATGTAACCAAAGGGGAAAAAATTAAACAGGGAAAATTTTCTCCCAACTATCTTGGACCATACATCGTGACTCATACTTATGGATAAGGTTCTTATCGTTTATCTTCACTAGACGGTAAAACTGAACCTGAGCCCCTTAATGCCTTGCATCTTTGACCATTCTACTGTTGAATTTTAGTCCTACCTCACCTTCTACCTCTTTTCATGCTCATCCCTTGAGCACTTTTCATTTCCATCCCTTCACTATGCCACCCCAAATGATTAAACAAGAATCATGTGTGTACCCGTCACTCTTTTATCTCTTCTTGAATATGTGTACCATGGCGCTGCACATGACATGATTCTCATCGATACTTTTTGTCTACTTTTAGATGATATCCCATGGTAATTTCACCTTACTTTCTAAACAATCATCTGATTCTTCACCTTAGTCTTGTCCATGAATCAAAAATCCCTAACTCCTTGAGTCAAACTTCACATAAAAAGATGACTCCCTCAAAAAGGAAACCTTTCTCTCTACGTTGCTGCTATAAATAGACTGCTCCCTCGAAGGATAGTTGTGTAAAGCTTGCTAAAAAAAATAGGAGAGATTCTAAAGCTTCCTGCATCGATCAGCTTCATGAAGACCTCAAGAAGCTGATTTCCTCATCCCATATAGACTTCCTACATCTATCAATCTATCTCAAATACAAGTCAAAATAACAAAAAAAATTGCCATGGACTTGCTCGTTGTGATCTTGGATCTCTTTCTAAAAAGGAATTCTACATCATACCATATAACCTAACCATTTTTCACCTTCTTACCATTTGCACTTTCATTTCCTACTGCCTCAAGGGACCTACTAGAACCCTGACATTTGGTGATCATGTGACTATTCTTCACCTTTAGAATAATCAATCATGCAATGTCTTTAGGGTCTTGCATTCATAAGCCTATCTAAGGTATGACCCACCCATTATGATCCTTACCAATTAGGTGGCTTTCTTGCCTCCTCTTATCTTTTAACCTTCTTCATTAAGTATTGATTACCTTATACAAGACTAGATCCTTGACACTTATCTTTGGGTAATTTTCCTCCTTCGTCGCAATCAACTCAAAATCACCCACACCAATATGCCCATAATTCACCCATACCTAAAATACCTAGATTCAATCATTCCTATAACCTACTAACCCATACTCATACCTCCTCACATTCTTCCCTAGCTTATGGGAGAACTACATCGGCCTGAGGTTCCTTTTCACCAGGACTATGTAGGCAACACTCCAAGGGCATGGGGCCCTTGGAGGTTAGCTCGACCACTCTCTACCCTAGCCAATTCCCATTTCCTTTTCCTAATCACTGCCTACCCTCATTAGTTTCCTTTTTATATCAATAATTATAAATTAAATCAAATAAACAACAAATTGGTTCACATCTTTATCATCATCATTCATGCACTCATTATATCTACCATTTCTTTACCATTATCATGCATGTTACTATAAAACATCTCAACCTGAACCATATCATCATTAATTACACAAATTAATGAATTACAAACTCAACCCATTTCAACTCAACCATCCCTAAACTAACATGACTCCATCCATGCTTAGGACCTGACTCAATCCATGCCTAGGACCTGACTCAATCCATCCCTATACCAAACTGACTCAACCATCCCAAAACCAACCTGACTCAATCCATCCCTACACCAACCTAACTCAACCATCCCTAAAACAACCTGACTCAATCCCTACCTATGACCTAACTCAATCCATGCCTATGACTTGACTCCATCCATGCCTAAACCATGACCTGACTCAACCATACCTATGACCTAACTCTGCCATGCCCAACACACATATCATGAATCCATCTATGCATAACAATAAAATTCCATCAACACACATACATCATCACCAAATAAATCTCATCATATAAATCTATGTATCCATACGATATACACTAATATCAAATAATGTGCATCTCTCACAAACTCTCATATACATCCTCACTCTCTTCAGAATGCAGGCTGGTATATGATAAAAATAAATAAACACAAAATCTCGTATACATCCTCACTCTCTTTGGCACATAGGTTGGTATACATCAAAAATTAATAAATACATCAAAATGGAGGTCCATACATCAAGCATCATCCTGTCGTATATCCTCCATATCAGTCTCTCCCATCTCCTCCTCCCCCTCAGCTCCTGTTAATGGCCAGATAACATCTCACCACCCATCATCGGTCATGGTCAGGTCCCTGATGGTACAACTCCTGGGGCTGGCTTCTATGAACTGGTAGCCTCACTCCGATCCTATCTCGAGGCTCAATGCCCCCTGTGCTCTCCATGTTGTGGGTGCAGGATCTAGTCCTCTCACGCAAGGCCTGTTGTGCTATGTACTCTCTTTAGGATAGAAAACCTATCCATGTTGCCATCAGTTGGCCCTAATAATACATGGCCTCACCCAAGGCATCCCGCAATCTAGATATGGGTACTATCTGTGGTGGCCCCATTAGCCTCTGCCCCTGTGTCTGTCTTGTGGGACCCTATCCTACCCATGCCTATGAATTGGGACCCTATCCTAGTGCATGTGGTGGTTTCATCTGCCTCACATCTTGTGCCTGTATCTGGGCTTGTAATGCCACAATTTGTGCCTATGTAATGGCCAACTGGCCCTCTAAACTTGTAACCTAAACCTGTAGGGCAGCCACCTCATCATCATGTCCATCTCCACCCTGGGCCATCTGGGCCTATAGAGTGGGAACCTATGCATGCAAAGTAGCCTCATCTGTATCTAAACTTTCCAACCACCCCTGTACCATCCCCAACTATGTAATTAGAGTTGCCACCTACCCCTGTAGGGTGTCTCTCTGAATGGTGATGGTGGCTAAATCTGGTTTCCCCAGCCTAGGAGGTACTGCTCATAGATGAGCATCCCACCACTGTCTATATCTATCCATCACCCCGACATCATCAATCCTCTCGTCTATCACCTACTCCTCCTACCCTATAGGCACTGTCAGTTGTGGTAGAGGTAACGACCTCTCGACATCATCCCTCTTATACTGTGGGAAGGGTGGAGATATATCCTGCGGCAACCCAAACTATCGTTTGACCCTGTCTACTAAGATCATCTCGTGCTCCCCTACACAATGCCCCTTAATCCATCTAAGTAGATACAAGCTGTCTAACTCATCGTCCATCTTTCTGTATGAGGTAAAACCCACATACAGTCTCCAAATAATGTCCACACTGGACAATCCCTCCAGTAGCCACCGATGATATGCTACATCATGAGTAGCCTTGTCTAATTGACACTCTCTAATCACATGCACCCATCACCTGTAACCTAATTGCACCAAGCCTGGCTCGAATGCATCCACCTAAGGCATACCAATCAGATGAACACACACAATGTACTTGTAGGCTCAACAGTGAAGAATAAATGTACAACATAAGCTGAACCTACAGAGCTGCCCATATGCCCATAGATATATATATAACTAAACTAAGAATGTTGGCACTGATTCAAAGTAGGTCCTTTCCATCATCATATCATTCATAACCCCCATCATTGATTGTGGGAATCTCCCACCCTCTGCATCCGAGAGTGTAAAATAGCAAACTGCCTCCATCAATAACACTACTAGCCTCATCTCCTCTTGACGGGCTAGGTACATCTCTCTATAACTTAGGTTGGCACTGTGGAATATCATCTCTGCTAGTCCCTCACCAAATACTATCAGCATCAACTCCTCAGATGCCTCTGAGGAGATCGATTATACCTACGTCCCCAATATGGGTAATCGCAAGATCCTGTACACGTGCTCTAGGGTGATTGTCATCTCTCTAGTTGGTAGGTGGAACATGTTGGTCACCGAATCCCATCTATCAATGAGGGTGACCATCAAACTCAACTTCCGAAATACATTTTGGTAGCGTATGACCCCACTCAAGCTCACATCTACCACATGTCACCACGCCTTGACCATCGCAGCCCCACAAACTATCAAGAGTAGGGGTGGCACCTTGTTTCACATCCACAGCTGATCTCTCACCTGCATCCAGTAAAACATCATATTAATGCACCTTGATCATACCCACAATCACTCTCAACACCTCACCTATATTTACCACCCTAACTATCTCCCCTAGACCTCCTCACCTTCATATCCCATCTTCTATCTACCCACCCCAACCCTAACCCACTATCATTCAACCTTACCTATTTTTACCCCTTACCTATGTTCTAATTTTCCCCACAACATCTTCTCTTACCCCTACCTACCTCACACACCTAGCCTAGAGAACTTTTGGCCCCTTTTTCCCCAAATCATGACTAGTAACTATTATCTCTAACTGACCCCAATCCCCCATGAACCGACATTGGTCACCTTTTTTGTGACCAATGTCGGTTCACTACCACCAACCTTGGCTAATCTTCAACCAATGCTAGTCACTGTCACCACAAAAACCACGACACCCAAACCCCCCTTCTTCCTCAAAATTCCCTTTCTTTCCCTTTTACCCACCCAATCCTACCTAAATCCCACCTCTACCCTTCCCCACCCCTCCTTCACCTAATCGCCTTCACCCCATTCCTATTTTACCCAATTTTCCCTCCAAAAAATTCAAAAAAAAATTTCCCCCCAAACCCATTTTTCCAAACCCCAACCTCTAAACCAATCTAACTCATAAATCAAAGAATGGGATTTCATCTTACCTCGTCATGTTGCCATCATTATGGTGGCACATCAAGCCACTGTACCAATGGTCCACCTGATCCCTTTCCTACCTCTTCCATCACCTAATCAACATACTCACCTCCAACAAACCGAATCAATCAATCTGATCACGTGGACCCACCTATCAACTGGCAATCACCCACTATACCGCTCACCAACTCAGCTCTCCATTCCGCACTGATGCTTTCAACCTTTCTCTCTCTCACCTATCATTTTCTCCTATTTGGCAAGTGACAAATGATTCCATAAAAAGTAGAATTTTTCTTTCTATAACCTACCCGACTTGACCGGTGACGGGTTTACCTTGACTGACATCATTCCTATGCCCTATCTTACTGTAGTTGGTCCATTGCAATCAGCATTAGTTCCTTCTAACCATTGTCAGTTATCCTACTTAGTCTTTTTCCTACCCCCTACCCCTAATTTGATGAGCTACATCCTTTTTACTTCACCCACACCTACCTTAGACACTTCACTTTATCCTCTTGACCTCATCATTTACTACCTCCCCTCGTCCTCATTTGGGGACTTGTTATTTTACCCATACCTTGGACCTACCCATGTCGTGACCTAGTTACTTGGACCTAGCCCATTGCTAGTGACATGTAACCTCATGTGCTCATTATACCTTGCAACATTATTACACATGTTTATTGATATACTAACCTTACCTTGCCTCTTGCAGTGACCGTTTATCCTGAGCCAACCTTTGGTGTACCGGAACATACCTAAATGTTCCTACACTTGACCTATGTCATGTTTCCTAACCATATCATATACCTTGGAGAATGGAATCACCTCAACCTAATTTGGATAAACCTATCAACCTTAAGCAATGTAGATTTTTCCTTCTCTTCAACCTGGTACCATGCTACAGTTTATATGTGTGTGTGTGTTTGACTGTTACTACCTTTGACCTTGACCCATTACCTAGATTACCCAATTATACCTTTACCCCCTTTTACCCTGTTTCCCACCTTCCTCTTCATCAAATTCACCTTTTATCAAACCACTCCCTGATTCTACCTTCTGCCTCATCAGTTCCTAATTTGAGGGGGGTCACCTTTACCCACACATGGGGAAAACACATCTTATTTTTGTTAGCGTTTCTTACCAATACAAGCTACGCAAAAAAAATGGGTAGAATTTAGACACCAAAATTAGGTCACACTCCCCTTGGTCCCTTGAAAATAACCAACTCGAACACACTCACCTAACCATGGCCCCTTTTTCCCCACTATAATATTAATTTAATTAATTCATGATCTCATAAAATTTATTATTTAAATATCCTAAATTAGATAATTCCCACACCACCACCTCACCTATACACCTCACCTAGCCACATCACCCTAGGACCTATTCTTAGTATGTTGCCATAACCAACTAAGACCTACCTAAACCCTAAAAATCAAAGCCTACATTCCCTCTAACCACATTCCTTCCCATTAGAAAGGAAGCTTCCATTCTAATCTGTGGAAGAAAATGAATGAGATCTAAGAAAATCAAGGAGATCTGCCCAATTTAGAAAACCTAGGAAATCCCACGTTAACCAACGCCATGTTAAGAAATAAGAGATAAAATATGCAGAATGATCCCTTATAGAATCGCAACAGTAGAGACTAATATGCAGAAAATATCACAGATCTCAAATAAAAGTGTAGAATAAATAACACAACACAGAGAAAAAAAATTTTAACGTGGTTCACCCAATTTGGGCTACGTCCACCAAGAATCACTTGCTCAGATTTTATTACAAGCCTCCACTCTCTCAATATAATACCCAGATCCATTTGGAGCTATGCTCAACAAACTCTACAAAATTCACACCCGAATTCAAAACACATCTGCAATACATTTGCTTGTATTTCTATCATATGCATAAGACCATATAAATAGACAATTTATTAAGTAGTTTGATACAAAACCGTGGGTATCAAAACCATGGGAAAAAAACCGTGGGTATCAAAACAATGCGAAAAAACCAAAAAAAAAAACCATGGGGCCAAATACATCCCATAACGGTTACCCATAACCCATGGGTTAATAAACCACCCATGAAAATTTTCTTTGGGGGCTTCGCCCCCAAACCCCCCTTACCCGCTCACCAGCGAGCGGGACCTCCATAAAAATACCCAAGTGTAACACATAGAAGGTGTACCACATTCTAACATGCAAATAGGCTCCACAAACATAACACGCTAGTTACCCTAAACGACCATCGGTCAACCCAGAACCGTCATTGGTTACCATTTATTCCCCAAAACAACCTTATTTTGAGGTTGACACATTTTCTGAGAGAAAGAGATGAAACAAGAGCTACATGTAAGTAGAACCAGCATTCGTACACATAGCAGAGCATCCACAACTAGCATCAGAAGAAATCACATGCTCATTTACATTCACGGGAGAATCCTGGGAAGCATCATCACCACACCCAATTACTTCCATTTGATCAACTACCATTGCCATCTAGCCATCAAGATCATACAACAGTAAGTATCTTGTTAACCAGCATTCATCTACTATCATTTTAGTAGACTCTTTTACTTTTTTTATTAGTTTCTACTTTCATTCCCATTCACCCACCATTTACCTTCATATAAACTTCATCATTCCTTCACTCACACCATTAAACTTCACATATCCTACTGATAAGTACCCCTGAGCACACATAAGACCTACATAGACCTTATTATTGCCCTCTCCATTTCCATTTAGCCTCAAATCTTTCACCACACCAAGATTTTGATAATTTTCCTCTACCCTGACCATACTGATGTTAGTTATCCACAACCGGCACCGGTTCACTTAAATTGATGTCGGTATCTGTGTTTTATTCTCAAACCAAGAATAGAACCTAAAAGCCACACCAAATACCCAAAACATCCCAGAACCAGACCCTGACTAGCACCAGTACCCTAACAGAGACCTTGACCTTCATTTTCAATCATAGCTTATCCTATTGTGAATGAATTTTCTTATTGTAGTCGAATGAGATACCTAAATAATTTTAACTATAGTATGGTTTTATTTATTGTTAACATTGAATTTTTTTAAACAGTGGATTGACAACCTTCTAGGGAGTATCCCACTTCTTGGATCTAGCATACACTAGGTAGTCCACTACATATATTGTTTCACTTCTATTTGGTGGTATTGTTTTCTATTTTAGGTAGTTCCTCCTGGCAAAAAGGAATCTCTCACGATCAGATGTGGATCAAGAATTCATACACGCACAACCTTCAACCATCTTTAACAGATATTCCTCCTAGCCCATTTAACCTTATCTATTTTGTCAATATTCAAAGAAATGCTCTAAGAAACATCCATGGTAGACAACAATTCAGATCTAGCAACTAACTGTAGCATGTTTTCCATGTTTGGAAAAGGATAATTGTGTTTTAATGAAGCTCTATTTAAATTTTTAAAGTCTACACAAAGTCTGATATCTCCATTTTTCTTTCTGACTAGCACAAGGTTTATAACCCAAGATGAATACCTTGTGGGCTGAATGATCTCTCCCTCCTTTAGTTTCTTCAATTCATCTTACATCTTCATTGAGAGGATTGGATTAATTGGCCTCTTCTTTTTTCTGAAGAGCTTGGCATTTGTTTCAAAAGAAATATCATGCTGAAACAAGTCCTCTCTATATGCTATCAGCTCTAAATAAGACCAAGCCACACAGTCCTTATATTTCTTCAATAGTTGAACACAGGACTATTTTTCTTATTTTGGTTATATTGTTGCCTAACCAAACTTTTCTTGCTTTATCATTACTACCCAAGTTATGCTCTTCCACATCCCTTGAGGTAGACATGTTTCTATTGATGATGCAATTAGCATTGTCAAAATTTGACTCAAGTGCAACAAGACCTCTAGGAATGGTGTTACTTTTCAATTGGATAATATCCTTTTGAAAGAAAGTCTCTCTTCCTTTAGTCACACACACCATTGGTTCCCAATCAATATTCTGATCTACAAACTCACCTTGATTTTGTAAGAACCTTTGCACTTGAGCATCATCATTAAACACTTGCCAATGCTTGATGTTGTCAAGGACAGTTGGCCTAGTTAACAGTTCAATATTGTACTCACAATAAGGTGAAATGGTGCAATTTCCAAATCTTGACCCCAACACTACCAACTTGTCAGTAGAAGCATTGAAACTTCTATCTTGATGCACAATGTTGAAGGAATCAAACATCTCAATCAGATCCCAAACTGCATGTTTGTATTGTTTCATCCACTGATGTTTTGTAGCATACAGTTTTCTTATTTTTTTGATAACTAGCTATGAATATCCTTTTGTAATGATGTCCTTGACACCATACTTCCATGTAATTCTCAAATCCAACAACAAGGCTTCATACTCAGCAATGTTGTTAGTACATTAAAAATTAAGCTTGAAGGAAAAAACAAACTCTTCCAAGCTAGGAGAAATCAGAATTCTACCAACACCATTTCCAAATTTGGAGCAAGATCCATCAAATAGCAAGGTCCAAGGGGAACCTACCTATTTAAGGCACTTTTACTAATCCATCTTGTTCTCTTTGCCATCAGCAAACCCAAAAAAGTTACCAGCATCTACATCAGCAAACAACACCTCATAGGAAGCATTATTAGGATCTTCAATAAGGTGTAACATTTTCTTTTATCCATAGAGCTTGACAAGGATTCCTTCAATGGGAATAGTGGTAAAATACATGTCCATTTGAACAATCCCACCAACACTTGCATCCCACTTTCTTGATAAAACCATACCCCATTTGGCAGGGCAATCAACAATCACAACATCAAGTTTCAAATTCTTACCCAGGTAGGCTACAAGTTATACCACCAAACCCTTCACACAACCAACTACTAGCACTTGTCTTGAGTCCATGGTAGTACACTTTCCATAGGCTGTCGTAGCTTTTATATCCAACTCATTCATGACTTCTAGAGGCATGACATTGCATGATGCACCGGAATCAAACATAGAATTGTGAAGTAGTCTATCCTTTATGATAAAATTTGTAAAGAATGGATCAACATTCAATTGGGAATCAACTAAGGATGTCCCAAAGTATACCTCAAGTGTTTCTCCAAGATCCTCTAATGTTGGTGGTGTTTCAAGTTCTGCAATGATTTGAGGAGGAGTTTTAATAACGTTTACATTTCCTCTTGGGGTACTCTTCTCCTCTTTCAATCCCAAGTACTCAAATGCTCTCTTATTGTGATTATGAATCCTAAACAACTCAACAATTGGAATTGTTGTGGCAAATCAGCAGCACACCCTGGATGTTGATCAGATTTCTAGTTTGATCATACTAGCATCCAGTGTGATTGCACAACATTGAATCCTTTCCCCAAGTGTGGGACTTGCAAAATGAGAAAGGAATCTCCAGTTTAGAGGTTGGTTACTCAATTCCTCTGGTTAGATTTATCACTTACAAGTTGCGGAGGTCTATATTCCTAATCCTACCCTAAATTCCAAAGGAGACAGAGATAGAGAATGCAGATAAACTAAAACTAATGCTAATAGGTGATGTACCAAAGGAGTGGTGAGCATTTTTTACTTCTGCAGATTGACATAGTCCATAAAAATGCAACAAAGAACCTCATGCACAAAATAATAATTGTAATGAAGGATCAGAAATTAACCAAACAACACAGGAAGAGGATGAAAACTAATCACAGAGGCTGTATTGTTATTTTAATCATCAAAATCACTTGCATTACAACACCTGAGAGGCAAAATAAAGTTGCAGCTCTTAGAAAAGGTTTTATATTCCACCAAAATCACTTCCAAGGTGAGAAAGGGGACCTGCAATACACCAGAAATGTTCCACACTTTGAAAATGAGCCAAATCTGGCTTTTACATTTCAAGGGATGAGCCCAGGAGAGAGAAACGTGGGAAAACATGGAAGGCATTCAACCATTAACCAAAACACATTCAAAACATCATGGGCATCCCTATAGACCAATCCCCTGACATTTTTAGCCATGTTGGGAGAGAATGCAAGCCATTCTTCATTAAAAATGGTGGTTGAAAAGTCATTTCTGTCCATGGCCACGTGCTAGAGGTGTTTTTCAATTTTATCTCTCTAAACTCCATCAAAATTCAAAAATGACCCTGGAATCTTATAGATAATTTCACCAGATTTCCATTGATATAAAGAACACCAAAAACTGAGCTCTGGATCGAAAGATATGGCCATTTGAAGTTTTAGGGCAAAATAGGGCCAAATTGGGTTGGCAAGCAAAAATTCAAATTTTTGCACCTTTTTGGTCATTTGGAAAATTTTCCAAAATTTCCCCATGCTCTGCCACTCTAGGTGCCATGTGGCAGCATCTCATTCGCCGTGGGCCTTTCAAGGGAAAATTTTTCCAAAAAACTCCGTCGAGCCATAACTTCAAAAATACATGGAGTTAGGAGGAAAGCTTTACCTTTCTGGAAAGCTGAGAAAGAGCTCTATCCAATGGTGTCATTTCCAGAAGGTTTTGAGTGCCTGAAAAGAAAAATATTATGACTGAGGCACAAGAGAAGGAAAGATGAAAGGGAGTTAGCCATAAAATGAGTAGGGGGCATAATTTGGATAACAATTTTGGTGACTCAGAGGGGTCATCTGCCTGTTGGATGAAGTTACCAGTTTCCTGAAGCAATCCATTGGGCATGGAGTCACCTGATTTTCCATCTGATACCCCAACTGACTAGAACGTTACAAGGAGGAAGATGGAATATCACCTGATGGAGTAAGGCCTGCAAACACATCTCCAGGAACAGCAAGCTTGTGCCAAAGCACTTAAGGAAAGAAAAACTAATCTACAGCAAAACAATGTGCACAAGCACTTGAAGGAATGAAAAACCTAAACTAATATGTATAGGGTGAAGCATTTCCTTTAGTAGCAATGCTTCAGATGGATTCCATTGACTGGAGTCTGCAGTTCTTCGCCATCCAATGAAGACAACTGGAAAGCATTGATGTCCTTACACTTTGTGACCATGTATGGGCCACTCCAAATGGCATCAAATTTTGAATGCCTTCCCGGTTTTGCTCTGTCTGCATCCCATTTTAACACTAGATCTCCAACTTGGAAGGATCTATTCTTGGCCTTTCTATCAAAGCCTAATCCTTCTCCATTGCTTGGGATGCCTGATTCCTGATTTCTTGGAGCTCCATCAATTCTGCATATCTAACTTCCATGGGCTCAAAATCCAACAACTCCAACTGTTTCATGAGTTCCAATGTTGACAACTCAAGTGATATGGGAAAAATTTCCTCTCTCCCATAAACAAGCCTGAATGGAGAGTTACCTGTAGATATTTTAGGAGTTATCCTATCAGCCCATAAAGCTGATTTCAATTTAGTATGCCAAGACCTCTGATTTTCATCAAGAGTCCTCCTAATGATCCTCAACAAGTTCTTGTTTGTAGATTCAGCCTGGCCATTACTCTGGGGGTAATAGTTTGATGAAGTACTTAGGTAGATCCCGTTCTTGACAGCCCATTCAGTCACCTTGGATCTAATGAATGCCAATGCATTATCTGATATTATCTTAGCTGGTATGCCAAATCTAGTTATTATTCCCTCATAGAAGTCTAGGATGCTAGATTCATTTTCTTCCTTAAGTGCTACTGCTTCAGTCCATTTGGTGAAGTGATCTATGGCTATTAAAATGCACTTGTGCCCTTGGCTCAAATTGGGATTAATAACTCCAATGAAGTCTAAACCCCATTGCATGAATGGCTGGTCAACTGAAATTGGATGCAATGGGAGGGCAGCTAGCCTCTCTTTACCTGTGAAAAATACACAATTCTTGCACCTCTTGTTCCATGCATAACAATCATTGAAAATCTTGGGCCAATAATAACCAGCCCTTATGATATTTAGAGCTATCACTCTTGGTGCAAAATGACCACTAGCTGGTCACCTATGGAACTCTTTCAGCACCTTATGAATCTGATTTGTACCAATGCATCTCAGCAGTACTCCATTCACATATCTTTTAAATAAAACACCATCAACAAGGGCATATGGGACAGCCTACAGTCTGAAGTGTCTTCTTTAGGTCTTGTTCATCTCTGGAGGGCATAGGCCTATGCTTAGGAAGTGCATTATACTTTGGGTCCAGTAAGGAGTGGGGACACCATTATTTTCCTCTTGAGTGCTTCCTTTCTCACGATTGTCTTGCAACGCCAAAAAAGCCTCCTTCTCGTTGCATGATTCCTCTTGTTTGCTCAGATCAGCTGCTCACACAATCCTTTTCCTCTTACCAACTTGGTGACTTTGATCTCAATGTCATACTCCATGACACGAGTAATCCAACCTACCCTTTTTTCATTCAGGTCTTTGTTGAGGAGGAAGTTTTTAACTCCCGCATGAGAAACAAGTAATTGGACCTTATTGTTTGAAACTAAATGCTTGAATTTCTTCAAGCTCCTGATTACTGCAAGAACATGCTTCTCAATGAAAGAATATCTCACCTCATAGTCCTTCAGGCTTTGGCTGAAGAAAGCAATTGGCTGTTCATCATTGTCTTTATTCTGTTGTACCAAAATTATAGAAATAGTATAATCACCTCCAAACGCATAGAGGATGAAATCCTTGGAGAAATCCGGGTTGATGAGAGTTAGGGCTTGAGAGATGGCTTCTTTGATTGCTTCAAAACTTTCCTTTCCTTCTCCTGTCCATTTGAAAGCCATGCTTTTCTTTAGCATCTTAGTGATAGGTCTGACAAGGGCTGCAAAATTTAGGACAAACCTCTGAACAAAATTTATTCTTCCCAAGAAAATTTGAAGGGCCTTCTTGTGGCTTGGCAATGGCAGTGCTCTTATGGCTTTGACTCTTTCTGGATCAATTGCTAATCCTTCTTTAGAGACAATGTGGCCAAGGAGCTTTCCTTCATGGGCTAGAAACTTTTTAGGATTCAAGGAGACTCAAAATCTTCTACACCTTTGGAACACTTGTCTCAAATGAAAGAGGTGGTCTGCTGTATTTTTTGAAAAAATAGTGATATCATCAAGATATATTAGTACAATGTTGTTAATCAAACCTTTGAACGCCATGTCCATTGCTCTTTGGAAGGTAGCTCCAGCATTGGACAGCCCAAATGGCATTTTCCTGTATGCATAAGTTCCCCATTTAGTTGTAAAGGCTGTCTTGAACTGATCTTCTTCATTCACCATAATCTGATTATACTCTGAATAGCCATCAAGTAGTGAAAACATCTCGGAGCTATCAACAACTTGTAAAATTTTCTCCATGGAAGGAAGTGGATAATGATCCTTGAGAGATGATCTATTCAAATCTCTGAAGTCAACACACAATATGATTTCCCCACTCTTCTTTCTGACTGGAACAAAGTTGGCAACCCAACTAGAATGCTTGATAAGGAATATTATTCTTGATTATATCAACTTATTCAATTCTTTTCTCATGAGAGGCTCCATGTGGGGGTTGACTGGCCTTTATTTCTACCTGATGGGATTATTATTTAGATCCAATTCAATGGTGTGTTGAGCTAACTCGGGATTGAAACCTTTCAAATCTTCATAGCTCTAAGCAAACACATCAGGGAATTCTTAACAAAGTTGTATGAACTCATACCTTTCTTACTCAGTTGTCATCTTACCAATTTGGAGTGATTTGCCTCTTTCTTCTGAGATGGACACTGAATCTTCTCCCTTCACTTGGATGTCTTCTTTCTCCTTCCTAAACTGATCATTAGGATTGAAAATGGACTCTAAAGTAATAAGTCCCTTTGGTAGTTTTTTGGTTCTCAGCTGCACCACTTGGTCACCATACTGCTGCTCCAACTTTTCCTGATTTTTGGCTGAGAATTCATCCTCTTCTTGCAAGAAATGGATGATTTGCTTATCATTTTCAAACACTTTCCAACTTAGATTGTTATTTGGCAATGAAGGCCTCACAATCACATGGATTTTTGGTTGTACCTTGTCCTTTTGAATGATCTCCACAACGTCAAAGGCTGCCCCAACTGCTACAATCCTGTCAACAGCTTGGTTCTCTTTTCTAGGAATGGATTTTATGCTAAAGCCCTCAAAATCTTCAATGAGGTCCCACACCCTGTTCTTATAGCACTTGAGTAGATCATTCTTGACAGCATGCTGCCCCTTAACTTGGTTGACAATCAACTCACTGTCACCAAAGACTTGCAAGTTATTTATTCCTCTCTTGATTACCCAATGTAGTCCTTGCACCAAGGCTTCATATTCAGCAGTGTTATTAGAGCATGCAAACTGAAATCTAAAAGTTGAATGATACTTAACTCCTTGAGGTGAAACTAGCATGGATCCCCCTCTTGCACCTTGTCTACTCCTTGATCCATCAAAAAACAACTGCCATACCTCATTATCATCTTTGTGGTTTGGCTTGGTGATGCTAGGAATAGGCTAATTTTCTTCATGTATGCAATAGACTCCCAGCTCAGATTCTTCTATTTCTTGATAAGGATCAAAAGCAGGCACCTTTCTTGCCCATTCATCAAGAGTTAAATCGGGGATGCTTCCAACCTTGGTGCCAGCTTCATCAGTGCTTGGATGATCTTCTTGATCAAACGCTGAATAATTGGCATTAATCTGACTTGGAGTGTAAGGCTCAATGTGAAAGTTTGTAATAGGTTCATACCTGATTATGGATTTGGTTCCATATCATTTTCTGAACAGCATGTGTGACCAATCAGCAGACAAGTAACCTCTAATCTTAGCTATGAAATCCCTTGCCAAACATAGGGCAAAGAGTGGTGGAAGGTCTATTACTGAGACATCTTGCAAAACAACCACGTTGGGACAGGCATGCAAAGTAAGACTCAAGTTTTTAATCACCCCGACTATTGTTACTGCTTTCCCATCCAACTGCACCACCCCTTTGGATATGGTTTCATACTGAATTCCCAACTGATCAGCTATTTGCTTGGGCATTACTGAACTACTTGCCCCGGAATCAATCATGCAATTGTGTACTAATTAGTTCCCAATGATCAATGAAACATAGAATGGAGGGGGCTTCAATATTTTACCTTGCTATCCTCCATTATTCCCCTCAAGCTAGGCAGCATTTGTGACCACCTTCTCTTGCATTTGGACTTGCTGATTTGAAGTTGACCAGTCCTTCATGGTAGCTTGTAGCAAATCTCTTTGGCCTGGGATAGATAGTGATTCCCACATTGATATGTTTACATTTGTCTTCTTCATCTTATCAATGATACTTAATGGAGATGAAGTATACCTCTGTTGTCCCTTGGCCTACACATTCATTCCTTGCACATGGGCGGCGACAACTGGCATTTGGGTTGGCCTAGGGGCTGTTTTAGGTAATCCTTGCGTGCTTGGAATTGCATTTTTTTGCCAATAGTTTGTGCAGTGACAGAAGGTCATGAATTAATTGGGGCCAATGGTTGTTCTTCACCAAAATTTCTTCTCTTTGACCTTATGTTTGTTGCAACATTTTGGGAAATCATTTGATTCATGCCACAAAAATCTTCTGCCTGCCAGTTTACAAGTGTGGTATCATTTGGAGCTGATTGCTGCTAGAATGTTTCTTGTTGCTGGTTATTTCCTTGACTACCTTCACCCTCCACACCAGTTGCTATCACCATTAATGCTTGATTCAAGGCACCGTTGAAGCACATGGACTAGTTATGAGGTTCATTACATGGGAAACACCAATCATACTCTTGAGCCATATTGTTTTGTATTGGCACTAATGCTTTAAATGCAGATGTAGCATTGGGATTATAGGGCTGAAATGGTCTGTTGGTAGGAGGCCTTGCTTGATTTAGATTTACATCTGGATTGGGTGGTCTTTGGGGTTGATATGGCTACCTGTTAGGCTGAGCTTGGGGCTAGAAAGAAGGTTTAAAACCTTGAGCTTGCTGCCTTTTGAGTGTAACCAGCTCATTACCTAGATTTTGCAATTGCTTCATGACTTCTTGAAGTTCATTTGAGGCACTAGAAGATGAAGTGGAAGCTTCACTTGAATTCTAATTTCTAGGAGTGGGAATAGAAGATAAATTAGGCACTTGGCTAGTACTTGGGCTCTCTAAACTTGGAAATAATGGCATTGGAGGCCTAGGAGCTAGCTTGTCAGCTTGAATCAAATAATTTTCAGCTCTAATGGCAATGCTATAAGCAATGGGGATAGTTGTGCCTCCCATGGACTTAATTAACATAGAAATATCAGAATTTAAAGCTTTAAGGTAATAAAGAAAAGCACCTTCTGCTGTTGGCCTGACTGCCACTGGAATTCTCTCCCAATTCCTTCGAAATCTAAAATTAAAATCAGTCAACTGCTCATTGGGAGCTCTTTTGATAGTTGTCAGCTGCTCCAAAAGGGACAAGTTGTCTCCCTTTTCCCCAAACTGCTCATGGAGGGCTATACATAGCTGATTCAAATTTTGATTAGAACCTGAGGCAAGACTCCTGAACCATTGCAAAGCTTTCCCTTTGAATGAAGGTGTCAGCAGTTTGACAGTAACTTGCATCTCATTGATCTCATGGATTGCACAAATTTTAGCAATATCCTTAACATGATCACCAGGAGTGGTCTGATTTTCTCCAGTGAAGTATGGAATGTTCTTCAATGCTACAACTGGGATTGGATTTTATGCATTAAGAGAAAGTGGGCTTCTGCTAGTGAAATTGACATAGGGGTTGTTTTGTGCCATTTTGATTGGCCTTAGAACCCTTGTTGATTGAATGAAAGGCCTACCAGGTGGAGGAGTTGAGAGAGTTCTATTTGGTGGAGATGGAGACCTTTGGATTCTCCTCCCACTTTGACTTATTCTAGGTGATAATTGCAGATATTCAAATAGCACCTCTTCTTCTCCAGCTCTTGACCTTGTAGTGATTCTTCTCATGATTTTTTAGGTCTTCACTGCTAAAATCAGTTGATTCTTCTTCCTTGGAGTCACTAGATGTGCAATTTATAGCTCTTTTAGAGCAAGAAACTTGCAACAAATGCACATCAATTTTGTTGTAATGAAGATGAAGACTTATATCTCCCACTGGGCATGCCAAAACTGTTGTGGCAAATCAGCAACACCCCCTGGATGTTGATCAGATTTCTAGTTTGATCATACTAGCATCCAATGTAATTGTACAACATTGAATCCTTTCCCTAAGTGTGGGACTTGCAAAATGAGAAAGGAATCTCCAGTTTAGAGGTCGGTTCCTCAATTCCTCTGGTCAGATTTATTAATTACAAGTTGCGGAGGTCTATATTCCTAATCCTACCCTAAATTCCAAAGGAGACAGAGATAGAGAATGTAGATAAACTAAAACTAATGCTAATAGGTGATGCACCAAAGGAGTGGTGAGCATTTTTTACTTCTGCAGATTGACATAGTCCATAAAAATGCAACAAAGAACCTCATGCATAAACTAATAATTGTAATGAAGGATCAGAAATTAACCAAACAACACAGGCAGAGGATGAAAACTAATCACAAAGGCTATATTGTTATTTTAATCATCAAAATCACTTGCATTACAACACCTGAGAGGCAAACTAAAGTTGCAACTCTTAGAAAAGGTTTGATATTCCACCAAAATCACTTCCAAGGTGAGAAAGGGGACTTGCAATACACAAAAAATGTTCTACCCTTTGAAAATGAGCCAAATCTAGCTTTTACAGTGCAAGGGACGAGCCCAGGAGAGAGATACATGGGAAAACATGGAAGGGATTCAACCATTGACCAAAACACATTCAAAAAAACATGGGCATCCTTACAGACCCATCCCTTAACATTTTTAGCCATGCTGGGAGAGAATGTGAGCCATTCTTCATTAAAAACGGTGGTTGAAATGTCATTTCTGTCCATGACCACGTGCCAGAGGTATTTTTCAATTTTATCTCTCCAAAATCCATAAAAATGCAAAATTGACCCTGAAATCTTCTATAGAATTTCACCATCTTTCCATTGATATAAAGAACGCCAAAAACTGAGCTCTGGATCGAAAGATATGGCCATTTCAAGTTTTAGGGCAAAATAGGGCCAAATCAGGTTGGCGGGCAAAAATTCAAATTTTTGCACCTTTTTGGTCATTTGGAAAATTTTCCAAAATTTCCCTGTGCTCCACCACTCTAGGTACCACATGGCAGCATCTCATTGGCCGCGGGCCTTTCAGGGGAAAATTTTTCCAAAAAACTCCGCCGAGCCATAACTTCAAAAATACATGGAGTTAGGAGGAAAACTTTACCTTTCTAGAAAGCTGAGAAAGAGCTCTATCCAATGGTGTCATTTCTAGAAGGTTTTGAGTGCCTGAAAAGAAAAATATTATGACTGAGGCATAAGAGAAGGAAAGATGAAAGCGAGTTAGCCACAAAATGAGCAGGGGGCACATTTTGGATAACAGGAACACTCACTTTGATTTGGCTCAATACTTGGGCTATGTCATAGGGAACATTCTTTAGTAAGGTGGAATTGGAATGGAGACAAGTAGATTCATTAGATGGCATGGGATTCTTGGCACCTTGGGCATGAGGAGGAATTAATTTTTTTCTTGGGATAACAGAGCTTTTGGCAGGTGTTTCTCTTGTAGGAGATTCTTTTGGAATACTTGTAAGTAAGGGTGTTTTAGGTTTGGATTAAGGCCCAACTCCCTTAACAACCTTTCTCCTAGTGTTATACTCTTTTTCTTTAGCCACAACAACATTGATTAACAATTGTCTATCTTCCTCCATAGGGATACCACCATCATACTTATTAATCAGTAAATCTCTTAAGTATTCAAATTCATTGTTAGGAATCTCAAAATCTTGCACTACATCTACCTCGAGAGTATGATAGGGAAGAAGTAATTGTACCCATTTGATGCAATCCCAAAACGTTGCAGCTATCCTTGCACTTATTACCTCAGTTGATGTTACTCCTTCTTGTGAGCCTAAATAATAGCCCACCATATAGATATCATCATCAGTACCATCATCCTTATTAGCTTCACCATCTTGCTGGTCCACTTCACATGGAGGATGGGGTAGGAAACACCTATCACACCAATCGATATCAGCAACTTCCTCAATAGTAGTAACCCTAGAAGTTATGGGATCAGGAAACACTCTTCCTTCACATGCTCTAAGATGTTTATTTGTAGACCCCATGGGTCCTTTCCCTCTATCATCTACCTGTTGATCACCTCTAGGATTATTGGAAAAACTATCATGGTTTTGTGCTTTTTTTTGACCTTGTGTGCTATGCACAATTCCCTTCTCTACCTGAGCTAGCTTGTATGAGATTTCTTTGACAGCCCCTGCCAAAGTTTTCGCAACCTCCTCCAAATCAGCACCCTTGATAGCTTGATGTTTTTCAGGGTTTATCAAATTTATACCATCCCTCTTGAGAGGTTTTTCCAATGGCCTTAATGTTATTTTCAATCTGCAATGCCATGGTGAAAGCCTACCTCAAATTAGTAGGATTTTTTGTCTCTTAATTAGTAGGCTGCCTTCTTATCAAATGCATCTTCATATTTGATCAAGCATGACTCATTGCACGGCCTCAAATTAACAATTAGTCTTCTCAATTTTTTGTTAAATCTTATGTTAAAGTCATACACTGATTCATTAGGGTTCTTCTTGATATTTTCAAATTTAGACGAGAAATCTAGGATCAGTTTTGTCACCATATTGTAACCTAAATTCATTATTCATCTCAATCGAAGAATCAATAGAATTATCAGGCAGAGCCTTGTACCAATACCTTACATCCTCTTCTAGTGTATGAATGAACAATTTTACATACATATATTCAAACTCTATTTCAAAATCCTCCATAATATTAATAAAGAGATTCAAATGTTGATCACCTATTATGGCATTATTCCCTTGTAACTTTGGCAATATACTTCTAACATCCTGAGGCAAAGCATTAGGACAACCAGCCATTCCCCTAAAATTTATTGGGCCAAAGGTATTGACAATAAATGGAGGCCTAGGCTGAGCCATATTGTTTTGAGGTGGTGATCTTGGAGGATAAATAGAATGATGAGGAGTGAGAGGTCTCCAGGGAATAGAAATGTAATCTTTAAAATGGATATCCCCTATAGGATCGGCTTCTTGATAAACTCTAGCAGATTTGGAAAAAACAGGGGCAGAATGAGGAGTAAGATTTTCAAAGAAAAATGAAGGTCCCTCTCCAGATGGAGAATGCAAATTTTTAGGATGACTATCTGATTCAGATTTACCTGAAGAAGAACTATAGTCCTCAATGACAGGCTGATTAATCTCAAGTTTAATGAAGGGAACTTCCTTCCTTGAGCTCTACTCTCTAACCACCATCCAAACTCTTCTCCCTTATAACTCTGAGTTCCTTAAATCTGAAAACAACTTCTTAGCAGAGTCTCTAATGAAGAGATACCTTCTTCCTTCCAATTTTGTAGATATTAGTAACACCAAAAAACAAATGATAGAAAGCTAAGACACTGGTATTTATCAAGATCAAAATAGCATGGAGTCGCCACTAAATACTTTCACCCTAGTTGTGTAAATACACTAAAATACTCTATCAAATACCTATCAGCACTGAAAATCTTTCCAAACTTTATAGATCATATCTTCCTTTTATTGAATATATCAACCACAAATGCAAATGAAGTGCAACTACTGCTAGAAACTGATAAAATTGTAGACAGAGTTTGAAATCTTTGCATACACCTTGCAAATATGAGTATAGAATGATACTTTAAAAATATATTTGTAGACAAAATGCACATGGATTAGATTGAACTAACAATTTCCCCAGTAACAGTGCCACTGGTGTTGGTACCCAAATTTGTTCTCCTTTTCATTTTGAGTAGTATCAAAGATATGGCATGAACATTGAAGACAAATGGATCATGGTGTGTGTCATTTTGTAGCCAGGGATATGATCTAACTGGCACTCAGATTTGTGGAGAGATGGATAGCACTCGAATAGGACTTGATCTTATCTTAACTGTTTTAGGTTGTGCCTTTCAACCAAGGTAAGAGATCATATTTTATAACCCTGGAATGATGAAGGAGATGAATATATCCCTCAATTTGTGCAAATAGTATGAAAAGGCCTTGGGAAAATATGATCAACACTCCAAATCTGACTTTCACAAGTTGTCACTTCCAGATTATGGAGATACTTTCAATGCAAGACAAGGGTTACTAAAGACATTCAGAATCATGATCTGTTTGGCATACTTTAGCAAATGGATTTTTATCTTCTATGGGTATATAGGTCACAAAAAGGGTAAAACAGGGTAGGATTAGTTGTTTTGAATGATTTGGGGTGGGATTTTAGATAAGACAAACCAAGGTCCACCAGACTCTTTGAGGATTTCAGCAAAATATGGAGAAACTTAACAACATAAAGTATCAAAATGGTTAATCATCCCTTCAACCAAGATATGTGCATTAAATGGAGGCCCAGATCTACACTTTTCCACACAATATTTGACAATCTTGAGTTAGAAAGAACCAATGAAGAATTTAGCAATCACTATTTAATCATGACCTAAGGTGCACCCAAAGGCTTAAAAATAATCTCTAAAGTCAAGGAATGTAAAGTGATTTTAAATTTTTTTATCTGTTTATCAGATGAAATCTCTTCTGAATGTGAGATTGAAAATGCCACTAAACTATCACAATAAATGATACCATGTATGATCAAGAGATATTATAAACATAAGACCGAAACAGGAAACAAGAAACACAAATTTGAAATGCATTCTGAAATGTAAGCATTCACAAATTTTTCCCATAGACAACACAGAATAACTCAAAAATGATCAAATTTATTAGCAAGGGAATGTTTTGAAAAACAATCTCAAAGCTTGTTAATGGCTATACATGTGTAACCAACTTAACATGATTTTAAATCTAATACAGAGAGAGTTACATGATTTTCTCAAGTGGTCGCTCATAAAATAGGCTTCTTCCCAGATTTTCTCATGAAATTTTTAGTTTTCCAGGTTTTTTATTACTCTTCCAACCCTTTACATGAAAAATTCATGCAATATATAGCTTTCAATCTCCTTCGAGCCTACTTTCCCAAGAAAATAATATGCCAAAGGATCAAATTTGTTACAAAAATTCCTCATGATTCACAGACAGGAATGTTTAACAAAACATGTCCAAAAAGTTGTCAATTGTCTCAAAAGGAGATGAATCATTGCAAAATTCACATCATTATCCATTATGGAGGCACGTTTTTCATCTTCAAAGCATACAGACCCCTTTCCTTTCATTATTTCATCCTTATCCCTCCAAAATTTGATTCTGCAACTTTTGGATTTGATATTTCACATTTTTGGATGGGTTAGGGAAAAAATTCATTTTAGAAACATCTCTAAACTTCAAATTGATCCTCAAAACCAATTTCATTGGTACTTGTAGGCACAAATGACACAAATTTGTCAAAAAATTGATGCAAAAATGCATCTCCAAACCCTAATTTCTCATTTTACCCTTTGCTTTTATTCCTTGGTTGCCTTCGGGTTGTTTGAGAGTTTTCTTCGTGCGCCTCGTGCCCTAGGGTACAAACTCTAATTTCTGACTTTCCTCCTTTGATCATTGTGCTCTTTCAAAGTGTTCCTCACACCTATGAATCACTTCTACTCTAGTTTGTAGATCAACCAGACTGATTGTGCATGAGTTTATGAGATTCTCCTTTGCACAAATTATCTCTCGAACCCTAGCTCTTGAAAGAAAATTGTTCTCCTTGTTTTTGCAAAGTAAAATAATGAACTTACCATCCTTGCATTTATAGCTTTTCCCACTTTTACACATTAAAGGCTAGGCTACCTAACACCGTATGCCAATATTTAATGTGGCATTTTCAAACAAACCCAACTTTAGCACTTTTCCTCACACGCCCAATCCTTGCGCGAAACATTTTTCACCCACACCCAATCCTTGTGTGAAACATTTTTCAACCATCTGGTGCAAAGATAATCCATCTTGACAGAATAATTTTGCATGCATGTTACCAGTGCCAAAGGCACCTCTTCCATCCTCATGATTCTTGCTTTTTCCTACCTCATGCTTTTGCACTTTTTCCTCCTTTGTACGTGAATTTCCAACGGAACTATATTTTTTCATCCATTTGCCTTCCTAATGCATCATTTCAACAAGACCAGTTCGAATGGTCTTAGCAACTCAATCTTCCTACAGAATAACTTCATGCCTCTCTTAATCACCTCACCCCACACTAAATCAATGCACGGTCCTCTGTGAAATAATAAGTTTAAAAATTAATAAGGTTTCTAGTGCCCAAGGCACAAAACAAGACAACGACATGAAAGGGAAAAACAAGAAAGGAAAAGCATAAAAGGAAACTCTAAACTAACTAGCAGAACTGCCTTATTTACAAACACCAAGAACCAATATTTATAGTAGGGCTTCAGCCTACTCCCATTGAAGTGTCCAAGTAATTTTTTTCCATCCAGCGCTTATAGCTGGCATGTGCCCGAATCAAGGATGTATGAAATTACATAAGGACCCAACCAATTCACCTTCAACTTTCTAGGATGGTGTAGAAATTTAGAATCATATAACAATACCATCTGGCCAACCTCAAACTGTTTGTTTTTAATGTGGCAGTCATGCCATGCCTTTTGTTTAGATTTTTAAGTTTTTTAGCTCCATCTTGATAGTGAGCATCTTTCATCCAACTTTATTAATTCATAAATTCTACTTTCCAACGCTTGATCATCATCTAACCCTCATGTGTGCGATATATGCAGCGATGGTAGCATAAATTCAACCAGAAAAACAACCTCCATGCCAAACATCAGTTAAAATGGTATGGCCTTGTTCAACCTTTTATATGTTGTCCTGTATGCCCAAAGGACTTCTGACACCTTCTCATCCCAATCCTTCCTACCCATGTCACATATCTTAGTCAATGTGTGACTAAGGATTTTGTTGAATGCCTCTACAGTCCCATTTTCCTGAGGGTGATAAGGGGTAGTCTTGTTATGGGCCACCATGAATTCTGCTAATAGAATCTTGATTGTTTCATTTAAGAAGTGAGTGCCCCTATCACTTGTTAAACTTAATGGCCACCCATATCTGCTAATAATGTTCTCCCAAAAAATCTAGCAGATGTGGCTACAGTGTAATCCCTAGTGGGTGCGGCCTCTGCCCACCTTATCAGATAATCAGTACAGGTAATAATATACCACGAGTTAGTCCTTTGCGTAGCTGGTGAGATTGGTCTGATGAAATCTATTGCCCACTTTTCAAAAGGTTCCGTGCTATCCATGGGGTGTAAGGGCATCTTGTCCCTTTTTCCAAGTTTTCCAAGGTGCTGGTAGTGGTCACAGGCCTTGCAAAACTCAATACAATCCTGGTGAATCGTCTCCCACCATAGTCCAGTGACTAGGATCTTACATGCAGTTGCATTCCTTGCATAGTGTCCTCTGGAAATCCCACCATGGGCCTCTTCTATTATAGCTACATGTTTATGTTCTAGTACACACTGACACAAAACCTCATTGCAGCCCATTTTATACAAATTCCCATTGATCAACATGAAGGGCATTCTGCGTATGGCTAACCTTTTCCTTTCTAGATCATTCATCCCTTTGGGTGCCACACCTTACTTGAGAAAGATAGAAATGTCTTCTAGTTCTAAGGGTGCATGCAAAAACCTAAACAGTTGTGCATCTGGCATGGTTTCCTCGATACTCTACGCGTCCTCTCCCGAATCAATCCTTGATAAATGATTTGGCCCACAATTGTTCTTTCCCAGTTTTACCACCACTTTGAATTCAAACTCCTGAAATAGAAGTACCCAATGACATATGTGCCCTTGCAACACTACTTTGTTTACCAGATACTTCAAGGCCATATGGTCAGTGTAGAATATGAAAGGAGTTACCAGCGGATATTGCCTAAATTTTTGGAGCATGTAGATCATTAACAAATCCTCATGCTCGGTTGTTGTATAATTCTATTCTACTGGTGTCAACTTTCTACTTGCAAAACACAAAGGATGATCAACAATCCTTTCTCTTGGTTAAGCAAGAATGGCTCCTATTGTTGTACAAGAGGCATCCACATGGACATGGAAAGATTTATCCCATGATGGGAATTATAGAATAGATGCGGTGATAAGCCTTTCTTTTAGAGTGTCAAATGCCCTTTGTTGCACCTCTCCCCACTGAAAGGCACTTTGTTGTCTAGGCAATATTTCCAAAGGTGTGGCGATCTTGGCATATCCCTTAATGAACTTTCTATAGTATCCAGTGTGTCCGAGAAATCCATGCATGACACTTTGGCTGGTAGGCTCCCCTAGACCCACAATAAATGTAACCTTCATAGGATCTACAAGTAAGCCCTCTTTACATATGATATGGCCCAACAACGTTTTAAAAGGAGTTGCAAAGATACATTTCTTGATGTTGAGGGAGATCCTCAACTGCCGACATCTTTCAAACATCAACCTTAAGTTATCACAATGGTCCCTTACTAATCCATACACTATCCAATCATCCAAATATACCTGAAGGAACTTGTGGATGAAGTCCTTAAATGCTTGTACCTCTATGCACGAAAATACAGTGGGCGCATTCTTTAGCACAAAGGGCATGACCGTATATGCAAAGCTTCCCCACTTGGTGGTGAAAGTTGTCTTACCTTGGTCTTCCTTGGAAATCCTTATTTGGTGATATCCTAAGAATCCATTTGTAAAGGAATAGACCTCGAGCCCATCAACTCCTTCCAAAATTTCTTCAGTAAAGGGGGTGGGAAAAGGATCTATTATAAAAACATCGTTTAATTCCCTGTAATCCACACATATCCAAATCTGCCCATCCTTTTATAAACTGATCACCATTGGACATATCCACTCTGATTCCTCCATAGCCTCAATGATATTAGATGTTATTATCTTGTCTATTTCTTTTTTAACCCTTACATGCATGTTGGGATTCATCCTATAAGGCCTTTTCTTGACCAGGAGTGCACCATCTTTCAACCTTATCCTCATTTCCCCCAATGAATGGTGGATTCCTTTCAACTCATGGTATCCATGTGGGAATAAATCCTCAAATTTGCATAAGAGATCGATGATCTTTGATACTTCCTTGTCTAACCAATAGTCCCTAATGATAGCCTCCTTGGGCTCCTCTTTTGAGTCAATGTTAACTTTCTTGGTTTTGAGTGGTTCTTGATATGCACACACACACATGCATCTGCACTATCAACTACTTCACGCACCCTAACCAAATGGTTGAAATTAAAGCTCTCTATCTCCTCTCCATCAACAAGGTATACCATCTTTCCTTTCTCCTTTTCAACACATGCACGCTTGAATTTCATGTCTTTAGGTTCCTACTCTTCGAACCGCACTTCTAAACTAGGTCCACCGAGTAAGTTTACTAACCTGTCTCCGCCATGGTGTAATACCCTAGAGTGAGGTGCTTGCTAGTCTGCATCACCTCATCAACTTGTTGCTTGGTACTTTGGCACTCGAATGTGTGGACCAAGTCAGCTGTTAATTCCTGCCAACTTCCTATTTGGCGGCATGTTTCAGAATGGATATACCAAGCACATGCACAACCTTGGAGTGTTGAATACAGCTTATGCACAAAAAGAGAGGGTGGTAAAGCTTCCGTGCCTTCTCCCCAGACCCTCTCACATGCCTGGATGTGGGAAGAGGTGGGTTCATTACCATTGTAATCCTTAATAGTGGTGGGTATGTTGCTTTTCCAAAATCATACAGTGAGCACAATTCGAACTTCATGCCATTCCAACAAGTTTTCACTCTGTGTGGCCCACCACCTTACTGTTGTGCCTATAAAAACATAACCTAGCATACTTTGTCACTTGCCCTCCCTCCAGTGAGCTTCCATTTCTCTCAAAAAGACTTTGGGGTACGTATCCCTAGAATACTTTGTTATTGTCTTCCCTCCTAGACACCAAACTATACGTGTTGTTGTTACCTTGGTTACTGATCCTTTCATATGTTGCCCAATCAATTCATAAGTCCCACGCACCCAATTATCACATGATATACTGGTAGTATCACTGACAGAGTGAGCATCATCAAACTAGATGACTCCTTCTGTAGGGTGGATGGTCTCTGGAACTCTTATGAAGCGCACATATATTCTGTCCAGGACTTCCTCCCCCACGGGTTCAGTATAGGGGGTGGACTTCCCATCAACCAGCGGTATAACTACCTGCTCTTCCTTATTTTCAAACTTATTTACCCCTTGTTAAACTAGAGATCTATATTATTCTTATAACACCATGGGTGCCCAAGTAGAGCTGGGAAATTATCCTCCTTGGCAAGTGCCAAGACTTCAAAATCCCCAGTGAACCTAGTCCCCTAAATTTTAATGGTTGCATCCTTCAAGACACCTATGGGCATCACCTTTGTCTTATTTTCCATATACAACACATTTAAAGATGGTTGTAATACGGGTCTTCCCATTTAATGTCAGGAATCCAAAGTGAGAACATTAACCTCCATGCCTGTGTTAATGAGGATGTTGCTAAGCAAGCATCCATCCACTACTACATTCAAGGTAATCTCTTTGTCATAATCAAGGCTATGAGGTGGGAGGTTTGCATGTAGGATCTACCTTTCGTGTTCTTCCTCGGTGTGTGGCACCTTTTCCCTCAACCATGCCCCTAGTAGGGAAATAATATTCTCCTACCTCAGTAGTTTACACACCTCCTTAACCTCATCTAAGTCATCCCTTGGTGCTTCTACTAGTCTCCTTTGCTCATCTTTTCTATTCTACTCTTTTAAGCATTGGATCTCCCCTTGTAAACTTTGAATTATGTCCATGGTTTCCTGGTAAAATTCTTTCTGGTGAGCCAAGTTTGGATAGTTCCCATGTACTACTTATTCTCTCAAAACCAGAGGTCTCTGCCTAGTTGCTTCCCTTGTATGCATGGATTCCACCCTCGTTGTTACCATAACAGGCTCTAGTTCTGATTCTCGTATTACTCGCAGAAGACATTACACGTCATCCTTCTTAATACTCACCATGGCAGCACCCTTATCCTTCCAGTGTTCCTGACTCATATGTTCGTACAACTCTGGGCATTCTTCGTACTTATGTTTTTTTCCACACCAGGAGCATTGTAGAAGATCTGGACATTCACGCTTATAATGGTCTATGGCTCCATGATTAAAACACGTCCCACATGGGAACTCACTTCTTCCTTCATGGTTACCACAACCATGAAATCCTCCACGAAACCCTCTTCCACATGCACATCTCCATCTCTACGCTCCTCATACCGACATTCATCTCCTTTGGAACTGCTGGCAATGCCAGTTTGGCACACACTAAGATCAATTGCCTCATGAATTTGGTCAATCAATCTACAATCCTTGGTGTCATGTGTGGTTGAGGTACATATTTTTCAATAACAAGATACATTTTTATGGATTGCACGCTGTAACAGGGGGCACCTACTTGCATCATGGTCCTCATGACATATTTCATAGTTTACTGCCATGGCACGTGTACCACCTTCCAAGTACATATCCCACCATTATCCTTTGTGTGTCCTTCCACGTTACAATCCATGCACCACATTCCTCTGCGAATCTTTGAAACTATGTTGGTAGATAATTTCTCCAATTGCTTAGCCATGGCAGAAATCTGAGCCTCCAGAAATGGGCTAACACCAGTGTCAACACTACCAACTGCTTCAGTGCGTAAAGCAGCTTCCAATGCTTCACACGGGTCCATGAATGTTTTATGAGATAAGGCCCTCCTAAAGGGTG
Source organism: Taxus chinensis (assembly GCA_019776745.2). Taxonomy (NCBI): domain Eukaryota; kingdom Viridiplantae; phylum Streptophyta; class Pinopsida; order Cupressales; family Taxaceae; genus Taxus; species Taxus chinensis. The sequence goes on along the minus strand of CM034147.1, from coordinate 88,457,124 downwards.
TGATCAACCCTCTGACAAACCACTGAGCATGTTGTGAAGGGTGGATATCATAAGATAGTTTAGACAAAAGAGTTTTAAAGCATGCATCATATTCCCGCATGCTCTCTGCCATTCCCTGTTGGATTTCTTTGAGAGAGCTAATGCTCTTCTGTTCAAACTCATGTATGTGGTTCTGCCAAGAATGCATTTCTCAACACGGTATAATCCATAATAGTCTGATGAGGGTCATACTTTCTATACCAATTATACGTGCATCCTTGTAAGGTCATTTCAAATTGACTGGCCTTTTGATCCTGGGTCATGATTCCCTTTGCCCACCATAGCAGCTCACACTTATGCACATGCTCCTCAGCATCTTCTATCCCATTGTAATCTAGAAAGTATAGATACATCTTGAAAAATAATTGAGGAGGTGGCTGAGGCCCTTGCCCACTCTATCTAGTCCCTTGGTTTCCTCTGGTGTTTCCTCCTCCGTCGGATCCGCAGGATCCCAAGCCACTAGCTAAACCACTTCCACCTTTAGATCCTCTTGTATTAGGTACAGGGCTTGTGTTTGTCATGTCAAGTGCTCCCATCATCCCTCTAAAATGTGCACTAACAGTTTTTGAACTAGTACCACTCCCAATCATAGTTCCTCCACCACCTCCTAATGTGCTTCCAAAACCAGTTGTATATGTGCCTTGTCCAAACATTCCACCAAATACAAGGATAGTGTGTGAAGCCATAGAAGTCCAAAATGAGAAATTGTATGTTCTAGGTGCCGATCAGTTACTTCCACTGATATCAAATGGATCAATTGTACTCTTCCCTCATTCAAAAAAGCCAAGTGCTAAGGTCTGGTTGCTAGGTGGGGTTAGATGCGTGCCAATGAATCTTCTCTCTCTACGTGACGGGCTCTCATCAGAAGCCGCAAGGTTTTCTCTTCCGTGCTTACCAAGATGGGGTACCACAGACTATTTAGGTTCAACATCCTCCACGTGAACCTCAACTCCTTTCCACCATGTTTGGCTCCATAACCCACTTGTAATCCCATGTTATCTATCGATCTCCTTTTCATGCACTTTGTTATACTTGAGCCACCTCTCCTCCCTTTCCTGTTCAGTCAGATCATCCATCCTTCCCAACCTAACTTCCTTGCCTAGCACTTAGGGTGAATTAGCCAGTCATAGGGAATGCCTCTAAACCCATGGTTACCATCAAGATTTTGATCGCAAGGGGAAGAGCATGCAAAAATGATCCCCTAGGCTCTCGCAAGAACTCAAACTCAGCAACTTCTGGATAGGAATATGTGGAAATGGCATATTCCAGAGTGTAGCTAGCCAGCACTCCCTTCCACCAATGATCTATACCATAGGTCCATGTTAGATCAGCATCTTGTAGCAACTGATATGTTTCCTAGGTCCAAGGATATGATCTATAACGCCACCCTGATCTAGATGTATAAGTCGAGAGCCATTCGAATAACTATACTGGGAAATAGCAGAAGAAGGTTTCACACAACTCATGATAAAGAGTGTCTTCCACCCATCTCTACATATCAAACCCAGATTTGATACTAAATTTCTGAGCAAATTCATCCTCCCTGCTCTTAAACCAATCTTCAACACCTTCAAGTGTTAAGTGCTCCGCCATCACTTTTTATAGAGATCATGATATATGCCATGTTCCCCTACAACTTTGAAAAGAGGTCCCGGTAACGGAACCAAGATGTAGTCACTTTTGCACCCACTAAGAACAAGGGAACCTCATGCACACCAGCCTATCACCCAGCAGGCACTGGGCACTCACCCGAGGCACACGAGAGGGAGCCAAGTCTCTCTTTTATGTGAGTCTAGTGGAAGGCATAGCTCATGATTCTGACTTAGTGATTTAACAGACATGAAGGGCTATAGAGCTTAGGATGGCTTCTACACCCCTTCAGTCATAATAGAACCAAAGCGCGCAACAGAAATAATAGAACTAAGAGTTGTACATCTACTACTATACTTAACCATTTAAGCAAGATTCACGATTATATAAGAACTGAAGTGCAATAGTAATATGTAGATAATACAGAGAAAGAGTCTTGATACATTTATCACGGAAACCTTATCACATTCATTCATAGTGTTTACTTATAAAATATTACAGAAGGTAGACCATAGTCATGCACCATATGTGGATCCATACATGTATTCTCACAAGACAAAAATTTCATTCCCCATTTTCCCATTACATCCTTACTAGAATTTTGTACCCATTTTCATCCCATAGTTCTCACAGTAATTCTGTAGAGCTCCACTACCTCACTTTCATCTCCTCTTCTTTGCCAAGGGTGTGCATATAAATAGGCCTCTAAGCTCTAACAAACTCCTCTGCAGCCTCATATCTGGCCCCAAGTGTTAAGGTGTGGGTTGCCCCGGGCGCATGCCTCTCCATGTCATGATTAACTTTTTGGATCTTTCTATCGCAAGGTATATTCCCTCCAGGACACCCTATCACCAGGCTGGAACCTTATCCAAATGGAACACGTTCTTCATGTGTTCTGTCCCAAAGGCCAAAAATGGCTAAGTCCCAAATTGTTCTTCGTGTGGCACGCGCGTCTTGGGTTCTTCAAGAATCCTTTTGAACTCTTCCTTGCACACCTACACTTACATGCTTCCTCCGGCCATGCACGCCTACGTGCCCTTAAGATTTGGAAGCTAAATTAGGGACCCAACATTTCCTCACACTTCACCTATTCTCCACCCTTGGGAACCTTCTCAAAAAATGAACTACAAAAGAATGCAAGGCCTTGCCTTAAAAAACCATGGGGGGAAAGAATAAAGAAAGGGGAAAAGAAAGAATAGGGGGAAAATTTCCTAAAGAAGAGGAGGGGAAAGTTTTGCTGGAGGTCAGCCTCCAGTGTACTCCAAGCACTGACTTCCTTCTACGCTTTAGTGTAGATGTTGCCAACCAAGGTGCTCACCTCATCATAAGTTAGCCCCTCCCCTGTGTGGTAATGGTTTCCACCACAGTCTCCAGTTCTTTAGCGTGGTCTTCCAGGGCATCCATCTTCCTTGTGATGACCTTGTAGAGCTCTTTTAGCCGGGTTTTGATTGAGACTCACCGGTTCTCAATGGCTTCAGATTTCTTTTCTACCTCGGCTATGATCCTTTCCCACTCGGCTCTATTGCCCTTATTCTTCTCTCTGAATTCCTTCAACTTGCCTCATCGCTGGCAAGTAGTATGCTTGTCACTTTGTCTTGATCTGCGCAGTGGTTGTAATTAACCCCCATAGTTTATGCAGCTGATCTTACATCGACGAGCACCTTGTTGTATTCGTCCACAAGCACGAAGACCTTCAACTTGTCTTCTTTTTCTAAGCATGCCACTACCTCTTCTGCCGACTCTAATGCCAAGGGCTGCCTCTCCATGGTGAGGATCCGAGTCAAGTCCTCTAGGCACTCCAAGGAGGATCTATACTTTTGCACAGGAGGGTTAAGGTCTGGGTGCTTCATGATAATCGATTGGGAGATGAGCTCCACCTTCTTGGAAACTTCACATACCCTGGCCTTTTCCTCCTGAAGCTCCCTCTGTAGTTGAGCACTGATTAATTTCTCTAGGCTGAGATCCTTCATCAGCTTCACCACTTCTTCCTTCCTCTTCTCCAATAGGTCCTCCAGGACTCTAACCCTATCATTTCTACCATAGAGCCTAGCCTCAATTTCCATGGACACTTTGTTCAATGCATTACACACTTGTTCATCTAATAGTTTTTACGTGTTTACAATGGGGTTGTCCCCCTTTCCTTCAGATAGCTTCAATACCACTCCTTAGTTAATCTCGAATTCAGGCTCATCAAGGTGGGAGTTGAATGCTCAAGATAGCATCTTCCTCATTCACGGGTATCCACCCTCAGGGTCAAAGGACTCCATGGCGGTGAGCTCCTTGGTGGGCACGGTACTTTGGAAATTCATGCACAAAAATTTGTTGGGGTCATCAATGTAACTCATCATTATTCTTCCCCCTTCCGTGCATTTACTTCCCATACACATGCCCTTGGGAATAGTTACTCAGAGAGTTGGTCCTTTCATGCTACTTCCACTCTTCTCCCTCTACTCCTTCTTGAACTCGCCGAGCACGAGCTCCGTGCTACACCCCAACTCTTCATTGACCAAGGAATCAATTATTTTCTCTACCTCCCTCATTACATTTTCATCCACCTCCTCTTGAGTGAGCTTGGGCATATCTGGTTCCTTAGTACTAGCCCCTTCACTCCCCTCTTCGTTGTGCGTGCCTTCCTCCCTTCGGATTCCTTTCCTCCTTAAAAAGATGAAGGCATCATTTGTATTCTCAGCCTCCTCTCCTTCCAAGTCATGGATATCAATTGGCTCTTGATCCACCTCCAGCTCTTCCCCTTCATTGTCATCCCTTTCACCTACATAGGCATTCAGGTCATTCATATCTCCAAACCCTTGTTCCTTCATTCCTTGTTCTTCTTCTCTGGCAGAAAATTCTGGAGTGGGGGATGTTGTCTTTTCTTCATCTGAAGGTTCTTCAGGGGATGGTGGCTTCAAGGGCTCTGGGGTCTTTTCCTTGACCACCATCCTTCTCTTCTTCTAGACATAGGTACTCAGCCCCGCGGTACCTACATCCTACCTTCCCACCACCCCTTGTTCTTCCTCTTCTTCTTCTTTCTCCTTGCGCTTTAGCACTGGCTTCTTCCTTCCCATGGGGTCATCTGGGATGGATATTTCATTTTCTATGTACACGCCCTTCTCAAACTTTGGTCTTATGCATAGGTAAATTCTGGCAGCAGTGCTCTCAGCAATCAGTAAGGTCATCAGCCTTACGATGTGCACGTCCTGCGACACGTACCTTTCAACGTATGCACACTTTCCTAGATAGACCAGCTTCTTCCTCATCTCTTTGTGTTCACTGTCGAGGGTGGATAAGTCGAGTCTTAACTTCTTCGACTACTTATATCTATTTATCCCTGCTTGGAAGAATTGGGCAGTAAATGAGAAGGGGATTTTACACCAGGGACTCCAACTGTTGTCCACCAAGATAAATCTACCAATACAGAAGTGTTGGTACACCACAAACTTTGCTTCTCCTTCAGTCACCATGGGGAGTTTCTCATGGATCCGCCATTCTACCCTGAATTCTTTCCTAAGGAACATATACCATTTATCCAAGATCACCTTGTGCACCCCTGTCATTGATTCATAAGTGTACTTCTAGAACCTATCCGCGGATGAAGGGTCTTCATCGGGGTACTCCCATATGAACTTATCAGATGCATCTAGCACCCCAATTTTTGAGAACACAATGGTTAGTAGAATGTTCCCAAACAATATCTTTCCTCCATCCTCCGCGTTGCTTATAATCTCATCTACTATGTATTGGGAGATATTGTACATGGTGCCTTCCACGACCTTTCTGCAAACATTCAACTAGGGCTTTCTCACCTGGGTCCACCTCTCTTGTCCATTTAGATTGGAAATGAGGTGCACAGCCATTTTCATCACTGATATCTGTGACATCGTAGTACCTCGATCCCTTCTTATAATCCTAGGATGCGATGGTTTTCTTAATTACCTACTCATCCTGGAGATCTTCTAAGATCGCATCCCCTTTATAGCTCAGGCATGTAAAGTGTGAGATTAATTGTGGGGTTATGCGTATCTTGCGCCCTACGAAGCAGAAGAAATATTTTTGCATGCACTTCATTAACCATTGGTACAGGTGCTCAGTCTTCCCAAAGTAGGGCAACTCATAAAGCTGGAGAAGCCCTGCCTTCTACATTTTCACCTTGACTACATCGTTGTAAATTGGCATCCTGTCAGGTGTTCATTTATTTGTGGGGCACACCAGCTCCAATGCCATTTCCTTCACAATTATACTCAACCGGTGATTGTAATCAATTACGGTCATCTTTCTGATGTGGGACTCCCACTCTTGCCCTAGCAAAACCCCATCTGGGTATTGCATCTCTGAGTACCATTCCTCATTGGTATCCAAGGGGATTTCATCTTCTTTCTTCTTTCCCTTTCCCTTCCCCTTTCCCTTTTTGGATTGTACTGCAAGCTTATCAACTGGTTTCGTGGCCATCATTTTACCCTTTACTTTCATTCCTTGGTTACCTTCAGGTTCTCTGAGAGTTTTCTTCATGTGCCTCTTGCCCTAGGGTACAAACCCTAATTTCTGACTTTCCTCCTTTGATCACGATGCTCTTTCCCAATGTTCCTCACACCCATGGATCACTTCTTCTCTGGTTTGTAGATCAACCAAACCGATTTCACGTGAGTTTCTGAGATTCTCCTTCACACGAATTAGCTCTCGAACCCTAGCTCTTGAAAGAAAATTGTTCTCCTTGTTTTCACAAAGTAAAATAATGAACTTACCATCCTTGTATTTATAGCTTTTCCTACTTTTACGCATTAAAGGCTAGGCTACCTACCACCGTACAACAATATTTAATGTGGCATTTTCAAACAAACCTGACTTCAGCACTTTTCCTCATGCGCCAAATCCTTGCACGAAATGTTTTTCACCCATTCCCAATCCTTGCGCAAAACATTTTTCAACCTTCTGGCGCACAGACAATCCATCTTGATAGAAAACTTTTGCGCACATGTTACCAGCACCAAAGGCACCTCTTCCATCCTCATGATTCTTGCTTTCACCTACCTCATGTTTTTATGCTTTTTCCTCCTTTGTACGTGGATTTCCAATGGAACTCTATTTTGTCATCCATCTGCCTTCGTAATGCATCTTTTCAACAGGGCCAGTTCGAACGGTCTACCAACTTAATCTTCCTGTAGAATAACTTCATGCCTCTCTTAATCACCTCACCCCACACTAAATCAATGCACGGTCCTCTGTGTATTCATAAGTTTAAAAAGTAATAAGGTTTCTATATCCCAAGGTGCAAAACAAGACAACAACATGAAAGGGAAAAACAAGAAAGGAAAAGCATAAAAGGAAACTCTAAACTAACTGGCAGAACTACCTTATTTACAAACACCAAGAAGCATTATTTATAGTAGGGCTTTAGCCTACTCCCATTGAAGTGTCCAGGTAATTTTGTTCCATCTAGCGCTTGTAGCTGGCACGTGCCTGAATCAAGGATGTATGAAATTACATAAGGACCCAACCAATGCACCTTCAACTTTCTAGGATGGTGTAGAAATTTAGAATCATATATAATACCATCTGGCCAACCTCAAACTATTTTTTTTTAATGTGGCAATCGTGCCATGCCTTTTGTTTAGCTTTTTTAGTTATTTGGATCCGTCTTGCTAGTGAGCACCTTTCATCCAACTTTATTAATTCATCAATTCTTCCTTCCAGTGCTTTTTCATCATCCAACCCTCCTGCGCATGCTATACGCAGTGATGGTAGCATAAATTCAACAGGCAAAACAACCTCCACGCCAAACACCAGTTGAAATGGTGTGGCCTTGTTCAACCTTTTATATGTTGTTCTGTATGCCCAAAGGACTTCTGACACCTTGTCATCCCAATCCTTCCTACCCACGTCACATATCTTAGTCAATGTGTGACTAAGGATTTTGTTGAATGTCTCTGTAGTCCCCTTTGTCTGAGGGTGATAAGGGGTAGTCTTGTGATGGGCCACCATGAATTCTGCTAATAGAATCCTGATTGTTTCATTTAAGAAGTGAGTGCCCCTATCACTTGTTAAACTTAATGGGCACCCATACCTACTGATAATGTTCTCCCACAAAAATCTAGCAGTTGTGGTTGCGGTGCAATCCCTAGTGGGTGCGGCCTCTACCCACCTTGTCAGATAATCAGTACAGGTAATAATATACCACGAGTTAGTCCTTTGCGTAGCTGGTGAGATTGGTCTGATGAAATCTATTGCCCACTTTTCAAAAGGTTCCAAGCTAGAAATGGGGTGTAAGGGCATCTTGTCCCTTTTTCCAAGTTTTCCAAGGTGCTGGTAGTGGTCACAGGCCTTGCAAAACTCAATACAATCCTAGTGAATCATCTCCCACCATAGTCTAGTGACTAGGATCTTGCACATAGTTGCATTCCCTGCATAGTGTCCTCCAGAAATCCCACCATGGGCCTCTTCTATTATAGCTACACTTTCATGTTCTAGTACACACCAGCACAAAACCTCATCATGGCCCATTTTATACAAATCCCCATTGATCAACATGAAGGGTGTTGCGCGTATGGCTAACCTTTTCCTTTCTAGAGCATTCATCCCTTTGGGTGCCACACCTTCCTTGAGAAAGATAGCAATGTCTTCTAGTTCTAAGGGTGCATTCCACAACCTAAGTAGTTCTGCATTCAGCATGGTTTCCTTGATACTCTACGTGTCCTCTCCCGAATCAATCCTTGATAAATGATCTGGCCCACAATTGTTCTTTCCTAATTTTACCACCACTTTGAATTCAAACTCCTAAAATAGAAGAACCCAACAGCATATTCACCCTTGTAACATTGCTTTTTTTACCAGATACTTCAAGTACATATGGTTAGTGTATAATATGAAAAGATTTTCCAGCAGATATTGCCTAAATTTCTATAGTGCGTAGATCATTGACAATGCCTCGCACTCGGTCATTGTATAATTCTATTCTGTTGGTGTCAACTTTCTACTTACAAAACACAAAGGATGATCAACAATCCCCTCTCCTGGTTGAGCAAGAACGTCTCCTATTGTTGTACCAGAGGCATCCACGTGGACATGGAAAGGTTTATCCCATGATGGGAATCATAGAATAGGTGTGGTGATAAGACTTTCTTTTAGAGTGTCAAATGCCCTCTGCTACGCCTCTCCCCACTAAAAGGCACTTTATTGTCTAAGAAATATTTCTAAAGGCTCAGTGATCTTGGCATATCCCTTAATGAACTTTCTACAGTATCCAGTGTGTCTAAGAAATTTGTGCACAATGCTTTGGCTGGTAGGCTCCCCTAATCTCACAATAACTACAACCTTCGTGGGATCTACCAGTAAGCCCTCTTTACATATGATATGCCCCAAAAACATTCCAAAAGGAGTTGTAAAGATACATTTCTTGATTTTGAGGGAGATCCTAAACTACCGACATCTTTCAAACATCAACCTTAAGTTATCACAACGATCCCTTACTAATGCATACACTGTCCAATCATCCAAATATACCGAAAGGAACCTTTGGATGAAGTCCTTAAATGCTTGTACTCCTATGAGTGAAAATACAACGGGCACATTCTTCGGCCCAAAGGGCATGACCGTATGTGTAAAGCTTCCCCACTCAATGGTGAAATTTGTCTTACCTTGGTCTTCCTTGGCAATCCTTATTTGGTGATATCCCGATAATCCATCCTGTTGGGGAGAAATTTTTTTGGGTGGATAAACTTTTTGTTTTCTTATCATTACTCTAGGAATCTAAGTCCCTCTACTTAACCGATGTAGCTACCATATGTACATGTGCATGAAAATGTGAATTTATGTGGTGGCCTTTCAACCATGGATCTAACAAGGGCACTCCACTGACCTTGTGGCAAATGATTGCATATACCTACAAGAGATGACTTTGTCTGGAAGTGGGAAAGGGAGTGAGAATGGAGGTAGGAGAACAAATGCTGCAAGTAGAATATCAGATTCCTGTACACACACTAGTTAGAAACTTCATCACATGCATTTATGAGAAGAAACAACCCTGTAAATGAAAACAAGACCAAATATAATTTGATGAGAACAAAGTGTCATGAAATCCCTTGGTCAAAGAAAGCTAGAAACTCCTTCTCCTTGTATTTATGCTTGAAAAAAAGTTGTACATAGTGTAGGAATGCAATAAATTTGAGAGGGGAAGAAAGTAGAGTAAAGTGGCTATCTCCTTTGCTTTCTCTACAAGTAGAATGCACTCTTGAGTCTACAAGATCAATCACCAACCCTTTGAAATGGGAATGGCTTTACAATTTATAGAATAGAATATGACTCTTCATATTCCTCATGACCTTTTGAATACCTTAATATGACTTAAGACTATTCATATTCGACTTCAAATATTTAATTCCCTTTTATAATAGCAAGGCAACTTAATTTACATTATGTTTCTAAAGTCTCTTAAGTCATATTAAAAGTGCAGACCCCAATGCGAAATTAGAATATTGGAAAGTGAGAGAAAGTTGGGGGGAAGATGAGAGAGAAAGAGGGGGATAAGAAGAAGAGGAGATTTCATTCCCGATGAATTCCACTAATCCTCATGGATGGAAAGCTCTAAATGTAGTGAAACTCTGAATCTTCGAACTCCTTACACACTGTGATATTCCTCCAAATTATCTCACAAACATTCGCTAAGTTGAATGAACTAAGGTGGATCTTGAATGCCCTATGAAAAATGACTAGGATGCTCCCGAACAATGATTTCCCCCTGAATGATTATCCTTGTGCATCCCATTGTTTCAAAAATTATCTTTGAGTGTAACTTACTATTTTCAGTTATTGTGAAAAAGGTAACTCTCTTGATCCTTTCCTGAGTGTTGTGACCTTGATTCCCCTTTCTCCCTGCGTTACTCACTCCTTGAGATAAAATTTCTATTTTTATCAGGTGCTCAAGGTCCCACTTACTATTTTTAGTAAGTGCCAAAAATGTCCATTCTGGTGGATTCTCAGCTGTAGTGCACCTCTGATATCTTCATCTCCTTCGTAGGTTCTACTGTTAATGACTTTACTGAAATAAAAGTTCTTATGTAGTAGACCTACTATTTTTAGAGAGTTATCCTCTGGGAGTTGGATTTATGTGGAATAAATTTATTTGATATGTTTTTTCCCAAATATCCTCCCTCTAAAATTTTGGGCCCACCCGCTTAATAATCCAGGAGATTTTAAAGTTTTAATTTTCGGACCTGGCAGTGCTTCTGGGTACGACAACCATTAATGAGTCTGAAAATTGTAGGTCTGGTTTTATTCTCAATTTACAATTAAATTTATATTTTTGATGTGGGTTTTGTCTTCTGGTGATTCATGTGCGATCTTACTTCAATCCGGCAACTAGTTTGACGGGAAATCTTACTTCTTTCTTCGTTGAGCCAAAAATGAGATTTATTCATTGTGGCTGCTCTGTCGCATGAGGGGGGAGTTTGAAGGTGTCTTTATGATGGTCTTGGATAGAGGAATTAATATCAGCAAAAAAAAATTTGTTTCATGCACCGGTTTGTAACATTTCTTTAGATCTTCATTTTTAGGCTATGGGGATTTTCATTGTTCTCTCCTTCTTGCTCTTCGTTTCTCCTTCTTGTTTTGATGAAAGATCCTTCTGAGACCTGAAAATCACCATGGGTAGCTTGTTTTCGTGCTTGGGTCAAGCTTTTCTGAGCATTTTCAATATCGTAGTGACGGTAGAATGTTGCAGAGGAAGAAATGGAGGAATGGAGTGCACAGAAATGTTTAGACGTTAGAAATGAAGAAAGCAGCACTTGGGACATTTTAAAAAGATATACACAATTAGGGTTATGGCATATTTTTAAAATATTTATGTTCCTAACCTTAGGGACATGAGGGACATCAACTTCCACAATGACCAAGATGGTGACATGTGGCACTAGATCCAACAGCAGGGGATGAAGGAGGAAAAAATTGCTTTAAAGCACTGGGAGCTGAAATGTGGTCACATGGGTGTCCAAAAGACTCCCCATAGGGGATGGGAACATTTTCCAAGTATTTATGTCCCCCACCTCAAGTGCATAAGGTACATAAAATTCCACAGTGGTCCTGGAGCTGACACGTGGCGACCGATCCGATGGCAGGGAATGCATGCCCTAAATAAGCACTTAAGGGCTGAACTGCCAGGTCTGGAGGTCATATGAGGGTCCCAAGGTCAGATGAGGGCTGGGAACATTTTCTAATGGGTTATGTACTTTACCTTAGGGATGTGGGGGACATGAAATCCCACCAGGCTCCTGGTGTTGACACGTGTCATCTCGAAAAAATGACTAATTCCTTAACTTCCTTTGAGAGGGTAACTTGGAATGCAGATAACTTGAGCTTCCAGTGGAATTTCTTGGTGAAACTTTATATGATCCTAACTGGAAAAGGAATTTTTAATGCAATGATGTTTTTATCATGTCTTGATTTGATCATATGATCCCTGAAAAAATGGTGTTTTGATCTGGGACTCCACTTGTACCTGAGAAAAACTGTCTTCCAATCATATACGCCAAGGTGTTGTGAAACTATTATTTCACCATCATATAGGTCTAGGAATCCTCTTTCTGAAGATGTTTATTTTTACTTCCAACTCCATCCGGAGCTCCCAGAATCTTCATTTGAAGCTCAATAGTTGTTTTAGGCCTGTGTACTACCTAGGCTTGTGAACCCTATTTTCACTCAAACTGCTCCAAGTCTTTCAGAACTTCCCAAAGCCTTCCAAAATCATTTCCATGATGTTATAAGGTCTTCCATTCACCTCTATGTTTAATTTGGCCCTTCTGCTCTGCTCCAGGGGGTTGATCCAATCCCGGGAAGGCCAACAATAGCCCTTCCCTATACTGCCAAAAGATAAAATTTTCAATGAACTCCTAAAATCACCTAGGGGGAATGAATGGAGTTTCCTAAATCACCTAGGATAATATCATGACATTGGTTGGGAATTCATTTTGATTTACTGAACAGATTTGGGGTTTATTAGGAATGATAAAACATGAAAAAATTGGCATAGGGGTATAGTTTTTATGCTCATAAATTGTCAATTTCCCTGTTGCACATTCTCACGACAACAATTGGCTCTAGCTTGGGGACATGACATGGACTAAGTGTAGCAAATACATGACATGGGAATCCAAAATCTCAATTTTAGACCATATAATTGGTTGACTAGTGCCTTATCCATTGGGCCCTACGGAGTCATGCACAACTTCAAGAAAGGAATATTAGAAGAAGGAAACACACACACACAAAATGACCGAAAGGAAACACATGACAGACAACATGAAGGGAAACACACACAATGGAAAGGAAAAAACACCTATCAATCATTTATGGTACAAGGTGAGGTACTACCCGCTTTCCCTGAAGTACTTTTTATTTCACAAAAGTTACCCCTAAAGAGGCAACATCGAATGATGATGTTCTGCGAAGCTGTTGATGGGTTCTAGAAAGTATCCTCCCCTCCTTAGCTACTTATGAAAGCTAGGTGCTTTCACAATTGTTTGTGTACTTGGTAGGAGTGAGTCCATGCGATCTTCTTGATGCTCAGGTCCTTTCTTAGAAACTCCATTATCTTCATGCTCTTTGAAATTGGTTTCATTGTGCCAGTTTCCTTCCATGTTTATCCATATAGCTGATTCTCCATTGAGCATCTCATCGCTGCCCCAATGCTGGTTTTCTTTCCAATTCCTTGAACCTTCTAAGGTAATTTATTTCTCAGGTCTATGCTCATTGACATCTCTTCAATGTGAAACCTCAGACTTATCCCTTTCCTTTACTTCACTGTGAGGTGCTTGAGTACTTACTCAAAGATTGGATGTGGCCTAATACTTTTCTTGTATGCCCATGGCATGAGTGAAGTGATCAAGAAGCAGCTCATGGTCTTCTACCACTTCTACTGCATCCAAGATTTCTTACACGAAGTAATGCTTCATCATTTCTTGTAGTCCCTCTTTGTACGCCTTTGAAGAATCTTTATCTTACAACTCAAAGAAACTATCTGGAGGAATTACCTCGTCATATCTAGAATCGCTACACTCTACTGATCCTTCATCAAAAGGAGCTTCATCTTTAGAGGTCTTCAAACTCCTTGCTTCAATTTCTTCATCATAGAAAGATTCTTCATCTTAAAATGGGAAAGAAAATACTTCAATTTCATCATTGTATCCACCAACCATTGGCTTGAGAGAGACATCATATTTCTCATCTTGCCTTATCTCAATATGGTTGACCTTCACATTAGTTAAGGCTTCCAAATCAGCTTCATGTTTATCTTCCATATTCATGGCTTGCATTAAAAGTTCCAAACTGATCTCAGGGTCCTTTGTTTCTTCCACGGCTCTTAAAAGTCATTGTATAGTGATTTATTTCAAACCTTTCATGGGCTCATCACAAGCTGATTTTGTATCTCCATAGATGGCTTGACAGAGATCATATTCATCCCCAAATGGGAATGAGAATAACTCCTCGTCTTGGAAAAGTGTATAGGCTGATTTTTCTTCTTGAAAATCACCAAGAACCATTTCCTCTTCCTTGCGGTCTGCATCATTTGGTGATTTGGGGCTACCCTCTTGTAACTCAAATCTCCTCAATGCTTCTTCAAAGTCCAAATATCTCCAAGAAGGCATTTCTAGACCTATCAAGGTTGGAATATCTTCTTCCTCCTCTGTTGTCACCAAGTGATTCATCCACCTGGTATTTTAGTACAAAATGTTAGCTTCTGGGCTTCCAATTTTTTACACAGTGTACCTCATTTTCTTCTCGGGAAGCAATTTCTCCATGTCTCCCTTCACTGGTATGGTTGAAAAAGACAAATTCATCTAAATTTTCCCTCCCAACTCTCGATAAAAATTTCTACTCAGCAACATTCCGAATGAGGCTGGGATGTCTACTACCAAAATCATCACTGAAACTTTCTTGTCTGGAAATTTGGCGAGAGCCACCTATGCATCTATAACCTTCCCTATAAGTGAGACATTTTTTTATTCCAAAGAGTAACAAGAGCCACTAGGTGGAGTCATTGTAAGTTTAAGAGCCTTGGTGACCTTCAAAGGCATCACATTGTCTAAGGCACCAGAATTTATTATGCAATTGTTTGGTACATATTCTCCAACAAGAAGGGAGATGTAGAAAGATTTAACTTTATCAGTCTTTGATGCACTCAGAGAAAGCATGTTCTGTGATTGAGGTGTAGGTGAGTTTTGTAGCATGCCTTTAGAACTAGAAGTTACAACATTGGGTATTATACTACCACTCCTAATGTATCGGATGAACCTCTTGAATTGTTGAGGGTGAGTCCGCAAATATTCAGTTTCGGTAATCTGCACTTTGGCTTTGTTTACATATTCTATGAAGTCAAAGGGAGTAGATGTGGATAAGGGGGGTGAAGGGACTGATTTTGGAGTCTAGATAGGTTTAGGAGTAGGATTTTATGTTTTAGGAATGGAGGGTATTTTAAAAGACACACTAGGAGCTTTCAAGGTATTAGATTTTGTAGGAGCATATTTAGATTTAGACTTGGAAGAGGCATCAAAAAGCTTACTTGGGATTGCAGGCATCTTCTTACTTGTTACAGGGTCAGGATCCAACAATGCAAACTTCATGGAAGATGGAAGTGGGGATCCTCAACTGATTATTTTATTTTTTGGATTCACCATAGGAGGATCATCAACCTTCTTTTCTTTTGTAGCAGTGGAGGGAGATGCTCTTTTCTTAGACTGAGAACAACTGAATACCGTGCATGAGAAACTTGGTGCATCTTCTTCATATTCTTCATAACCTCTAGAATACTCACAAAACCTGATTTGTGTATCATTCTCAAACTCATCACTTTCTTGGAAATCGCCACCTTCTTGTTCAAGCTCTTCTTCACTTTCTTGAAATCTACAATATACATTCACAGGTGGGGCCTCCAAGGCAAGTCTTTGGGTTGCTCCTACAATCTGATTTTTGTTGCTTCTCTGAGAATAAACTCATTCAAATAATTCCCTCTTCAAAGAGGCCATCTCATTGACCAACTTTTACAGTGATGGATTATTTCTCTCATCTTCAGGATGTTGGGCCTTGCCCTTTGATAGATTCTTAATCTTTCAAGAGAGGAAGAAATTGTCATCCAATTCAATGGCCCTCCTTTGTGCTTCTACAATTTTCCTTGGTTGAACTCTTCATAGGAGAAATTCTACCTCTGGTGATTGAGCATTTATGAAGAATCTTTTGATATTGTTTTCAGATGGTGAATCCTCTTCAGGTATCCTACGCAGCAACCATTCAAAATGAGCCATGAATTCTCTCATGGTTTCATTTTCTCCTTTATATATTTGAGCCAACTACACCAAGAGGTCTTGACAATCTTCAGTTGATTTAAATCTCTCTTTGAATGCATCCTTGATGTCATTCCAACCTGTGATGGACCGGGAAGCCAGGAGGTAAAACCATTCTGCTACTTTTTCTTGGAGGGACTCCACAAACAATCTTATAGCAACGTCTTCATGTTAGACACCAAGAATTCCACATGATGTCGTTAAAGCAGTGATGTGTTCTTCCAGATGTTGTGTGTTGTCACCTTTGAACTTTGGAAAGTTCTTGCGGGAACCCATTGGTAGATTGTGAAGAGGGGGTTCAAGATCAAGTGGGCCTGTATTCCTTCACCATGGAATAATGGGTTGAGGTATTTCTTCTTCGTCCACCATTGTTTCTTCTTATTCTAATTCAGCTCTTGCTTCTACGAATTCTTCTTCAAATTCTTCTTCTTCCGAGAAGTTGATGTTCAATGGTTGTTGAAAAATTACAGAATTTGAAGGATTTTAGATAGGACTACCAGGTGAACTTCTTGAAGTGCCTGATGAAGAGAAGGCTTGAGAGAAGAAATATGGATTATCTCTAATTCGTTCTTGCAGATTTTGCAAAGCTTCAAAATTGAAATCAGTAACACCTCTCGACCTTCTCAACCTTGTGTATCTTCCTTCAACCAGCTTTTGGAAGCTTTTGTAGTCAGAATACAAAAGGCCATTGTGGAATGTGAAAAGTCACGTGCAGAAATCAGCAGTGTATCTTTTGAAAATGGACTTTCTTGAACTCTCTTTTATGATTTTTTCAAAAAAAAAAAAATTTTCAATTTTTGGGACCTTGCAGACATATTTTGGGTGTAGATGCTACTAAATGTGCCCCACGTTAGGTGCTAAAAACTGTTGGAGAGAAAAATTGTCGGGTGGAAAAACTTGTGGATTTCTTACCAACGCTCTGGGAATATAAGTCCCTCTACTTAACTGGTGTAGCTGCCATATGTGCATGTGCATGAAAAGGTGAATTTCTGTGGTGGCCTTTCGACTGGGGATCCAACATGGGTACTCCACTGACCCTGCGGAAAATGCTTGCATATACCTACAAGAGATGACTTTGTCTGGAAGTGGGAAAGGGAGTGAGAATGGATGTTGGAGACCTAATGTTGCAGGTAGAAAATCAGATTCCTACACACACACTAGCTAGAAACTTCATCACATGCATTTATGAGAAGAAATAACCCTGTAAATGACAACAAGACCAAATAGAATTTGATGAGTACACAGTGTCATGAAATCCCTTGGTCAAAGAAAGCTAGAAACTCCTTCTCCTTGTATTTATGCTTGAACAAAAGTTGTACATAGTGTAGGAATGGAAGAAATTTAAGAGGGGAAGAGAGTAGAATAAAATGGCTATCTCCTTTGCTTTCTCTCAAGGTAGAATGCACTCTTGAGTCTACAAGATCAATTGCCAACCCTTTGAAATGGGAATGGCTTTACAATTTATAGAATAGAGTATAACTCTTCATCTTCCTCATGACCTTTCGAATACCTTAAGATGACTTAAGATTGTTCATATTCCACTTCAAATATTTAAGTCCCTTTTATAATAGCAAGGTGACTTAATTTACATTATGTTTCTAAAGTCTCTTAAGTCATATTAAAAGTGCAAACCCCGATGTGAAATTAGAATATTGGAAAGTGAGAGAAAGTTGGGGGGAAGAGGAGAGAGAAAGAGGGGGATAAGAAGAAGAGGAGATGTCATTCTTGATGAATTCCGCTAATCCTTGTTGATGGAAAGCAACAAATGTAGTGAAACTCTAAATCTTTGAACTCCTTACACACTTTGAAATTCCTCCAAATTATCTCACGAACGTTCGCTAAGTTGAATGAACTAAGGTGGATCTTGAATGCCCTGTGAAAAATGACTAGGATGCTCCTGAATAATGATGTCCCCCTAAATGATTATCCTTGTAAAACCCATTGTGCCAAAACTTCTATTTGACTGTAACTTACTATTTTTAGTAAGTGTGAAAAAGGTAACTCTCTCGATCCTTTGTTGAGTGTTGTGACCTTGATTCCCCTTTCTCCCTGTGTTCCTCACTCCTTTGGATCAAATTTCTATTTTTAGTAGGTGCTCAAGGGCCCACTCACTATTTTTAGTAAGTGCCAAAAATGTCCATTTTGGTGGATTCTCAGCTGTAGTGCACCTCTGATATCTTCATCTCCTTCACAAATTCTTTTGTTAATGAATTTCCTGAAATAGTAGTTCTTATGTAGTAGACCTACTATTTTTAGAAAATTGGCCTCTGGGAGTCAGATTGACGTGGAAAAAAAAAATTGATATGGTTTTTTTCCCAATATCCTCCCTCTGAAATTTTAGGTCTGCCCACTTAATAATCTAGGAGATTTTAAAGTTTTAATTTTCAGACCTGGCAGTGCTTCTGGGTACGGTAGCCATTAATGGAACTGAAAATTGTAGGTCTGGTTTTCTCCTCCATTTATGAAAAAAATTATATTTTTGATGTGGGTTTTGTCTTCTGGTGCTTCACGTGCGATCTTACTTCAATCCGGCAACTAGTTTAACGGGAAATCTTACTTCTTTCTTCGTTGAGCCGGAAATGAGATTTCTTCATTATGGCTGCTCTGTCACATGAGGGGGGAGTTTGAAGGTGTCCTTCTAATGGTCTTGGATAGAGGAATGAATATCAGCAAATGGTTTGTTGTTTCATGCACCGATTTGTAACATTTCTTTATATCTTCATTTTTAGGATATGGGGATTTTCACTGTTCTCTCCTTCTTGCTCTTCGTTTCTCCTTCTTGTTTTGATGAAAGATCCCTCTGAGACCTAAAAATAACCATGGGGAGTTTGTTTTAGTGCTTGGGTTGATATGGTCTAAGAATTTACAATGGAAGAGTGAAGGTAGAATGTTGCAGAGGAAGAAATGGTGGAATGGAGTGCACAACAATGTTTAGAAGTTAGAAATGAAGAAAGCAGCACTTGGGAGATTTTAAAAAGATATGCACAATTAGGGTTAGGGTGAATTTTTATAAGCTTGATTTTCCTAACCTCAGGGACATAAGGGACATCAAATTCCACAATTAGCAAGATGGAGACACGTGGCACTAGATCTAACGGCAGGGGATGAATGATGAAAAAATTACTTTAAAGCACTGGGAGCTGAAATGAAGTCACATGGGTGTCCAAAAGACTCCCCATAGGGGTTGGGCACATTTTCCAAGACCTGATGTCCCCCACCTCAAGTTCATAAGGTACATAAAATTCCATGGTGGTCCTAGAGCTGACACGTGGCGACCGATCCAACAGTAGGGAATGCATGCTCCAAATAAGCACTTGAGAGCTAAACTGCCAGGTCTGGAGGTCATATGAGGGTCCCAAGGGTCACATGAGGGCTGGGAAAAAAAATTTCCAAGGGGTTATGTACCTGACCTCAGGGACGTGGGGGACATGAAATCCCGCCAGGCTCCTGGTGCTGACACGTGTCCTCTCGAAAAAATGACTAAGTCCTTAACTTTCTTTATGAGGGTAACTTGGAATACAGATAACTTGAGCTTCTGGTGGAATTTCTTGGTGAAAATTTATATGATCCTAACTGGAAATGGAATTTTTTATCCAATGATGTGTTTATCATGTCTTTATTTGATCATATGATCCCTAAAAAATCAGATTTTTGATCTGGGACTCCACTTGTACCTGAGAAAAACTATCTTCCAATCATATGCGCCAAGGTTTTGTGAAACTATTATTTCACCATCATATAGGTCTTGGAATCCTCTTTCTAAAGATGTTTATTTTTACTTCCAACTCCATCTGGAGCTCCCAGAATCTTCTTTTGAAGCTCAACAGTTGTTTTAGGCCTGTGTACTGCCTAGGCTTGTGATCCCTGTTTTCACTCATACTGCTCCAAGTCTTTCAGAACTTCCCAAAGCCTTCCAAAATAATTTTCATGATGTTATAAGGTCTTCCATTCACCTCTGTGTTGAATTTGGCCCTTTTTCTTTGCTCCAGGGGGTTGATCCAATCCTGAGAAGGCCAACAATAGCCCTTCCCTATACTGCCAAAAGATAACATTTTCAATGAACTCCTAAAATCACCTAGGGGGAATGAATGGAATTTGCTAAATCACCTAGGATAATATCATGACATTGGTTGGGAAATCATTTTGACTAACTGAACAGATCTGGGGTTTCTTAGGAATGATAAAACATGAAAAATTTGGCATAGGGGTATAGTTTTCGTGCTTAGAAATTGTCAATTTCCCTATTGCACATTCTCACAACAACACATCTGTAAAGGAATAGACCTTGCACCTAGCAACTCCTTACAAAATCTCTTCAGTAAAGGGGGTGGGAAAAGGATCTATTATACAAACAGCATCAAATTCCTTGTAATCCACACATATCCTAATCCACCCATCCTTCTTTATACTGATCACCATTGGACTTATCCACTCTGATTCCTCCATAGCCTCACTGATACCAGATGCTATCATCTTCTCTAGTTCTTATTTAACCCTTACGTGCGTGTTGGGATTCATCCTGTAAGGCCTTTTCCTGACCGGGTGTGCACCATCTTTCAGCCTTATCCTCATTTCCCCCAATGAATGGTAGACACCTTTCAACTCATGGTATCCACGTGGGAATAAATCCTCAAATTCGCATAAGAGGTTGATGATCTTTGATACTTCCTTTTACGACCA
Organism: Taxus chinensis; assembly: GCA_019776745.2. NCBI lineage: Eukaryota > Viridiplantae > Streptophyta > Pinopsida > Cupressales > Taxaceae > Taxus > Taxus chinensis. Next base: position 88,436,494 of record CM034147.1, on the reverse strand, counting down.
ATAGTCCCCAATGATAGCCTCCTTAGGTTCCTCTTCTGAGCTGATGTTAAATTTCTTGGTTTTGGGTGGTTCATGATACATGAGTGCACATACATCCACACTATTGACTACTTCACATGCCCCAACCGAATGGTTGACATTCAAGCTCTCTATCTCCTCTCCATCAATAAGGTATACCATCTTTCCTTTCTCCTTTTCATCACACACATGCTCAAATTATATGTCTTCTGGTTCCTCCTCTTCGAACCGCACTTCTAAACTAGGTCCACTGAGTAAGTTTACTAACCTATCTTCTGCCATGGCATAATCCCCTTGAGTGAGGCACTTGATAGTCTACATCGCCTCATCAACTGGTTACTTAGTACTTTGGTACTCAAATTTGTGGACCAAGCCAGCTGTTAATTCCTGCCAACTTCCCGTTTAGCGGCATATTTCAGGATGGATATACCAAGCATGCACACAACCTTGGAGTGTCAAATATAGCTTATGTACCCAAAGAAAGGGTGTTAAATCTTCCATGCCTTCTCCCCAGACCCTCTCACATGCCTGGATGTGAGAAGAGGCAGATTCATTGCCATTGTAATCCTTAATAGCAGTGGGTATGTTACTTTTTGAGAATAAGATAGTGAGCACAATTTGAACTTCACGCCATTCCAACAAGTTCTCACCATGCGTGGCCCACCACCTTGATGTTGTGCCTATAAAAACATAACCTAGCATACTTCGTCACTCACCCTCCCTTCAGTGAGCTTCCATTTCTCTCAAAAATACCTTAGGGTATGCATCCCCAGAATACTTTGTTTTTGTCTCCCCTACTAGGTGCCTAATTGTATGCGTTGTTGTTACATTGGTTATTGATCCTTTCAGATGTCACCCAATCAATTCATAAGTCCTACGCACCCAATTATCACATGCTATACTAGTATTATCACTGACAAAGTGAGGATCATCAAACTGGATGACTCCTTCTATAGGGTGGATGGTCTCTGGATCTCTTATGGAGCCAACATATATTCTATCCAGGACTTCCTCCCCAAGGGCTTCAATATAGGGGGTGGAATTCCCATCAACCAGTGGTATAACTACCTGCTCTTCCTTATTTTCAAAGCTTATTTACACCTTATTAAACTAGAGATATGCATTATTCTTATAATACCATGGGCGCCCATGTAGAGCTAGGAAATTATCCACCTCAACAAGCGCCAAGACTTCAAAATCCCCAGTGAACCTAGTCCCCTGAATTGTAATGGTTGCATTCTTCAAGACACCTATAGGCATCACCTTTTTCTTATATTCCATATACAGCACATTTAAAGATTGTTGTAATGCAGGTCTTCCCATTTGATGTCAGGCATCCAGAGTGAGAACATTAACCTCCTTGTCTATGTCAATGAGGATTTTGCTAAGCAAGCATCCATCAACAACTACATTCAGGGTAATCTCTTTGTCATAATCAAGGCTGCGAGGTGGGAGGTTTACATGCAGTATCTACCTTTCATGTTCTTCCCTGGCGTGTAGCACCTTTTCTCTCAACCATGCCCCTAGTAGGGGAATAATATTATCCTACCTTAGAAGTTTACACACCTCCTTAACCTCATCCAGGTCATCCCTTGGTGCTTCGACTGGTCTCCTTTTCTCATCTTTTCTAGTCTACTCTTTTAAGCAGTGGATCTCCCCTGGTAAAATTTGAATTACATCCATGGTTTCCTGGTAACTTTCTTTCTGGTGAGCCGGGTTTGGATACTTCCCATGTAATACTTCTTCTCTCGAAACCATAGGTCTCTGCCTAGGTGCTTCCCTTACACGCATGGATTCCACCCTTGTTGTTACCATAATAGGCTCTAGTTCTGATTCTTGTATTACTCGCAGAAGCCATTACGCGTCATCCTTCTTAATACTCACTATAGCAATGCCCTTATCCTTCTGGTGCTACTAACTCATATGTTCATAAAACTCTAGGCATTCTTCGTACTTATGTTTTTTTCCAAACCAAGAGCATTGCAGAAGATCTGGAAATTTGTGCTTATAATGGTCTATGGCTCCATAGTTAAAAAACATCCCACGCAGGAACCCACTTCTTCCTCCATGGTTACCACGACCATGAAATCCTCTGTGAAACCCTCTCCCATGCACATCTCCATCTCTGTACTCCTCATACCGACATTCATCTCCTTTGGAACTACTAGAAATGCCAGTTTAGCTCACACCAAGACCAATTGCCTCATGAATCTGGTCAATCAATGTACAATCCTTGGTGTTATGTGTGGTTGAGGTACATTTTTTACAATAACAAGATACATTTTTGTGGATTGCACGTTGCAACAGGGGATACCTACTTGCATCATGGTCCTCATGACATATTTCACAGTTTACTGCCACGGTGCGTGTCGCCTTCTGAGTACATATCCCACCATTATCCTTTGTGTGTCCTTCCATGTTACAATCCATGTACCAAATTCCTCCATGAATCTTTGGAACTATGTTGGCAGACAATTTCTCCAATTGCTTAGCCATGGCAACATTCTGAGCCTTAAGAAATGGGCTAACACCAGTGTCAACACTACCAACTTCTTCAGCACATAAAGTAGCTTCTAATGCTTCACGCGGGTCCGTGAATATTTTATGAGATAAGGCCCTCCTAAAGGGTGTGATCAACCCTCTGAAAAACCACTGAGCATGTTGTGAAGGGTGGATATCATAAGACAATTTGAACAAAACACTTTTAAAGCACGCATCATATTCCTGCATGCTCTCTACCATTCCCTGCTGGATTTCTTTGAGAGAGCTAATGCTCTTCTGTTCAAACTTAGGTATGTGGAATTCTGCCAAGAATGCATTTCTCAGCATGGTACAATCCACAACCTTCTGATTAGGGTCATACTTTCTATACCAAATTTGCGCACGTCCTTATAAGGTCATTGCAAATTAATTGGCCTTTCGATCCTAGGTCGTGATTCCCGTTACATTCCATAGCAGCTCACACTTAAGCACATGCTCTATGGCATCTTCTATCCTACTGTAATCTGGCAAGTTTAGAGACATCTCATAAAATACTTGAGGAGGTGGCTGAGGCACTTTCCCTCCCGATCTAGTCGCTTGGTTTCCTCCGGTGTTTCCTGCTCTACCAGATCCACTGGATCCCAAGCCACTAGCTCCACCACTCCCACCTCTAGATCCTCTTGTATTAGGTACAAGGCCTGTGTTTTTCATGTCGAGTGGTCCCATCATCCCACTAAAATACGTGTCGAGAGTTTGTGAACTAGTACCACTCCCAGTCGTAGTTCCTCCACCACCTCCTAATGTGCTTCCAAAACTAGCTGTATACGTGCCTTGTCCAAACATTCCACCAAAAACTAGAATAGTGTGTGAAGCCATAGAATTCCCAAATGATAAATTATATGTTCTAGGAACCGATCGGTTACTTCCATCGATATTAAATTGATCAACTGTACTCTTCCCTCATTTTAATAAGCCAAGTGCCAAGGTTCGGTCACTAGGTGGGGTCAGATGCGCGCCAACGACCCTTCTCTCTCTACATGATGGACTCTCATCAAAAGCCGCAAGGTTTTCTCTTCCACACTTACTAAGATGGGGTACCATAGACTATTTGGGTTCGACATCTTCCGCGTCAACCTTAACTCCTTGCCACCATGTCTGGCTCCATAACCCACTTATAATCCCATGCTATCTATCGATCTCCTTTTCACGTGCTTCATTATACTTGAGCCACCTATCCTTCCTTTCCTTTTCAGTCGTCAGATCAGCCATCCTTCCCCAACCTGGATTCCTTACCTAGCACTCAGGGTGGTTTAGCTAGCCATATGGAATACCTCTAAACCCATGGTTACCATCAAGATTTTGATTGCAAGGGGAATAGCACATAAAAATGATCCCTTGGGCTCTCATAAGAACTCAAACTCAGAAACTTCTGGATAGGAATACATAGAAATGGCATATTCCAGAGTGTAGCTAGCCAGTACTCCCTTCCACTAATGATCTATAGCTCAGGTCCACATTAGATCAGCATCTTTCTAGTTTTGATATGTTTCTTGGGTCTAAGGGTATGATCTATAATGCCACCCTGATCTAGATGTATAAGCTGAGATCCATTCGAATAACTCTACTGGGAAACAATAGAAGAAGGTTTCATACAACTCATGATAAAGAGTGTCTTCCACCCATCTTTTTGTATGAAACCCAGATCCAGTACTAAATCTCTGAGAAAATTTGTCCTCCGTGCTCTTAAACCAATCTTCAACACCTTCAAGTGTTAAGTGCTCCACCATCACTTTTTACATAGATCATGATATATGCCATGTTCCCCTACAACTTCAAAAAGAGGTCCTAGAAACAGAACCAAGATGTAGTCACTTTTGCACCCACTAATAATAAGGTAACCTCATGTGTGCCGACCTATCACCCAGCGAGCACTGGGTGCTCACCCGAGGCACGCGAGAGGGAGCCAAGTCTCTCTTTTATGTGAGTCTAGTGGAAGGAATGGCTAATGATTCTAACTTAGTGATTTAACAGACATGAAGGGCTATAAAGCTTAGGACAGCTTCTACACCCCTTCAGTCATAATAGAACCAAAGAGTGTAATAGAAATAATAGAACTAAGAGTTGTACATCTACTACTATACTTAACCACTTAAGCAAGATTCATGGTTATATAAGAAATAAAGTGCAATAGTAATATGCAGATAATACAGAGAAAGAGTCTTGATACATTTGTCATGACAACCTTATCACATTCATTCATAGTGTTTACTTATAAAAAATTATAGAAGGCAGACTGTAGTCATGCGCCATATGTGGATCCATACATGTATTCTCACAAGACAAAAATTTCCTTCCCCATTTTCCATTACATCCTTACTAGAATTTTGTACCCATTTTCATCCCATAGTTCTCACAGTAATTCTACAGAGCTCTACTACCTCACTTTCGTCTCCTCTTCTTTTCCAAGGGCACACGTATAAATAGGCCTCTGAGCTCTAACAAACTCCTCTGTAGCCTCATATCTAGCCCCAAGTGTCAAGGTGTGGTTTTCCCCAGGCACATGCCTCTCCATGTCATGATTAAATTTTTGGATCTTTCTATCGCAAGGTATATTCCCTCCAGGAAACCCTGTCATCAAGCTAGAACCTTATCCAAATGGAACACATTCTTCATGTGTTTTGTCCCAAAGGCCAAAAATTGCTAAGTCCCAAATTGTTCTTCACACGATGCGCACATCTTGGGTTCTTCAAGAAGCCTTTTGAACTCTGCCTTGTGTGCCTACACTTGCACACTTCCTTCGGCCATGTATGCCTACACACCCTTAAGATTTAGAAGCTAAATTAGGGGCCCAACAGGAAATTTTTTCAAATTATCCCCATGGACCCACACCTACGATTCTGTTCTTGACACGTGGTGATTGTTGATTCACTGCGGGCTTACATTCCTCGTTTTGATTTTATGCCTTTATGCCAAAAATGGGAAAAAATATGAATTTTTCCCCAAGGCCCTAAGTTTCGTCTCTATTGCAAACATGACACGTGTCCACCTATGATTCGCTGTGGAGTTCTGGATTGTTTTGTGACTTTAATCTTTTAACCAAATAAAATCAAAAAACTTCAAACCAACCCAACAACCCATAATTTTGTCCTTGGCTTTGAAGTTGCCATGTGTTCCATTCTGATTCGTTGCAAGCCCTAGGCACTTTCTTTCACTTTAACTCTTTTTCCAAAATGCCTTAAGGCACCAAAAGACCCGTTGCTTCTCATCTAATCAAAAGAGGACACGTAAGCAACATTATAACCAATCAGAGTATAGCAGAGCCATGGGACCAAATTCACCCTTTTGCCAAAAAACAAAAAAGTGATAAGTTAAAACAATTTTCCACCATCCCTCGGCCAATTTGAACAAGCCATGTTTCTAATGAATGCTAAAGAAGAATTTGATGGGAAAATGACTCCCGTCTGACTGTCAAAACACAGAAAATTCCAAGGATGCCTTAGAATTTGATTTTTTGGCTAAGGACGACAAATTTCTTGAAATTAAACCAATTGAAACATTTTTTCAAAGCATTTTTATCATGGAATTGGATTTTCAATGGCATAAAAGTGCAAATTGATCGATTTTAAACTTCCATGATCACGAAAAAAGGAAAAAAGGAAAAGCCCATAGATTTTCAAAAAAATAGGGCAAAAAACAGGGCACACATGCAAATTTCTTTCAAATTGGGGCAAAACAACAAGTTTGTGAGCATTTCAAGGCATTCGACTAGAGGGAAAAGTTGCAGACCACCAATTTGTGAGAAAAAACATTTAAGAGCACGTAGAATGAAGGAAAAATTTAGGGTAAAATGGTGCAAGCTCAAAAATGGCACCAACAATTGCAACCTTTGGACTGTGAAAAATAATTTCGAGTCATAGGGTGAAGCGGGGATTTGAGAACCTAGATAGGCCATGGTTTCTATAAATTAATTATTGGACTACAAGGTGGTTTTATGTTCATAACAGTCAAAGGTAGTCAAAAGTATGCCAACATGATGATTATACTTTTTAAGTATCTCGTTACGACACTGGTATATAGCATTAACTTGGTTCATAACTAGTTAGAAGTCACTAAAGATATTAATTGATTTAATGTTTAATGCTATGGTGATTTAAAGACCTAACATGAGTGTTTCATATTTGGAAATATTGTTAGTACAATCAAAATATCTAGCACTCCCATTTTGAGTCATAAGAATAAGGGAAAAAATTGTTTTTTTTACATCACATTCTTTGTTCTGAATTATGTAATTCAAAACACACGACCAATTTTTAATAATTGTTCTTTGTCCAAATAATGTAATTTAGAACACACAATACTTTTAAAACCAATGTTCTCTATTCACATATTTATAATATGGAACACACATTCAATTCCATTCAATCATATAACCGATACCATATGTTGTTGTAATGACTTGAAGAACTACCGATCTCCCATTTAATGGCTCAGAGTTTCATCAATATCTCATCTCATGACTTAGCTACTTACCGATCCTTCATGTCAATTCATGCATTGTATACTAAGTATACTTAATTCTTTTTACCATTTTTCAGTCATTGAAGTGTTCTATTTAAGAGGCCTATCTGAATATTCTTTACCGATATTAATTTGAAATCCTGCTTCTTAAACCAGGTGATTAGGACAACACAACCAGTAGATTGCGATACTTTGGCCAAAGATTTTCACATGCTTAGCATGATCATATTCCTAGACATTATACACATCAATGGAATACGTCCTACACCTCACTTCACCTGTTATCTGGAATGGTATTTTCTGATCTCTATCAGCCCTCTCGTCCAAGGTTAATCTTTAACCCAAGATAGTAATATGAAAGAGTATAGGGAGGCACTCATGGTGACTAAAGGTATGCAGACATACTTTTTCGACCCTAGTCAACTATGTGTGTCTAGTTACCTTTAGTTTTCCTGAGTCACTCCATATACAAGGTCACATTCCTAACTTGGTCCATGCTTATGTAAACTTTGATGATTTGATTTGAAAGGGTGTTGTAACATGTCAGCTGTAACATTGTGTCATCATGAAGGCCCCGCCTTCATGAGGACACCATATTGTAGCTGGCATGTGCCAACGTCCCACAGAATCCTCCCTTCAAGGGCTACACATCCAGTTAAAAGTGTGATTAGATTCTTATCTTTATTACTTTAAGAATAAGTTTTAGCAACCATGTTGATCCTCTAACCTCATTGTTCATTATAGTTGCATAGCTAAGAAAGAATTAAATTGTCTTATAGCTTAATATACATTTTCTCTTCCTTACCGAAGGATTGCATATTTCCACCTTAGTTTTTTTTTTTAAGCTTCAGACTAGCAGTCCACTATAGCTTAACGTGGTAATATCAACTTACTAAACTTAACCAAGTTTTATTCGCAACTGAATTTAAATTCAGAATTCCATCTCATTAGACGTCATTTAAATGAGGCCTAATCCCAAATGAATATATTCATTTATGCACTATAACCTTACTTCAGTTAAGTTTTGTTAAGAGGAGATATGATTCCTCATACCGAATATCCTTTTGATCAAAACATCCCAAGGATATTAACAAAATCAAAATACAGAATTCAATTTTCTCTTTATTAATATTCATTAGTTTATATTCTAATTTTGAATATCATTCATTTAAGAGTTCGTATTCACTTTACTCTTTACTAATGTCAATTTAAAATCCATATTGACCTAAGTATTAATTAATTACACATTCCAACTTAAAAGTTGTATTCAAGTAAAGAATAGATATTATGTCCCTTTAAAATCTATCAACCATCATTTGAATAAATCCAAATTCAATGAATAAAATTATATTCTCAATCATATTCAAATAGTTCCAAGGTGGTACAACCATTAAAATAACACACGTTATCCTTTTACTCATTCCTCTAGATTAAAATTCATACAATATAAAAGTCCATACTACTGGACTTCATTCATGCCAAACAACATTAACAACTCGTACAGAAAGAAGAATACATCTTTTTATTTTCCTTTTTTTTTCAATTTCCTCGTAGAAGAATAATAAAATCTCAGAAAAGATCCATCCCTTAGTTAATCATAAGAAGCATCATAAAACAAAATATCTTCATTTTTACTCACAGAATCCATCTGCAAAATTAACTTGCACGGGTCAGTTCATCAAACTAAGCATATTAAGCACTTATTATTAAAATGAGGTTCTCTTGATTAACTGTCTCAATATAAGATATCTGCTTTTATGAAACATCTCGTAATAGAGATAGACATCATGTAATAGTTAAGCGCCAATAAGGTTGAACAATTTTAACAACTTGATTTCAATAATTAGCATCATTTTAAATAGCACTGATAAATATTAACACCCAATTTCTATAATGGCTAACATATCATGATGTATATTTCACCATTCTCATAACTATTTTCAAATAAAATAAAAGAGTTCATTCCAAATTTAGATAATACTAAAAAGAGTATTTTCTCTAAACAATCACATAATAGGACATCTATATGAACTGACTTATAGATTTTTGTTCAATTGCATGCATTGTCCAACCCATTTCATCATCAAAAATGAATTCCATATAATGAGTCAATTTTTAAATTAAGATAGAACTTTCTTACCCTTAGGTTATCCACTGGACTTCAACTAAATCAAATTCAAAAGTGAAAAGAATTCATATGTCACAACAATAACATATTTAACTTTCTAGATTTTGACGGCAGCGTAATACTCACCTACTTCAGAGAGAAGAGAGATAGAACATAAAATGCATTTGCATCCTCCTGAGGCCAGTCACATGTGACTTCAATATATTTTTCTCAAAATTCAAATAGGACACAAGGAAAGGAAAATACTATTTCCAATTATTACAATTGAATTGATTGACTTTGTGAAAAAGGAGCCAATAACCAGTGATAGTAGTCAAGAGAGAGATATCCAAGAGTCCAAACAAAATGAAAGGGAGTGGATTCATGTCATCTATAGTTAATTCATGGCCGCATATTGGCCCATGATGTACAGGCCTGTTATGCCAAGGATAATTCCTTCCAACCCAAACTGCTATAGTCTTAATAGTTTCCTTACTACTATTTGAGGAAAGAAATCAAGGATTCATTTTGCATCTAAAGTGAAACTACATAGAATAACAAACTTTCAATTGCAATTATTCCATTAGTTTCATTCATTGCAACAAACACAAATTTCCAGGTATGAAATAAGTATGAGTGTACAGCAAGGCAACTAAATCATGATTTCACCGTAATAATTAAAAGAGTCACTTCTCAAAGATCAGAGTAAGAAATCCACTCAGATTTAGTTTCAATGAAAACAATGAAGAATTTTAAATCTGCAAGTTATATATATATATATATATATAACTATATATATATATATATATAGCTATATATATATATATATAACTATATATATATATATATATATAACTATATATATATATATATATAACTATATATATATATATATATATGTATGTATGTATGTATATCATTGAGTTCAACAAAGAAAAAATATATAAATTGTATGCTCTACCCAGTCCATTCTATGGACAGACCACTCTATTTCCATTTAGATAATAAATTCTTTCCAAACAGTCATACACAAGTACCAGAAAAAAACAGGTAGGACATCACATCAATCTAGAACAGCAAATATAAATATGTTACTATAATCTTACTATCCCTGGGAGGATTCATACTGCCATACGCTGTAATATGACAAGAGAACAATCACACAATAGTATTATCAAGCATTTTTACGATTTTTCATAACCATTAGCGCACACAAAACATAGAAAATAGCATGCACATCACTGTCACCTTCAACAAGATCGACCCATAATGGAAGATGAACCCTATTACTCATTCCTTTCATAATTCAAAATAGTAGAGAGGAAACTCGTTTCATTTTCTATTTCAGTAAGGCAAAACACCCATTTTCTTTAAAACGTAACAAGAAATAACCAAATCGTATCTTTTTTCAAATGACAACTCAACCAGAGGTCACACCGAAACATTTTAACTTTTCATTTTTACAAGAACACATAGTTATAAGAGTAGAGTTCTTTTAATGAAGACGCTTAATAAAGAGCAAAGTTGTTTAAAGAGAAGAGCTCAACATGCATGTGTTACTTCTTGTTGCTTGCATAAAACTGTGTCCACACCCTCAGGAGTTATTATTTTCCGCGGCAACAAACAACAAGGTCTCTCAACAATCTCCATGCTTCCACAGGCTCAAAAATAGCTATGGGTAATCAAAATAGCTACAACTATGGGAAAAATAAATTTAAAGGCTTGAAAGAGCAACAAATGGAAATGCAGAGCAAAAACTCATAACCCAAATGAACAACAATAACCCACAAAATTTCCTCTTTTCTCTTTCCAAGGCGGGCGGGTGTCAAAACCAAGATCAATAAATGCATTGAATGCATTGCTTTTTCCTCCATCTCCACACCACCACTGACTCAGGTTTGGCAGGCCTTTTTCTCCCAATTTTTCTTGTAATTCAAATTTAGCAACATAGTTAGGAGCCTCCATTTTCTTTGCCCTCATCAAACTTGGCATTTAAAACTCCAAGGACATCATTTAATGTTCTTCATTAAATTTAAAACCTTCCCTTCTTATCCTTTCATCGACATGTATCTATAGGTCCCCTTTTAGGGCTAGCATTAGTTTAGGTCACATTTTCCATAGTTAGGTTTCATCTAGGTCACAAATCATTAGGATTTGCAATAATTTACATCTATTTTTAATTTAAAATCCACATAGGATAGTTATTAGGTTATAGGCTAAAACATAGTTATAGGCTAAAACGTAGCCCATAGTATTTTAATTAATAGGTTCTTTAGTAAATTTTACCAACTTATGTTCATAACCAGCATAATGCAGGACATTCCATCCCATGTTTGACATATACCTGGCTCACTTGCATCAAATCTCTTACTGCCTTACGCTTTCCGGCATTACAATTTGTATGTAGTTTAGAAATCAAATCTTTCCATTGGCAACATGGTGCCGAGTAATTATACCTGTAACTAGGTTCTTTTTTAAAATTTATGACAATCTCTAGCTTGGTTCCATACTTTTTTCTAATTAGAAAGTAAATCGACAAAGCAACCACAAAGAAGGCCACAGCATACCTTGGATCAATGGAATTGATTCAAGGTGTGCTGTCAACAACAATATGAGTTCATCAAACACAAAAGCAAGTCTGCAATTTCACACTTTGTAAAACACAAGTTATAATGACCTACGTCCCAAATAAACAAGTTACAATAAGCAAGGTTTTAGATCTATAACACATTCTTTTTTTTAAGATTAAAAGATATATCTTAACATAATAATACTCATTTCCACAGTTACAACATCACAAAAAGAGGTCATCATAGTAGCTTCCAAAAATCAAGATGTTACATTCCTCCCTTCTTAAAAGAATCATCGTCCCGATGATCAAATTAGCCAATTCATAGAGTTTTTAGGGAAAAATTTATTTATCGTCCTTCCATTCATAAGTTCATACCAAAAATAGATTTAATATTTAAAACAGTGTTTTAAGATAACCATAAAATAGACCAGTAATTATCCATATTTGGCAGAATTATCATTTTTTTGAATTTAATTTTGATCAAACAAGTATGGAAAGGCAGATCTCATTTCTTCGAGATTTTCCCAAGTTGCACTTTCTTCACTGAACTGGTCCCACTGGACCTTACATTGATTCACTTTGCAATTTCTTAAGTGCAACTGATGAGTGCCCAGCACTCAAATGGGCTTAACCACAATTATTCTTGGGTCTTGGACCTGCAAGGAATTCCAATTCAGCACATGTGATAAATCTGATAGCATATGAAAGCAGCAAGCTTATGTTGCAAGAAATATGAAAAACATCATGCATTTATGATAAGGTAGGAGGTAAAGCTAAATGATAAGCTACAGGGTTTTTTATTTCAACAATTTCAAAGGGTCCCACATAATGAGGTGATAACTTGGCAGCCTTGCCAAAAGTTATAGAACTCTTTTTTGGCTTCACCCAAAGAAAGACATTCTCACCAAGTTTATAATTCCTATTGACCCACTTTAAGTCTGCATAACTATTTTGCCTATTGGCAACCTCCTTTCACCGTTCACGAATCATTTTAATTTGTTGTTCCATTTCTGTAAGGATTTCTGGCTCAATTACCTCTCTATCCTCTACGTTGTCCCAGCTAACAAGGGTTCTACATTTTCTTCCATACAATGCTTCAAAAGGTGCCATCTTTAAAGAGGTGTGGTATGTGTTATTATAAGCAAATTTAACCAGTGGAAGGTATTCCTCCCATTTATACTACTGGTCCATGCAATACATTCTTAACATATCCTCTAAAACTTGATTGACTCTTTCAGTCTCTCCATCCATTTCCAGATGATATGCAAAAATGATATTTAGTTTAGTCCCCAAGGCCGCATTAAGAATTTGCCAAAATCTTTATGTCATTCTCAGATCTCTGTCCGATATGATCAATTCAGGTATTCCATGCAACCTGAAAATTTCATGTACAAACCTTCTTGCTAACACTAGTGTATCATCTTTTAAATTCTCAGTAATGAAATGTGCCACTTTGGTTAGTTTTTCGACGATAAACAAGATGATATCATGTTTATTCCTAGACATAGGTAATCCTTGAATGAAATCCATAGTTATCACTTGCCATTTGTACTGTGGAATGTTGTGGGGGTACAGTAATCCGGCAGGATGCATATGTTCCACCTTAACACGCTGACATTCCAAGTAGTGTGTCACAAATTCCATCACATCCTTTTTCATTCCCTTCCAAAAATATTGTTGTTTGAGATCAATAAGCATTTTCGTAATGCCAGGGTGTCCAGAAAAAGGTGAATTGTGAAACTTAGTTAATAATTTCTTTCTTAAATCATTTGCCAAGGGTATATATACCTTGTTTTCAAACCTCAAAATTCCTTCATTATCAAAATGAAATCCTTTATACTTCACGTCCTTCATATCTGCAGAAAGTGTTGTTTTAACTTGGTGATAATAAGAGTCAGATTCCATGACACCTTTCACCTCATCTTTAAACTGAGTTCTTAATGTTATAAGAGCATAGATGTACTTCCTACGACTTAGAGCATCTGCTACCCTATTTTCCTTTCCTTTGATGTATCTTATATCAAAATCATACTGAGATATAAATTCTAACCATCTTCGTTGTCTTGCATTCAGGTTTGGTTGAGTAAAAATATACTTTAACCCCAGATGGTCATTTTTTAGCTCAAAAGGCTTACCAAGAAGGTAATGCCTCCACATTTGAAGTGCATGAACAATGGCAGTGAGATCTAGGTCATGTGGAGCATAATTTTGTTCATGTAACATAAGCTTGCTGCTTTCACATGCTATGACATGGTCATTTTGTAACAGAATGCCTTTGAGACCCTCTCCAGATGCATCTGTTACAACCGTAAAATCTCCATTTGGGTCATGTACAGTCAGAGTAGGTGTTGTAGTTAATTGTTCCTTTAAAACTTTAAAGGCAGATTCACATTTGTCATTCCAAACAAATTTCTTATCTTTCTTTTGTAATGAAGTGATTGGTGCAGCAATTTTTGAAAAGTCCTTAACGAACTTTCTATAGTATCCTACTAGGCCCATGAAGCTTCTTAATTCATGCACATTCTTAGGCACAGGCCACTCAGTTATAGCTATGATCTTTGAAGTTTCTATAGTTATCCCATTCTTACTTATAACATGTCCCAAATAATGCACCTCTGCATCATAAAAGGAACATTTAGATAATTTACCATATAACCTTCTCTTCGTCAAAATTTCTAGCACTACCTTTAAATGCTCTTAATGCTCTTCGATATTTTTGTAGTATATAAGAATGTCGTCCAAGAATACAAGCACAAAATTGTCCAAGTATTCTTGAAAAATATTGTTCATCAAATTCATGAAGGCAGTAGGTGCATTCGTTAACCCAAAAGGTAACACTGTGAATTCATAATGTCCATACCTTGTTCTAAAATTTGTTTTATGAATATATTCCTCCTTTATTCTCAGCTAATGATATCCGGATCAAAGATCTATTTTTGAATAAACTAATGCTCCACTCATCTGGTCAAATAGATCGTCAATCCTAGGAAGTGGACATCGATTCTTAATGGTTTCCTTATTCAACATTCTGTAATCAATGCACAATCTAAGTGTGCCATCCTTTTTCTTTAAAAAAATTATCGACGCTCCCCATGGTGAGATGCTCGGTCTTATCAACCCCTTGGACAAAAGTTATTGTAACTGAGCCTTAAGTTCCACCAACTCAAGGGTGGTCATTTTTTAGGGTGCCTTAGATATGGGTTTGGTTCCTGGCTTGATCTCTATTGCGAAGTCAAACTCCTGTTTGGGCGGAAGACCTGGTAACTCCTCAGGAAATACATCACTGAAATCTCTTAACAATGGATACTTTTCCATGAAATCATTATCTTCCTTAGCATTTTCCATCATTCTTATGGCATACAAGGTGTAGCCTCTATTTTTAGCCCTTTTTAGTTTCATAGTTGTTATTTTCCTAACTGTAACCCCATGCTTTACACCCTGAATGACTGCTGCTTTCTGCAAGTCATCAAAATAGCAAATTTGTTTTTCATAATAGTTGACCTTTGCCTTATGTTTTGCCAACCAATTAACACCTATAATTATATCATATGACCCTAAATGAGTAACATACAGGTCAACTTCTGTGGAGAAACTGGGAAAGTCAAGGATTGCCCCAAAAGGCACATATCTACTGTATGGACAACATTATTTCCATAATGCACTGTCCATGTCTTATCCATTTATTCAATTTTCCTTTTTAATTTCATTACTAGATTAGTAGATATAAAACATTCAGTACCTCCAGTATTAAAAATTATGACTATAGGTGTACTGAATAACTTACCCAGAACTTCGATGGGTGTGACTTTCTTTTCATCTTGTTTATTAGCCACCGCAGTGTGTATCCTATGCTACTGATCGCGATCATCCTTCTTCAAAGGACATTGACTCACGTAATGGTCCTTTCCACAGTTGAAGTATCCTCCAACAGACCCCTTCCTAGGCTCAAATTTATTGCCAGCCTTGAATTTATCACCTTGGCTTCCACAGGACTTTTGTCCATTACCACTAATTTTCACAAAACCGCTCTACACACTATTAACAGGTTTGTTCATTACTAATTTCTTATTGTTATCCACAACAATTTTATTTTTCATACCAAACCTTTTCCAAGGTCCCTTTTTGGGTGTGAGAGATGAAGAAGAGTTGGTAATCTTCTTCCTAATCTCCTCCCTATGAGCAGAGATTTCTCTCAATTTCTATTCTTTTCTTATTGCCTTTTCGACAACTCCTTCCATAGTGGTCGGACCATGGACATCCACCTCGCCACCAATGATGGGATTCAGTCCCATTATGAAATTTTGTATCCTAAAATTTTCATCAGCTTGGTACTGCGGTACATACTTAAGGAGTTTAGTAAACCCTTCCCAGTATTCTGTCACCGTCATCCTTCCTTGTGACTAGTTCTGAAATTCAATCATTTTCTAATCAAAAAAGAGTTGAGGCAGTCATCGTTGCCTAAAGTAACTTTTAAATTGATCCCAAGTTATGTCTATTTTGACAATGTTCAACTCAACCTTATGGTTGTCCCACCATGATGATGCTTCATGAGAAAGCTGATATGCTCCCCATATCACTTTGGTCTCCTTGGAGAAGTTCCTTATTGTAAAGTACTTCTCCATTTCACTGAGCCAATTTTCAATCCCGTCCCCAAGTGTAGTTCCATAAAACTTCAGAGGACTTATTCTCTTTATATCATTTGTAATTTCAGCCATTAATCTTGCCCTTTTATTTTCAGGATGGTTAGGAACGTTCACGTTACTATTATCAACACTCGGATTTCCTCCATTGGTGTTGTCCATAAGAGGTGGTTGATCATTTATACGAGCATCTACATCCTCCTCCTCATTTCCCATTACTTGTTGTTCCAAAATAGTCAAACGATCTCTAGTATCTAGTAGGGCAGCAAGGATCTCATCTATTTTTTGGGCAGTAGCTACTTCTTCACCCGGTAGTGGGTTTTTCGCAACATTTCCTCGTGTTCTAACCATTTTCTGTTCAATAAGAAAATGTAAACTTTATTAAATTGTGGACTCATTAGGTCCAAGAGCTGTAACTTTCGGCTCTGATGCAAAGATGTAACATTCCCATTTTGAGACATAAGAACAAGGGGGAAAAAAAATTACATCACGTTCTTTGTTTTGAATTATGTAATTCCAACACACGACCAATTTTTAATAATTGTTCTCTAACCAAATAATGTAATTTAGAACACAAAATAATTTTAAAACCAATGTTCTCTATTCACATATTTATAATATGGAACACACATTCAATGTCATTCAATCATATAACAGATACCATATGCTGTTGTAATGACTCAAAGAACTACCAATCTCCCATTTAATGGCTCGGAGTTTCATCGATCTCTCATCTCATGACTCGGCTACTTACGTATCCTTCATGTCAATTCATGCATTTTATACTAAGTATACTTGGTTCTCTTTACCGTTTTTTGGTCATTGAAGTGTTCTATTTAAGAGGCCTATCTGAATATCTGTTATCGATATTCATCTAAAATCCTACTTCTTAAACCAGGTGATTAGGACAATGCAACCAGTAGCTTGCGATACTTTGGCCAAATATTTTCACATGCTTAGCATGATCATATTCCTAGACGTTATACACATCAATGGAATATGTCCTACACCTCACTTCACCTATTATCTGGAATGGTATTTTCTGATCTCTATCAGCCCTCTCGTCCAAGGTTAATCTTTAACCCAAGATAGTAATATGAAAGAGTATAGGGAGGCACTCGTGGTGACTAAAGGTACGCAGACATACTTTTTCGACCCTAGTCAACTATGTGTGTCTAGTTACCTTTAGTTTTCCTAAGTCACTCCATATACAAGGTCACATTCCTAACTTGGTCCAAGCTTAGGTAAACTTTGATGATTCGATTCGGAAGGGTGTTGTAACATGTCAGCTATAACATTGTGTCATCATGAAGGCCCCGCCTTCATGAGGACACCATATTATAGCTGGCATGTGCCAACGTCCCACAGAATCCTCCCTTCAAGGGCTACACATCCAATTAAA
This sequence comes from Taxus chinensis, assembly GCA_019776745.2. Classification (NCBI taxonomy): domain Eukaryota; kingdom Viridiplantae; phylum Streptophyta; class Pinopsida; order Cupressales; family Taxaceae; genus Taxus; species Taxus chinensis. The sequence continues at coordinate 88,418,756 of CM034147.1, read as the reverse complement.
AGTGTGATTAGATTCTTATCTTTATTACTTTAAGAATAAGTTTTAGCAACCATGTTGATCCTCTAACCTCATTTTTCGTTATAGTTGCATAGTTAAGAAAGAATTAAATTGTCTTATAGCTTAATATACATTTGCTCTTCCTTACCGAAGGATTGCATATTTCCACCTTAGTTTTTTTTATTATTATTTTAAGATTCAGACTAGTATTCCACTACATCTTAACGTAGTAAGATCAACTTACTAAACATAACCAAGTTTTATTCACAACTAAATTTAAATTCAGAATTCCATCTCATTAGACATCATTTAAATGAGGCCTAATCCCAAATGAATGTATTCATTTATGCACTATAACCTTAATTCAGTTAAGGTTTGTTACGAGGAGATATGATTCCTCATACCGAATATCCTTTTGATCAAAACATCCCAAGGATATTAACAAAATCAAAATACATAATTCAATTGTCTCTTTATTAATATTCATTAGTTTATATTCTAATTCCGAATATCATTCATTTAAGAGTTTGTATTCACTTTACTCTTTACTAATTTCAATTTAAAATCCATATTGACCTAATTATTAATTAATTGTACATTCCAACTTAAATGTTGTATTCAAGTAAAGAATAGATATTATGTCCCTTTAAAATCTATCAACCATCATTTGAATAAATCCAAATTCAATGAATAAAATTATATTCTCAATCATATTCAAAAAGTTCCAAGGTTGTACAACCATTAAAATAACACACCTTCTCCCTTTACTCATTCCTCTAGATTAAAATTCATACAACATACAAGTCCATACTACTGGACTTCATTAATGCCAAATAGCATTAACAACTCATAAAGAAAGAAGAATACAGCTTTTTCTTTTCCTTTTTTTTTCAATTTCCTCGTAGAAGAATAATAAAATCTCAAAAACGATCCATCCCTTAGTTAATCATAATAAGTATCATAAAACAACATATCTTCATTTTTAATCATGAAATCCATCTGCAAAATTAATTTACATGGGTCAGTTCATCGAACTGAGCATATTAAGCACTTATCATTAAAATGAGGTGCTCTTGATTAACTGTCTCAATAAAAGAACTCTACTTTTATGAAATGTCTCATAATAGAGATAGATATTACGTAATATTTAAGCACCAATAAGGTTGAACAATTTTAACAACTTGATTTCAATAATTAGCATCATTTTGAACAACACTAATAAATATCAACACCTAATTTCTATAATGGCTAACATATCATGATGTATATTTCACCATTCTCATAACTGTTTTCAAAGAAAAGAAAAGAGTTCATTCCAAATTTAGATAATACTAAAAAGAGTATTTTCTCTAAAAAAGCACGTAATAGGACATCTATATGAACTGACTTATAGATTGTTGTTCGATTGTATGCATTGTCCAACCCATTTCATCATCAAAAATGAATTCCATATAATGAGTCAATTTTTAAATTAAGATAGAACTTTCTTATCCTTAGGTTATCCACTAGACTTCAACTAAATCAAATGCAAAAGTGAAAATAATTCATACGTCACAGCAACAACATATTTAACTTTCTAGATTTTGACGGCAGCGTAATACTCACCTACTTCAGAGAGAAGAGAGACAGAACATAAAATGCATTTGCATCCTCCTGAGGTCAGTCACATGTGACTTCAATATATTTTTCTCAAAATTCAAATAGGACACAAGGAAAGGAAAATACTATTTCCAATTATTACAATAGAATTGATTGACTTTGCGAAAAAGGAGTCAATAACCAGTGATAGCAGTTAAGAGAGAGATATTCAGGAGTCCAAACAAAATGAAAGGGATTGGATTCACGTCATCTATAGTTAATTCATGGCCGCATATTGGCCCATGATGTACAGGCCTGTTATGCCAAGGATAATTCCTTCCAACCCAAACTGCTATAGTCTTAATAGTTTCCTTACTACTATTTGAGGAAAGAAATCAAGGATTCATTTTGCATCTAAAGTGAAACTACATAGAATAACAAACTTTCAATTGCAATTATTCCATTAGTTTCATTCATTTCAACAAACACAAATTATGAGTGTACAGCAAGGCAACTAAATCACGATTTCACCGTAATATCTAAAAGAGTCACTTCTCAAACATCAGAGTAAGAAATCCACTTAGATTTAGTTTCAATGAAAACAATGAAGAATTTTAAATCTGTAGGTTATATATATCATTGAGTTCAACGAAGAAACAAAAAATAAATTATATGCTCTACCCAGTCCATTCTATAGACAGACCACTCTGTTTCCATTTAGATAATAACTTCTTTCCAAACAATCATACACAAGTACCAAGAACAAACAGGTAGGACATCACATTGATCTAAAACAGAAAATATAAAGATGCTACTATAATCTTACTGTCCCTGGGAGGATTCATACCACGATACGTTGTAATATGACAAGAGAACAATCACACAATAGTCTTATCAAGCATTTTTACGGTTTTTCATAACCATTAGCACACACAAAACATAGAAAATAGCATGCACATCATTTTCGCGTTCAACAAGATCAACCCATAATAGACGATGAACCCTATTACTCATTCCTTTTAGAATTCAAAACAACAAAGAGGAAACTCATTTCATTTTCTATTTCAGTAAGGAAAACCACCCATTTTCTTTAAAACATAACAAGAATAACCAAATCGTATTTTTTTTAAAATGACAACTCAACCAGAGGTCACACCGAAACATTTTAACTTTTCATTTTTACAAGAACACACAGTTATAAGAGTAGAGTTCTTTTAATGAAGACGCTTAACAAAGAGCAAAGTTGTTTAAAGAGAAGAGCTCAACATGCATGTGTTACTTCTTGTTGCTTGCAAAAAACAATGTCCGCACCCTCAGGAGTTATTCTTTTCCACGGCGACAAACAACAAGGTCTCTCAACAATCTCCACGCTTCCACAGGCTCAAAAAAATCCGTGGGTAATCAAAATAGCTACAACTATGGCCAAAATAAATTTGCAGGCCCGAAAGAGCAACGAATGGAAATGCAGAGCAAAAATCATAACCTGAATGAACAACAATAACCACAAAATTTCCTCTTTTCTCTTTCCAAGGTGGGCGGGTGTCAAAACCAAGATCAATAAATGCATTAAATGCATTTATTTTTCCTCTATCTCCATGCCACCACCAACTCAGGTTTGGCGGGCCTTTTTCTCCCAATTTTTCCTGTAATTCAAATTTAGCATCATAGTTAGTTAAGAGCCTCCATTTTCTTTGCCCTCGCCAAACTTGGCGTTTAAAACTCCAAGGACATCATTTAATGTTCTTCATTAAATTTAAAACCTTCCCTTCTTATCCTTTCATTGACATGTATCTATAGGTCCCCTTTTAGGGCTAGCATTAGTTTAGGTCACATTGTCCATAGTTGGGTTTCCATCTAGGTCGCAAATCATTAGGATTTGTAATAATTTACATCTTTTTTTAATTTAAAATCCACATAGGATAGTTATTAGGTTATAGCCTAAAACGTAGTTATGGGCTAAAACGTAGCCCATAGTATTTTAATTAATAGGTTCTTTAGTAATTTTTACCAACTTACGTTCATAACCAGCATAATGCAGGACGTTCCGTCCCATGCTTGACATATACCTAGCTCACTTGCATCAAAACTCTTATTGCCTTACACTTTCCAGCGTTACAATTTGTATGTAGTTCAGAAATTGAATCTTTCCATTGGTAGTATGGTACTGAGTAATTGTACTTGTAACCAGGTTCTTTTTAAAAATTTACGATAATCTCCAGTTTTGTTTGAGACTTTGTTCTAATTAGAAAGTAAATCGACAAAGCGACCACAAAGAAGGCCGCAACATACCTTGGATCAATGGAATTGATTCAAGGTGTGCTGTCAACAACAATATGATTTCATCAAACACAAAAGCAAGTCTACAGTTTTGCAGTTTACAAAACACAAGTTAAAATGACCTCCGTCCCAAATAAACAAGTTGCAATAAGCAAGGTTTCAGATCTGTAACACATTCTCTTTTTTTTAATATTAAAAGATATAACTTAACATAATAATCCTCATTTCCATGGTTACAACATCATAAAAAGAGGTCATCATAGTAGCTTCTAAAAATCAAGACGTTACAAAATATAGTTTGAAAGATAATGGCATAGGATCATCTTCAAGAGGATAGAGGATAAATCTTGCACCAACCCCACGTTGACATTTGGAACCATCGAAGAATAAATTCATACACTAAATGGTATCTTCCAAAGAGAGGGTAGTGATGGATTCATCAGGGAAATCAAATTTATAATATTGATTTCTAGGGAGAGGTGCGTCTACGAGTTGGTCAAAAATTATTTTATGTTTGATAGATTTTTTATGGGAAAATTCAAGATCTAGGTCTGTAAGAAGCATGAGCCAACGTGTAACACATTTATGTTAGTAGGCCTTAACATACATGTAATGTAAGGGTTTAGTATTGGTGACAACAAAGGTTTTTTGGTTGAGTAGGTAATGGCAAAGTTTAGTGGAGATAAAAACTAAGGCTAAGCAGATTTTTTCAGCATGAGTATATCTAGTTTTGTATTCTAAAAGTGTACAGCTTATATAATAAACTGCATGTTCCATATGTTGCTCATCACGATGAGTGATCATGACACCTAGGGAATGATCAGTAGTATAAATGTAAAGCTCAAATGGTTGGTCAACTTTAGGGGGAATGAGAACACATGCTTGGGGGAGGTATTTTTTTTAGGTGTCAAAGGCTTTATGTCATTCATTATCCCATTTGAAGGAGACATCCTTTTTGAGGAGATGATGAAATGGATGGTAGTGGTCAGAAATATAAGAATTAAAGTGATGAATACATCGTAAATTTCCTTTAAAAGTACAAATTTGATGAAGGTTAGTAGGTGGAGGCATTTCAAGAATAGTCTTGATTTTAGTGGGATCAACTTCTATGCCATGCAAAGAAATAATAAAACCAAGGAGCTTTCCAAAGATAACAGTGAAGACACAGTTCTTAGGTTGAAGTCAATCAAAGTACTTTATGAAACGGTTGAAGATGACCTTAAGTATTGTAAGGTGTTTGACCCAATGTTTGGATTTGGCAAGAATATAATCAATGTAATCTTCTAATATGTGATGCATAATGTCATGAAAGATATAAGTCATATCCCGATCATATGTAGCACCAGCGTTTTTACGGCCAAAGGGCATGACACAATAGAAAAAGGTCCCCCAAGGAGTGATGACGGAGGTTTTTTCCTGATCTTCTAGGGAAAGTAATATTTTGTTATAACTCGAGAAACAGTCCATGAGTGATAGCATCTCATGGTTGGCATTGAGACCAACTAGTTAGTCAATACTAGGTAAAGGAAAGTTGTCTTTGGAGCAAGATAAGTTAAGGTCATGGAAATCCATGCAAATGTGGATTCCTCCTATCACTTTTGTAATAGGAACAATGCTAGAGATCCATTGGTTATAATCAATGGGTAGGATGAAGGAAACCAAAAGAAGGTGTTGGAGTTCTTCTTTAACAAGAAGGGCAATGCGAGGATGCATTTTCCACATGTTTTGTTTCATAGGTTTGGCCTTAGGAATAGTTACAATATTGTGGACCACAATGTTTGGTTCAATACTAGGCATATCAGCATAGTAGCAAGCAAAAGCATTGCTATGATCCTCAAGGAAAGAAATAAAAGCTTCATGTTCAGCAACATGTAAATATTGAACTATTTTTAGAATGTGTGGGTTGTCTAGAGTGTGAATATTGATTTCAATGGTTGATTCATTCAACATGGTTTACATCTTAGAAGGTAATGACTGGTGAATATAAGAATCTTCCGCACCAAGGTAGGTGGGAATAGACTCATCATCCTGACATTGAACAACATTAATAGAAGGTGTGTCGTAATTGATCGTGTTAGAATATAGGAAGGGAAGAGAAGAGGGAGCCTTGACATATCATTGATAAGTTAGCAGTCCCATGGAAATGGTGTTCACAAAAAAAATTAGGAGGAATGGATTCTATATCCATAGACTTTATAGGTGAAGGTGGTGAAGTTTGTGAATGGGGTGGGGAATTTTTATCGTCCTCAATGAGTTTGACTCGGGCCTTCTTGGGAGATGGATCGAAAAATCTGATACCATTGTGTCTTTATGCTTATGGGTGGTACATGGGATGATAGTATGGTGTCCATGTTTGTAGAAACCAAAGCCAAAGCCCTTCCAATCACAATGATATAGGAAAGTGTGGGTGAAGGAGTGGTTGGTGAGAGATTAAAATTTAGAGGAAAATGATCGAGTTAGGGAAGGTGGCTCAGGCGAGTAGGTGGAAGCATCAAGTCCCCCATACATTAAGTTGGTGCGAAGGTGGGGAGTACTGTAGAGGAAAACTTTTCCTATATGGTGGTCATAGTGGAAATGTTGGTGAAGTTTACCATACTCTTGAGGAGTAATGAATGTGTCAATATTATAAAGGTGGTACTCACCTAGAGTGAGGAGTTTCAAAACACCTTCTAAGGGATTAGTAGTTTATATTGTGGTAGCGGGAATGGATGAAGTACTAGACAAATAGGAAGAAGAAGCATTAATTAGTTGAGTAGTAGATGGGTTAGCTACAGAAGTTGTGGTAGCAGTGGGAATAGAGAAGTTAGTTGTGGAAGAGGTAGTGGTAGCATTATTAGATGAGGCATTTTCTGAAGAAGGATTGATAGTGGTGGTAGATGTCTTAACTGGTGGAAGGACATCATTGGGTCAATATAACATGTTATAGGTATTTAATGGTGAAGGTTCAGTTGTAATGGTATAGTTGTGTCTTTCATGTTCAAATATTAAACAGTGGTGTAAGGTTGAAGGAACACAACCCATGGCATGGATCCAAGGTCAGTCAAGCAACATGTAATACTAGAATTCCCCCTCTAAGACATAAAATAATTTAGGAATGATACATGGGCCAACTCGAATGTATAGAATTACGGTGCCAAGGGTGGAAATCATAGCATCATTGAATGAATGAGCATAACTAGGTTACTATGCATGTAATTGAAAGGGATGCACATTTGGCTATACACATGGAAATAAATGTTATTAATACTGGCACCGCCATCAATCATAATGTGTCAAATGCGTATATTATTCAAATGTAGACATAAAAAAATAGGGTGGGATTAGGATCATTTGATTAAAGAGGTACAATATCATCATCAGAGAAACTGAGAGCGTCTACTTAATGAGTGGTAACAGGTGCAGAGGAAGGGGATTAAGTGGTGAGAGAGGCCACATGGTGAGGAGTGATAATGGATGCCACAGGAGTAGGGTCATTAGGTAAAACCTTTATAGGTTGTAGAACCTTAATGAGGGCCTATCAATGAGACTTAGAGGTTTTGACAAGGTCATACAAAGACATTTTGAGATGATATTGGTGTAATTTTTTAATCATGTTACGATGGGAAACCCCTTCAAAAATAGGGTATGTGGGTCTATGGATGGTGATTTTTGGTGGAGGTGCAGACTGGATATTGGGTAAAAGAGTGGTGGATGGGCTATTGGTTTTCTCCTTTCCTTTTTCCTCCGGGGATCGAGTGGTAATGTTAACAATATTAATATTTGGTAAAGGAGAAAATGAGTTTTGATAGATGTAGAGACATGAAAAGTAAAAATATGGTGAGGGTATATACAGTTTTTGTGAAAAAAATGTAGAGCATTGGCATTTTGGTAGAGGTTTGGCTAGCTCTCTTATGCGGACCATATTTATATCAGATGTTGGAGGAGGACAAAATGGTTTTGGAGGGGGAGATGAAGGTCACTGAATAGGTAAGGGATAAGGATGTGTGGTGATAGGTAGAGGTGAAATAGGGTCCTCATCAAAAAGATCATCATTGTCAAAATTTTCTTCAGGAGGACATATTTAGAGAATAAAAGTCTTAAGAGACTTACAGTTTTCAACATCATCCCCTAACACACAATGGTAACCACAAATGTTTGTATCCTCAAACCCATATAATTTATATTTGAGTGGTTCATAAGGTCTAAATGGTGTAAATGTGATGACAAAGGTTTCTGAAAGGTTAGCTAAGATATTGGCATAAGACCCTGTCAATAGATCACAATGTGAAGTAAGTGTGGTTCTAGATTGAAGTGTGGGAAATTTTTTTGGGAGAGGCACCATGGGAGGTGGAATTAGAGGTTGAGTCAATTTTACCACTTGTTTGGTAGGTAGTACATTTTTAGGTTTGGATTGCACCTTCTTGGGTGAAGATGTAGCAGATGAGCTAGTGGTTGAAGGTGGTGTAGGTTTAACTACCTCTTTGGAGGGTAGTGGGTTTTTTGACTTTGGTTGCACCATCTTTGGTAAATATTAAGATGGAATGTGTGATGTATAAGGGAAGGTAGATGGCCGGAGGGGATGGGTTATCCAAGGTGATAATGGAGGTGTGGTGAAGGATGTGGGAAGAGGCAAGGTGGAAGGTATTGGTTAAAGAGAAGGTAATATCATAGGTAATGATGAGGATACTGAAAGTGGTGTAGGTATAGGAGGTAGAAAGGATGCAGGTGATAGTGAAGGCATAAGTTGTGTAGGTAATTTGGGTGTAACATAGGATCGTGATGAGGAGGTGGGTTGCTGCATTTTTTGTTTACCCTAGGTAGGAGCTATGTGGCCAAGTTTGATCGATGGGGCCCTAGGTTAGATGGAAGTGGTGAAGGTGACAGAGGGGTAGTAGGTGAAGCTGGTGTATGTGGACTAAGAGGTTGGGTCTTCCTCTTAGGTGGGGGAATAGTCTTTACACTGTCTTGTGAGGACATGGCTAAATCTAGTTTGACAGGGGGATGGACTAGGCTTGATGTCGGCATAACTCCCAATGTGGCAATGGGTTTGGACATGGAGGAGAATATAAATGTAGGTAAGGATTTAGGCATTGGAAAAAATTTAGTCAATGGTAAAGTTTTAAGTGTGGGTGAGGGTAATGAAGAAGAGATCACTACAACTAGCATGGGCTTAGTTGGTTGGGTTGTCTGAAACACCTTTGGATAGATCATGGAAGTATCAATAGACAACATTTGCATCTGAGTCGAGAATGGTAGCAAAAGGAATCCCTAAAGCATGGAATTATTGACATAATCCAAGTGGTTAGCCAGACATGAAAATGGCACCATTGTAGGAGGGGATGATGTTGATTTGGTAGTGATCCCTATAAATAATTTCTATGAGACAGGGAAATGGTTGGCTTCAGACTCTATGGGTAAAAGAGCCAAGAGAAAATCAACAGGATCCTTGAAATCCAATGGAGAATCATCACCAATAGAAAGGGGCTCTTTTAATGGATCCCCTATGGGTAGGGGAGATAGTAAGTAGGATGAGGTAGGTTAATCTTTTGTCAAAGAGGAAGGTAATCATGAATCTGCCATGGGTAGGAGAGTAAATACATCAAGTTGTTCATCAAGTTGAGAGGAGAGTGGATAAACTGCATCGGTAGATATGGCGGTGTTCTTCATGGGAGACTCCTTTGTGGGTAAAGGAGAAGATGAAACAAGTCCCTCTATAGATTAAGGAGCTCGTTCAAGAATCTCCTTGATAGATGGAGTAGGAGGAAATTAAGGAAGGGTTGGTATGATGTCAAAAACCACATGAACCTCACCAACATTATTGTCATTGGTCAAAGGTTCACTAGTTTAGTTAGATGATGGGGTGTGGTTTGGGAACAATTTATTGAAGATGTGAATGTTATGATTAGCCAGTGTATTAGGGTTATCTAAGACAAGATCTCCGCTATCTAACATTTCCTTGATGATATTTTTGAAAGTTATAGAATTAGTGTCGCTATGACCTTTAACGTGATAATTTTTGTAGTAATCATTTTATTTGTACTATACAAGTATAGGATGAGAGGGGTAAAAACCTGCATGTGGTTTGACAGTTGTAATATTGATTGCTCCAGCTTTTAGAATGTTTTCTAAAACCAAAGAGTAGCGATCTCTTATAAGAGTATATTTTTATTTCTCCCACTTGAACTAGAAAGCCTGGATAGGAGAAAGGTTGGAAGAAGGCTTTGATTGGTTGGTTGGATGAGATGGGATATCTTTCAAAACTACCATGTGGGTAAACCATTTTACTTTGGAGTAATTATTTTTGGGTTTGGAAGAAGAAGAGGTATTGTTTGATTTAAATGCAGCATTCTTGTTACACAATTATATCTTCTTCTCTTTGATGGCATGAATTTCAAGTTTTTGGGACATGGTGAATTCCTCATCAAACCTGTAGAATGTTTTAACTTGAAGAGTTGGCAAGATGTGCCTTGCACAAGCCCTAGTGAAAAACTCTATTAACTTGGTTTGAGGAAGTTGGAATGTTAGCTAGCTGATTTTGCTTCATAGTGACTTTCACAATGTGAGAGAGTAATGCAATTGAGCGAGATGGATGAAATGAGTATGGAGGCACATCAATAAACTGAAATTATTCAAAACTAAAAGAAAGCTTGTCATGATACTGGTATCAAACACAATAAGTTTAATGAGGGAGATTGGGTCCTACGTTTTGACTCAAAATATCAACAGTTTAAAGGCAAGTTGAGAACAATTTGGTTGGGACCATACCAGATCAAAAAGGTGTTTGATAATGGCTATGTGATATTACTACCGATTGATGGAGATATAATAACTCTTCTAGTGAATGATTACATATTAAGGATGTATAAGTGTCCTCTAGATAAATAAACCTTCAACAAAGATATGTTGTTATGTGAGGAAATGGATTCAATGGAGGAGCCTGGCTCTTCCCGTCAAGATTACTTTTTTAAATTTGAATAAAGGAAGATGATCATGCTTTTGATCTTCTTCCATTAGATGTAGTTTTTCTGTTTGTTTTTTTCTTTCAATAAAGGTATAAATGTTCATTTTTATAATCTATACTAATCACATTGACCCTATGAGTGTGGGACATGGAAATCTATGGATATCGGGAGGCTGAGTGGGCAAGGGTAAGTGAATTTTACTTTAATATAGATATTAAATTTTGAACCACTCCCTCATTACATGTATTTGACATGATTAAATCAATACACAATTTTTAATACATTTATTGATGATATAATTCAAAATCTTGTGAAATGAAGTGGGGTGTAATGAATCATAATGAGTAAGGATATTGCATGGGCTGAATTTCTATGTAAAAGATGGGTTACTTTATAAGAAGGACAATTGGCATTGTTATTGAATATGATAGGATGTGTGTCGTACCATGCCTTAAAAATTCACAGGAAAACTTGGTCCTGTTAACTTTTCACGACACCAATTTAATATTGACTTGAGACCATTAAAAGATTAAAGTATATTTCAAATTGTTACTCACCAAAACTTCATACTAAGTATTTCTCTATGAGTTCGAACACAATAGCTCCATCATTTTTCTATACAACTGTCTAAATTTGTCTTCACTATGGGGAAAAAGAAGAAATCTAAACTGAACTCTCCAGACCTACTACTTCAGAATGTTGTAATTTCACATGTATTTTATGATGCTGGCTGGTTAGAATTTATTAGGAAATTTAAGGGTTTTGATGAAAAATTAGTTGATGAGTTTCTAGTAAATTTCGAAGCCACCTACTCGCGAATTGGGGTGAAAAGAGTAGAAATAAATAGTCAAGTTGTTTCTGACCTATCTAGTTTACCAGACTTTAGTCTAAAGGTTGTGACAAATGCTCCTCTTAAATACCTAATTCCCCTATTTCATGAGGACGACAAAGCTCTTCCAGAAGTAATCCTCACTTCATATGGTACTCAAAAGGGAATTAACCTGGAAATTTTTCCTGCTATTTGGAAGGAAGTTTCTAAATGGGTCAAAAGGTACTTTATCTATGATGTACAACCATCTATGCTCAGAGGGGATTCACTAAAGATTTTAACTCATTTAAAGAAAGGCCGCATAAACCCTACACTTAGGGTGAATTTTCCTAAATATTTAGTTGATGCAATCATTAAAGTGGTACAAAAATATAAAAATTGAGGTGGTAGGGCTGCATTGAAACACCCAAGGATTATCCAACTTATCTTTTCACATCAAGTTTTTTGCAGGACCTAGAGGAAGGTCAAGAAAGCAAGTGTAGGGGAGTGTTTGAAGTAAAATAAAATTAAGACCGAACCAGGCCCCAGTGTTCATCCCAAGCTCGATTTGATTCCTCATCCCTCAAGGGAAACTATGAAGGAACCTACTAGTCAAGATAATCCATCTTCTATGCCAAAAAATTCTAAGGGTAAAAGAAAATTACTAGTTAATTCTTCTATTTTGATGAGGCCAAGAAGATCTTTGTACTTTACAGAGACCTGAAGTTTCCCAACCAATAGTTTTTCATGAAGATTCTACTCCCATTGTCGAGGAGAAGTCATAGGTGTGTACCTCAACTATCCCTCATGAACAATCTAAGGATTTTGCATTCACCACAACCATCCTTGCAACATGAAGTCTAGATATTCCTGTAGCTCTAGAAACTGATTCAGAAGCTCCAGAAATACCTTCAGTACCAGAAACACATACCCCATCTCAAGAATCTTTTGCAATAGATATTAAATGCCATGAATCACATGGAGATGACATACTGGGGTGTTATTTAGATTGAATTACCTCCCTAAAGGAAAGATTAAAAGGTATGCAAGAAACCAATTTGTCTTTGCAAACTGCATTCACACAAAGAACTATAGAAACATTTAGGGAAATTACAGCTTTAAAGGTAGAGGTTAGCAGTCTAAAGAGACAAATTGACATAGGCCTTAAATTATTGGATGATTTAAATAAGTTATCTCTTTAGAATAAAGAATTAAAAAAAGAAAATAAAGAGCTAAAAGAAGAGATTAAGGGCAGTTTAAATGAGAAGAAGTTAGAATCTATTTTAGACTCTATTTTTTCCTTTGGCCTATAAGATTCCAACCTGTAGAAAACCTTCTTCTATCTATAGCATGTTTGTTCAAGATCAATTATATGCTTGGAAATTAATGAGAATGTGAAGTCAAGAACCTCATGAAGCCCCTGATGGAAAACCATTTTGTCAATTTATTAAAAGAGTACCCTTGAGATACAAAATCAATAGTGTAAATTTTACCTCCATTACATGTTGGTCACCAATGTGCCTAATTTCTTTATTAATCTATTTGTTGGATATTTTTAGTTGAAGGAATGTTAGTCATTACTAAGGAACCAAATTAAATGGAGTGAACAAACAGAAATTTTTAATCAAACAACTTGCACCATAGGTTTCTACATTAGGTCTACCCATCATAATGATGTGGCCATGAGAAAAAATTTCACTATATATTATCAGGATGGTGTTGGGGAAAATACTTCAAATATTCTACTGAAATGTGTGTAAGATTTTGAGACCTATAGTCAGCAGCATTTTGGTGAAGCAAGCTAGGCTTGTGATAGAAGGTGTGATACCTTAAACTTATTGTTAAAAAGGAGGGAATTTATCTCCCCTCAAAATATTAGTTGGCATATGTGGAGGGGTGATGCTTTCATTATAATAATTTAGTAGTTATCTAAGAAGAATGACAAGGAATACAAGGATGAATGGGTAGGAATACAAGTGAGGCCACCTCTTCTCCTAAGTCCCACTACTACCTAGCAGAGTAATATTCCCTAGTCATATTATAGTTTCACAACTTGGGTGGAGGTTATTTCAAACACTCATGGATCCAAGAGAACCAAGAAACAGTATGCAAATTAGTTTGAGGAATATGACATGACACAACAGCTTGGTCAACAGGCAGGGAAAAGATGAGTTGCATAGGGAAATGCAAAAGGTAAAGTGTCAGGGAAATGATGAGTGCATTATTTTCTTGTGTATATCATCTATGTGATTATTTATTTGTCATTAAACATGATTAATTAGTTCATGGGGATGCTTTATATAGTTATATCCTAGTGATTTCAATGCATTTCTCTTGTTCTTGTTTCATGCAATTTGTTGACCGTAGAACTTCCCAATAATCACCTCTGTGAGTGAAATGTGGTGACATGTGTGGGATAATAGTGGACGTTTGCTATCCATGTTGGGAATTATAATCAAGGATTCTGAGTCTGTAGCCATCAAACAGTCATGGAGGACTTCTTCCACAAACAACCTATAAACATGGATCTTGTTTTTAAAAATTCCATAGGATTTAATGAACTTTAATAGGGTTGTTAATGGAAGAACTTAGTGCCTACAATTTTGGCATGATGTGTAAATGAATATGTCTATATAGGAATCTTATTGAAGAAAAATTTGGTATTTAGTTGATGTTAGTAAAATGCAGTACAGTTTATAATAATTAGTATTTATCTTCCAGTTATATATTGAGTATGTTTTGGAACTTTTCTGAATCAATATATTAGATTTTGTTTTAAGCATTCTATGATGTTGAGATTACCTCCATTTCAATGAAGAGAAAGGGACCACTTGACCAAGGTGACTGCAATATTTTACGTGTATGCATGCTCGTGGTTTCTGATAAGTTACATCTTGAATGCAATTACTTATTTCCTTTATTACAATTTCAATTCAGAGTGTGCAATTTCAATTTAGAGTGTGAAATTTAAATTCAGAGTGTGTTATTTCAATTTGGTGTGTGCATTTCAATTCTAGTTAAATTATTTCCTTTAAATGCATTTCTATTACAGTAACATCATTTCAGTAGTTTAGCATTACATTTACGTAGATTAGCTGAGAAGAATCAAAATCCCCCAAAAAGGAACCACTTAACAACTGAGTTACATAAGGCTTCATTACATACAACATATGACATACATCCCTAGTTTTATAATGACACAGATAGAACAATCTGTTAGTTAAATGATCAGAGAATACAACGACCCATAAGTCCTAACATTGCATACTACTATCACTCCATCTAGAGTTTCATCCATTTCATTACTTACATCCACATAGTGTCATGCATCAAGGCTAGGAGATCTACATCAAAACACATACCATAGGGGGATGGATTTTATTATATTCCATTCACACATACTATTACATTTTTTATATTTATTATTACTTGTTACTTCACAAAGTACAACTGGAACAAGAACACCTAAGGCACGACATGCACACATACACCAAAACTACATCCGGGTCTGAAATGTAGTGCAATGCTTGGTGATAAGAGCACTATTTTGGAAGCAGAGGTCATCCCAACCCATTCATTCTACATATTTTATTTTTCCCAGGGTTTTTATACTTCTTTCTTACAAGTCATCATTTCATTATTCAACACATTCAGTGCAGCCTAGTAGATCTGATTTGACAGACAGAGAACACTTTGTGATACCTTATGACCCTATAAAAACAATATTTGTTGCTTGTACAGAGACCAAGGCACCTAATCTATAGACCAATGCATCCTGGGGTGCCCCAGCACCTTCTCAGGAACCTTAGTTTTCTCAAATCCTCATGATATTACCTTTTTCGACTTCTGAGTGTTCATTCCTACTCCTATATTTTATTATCAGACTTATAACAACCTACAACAATCTTCTTTAATCAGATAAGTCATTTATCCTTATTTACTTGCATACTTAGGGTTTTATTTCACTCGGTATAATTATTTAAAATTATTCTATACTGCTTTAGTACCATTATACAACATTTTAATCCTCTTATATTAGATTAAATAGTGGATATACTTCCCATATTTTAGTTTAAATTTAGTTAATCAGTAACGCTAAAAGATTTTTTCTTAAATGTGGTACCCACTTTTTTATTATAGGTGGTATCCTTTACAAACATAGTTTTGATGGTATCCTTTTAATATGCCTTAAATCATATGAATCAACCAAATTAATTAAATAATTCCATGATGGTAGTCGTGGTGGAAATTTCAGTGGAAATTCCATCACCAAATGTGTCATACGATTAGATTTGTACTGGCCTACCATCACCAAGGATTGTTGTGCATATGTCAAGAAATGTTTTAAATGTCAACTTCATTCAGATCTCATCCATGTCCTCAGTCAAGCATTACAACCTGCTCAGGACTTATGGCATTTCTCTTAGTGGGAGTTAGACCTCATTGGTGTTATCATTCCTAAATCATATCAACAACATCATTTAATTATTACAGCTACTGAATATTTCACTAAATGGATTGAAGATATCCCTTTAACCTTGAATAAATCAGGACCTATTATGAACTTCATATATCAATACATTATATGCCATTATTGGCATCCCATATAAGTTTGTCGTAGACAATGGAAATTTTTTTAAGAACAAAGAACTCAAGAAACTTTGTGAAACATTTAATATCAAACTCAGCTTTTCATCACCATATTATCACCAAGAAAATGGACAGGTTGAAGCCTCTAATTTAACACTTAATAAAATCCTTATGAAAATAGTAGATGATGTAGGCATGAATTGGCATCTCCAAATCTCTTTTTCCCTTTGGGCCTATAGATAATGTAAATAGTAGATAATGTACACCTATAAGAGCTAAGCCCTATTCACTTGTTTATGGCTCTGAAGTTTTCCAACCAGTGGAAGTTCAAATCCCATCACTTCATGTGTCACTTAAAGACTTCATCTCAAATGAAAAATATTGACAAGACCATCTAGCACAACTTGAAATGTTATATGAAAAATGTCTAATGGCCCTTAAACATCATCATGTTTATCAATAACATGTTAAAAAAGCCTATAACAAACATATCAAATAATGTGACTTTAAAATTTTTGATCTTGTACTCAAAGAAAATTAAAATGTCACTCAATTAGAATGGATTAAATGTGGAAAGTTTTCCCTAATTGGATCAGTCCATACATCATCACTCACAAGTATGGGTCAAGATCGTATCATCTTGCTTCTCATGATCATGAATTTGAAAAGGATTCTTTGAATGCCTTACACTTGCGGCCTTTTTATTGTTAAATGATTGATCGTCATGAAATTAGTTACATTTAAAATCTTGTCACTCCATCAAATCATACATCTTGTCATAGTAATGATTTGGAAGCATGTGTTTATCCGTCATTATCCTATATGTACCTTGAATATGAACACCATAGCTATGTTCATCACATATTTCAATTTTGATGAGTTCCTCTTCTGTAGGAAACCCTTAATCATTACACTCACCTACTATGTAAAAATCATGACATGGGGCACATGTGTGTAGGTCATATACGCATCTTTTCCCTCCTTGAAATGGTATATTAGGGTTTTTCCCTCAACTTAAAAATATATGTATAAAAATAATTTGGATGCATTTCTCAAAATTTAAAATATAATAGACTAATCCCTCAAAGGACATATATTCAAAAATATAAAAATTAGACTGATCCCTTGAAGGATAGTTACCAGTCAAACTATAGATTGATCCCTTAAAGGACAGTTATCTATAAAAATCAAAAGATCAAAATCAAAAATATAAACCATACCCCTAAAGGATGGATACATATCTAAAAATGATTCCCACATTGATCAAACATCAAAACAAATACATCAATATAAAAATCATCCAGGAGAGCTTCCCGCTTTGATCAACTTTCCTTTAGTAAAAAACTTCCCGCATTGATCAGTTTTTTCAAAATCAAATATGTAAAGTTGGGGCATTTTCTCTATGAACCCATTGACAAGGAGAACCCTTCTTCCCACATTAACCTACACATAAAAAAACCATTTTCATGTTTTAGTAAGATACATTTTCTTCAATTCTCCCATTACCGAAAGACTCTATGCAACTATCCATTGATAATATCATTTAAATTTTGTTAAATTTATAAGTACAAGTGACTTCAAACTTTCGAAACCCATCACATATACACCAAATTCCATAATAAAGAAATTATTTCATTTTTACTCTATTGTACTTAGTCACATTTTTCATACAATTCATTTTGAGATCACATTTTGAGTCATTTCATTAATTCAATCATTCAACCAATTTCAATGAAATTTTGTTAAACATATTCTTTAACATTACATCTAACATATTTATCTGACATTAATACATTCAAATTTAAAAATATGTAATGGACATCAAAAACATTAACATATTAGAATCAAGGAAAAATAACATAGGTTATAAAACCTCATCATCATCATATATACATCATGCTCACCATCAAAATACAAAAATGGGCTTCTATGATCCATACATTAGAATATATCATATCAATTTCATACAAAAATAGGTTTCCTGAGTTGTACATCAAAACTATCATCAATACATGTCATGAGTCAGTAAAATGGAACTCTCCAAGGAACTCGTTAGGAAGGGCAGTACTTCCCTATCCTCCTTGATCACTAGCACCACCAAAAATTCAAACATATCCACCATCTCCTCCCTCAGTTCCACCTCCTCTCTCTAGTCTCTAAGGTGGGTGAACCACACATACTACACTAGTACTTAGGATTTCCACCTTCACGGAAAAATAATCAGCATACAATCTAGCATCTTGATAGTCATGAGTCACCATATCAATATAATAATGTAACTCTACCCATAGTGTCTGATAATGGGCATTAGAAATCATCCCTAGTACCACAAGTTCTCTCCTCGACCTGCTAGCCTATGGTCTCAATCACTAACTTTTTGTCTCAATCCACTAGCCTCTGGCCTCTGTCCATTAGCCTATGCTCTCTGAGCCATCACCACTAACTCCGCACCATAAATAGAAGACTCGATAATCCCCAAGGTATTCCTTATCATATCTCTCTGCTGATGATATTTGTCTTTATCCATGATAGCGTGAGCCAACTGCACTCTGATTACATCATGCTCAGTCACTAAACTATCTCACTCAGCTATTAAGGCATCTCATACACCTAAGAGATCATCCCTCTCTCTCTCTCTACATACCTCATCTCTCTCACCCTCCACTACGGCCTTCTCGGCCATCACTATTGTAATAGTTGTAGCTAAATCACTATCACCTTCCTCCTCATCACTATCATCACTATCATAATCATCTTCAAAAACTAGAATGGCCTCATGAGCCTATGCTCCTCCCTCCACCCAAGCACAGACCCACGTCACTCGCTGTGCAATCTGGATCCTATCTAAAGCTCTCATTTCTTGGCTCCACCACATTGTATGCTCTGGGGTCATCCCAGCATCATCAAGAGGGTCAACCTCTCCATCCTCATTAGGGATCATATCCTCATGCTTCTCACTAATGATAATAGGCCTCATAACAATAGCCCTAGGAGTCTCAGTGTCTCCATCCTCTCATATGTACTGCACAGGATCCTCAGGCACATCTTGTATCAATCCAAACCATCTCTTGATATGATTAAAATGGAGTAACTCTTGCTTTCCTACTCTACAATCTTGAACCCGTATATCCTGATGTAAGTATATCAACTCATCTGGGTACTCAAGCCAATCATGTAAATCTAGGTAAGGCCTCAATACTACATCACCCACCTACAATCTAGATAGTAACTTTTGATATTATTTTGTCCTCCTCTTCAAACCATGACCCGCATCCTACCACCACCTCATGAAACTAGGGGGGTCATCACCAATCCTCCATGGTAACCCCACTAATTGAGAAATGGCAATATGCTCAAAGGCCCAATCCTGTAGAAGAAATGTCACATCAATCACATACCTCTTGTTGGCTTTCTAGACCCAAAACTCCCTTAAATTCTATACAAGTAGGGAAGGACCCACTCAAAAAATGTATGACACTCCATCGTCTCGACCACAACACCAATCGTCGTCCATGGGAAATGACCACCTCCAAATCTGGAAAAGCATAAAAAAGTATAATCATCATCATCATAGTCATACGGGTGCAACCCTCTCTCTCAGCTGAATATAATTTATCATAAGCAAAATCCCCTGACTCATATCGAACACCCTCCACATCATCTCCATACAATCTATTCATCACATCGGCCCTCTCCACCTCAGTAATAATATATATGCCCTCTTCGTAGATAGGCAGTCTCAGGATACAGTGTACATCCTCTAGAGTAATCGTAATCTCCCCAGTAGGTAACCAAATAATATAGGTGGAAGGATTCCACCACTCTAACAATGCCAACATCAAACTATGACATCTTTGAATCCACCTATAAGTCCTCATAGCACCAAACCCACTGCCTTAATATGCTCCCATTCATTAGCATCATCATCAAAATAAAAATAGTAATATATTGAAAATATCATCCAAACCATATCAAAAGCATTAAAACATACCATCAACATCAATATCAACATTATCATCTAAAAATACCAATAACGTCTAAAACATCAAAACATACCATAACATCAACATCAACATCATCACAAAATATAATCAACAATAGCCACAGTAGTATCAATACATCAAACACCAATAACTGAATTGGAACCATAAACACCATACAAAATCAAAAAAAGTTCTTAAAATTCATCAAAAATACTAATTATCCATATCACAGGTGAATTGCCAACGATTCACTTCAATCATTGGAAATTGAATGAATCGTTGGTGATTCCTGTGTGTCAAAACTAGGGCATCCATATGCCCTCGAGAATGGTAAAAATACCCTAAAACTACCAAAAATCAACAAAAAACAACACAAAATAGGTTAAAATTACCTACCTTAGCCATCGTGGGTTTTCGGTGTCTGTTAAATGAGGCCATGGTGTCAAAATCTTCACTCTTTCACCTAAAAACATGTTTTTCATCCCAATATTCTCTGTCAAATTGTATTTGGATCGATAAAAATGAGCCTAATAACTATGTGATCAGTTATTTATAGCCCAAATTTTACCTTGGGAAAATCACTGATGATTGCCCTAATCATCAGTAATTTCATCAATCGCTAGCAATTCATTCCAATTTTGGCATATTTTCCCTTTTTTCCCGAATCATGTTAATAATCACTCTTTTTAAGAAAAATGTTCCTTTCAAAGGACCCTAGTCCTTAAAACATCAAATCAATAAACAAAATCAACATCGAGATTTGTCATATGTCTATGGGAATCATGCCCTTTGGCCCCCATCACTTGACATTCCCATATATTTATCTTACTTTTATGAATCACATGACTATATGTATCAAACCCTTTGGTTCCCCTATCATTTGGTCCTTTAGTAGCACAATTTGTTTCGATACCCCTTGGAATGGGGTAAATTTTACAAAACACATCATATATAAACACTAGTGTTCCATGTATTGTGTTACAGTGAAATTACCCATACAAATAAACTTTTCATCGTTTTGGTCTAACACTTTGCTATTAAAGTAGCTAGACAAAAAGAGGAAAATGTAGACACCGAAAATATACACTCCATCATCCTTTTCCAAATCATTAATTAAAATACCTATACTTAATACAATGCACCCTCTTCTTAATTAATCACATGACATCCCACAAGATCACCCTTTATCTTTATTCAATTAATTAAATACATTCTCGAGGCCACATACTACATCCCCATTTTTATTAATATTTCATAATATATATACCATTTAATCAAATTAATATAGCCACATTTAAAAATTGGTATTTTCCTTTATCTTAAATAAAACCTAATTATCTAACCTAACCTAATCATTTTCCTAACTATCCAAGTATTCCCTAAAACCCATTTTTAACCCATTCCCTAGCTCCCTTATTTCAACAAACCTATCATTATCATCTATAAACCTATTAAAAATATCTATAAACCTAGATTAGGCTAATTCATAACATAATCTAGACAAATTTATTTTATTCCTCCATCATCACTACCAACTCAACACATTCTCGAACAACTTAACCAAATTATATCTCGAATACCAAACTAAAAATCTTATTATAGAGTTTTTTCCAACCATTCTGCCCTCAAAAGATCAAAGAAACCAAAATCATCGGAAATTTGGGTAATCGTCGATGATTCAGGTAATCACCAATGATTATTTAAGAGAATTTTTTAGTCTCTCTGGGGGATCTTGCACAAGCATTCACAAAGTTTAGTTTTTCTATTGAGAATCAGGCTATCATTACTAAGCATCAAGCTATCATTTAGAATTGTTATTCACAATCATCAAGCATCTTTGGAGTCATTCTGGAGCCTTTGCAGATTTCATCATCTAGCTGCCATCTTTACCAACTTCCTACATCATCTACTATCAAGGTCATAAATCACCTACAGTATTATCTAATCATCCAGGTATTGTTCACATGTTATTTCATATATTCATTATAATCATAAAAGTTCATGTATCTCACTAATTTCAAATCAATCATTGTTAGCAGTTTGTCCATATTTACCCAAATCGCCAACAATTCCTATTACTTTATTTTTTTCTATCAACAGTCATTTAATCTCTTTGATCTGAAATTTCAAACATGTTTGTTTCTAATATTTTATCAAGCATGGATTGTTTTAGATGGTACTATGTGGCCCAAGTCATGAGATTACAAGTATCAATTATCTACCCATTGTATGTCATCCATTTTACTAGCAACATTGTGATATCCTACATGATCTTGAGTTGTGTGTTATTCACTCTGCTCCTTTGGATTATTTGTAGAGTATCTTTGAGTCCACTCAATAGATCTGTGACGCTGTAGAATAATTTTGGGAAGCATAATTTGAGGTCCTATGCATCCAAGTCAATATTTCTTGATTTGAATATTAATTTAAAGCTGAGTTAGAAGATTTTAACTCCAATTCCGAATATGAAACTAAGGAGGGGTATTCATACTTCTTTAAAGAAGAATACATTGAACACGAGAATTTAGATTTCTCTAAAGAAGAAGAGCTAGAGTTCACTGAAGAAGATAAGTCAGCTTCCTCTGAGAAATTAGATTCAGACATAGATTATGAATTTGAGCCATAGTTCATATCTTTTATTTCTCATTTTTATGAACTATATGTTTGTAATAAACTCACAAATTATCATCAAATTATCCTGATTGGGTTATTATGCATCTTATATTGTTTTCATACCCAATTGATTGTGTAAAAAGTGGATTGAAATCCTTGTGAGGGAGTCCTTTGATTTCAAAGTACTATCCTTTTCTAGGAAATCCACCTCATATTTTGTTTAGTGTCTGTGATCTACAGTTTTTCTCGTAGGAAAATAGTTTATATCATTTCAAATACAGAGTTCAATATCAATTACCATCAGTCACATCCACGGGTATTACTAAACCCCATCATTCTAATGTTAGGTAAGTTTTACTTTCTTTCTTAT
This sequence comes from Taxus chinensis, assembly GCA_019776745.2. Lineage (NCBI taxonomy): Eukaryota > Viridiplantae > Streptophyta > Pinopsida > Cupressales > Taxaceae > Taxus > Taxus chinensis. The sequence goes on along the minus strand of CM034147.1, from coordinate 88,395,599 downwards.
TAAATTAAGTTGAAGAGGTAGGATTTATTCACAACACCAATGATGTACTTGTGTTCTCAAGGTTCATACATGAATATTAAGGGCATTAAATGAACCTCACTATAAAAATTTGGTTACATCATACTTTCTCCCCACCTCCATCATTATTTACTATCTCTATCATAACTTATCTAGTATAAGTTATGCTCTATGCTTCATGATAAATATTTCCTAACATCTCCACTCAATCACATGCTACCCAATGACGTACTCATGTTCTCAAGGTTCATACATGACTATTGAGGGCATTAAATGAAACTCACTTGCACACATGGTGGGCATCATACTTTTTCCCTCCTCTCCATCACTATTTTTTATCTCTATCATAGCTTATCTATTACACTTCACACTCTATCCTTCACGATAAATCTTTCCTAGCATCTCCACTCAATCACATACAATACCTTTACTACCCAATGATGCACTCTTGTTCTATCGTTCATACTTGATTATTGAGGGATCAATTCTTACATGAACCTCACGGCACATACATCCATTAGGGAGTGAAATAACCCCTCTCATCTACATATCTTACACACCATCACATTCACACTCCATTTACACATCTTGGTTACATTTACTCTTGTTATCTTATGCTATTTACATGTTGCACTTTGCTTTTAAAGTTATTCGAATACTCGGTATGCCATTATATTTTTTTATACACACATGTGTGTTCATGTGGGATCTTGAAGTGAATGCAATAATTTTACATATTCATACATGATGCATGATGCTCGAAACTTCTCTTTACTAGTCCCAATGAGGCTCCTAGGGGCATCTATATTTTCTACTCTCATACTCCACACATCACATGTTTTATTGTTACAACATTTACTACTTATTCTCACTACCATTTACTTTTCGTTCATATAGACATGCATTGACATACTATTTATCTTTCTATCATGCTAATAGGTGCTTCATGTGTAATATTTTCCTTACAGGATTTTATATAACCATATTTATCTATTACTTCGTGTCTATTATCATTTGTGGGCTATGCCCTATGTCATGATTTCTCATTGTTTTATTATTTTCACTTCAGCCCTGATTTCCATGTGACATTGTGATCGATATACCATGTATGTAATCCACTTTCTACAGTCCCCCTTTACTTCCTAGTTATGTGATACATTGTATTTTATTGCATGTTATCTATTTTACACTAACATTTGTTTCTAGCCTACATTATTTGCATGTGCCTTGGTTTCTACCATTCACATCCTTTACCCCCTATAGGAATCCAATCTATGATATACATATTAGTTTCAGGTCCTCTCCTTTCGGCCACATCCTCCTACATTTTTCACATACACCCCAAACAAGGGGGAGCAACTATTGGGTGAAAAATTCACCCTTCCAGCAACACATAACTCCATAAAAAAAATAGAACAATACAAAAACAAAAAAAGCACATAGTTACATAGTGGTCTGGAATCATACTTGGATCACAAGCACAAATCAAACACTAGCACCTAGTATCAGAGAGGAACAATGGGAACTTTTGTCCCACCTAGGCGCTTGTGTCATGGGGGAAAAAATAAATAGTTTCTTGGTTCAGCACAGTTTCCAACTATTTAAAGAAATGATCTATAGCATTAAACGCTTGGTCTCAATTATAATTCATCTACATTTCAGTTACAATTAATTTATAATTATGTTACATTTCAATTACAATTAGATTATAAATCAAGACGTGTCAATTTGCAGTGGCACTTTGAAAAGTATCATAGAAGGAAAAAAAAATAGACCTCTCTCTGTAACACTCTTCTTTTAGCGTGACATCACCCAAAAAACTCACTCTTGGTAAGATATCTCCCAAAAACCTCACCCCTGGTGTGATATCACCGAAAAAACTCACTCTTGGCATGATATTACCTAAAAAACTCACTCTTAGCATGAGATTGCCCAAAAACCTCACCCTTAGCAGCAGGACTCTCAAATCTGTAGCATCTCCAAGAAAAATAGGACAACTTTCTATCTTATACTCTCTCATACATTAGGTGAATTCTTTCCTTAGCTACTACATTTACACACTTTTTACTTACTTATACAGATGTTACTCTGATTTTTCATATATGGGACTTTGAATACTCTCTTGTTATTCTTTTGCACTTCCGTCCTTACAATAAACAAGAAGCATCTCAAATCAAAAAGCAAAATATCCTACAACAAGCTACTACACATACGATTCACCCTTAGGGTCTACCTTCTTTTCCTAGTTGTCACACTTTGTATTGTTTCACTTCACACTTCACATAGCTACTCCTCCACTCGACACGCTATCGGCTACACTCCTCTCTGGTTTACAAGGTACACATGTTCTATCTAATTTATGATATTGAGTATTCACTCAACAGCATAAAGTGGGGGAAAATTTAGGCACAAAATATATGCACTTGGGTATAATTCTAGGTCCTAAAACATACTAATGTATACATGATTCCTAAGCAAGAAAACTAGTGGTTGAAAACTCCTTTTCACATGTTTATTGTTTTATCTATTGGACTTTAGTGGTTTTACACATCTTACATCTTTTTCGGCACTTGATTGATATACCTTTTGATGGTTTCAGAAATTTTTAGAACAATAATATTAAGTGCATCACAATATTTAGTTTATAGTTAAATAATATAGAATAACTTATATTCTTATTATTTAAATATAAACTTTATATTAGTTGTTGGTTAATTTAATTAATAAACTAATTAAATTAGGGATGTGTGTTAGCTTAGGTCATATTCAAAATCATGTGAATCAATGGATTCCAGGTAAATACATGGAGTAGAAGTGAGGAAGGAGTTACTGGACTAGTTTTGTAAAAGTTTCTCTATAGTGGATTATTCTTTCGTGGTTTTTTACCCATTTACAGGTTTTCCATGTTACATACTATGTATTTTTTTATGTTGTTATTTACTTTCACTATGGTGTACACATTTATAATTCCATTTATTAATGTATGTTAACCTAACATTTAATAAAGTTAATTAATTTGGTGAATATACCTTTTCACCCCTCATCCTGACATGGTACCAGAGCGGGATTAAATAATTTAATTAATCCAAATGTCATGTTTGTTGTGTAGGTATTTGGTTAGTTGGTTAGGAACCTATTTAACCCCCCTACCCTCTCCTGAATATGTTAATGAATTAATTCCTTTGGAGATATATGTGTGTGCAAAGATGAAAGGAGATCTAAAATTATATTTACCCTCCATGAAATCTCATATGGAAGATTTATGAAAACCTACCAAATAGAGGTAAATGTTAAATATTTGCTAAAATATTTTCAATTTTTATATAGTTTATGTGTGCAAGGTTAAAATTTATTTAAAGGTAAAAATACAAAGTAAATCAAGGAAGGATGAGATAAGATTTGGTAAATATAGGAATTTTCATTTTCTCATTGGAAGGTTGGAAAACATTGTCGCTTGGTAAAATTTCAAAAAAAATAATCTAGATGCACTTATTTGTATCCACTTGTTAATTTGGTGTATTTTCTATCTTTCCCATGTTATTTGAGCCCCATTCAAAAGTAAGCATTAAATTTATTTGAAATATTTATTTAATTTCTATAGTTTGTATTGTGTATAGGTGGAAGTAATTATTTGGGGTAAAACAAGGAAATTCAAGGTCTTCTATAGGGAGACAAGATTCCATGAAAATAGGAATCTAATTTTTCCTATTGGCTCCGTTAAACTATAATTTACTCGTTATGGCATGACCCCTTTACCCCTGTGTAAATAATTTTAATCTATACTATTCAAAATGAAATAACATGTACATATAATTGTAAAAATAAACTATATTATATATCTATAGTTTTAAAACTATAATTTAAACTTACATTATAAATTATTTCCAAATGTATTGTTGTCAACCAGTACATGTCCTTATTTTTAATCATTCCTTCCAAGTGTACATTTTGAAAAGCCTTCAAACTTAAATTGAATGCATTGAAGCCATAATTGTGGCTCTTAGTTTCCTCTTTCGTAAAAATAATACACTTATGATAACTACAAAAAAATATTGACTAAAAGAATGGTTTGATGTCATTTGATCCATTTTTTTTCTTGTGGAACCTTATATAATTAGAGCAGACAGCAACATAAGAGTGTACTACTATAGGTAGAGGAAGTGGATTGATTTAGCTTTGATGAAAACATTCCTCTTGGGAAAATTTAAAAGGAAAAAATGCACAAAAGTCAATTTTTCCATTTCAAACAAAAACTCGTGCACACTTTTATCTGTTCTAAGGATTCCAAGTGGCTGAATTAATATGAAAAAATGTGGGTTGTTAAAAGGAAAAAGTGGTCATTTTTTATGTGATAATCAGCACATATGTTGAGAAAAGAAAACACCATGTTAGAGAGGACTCATGGGAATGCATTTTTTTAACACAACACCGTCCCAGTCTCATTCTAGTCAAAAAGTGTTTTGTGAAATCACCTCACCAAATCTCATAAAAAAATGCCCATCAAAAGTGTTGTTCATGTTCCTTGTAACATCTTTGTGCTTACCATTTGCATATTCATCTAAATACCTCTGTAATTATTACTAGGGGTTAGTTGTTTCATAGGAGTAGGAATTAGAAACATTGAATTTTGAACTTTGGAAACTTCATGCATGATGGGTTGATCTGAGGCCTATTTCTTGGTGCAAAGCAAGGGCAACTGGAAAAATATTCTTACAATCCCAAGATCCCTGCAGGTAGCTACAACTTTTGTATTAACACTTGGAAAACTGTCGTATTTACATTGTCATACCTGAGCGACATAAATTTATTGGAGAAGAAAAAAAGAGAAGACATTATTAGAAAGAACTGTGCTATAGAATTTGAGTTTTGTAGACCAAGCACCTTCACTGCAGACTCATGTAAAAAAAATTATGCTAATGAATTATTCGTAGATGGAAAAATTATTCCTCGACTTCACTCTCTATAATTTCAACCAAAAACTCTTTCTCCTCATTTGAGTCTCAAGAATTCTGGGTTCCCCTCACCAGTTCAATTCACCTTCTTTCCTACTTCAAAGATGAAATATGTTGTTGTTGCTACCAAGTCCAATGACAAGCCATCCTTTGGCTGGAAGGATTATTACATTTGTGTTGTTTCATTTTCCATATGGTACTCTACAAAAAAATGCACAATATAACTTGGCATGTTTGATGTTTAGTTTTTGTGCTTGATGTCCATCTTAGCAAGTTTATTATTCACTTGGGTGCTCCAAGTAGTGGATGCATTAATCCATGCATTGGAATTGGGTTCTCTTTGTAGTGCACTCAATGGTAACTTGACCGAGCTTATGTGAAGACTCGCCATGTAACTCAGTCAGTATATGACTTAGTTTATAAATGGATTAAGCCGCTCATTTAGTAAAACTTGCATGGCCAAATGGTTAAATCTCTCCATTTTGCATTATTTTGGTGCTTTGTTAAAATCAAGATAAAATTTATCCTCACCATGTGTTTACCCATGTTGATCTTTTAATGCCCCGCTCCACCATATCCATTAGGATTTGTTATAGAATTTATCCCACACTGATAGTTTTGAGTTTATTACCAGGGTTTTTTATCTTCCTCGTGGCTTTGACCACATGAATATCTTCCTTTTGTTGGAGTGTCTAAATCAGCTGCTCCCTTGTGAGGTCATTCATGGTGGTTGTGGAAAATTTGAATGGATAATATAGGAATTTGAATGCATATCTAAATTAGAGCACTGAATACGCAAACAAAGGAGGAAAGCTTCATTTTTTTATATACTATTTTCTTAGTTTTGAAATTAAATAGAGTTTAACATAAAGTAATTCTTTTAGTTCAAAAAAATAATATAAGAAAATTATTTACATCATGGAATTAATATTTTTTAAAAAGAGATTATATTTATTACGACATGATGACATATTCATCATCATCATCATTTACATATAAAAATTAGAAAAAAAATCACTCACATTTCAATAAATAATTATTATTGTCAAACTAATATATTTTTTTGTGTAAATATTCATTTGACAGGTCAACTTTTGATGTGAATAAATAAAAAATCATTGAAATATTGTTGGGCCCTGAAATTGACTAAGTCCCAAGGAATAAGTCAGCGCGGGCGGGAGGTAGTAAACAAGGAAGGTGCTCAGGAAAAAGTAATCAAGGGAAAGGCGCATAGTAGAAGAGGTTGGTGATCACAAGAGCAGGAAGGTTTAGGGACTTAACCATATTTTTAAGGAGTTATCATTGGAGAAACGCATGAAAATCCCAAGTAGGTTTACTGAATGGATAAGGTGCCAGCTTGGAGCCTTGGAGGTCAAGAAAAGAATATTCCACCTAGGGAATATTCCCAGGAGGATCATTACAGTTAGTGGAGGAATTCACAAGTTGGCATAGGTATTCGAAAATGGAGTACCACACTTTCTCTTGGCATGTGATATGTTCATGAAGGAAACCAAGGTGGTACATCTAGATCCTATTTAAAGGAGTGTTTGGGTCCGAAATAGAGGGGGAGTAGAGTAACAATGAAGTGCTAGGGAAATGAAGGGTTAAAGAGGGTTTTAAATAGTAACAAGGTGTTGTATAAATACTTAAAAGGATGTTATTAAGCATATATGCATGGGTTTTGGCATGAATAAGGGTTTAAATGGGTAGAATAGCTAAGAACTCTCTCTGTACAGTTTTTTTGGAGGGTTTAAGATAATATTCCTTGATGTATTTGGTCTATATGACCCTTATGATGTAATGAGGCCACTGTAAATGTTTATAAATCAATATATGTGTGTGATTTTGTTTATTCATGTTCTTAAGTGTAAACCCTTTTGTTCTTCATATTATTCTCAGTCAAATCTAGTTTCATTATGCTTATTTACAATGTTTATTTCCATTTATGATCCATCTATGCACAGATATGTTGTTTGTATCTTATATTTTTGAGTGAATGTATATAATTCCATTATTGCAACTCATTCTCCACTAATGGTAGATCATCCTCATTAAGCTCACATAAAGGAGGGGCTAAGCACCCGCATGTGCCTCGGGTGAGTGCCCAGTGCACACTGGGTGATAGGTCGGTGCGCTTGGGCTAGAAAGAAGGTATATGAAGAAATGACTACATTTAGGTTTTGTTGCCAGGACATCTTTTCAAAGATGTTATGAGAATGGGGTGTGATGACAAAGCATTTGATCTTGGACAACATCAAGACCTAGCTTAAAAGCACAGAGGATGAGTTTTCTCATAGGTTCAGTATTGGATCTAAGTTTGATGCATGAAAATTGGTGGATGAGAACTCGTATCATGAACTCTATGAAACATTCTTTTGTTATTTCCTAGTAGAGTTGTATGAATGGCTCTCAGCATATGCATCAAAGATAAGTTGGTACTATAGACCTCATGTTTGGACTTAGGAGGGATATCATTGGTTGTATGATTCTGATCTGACCTGGACCCGTGTTTTTTATCACTGGTGGCATAGATTGCTGACTATTTATACCTTGGAATATGTTATTTCTATCTATTCTTGCCTGGAGATTGTTACGTTTGAGTTCTTGAGGGAACCTAGAAGATCATTATTGAGTGTTATTCCATTGGCTATCAAGATCTTGGTTATTAATTTGAGTTTGGAAGCCTTCCCCATGACTAGATAAAATCCTTCTAAGTGCGGGGTGTGGAAGCTGGTGTGGTAGAGGATGGAAAACTTTGTGGAAGAAATGGAGAGAGAGGAGAGGTGGTTCAACTATAAATAAGCTCGAGAGAGGGATTTGGCAAGATAGTACAAACCTGTATGAGTGATGGATTTATCAAGGTAGATATTGTGGGAATGATTTGAGGTTCATATGGAGGATGTGGAACCTAAGAAGTCTAAGCTACACCATCTTAGTAAGCATAGAAGAGAAATCCCCTTGGCTTCTTGACCCAAGTTGTAACCAAACCCTTGTGCTTATTTTCCTAGTTCTTGAGATAAGTTTTGATAATCCATTTGGTATTGATATTGGTAGTCAAGAAACACCTATTAGGTAGAATTTTTTATTTGGTACATATATGGTTACACAATCAGTTCCTACATTCTGAGGTATCCTTTCTGGTTTGAAATTTGGGCAAGGTGTGGGTTCACAAGGTTTGAGTACTGTGTCTGGAAGTGGTTTGGGAAACACATCTAGGAGTGGTTTAGTATCATAAACTATCAGAACACAATTTAGCACGACAGTGGGTTCATAGGGCACAACTACTTTAGGGCCCTTGCCTTCTACGGGAGGAGGATCAAGTGGATTCAGAGGGATAGAAGATATCCGATCTAGTGGGTCTAGTTGTGGAGTTAACACCAGATGGAATCAAGGTCTTGGATCTAGTGGAAAAGGTCCACAACACCATCAACAGGTGTTTTATGAGATGTTGATCCATTTATCTAATTATAAAGGCATTTAGGATGCTACATAACATGTACACAAGTGCGAGTTGCTATGGCAGACGAAGGGAATCACTGACCCGAATCGGAAAGAAAGTTAGTTTATAACCACATTGTAAGGGTGCATGCATAGCTGGTACAAGAAGTACAATCCAAACATGACAGTGGAGAATTAAAGTGTGTTGCTTAATGTCTTTTTGGTAGATTTCCACATACCTGAGTTTAAACACAAAAGCATCAGTGCATTGAAGGAGATTCAACAAATAATAGCAAAGAGTGTCTGAGATTATAACGCATATTTCAATACTCTTTTATCCAAGTTGTCTTATAACATTAACCCTTTGTAGCATGCTTAGAGGTTCATCAGAGGACTGATCACACCGTTCAGGAGGGAATTTTTATAGAATACTTTCAAAAATCCATGCGAGGCCTTACAGGATACCTTGCATGCTGAGGAAATAGGAAGCATTGATACAGGAGTTAGTCCATTCCTCGAAGCCCAAATTGTTGCAATGGTAAAGTAGATGGAGAAATTGTTTGCAAACTCATCTCATGAGACTCACAACGGGTTATGGTGTATGGATTGTGAAGTAGAGGGTCATGTAAATGATAGTTTCCCATGAAGGTAAGTTTGCACCATATTAGTGAACTGTGAGATTTTCCATTGAGATCATGATGTAAGTAGATGTCCATTGCTATAACACGTGATCTGTAAGAATGTGTCATGTTATTACAAAATTTGCACCTCTACTACTCATTACATAAATGATTGTAGATTGATTGACCATATACATGATTATATTGACACTAGCATGTGTTAGGATAGTGATTTCTAGTAGTTCAAAAGATGATGGTCATCATTATGAAGGGTGTGTGGATGGAGGAGATCATAGAAGAGGATTTTGGGATGGATTTTGAGGTCGTGGAAATCACGGGGGTGGAATAAGTGAATTTCCTCATGGAACCTGTTATAACTTTGGATCTAAAGAACATTACAAGTGTGAGTGTCTTGATTTATTGTAGTCCTCTTGGTGTGGGAAAGAAGAACAAGTATGAAGATTGTCCTAGAGTTATATGAACACATGAGCCACAAGACCAGTAAGAAGGATAGGGGTGTAGGGATTGTGAGCATAAAACATGTTGATCCACAAGGTGGATGTCAACGGATGGCACGTGAATCTGAGTTAGAGACCTGTATTGGTGATGACATGCGCTCTGAGTTGTATGCATGTCTAGGGAGATACCACAGTAAAGGCCACTTATTACAAGGGAATAAGTGATACATGGGAAATATCTTGATCGCTACCCATCAAAAGGAATAGGTCTATCAACAAACCCTGGAGGTGATTAGAAGCCTTCAAGGGGAGATTTAGTGCTTGAAGGAGGAATCACGGAAGTTGGAGTAGAAGAAAAGTGTTGAGGCTCCCTCAAAGTGGATATAGATGAAGCTCAGGTAAGTATATAAGATGCTGACGCCAAGATAATATCATCCCTTTGTTAGGATAATGGCCACGAGAGAAAGTACCACGCACTAGAGGAGAGCACAAGAGGTAGGTTTTTCATGCTAATCTACCTCCTCATAGTCTTGACTATGATAAGGAGATTACCTTGAATGTAATTATTGATGTAGTGGCTCCTAAGTAATATTCTAATTGACACGGGTACAAAAGTTAATGTTCTCACCTTACACGCATGGAATTAAATGGGAAGACCCCCATTACAGTTCATCTTCAAATGTGTTGTATATGGCTAACAAGGACAAACGAAATTCCCATTGGTGTTTTAAAGGATGGTGTTATAACTATCTAAGGGGCTCAATTCATTGGAGACTTCGAATTCTTAGCGCTTGCTGAGATGGAAAACAAATTTCTAGCATTACTTGGGTACTCCTTGTGCTATAAGAACAATAATGACTTACATTTCAATAAGGGGTATATAAGTTTTGAGAACAAGAAGGAACATGTTATTATTCCTCTAAGAGATGGAAATTTGGCACCCTATACTAAGCCCTTGAGAGAAGAAGACCTAGGACCAGAATCTATGTGTGCACTATCAGAGACCCTGAGGTTGTGCATCCAACATAGAAGAATGGAATTATTTAGTGGGAAGACACTCAATATATAAGTGATACAACTAGTGTGACATGTGACAATTGGGTGCATGTGACATATGAGTTAGTCGGAAGGTAGTTAATAGGTTCTATGATGAGAGTAATAAAGGTGCGCTCAGTCAAGTGCTTGGAAGGAAAATAGTTGTCCGAGTTACACTAAGGAAGGATCCAAGTCTAATGCTTTCTTATGAGCAATGGAGACCTTAGTGGAGATGTGAGATCAAAAGGAGAAGTGTTTTTATCTATACTTTGCACAGAACCGTCAGCACGTTGGTAGGTGACCCATCAGGATAACCTTCTAGAGTGGCATGAGGTAAGGATCATGTTCTCTATTAGGTTTATTTAAAGAAATGCACATCGTACCCGAGGCTATGAAGGGTTTTGGTGCAAGGAACAGGGCATGAAGGCATGCATGGAAGTAAACTTCAGTGATGCATGAAGGCTTGCGCCTAGGCAGGATGGATTCGGGACTTAATCATTTTTTGACTATGAGTAAATTCGTGTTAAGGGGACAAATGTAAAAGTGACCAAATATAGTTGTGGATAATGTTAAGCTATGGGGACTTGCAGTTCAAGAAAAGCATATTCCAGGGCATCATTACGGTTATCATAACAGGATAAGGAGCCAAGTTTTTTATGAATTATTTGGCACTTACATGCTAAGGGTACTCGGTTGGGGATAATGCATGATGACAATTGCTTGACAAAAGGGATACCTCATTTATATTTGTGCCATCAAAAAGTGGGGTCAAATTTTCCTAGTCTCTATTTTCAAGTGTATTTCTATCTGTTAGTTGATCTACGCTCTTCTTTGTGGTGTTGGAATTTGTCTTTGCATTTCCAATTCAGTAGTGTGTTCTTTTTCAAGGTCAAGAATTCTTGTGGCAATGAAGTAGTGGTTGACACTTCACCTGTTGTGCTGGATAGCTTCTCTCAAATCTGAAGCAATATCCTCTTAGATGTGGAAGAGTAGTTTAGTTCATTCAACATGAGGATTTCCCAGAATATCCATGATTTTTAAACATGAGGCTCATATAGATATTCAAATTCCAAAAAAAATATTTTTTTTTATTTTGAATTTTCTAAAAAAATTTGTATTTTTTTGAGCTTTTGGTTGTATTCAGGTGTAGATGCTGCTAAATCTTCCCCACAGTGGGTACCAAAAACTATTGGTGAGAAAATTTGTCAGGGAAAAATTGGTGGTTATCTTACCTATGCTCTACAAGTCTAAGTCCCTCTACTTAACTAGTGTAGTTTTCATACATGCATGCACGAGCAAAAATTGATTTTTATCTTATATCCTTTCAGCCAAGGATCCAATAGGGGAACTCCACTGATCTTGCAGCAAAATATTGCATATATCTGCAAGAGATGAATTTTCTAGAAAAGCAGAAAAGGAAGTGAGAAATTTAGAAAAGAGAAAACTAATGCTGCAACTAGAAAATCAGAGACTTGCATACACCAGCCAGAATTTTCATTACATGCACTTGAATTTAGAAGAAAACAAATCTGCATAATAACAACAAGACCAAATAGCGTTTAATAAGCAAAAAGTACCACTAAAATCCTCGGTCAAAAAAGGGTAAAATTCATTCTTCTTTTATTGAAGCTCAAGAAGAAATTATACATAACATAGAAATAAAAGACATTTTTGAGTGGGGGAAATGGAAGAAATTTGCTATTTCTTTGCTCTCTTCACAAGGATATCTCTCTCATGAATTCACAAATAAAACAGCTCCAATATCTAAGAAGTCTCAGAAGTTTTCTAATGAGCTTGTTAAAATTTATAGAAGAAGAGGCAACTCTTCATCTTCCCAATGATTTTTCAAATACTTTAATGTGACTTTAGACTGTTCATATTCCACTTAAATATTTAAGTCCCTTCTATAAAAACAAAGTGACTTAAAGTTTAAATTATGTTTCTAAAGTCACTTAAAGTTATATTAAAAGTGCAAACCTAAACACAAGAATATAACATTGATGAGTTAGAGAATTGGGTGAGGAGAGAGAGAGAGAGAGAGAGAGAAGAGGAAGAAGAAGAATTATGTAGAAGGATGAGCTGATGTAGTGGATTTGATCTTGCTCCCCGACTGGCTTCCACTTCATGCTCCTAAGAAGGCATTTGTTCCTCCAAGCTTATATTACTGAAATGAGAAGTTGCTAAAGGTTCCACCTTTTTGGGCATGAGGAATGCAAACACAGCTCAAGGTATATGTCCATCCATCAGCCACAATGTTGATGTCTTTGCACTTCCTGAACCATGATGAATGTTTCTCTGTGATAAGTGCAATAGAGGCCCGAATCTCTGAGAGGAATTCAAGGGTATCCTTAATGAAGGATGATGGGTTACTCTACCTCTTTCTTGACGTATTCTTCAAATGGACCAATCAACTCATCAGCAGTTATATCCTCGCCCATTGTAGGTACTCCAAGTTTTTGAATTTTTTGATTTACATTATCTTACAATTTATATGCACTTGTTCCTGTTTCTCCTTCCAACTTTTTGATGTCCCGATTGATTGCCCCAAACCTGATTGCCAAGGCCCTTTCCCACACATGTGAAAATTATTCTGAAGGGACTTTCAAATATCTTCATATTGATCAACTCCTTGGCAGATGAGTGTTACTCATTTCATCTACTACTGGGCCCAAATGTTCCCAATAGTCCCTTTATTTTTCCAAGTCCTCATTGAATGTTTGTGTCCTATTCTGTTGTCCCACATATATGTAAGCAAAGAGTTTGACCACTTCTTGAGAGCACTGAATTCCCATTTTCAGGAAATTGAGTTAATCCATTCATTATTCACTTTCCCCTGTATTGTGAACTCTTGTGTCTTCCTGATGGATTATGGATTGAAGCTACAAATGGGTGTAGCTTCCTCAGTGGGAATTGTCATGGCATTAGGATGAAATAGATGTTACACATAGAATGATAGAGTTCACACATGCTCTTTTAGTTCATCAATCTTATTTTTATACTCTTTATTCCTCACCACCATGCAAGAAAAATATTGATTGATACATGTAGCATATCCCCTTCATGAGTTATCTAGTCCTAGTTGGATGGTGCTCATCTCATAATCAGCTAGTGTTCATCTCATCCACTAGCTTAATTACATTGGGTTGAGCCACTTCAATTTATTGATTACCTGTTTCCCTAATGTAAAACCATGAGGCTGTATGTGTGAGCTTTCTTGATCTTTTTTCTTTTTCCAATGAGACAATCATTGATAGATCAGGGGTTGCCACTTGCTTCATAGTGCGGGTGTCAGGGACAATTATTTCATGCATCCAAGGAAACATCATCATCAAACTCATGCTCAATAATGGGTACAATCGATGGTACTATGTTACTAAAGGAGGAGGAAAATCCTTAATGAGAGAGGCATGGGGGTCCATCAAGAGGGGAAACCTCTTATGGTGGCTTGAAGACTGAATCCTGAACCATGTTTTCTTCATCCACTTGTGCCTTTTTCATGGGGTGTTATTCCTACATTTCTGTGAATCAAATATTCCTCTCGCAATGATGTAAATAAGTCCTTCTTCTACTATGAGTTTTTTGAGTGTCTTCTCGTGAGGAGAAGCTTCTAATTTTGTGGCCTTCCTTTTCAAACTTTCCTCCAGGGTGTTTAGAACTTGAAGTCACCTCTACGAATTTTGAAGATGACTTATGGGATACTTACATCTGACTTGGGGGAATTCCTTATGATTGGATGATCATGGCTCACTTCTTTTGAAACCAATTTCTCATTCTCCTCGCCACCTTCTTATTCCACTCTAATATATCCCCTAATTCACAAACATACCAGTTGATTAGAGGTACAAGGTAGATACTTCCACTGCCACTGTATACTCAGGATCATACATCTTTGTCCCATTGTCATGCAAAAATATCTTCATACCAAGAGAACTTAAATTTACTTCATCTCATTGATCGTCATCCTCATATGGTCCTTTTTCACACACTTTAACCTCATGCAATGAAGTTGGCCTAGTATTCCTCGACTTGTGGATCATGTTGAAATTCTAGGACATAGAAAGAGTCAGGATATTTTTGGATGTCAAAAGTTAGGCTTGGCGATGTGGGAATGCAGAATTCAAATGACTGAAAGAAGCCTCAAGATGAGATGTGTCATTTGAGCTCTTGCACATGAATTCCTCTGAGAGAGATAGGAAATGGAATCAAATTCTTCCTCCTACTTCTAAGCTTTGTTATTCACTTGAAATGATCTGTCTACATAGCTCGAATAATAAAATTTGTTCACTAAGGTACTTGGGTAGCCTTAGCGGCACTTGGTTGAAGCTAGTAACTTGCAAGTACGATATTGTCAAGAATTGTATGAAATAGGATCCATAATTCTTGATCAAGGACACCACTTATGATGACATCCTAGCTTACAGATCTCCTTCCAAGCTTTGGACTACGTACATCATGTGAATGCATCATTCACATGAGTGAAATACCTATGGACTTTCTTCCATCACCACCTGTGGAAGCTTCTCGAATGCAAGTACCTTGGTAGAAATGTTTTAGGTGAGAGCCAATCCCTTGAATGATCTTCAGCTAGCAGAGAAGGTAGACCAAGTAATAATTCATGTGGAACTTCTTCATCATAGGTACTTGGAGTCAGTTGTAGATGGAGGTTGTCACTGATGATCTTCCCCCAATCAATTCTTTGTTTTCCTTCTGTCAACGTTAAGATGAAAAGGCCCATCCAGTTCTTGGAAGTATTTTGTGCTTTCTTCACCCATTACTTTATTAAGGAAAGTGATGACATCTGAATACCCTTCTCAGAACTCACACCTTGGAAGGTACTTGGGCATCCTTTAGGGACTTTCTCCCCATTTTCAACCATGACCCAAGCATGTAACCCCTTGCATGCATGTGCATCCATCATTTCCCAATCATGCATGGTGATTTGTCTTTTGAGATGACGACCATGTTGGGTGATTTCATTATCTACAGAGAAATTGAGAAATGGTTCTGGGGCTTGATGAACACCATCATTGTACCATTTTCAGCTCAAATGGTTGGTCTTTTGGGCTTATAGTGATGAGATCAGGCTAGGATCAACTATTGACTTTGGACAGACACTTGGTTTCATGCGGTAGTGAACAACCCACTAGTGAATATACTCATCTTCAATATTATTTCGGTCTTTGGATTTCATACAAGTTCTTAGGTCATTCAGTTCTATGTATAAGACATCATTGTCTTTTATCTTGTACTCACAGGTGAAGGGTTGTGGTAGCTTTTGTTAGTGTAGGTTATTATTATTATTTTATTTATTTATTAGGATAATTCTTACACTTGTGTTATCCCTACACTTGTTGGGTTAGCTTGCTTAGGTGTACTAGTTGTATGGAGTTAGCTTCTCAGTTATGTCGAGTTAGCTTACTAGTCTTTTGGAGTTAACTTAACTACCAGTATCAGTTAATAGGAGTTTTTCACCATTGATTTAGGTAGTAGTTGCACTTCCCTCCTCCTATATGAACATCTTTCTTATTGAATAATTCAAGTCATTCTAGTGTAGTGTATTGAGCATTATGGATTATGATGGATTTCCATATATGGTATTTTAGCTCTTCTACTTTGCAAAGCTAATTTTGTGTGCTATTATCATTTGAGATCGTGGCTTGGAAAAATATTCTTATCATTCCTTTCATGGTATCAAAACTATAGATGATGTAGACATCCATCTGTAAGTTTTTATTTGCAAGCAAGAGTTTATTTTTTCATGTATTCGGTTTTTGTTATCACTTTTCTACAGCATGCATTTTTATGCAAAATAGAGTGTGCCATTGGATTTGGAAGGTTCCAAAACCATAGAATTGACTATAAACTCGACCATGTTTTGAGACAGTCAAATCTGGGTGCATTCTTTTATCCATTGGATATAAGCGTGTACCTTCTGGATGCATTCTTTTACCCTCTTGGTATTTTGGTTTTGAATGCAGTATTTTATCCACTAGACATAGACCTATACCCTCTGGGTGCATTATTTTATCCATTGGATATAATCATGTACCTTTTGGATGCATTCTTTTATCCTCTGGATATTTCAGTTTTGGATGCAGTTTTTTATCCACTAGACGTAGATCTGTACCGTCTGGGTGCATTATTTTATCCATTGGATATAAGCGTGTAACTTTCAGATGTATTCTTTTACCCTCTAGGTATTTCAGTGTTGGATGCAGTATTTTATCCACTGGACACAAATCTATACCCTATGGGTGCATCCTTTTATCCATTGGATATAATCATGTACTTTCTGGATGCATTCTTTTACCCTCTAGATATTTCAGTTTTGGATGCAGTCTTTTATCCACTGGACGTAGATCTGTACCCTCTGGGTGCATCCTTTTATCCATTGGATATAAGCGTGTACCTTTCAGATGCATTCTTTTACCCTCTGGATATTTCAGTTTTAGATGCAGTATTTTATCCACTAGACGCAGATATGTACCCTCTGGGTGCATTCTTTTATCCATTGGATATAAGCGTGTACCTCCCAGATGCATTCTTTTACCCTTTGGATATTTCAATTTTGGATGCAATCTTTTATCTACTGGACGCAAATATGTACCCTCTGGGTGCATTCTTTTATCCATTGGATATAAGCATGTACCCTCTAGATGCAATGATTTACCCTCTGGATATTTTGGTTTTGGATACAATCTTTTATCCACTGGATGCAGATATGTACCCTTTGGATGCATTCTTTTATCCATTGGATATTGACGTGTACACTCTGGATGTAATGATTTACCCTTTGGACATTTTAGGTTTTGGGCACAGGATTTTATCCTTTGGTCACAAGCATGTATCGTGTGGATGCACTCTTTTACCCTTTGGACATTTGGGTGTCACGTGTACCTTTTAAAAAAAGATCAGCATTAAAATATTATTTTAATAACAAAACCTTGTAGAGCTCATAACTTTTGATTTGTAGCTCGGATTAAGGTGATATTTTTTTTGAAATTGTGTATTTTTTCGAGATCTACGCATTGGTGAAATTTTAATATGCATATTTCAAATGTAAAAGGTACTATTATTCATTGTAATATTTACATGCACTTAATTATAAAGTGCCAAATTTGGGAGGGTGTTGTGATCACTTGTGGACACAATTTTGGTTGAGCCTGACGTCCTAAACCTTTTAGTGTTGCATTATTATATCTATGGGTGTATACATTTATATCTCTCTTGTTTGTTAAGATATTTTGGATCTGTATTTTTGACACTTTTTATGGCATGTTGACAGTCTCTCTTGTGGGGGAGCTATTCTAGTGGAGCCTAGTGTTAGCTTGTCAGTGTTCAAGTAGTTAATTTTGGCAACTCATACAGATCTATGGTATCACTCTACTCATTCAGGAGTATGGGAGGGTGTGGTGTTGATACTACTTCTTCTAGTTTTGGATACCTTGCGGTGTCCATTTTTCCTAGTTATTGTACATGGGTACCTCATTAGGCCTTGTTATTGGGACCCACCTTCTTTTCCACCTACCTAAGTTATGCTTACGAGAGGGTGTTAGTGTAGGTTATTATTTATCCTTTTATTTATTTATTAGGATAATTCTTACACTTGTGTTATCCCTACACTTGTTGGGTTAGCTTGCTTAGGTGTACTAGTTGTGTGGAGGTAGCTTCTAAGTTATGTCGAGTTAGCTTACTAGTCTTTTGGAGTTAACTTAACTACCAGTATCAATTAGTGGGAGTTCTTCACCATTGATTTAGGTAGTAGTTGCACTTCCCTCCTCCTATATGTACATCTTTCTTATTGAATAATTCAAGTCATTCTATTGTAATGTATTGAGCATTATGGATTATGATGGATTTCCATATATGGTATTTTAGCTCTTCTGCTTTGCAAATCTAATGTGGTGTGTTATTATCATTCGAGATCACGGCTTGGAACAATATTATTATCGTTCCTTTCAGTTTCTATCATGTCTACTTCTGCTTCATATTTTCCCTAAAATAGAAACTTACTATTTTTAGTAATTATGAAAAAGTAACTCCCTCAAACCTCAACTGAATGTTGTTACCTTGATTCCCCTTTCTCCATGCGTTCTTCCCTCCTTTTGGATAAACTTTCTATTTTTAACAGGTTCTTATAGGACCACTTACTATTTTTATTAAGTTCAAAAAAATCTCATTCCAGTGAGTTCTCAGCTGTAGTGCACCTCCAATGTCTTCATCTCCTTCACAAGTTCTTTTATTGCTGACTTTCCCAAAATAGCAGTCCCTTATGTAGAAGACCTGTTATTTTTATAAAGTGGTCTTCTAGAGGTTGGATTAACATGGAACAATTTTTTTGATATGGTTTTTTTCCCAATATCACCCCTCTGAAATTTTAGGCCTACGTGCTTAATAGTCCAGAAGATTTTAAACTTTCAAATTTCAGACATTACAGTGCTTCTGGACATGGCAACTATTAATGGACCTCAAAATTACAAGTCTGGTTTTGTCCTCCATTTGTAAAAATAATTATATTTCTAATGTGGGTTTTTTCTTCTGGTCCTTCACGTGAAATTTTACTTAAATCTGACAAACGGCTTGGAGGGAAATTTAATTTTTTCTTCATTGAGCCAAAAGAAGATTTCTTCATTGTGAATGCTCTGTTGCGTGAGAGGAGAGTTTGAAGGTATTTTTTTTATATTCTTAGATAGAGGAACCATCAGTAACAAATGGTTCATTTCTTCATGCACTGGTTTCCAATATTTGTATGAATTTCCATTTTATGGGTATGGAGATTTTCTACTATTTTTCTTCGTTGTTCTTTGTTTCTCCTTCCTTGTTTGCTCAAACTTCCTTTTGATACCTATACACTTTCATGGATTGAAGGAGAGTATTTATATGATAGGTATATTTTGAGTTTTAGTAATGTTGGAGTGATGGCAAGGAGGTTGTAGAGGAAGTATGGAGCTATGGTTGTGCACGGGAGTGTAAGAAGTTAGATGCAGGGAAACAAGTAAATATTTAAATTTTTGAAATCATGTTGAGAGAGGGCTAGGTGAATTTTATTTTCCCTGGAATCCCTCACCTCAAAGGTACATGAGGTACATAATTTTCCATGGTGATCTTGGAGGCTACACATGGCATTGATCTTACAGCAAGGAATGAGTGCTCCAAAATTAGCTTTAAAGCACTGAGGGGCTGGAAGCAGGTTACATGGGTGACCAGAAATCTCTCCTAGAGGGTTGGGAACATTTTTCAAGGTCTTATGTCCCTGACCTATCAGGGAGTTCAAGGACATCAAATTCCATGGTGGTCATGGAGCTAACAGATGGCAAAGATCCGACGGCAAGGGATTTGAACTGCAAATTACACTCAGAGGCTGAACTGGCAATCCTAATAGTCGTATGGGGTTCCAGAAGTCACATGGGGGCTGGGCACATTTTTCCAAGGTTTATGTACTTGACCCTCAGGGATGTCAGGGACATAAAATTCCACCAGGCTCATGGACCTGACACGTGTCCTCCCAAATATTGGCTAAGTCCTGAACTTGCTCTAAGAGGACATCTTGTGATGATGATAACTTGAGGTCCCGATGGAATTTTTCAGAAAATATTTATATGATCCTAACTGTAAATTTACTTTTGAATCCAATGGTGGGGATATCATGTCTTGATTCTTCCATTTTATCCCTAAAAATTGTATTTTTTATTTGGTACTCTATGTGTGCCTAAGAAAATCTACCTGCGGACCTAACACGCCAATTTTTTGTGAAAAATATGATTTCACAATCTTGTAGGGATTAGAATTATCTTTTCAAAGATGTTTTTTATCCTAACTCCATCCGGAGCTCCCGAAGCTCAGTGGTTGTTTTGGCCTATGCACTGACTAGGCCTGTGAACCCTAATTCATGTAAAACTACCCCAACTTCTTCAAGCCCTTCTAAAATATTCATGAATCATCTCCATGATGTCCCAAGACCTTTTAATCACCTCCACATCCACTTAGGATCTTCTTCTCCACTCCATGGGGTTGCTCCATCCCTAGGAAGGCCAGTGATAGCCCTTCCCACAACTTCTTGTAGCTTGCAAATGAACTCCTAAAATCACCTAGAGGGAATGAATGGACTTTCCTGAATCACCCAAGGGGATGAGATAACTTTATTCGGGAGGTCACTTAGAATGACTGGACTGACTCAGGGTGTCTTGGAATGATGAGACTTGAAAACATTAACACTGGGGTATAGTTTTCATGCTCAGAAATTGTTAACTTCCTTGTTGTAGATTTGCATGACAACAGTTGGCTCTAGTTTGGGGACATGACATAGACTGAGTGTAGTGAAGACATGACATGAGGAATCTAGAATCTCAATTTTAGACCGTAAGATCCATTGAATAGTGCCTTATCCATTAGTCCCTATAGATTCATGTACAATTTATGAGAGAGAAGGAACCAAAGAAGGAAACACACGTGTGCATACACACACACACACACAAAATTCCAAACAGGAAACATGTGACACACAATATAAAGGGAAACACACCTAGCAATCACCTATGGTACAAGGCTGGGGACAACCCACTTTCATTGATGATAAAATTTTAATTATTTCCCACTGTGAGGAAATTCCAATGGCATTCCATCCAAATATGAAAGTAGAAAAACATTCTTGCCACAGGATTCATGAATATGGAATGGGCTGAGCCATAATGAATCAAAAATTCCATGGTTGCCTTTTGGTTCCCTTCTCTTGTCCCATAGCAGGAAAAAGTCTCTAAACTAGAATTCTCTTGTTTTGGCTTTCTTGTCAAAAATCTTCTCTACTTTCAACTAGTTCTCTTTGATACGGTCCACCACTCAGAATCTATTTTCTTCTAACTTATCAAGAAATAAGATCCTCTTGTCAATGGAATTCTTTTATTTTCCATCATCTATTCCCTGTAGTAACTTAAGGGTCGACATCTCAATCATGATGGTAATTTCTACTTCGACCCCATACAACAATTGGAATGGTGACATACATATTTCCTTCTTGGGAGTGATCATGTCCGCCCATAATGCATCATATAACTTTTTATGCTAATTCCTTTGGTTTTCATCTACGAGTTTGCAGATGATGGTTACAATGTTCTTGTTGCTTGATTTTTCTTTTACATTTCCCTATGGATAGTAGTCTGATGAATGAGATAAATAGATCCTATAGCAATAAAAAAACTCACTCAACTCCCTTGAAGAGAAATAGGTAGCATTATCTACTACAATTTTATGTGGCACTCTAAAACATACTATGATATTCTCCTTAATGAAGCTACATATTGTTTCAGTGTTGGCTTGCTTGGCTGGAATGGCTTCCACCCATTGTTTGAATTTTTCTATCACTATGAGCACATAGGTGTGCCCTGAGCTTGAGTGGGGATTCATAACTTTGATGAAATCTATTTTGCACTGTTAAAATGGTTATTTAATAACAACTGGCCTAAGCGGTAGTACAGTAAGTTGTGGTCTCCCAACGAATTTTTGGCATGCTTCACACTTGGAAACCCATTCCTGAGTATCTACAAAGAGGGTGGGCCAATAATACCTTCCTCAGAGAATCTTATGTGTAGTGACCATTGCTGAGAAATGTCCACCACACGCTTGGTCATGGTATGCTTTAAGAAATTTTTGTTGTTTCTCTTTATCTACACACCTGAGGAAGCATCCATCCATACCTCTCTTGTAAAGTGTGTGATTATAGAATACAAACTTTATTACCTTCAACTTGAGTTTCCTCATTTTTATTTAACAAAGATGATGAGGGCATGCTCTATACATTAAGTAATAGGAAATATTAGCATACCACTCATCAGTAGTGGTGACAAAGAGAACATGTGGATTGTTTTCAAAACAAGTTGATCAAGCACAATTTTCTTCACCGTTTTGTGCTTTGAGTGTTTCATCTTCAGAAATCAACCTACACAAACCATTTCCCCTTACCAAATTGGAGGTTTGAATATCTAAGTCATATTCTTGAGTATTTGCAATCCAATTTCCTATTTTATCTTTAGGATCTTGATGTGTCAAGATGGAATTGATTACAATGTCAAAGACCATCACCACCATGTGAGAGTTGAGGATGTAAAATCTGAAAAAAATTACATCCTTGACCATTGTATAGGCATGCTTTTTAAATTAAATATAGTTTAGTTTGTGCTTTTTCAATGGAAAACTCATGAAATCAATAGGTTTTTCCACTCCTTCATCGTTTTTCTAAACAAGAATGACAAAGAGGGTATTTTCTTATACATAACAATACATGATGAAATCTTTATTAAAATCTAGAGACACAAGGGTCAAAGCCTTAGCAATGTATTTTTTTGATATCTTCAAATGCTTCCTCCTCTTCATTGTTCCAATTGAATTTTTCTTATGGTTTCATCATGGTGGTGATATGTTTTGTGAATTCAACAAACTCAGGAACAAAATGATAGAGAAAATTCACCTTTCCGAAGGAGTGAACTCCTTTCTTACTTATGGGTAGAGATAATTCTTGAATAGCTCATACTTTCTCAGGATCAATGTGTGCTCCATGTTTATTCACACTGTGCCCTAGTAACTTGCCTTCCGTAACTCCAAAAATGCACCTCTTGGGGTGATATGTCATGTTTTCTACACCTTGTAAGTACTTGTTCTAAGTAATGGATATGATCTACCCTGTTCTTTGAAAACACCATGAGATAATCAATATATATGACAATGCAATTTTTTAAATCTTTGAATTCTAAATTCATCGCCCTTTGAAATGTATCTCATGCATTGATTAGGACGAAAGGCATTATATTATAGGAAAAAGTTCCCCAAGGCATTGTCTTGGTGTGATCCTCCTCTTCCACTTTGATTTAATTATACCTTGAGAATCCATCAAGAAATCAAATAATTTCAGATCCAGTGACTACTTACAAAATGTGGTCTATCATAGGGAGAGGATAATCGTCTTTCAGTGATGTTTAGTTCAAGTTGCAAAAATCTACACATATTCTTATTTTGCCATTTTTCTTCCACACCAGCACAATGTTGGCTACCCATGTTGAATGATGGATGGAAAATATAATCCTTGCATTAAGCATCTTCATTACCTCATCTTTGATGTTCTCAGCAATCTTTGGGTTATATGGCCTTTGTTTTTTCCGGAATGGCTTGGCATCCTGATTCAAGGGAATTGAGTGGTGCATTTCCTTCAGTTGGAAGGATTTGAGTTCATCATAAGAGTAGGCCAAAACATCTGAATATTTCTTGAGTAACATAAAAAACCTTCTCTTTTCCTTGGGCGAGCAACATTTTCCAATATTGACCATCCTTGGCTCCTTCAGGGTGCCAATGTTTTCCTTATCAAAATTAGTTGGGCACCAAGAAGATTGTTTTGCTTTCTCTTTAATGAATCTGTCATGTTTGTCAAAGAGGTCTTCCAGAGAAACTAGGCCTTTGGGAACCTTATTTCCTTTCAATTTGATCACTCCTTCATTAATCCCTTCAATTCCTTCTTTCTCTTCTTCGGCTACGACTTCTCGGTGTGGATTTTTTCTTCCTTCAAAGAAGAGGTTATTGAAATTATACCTTTGTTCCAAAAAGGCTAGAATCTAGTTATCGTCATTAAAGATTTTCCAATGATTTACATTATCTGGTATACTAGGCCTGAATAAAATTTCAATGGTCACCTTGTATTTACCAAAAAAAGGATGAGGTGTCACTCGGGAAGCCAAAACTACAAGAGAATCAGTATTTTCATTCTTTTCTCTTGGGATAGCTTCGATGGAAAATGCATCAAAAGATTCAATGTAGTCCCATACTCTGTTTCTATAATGCTAGAGTCTTGGATTTTTCACCTTATATTGTTATCGGAATTTTTTTTACTATCACCTCTAAATCACCCTGGCATCTAAAATTCTTGATTCCCATGTCTTCTACCACACCCAAGCCTAAGAAGAGATCTTCATATTCCGCCATGTTATTAGTATTATCAAATTGTATCTTGTAGGCAAATGGGTAAAATTCATTGGAAGGAGAGTAAAGTACCATGTCTGATCCCAAAACTACACTGGAATGACTACCATCAAATTCTATTTTCCAAACTTGATCTTCTTCTTCTTCTGTAAGAAGTGGAAATTTATCATCTCTTTTTGATGTGAGGAAATAGTACCCTAGTCTGATGTCCTAAAACAGAATGTTTTCCTTTGGATCATCAGACTTTTTTAGTGTGTACTTCATCTTTCTTACTGGAAAAAATTTATTCATCTCGCCTTTCACTAGAATATTTACAAATGGCCAATCTATTTTTATTTCTCCACCCAAGTCTCTGAAGAAGCTTCAACTCAGTAGCATGCCAAACGATGATGGGATGTATTCCACCAGGATGGTTAAAAGCACCTTCTTATCTGGAAAATCAGCTAATGCTACATGTGAATCTTTGATTCTTCCTACCAATGACACTTGTTTGGATAACATTGAATAGCATGTGTCATTTTCCTAGGTCAAGGTGAGGCCTAGATAATTTGTAACTTTTATGGGCATCACATTACCTAAGGCTCCAAAATTTATGATGCAATTATTTAGCTAGAAGCTTTTAATGAGGAGTGACACATAGAAAGGTTCAACCTTGTTGGTTTTGGAGGCACTGAGGGCTATCATTTTTTGAGAAGGTGGTGTGGATAGTGTTGGGAGTAAGCCTTTGTAATTTGGACTTGAGGTTATATGATTACCACCACGAACTGCATCAATGAGCCTATCAAATTGGGTAGGGTACGTTTGTAGGTATTCTATTTTTGAGAATTATAATGTAGTTTCACTTGTCTATTCCACAAAGTCAAATGGGGTTATGGAGGGAAAGGAAGAGGTTCCAAGAATGAAAAAATATTTACATGGTGAAGGTTTTACTATTTTGGGGGTTGAATTTTCCTTCACGAGTGTAATAACTAGCTTGGAAGGAGATGGGGATGTAGATTTTGATGGAACCTTAGATGTTTTCGTGGAAACAACATTTTAAGGAGAATTATTTTTAGTAATTTTTGATCTGGGAGAAGGACTAGAAGACTTAATTTGTGTGGCAGCATGATCCTTGATAGCTAGTGGGTCTACTTTTTCTTTAGCCAACTCCATCAAAGGTGGTAGTGGTCATCCTCTGTTGATGATTTTATTTTTTGGAACCTCCACAAGAGAATCTTCTTTCTTCTTCTTGTCCTTTACCACAGCTGTTAAGGATGGATCACCTTTCTTAGATTATGCACAAGTGAAAACTACGTATGAGAAACTTAGAGCTTCATCATCATCATCAACGTACTCAATTAGACCATTGTGTGTATCACCATCAACTTCCTTGACCTCAAGATAGTTTTCATCGTCGTCTACACCTTCTTCTTTAGGTTATTCAAGTTCCACTTCCTCCTCTGTTCTTCAGTGTCACAAGAGGCATTGACTGGTGGTTCTTTGAGAGTGAGTTGACAAGGAGGTGGAGAAATCCTTGGTATATTGGGAGGATTTGGTTTCCTTGAAGTATTCCACACTGTGATCTAGGAGAGTTGTTTCTTTAGGGAAACCAAGTCATTTATCATTTTCTGGAACATTAGGTTTGTGGTGACTGAGCTTGAATTCTATCCTTTTTTCATTCCATTTGGGCCTTTCACTTTACCGAACATAATTAGATCATCATCAATTTATATCACGAGTTCCTGATCTTCCCTTAACGTTCTTGGTTGGGCTCTTCTGAGGAAGAAACCTAATTCTGATGATAAGGAACTGATGAAGAATCTCTTCAAATTATTTTCAAGTGGAACTACATCTTCAGGTATTCTTCTTATCACTATATTATATCTTATTATGAATTCTCTCATTGATTCAGAGGTTTCTTTCTTAGTTTGTACCAATTGGACCAAGAGATCCTGACAGTCTTCCCTAGTCTTGAAGCCATGTTTGAATGCACTTCTAATATCTTCCCAGTAGGTGACAAACCTCAAGGGTAACATGTATAACCATTCGACATATTTTTCTTGGAGTGAATCCACAAAAATCCAGATTACCACATCTTCATCCTCAACACCCAATACACCGCAAGAAGTGATAAAGGATCCCACATGTTCTTCGGCGAGTTGAGAACCATCCCCTCTTAATTTTGGAAAAAAAATGCTTGATCCTTTTGGTAGCTTGTGAAGTGGTTAAGAAAGTGTGAGTGGGTCGGTGTTTCCCCCCATGGTAAATTAGGCCTATGGACCTCACAATCACGATCCCCCATTGTATTTCTATTTCTAGCTTCCAACCTCTCTAAGGTTGTGGCTTTTGTTACTACTCTTGAATCTGCCTCATATTGAAGTCTTTAAATTTCTTCAATTTGAGCTCTTATTTCCTCTTCCACTCTTACTTCTCTTTCTCTAGATTCTTTTTTGATCTTTATGTCAGTGAAATCTTCAAGGTTCTCTTTTATGTATGTAAATTCACCATCCAAAGGATTGGAAACACTCAGGTTCCAAACGTGACTAGTTTTTTGAAAAAAGGGAGACCTCTGAATTCTGATCAGCACTTGTCTTCTTTAAAGCTCTTCAAAAGTGGGGTCGGTTTTTCCTCCCTGTCTTTATTTTCAGGTGTATCTTCTATCTACCATCTTGGAAATCTATGCTCTTATTTGTGGTGCTGGAATTTGTCTTTGCCTTTCCAATTCAGTAACGTGCTCTTCTTCAAGGTTAAGGATTCTCATGGTAATGAAGTAGTGGTTGACACTTCTCTTGTTATTCCAAATAGCTTCTCTCAAATTTGAAGCAATATCCTCTTGGATGTGGAAGAGAAATTTAGGCCTTTCAATAGAAGGATTACCTATAATAGCCATGGTTTGTAGACATGAGGCTCATATAGCAATTCAAATTACAGAAATTTTCTTTTTTTGAATATTGATTTTTTTTGTATTTTTTGACCTTCTGGTCATATTCAAGTGTAGATGTTGTTAAATTTTCCCCATGGTGGATGCCAAAAATTGTTAGTGAGAAAATTTTTTAGGGACAAATTGGTGGTTATATTGCCAACACTCTAGGATTCTATGTCCCTCTACTTAACTGGTGTAGCTATCGTACATGCATGCACAAGTACAAAGTGAGTTTTATCCTGGTGTCCTTTCACCTGCAAATCCAATAGGGGCACTCCACTAACCCTATGGAAAAATATTGCATATATCTGTAAGAGAGGAATTTTCTAGGAAAGAAGGAAAGGGAGTGAGAAATTTAGAAAAGAGAAAACTAATGTTGCAAGTAGAAAATCACAAACGTACATACATCAGCCAGAATTTTCATTACATGCACTTAAATTTAGAAGAAAACATATATTTTTATTAGCAACAAGACCAAATAGCATTTAATGAGCACAAAGTACCAGTAAAATTCTCAGTCAAAAAAGGCCAAAATTCCTTCTTCCTTTATTAAATCTCAAGAAGAAATTATACATAACATAGAAATAGAAGACATTTTTGAGTAGGGAAAATGGAAGAAATTTGCTATCTCTATGATCTCTTCACAGGAATATCTCTCTCATGAATTCACAAAAAACAGTTCCAACATCTAAGAAGTTTTAGAATTTGTCTAATAAGAACAAGAAGTTTTTAGATGAAGCTCAAATGAGGAGATTGTTACAATTTATAGAAGAAGAGGTAACTCTTCATCTTCTTGGTGACCTTTCAAATACTTTAATGTGACTTTAGACTATTCATATTACACTTAAATATTTAAGTCCCTTTTATAAAAACAAGGCGACTTAAAATTACATTATGTTTCTAAAGTCACTTATAGTTATATTAAAAGTGCAAACCTCAACACAAGAATATAAAATTGATGAGAGAGAGCATTGGGTGAGAAGAGAAGAGATAGAAATAATATGAAGAAGAAGAATTATGCAAAAGGATGAGCCGTTACAGTGGATGTGATCTCACTCCCTGATTGGCTTCCACTTCACACTCTTGAAAAGGCCTCTATTCCTCTAAGCTCTTTACTAAAATGATCTGTTGTAGGTTCCACTTTGTCGTCATGAGGAATGCAAATGGAGCTCAAGGTTTTTGTCCATCAACTGACCACACTATTGATGTATTTTCATTTTTTGAACCATGATGAATGTTTCTTTTTTATAAGTGTAATGGATGCCTGAATCTCTTAGAGGAATTCGAGTGTGTCCTTAGTGAAGAATGATGGGTTACCTACCTCTTTCTTAATGTGTTCTTAAAATGGACTGATCAACTCATCGACAGTTGTATCTTCACCCATTGCAGGCACTCCAAGCTTCTAAATTTTTTGATTTACACTATCCTACAATTTGTATGCTTGTTCCTCTTTTTCCTCCAGCTCTTTGCTAGCCTGATTGATTGCCTCAAACCTGAATGACAAGGCCCTCACCCACACATGTGACAAGTCTTCTGAGGTAATTTTGAATAACTTCCTGTCGATCAACTTCTGGTAATGAATGTTTCTCATTTCATCTACTATTGGACCCAAAGGTTCCCAATAGTCCCTTTCTTTCTCCAAGTCATCCTTGAGTGTCTGTGTCCTATCTATTGTTGTACACATGTAAGCGAAGAGTTTGACCACTTCTTAGAGCATTGACTTCCCTTTTTTAGAAATTGAGGTTATCCATTCATTATTTGCTCGCCCCTGTATTGTGAACTCGTATGTCTTCCTAATGGATTCTAGATTGAAGTTACTGATGGGTGAAATTTCCTCAGTAGGAATTGTCATGGCATTAGGATCACCTAGATGTTGCATATAGAAAGACAAAGTTTGCATGTTCTCTTATAGTTCATCAATATTCTTCTTATACTCTTTATTCCTTGCCACCATACGTACAGAAGATTGATTATACATGTGCATATCCCCTTCATTATTTTCTAGTCCTAGTTGAATTCTGCCCATTTCATAGTCAGTTGGTGTCATCTCATCCACTATCTTGATTACCTTGGGCTGAGCTACTTAAATGTATTGATTACATGTTTCCCCAATGTAGATCTGTGAGGTTGTATGTGTGAGATTCCTTGATCTATTTTCTTTGGCTAATGATATAATTGTTGATAGATCAAGGGATTCCACTTGATTCATACTATGGGTGTTAGGGATAACTATTTTCTGCATCCAAGGAAACATCTCATCAAACTCATGTTCAATGATAGGTGCACTGATGGTACAATGTACTGAAGGAGGAGGAAAATATTGAATTAGAGAGGCATGAGTGTCATCAAGAGGGGAAACCTCTTATGGTGGATCGAAGACCAAATCTTGAACCATGTGTTCTTCATCCACTTGTGCCTTTGTCATGGCGTGTTCTTCCTACATTTCTGTGATCAAATCTTCCTCTAGCAGTGATGTAAATGAGCCTTCTTCTACTCTAAGTTTCTTAAGTATCTTCTTGTGAGGAGAAGCTTCCAATTATGTAACCTTCCTTTTCGAACTTTCCCTAGATTGTTTAGAATTGGAAGTCACCTCTATGAATTTTTAAGATGATTGATGTGAGCCTTGCTTCTTACTCAGAGGAGTTCCTCTTGACTGGATGGTTATGGTTCTCTTCTTCTGAAATTAATTTATCTTTCTCCTCACCACCTTCTTAGTATGCTCTAATATATCCCCTGATTCATGAACATACCATTTGATTGGAGGTACAGGGGACATATTGACTACCGCATACTCATAATCATAAATTTCCATCCCGTCAATTTGCCAAATATCTTCATACCAGGAGAACTTGAATTTTTTCATTTCACTGATTTTCATCCTCATGTGATCCTTTTTACACACTCCAAATTCATCCATGTAATTTTCCTAGTAATCCTCAACTTATGGCTCATGTTGCAATTTCGGGACATGGAAAGAGTCAGGATTTTCTTGGATGTCAAATTTAGGCCTAGAAATGTAGGAATTTAGAGTCAAATGAGAAAAAGCAACCTCTAGATGAGATGCATCATTTGAGCTCTTGTACGTGAATACCCCGAGAGAGATGGGAAATGGAATCAACTTCTTCCTCATGCTTCTAAGTTTGTTATTCACCTAAATTATTTGTCTCCAGAGCTCAAACAATACAATTTTGTCACTAAGGTACTTGGGCAGCCTTAGCGGCACTTGCTCAAAGCCACCAACTCATAGG
The DNA here is from genome assembly GCA_019776745.2 of Taxus chinensis. NCBI lineage: Eukaryota > Viridiplantae > Streptophyta > Pinopsida > Cupressales > Taxaceae > Taxus > Taxus chinensis. The sequence continues at coordinate 88,364,969 of CM034147.1, read as the reverse complement.
TGGGAGAATGTTGAGGATTGAATGAAATAGGAGTCATACTTTTTTATTAAGGATGACACTTGTGAAAAAATCCTAGCTTCTAGATCTCCTTCCAAGTTTTGGAGTACATACATTGTGAATGCATCATACATGCGAGTGAAATTAATGTCTTTTGTCCATCAATACTTGTGGAAGTTTCTCGAATGCAGGCACCTTGGTGGAAATGTTTTGCATGAGAGCCATTCCCTTGAATGATATTGAACTAGTGAGGAGGTAGACAAAGTAATAATTCATGTTAAACTTCTTCGTTAAGGGTACTTAGATCAGTTAAAGATGGAAGTTGTCATTGATGATCTGCCCCCAGTCAATTCTATATTTTCCTTCTATCAACGTCAAGATGAAAAGGCCCATCCAATCTTGGAAGTTTCTTGTGCTTTCTTTTCCCATTACTATCCTCAGGAGAGTGATGACATCTAAATATCCTTCTCAGAACTCACACCTTGGAAGATTCTTGGGAATTCTTGAGGGCTTTCTTCCTATTTTCATCCATGACCCAAGTGCAACCCCTTACATGTATGCATCCATCATTTCCCAATCGTGCAAGGCTTTGTCCTTTGAGATGATGACCATGTTGGGTGATGTCAATATCTATAATTAAAGTGAGATGGTTCTAGGGTTGATGACCACCATCATTTTACCATTTTCAACTCGGATGCTTCGTGTTTCAAGCTCATAGTGGCAAGAGTAGGCTAGGACCAACTCATGACTTTGGACAGACATTGGGTGTCTTGTAGCAGTGAACAATCCACTAGTGAATATTTGATATTCAATATTCTTTCAGTCTATGGTTATCATGTGAGTTCTCAAGTCATTCAGTTCCATGTACAAGACATTGTTGTCTTTTATCTCATACTCGTAGGCGAAGGGTTGTGTCAGCTTCTATCCTATCCACTTCTTCTTCATGTTTTCCCTAAAATAACAACTTACTATTTTTAGTAATTATGAAAAATCAACTCCCTTGAACCTCAACCAAATGTTGCAACCTTTATTCCCCTTTCTCCCTACGTTCTTCCCTCCTTCTGGATTAACTTTCTATTATTAGTAGGTGCTCGTAGGACTACTTACAATTTTTATTAAGTACCGAAAATTCCCATTCTAGTGAGTTCTCAGTTGCAATGTACCTCTAATGTCTTCTTCTCCTTTGCAAGTGCTTCTGTTGCTGACTTTCCCAAAATAGCAGTCCCTTATGTTGAAGACATGCTATTTTTAGAGAGTGGTCTTTTGGAGGTTTGATTGATGTGGAATGGATTTTTTTGATATGGTTTTTTTCCCAATATCACCCCTCTAAAATTTTAGTCATACCTGCTTAATAGTCCAGGAGATTTTAAACTTTCAAATTTTGAACCTCGCAGTGCTTCTAGATGCGGAAACCATTAATGGACCTCAAAATTGTAGGTTTGGTTTTCTCCCCCATTTGTGAAAAAATTATATTTCTGATGTGTTTTTTTTCTTCTGGTGCTTCACGTGTAATTTTACTTCAATCCAATAAATGGTATGACGGAAAATTCAAATTTCTCTTCATTGAGTCGAAAAGGAGATTTCTTTGTTGTGAATGCTCTATTGCATGAGAGGATAGTTTGAAGGTATGTTTTTGATGGTCTTGGATAGAGGAAGAAATTAAAAAAATGGATCATTTCTTTGTGCACTGGTTTGCAAGATTTGTATGAATTTTTGTTTTTTGGCTATGGATATTTTCTATTGTTTTTCTTCGTTGTTCTTCATTTCTCCTTCCTTGTTAGCTCAAAATTCCTTCTGAGACTTGTATGCTTTCATAGAGTGAAGGATATTATTGTTTTGATAGGTCCAGTTCTAGGTTCAACAATGGTGAAGTGATTCCAAGGAGGTTGCAGAGGAAGTATGGAGCTATGGCTATGCACGGGAGTGTAAGAAGTTAGAAGCAGGGATGCAGGTAAATATTTAAATTTTTGAAATCATGTTGAGAGAGGGATGGTTGAATTTTCTTGTCCCTAACATCCCTCACCTCAAAGGGATGTGAGGGACATCAATTTCCATAGTGATATTTGAGGTAAAACGTGGCATTGATCCTACGGTAGGGAATGAGTGCTCCAAAATCAGCTTTAAAGCACTGAGGGGCTGGAAGCGGGTCACATGGGTGAAAAAAATATCTCCTAGAGGGTTGGGCACATTTTTTAAGGTCTTATATCCTTAAATTGTGAGGGACATGAGGGACACCAAATTCCACAGTGATCGTGGAGCTGACACGTGGCAGAGATCCAATAAGCTCCAAATTGCACTCAAGGGCTAAACTGGCAATCCTCATGGTCGTATGGGGTTCCATAGGTCACATGGGGGCTAGGTGAATTTTTCTAAGGTTGATGTACCTGACCCTCAGGGACGTTGGGGACATAAAATCCCACCATGCTCCTGGATCTGACACGTGTCCTCCCAAAATTCGATTAAGTCCTGACCTTGCTTCAAAAGGATAACTTGTGACGATTATAACTTGAGCTCCCAATGTAATTTTTCAGAAAAAACTTATATGATCTTGACTTTACATGGAATTTTGAATCCAATGGTGGGGATCTCATGTTTTTATTCTTCCATTTTATCCCTGAAAAATTGGATGTTTGATTTGGTACTCTACTTGTGCCTGCAAAAATCTACCTGCAGACCTAATGCACCAGAGTGTTGTGAAAATATGATTCCACTATATTTTACGGATTCAAATTCTCTTTTCATTGATGTTTTTTTTCTCGTTACTCCATTTGGAGCTTTCAGAATCATCTTCTGAAGCTCAACGATTATTTTTTCTTGTGCACTGACTAGGCCTATGAACCTAATTCTGGCGAAACTACCCTAACTTCTCTGAGCCCTTCCAGAATCTTCTTGAATCATATCCATGATTTCCCAAGACCTTTGAATCACCTCCACATCCACTTAGGATCTTCTTATCTACACTGTGGGGTTGCTCCAGCCCTAGGAATGCCAATGATAGCCCTTCCCACAACTGCTTGTAGCTTGCAAATGAACTCCTAAAATCACCTAGGATGAATGAATGGACTTTCCTAAATCACCTAGAGAGATGAGATAACTTTAATTGGGAGGTCACTTGGACTGACTAGATAGACCCAGAGTGTCTTGGAAATATGAGACTTGAAAAAATTAACACTGGGGTATAGTTTTCATGCTCGGAAATTTTTAACTTCCTTGTTGCACATTTTCATGACAACACATGGAAAAGGAAAACAGAAAGTTTTTCTACATGATATATGGTGAAGAGGTGGAAAATTTAGATGTCAACCATATTGTCAGTATGTGTGAGGTTATGGATAGTGCTAATGATCAAGTGTGTGCTTACCATGAACCCCTAAAAACCAAGAAGGTTAACATTGGCCCAGAGGCAGAACCTAAGGAAACTACTATTGGGGATTACTTAACAGAAAGGGATGTTTCAAATATTATTGATCTATTACATGAATTTTAGGATTTTTTTCCACATGGGAACCATGATATTAAAGGTGTTCACCACTCCTTGGGATAAATGAAGATCAAGCTAAAGAAAGGTACATGCCTAATTCAGAAGAGACCTTATCGAATGAATCTGAATCTTCTAGTCAAAGTCATGTATCATTGATTTTGTTCAGTAATCAGAGTGGATAATTCTAATGGCCATCATCATTAAGAATGGGAGGATAAGGAATTGCATTGATTACAAGGATTCTAATGCAGTATTTTTCATTAATCCTTTTCCAACCCCCTTCACTGGGGAGATCCTTGAAGGAGTAGATGAGCACAAGATATATTATTTCACAGATGGATTCTTATGATATCATTATGTTAGGATTGCAAAGGAGGACCAAGAAAAGATAAATTTCACCATTGAATAGGGAATTTTTACCTATACGGTCATGTCTTTTGGATTGAATAATGTGCCTACTGTGTTTTCGTGTATTTTGGTTCAAGCGTTTTAGGACTTCATACATAATTTTTTGCAAGTTTACTTGGATGATTGGATGGTGTATGGATTAGTGAAGGACCATTATGACAATCTGAGGTTGATGTTTGACAGATGCAGGTAGCTAAGTATAACTCTCAACATTAAGAAATGTGTTTTCGCTACTCCTTTTGGCACCCAGTTGGGACATATCATATGTAAATAAGGTTTGTTAGTAGATCATGCCAAAGTTGTCATTATTGTGGATTTGGGGGAACCTACCAGCCAGAGCATGGTGTGTGGATTCCTTGGACATATAGAGTATTATAGGAAGTTCATCAAGGGCTATGCCAAGATTTTCACACCATTAGAGGAGTTTCTAAAACACAAGAGTATGTTCCATTGGGGAAAGGAAGATCCTTTCAACGCACTGAAGAATATACTCATTATTGTGCCCATATTATGCTTTCCCTCTTGGGATAAGGATTTTCACTTACATATTGATGCATTCAGGATGTCGATTGGAGCATTCATAGCATAACTCAGAGAGGGAATTGTTGACCATCCCTTATGCTTTGCTAGTATGAAGATAACCCCAACATAATAGAATTATACCACCACAGAGCGTGAGGCATTGTCAATGATTTATGCGCTACACAAATTTAGACAATATTTGCTAGCAACAACCTTTATATTATACACAAACCACATGTCATTAAATTACTTGATGAATAAGCCCATCTTGTAAGGGTGCATATGTAGGTGGGTCATATTGTTTCAGGAGTTAGAGATTACAGTTGTTGTAAAACTAGGTAAGAGTAATTTGGGGCCTGATCACTTATCAAGGATTGACTCAAGAGAGGACATGTAAAGAATTGAGGATACAATGTTAGATACACAACTATTGAGATTATAATGCACACCCTCTAATTTGGAAGATATCATTGTGTTCTTAAGAATGGGTGTGGTGCCAGAAGGGATGAAAGCATTAGAAAGGAATCAATTAGCCATACGCATTATGACCTATATGTTAATTGGTGGATACTTATACAAGTTGGGTCATGATGATGTTCTGTATAGGTGTGTGCTAGAGTATGAGCACACTGCAATCATGGAAGAGGCTCGTGGTGGAATTATAGGAGGACCCTATGCGGGGACTGTAACTGCAAGTAAGATCCTCTTAGTTGGCCTTTGGTGGGAGATGGTTTACAAGGATTGTATTGAATATTGCAAGGCATGTGATCATTGTCAGCACATTTTTAAGCTAGGAAAAAGGGATGAAATTCCATTAAGACCAATAACTAGCACTGAACCGTTCGAGAATTGGGAAATTGATTTTGTAGGCCCTATTTTACCTGTCATGTGAAGGATGTGTCCTTGCTATATCTTTACTTGCATTGAATATCTGACATGGTTGGTGGAGGTAGTTCTTACGAGGGATTACATGCTGGCCATAGCAGTAAGATTCATGTGGGAAAATATAATTAGCAGGTATGTGTGCCATTTGAGTTTTACTAGTGACCGAGGTACTCATTTTTTTAATGACACCATCAAGATTTTTTTGGTAGAGTTCATGGTGGCCCATCGCAAGACTACTCTTTATCACTCTTTGGCTAATGGGATTGCTGAGGCATTTAACAAGATATTGAGTCATACACTTACCAAAATTTAAGATGTTGGGAGAAAGGATTGGGATGAAAAATTCTCAATCATGTTATGGGCGTATAGACCAAATTACAATAGATTGAATAAAGCCACACCATTCCAATTGGTTTTTGGCACGGAAGTTGTTTTGTTGGTAGAATTAATGCTACCCTCACTATGTATTACAAGCACATGCGGTTTAACTGATGAATAAGATCTTGAGGAAAGAATTGACAAGTTAATGTAGCTAGAACAGTGATGTCCCATAGCATGATGGAGGTATAAAATAAGAAAATAAAGGTATAAGGCATGGCATGATCGTCACATAAAGAATAAAGAATTTGAGGTTAGGCATATGGTTTTATTTTATGATTCTAAGTTTCTGCGACATCCTAAGAAGCTCAAGATCCATTGGTTGTGACTAGATTATATTATGCATATAATTGATTCAAGCACTTGCCAGTAATAGGCACTGGATGGAACATGACTTCCTGGAAATTTTAATGAAAGTAGGCTAAAACCCTACTGTAAATAAGGCTTCTGGGTATCCATAAATAAGGTAATATTGATAGTTAGCTTAGGATTTCCCTTAATGCATTCTCCTTTATTTTTGTTTCCCTTTCTCATTTCTTTATTCCATTTTGGTTTTTTTAAGGTGTGTGTGTGTGTTTCGATGGCTAATTACATCATCAAGGTGTTATCCGTAGAGGACTGCACATATTTTTAGTGTGGGGTGGAACATAAAGGGGAAGCAAGTAAGACGTGGTAAGAGTTGGAGGAATTGTCTAGAGCAATGTTGATGTGGTGGTCCAGGTTGTGAAGTTAAAGGAACATCGGGTCAAAAGAGAACATGTAGCAAAGGTGAACATGAGAATATTGGTGTCAAAAAATATTTGAGAAAACAATGTACAAGGATTAAAATTGCAGGAGCCACATGAGATATGATGTAGAAAGAACTTGGTTAAATACATAGAGGAAGATTGATTTCAGCGTGTGAGAAAGTGCAAATACTTCTATGGTCAAGGAAGTTATACACAAAAAGGTTGCAAGAGTGTTCGTGTAGGTTTATGCATGGATTAAAAGTGTTGGATATAATGCACGGAAGGATGGCATTGGAAAAATATGACTTTAATGTGTTTGTACATCGGTAGGTGACATCAAGGTTTGTGCGGAAAAAGCAAAAAGCTATAAATAGAAGGTCGCGGTGAACTATTCTTTCACCTTGCATTTTTTTATTGAATAAGTTCTTGCATTTTAAGGAGATTCTTGTGAAGAAGTTTGAAGAGGATTGTGTGAAGTTGGAGAAATTGAAGGACTTGTGAACCAATGTGGAAGCAAAGTGCACAGGTGTACACGGAGGATTTTTTTTGTGGATTCTCATGGGTGGATACATTATCTTATAGAAAGGAAGTGCTCCAATTTAGGGTTTACAAGCTAGGGCTTGCATTTTAGAGGAAATTTCTCAAAAGTAGAGGTGAGGGTTTACGCAGTAATAGAAATAGATGCAAGGGAGAAAGTACATAGGACTGAGGAAGAGAATAATGACACCAAGGAAACGATCGAACACTTCACCAAAGAAGGGAAAGGGAAAGGGAAAAGTAAAACTGACTATTTCCACAAGTTTCAATGAAGAATGATATGGAGAGATGTAGTACTCATATTGTGTGTTGTTAGGGAAAGAGTGGGTGTCGCATATAAGGAAGGTGGTTGTGAGTGACTAAAATCATCACACAAGCACCAAAGAAAAGGAGATGACCCTAGAGTTATTTCACCCAATGGAAAAGAAGATGCCAGATGGGAAACCCATCTATGATGAAGAATTAAATTTGAAGTTTGAAAAGGTTGGGCTTCTGCAAATTTATGAGTTGCCCTATTTTAGCAAACTAGAGTGACTATACCATTGGTTAATGTTGTGCGTACATGAGGACAACTTATATTTTATAGGAAGGTGGATGCGCATAACCCCACAATTGATTTCTAAGTTCATTGGCCTGATCTGAAAGGGAGAGCCACTGGATGAGGACTTGTGTGACAAGGAGGCCATCAAGAAAATGGTTGAGGCATATGATTAAAGGAAGGGTTTGCAGTACTTTGAAATCATTGATCACTGACCCTGCTATGAGGATGGTCATGTGCTTGGTGATAAATTTGAATGGGCAGGAGAGATGGACACAGATAAACAAATTTTGGTTTAATGTCTTCCATAAGATCTCGTAGGGCACCATTTACAACCTCTCATCTTTCATTGCGGAGGATATTGTTTATGTCACATGTGATGGGGAGAATATCATGTTCAGTAATGTTCTCCTTACCATTTCCTTTTTAGAAATTAGAGTGCCCAATGGGCCAAATAAATTTGTTTGGGAGTACCCGGATGAGAACCCCTCTCCTACAAAGAGGTTTAAATATTATACTTATGACACCATGATGGAAAATCACAAGGTGCACTTGGAGAAATGGTATAAACAGATGCGTGATGCACTCGGAGTTGAATGGAGGATACTAGAACATCTACTTGCACAAGTGGATGGAGAAGATGAATTCATTGTATATCAACACTTTTGTATCAGCAGGTTTACCTTGACCAATGGCACCAAGGGTCCTTGGTGCAAATTACTGAAGAAGTGCTGAAGGAAACTTAAGAGAGCACAAGTGTAGGAAAGGAGTATGGTAGTATGGGTGGAGACCCTGGCTTAGCAATAATATTCCAAATGGCAGCACGCACAGGTGGGAAGGGAACAGTAGCAACATAGGAACATGCTATGACTTATATTAATGATCTAAATAAGCTAGTTTGCACATGTTTCCAAAGTACAGTACCCACAAAAAAACCCCTCGCTTGGTCTTATTTTGATGAAAAGGGTGCATACCCATACATGAGGAAAATGATATCCTAGGATTTTGAGTCCCACGTTTATGAGCCTGAGTTCGAGGAAAATTGTGATGCATTGATGAAGACATCAGATGCCAATGGAATAAACCCTCTTTTAAAATACCAACAACTGTCGGATGAAAAATTTTGTAATGTGCTCAACCAAGTATTGGTGGAGGTGGAAGCAAGACTCTTTGGTAGAAACGATAGAATAAGGGTCTTGGAGGAGGATCTTGAGAAAAAGAATGAGGAAATCATTGAGAGGGACATTACGATAAAATAGAAGGAATTGATCAATGCACAGTTAAGACATGAGCTGAGGGATGAAGAGGAAAAGGTGTAAAAATTCCACAAGAATCTAGAGGCCATTTCAGAGGCCATTATCTTGAAGCACCCAGACCTATCCCCTTCTAAAGAGAAGTACTAGTCAACCATGTATTTCTTAGAATACTATGCGTGCATACTCACCATGGAAATTCAGCCACTTGCATTAGAATAAGTGGAAGAAGTAATGGCGCACCAGAAGAAGGAAGAGAAGTTAAAATTTTGGGAGATACTAAATCAGTACTCTGAGATCCTTCCCTTAGTGAAGGCCGTGGTGCAAATGGAAGAAGTTGTATATGACAACTGTGGCAATAGGGATAGAGTACCAAGCATATTAGTTTCCAGCCATGAAGTGGATCTGAAATAATTTCAAGAGAAAATAAGGGCAATAGGACAGAGCAGGATAGGATATTAGACAAGGTAGAGAATAAATTAGAGGTGATTGAAACCTTAAGAGTTTTAATTAAAAATAAACTAAAATATTTGTACCCCCAAGTCACTCACAGGATGGATGTGTTGGAAGACCTTACCAATCAGATGGAAAGCATTGAAGATACGCTGAAGAATAAGGGGGATGAGATGAGTTTTGATAAGGTTAGCACGATGGTAGGTGACTTACTTCAACTTGTGTAGAATGAGGTGGATTCTTCAGTTAAGATTGAATCCCCTATGAAGAAATATTTCCCACCTCTCATGCAGCAGTAGTAGGATTCTTCCATTCTTTATTCAATCACAGATTCTTTCATTTTCCCTATTCTTTATTCTTTAGTGGAATGGCAGAGTTTTCCCAAGGATTAACAACACACCTAGTGTGGGGTAATTTTGGGCCCTGAAATTGACTAAGTCCCAAGGAAGAAGTCAGCATGCAGGGGAGGCAATAAATAAGGAAGGCACTCAGGAAAAAATGTGCAAGGGAAAGGCGCATGGTAGAAGAAATTGGTGCACGCGGGAGTAGGAAGGTTTAGGGACTTAGCTATATTTTGAAGGAGTTGTCATAACAGAAACACATGAAAATCCCAAGTAGGTATGTTGAATGGATAAGGTAACAGCCTGGTGCTTTGGAGGTCAAGAAAAGAATATTCCACATAGGGAATATTCCCAAGAGGATCATTACAATTAGTGGAGGAAGTTTCAAGCTGGCATAAGCATTCGACCATGGAGGACCACACTTCTAATTGCCATGTGATCTATTAATGAAGGAACCAAGACAGTGCATATAGATCCTATTTAAAGGAGTTTTTGGGTTCTAAATAGAGGGGGGAGAGTAATAACGAAGTGCTAGGGAAATGAAGGGTTAAGGAGGTTTTTAAGTAGTAACAAGGTGTTGTAGAAATGATTGCAAGGATGTTATTGAGCATATATGCATGGGTTTGGGTATTAACAAGGGTTTTAATGGGTATAATAACTAAGAAGGAAACCAAGCAAGTGCATCTAGATCCTATTTAAAGGAGTGCTTAGGTTTAAAATAGAGGGGGGGGGGTAATAACGAAGTGCTGGGGAAATGAAGGGTTAAAGAGGTTTTTAAGTAGTAGCAAGGTGTTGTAGAAATACTTGCAAGGATGTTATTGAGCATATATGCATGGGTTTTGGTATTAACAAGGGTTTTAATGGGTATAATAGCTAAGAACTCTCTCTGTAGAGTATTTTTGGAGGGTTTAAAATAATATTCCTTGATGTATTTGGTCTATATGACCCTAATGATGTAATGAGACCATTATAAATGTTTATAAATCAATATATGTGTGTGATTATAGCTATTCATGTTCTTAGGTGTAAACCCTTGTGTTTTTCATATTATTCAAGGTTAGATCTAGTTTCATTATGCTTATTTACAATGTTCATTTCCATTTATGATGCATTTATGCACAGATCTATTGTTTGTATCTTTTGTTTTTTAGTGAATGTCTATATTTTCAATCTTGCAACTCATTCTCCACCAATGGTGGATCATTCTCATTAATCTCACATAAAAGAGGGGCTCAGTTCCTATGCATGCCTTGGGTAAGTGCCCAGTGCACACTGGGTGATAGGTCAAGGCACTTGGGGTAGAAAGAAGGTATATGAAGAAATGACTACAAATATGTCCACCATACACACTTGAACAACATGGGGATTGTTTCTAAAACTCCTTTTTTATAAATTTTTTCCTTCATTAAACTCTAAATTATTATCGAAATGTTGATCATATAAATTGTTGTAATAATCATGGTTTTTTTTCAAAAAAGGTTAATTTTTTTCAATTTCAATGGAGGAGTAAATTGGAAATTGTGCTCAACATCAAGGGGTGCTTCCCCTCGAATCTTCCTTGTATCACAATAGGGAACGTGCCAAGGGCACTACCTTTGCACCTAGTGAGGGGTGCTACCCCTTGACCCCATTGGGGGCTATCACCCCTAGACCCCCACTCCCTGTTCTTTTGTTCAATACCTTGTGTGAACAAAACTTCACCTTTGTATATGCAGTGATTATTATTGTAAAATTTGATTATATATTCATATATTTATCTATCAAGTATTATATCATTTTAAAGGCTTATAATATGAAGATATATATGTTTTTTAAATAAAATGTCTCTTAGAATGTGATTACTAAAATATTATTATATACATATCAAATGACACTTGGGGATGCCCTTGTGTTTGTATTGGAGACGTCCAATATTGATTGCATTTAATACATATTTTACAAGAATAATATGTTGAAATTTTTCAACATATTTTTAACATGGTGAGTTGTTAAGCATATTGTTATGTTAGTTTTTATACAACTAGTTTTTCACTTTTACAGATGGTTAAAGGTGAAATCAGTAATGATTTAGATTTATATGATTATTATGATGTCTATATGGATATTATGAATCTAACCATGTTGATGTTTTTTGGGATGTGTTCAAGTTTTTTGGTGCAGGAACCATTACTTGGAATATAACAAACAACCAGTAGTCTCCATTTCTTCTACTGAAGCATAGCAGTACAATGAAAGTAGCAAAGAAGCCATGTGGCTGAAGCGGTTGTTGGAAGAGATATGCATGGAAGTTAAAGTAATTATTCCTATTATATGTGGTGGGCATACTTTTATTACTCTTGATAAAGAATCAAGTTCAACATTGGAGAATGAATCATATTGAAGTTCATATGTGTGTTATCTGAGAGAAGGTTCTATATGGTGATAGCGATCTCCAGTTCTTCTAGACTAAAGATTATACTGCAGATATGTTTACGAACCATTGTGTGTTGTAAAATATTGCAAGTATGTGCAATGCTTGGCCTTTCATAGTTTCCATTAAGGGGGAGTGTGCATGGTAATGCCACCTCCTAATGTCCGATCGGTTGTTGACTCATTCTCCTCTATACTTCTACTTTGGTTTAAAAGAATTGTAAAAGATCTGGTATGATCTAAAGTAAACTAATAGAGTTTACGAGAAAAATATAATCCAGTGTGCATCTATTTGTAAAGGAGGTCCTTGTGTTATAAAAGGCTCCTAGAGATGCAGTAAAAGAATATTTCCATGAGAACCAGTGAGATGTAGTCTCACAAATCATGTTTAGCCTAAATCATATGTTTGATTTATGAATTCCAAATCATTTTGTACCAAAAGGTAAGTTGAGCATGATGAAGGTGTTATAAATCCTTCAAAAAGTACATGTGCTAGCCTAAACCTTTAGGATTTATGGATTTGTAAATCATGTTGTATAAACATGTAATGTTGGCATATGGATCCCACTTAATATTAAGGGGGAGTGTTAGAACAATAATATTAAGTGCATCATAATATTTAGTTTATAGTTAAATAATATAGAATAGCTTAGAATCTTATAATTTAAAAATAAGGTTTATATTAGGGGTTGGTTAATTTAATTAATCAACTAATTAAATTGGGGAGGTGTGCCCCATCACTTAATATGGTTATAACCCTTTAGGTTAATTAAATATGGTTTTCATACTCAAAATCATGTGAATCAATAGATTCTAGGTAAATACATAGGGTAGAAGTGAGGAAGGAGTTATTGGACTGGTGTTGTAAAATTTTCTCTATAGTGGATTATTATTCTGTGATTTTTTACACATTTATAGATTTTGCACGTTACATACAATGTCACTGTGTATTTTGTTTTATGTTGTTATTTACTTTCAATATGGTGTGCAAATTTATAATTCCATTTATTAAAGTATGTTAAACTAACATTTAATAAAGTTAATTAATTTGGTGAATTTACCATTCCACTTCTCGTCCTGACAGATACTAGCGCCCAATTAGGACATAAGCACCCAGGCTCTCCTATCCCTCTTGGGTTCTCACGTCCCTCTCTTTCTACTTATTACCTCTTTTGGGTCCTTTTCACTTCTTGGTCACCTTTTTACACTTTGGTTTGCCATTGCAATTCTCAATTACGAAATTTAAACAATGGAATCATATATATACTTAGTTACTTCTTCTAAATTAGAGGCCAAAAACTACAAACATTATCTATAACCACCTAAGCTTGCACAAAAGTACAAGGGCACTAAAAGAAATATATCTATAACATTCATATAAGGGACATGTTGTTGCAAATCAGCTGCACCCCTGGATGTTGATCAGATTTCTAGTTTGATCATTCTAAGCATCCAATGTGATTGCACAACATTGAAACCTTTCCCCAAGTGTGGGACTTGTAAAATGGGAAAGGAATCTCTAGATTAGAGGCTGGTTCCTCAACCCCTTTGGTCAGATTTATCACTTATAAGTTGCAGAGGTTTATACTTCTAGATCCTACTCAAAATTTCAAAAGGGGAAAAAGATAGAGAATGTAAAAAAGGAACTAAAACTAATGCTAATAGGTGATGCACCAAAGGAGTGGTGAGCATTTCTCACTTCTGCAGATTGACACATTTCATAGAATGCAACAAAGACAACATGCACAAACTGATAGTTGTAATGAAGAACTAGAAATTAGTCAAACAACACTAGCAGAGGATGAATGATTAATCACAGGGCCTGTGTTGTTATTTTAACATCAAAATCACTTACATTAAAACACCTGAGAGGAAAAAATAAGTTTCAATTCTTAGAAAATGTCTGTTATTCCACCAAAATCACTACCAAGGTTGAAAAGGGGACCTGCCATATACAAAAATGTTCCACCCTTTGAAAAATGAGCCAAATCTAGATTTTAAAGTGCAAGGGACGAGCCCAGGAGAGAGAAACATGGGAAAACGTGAGAGAGGTTCAATCATTAACCAAAATGCATTCAAAACAGCATGGGCATCCTTACAGACCCATTCCCTAACATTTTTAACCATTGTGGGAGAGAATGCGAGCCATTCTTCATTAAAAACGGTGGTTGAAACATCATTTCTGCTCATCAACATATGCCAAATATGTTTTTTAATTTTCTCACTCCAAACTCCATAAAAATGCAAAATTGAACTTGGAATATTGTAGATAATTTCACCATCTTTCCATTGATATAAATAACGTGAAAAATAGAGCTCTAGATCGAAAGTTATGGCCATTTGAAATTTTAGGGCAAAACAGGACCAAATGGGGTCGGCGGGAAAAATATTTGAATTTTTACCCTTTTTTGCATTTGGGAAAATTTTCCAAAATTTCCCCATGCTCCACTGGTTCATGTGCCACGTGGCATGTTTTTATTGGTCACGGGCCCATCCTGCTCCATTTTCCTTTATTTTCGCCTTTGGAAAAATTTCCCAAAATTCCCCGTCGGGCCGGCGAGTTTGGGACATGTGGCATGCGCTGATTGGGTGCGGGCCTTTCTCTCAGAAATTCTCCGTGGGTCACTTTTATATTTTTTTCTTGGACACGTGGCACAACCCCATTGGTTGTGGGCTTGCCCCTTCTAGATTTTCTGTGGGGTCTTCTTTTCGAAATTTCCTTTGTTTCTTCTTTGGAAAAATTTTCAAATTCACCCCCTGACACGCCTTTCCAAGACACGTGGCGGCATATAATTGATCGCGGGCTCCCCACAAGCATTTTAACTTTTGTGCAAACACATGGGAAAAATTCCCAATTTCCTCCCGCGCTCCGCAGCTCCAGCTTCCGGTGACACGTGGCCTGATGTGATTGGTCGTCAGGGAAACGAGCCAAAAATCCTCCATTGAAATTTTGGTGAAACACTTTGCCAAAAATCCAACTTCTCCTCTGCCCTCCACCTTTTCGGCTCCTTAGGACACGTGGCATTTTTTTATTGGTTGTGGGGCCATCCCTCTAAAATTTCCATGCGCCAACACTTAGCCAAATTTTCCAAATTTCACCCCTTGACATGTGGCAGCTTCTGATTCGTTAGCGGGCCTTTCAAGGGAAAAATTCCTTTTGAAAATTTTGCCAAAACACCTGGTAAAAAACAAAGTTCTCCTCTCCCCCCCCCCCGGCCACTTCCTGGACATGTGGCAGTATCTCATTGGCTGCGGGCCTTTAAGGGGAAAATTTCCCACAAAAACTCCGCCGAGCCATAACTTCAAAAATACATGGAGTTAGGAGGAAAACTTTACCTTTATGGAAAGCTGAGAAAGATCTCTATCTAATGGTGTCATTTCCAAAAGATTTTGAGTGCCTAAAAACTAAAATATTATGTCTGAGGCATAAGAGAAGGAAATATGAAAGGGAGTTAGCCGCAAAATGAGCAGGGGGCACATTTTGGATAACAATTTTGGCGACTCAAAGGGGTCATCTACCTGCTGGATGAAGTTACCAGTTGCATGAAGCAATCCATTGGGCATGGAATCATCATTTTCTCCATTTAATACCCCAACTAACTAGAACACTGCAAGGAGGAAGATGGAAAATCACCTGATGGAGCAAGACCTACAAAAACATCTCCAGGAACAGCAAGCTTGTGCCAAAGCACTTAGGGAAAGAAAACTAACCTACATCAAAATAATGTGCACAAGCACTTGGAGGAATGGAAACCTAAGCTAATATTTACAAGGTGGAGAATTTCCCTCTAGTAGCAATGCTTTAGATGGATTCCATTGACTGCAATCTACAGTTCTTCACCATCCAATGAAGACAATTGGAAGGCATTGTTATCCTTACACTTTGTGACCACATATGGGCCACTCCAAATGGCATCAAATTTTGAATGCCTTCCCGGTTTTGCTCTGTCTGCATCCCATTTCAAAACTAGATCTCCAACTTGGAAGGATCTATTCTTGGCCTTTCTATCAAAGGTTTTCTTTATCAAAGCCTGATCCTTCTCCATTGCTTGGGATGCTTGATTTCTATTTTCTTGGAGCTCCATCAATTCTGCATATCTAACCTTCATGGGCTCAAACTCCAATAACTCCAACTATTTCATGAGTTCCAATGTTGGCAACTCAAGTGATATGGGCAAGATTGCCTCTCTTCCATAAACAAGCTTGAATGGAGAGTTACCTGTAGATCTCTTGGGAGTTATCCTATCAGCCCATAAGGCTGATTTCAATTTGGTATGCCAAGACCTTTGATTCTCATCAAGAGTCCTCCTAAAGATCCTCAACAAGTTCTTGTTTGTAGATTTAGCCTGGCCATTACCCTAAGGGTAATAGTTTGGTGAAGTACTTAGGTAGATCCCATTCTTGACAGCCCATTCAGTCACCTTGGATCCAATGAATGCCAATGCATTATCTGATATTATTGTAGTTGGTATGCCAAAACTGGTTACTATTACTTCATAGAAGTCTAGGATACTAGCTTCATTTGCTTCCTTGAGTGTTGCTGCTTCAGTCCACTTAGTGAAGTAATCTGTGGCTGTTAAAATCTACTTGTACCCTTGGCTTGAATTGGGATTAATGACTCTAATGAAGTCTAAACCCCATTGCATAAATGGCTGGTCAACTGAAATTGGATGCAATGGAAGGGCAGCTAGTCTCTCCTTACCTGTGAAGAATGCACAATTCTTGCACCTCTTGATCCATGCATAATAATCACTAAAAATATTGGGCCAATAATAACTAGCCCTCATGATCTTTAGAGATGTCACTCTTGGTGCAAAATTCCCACCAGCTGGTCCACCATGGAACTCTTCCAACACCCTATGAATCTGATTTGTACCAATGCATCTCAGTAGTACACCATTCACATCCCTTTTAAATAGAACACCATCAACAAGGAATATGAGACATCCTGCAATCTGAAGTGTCTTCTTTGGGTCTTGTTCATTTCTGGAGGGCATAGGCCTATGCTTAGAAAGTGTATTATGTCTCGGTTCTAGCAAGGAATTGGGACACCATTATTTTTTTCTTCAGTGCTTTCTTGCTGATGGCTGTCTTGCAACGCTAAAACAGTCTCTTTCTCATTGCATGATTCCTTTTGCTTGCTAAAAATCAGCTGCTTACACAATCCTTTTCCTCTAACCAACTTGGTGACCTTGATCTCTATTTCATACTCCATGACATGAGTAATCCAACCTGCTCTCTTTTCATTCAAGTCTTTATTGAGGAGGAAGTCTTTAACTCCCGCATGAGAAACCAACAATTGAACCTTATTGTTTGAAACTAGATGCTTGAATTTATTCAAGCTCCTGATTACTGCAAGAACATGCTTCTCAATAAAATAATATCTCACCTCATAGTCCTCTAGGCTTTGGATGAAGAATGTAATTGGATGCTCATCACTGTCCTTGTTCTGCTGTACCAAAATTACAGAAATAGTATCATCACCCCCAAATGCATAAAGGATGAAATCCTTGGAGAAATCCGGGTTGATGAGAGTTGGTGCTTGAGAGATGGCTTCTTTGACTACTTCAAAACTTTCCTTGCCTTCTATTATCCATTTGAAAGCCATTCTTTTCCTTAACATCTTGGTGATAGGTTTGACAAGGGCTGCAAAATTTGGGATAAACCTCCAAAAAAAAATTATTCTCCCCAAGAAACTTTGAAGGGCTTTCTTGTGGCTTGGCAATGGTAGTGATTTTATGGCTTCAACTCTTTCTAGATCAATTGTTAATCCTTCCTTGGAGACAATGTGGCCAAGGAGCTTTCCTTCATGAGCTAAAAAAACACACTTTTTAGGATTCAAGGATACTCCGAATCTCCTGCACCTCTGGAACACTTATCTCAAATGACAGAGGTGGTCTGCTGCATTTTTTTAAAATAGTGATGTCATCAAGATATATTAGCACAATATTGTTAATCAAACCTTTGAATGCCATGTCCATTGCTCTCTGGAAAGTAGCTCCAGCGTTTGACAGCCCAAATGGCATTTTCCTGTATGCATAAGTTCCCCATTTGGTTGTAAAGGCTGTCTTGAACGGATCTTCTTCCTTGACCATAATTTGATTATACCCTGAATAGCCATCAAGCAGTGAAAACCTCTCGGAGCCAACAACAACTTGTAGAATTTGCTCCATGGAAGGAAGTGGATAATGATCCTTAAGAGATGCTCTATTCAAATCTCTGAAGTCAACACACAATCTGATTTCCCCACTCTTCTTTCTTACTAGAACCAAGTTGGCTACCCAACTAGAATGCTTGATTGGGAATATGATTCTTGATTCTATCAACTTATTCAATTCTTTTCTCATGAGAGGCTTCATGTGGGGGTTGATAGGCCTTTGTTTTTGTCTAACGGGTTTAGTACTTGGATCCAACTCAATGGTGTGTTGAGCTAACTCGGGATTGAAACCTTTCAAATCTTCATAGCTCCAAGCAAACACATCAGGGAATTCTTGACAAAGCTGTATGAACTCACACCTTTCTTGCTCAGTTGTCATGTTGCCAACTTGGAGTGATTTTCCTCTTTCTACCGAGATGGACACTGAATCTTCTCCCTTGACTTGGATGTTTGCTTTCTCCTTCCTAAACTGATCATTAGGATTGAAAATGGACTCCAAAGTAATAATTCCCTTGGGTAGTTTGTTGGTTCTCAGCTGCACCACTTGGTCACCATATTGCTGCTCCAACTTTTCCTGATTTTTAGCTGAAAAATCAGCCTCCTCTTTCAAAAAAAGGATGATTTGTTGATCATTTTCAAACACTTTCCAACTTACATTGTTGTCTGGGACTGAGGGCCTCACAATCACATGGATGTTTGGCTGTAGCTTGTCTTTTTGAATGCTTTCAACAACGTCAAAGGCTGCCCCCACTGCTGCAAGCCTGTCACCAGCTTGGTTCTCTTTTCTAGGAATGGATTTTATGCTAAAGCCCTCAAAATATTCCATGAGTTCCCACACCCTGTTCTTGTAGCATTTGAGTAGATCATTCTTGGCAGCATGTTGCCCCTTAACTTGGTTGACAATCAACTCACTGTCACCAAATACTTGCAAGTTCTTTATTCCTCTCTTGATTGACCAATGTAGTCCTTGCACCAAGGCTCCATATTCAGCAATGTTATTAGAGCATGAAAATTGAAATCTAAAAGCTGAATAATACTTAACTCCTTGAGGTGAAACTAGCATGGCTCCCCCTTGCACCTTATCTACTCCTTGATCTATCAAAAAACAACTGCCATACCTCATTGTCATCCTTGTGGTCTGCCTTGGTGATGCTAGGAATAGGCTGATTTTCTTCATGCATGCAATAGAATCCTAACTCAGATTCTTCTATTTCTTGATAAGGATCAAAAGCATGCACCTTGTTTTCCCATTCATCAAGAGTTAGATCTAGGATACTTCCTACCTTGGTGTCAGCTTCATCAGTGCTTGGGTGATCTTCTTGATCAAACGCTGAACAATTGGCATTGATCTGACTTGGAGTGTAAGGCTCAATGTGAAAGTTTGTAATAGGCTCAGATCTGATTATGGCCTTGGTTCCATATCTTCTTTTGAACAACATGTGTGACCAATCAGCAGATAAGTAACCTCCAATCTTAGCTATGAAATCCCTTGACAAACATAGGGCGAAGAGTGGTGGAAGTTCTATTACTAAGACATCTTACAAAACAACAACATTGGGGCAGGCATGCAAGGTAAGACTCAAGTTTTTTATCACCCCAGTGGTTGTTACTGCTGTCCCATCCAATTGCACTACCCCTTTGGATATGGTTTCATATTGAATTCCCAACTGATCAGCTATTTGCTTGGGCATTACTGAACTACTTTCCCCGAAATCAATCATGTAATTGTGTACTAATTGATTCCCAATGATCAATGAAACATAGAATGGAGGGGGCTTCAAAATTTTACCTTGCTGTCCTCCATGATTCCCCTCAGGCTGGGCAGCATTTGTGAGCACTTTCTCTTGCATTTGGACTTGCTGATATGAAGTTGACCAGTCCTTCATGGAAGCTTGCAGCAAATCTCTTTGTCCTAGGATGGAGAGTGATTCCCACATTGATATGTTTACATTTGTCTTCTTCATCTGGTCAATGATGTTAAATGGGGATGAAGTATCCCTTTGTTTTCCATTAGCCTACACATTCAATCCTTGTGTATGGGCAGCAACAACTAGCATTTGGGCTGGCCCAGGAACTATTTTAGGTAATCCTTGCATGCTTGGGATTGCATTTTGTTTGCCAACATTCTGTGGGGTGGTGGAAGGTTGTGAATTTTTTGGAGCTAATGGCTGTTCTTCACCAAGATTTCTTTTTTTTGACCTTTTGTTAGCTGCAACACTTTGGGAAACCATTTGATTCATGCCATAAAAATCTTATGCCTATCAGTTTACAAGTGTGGTATCATTTGGAGCTGATTGCTGCTAGAATGTTTCTTGTTGCTGGTCATTTCTTTGACTACCTACACCCTCCACACTAGTTTTTGTCACCATTAATGCTTGATTTAAGGCACCATTGAAGCACATGGACTGGTTATGAGGTTTATTGCATGGGAAACACCAATCATACTTTTGAGCCATATTGTTTTGTATTGGCACTAATGCTTTAGATGTAGATGTAGCATTAGGATTATAGGGCTGGAATAGTCTGTTGGCAGGAGACCTTGCTTGATTTAGATTTACAACTGGATTTGGTGGTCTTTGGGGTTGATATGGCTGCCTGTTAGGCTGAGCTTGGGGCTAGAAAGAAGGTCTAAAACCTTGAGCTTGCTACTTTTGAGTGTAACCAGCTCATTACCTAGATTTTTTAATTGCTTCATGACTTCTTGAAGTTCATTTGAGGCACTAGAAGATGAAGTGGAAGATTCACTTGAATTCTGATTTCTAGGAGTGGGAATAGAAGCTAAATTAGGCACTTGGCTAGTACTTTGGCTCTCTAAACTTAGAAATAATGGCATTGGAGGCCTAGGAGCTAGCTTGCCATCTTGAATCAAATAGTTTTCAGCTCTAATGGCAATGCTATAAGCAATGGGGATAGTTGTGCCTCCCATGGACTAAATTAACATAGAAATATCAGAATTTAAAGCTTTAAGGTAATAAAGAAAAGCACCTTCTACTATTGGCCTGACTGCCACTGGAATTCTCTCCCAAGTCCTTTGAAATCTGAAATTAAAATCAGTCAACTGCTCATTGGGAGCTCTTTTGATAGTTGTCAGCTACTCCAAAAGGGACAAGTTGTCTCCCTTTTCTCCAAACTACTCATGGAGAGCTATACATAACTAGTTCCAATTTTGAATAAAACCTGAGGCAAGACTCCTGAACCATTGTAAAGCTTTCCCTTTGAATGAAGATGCCAGCAGTTTGACAGTAACTTGCATCTCATTGATCTCATGGATTACACAAATGTTAGCAATATCCTTGACATGATCACCAGGAGTGGTCTAATTTTCTCCAGTAAAGTATGGGATGTTTTTCAGTGCTGCAACTGGGATTGGATTTTGTGCATTGAGAGCAAGTGGGCTGCTACTAGTGAAATTGACATAGGGGTTGTTTTGTGCCATTCTAATTGGCCTTAGAACCCTGGTTGATTGAATGAAAGGCTTGCCATGTGGAGGAGTTGAGAGACTTCTGTTTGGTGGAGATGGAGACCTTTGAATCCTCCCTCTTTACCTTCTTCTTTGAGATAACTGTAGATATTCAAACAGAACCTCTTCTTCTCCAGCTCTTGACCTTGTGGTGATTCTTCTCATGATTTTTTCAGGTCTGCACTGCTAAAACCAGCTGATTCTTCTTCCTTGGAGTCGCCAAATGTGCAATTTATAAATCTTTTAAGCAAGAAACCTATGCAACAAATGCACATCAATTTTTTTGCAATGAAGATGAAGACCTCTAAGGTCCCACCGGGTGTGCCAAAACTGTTGTTGTAAATCAGCAGCACCCCTGGATGCAAATCAAGGATTTCTAAGTTTGATTATTCTAGAGCATCCAGTGTGATTGCACAACATTAAAACCTCTCTCCAAGTGTGGGACTTGTAAAATGAGAGAGGAATCTCCTAGATTAGAGGCTAGTTCCTCAAACTCCTCTGATTAGAATCTATTATTTGCACAAGTTACAGAGGTTTAGACTCCTAGATTTTACTCCTAATTTGCAAAAGGAGACAGGGATAGAGAAATGCAAAAATTGAAACTAAAACTAATGCTAATAGGTGATGCACCAAAGGAGTGGTGAACATTTTTCACTTCATGCAAATAGACACAAATCAGAGAATTGCAACATAAAACATCATGCACAGGTTGATAAGCTATAATCAAGAGGTTTGAAATGAAGTCAAACAACACATAGCAAAGGACTGAAAGCATTCATCAGAGGGCTTGTATTGTGATTTTCAACATCAAAATCACTTGTATTCCAACACCAAAGAGGCATAAAAACCTAAGTTACAATCCCTAGAAAAGGTCTGATACTTGCACCAAAATCACTTTCTAAAGGTGAAAATAGAAGACTTGCTGTGTAAAAAAGTGTTCAACCCTTTGAAAAATGAGCCAAATCTGGCTTTTACAGTGCATGGGTTGAGCCCAGGAGATAGAAAACATGAAAAAACATGGGAGCCAGGTTCAATCATTGATTAAAAATGCATTCAAAACAGCATGGGTGTCCTTACATACCCATACCCCAACATTTTTGACCATGCTGGGAGAAGAATGCGACCCATTCTTGCATTAAAATTGGTTGTTGAAACATCAGTTCTGCTCCATGGGCGCATACCAGAAGATGTTTTTTGATTTTTCTCCCTCCAAACTGAAAAAAAATGCAAAATTGACCCAAGAATCATGTATATAATTTCAACTATCTTTCCATTGATATAAAGAATGTGAAAAATCCGAGCTCTGGATCGAAAGTTATGGCCGTTTGAAGATTTTAGGGCAAAAACAGGCCCAAATCGGATCGGCGGGAAATTTTTTTGAATTTTTACCCTCTTTTTGCATTTTGGAAAATTTTTCAAAAAAAATCCCCACGCTCCGCCACTTCATGTGCCACGTGGCATGTCCTGATTGGTCACGTGGCCCATCCTGCTCCATTTTTCTTTATTTTCACCTTTGGAAAAATTTCCCACAAAAACTCCGCCGAGCCATAACTTGAAAAATATGAGGAGTTAGGAGGAAAACTTTACGCTTTCTGGAAAGTTGAGAGAGAGCTCTATCTCATTGGTGCCATTCTCCATGAAAGTCACTTTGATACTTTCTAAAAATCAAAAAATTGAGACATGAGGCACAACCCCAGGTAGGAACACAAGGAGCTTAGCCACAAAAATGGATTTTCCGCAGGGGTCTTCATTTTGGAAAACAGGAATCATTCATTTCTTCTGTTGGTAAAATTGTCTCAAATTCACCCCCTAACATGCCTTAAAATGTATGACATGATTGTGGCATCATAGATTGCATCAGTGTGTTCCCCGTACAATATTGCAGGTTCATAACTTTGAACAAGTGGATCATGTGAAGTAAGGGTATGAGAAAGGTTATCCTCCCTCGCTCCACAGCTCCAGTTTCCGATGACACGTGGCCTGATGTGATTGGTCATCGGGGAAACGAGCCATAAGATCCTACCATTAAAATCTTAACGAGAAGACTTTGCCATAAATAGGAACTTCTCCTCCTGAAGCTACAATGCAGGCTACTTAGGACAGGATAAGCCCATGTTTTTATTGGCATGCAGGGCCATGCCTCTATAAACTGTACTCAAGGAGCCAATCCGAGGTGTGTAGCCAATACTTTTCCAAAGTCTTTACCCCTAGACATGATGGCAATCTTCTGATTCGTTTGAATAAGCCCTTTACTAAAATAAAGAAACCCTTTTGAAAATTTTAGACAGATAACACCCGTAATTGAAGGAGAAAGCACGTGTCTCCTCAAATTGTTCAAAAGCTACCTGGTACACGTGAAAAGCAGTAACTAAATTTTTTGCTGGCAAACCTTAAGGGGAAAATTTCCCATTCAAACTCCGCTGAGCCATTTCTTCAAAAATCAAATGGAGTTAGGATGAAAATATTACATTTCTCGAAAGTCTGACTATGATATCTATCCAACTAGGTGTCATTTTTAGAAGTTTTTGAGTGCACTAATATGGAAAATCTAATGTCTGAGGCACAATTGAATGGAAATATGATGAGGAAGTTAGCCACAAGCTAATTAGAACGGGGCACATAATGGACTAACATTACAAAGGTTTCATTTATCTGCATACGATTCATAGGAGGGGAGTTCATTATATTCTATCCCACAAATTTTTCATACTCGAGACAATATAGATCTATCCCATTATCATTGTGCGACTTGCACAAGGAAAACCTAAGGCATGGGAAACTGATATACACACAAATAGTTACATGGAGTTTTAGATGTAGTCCAACACTCGGTCGTAAGTTCACTCCTCGGGTGACTATAGCAGTCATTCCAAATCCACATTCTACATATTTTTTATTACATTTAAAGTGGTTTATGGGCATGTGTCAGCTATTCATCTATTATTATACATTTTTTATTTCATTTGGAACCAACTAAACATGGTGAATGTCCTAGTCACAAAGACACCACATTAGAGTGCATACCTTCCAGTTGTCAAAAAAATTCAAAACCTAAACAACAAAACTGACACTAGTTGTAGTGCCCACTTCCCTTTGACACCTTTTGATGCTTATGCTGATACTATGGATTTCATTATAGACATTACTATATTTTGATTTAGTATACTGCTAGACATTGGATTATGGATTATTGTGGATTTTGATTTGATTATGATGCATGATGATTATTAGAGACACCTGACATGTGGATGATGATATATTATTGGACATGGATATTTTATGGATGTTGTCGGATATTGTGATTTGATCTGGAAAATGAATATTTTATGATGTGGATATATTTGTTGATTGAAAATGTAAATGATGTAATAGTGACTTTGATGTTGTTGTGATTTATTGTGTAGTTGATTTTTGTGATTTTTATATCATATTGGATGTTCTGATATGGCCACGAGGCCAAAGGAGGTATTTGCATTTTGTAGGTTAAAAGTATCACAACAAAACATCGGGGGATCAAAGACCAACCAAAATGGAATTCTAGGTGAATTCAACACGGTCACCATGGAAACTCATTTTATTGTGTTGTGTGTTGTTTTGTTAGAGATTCCCATGGGGGAGAATCATCTTTATATGTGACCATGGGTTGTGTATTTTATTTTTATGGTTAATGTTTATTTATTGTTGTATGTATTTTATTTGTAATGTGTTCTCTTCTTTTAATTAATTAATTGTGGAATATTAATATGAGAGATCATATAGTTAAACTTTAATTAAATTAAATTGGGATTTGGAAAGTGATTATTAGATTTTTTGGTTGTTTATACTTAATGTGTAAGAGGTGTAAGAGTTTGTGTAAGTCAGATTTTAGAGTAAGAAATACTCTACCTCCATGGAAATTCGAATTTTACCTTGGGGGCTGTTTTTGGAAGCTTGTGGGACAAGTAAAACTTGTCCCATGCCTCTAAATTTATGTTACCAACCATACTTATGGTTGAGGATGTGATTTGTGACCTTTATAATGCATTTTTATTCTTTTGTGCATGTTTTTAATTGCACTTTCTTACATTTTTAATTAATGGTTGTCCCTTGAGGTGTGGGTTGTTTTTGAGTGTGCAAGTAACTTGTCATATTTTCACCCACCTCTTTATTGTGCTTGGGAGAATGGAACTTTGTCTTTTGTGTTTGAATTTAGGATGTGTGATGTGGCATCCTACATGGATCCACATCATCCTCTTCTTTCCCTCTTCTATATATTTGAAACTCTCTTCTTGTTTTGGGTTGTTGAATCATTTTGCATTTTTCCTTGGAGGCACATTTTCTTGGGAGAGCTCTTGCTTTTGAAGGAAGTTTTGGAGCTGTGTTTTTGTCTTGGAAAGCTTGTTGTTGGGAAGAAAATTCACCATGGAGAGGTAGGAATTTAACTCTCTTTTATTTATGTTATCTTCTTGTTGTGTTGTGTGGAAAATGCATGCTTTGTTTTAATTGTTGCTTGGTTAGGTAGACTGCCTTAGGGAAGGTGTAGGAGAAGGCTATGGGGAATTCTTGTGGGGGGCATAAGGGAATGCCATTGGCATCATAATTTTGTGGAGGGAGTTTTGGGTTTGGAATCCACCATGGAAAAGAAATAGCTTGCATTTCTTACTTTGTGGGTGGCATAAGGAGAGAATCTGTGGGGGGCATAAGGAGGGATTCTGTGGGGGGCATAAGGAAATGTGTGTGATGAATTACTTGGCGTGTTTGTATTTGGTGGATGCCCAATTCTCAATTGGGAGGCATAAGTAGCTTCCCCCATAGACCTTACTCCTTTGGCTTGTAAGATCAAGCCCAAGTTCTGTTTTGATATGTTTTAAATGTAGTTGTGAACTGCTATTTTCTTTTGGTGTTGTATTGTGTTTTAAAAAGAAATGTGTATGTGAAAGAATGATTGTGTGTGGAAGCCAGTTTTTGCCATGGTTAAATTGCACCTTCTATTGTATTTTGGTTGGGGCTCAGGGGCCAATGATGAAGGAAGGCTTCTCCTTTCATTGGATGTCTTGGTTGGTTGGAGAGTGTTGTCTTTCCCCCTCTTTGTTGTGATCATTTGGATAAGAAGAAAATGTGCATGCTGTTGTCCTGGAGCAAATAAAAAGATACAGTTTGACAGTCCCTTATGGAAACACATTCATTGTAATCTCTTTCCCACTTGTTGTGGATGATATTGTATCATGTATTTGTGAAATAAAGATGTATATAATTTGATTATGGAGTTAGGTATTCGAATTGTAAAAGACATTTAATTTTTGTTCTGTTCATTAGAAAGAAATGGAATTTTGTTATTGCTTTCAAGAAATGGAGGAATGTGAAGATGTAAAAGTTTATAAATGAAGTCAATAAATATTTGTAAGTTCACCTCTTATATTGCATTGTTGTGATGAAATGAGAATATCAAATTCTGATATGAAGTTCTATTATTTTCAAAGGAAAGATAATGCGTATGAAGGAAGAATGTTGCTTATTTCTTTTAGAGAAAAAAAATATATATATGTGAAATTGAAATCAGAATTGCCTTGAGTTTAGAATAGTTTGATTTGCATTTGGTTTGTCTAGAAACTATAAATCACACTTAAATGATAAAATTGATAAATGGATCCTTTAAAATTTGATCACTGGCATTGTGACTTTTAAAACTGGTAAATTCAAATAAAATGCACAGTTCGGACCTGGACATTGAAATCAACTTAGAAACCTTAAAATTCAACATGATATATTAGCAATGAACTCAATGGACAAAGAAGATTTAATAGAATAACTTGAACCATTGCAAAATTGAGCTCAATCTCTTAATCAACCGTTTACTGTCATTTGTTGGACAAATTCAATTCAAAATCAATTGAAAAAATTCACCCTCCTAAAACACTTTAAACCCTTCCTAGATCAATTCTCCATTCTTTTTTGGCATGTTGAGTGAAGGAGGAGATCCAATTTAATCAAATTTGGAAGTTAGAAATTACCAGTTGGCTAATTAAAAGTCTGCAGATCCTTTTTGCAAAATTGACCCATTAAAATTTACCAAAAAGTAGAGTTTATGTTTCTTGTGCAAAGAGGGCATTGAGATCTTTCCGAAAAGTCCTTGTTTTCCCAAAACTGAGCTTTCTAGCTCAAGTTATGGCACTTTGAAGTTTTTGTGCCTTGGCGGGAAAATTTGGGAAAATTTTCCCTGGCGGGCCTGCAACCCAAAAATTTCCTGTCGAATTTCCCTTAGAAAATTTTCAAAAATTTGGCTCGGGAAAAGTTTCCATTTCGTTCCACCGGCCCGCAGCCAATCAAAGGCTGCCACGTGTCCTCACGAGGCAGCGACGGAGGTGCGACAACTTTTTTCCCTTTGACTTTTTTTAAAATTTTGGAAAAAAATTTCCATTTCTCCCCACTGGCCCACAACCAATCAAAGGCTTCCACGTGTCCTCACGAGGCAGTGGCGGAGGCGCGGAAACTTTTTGCCCTTATATTTTTAAAAAAATTTTGGAAAAAATTTCCATTTCTCCTTGCCAACCCGTAGCCAATCAGAGGGTGCCATGTGGCACCTTGGGGTAGCAGCGGAGGTTCGGGAGAAATTTTTCTTTTGCGCCACTTGGGGAAAATTTTCAAAATCTCGCCCTGCGACCCGCCAACCCACCAAAGGAGTTTTCCCCTCCTCTTGACATGTGTCCCCCTTGGAGAAAATTTGATCCCAAAACTCCACCAGACCATATCTTGAGTTCTCAAAGGAGTTAAGAGGACTTCTTTATATCACTAGAAAGGTGAGAAAATTTCCTATCCAATGGGAATTGTTTAGGAAATTTTTGAAAGCACTAAGTATGAGAAAAATCTAGTTGAAACTCTAAGCCTGTTAGAGAGTGGGTATGGGGGTAGATTTCTCCCTGAAACTAACTAGAACATCTAACCCTAAAATTTGAACCTTGTGAACTTGATATTTAATAAAGGAAACTTGTATTTTGGTTGGCAAACTATTGTCTGGAAACTCAGTTTTGTTCACTCCTAAACGAAAAAATGGGTTATTCCATAATTTTTCTAGAACCCTAGGTTGTTTCTTGGGTCTCAAGTGGTTGTTGAAATGGGCACTGTTTGGTATCAAATCACTGGTTGGCTTGTTGGGAACACCTAAAACAGACATGAAAACTTAAACCTAGTACACTTGTAAATCTAGAAAACAACTTAGCAAGAATTTGTATATTTTAGGTAACATGGAAGTTGTGTAAACGAGCAAAATGAACTAACTCTCGTGGTTGTGCAGGAGGCTTCTGAGTGAGAGGAACCTTCATAGAGACTCAGACTCACCACCACCACCACCACCACCAGATCAGGGTGTAGCAGCCATATTACCTCAGATTCTATAGACCCTTCAGGATGTTAAAGCCATTCTATGAGGAGGATTAGGAGGAG
Source organism: Taxus chinensis (assembly GCA_019776745.2). NCBI lineage: Eukaryota > Viridiplantae > Streptophyta > Pinopsida > Cupressales > Taxaceae > Taxus > Taxus chinensis. The sequence continues at coordinate 88,336,003 of CM034147.1, read as the reverse complement.
GACATGCAGCTAGTCATGATAGAGCCCCTTCTATCGAGGGTCAGGTATCTCCTCAACATAGCGAGGAGCATAGAGGAGAGAACTCCCATGCAGAGTCAGGTCAAAGCAGAGTCACCACCTAGGAGACAGGGTGACAGAGTTCCAGAGCGTAGAGAGAGGTCTCGAAGCCCTAGGCTTAGGGATGAGCAAGCAGAGAGACCTAGAGGTCGACAGACCACAGCAATGGATCACATCAGGGAGATCCTTAAGCTTCAGCCCTCACATTACTCAGGTGATACATGTGGATTTCAGGCAGAGGCCTGGCTAGTGAGCTTGAGCGGTTGCTTCAAGCTTTGTCCTTGTTCTAGCAACAGGAAAGATCATGTTGCAATCCATCTACTGAGGGATGGAGCAGGAGTATGGTGGAGGACAGAGGAGCAAAAGCTCCATGTAGATTTAGAGACAGTGACCTGGGAGCTATTTGAGGAGAGATTCAGGAGTAGGTATTTATCACAGAGGTTCATACAATAGAGGATTGATGAGTTTCATGACCTCCGACAGGCTTCTCTTTCTGTAGTAGAGTATGAGAGTAGATTTCTAGATCTACTTCAGTATGTAGAATATATGTAGGATGAGCAGGTGTAGATTCACAGGTTCATCTGGGGCCTGAATTTGGATATTGGAGGGGCAGTGCAGATCCACTATCTGCAGACATTAGCAGAGGCCATCAAGAAGGCCTATATTGTAGAGGAGACTCGGGGTAAGACCCAATAGGATAGAGACCGAGTCTGGACCCGTATATAGCAGATGCAAGATGGTAGATTAAGAAGTTTCATACCTCTTCCTCATGGTGGCTAGGGTACAGCATAGTCATCCTTTAGGCCATAGCAACAGCAATAATAGTCTCGCCCACCTCATAGACCTCCACAGAGAGCTGATGCACAAAGAGGTCGGAGTATGGGGCCTCCTCCTAGGGGTCCCATCAGGACACATGGTGGACCTAGAGCTCAATCAATAGGAGCTCACCAACAGAGGCCACAACAAACCATAGCCAGATCATTAGGATCCACACCACAGGCTTCTAGGGCACCAAATGGAGTTGCTACTCATTGGGGTGGATCAGGAGGATGTTTTGGTTATGGAGTTACTGGAAACTTTTGGAGAGATTTCCCACAGAACCCTAACAACAAGGGTAAGGCACAGATTTCAGAGATGACTATTGGTGACATGGGATGCAGCCACAGGATTTATGTAGTGGTTGAGAACTGCCAGGTAGAGCATCAGAGCACAATTATTGAGGCCACAGGTAGCATTGGTGGTATTCCTACCTCTGTACTATTTGATTCTGGTTCTTCTGATTCTTTCATTGCACCATCTTTAGTAGAGTGTTACAGGCTAGTGGAAATTAGGAAAGGTATTAGTTGGGATGTCGAGATGGCTTCTAGAGCCAAGATCTTTGTGGACTCCTTAGTTAAGGAGTGTGTGGTGGATTTGGGACCTTTCACCACTACCTCAGATCTTTGTATCCTTCCTTTGGGCTCATATGGAGTCATCTTAGGTATGGATTGGTTATCTGCACATAGGGCCAGGATGGATTGTTATCACAAGACTATATCTTGTGCAGATGATTTAGGAGTTGAGTCGGTGATCTCGGGGGTCAGGAGACCCATTTCTATTCACACCATCTCAGCTATGCAGCTTAAGCAGTGTGTGCGATGGGGTTGTCAGATGTATGTTGTTACAGTCATTGATAGATCAGAGGATGGGTCTAGTGGACCATCGCTAGATGATCATCCCATTTTGAGAGAGTTTTCCAATGTCTTTCCAGGGGAGCTACCGGGTTACCACCCCCACGTGAGATTGATTTTCATATAGATCTAGTTCCTGAGAGCAGAGCCTATCTCATGAGTACTTTATCGGATGACCACCCCAGAGCTCTGTGAGCTCAAGTTGTAGCTTGAGGGCCTTTTGGAGAAGGCCTTATCCATCCTAGTGTATCCCCTTGGGGTGCACCAGTGATCTTTGTGAAGAAGAAGGATGGATCCTTGCGGTTGTGTATTGATTACCATCAGTTGAACAAGGTAATGATCAAGAATTGTTATCCTCTTCCTCACATTGATGACTTGTTTGATCAGATGAAGGGAGCCACGGTTTTCTCTAAGATTGATCTTAAGTCAGGCTACCATCAGTTGAGGATTTCGGAGGAAGACATTCATAAGACTGCCCTCTGTACGAGATATGGGCACTATGAGTTCACAGTGGTGCCTTTTGGTTTGATGAATGCCCCCGTAGTGTTCATGAGTTTGATGAATGGGGTATTCAGGACCTTCTTAGATTGCTTCATGCTCATCTTCCTAGATGACATTTTGATATACTCACGTACACGTGAGGAGCACGAGGGGCACCTTCGACAGGTTCTTTAGTGTCTTCATGAGCAGCAACTTTACGGGAACTTGGAGAAGTGTGCTTTCTTCCAGACAGAGGTGCAATATTTGGGTCATATCATTTCTAGGGAAGGTATCGTAGTCGATCCTTCCAAGATTAGAGCCATTATGGATTGGCTAGCACCCACTATAGTGACCGAGGTGCGCAGCTTCATGGGTTTAGTAGGTTACTACCAGAGATTTTTTAGGACTTCTCATGCAGATTACGCACCCTATCACTTCCCTTTAGAGGAAAGGGAAGAAGTTTTTTTGGTCAGATAGATGCAAGCAGGCCTTCAGGACACTGAAGGAGTGCCTCACCACAACACCTATTATTGCAGTGCCAGATCCATAGGGTGAGTTCTTTGTTTGCACAGATGCTTCGTTGGCTAGGCTTGGAGGTGTGTTGATGCAAGAGGGCAGAGTTGTAGCTTTTGAGTCTCACAAACTCAAGGATCATGAGCTTAATTATCCAACCCATGATCTTGAGCTTGCGGCAGTCATGCATGCTTTGGTTAGATGGAGACACTTTCTTCTTGGATGGAGATTCACACTCAGGACAGATCACTTGAGTCTTCACCACCTCTTCACGTAGCCCAATCTCAATGCTCGTCAGTGGCGTTGGATGGAGTTGCTTTATGAGTATGACATGGAGATAGAGCATGTGAAGGGGAAGGAGAATGTGGTAGTAGATGCTCTCAGTAGATGAAGACATGTGGCTATGGCCACTACAGTGAGCACAGATTTGTAGAGTAGGATTCTTCAACAGCTTCCTCTTGATAGCTTCTACATTGCAGTACGAGCAGAGATAGAGTCATAGAGACCCCTTGAGGGGAAGTTTGATGGTTTTTCCCTAGAGGAAGATGGCCTTCTTAGGCACAGAGGTAGGATATATGTTCCTAGAGATGGAGGCTTGAGGCAGGACATCTTGGTAGAGGCACATCGTGCACCCTATTCAGCCCATCCCAGGGTGAAGAAGATGCATGCCACTCTACGACAGTTATATCACTAGAGAGGACTTCGTCGAGACGTGGCTCAGTTTTTGTCACGGTGTTTAGAGTTCCAGAGGGTTAAGGCTGAGCATCAACATCCTGTAGGCCTTCTTTATCCTCATGCTTTATCGAAATGGAAGTGAGACACCATTTCCATGGATTTCATTGTTGGGCTACCGATGTCGAGATATCACCACGATGCCATTATGGTCATGGTTGATAAATTGACAAAATTGGCTCAATTTTCTCTGGTGAAGACCACTTATATAGCTAGAGCAGTGGCACGAGTATATTTAGATGAGATTGTTAGGTTACATGGGATTCCGTGGAAGATCATTTGTGACCACGATCCTTTGTACACTTCACACTTTTGGACTACCATGCAGTATGTCCTTGGGACGAGGATTAACTTCAGCATAGCATATCACCCTGAGATAGATGGATACACTGAGCGAGTGAATTGGATTTTAGAGGATATTCTCAGGATGTATGTGATGGATCAGCAGTCTAAGTGGGAGGAGTACATGTACTTAGTGGAGTTTTCCTACAATAATAGTTTTCAGAGTTCTATAGGCATGGCTCCTTTTCAGGATTTGTATGGTAGAGAGTGCAAGACACCTCTTAGCTGGGATAGGTTAGAGGACAGAGTATCTCTTGGACCAGCTCTTTTGTAGGACATGGAGCAGTAGGTAGTGTTGATCAGGTAGAGATTACAGGAGGCACATGACAGGAAGAAGAAGTATGTGGATCATCATAGGATTGATCGTAGTTTCGATGTGGGCATGAAGGTGTTCCTTCATGTCAGGCCACATAAGAGCCCTATCCATTATGGAAAAGGTTCTAAGTTATCTCCTAGATTCATTGATCCTTTTGAGATCTTGGAACGTATCAAACCTTTGGCCTACCATCTAGCATTTCCACCCAGCTTGTCTCACATACATGATGTGTTTCATGTTTCGGTTCTTAGGAGATATATTGCAGATCTGTCTCATGTACTAGACTGGACATCATTGCAGGTGCAAAATTAGGGGTAGGTGATGGTGGAGCCCGTTTGTATCCTAGATCACAGGACCCTAGGCCTTCGAGGCAGAAGAGGTTGATCAATTTTGGGTACAGTGGGATAGATATGACAAGACTGCAGCTACCTGGGAGGATGCTACTTCATTATAAGTGTAGTTTCCACATTTTTTCCAGTGACTTCCAGGAGGAAGTTGAGTCTAAGGGGAGGGGGATGTAGTGTCCACTTCCCTTTGACACCTTTTTATGCTTATGCTAATACTAGGGATTTCATTATAGACATTACTATATTTTGATTTAGTATACTGGTAGACATTGGATTATGGATTATTGTGGATTTTTATCTGATTATGATGCATGATGATTATTAGAGACACCTGACATGTGAATGATGATATATTTTTGGACATGGATATTTATGGATGTTGTTGGATATGTGATTGTTGGATATTGTGATTTGATCTGGAAAATGAATATTTTATGATGCGGATATATTTGTTGATTGAAAATGCAAATGATGTAATAGTGACTTTGATGTTGTTGTGATTTATTGTGTAGTTGATTTTTGTGATTTTTGTATCATATTGGATGTTCTGATATGGCCACGAGGCCGAAGGAGGTATTTGCATTTTACAGGTTAAAAATATCACAACAAAACATCGGGGGATCGGAGACCAACCAAAATAGAATTCTAGGTGACTTCAACACGGTCACCATGGCAACTCATTTTATTGTGTTGTGTGTTATTTTTTTAGAGATTCCCATGGGGGGAGTCATCTTTATATGTGACCATGGGTTGTGTATTTTATTTTTATGGTTAATGTTGATTTATTGTTGTATGTATTTTATTTGTAATGTGTTCTCTTCTTTTAATTAATTAATTGTGGAATATTAATATGAGAGATCATATAGTTTTACTTTAATTAAATTAAATTGGGATTTGGAAAGTGATTATTAGAGTTTTTGGCTATTTATACTTAATGTGTAAGAGGTGTAAGAGTTTGTGTAAGTCAGATTTTAGAGTAAGAAATACTCTACCTCCATGGAAATTCTAATTTTACCTTGGGGGCTGTTTTTGGAAGCTTGTGGGACAAGTAAAACTTGTACCATGCCTCTAAATTTTTATTACCAACCATACTTATGGTTGAGGATGTGATTTGTGACCTTTATAATGCATTTTTATTCTTTTGTACATGTTTTTAATTGCACTTTCTTACATTTTTAATTAATGGTTGTCCCTTGAGGTGTGGGCTACTTTTGAGTGTGCAAGTAACTTGTCATATTTTCACCCACCTCTTTATTGTGCTTGGGAGAATGGAACTTTGTCTTTTGTGTTTGAATTGAGGATGTGTGATGTGGCATCCTACATGGATCCACATCATCCTCTTCTTTTCCTCTTCTATATATTTGAAACACTCTTCTTGTTTGGGGTTGTTGAATCATTTTTCATTCTTCCTTAGGGGCGCATTTTCTTAGGAGAGCTCTTGATTTTGAAGGAAGTTTTGGAGCTGTGTTATGGTCTTTTAAAGCTTGTTGTTTGGAGTTGTGTTTTTATCTTGGAAAGCTTTTTGTTGGGAAGCAAATTCGCCATGGAGAGGTAGGAATTTAACTCTCTTTAATTTATTGTTATCTTCTTGTTGTGTTGTGTGGAAAATGCATGCCTTGTTTTATTTATTGCTTGGTTGGGTAGACTGCCTTAGGGAAGGTGTAGGAGAAGGATATGGGGAATTATTATGGGGGGCATAAGGGAATTCTAGTGGCATCAAAATTTTTTGGAGGGATTCTTGGGTTTAGGATCCACCATGGAAAATAAATAGCTTGCATTTCTTACTTTGTGGGGGGCATAAGGAGAGATCTATGGGGGGCATAAGGAGGGATTCTAGGGGGACATGGGGGGGGGGGCATAAGGAAATGTGTGTGATGAATTACTTGGAAGTTTGTATTTGGTGGATGCCTGATTCCCAATTGGGAGGCATAAATAGCTTCCCCCGTAGACCTTGCTCCTGTGGCTTGTAAGATCAAGCCTGAGTTCTGTTTTGATATGTTTTAAATGCAGTTCTGAACTGTTGTTTGGTTTTGGTGTTGCATTGTGTTTTAAAATTAAATGTGTATTTGAAATAATGTTGTGTGTGAAATCCAGTTGTTTCCATGGTTGAATATCACCTTCTATTGTATTTTGGTTGGGGCTCATGGGCCAATGATGAAGGAAGGATTCTCCTTTCATTGGATGTCTTGGTTGGGTGGAGAGCATTGCCTTTCCCCCTCTTTGTTGTGATCATTTGGATAAGAAGAAAATGTGCATGTTGCTGTCCTGGAGTAAAGAAAAAGATACAGTTTGACTATCCCTTGTGGAGACACATTCATTGTAATCCCTTTCCCACTTGTTGTGGATGAGAGTGTATCATGTATTTGTGAAAGAAATGTATATACTTTGATTATGGAGTTAGGTATTCAAATTGTAAAAGACATTTAATTTTTGTTCTGTTCATTAGAAAGAAATGGAATTCTATTATTGCTTTCAAGAAATGGAGGAATGTGAAGATATAAAAGTTTATAAATGAAGTCAATAAATATTTGCAAGTTCATCTTTTATATTTCATTGTTGTGATGAAATGAGAATATCAAATTCTGATTTAAAGTTCTGTTAGTTGCAAAGGAAAGAAAATCCGTATGAAGGAAGAATGTTGCTTATTTCTTTTAGAGAATATATATATATATATGAAATTGAAATCATAATTGCATCGAGTTTAGAATAGTTGATTTAAGTCATTTAATTGCATTTGATTTTTTTAGAAACTATAAATCACACTTAAATGATAAAATTGATAAATGGATCCTTTAAAATTTGATCTCTGGTATTGTGACTTTTAAAATTGGTAAATTTAAATAAAATGCACAGTTCGAACCAGCACATTTAAATCAACTTGGAAACCTTAAAATTCAACATGATATAGTAGCAATGAACTCAATGGACAGAATATTTAATAGTATAACTTGAACCATTGCAAAATTGATCTCAATCTCTTAATCAACCATTTGTTGTCATTTGTTGGAAAAATTCAATTTGAAATCAATTGAACAAATTCACCCTCCTAAAACACTTTAAACCCTTCCAAAATCAATTCTCCATTTCTTTTTGGCATGTTGAGTGAAGGAGGAGGTCCAATTCAATCAAATTTGGAAGTTAGAAATTACCAGTTTGCTAATTAAAATCCTGCAGATCCTTTTTACTAAATTAACCCCATAAAATTTACTAAAAATTAGAATTTGTGTTTCTTCTACAAAGAGGGCATTGAGAGATTTCCGCAAAGTCCTCGTTTGCCCAAAACTGAGTTTTCTAGCTCAAGTTATGGCACTATGAAGTTTTTTTGCCTTGGTGGGAAAATTTGGGAAAATTTTCCCTAACGGGCCCATAACCCAAAAAATTCCCATCAAATTGCCCTTAGAATTTTTTTGAAAATTTGGCTCTGGAAAAATTTTCCATTTCACTCCACCGGCCCGCACCCAATCAAAGGCTACCACATGTCCTAATGAGGTAGCAGTGGAGGTGCGGCAACTTTTTGCCCTTTGAGTTTTTTGAAAATTTTGGGAAAATTTTCCATTTCACTCCACTAGCTTGTAGCCAATCAGAGGCCGCCACGTGTCCTCACGAGGTAATGGCGGGGCGCGGCAACTTTTTACCCTTTGAGTTTTTTGAAAAAATTTCAAAAATTTTCCATTTCGCTCTACCAGCCTGAATCCAATCAAAGGCTACCACGTGTCCTCACAAGGTAGCAGCGGAGGCGCGGAAACTTTTTTCCCTTTGATTTTTTTGAAAATTTTGGAAAAAATTTCCATTTCTCCCCACCGACCTACAGCCAATTAGAGGGTGCCACGTGGCACCTTGGGGGTGGCAGTGGAAGTTCAGGAGAAATTTTGCTTTTGCACCGCTTGGGGAAAAATTTCAAAATCCACCCCGCAACCTGCCAACCTACCAAAGGAGTTTTCCCCTCCTCCTGACACGTGTCCCCCTTGGGGAAAATTTGATCCCAAAACTCTACCAGACCATATCTTGAGTTCCCGAAGGAGTTAGGAGGACTTCTATATATCACCAGAAAGGTGAGAAAATTTCCTGTCTAATGGGAATGGTTTAAGAAATTTTTGGAAATGTTAATCATGAGAAAATTCCAATTGAAACTCTAAGCATGTTAGAGAGTAGGTATGGGGTAGATTTCTCCTTGAAGCTAACTAGAACATCTAACCCTAAAGTTTGAACCTTGGGTTTTGTTCTGGAACTTGCTAGTGGAAAACTATTGTCTGGAAACTTAGCTGTGTTCAGTCCTAAACTAAAAATAAATAAATAAATTATTCCATAATTTATTTATCTAACCCTAGGTTATTTCTTTGGTCTCAAGTGGTTGTTGAAATGGGTACTACACTAGTGCCTAGATCACTCACTAGAACCTAGGACACTCCTATCCTCAAGTGGGAACATTTTTCATGCATATTTTTTAACTTCTAAATCTTCAATGATCCATTGTGATGTTGTTCCCATCCTATTCCAATAGATACATAGTCCTAATCACTCCTGTATCACATAAAATCAATTGAGTCTTCTTCTTCCCTTCACTTGCTTAGGGTTTTACATTATTGAATGTTTAGTGCTTGCACATTACTGTACTTAATTACCTAAATATCATTTGTTATATTAGTTAGGATGAAATTAGATTTAATTCTATTTAGATTAAATCAATCACCAAGAGAATGTGATAGCAATCATAACTGAGTATGGATTCTTCTCTTTTCCTGTAAAGAAGAGGACTCTCTAAGAGATGTTCAGGATGGAATAAATGACTATTCCCATGTTGCAGCTCTGATATAATGTATTTTATTTCTTCATGAGTGTTGGGCTAGAGGAATTACCTAAGTGTTAATAGGGCACACAAAAGGTGGTGCATAGGTGCACATGGGTTTCAGTTGAAGAAGGGCATGCCAAGCAAGATAAGTTTGTGACTTATCCATTTTTGGATGGAATTGGATAAAAATAGATTAGAGTGTGGAGAATGCAAAAGGAAAATCATGAAGACTTCATGGCGAAGGAAGAGTTATTTTGGGAACAAGTGGAAGACCGATAGACATTTGTAGTTTGTGCTAATAATAAGATTAAGATAGAGTTCAATTCTAGATTAATCTATTATTAGCCACCATGTAGGAGCATGTAGTCGTTGGTGCATGACTATTCTGAACATGCAACCTATTTTTAGAATGTCTTGGTGGTGAAGGGAAAATCCCAACCCCTATATATGTTAGTAAATCTGCATAGTTTTAGAGACAGTATGTATTGTAGAGTTATGTTCCCTGATATTCTAGCGTGCATGAGTTCATGACACTATGACTGTGTATTCTACTTTTGTTTTATGATGAGTTAATATAATGGATCATTTTAGATGGATAATGGTTGTTGATGTTTCTGTTCATGGTACTTTTATGGTAAATCTGATATTAATTCTTATATGTTTCCTTATTACATGTGTTTCCAATTTGAGTTCATGGGTTTGATACTTATGATGGGATATATGCTTTGAATAATGGTTAATTTGGACATTCATGCTAACATCTTGGCTACCTTTAACAAAAGAGGGACCTGGTACACTTTAGGTGAGCATATAGATCTCTCTAGATGAAGTGTAAGTACACCTAAGCAATTGAGTGGTAAAACAAGACTACATTTTAGTTTCATTGCTAGGACCTCTTTTTCAAACTGTCTGAAAAGATGTTGTATGATGATGGCATATTGGTTGACTCTTGCAGCTATCAAAATTTGGGTGAATGACAGACAAGATCAGTTTGCACAAAGATATGGTTTTGGACCTATATTTAATGCACGCCAGCGGGTTGAAGAAAATCTATATCATGAACTCTATGAGACTTTATTTTGATAATTTCCAATAGAGTTTTATGAGTGGTTTTCCACATATGCATCAAAGAAAAGTTGGAGTTACAGACCAAGGGTTTGGATACATGAAGATTACAAGACTTTTTTTGATATCGATGAACCTTAGACACGTTCTGTAGATAATTGGTGGGCTAGTGTTGTGTGTAGTTATCATTTGAAGTACATTGTTTCTATGTATTCTTGTTTGGATGTTGTTGAGTTTGATTTCTTGTGCGATCCCAAAAGATCTTACATACGCATTATTCCTTTAGCAATTAAGATCTTGATGGTGGTGTTGAGTTTGGAGACGTTACCTATGACTAGCTAAACCCACCATAGCATGCAAGGGTAAGAGCAGGTGCAGTGAAATATGATATACGTAGTGGTAGAAAGATAGAGAGAGGAAAGGTGGCTCAAGTATAATGAAGCGTGGGAGAGAGAATTGGCAAATCAACGCGATGTTGAAGAGTCTATGGAATTGTGGAGGAAGATGTCTTGTGAAGGATTTGAATCTCACGTGGAAGATGTGGATCCGAAGAATATGATTCTCCTAAGCTTACGAAAGTGTGGTAGAGAATCCCCTTCAGCTTCTAATGAGAGTGCATCAGAGGAGGAAATATTGAGAACCATGGGCACGCATCTAATCCCACCTGGTGACCTAGCCTATGCATTTAGTGTTCTAGTTCCAGAAGTAATAATTGATCAGTAGACAAGTATACGAAGTCTAATGAGTACGAGTAGGTATCATTTTCCTTTTAATACATAAGTACATCTGACAACACATACACCTATGGCAGCACAGACATAATCTTTGTTTGGGGGACCAATTATAGGAATATTTTCTAGTACGTCGTCAGGACAGAGTGTGGGTATGGAGAACATTGAGAATACGTCTAGAAGTAGCACAACCTGTAGACTATGGGAGTTCATTATAGTATCACTGTTGGGACTTAAGGAAGTGTACCCATTGGTCCGTTTCCTACTACATGAGGAGGATCAGGTAGATCCGAAGAATCAGGAGGCTCAGGATCAAGTGGATCAGGTGGTTATGGTGGTGGAGGAAATACTGGTGGGGGTTTTGGTTATGGATCTTGTGGACAAGGTCTACACCCTCATCAGCCAAAACAAGTTTACTACAAGATGTCTCTTTGCTTACCAGAATATAGAGGTATTAAATATTCTATAGAACATGTGCACAAGTGTGACCTACTATGGTGTGCTAAGGGAATTACAGCCTCAGATAGAAGGGTGAGTTAGTTTGCAACTACTCAGCAAGGGTGTATGCATAGCTGGTACAAGAAGTATGAGCCACATCAAACTATGGTGGATTATGTTGGTGTCCATTTTGATCCTCTATGCATTTGCCCTAATCTTTCGCCTTTCGCTCTACATGCTTCCTGAAACGTTTTTTCTACAGTTTTAATGGGTGAAATGCAAGTTGTTGCCATCTAGCTCCCATGCCTTCAATTCATTTGAAAAATCATTATTATCATGCCTCATTTGTGAAAGAAAAATACCCATGTGTGCCTTACATTGTGCCCTAATTTTTCCAAATCTACGGGCCTATGTCGTGTTTTTCCCTCTTACCTAATCTGTGAAAAATCAAATTTTTTCATATTTCATGCATATATGCCTTCAAAATACCCTATCCCCATGGTCCAAAACTTGCATAAAATCAATCTTCCCCTTGTTTTTTGAGCAAAAAATCCCCTCATCCACCCAGAAGAGGAAGAATTTTGATTTTAGAGGTCACTGGCAAACTCTATGTTTTTTTATAGTCGTAGGGGTGTCATTTGACCATCAAAATTAGGCTCAAAATTCTCCTCCTACGTGGCTACTTCTTCATTAGACAAGGATCAGGTGGGTTTCTCTGAAAAAATTCAGTCAACTTTCCCCTACAACCCCGTAGCTCCCAAAGGAAGGACAATTTCAAAATGTCCCCCCAGCCAACTCCGCGGGGTGGACACGTGTCATGTTCAAGATGCGAAGGTGGAGTGTGGACCAGCAGGTGGGGAACTTAGGAAAAAATTTGGCCATTTTTTGGTGAAGGCGGAAAAATGGAAGTAGTGGAAAGGCCTGCGGGTCCGTAATTGGAGCAAGAGGTGGACACGTGGTGGTGCACGGTGGCAAAGCAAGGAAGTTCAGGCCGCGGAAGGAAAAGGGGAACTTTTTCCCTTTTGGTCAAAAGGAGGCCTAGAGGTAAAAATTTCAAATGCGCAGTCCGCTATGACCAATCTCAGATGGATGCGTGTCCATAAAAAGGTTAGAGGGAAGTGTGGGCCACGGAAGAAAATGGGGAATGTTTCCCTTTTTGGAAAAAAGAGTTAATACAAAGAATTAAGCCGCAGGCCCGCGAATGAGCCATAGGGAGACACGGGCAGGGAAAAATATTGGGAGAGGCCGTGGGGAAAAAATGAGAAACAAGTTCTTGGGCAAAAAAAGGGGTTAAAACATGAAACTAAGGGCCCATGGATTGTTAGCGATAGAGAGGCTGACACATGTCAAGGATAGAGCGGAGGTGGGCCCATGCGGAAAAGGGAAATTTTTCCGAATTCCAAAAAGGGTTAAAATGCACAGAATTCAGCCGTGATCCCAATGGGACCCCACCATATGCCACATGTCATCACCAAATTTCAAAGGCAGAGGAGTGGAGAAAAAAGTAATTTTTTTCCATTTTCCAAAATGTTAAAAAGTCAAAAAGTGAGGTTGAATTCATTCCCAATCATATTTTGACACGAGGAGGGCCCATATTGAAGGAGAAAGAGCAGATCAAGGGTAACTATACATTTTCATTTTTGGCCACCATTTTTTGCTCTAGGAAGTGTGGAAATGCAAATTTTTCATCATTTTTCATCAAATTTTGGTGAAGTTGTGTCCTTTGTGCCTACAAAGATCAATGCAAGTGGTTTTAGGGATTAATTTGCAGATTTGAGGTGCTTTTGAAATAAATTTTTAGTTAGGCCCATGCAAAGCATGAAATACTAAATTGTAAGATTACATAATCAAATTTTGGAATGATAAGGATGAAATGATGAAATGAAAGGGGTCTGTATACTTGGAGAATGAAAAAGTGCCCCACAATGGATAATGTGAAGGATTTGTAATGATTCACCATTTTAGAAAAACACCTGGCAACTTTTGTTGCAAATTTGTTAAATGTCCCTATATGTTCATCCAGTTGGGAAATTTTGCAACAAAACTTGTGTTGGGCATATTCTTTCCTTGCGAAAGAAGGCTCAAAATGTAATTGAGGTATAAAATTGAATGTTTTGAGAACAAAAGGTTAGAGAAACTTAGGAAGTTCACGGGAATCTGGGGAAAAAAGGCCCATTCCTGAGAAATCACTAAGAACTATGTATTATATCTTCCCCCCGGGTAGATATAGACAAGCGGAAGAATATGGAAACCAAAGAAATTCAAACCTAGCCCAAGCGCAGGAAAGTGGCGCACAGAAAAATGGATGTCGAAAAATGTAAAAGGATGTGCCCATGGCGCCGGAAAACGGCGCATAACAATGAGTTCAACATGAAAATGTATGAGCCAAGGCAGGAA